>CM060986.1:92802141-94052141 GCA_030765065.1 Deroplatys truncata | reverse complement strand
GTTCCTATCATCCCTTTCACCACTGCATTTCATTTCCTTCTTCTTCACCACTATATCAGGCATTAGGCTGATCACCATCCTGGATATGCATTGTAGTTCTTTCTAAAACGATAAAAGGTTTGCAGTCTGGTTTAAACGCTCTTCGACAATACTGTAGGCAATGGGGTATGGAGGTAAATATTCTTAAAACTAAAACAGTCACCTTTAAAAATGGATATGTGTACGGCCAACATGAAAAGTGGACCTACGGGGAGGAAGAAATTCAAAATGTTAAACACTTCGATTACTTAGGAGTAAGGTTTGATATGGGCGGAAAATGGAACAAGAACATGGAGTTTATAAAACACAAAGGGATTGGACAACTTTCTGAAGTATTAAGGATATTGACACGGGTACCAGATATGCCAGTAAAAACATTACAGACCATGTATGAAGCAATGGTTAGGTCCTCATTACTATACGGCAGTGAAGTGTGGGGATGGGAGAGGGTGGATAATGTAAATAAAATACAATGCAATTTCTGGAAGCGCATTTTAGGGTTGGGGAGGGGTACTTCAAACTACGGAGTTCTTCGGGAGGTAGGATGCTGGGAAGATGCTGTATTTGCTAAACTAAACGTAGTTAGGTACTGGCTGCGAATAATTAAAGGCGATCAAACAACTCTGAGAGCAATATGTTATCGTCATCAAATAAACAACATAGGGCATCCAAAATGGTGGGCGGCGGGGTTGCAACGCGAATTATCAAAAATTGGCTTAAATGATATCTGGCAAAGGGGTAATGAAAATACACACAGTGCCGTAAGAAAGGTCAAAAGACGACTATGCGATATAAACAGGCAGAAAATCGAATCTGAATGTAGACAAAGATCAACATTGGAGCTACAAAATGAAATAAAAACTAGGTGGGGTAAGGAAACATATATTTTGGAATTGAGTATAAAACAGAGGACTGGAATAGCATGGCTTAGGTTGGGAGGGTGGAAAGCTCGCAAGATTGTTGATGACGATGGCAGGAGGATTTGCCCATTATGCGGGGAACAAGAAGACTGGACGCATATTTTGGCAGCATGCGTGCAGACGGAGGGTATTAGGAAAAAACTATTACCGGAAGCATTTTTGGCTTCCAACAGTCGGAGGACAGCATGCTGGGACATGATTCTAAACAGCCAAAACTGGCCAAGCTTGGGCACATACTTAATGGAAGTACGTGTACTAAGAGATAAGGTGTTTATGTAATTTTTCTTTAAACATATTTGGTGCTTGAGTACTTGTGTGCGACTGTGTGTGTGTGTGTGTTTGAGTGTGTGATTCAGTGTGTTTCTTTCAATTTTATATGTATGTATGTATATAGTGCGGTGATTGTAAAAAAAATAGTTGTTTTCTGGTTGACACTGCAAGTCACGTATACAGACCAGGTATTTATCTAGAGAGCATGTACGGTCTCATGATCCATGCGACTGTGTTATGCAATTAATGTAATACTAAATACTTAATAAATACCACCACTACCTACCTATTATCCAGAGTTTGCTTCTCCTCGACAGGCTATTGACCCAAAGTATTGACTTGTATATCCTTGGGGGAGTCGTACAAAGAGGAGGTTAATCCTTTGAAGAAGATAACCAGAAACACACATTTTCAGATTAAGATTTTAAGAAAACCTCTGTCTGTCAACATATGAACATACAACTCTAAGCGAAATGTCATATAAATGCCAAACTTGGTATTGAAAAATGCGACACGAAACTTTTAAAGCAAATCTCCCCCCCCCAAAGCCCCCTTTACTGGGAACTTTTGCTTATCTTTTATTTCCTCAAAAATGGTGGAATAGAATGCTTCCTCCACCTTATAAGTACGTAGTTCAGAAAGTAAACATTCTGTAAACAGGTTTCCACGCTCGTGTGCATGAACATCAGAACTAAAAAATAAAAGTCGAATTAACATCAAACTTGGATTTAAGTTCAGTATCTCATAAAGATATTTCATAAAGATTTTAAAGAAAATCCCTGCACCCCAAAAAACTATTGTTAAATACAAAATATTTTGTTATTTTCTAAAAATACCTCTAAAGATTTTAGTTAAAATGCCACACATTTGAGGTACTTGCGTAACTAATAAAATGCATATCTATACTGAATTTTTGTGAACTGCCTTAGAACCCCTATTCACTCTAAATTAATTGTGTAAAATTTCCTGAAAATAGTAAGCCATAAGAGATATATAAAATATTACCACAAAAATGCAGTTCTGCTTAAAATACACAGTTTATGTCAAGTATATTTATTTTGCGATGTTAGACATTTCCGTTATATTCATTGCACTAGGTTTGATTTTTCGAACACTTAGATTTTCGAAGTGGAAAGTCACGATTCATTTGTTTCGCGTGATGTGTGGCAAAGAGTACCGAATTTTTTTAAAGCCAGCAAATAGCGGCATGCTATTTAAAGATCTGACAGCTTCAGCCTCATGCAACCCTTTGAACCTACAAACAATTGTAAAATTAAACTGTTTCTCCGTACGTTTATTTACACCGATTTTTAGAATAAAGTCAGCGTGCACAAGTGTGTGTGTGTGTGTGTGTGTGTGTGTGTGTGTGTGTGTGTGTGTGTGTGTGTACAGCATAACTCGAAAACTAAAAATCCGATAAACACCAAACCTGATCTCTCACAATGAAACGACCGGAAGATTTTCAGGAAAATCTCCCTACCTCAAACTTACCTTACAAGGAAAATGTTTCATGAGTTTCTATTTTCTCAGGATTGGCTAAACGATTTTTATTACCTCTGAAGTCCTTTTATTTCAAACAAATGTTATATAATTTTGTACAACTGGTCAATCATAAGATATAAAATATGATTTGATACATTCACATGACTTTCTCTAACGTTTATAGTTTATTAGCAAGTATACAAACTAAGCTTATTAAAGGTTATTTTTATATCTACTTCATTTTAATCCAAATAAACTTTTGTAGAAATAACTATATTACATTATGGATACAAAATGCTTTGTAAAAATACGACTACTGCTTTAGCTTCTTGTATCTCTCTTGTTTGCATAGACGAGTGCACGGAAATGTTCCTATATTGTTTTTGTTTATTTAATGTTGGCAGAAAATCCGTATCATAATGGGTGAGCCATTCTCTCTCATTGGTTTAAATTCAACTCCAACACACACAAATTAGCCTATGAGTGGCGAAACGGAAGGAGTACGGAAACATTTCACCTGAGTGGCTGGAAGGCATGCTTCGCAATGACGGTCCACACCAGCTGCCACTAAATGAGTCCGTCTCTTATTGGTATAATGTCAAAAGTCTGGCACTTAAACATTAACTTATGAAAACAAGTTCAGGAGTATAGGAAAAGGGAAGGAGCAAGGAAAACCTTAAGTGGAATGCTGTAACCAGGTAAAGGGTGGGAATGGGTGTGATAGAGGTGGTTTAGTGTTTCCTTACCAATATAAGCCTGCGCATTTTATCGGCACGATTCCCTGCACTCCATTGTACCTACAGCGAAAGATGTAATGACACTAATTCTCTAAACATTACTTCGATTAACAGGAAGTAGATAGAAAAATAAATTTGTTTAAGAATAGTTTGTGGAAGAATATGTACAGAATGTATGTGAATGTAACATCAGATTTTCACGGCTATCATTTTCGAACTATTACAGCTAGAATATACTTGGGCTTAACATTTTATCGCCGATTTATCCGCAGAATAGGTTACTGAAGAGTTAGGGAGTGAATTCATATATACAAATCCAAAAACCGCATTCATCTCTTTATAATAACAAAAAAAAAATTAACTGTAATAAATCCATGCGCTAAAAAACCAAAGCAGAAACAAATGTATTTTTCCAAACACGTTACAAAAATGGCAAACTAAACTAAAATTAACTGAATCCTTCAAAGCCTATTTAGATACAATTAAAGCTATAATTTAAAACACATTTGATTCTAAACAATTATAATGTTTATAGAGAACATACAAAATAAAATACTTTTCATTTGGGGTGGGGAAACTACATGAAAATATTAGATATTCTTTTTTTCCTTTCCAAAAATGTCTCGGAACATTTCTAATATAATCTCGATCTCAGTTTTGGGACGACTGTAAAACATCCTCTACTGTAACCTGCTATGTCTACACCGAAAGGAATTTGTCAACGAGTCTTTCAATTTCCATAGAAAATAAGTTGTTTCGGCAATTGCTTGTTTTATATTGCTTTAAAATGATATGATTGTTTACGTACTTTCGGCATCATTTGAAGAGTTTAGATGGAATATTCAAAATAAGCCTTCTTAGACAATTTTCTGCACGTATCATGAACGGCTGCAGATTGCAAAACCTGCACAGATTACCATAACATCTTGCATGTAGAGATGATTTAAGCTGGCGAAGAAAATTGCTTACATATGCTCTCGTTCAACGTTTTACCAGCTCTTCCCAATAATTTCTGCGTGTTATACGCCAACCATGACATCAGCAGTGAGTTTATAGCTTCTATCTTGTAAGAAAGTTTACTAGAACATTCAGTTACACAGTACTTATTTTACTAGTGTTTTACAATGTTACACTTTTTGGGCAGTGTATCGGTGAAATTTGGTAAAAAATGTGATTTTTTCATATTTTGTCTTTTGCATTTTATTATACTGATATAACTTACACTTTCTTGCTACACACTTTTTTTAATATCAACGATATTAAATTGATCCTGTGGTATTTAGATAAAGCAACGCTTTGAACTTTAAACTACACTTTTCTTAATTACTTTTTATTTATTTATTTTGTTTTTATTTTTCACTATTCAGAACTCTCCTTGGAACTCAGTTTATTATTTATTAGGTTAAAATTTTCAAAACAGTTTCAGGAATTATGTACCTAAGGTTTTTGTGCAACCGTTAAAAATATTAAATAATTCAGTTTAAATTAATTATGTTCCACAACTTAAATTGAAAAATCTGATGTATTACATTAACATGACTTTCTCTATCCTCTATCGCTTATTAGTGGGTATACATATTGTTCTAACGAAAGTTTGCTTTCCTATGTACTTCATTATAATCGAGATAATATTTTCGGAATAGCTGCATTACACATTTAGTTGCAGATGCAAAGGGAATAGCAGGACTCTCTAGAAACAACGGACCTGACACTGGGTTCGAGATTGAGAAAAATGGCGGCATTAGTTGGTGGTGATCCCTGAGCTGTTTAAACATGCTAGCTGTCTTGTTGTGTTTTCGATGCTTGTGATTTATAGTATTTTAGTAGCTGCGGCAGTTTGTTAGTGAAGCAATAGTGTGTGAAAACATTTATTCGTGCAATTTAGGAAACGGGAATAATCCCAGTCATGTGTCTCCAGTGCCATGTGCTTTCCACGTGTTACTTATGTTTACTAATATACAGTGCCGTTTGTGAAAATTGCAACACCAAGAAAGAATTTCCCGAATAACTCAAAACTTAGTGGAAGTGTAGAAGAGTGTGCAAGCAATAAGTGATTAGGTTTGCAGAGAAATGGGGTACACGTAGGCCGAGTGAGCCCTCTCGTGTCGATCCTACAAGGTTAGCCCAGTGTAATCAATGCAGAACTATCAAACAAGGTGGAAACAAAAGGTGAGTGCCAGTATGCCACATCGACGTCAAAGGGAGCCATATCGGCATGTGAGTGAGTTCGAACGGGGCAGAATGATCGGTCTCCGGGAAGCGGGTTTGTCATACCGTGACATTTCGGCTCGTACAGGGCATGCTGCTATGACAGTGATGCGTGTGTGGAAGCAGTAGATAGATGAAGGTCGTACGCAGCGAAGAGCGGGTACTGGACCACGGAACATGACCACAGCACGGGATGACCGTCATCTTGTTCGCATGGTCCTAATGCATGCCATTACGTCGGCTTCCATTGTCACGAAACCACAAGCTCCTCCGACTGCAATGGGCACGTGAACACCGCCACGGGGGTGCTGAGTGGCAAAATGTACTCTTTTCGGATGAGTCCCGCTTCAACGTGTCCTACAGTGTTGGCTGTATACGTGCCCGTCAGCACCGTAGTGAGCGCAACCTGTAGGACTGCATTGTTCATCGGCATAGCGGACAAACACCAGGTGTGATGGTTTGGGGCGCCATTGGTTACAACAACCAATCTCGCCTCCTACTTTAAACAGCAACCGGTACCTAACGGTGGTTGTAGAACCTGAAGTACTCCCCCTGCTTCATGTATCTCCACAGACCACATTTCAACAGCACAATGCCCCGCCACATATTGCGAGGAATGTATAAGCCTTCTTCGAAGAGCGACGGGTACCATTGCTTACCTGGCCTGCACGTTCGCCTGACATGTCGCCCATCGATATGGGATATGGGATATGGTTGGTCGGCACCTGGTGCGTCACGGTCCTCCAGTAACCAATGTCACGGATTTATGGAACTCATTCAGAACCTTTTTGATTCAATGCCACGGCGTCTAGCAGCTCTAATTGCAGCGCATGGAGGCCACACCAATTACTGAATATTAGGCCTCAAAAGGTCATGTATACAATTTGAAAAGTTTATGATTTGTTACTTGTCATGTACCTAACCTGTGGTATTAAATTCATTGAATTCACGCGTTTCCTTCTTGGTGTTGCAGTTTTCACAAGTTGCAGTGTATTACATGTAGGTAAAGTATATATTATACACATTTTTAAATTTATCTATTTGGAAATATAGTTTGTGTCACGGATATTGTGGTGATATAAAGAAGAAATTCTACATTTGGGGATGTTATAATGGTACATATAGTTAACCTAAAACATTACAACACCGTTGTGTTCCCGGGTGTAAATCGAACTTTGGTTATAATGAATAGAGGTGTAAATAATTGTGATAAATGCTTTAAAATATACTATAAAGGTGATAATTTGCGTTATAAAACGTATTAAACAATGCATATTTGTGAGGTAAAATAAAACCATTATGGATACCTATATGAGTGCGTATAGTCCTAGTGATTCTCATATGCGGGAGTATTACCATTCACATTTCCAAAATATAAAGATTTAAAATAAAACGGGGATCCGAAAACCGATCATAATTTAAAATCATTAATTCTTTACCCCTTTGAAGGATTCGCTTAAAATGCATATATATATTTCCGACTTTGTTATAGGAAAGGATAATTTCCCTGGTGATGGTTGTTTTATAACAATTCCAAGAAAGAGGTTAAGCTGTAGAATGGTGGATTTCCGACAATTTTTTAAAATCAACCATCGTATCTATGCTGTAATGTTACTGCATGGAAAACTGTTGGCTGTATGAATGTTGCTTTTCAATGCTGTTTAAGGTTATGTATTTCATATATTTCAGTGGCAGTGCTGGTTTAGGATTACTTGTTTGTTATATTTCAGTCTGTCAATGTGGACTCACTGCAAAGACTAGTAAGGAATGCTATAAGTCGCTAAGTAATAGGTATATTTTTTAATAATATTTGCAAACTTACAAATTAAAAGCATTCAGTGAATGCAAAATTCCACCCTAAAGCTTCTAAACTTAGTAAATAATTACTGTAAACAATAGCATTTCATGCGTAAGCCGTCCAGTGTATATTGTGTACAGTGTGATAAATTATGTAAATAGTGACAGGTAATTTTGAGTGAAATCAATCCCTATTAGCTGCAATATCAGAAGTTCCGTTTCATATAAGTTATAGTGCTTGTAGTTTATAAAGCTATGTCATTTGTAATTCAAATTTGTAGCTGTGGTTTAGAATTGTTGTTTTGTTAATTTATAGCCTTCAAAACTGTAGACTGCATGAATGTTGTTTGAGGTTACGTACAAGTATTTCGTTGGTCATCAATATTAAAATGCATTTAGTTAACTTTTAAGACGGCGTTTTCGTGTACAACAGAACATATATTTACACAAAACGCATGTCATTATACCACATTAATTTTATTTTACACTTGAGAAGTCATAGCTTGCAGACAAGTGCTGTTTAAAGTACTTCCCAAATTCCCACCACATACGACCGCCATTTTGGATGTGCGTGTCAGGTCCATTATCCAGAGGGTCCTGGGAATAGCAACAGTCAAATGTTTTAGAACTAGTCGCTAAATGATGGCCTTAAAATTCCATACTCTTTCCACATCGCGAGAAACAACTTAAAATCGACAAACTTGAGAAGAATGACAAAGTAGTTATTGAAGAATTCGAACCATTAATAACGGATATCTCAGAAATATAAGATGCCACAAAAATGTTATTTGAAATAATTACGTGTCTTAAAGAGATCTACATTCTTAGTATAGTATGTTTTCGTCTATCGCTTTAACATTTACCACTTATAAGGGATTATACAAAATGCCTTTCGAATGAAATGGACTTCACAGGCTATTACCAGAAAATTCAAGATATACAGTTTATTTGTCAGTTACATTTCTTTAATATATGGTATTTTAATCAAATTCTTAGAGCCTTTTTTATAAAATCAAAAATGTTTCATGTAAAGGGTAGTTTGGAGTGCGAGGAGTTTCTTGAAAATCTTCGTGTAACATCTTTGGAAGGTACTGAATCTAAATACCAAGTTTCATATTTATCCAACCTTTCCTTTTTGAGTTGCGGTGTTCACACACACACACACACACACACACACAGAGGAGCTTTTATGCTTTTCTTGGATTCAGGGGACCTCAAAACGTGTACTTACGGTGAAATCTTGTAATTTTTTTTGGTGGAATGTAATACCTAATGTACCTTCTCTACCTACCACGCACATAGTAGAGAATATAAAAAGTATTTCTGCAAGCGTTTGATTTCCATGAAGGATGAATAAGAATAAGTGTTTGCAAGAATGCCCTGTAGAAGAGTGAGTAGAGAAGTTATCTGAATGTAACACATCAGATTTTGTCTTTATCCCTGCGTGATAGTTCTTTAGAAATAGTATAGATAGCAATAGTTCCTAATACCTACTTTCACCACAGCACTGGCCTTCTTCTATCCCATTTTAACTGGAAATCTTTATCATTCATTGCATGTTGGGTATATAGTCGACACTTTGTCAAAATGACCTGTCATTCACAGTATGTTACGTGACCACGTCACAGAAAAGTGGCTGTGTTGCATAACGTGGGCAGATAAGCGAAGTTTGATGTGCAAGGTAATGTGTCACTCCATGGCAATTCAAATCCATGGCGGCGGCGGTGTCAGTGCGACTTATTCTTCTGTGGCGAAGAGAAGCTTGGATATCTGGGAGATCACCGGTAACCTAGCAACACGAACTGAATCATCGGAAGCGTGAGTCACTAACTACGTTAAAGTATCTAGGTTTATCATACGGATATCGCAACAAATTGTTAACCACTACTCTGATTTTTCAAATTATAATATACGTATTATATATACGAGTACACATTTTCTTTGACAAACAAAATGTAATGAAACACACTTGACCTTCAAACAATCACAGCTGCACTTCATTAATTCTACAGGGTCATTATTCCTTTCTCTGTGTCGCTATCGACGAGCATCATAGGGAAATAATAATTTACAAAATTCTATAAGAAGATTTAATTAATGCGTATTGCAGCAAAAGATAAATGTTAAAAATATAATTTAATTTCAGGTTACGTAAATGTATTTCTGTTATACGTAATAACAAGGAAAAGCACCCATATGTATTCTGGTGTGCATAAAATATTGCCCATAATGGAATGGAGTTGTTTATGTTGGTGCTGGCAAAATCTAATCCCACCCTTACCGGCGGGACCAGCTCTGTTGTTCGATCATAATTCTATCCACTGTATTGGCACGGTACTTTAACACCCTAGTATGACCGAACCCTGAGGGTACTTCCATGCTACACTACCATTTTCTTATTGCCGTTTAGTAGCGGCAACGCTTTAACCTTCGTCTCCGTGTCGCTTATTAAAGCTCTCGTAAACAAGGTGAATCTTGCAACAAACGCCACTGACATTCTAATTTACCCTACCTTTATTCTGTTGATGTAGCTAGGCATTGTTCCATTTAAAAATTGAATGTTTGTACAAAAACCACTTTCTCAGTATTATTAAAATCTGTTTATAGACTAAATGTACGAGCCCCTGACTACCAATCAATACTGTGGAAGCTGCACATCAATTTTCAAAATATATGCGGTGCAAGTTTTAGGTGAATCACCCTGTATGCAAATGTCGTAGCTGTCGTTCATTTTGAAAATATAGCTTCACCCCTTCCTCTAGAAGGTCGGAATATTTCTTATTGGTTCAGCCTTTCCTTGTGTAACAATCGGAGTGATACTCTTTCATAGAGGTGGTATCCAAACCACCCCTTCATTCCACATAGATTATAAACATCGTTCATTGATTAGTTTTTATGTCCGTATATTGTTTTTCAGGCCAGTCACATAGCGACCGGATACCGGTTGGGTGGAATCAAAAGTTGTGTACCTTAAGGTGGAAACCTTACGGAGGGAAATCTAGGTGAATGGGCCACTTTTTATGCACGACAGTGTACAATTACGACTGTTATACCCGTATTTTACTCTTTTCTCTATTGAAATTACTGACAGCAATCGACATTCAGCTATTGCAAAGGCACGGTTATAGGTTCTCGGTTCGAATACCACTAAGACCTTCCTGCCTCGAGAGTTATTCAGTCTTTATAAGTGGCAAATACCGAAGAGGTACCCTAAATTAGAACCACAAAAAAGTTATTTGAAATAAGTTCCGTATTTTAAGGAGTTCCTTATTTTTTTGTATACAGTATTTTTGTCTACCTCTTATAGTTTACTAGTTATACACAATTATACAAAATTCCTTCTAAATTTAAACTTTACTGGGTATTCCCAGAAAATTCAAGCTATGCGATTTATTTGCCATTAAATATCTTAAACGCACGATATTTTAATTCAAATCGATAGAGTTATCTTTAAGAAAATCGGAAAATAACGAAATTTTTCCATGTAAGGAGTAGTTTGATGTGGGGGGGGGATTTTTTTGTAAAACCTCGTGTGGCATTCTTAGAAAATGCTGAATCTAAACACCATGTTTGGTATTTATTGGACGTTTCGGTGGGCCATATTGTTCACATACATCCACCTGTTCTAAAAATAGTTTTCTTCAAGGGACCTAGCTACATATATTTTCATTGAAATTTCCGTATCGAATTTTTCGGTAACTTGCAATACCCTCTCTACCTACTATCGATCGTGGCAGAAAAGGTAAAAGGTATAAGTATTTGAGAATTCAAACCATTTACAATAAATATCTTGAAGACGGTTAATAACCAGACAAAAGATGTATTCAACATAAATTGTGCATTTAAAAAGAAATCTAAGCTTTTATGTAATAAGAGTGTCTCTTTCGGTTTACCAATATACAAAAGACACAAATTAACACAGAACTTCACAGACTATTTCCAGAAAATTCAAATATATTTTATTTGACGTGAAAATATCTTAAATATGCGGCATTTTAATCCAAACCCTTAAAAACCATTTTTGAAAAAATAAAAATTACGAAAAGGATAGTTTTGAGTGGGGGATATTGTTATAAATCTTCCTATCACATTCTTGAAATGTATTGAACATAAATAGAAACTCTAGTATTTAACAGGATTTTAGTTTTTGAGTTATGCTGTTTAGAGTCTTACATCTACACATGGCCTTTTTATGAAAATTTTATTCGGAGGACTACACAACGTGTATTTCCAATAACATACAGGTATCGAATGTTTGGGTGGAATGCAGATCTTTCTCCACTTACTATGGGTCAAGTAGTAGACGAAGTTATTATGTACAAAGAAAGTTTATAAATATAAGTTCCTGAGAAGGTTTCCTACGGACAAAATTTCGATAACTGAACGAGATAGTTTGGGCGATTGTGTTTGTAGGTAACACTCAGTAGGACACATGTTCAAATCCCGTGTGCCGACCAATCTAAGCAGGGTTTCTCGTAGTTTTTTCAGTTACTAGATAAATACCGGATTGCATGTGCAACCCAAAGATCTGCTTAAAACATAAAAACATAAATAAAAATATGAAGTCTTACATTCTCATGGCTTCCTCCACCAGTTATGATCTATTTTTATATAGCTACTAGAAACTATTCCAACGAAAGTTAACTTTTCTACTCACTTTCGAAATTATACACGTTCCTCCCGAGTGAAGAGGATTTAAAAGACTTACCATGGAAACCAAGATGTGCATCTTATTTGTCATGTGAATATCTTAAATATATTACATTTTAATCAGAATCGTAACGAGCCATTTTTTAGAAAATAAAGCATTCCGAAAGATCTTCCACGTAAAGTATAGTTTAAAGTGGGGGTGATTATTTTGAAAATCTGTGTCGCATCTCTGGAAGATGCGAACTTAAATACCAAGTATAGTATTTATTCGGCATTTCGTTTCTGAGTAATGCTCTTCAAACACACAACTTTTTTCAAAAAATGCTTTTTGTGTGTTTAATGGACATCAAAACATGTATTTCCGGTGAAACTCGACATCCAATTTTTGGCTGAAATATACTTCCTATACTTACTGCGCTATGTGGTACGGTTTTAGAGCAATGTAACATCAACAAATTATTGCGTACTGGGCCCATTAAATTTTTATTTTTAAACGTGAAACGTGTACATACTTCAAAGAAAAATAACTTAGTGTCTGACTCATCTAACGGACAAGGAATATAGAACAAGGTTTAAAATAACACCTAATATAAAGTTAATTCTTGCAGCTGTACGACTCAAGCATATTCTACAATTCACCAACAATTTTAAAAGTCTTTACAGTTCAATTCACATTCAGTACATATTCCAAAGTTTTGATTATTCTTGCACATTTAATTATATGAAATTAACTTCACGCACATCTTTGGTTAAACCACTCGCTCTATTCCCGAGTTCATATATGATTGTATGAAATTTAGAATAGTACTTACCAAATAGAGAAGAGAATTTAGAAAAAGCCGAAAGCGTGTGGGCGTGGCCGCTTCCCAATGTAACGAGCTAAACCTGCTGTCTCCGTTGCCGGTAGGTTCTCAAATGATCTTCCAAATTCGTGCTCGAGGTGACTTGGTTAGGATGGTTAGGACCTGCGGAGGAAGATCACGTGGTAGCACGACATTCAGAAGCAGCGAGCACCAGTCCACCATCTATGCTATGTCGAACTCAACTTCTCCAAATGGCAAGGCAGACAGCTCATGCTAGGTTATGTCATCTCATCAACTGGCGACAGCATGTAGTGATGTCAAAAATTGAGTTTTATTTATGGACACCTTTTAACTGCTGTGGTCCTTACCGTATCATTCTATACTTTACGCCCGAAAACATCCACCGCCCTCCGCCGGGTTTGAACGCGTGACCTTGGGAACATGCGCGAGCATAGTAACCACTACACCACGGAGGACGACTGTAGTGATGTCGATGACGATGGTAACCACACAGCCTGGCGAAACGAGAACTGCTGCATAAGGGGAGCCATCCATGGCTCATTACTTGAAGTACGCAGTATAGCAAGTTTAAAATAGATGGGACAGAAACCGACTACGCAACTAGGCAATCTGAAGAGCATAACAATGAAGCATCACTTTGACTGAGAAGGTTTTAAAGGGCAGAATCATCAGTACTCTATTGTAACCCTCTCGTAGCTTTGATCGATGGTCTGTGAGTTTTACTTTCTCTACCACGTACATAGTAGGTAGATAACGTATTGCATTCCACCCAAAAATTCGATCCGAAATTTCACCGGAAACACATGCTTTGTGGCCCCCAGTAAAAAAAAAATTAAATAAAGGTCCGTGGGTTTGTCTGTGTCTGAGTCTGGAACAGTATAACTCAAAAACGAAAACTCGGATAAGTACCAAGTATTTAATTTCAGTATCTTCTAAGAATGCGACACCATATTTTCAAGGAAATTCCCTCAATTACCCCTTACATGGAACATTTTTCAAAAATCTTGATTTTCTAATAACCTCCAACGATTTTGATTAAAATATCATGTATTAAAGATATTTACATGACAAATAAAGTTTATATGTCTTGAAATTTCTAGGAGGAACCTGTAAAATCTTCTACATTCGGAAGAAATTTTGTATAATCTTGTATAACTGTTAAACGCTAAACATGGACGAAAACATACTTGACGTAAAATGTAGATATCTTTAAAACACACAATTTGTTTCAAATATTTTTCGTAGTATGAGCCATTTCCAAGATATCCGTTGTTAATGGTTCATTATTTGGTCATTCTTTTAAAGTCCTGTCAACATTCAGTTGTTTCTCGCGATTCATGGAAACAGCATGGAATTTTAACGCCGTCGTATAGCGTCCAGTTCTTAAACATTTGACTGTGGCTGTTCTCTTTGTGTTTATAACAAAATGTGTAATGTAGCTGTTTCTGCAAAGCTTATTTAGATTAAAATGTAATAGATAGAAAAATAAGCTTTGGTAAGATTATTTTGCATACTTACTAATAAAGATGGAGGGCAGAGAAAGTAATGTGATTATATCACATCAGATTTTTATTTAAGGGGAAAGCTAAAAAAACAAGGTGTATAAGGATGATTCGCATATAATAGATAATATAAAACAAAATATTATAGGAGAAATTGCCAAAATCGCACCTTACTGTGCTCATGGGAACTAATTGTATTGTTGTTGAAGGAGATCATATAACACAGATTAGCGGTCATCATTATCGATTTTAAATATAGGGCATTTTTATACAATTTTATGATTTTTGTGAAAACTAATTTAATTCGCGCAGTTGCGGTCTCTCTTCCCCTAGCTACAACATCGGTCCTCCAAAGCGAGCCCACGCTGTTATGTCCCGCAACCTGAATATATTTCCTGTAGTGTGCAATATACATGTTAAGTGTATAACATTATCTCCGAAATAGTACTTGAACTCGTCTCGTATTTTCAAAATTTTCGTGATTCTATTGTAGAGCATTTACCATCCTTATATCACAATATACTATAATGAGTACTCTCTTTATGCAATGGTAAGTTTCTTAGGGTTTCCCGTTACATAAAGTTTAGATATACATTTATTTTATGTTAATGTCTGCTAGTTTAGCGAGGTATTATGACACAATAAAAACCTTATGTTTACATTCATGTGATCTTCTCTACTCAACTATTTTAAAAGCTATTCCTACAAAGCTTATTCTTCTACCTACTTCTTGTAAATAGAGATAAATCGTTATAACACATTTGCACATTACGTTGTAGGTATAAGGGGAATACAGTAGCGAAGGTCATTACTTAAAGTAAGGGTTTTGAAATTGCATTCTTTTTGCAATGACCACGAGAAAAAAAACGAATAGCGACGTATGAGTTGAAAAATTCGACTAATAATAAAAATGTCAACCAAATGATAACAAAAAAAACTTATTTGTGGTAAAATGTATCCTTTAATGAGATCTATAGGTCCCTATCTCATACGGTTTACCAATTGAAAAAATCGTTCAGAATGAGAGAACATCAAAGGCTATTCCCATAACATTTCAGATACGTATTAGTTTTTCATGCAAGTATCTTAATCAAATTTTAACGCAGCGGCTATTGCCCAAGGTTAACGTGGCGTCGTCGGCCGAGCGATCGAAGTAAACAACAATAACGTCCACTCGACAGCGTAAACACCGTGTACATTATCGCAGATAACTACAAGCTTCTGTAAGCTTCTTCTCCCCCCCTTCCTTCAGACGGTGCATCGAAATAGATCTAGAACGTTCGAATTTTGTGGAAAGATTCTATTGACTACACAAGCGAGCGCTCTCGCGTGAGCAATGTTGCCAACCTACGGTTTACATCGCACATTTACGTATGGTGTACGTTTTGCATTTAACTTTACGCAGTAAATACGGTTCCTACTATCTATATATCTATCTATCTGTCTGTCTGTCTGTCTATCTATATATATAATAAAATATCTTTGAAATTGATATTCAATATAATGTACACGATGAATGCAATACTACAACCCCTACACCTGTTATCCCTGTGTAAGCTTACCTTGTGTAAGGTGCTCACCATGGATTTCGTTTCCTCTGTGTTTATACTATAGACTGTAGCTATTCACTCAATCAGCACCATAAACATTACATTGCTCTTTTATTGCTGCCTTACTACATCGTTTTTTGCACCAATAATGTTTGCTCCTTTTTGTGACGCAATCTCTCATACGTCTGCTGGCGGCTGAGTTGTTTAAAACTAATTATCCTTAATAGGTAACGTGATTAAAGAAAGCAAATAAGCCAGTTGGTTGTCTTTTCTGTGCAGTTGAACCTTGAATGTGCAAGTGATTGTAACGCCGTTCTTATAATTTGTGTTTAATTAATATATGAGTGGTGAAATTTAAAGTAAGCCAAATTAAGTTTGATTCTAATTCGGGTAGTGGAGTAGGTCCATCGACACCAAAGAAAAGAATATCTGGGATAAAACCCTTAGAAGAAAACAAAAATACAGAAAACCGTAGGAGGGCATAGAAGAGTATAGGCATTGGTTGCGTCCTCATTCTAGGAGCGATGAAAGAGCAATTGTAAAGTTTGTAATATGTCATTTGTTTCTGAACTAAGTAATATTAAAATACACACCAAAAGTTCAAAGCACATTAAAAGCATAAGATACATCGTGTGCTAGTCAAAGCAATTTGCAAGACTTCTTTTTAGCAAAGCTGATAGCGTAAATGCGCAACAGTCGGCACACAAGGCAAAATTTAAACTTTCCGGCTTTTTCGTTGAGCATAATTTACCCTTCAAAGCTATGGATCATTTACACATTTCCCGATTAAAAAATAGTACAAGCAATGAAATTGAGACGAATAAAATGTTCACCCATTGTAAAAAATGTGATACGGAAAAACCATAAATAGGAACTAGCCAGAATACTAAAATTTCATTTTGACTGATGAATCCATAGATATAGAGGCCTGAAACCTTCTTATATAGTGGTTAGGTACATTGACAAGGATTCAATTAGGATGAAGTGCAAATTTTGGAATCTCAGTAATGTTTTTTTAACATGGGGAACCTGATAAAGTTAAAATTTAAAGTTAAAATTTATTTCAGTACATTATTACTTCTCTACGTGAATATGATATTCCCTTACAAAACATTACAGAATTTGCTTCCGATGATGGGTTCAAAAAGTTATGTGATACTCGCTTTAATGAAATGTGTCCAGTTATAGTGGTTTTGAAATGTATCTGCCACTCACTTCACTTGCTAAGCAGCTAAATGCCTCCCTAGGCGCTGTGAAGATTTGGCCCGTAACATTTATAATTCTTTTCGTGCCAGTGCGAAAAGACAGGCAAAGTTAGTATTTGTTGATTTGCCCATTCACAAAATGCTTCATCCATCTCAAACGAGATTAGATATCACTGCATACCGCTGTAACTAGAATCGTTGAGCAGTAGACGCTCTGAAGTTATGTTTTGACTCTAAATACTTGGATAAAATACTTGTAGCAGTGGAAGAAATTCACACCTACTTAAATGATCCTTTCATAAAACTGTTTTACTTATTTTTACTTTAGATTTTGACGATGTTCACTACAGTAAATAAATACTTTCAAAGCAGCAAAGTTGTGCTAACCGATCTTCATGAAAGAATGGTAACTTCCTACAAAGACTTGTTACTGTGATATATGGATAGGTCATATTTAACGAAAACAAAACTAACTGGAGTTGGTCCAGGAAAAAGCGAAAGGTTCATCCAAATTCTGGAATGTATTTAGGTGTAGAGGTGCTAATATCCGTACAAAGAAGTGGCGGCTGACGATGTTTCTATGTTTTCTTTTGTTTGAAATGTTTTAGCAAGTCATATTCTGTGATCAGCGCGAATGTTTTCCTTACAGAGGGCCGTATGGGAATCCTCGCGTTTGAGGATGCTGTTAGCGGCAACAGTGCGAAGGAGAATGCTTCAATTATGAGCGAATCGAAGAGGGGTGCAGAGAGGTAATAGAATTTTGACGGAGACCAAGGCACTTCACTATTGTTTCTGTCTCCACGAGGTATATACCATATGTAGTCATTCAATTTCACTGCCGCTACCATGTGAAAAAACATATACCTACTCAATCCTTTTGTAACATTTAATTTTGTTACATGAGGTGATTTTAAATTAAAATTAATTCTTAAGTTATAATGCGATTAAAGTATAGCTTATGCTCTTACAGTTACGAAGATTCAGAACACAATACATTCAAGAAGCAAGATTCTGAAGCAATAATCCCCTTTATATTACATTCTATGTTGTGACGTATGTTTGTTCGTCACATTGAGCGCGCCCTTATGCAGTTCTATCATTGCTATAATTCACTCACACACGTGTGTTAGCTGCGGTGTTGTGTAATATATCTAACTTAACAACTGGCTTCAGGATAAGTGGTGTGCTCTTTCTGAATTTTATTAAACAACCGTTAGTACACCTTATTTTATACACTTGAACATTTTTAGTGTGTATTGTTGATTGGCAGATATTATCACATAAGCGTTTAGACACGTGATAGGGTTGGGCAACCTGCAACGAAGAAATTGTCGTCTGTCGTTGCTTCCAAAGTTGACTCACTGGGCTTAAGTCTGTCATTGTAAACACTACTGTTAACAATAACAGCAAAGCAATAAGATATACACACTCACTCACTGGCAAAAGCAAAATAAACTCCTGTGTTTCAGCTTAAGAAATTTTGTTCTTGTCCTGACGTCTGAATGAATATTATCGATAGTAAGAACTAAATGAAGAAATATGTTCACGAAACACACACTTATACATGTGTAAGTATCCGTGATTAAGATTCGTCAATTATTTATTTTGTATAACAAAGCTCAGAATTTTTTTTATAAATCCATGTATTCTCCGCAGAAATACTAACCAATATACATTAAGCACGGGTTACACCGTATGATATACATGACTCAAGGCTTTCTGCTGCTGAAAGGCATAGTATAACATTAATATAATTTAATTTACGCTCGCTTTAACACATGCATTTTATTGCACGTTTTATTTCTAAATTTCACTAAGGCATAGGAATTTGTAGGCGCTGAAAAATACATGCAGATAACTGAACAAAGGAGAAATTATATTCAACAATATTTTGGTTCATATGGTCATTTTTTAAAACACACATATTCTAGTAAACGGTAGAATAGCAACTGTCGAGTAAAGGTCGATGAATGCGAGAACATCACCTACTGCCCTCCAAAACTTGCAAATCACGAGCCGCTACTGGTACAAACGCCAGACATTGCACGGCAAAATAACCTTAGGACTTTTACTACCGATGCAGACAATGTTTACTGGTAGGTTGTATGGAACTGAAAAAAGCCACAACTTTAATGACACATTACTTACATTTCCTCTCTCCTCACGTCGAAAAGAGCGCTAGGAGATGAAGAGCGAAGAATGAACTTTCACTGATACCTCTACTCACAAGTTACCCAGGATTGTGTCCGTGAATGACACTGATGGGGACATAATGCAAACAAATCTAAGATAAATGGTATGAATGGCGAAGGTACTGTCCGCACTCCCACCAGATATCACTAACCTAAGTGAAGTTAATGAGCTTTGGGGGTTGATTACTGACATTCAAAGATCTTTCCTTTTAGTAAGTTATCTCTAGGACCTATGCTTGCCACACTCGAATGCTGATTGCGAGTGTGTATTCAGAAAAATTAATTTAATTAATGTGAGACAGAAATCACCTTTGTACTTCAACAGTAAATGTATTTATATTAGCCTCTCACAATCAGAGTGTAACAATGGTGCAACGTGTCATGTGCTGAATGACAAAGAGGTCACTGTACACTTCAAATACATCTCTTTCATCGCAATGACAGCGTCAGCCACTGATAGTGTGGCGTGTATGTATGTGTATTTTCACGCCAGACACATTGTGTCGTTGACGACAGTATTGTTGGGGTAATTCTTTCGGCTTTGGGTTTGAAGTTCGTCTGGCGTGGCGACTCGCCACCTTATGTCTGGAGATCCTAGCCAGAGGTGGAGAGAGTGGGGGAAGTGAGCGTTACTTCTTTGTGTGTGTTGAGCGTCACTTTTGGTCTGAGTATTGGGTCTGTAAGGTGGTATGTGAAATCGTGTGAATGCAGTCTCGTGTGTATAGCATCGTCCTTCAATTCCTTCCTTTATCTTTTGTGTGTGATGTAGGGAGCATCGTGCTTATACTGAATAAACCACAGGTAATATGATTAATTTGAAATTCTGTGTATTTTGTTATAATTATTCCACACGTGCTCTGGAATGCACTGTTTAAAATTCTGATCCTCTTGCTGGCTCTGCAGATATACCTCCGAGTCTGCATGCTGGGGTAACTAAAATTTAATATCTAGCTGTAAACTTTTGGCCTTACCCCAGTATGTAACATTTTTGGTGAAGGCGCCGTGTTTGGTATGTAACAATAGTAATGAAGATTCCTCCATGTTTACGATTAAATTATGCTGAGTGAAACTATAGTGATACTTATTGACATTAATAATACACACGCAATGCTATTACATTTGACGTTGATTTTTATCTTCATATTTTTTAAACTTATTTTCCTTTCATTTCTTTCTGTATAATGCTGATTGTATATATTTTGTTAAAATTTGGCACCGTAGGGTTTTCATTCAGAAATATAGTTCACTTTTATATTCCTTTGCGGTTTTCTGGTTACCAAAGGTTAGCAACACTGCGCTGGAGTCGGTCAGTCGAGTTGAGTTGCGAGTGGAGCGCGAGGTGAGAAGTTGCCAACAGTAGTGAGTCGCGTAGGTCAATGCGAGGTGAGTAGAGTTGTTGTCAGTCAGTGAGCGAGCGAGGTAGCGAGTGCATGTCTCGTGCGACATCAAGAGAGATTCTCCGAGCGAACTGGTGGCGGCTGTTGTGACGTGCAGTGAGTGCTACTGCAGAGCGACGGATTGTGGAGTTCCTGTGTTCGACTCCCGAGTGAAGTGAGCCGTCCAGTGTGAAGAGGTTGCGTCAGGAAATTAGTGAACTGACGGAGAATTGAACTAGTTCACCTTATTGAAGTGAAACTGTGAACGAAGTGAACTAGATGAAACAAAAAAGTGACAAATAAAAGCTTAGAGCAGTGACAGTGAGAACTGAGTGACAGTTGAAAAACTGAACAAAGTCACAGTATGGTATTCGTTAGAGCCATTTTTGAGGAAATAAAAAAAATTGCATGTAAAGGGTTGAGGTGGGTTAATATTTTCAAAAATATTCTTATCCTTGGAATACGCTGAATTTAAACACCAAGTTTGGTGTTTGACCGACTTTTCGCTTTTTAGTTATGCTGTTTACAGACAAAAAGCACATCCACAATACCTTTCTTAAAGTTTTTCTAACAGTGTTAGAAAATCTGAAGGTTGTGCTGATTCTGCGACATTTCATATATTGTTGATGGGAAATATGTAAGACTGGACTAGAGATTATGGTTTCGTAGCAGTACGTGTTGCATATGATAAACTTGGGACTTTCTTTCTAATTTACAGCGAAGATACGTTAGCTTCAATTTGTAGGCTCTCTATGGGGCTGGTGAGAAAGGCTCCTAAAGCAATCCTTAATGCCAAAGACTGGATTGAATCGAGCATTTTAAGAGCTGTGGAACTTGATAGATCCATAGTCCAGTTTAGGTTGTATGGTAGATTTGTAAGTACGTAGTAACACATTGAAGTCTGCTCTCCATGATCGCTGATAAACTTACAGTATATTGAGTCGCTGGCCACAGTCAGCTTTAAGGAGAGATGAGGAATCCATGTGAGTTTCTGATCAAACAGTACATCAAGATGTGTGTTTTCCTAACATTTTCTAAAACTTTTTGAATTGCGGGATCCTCAAAATGTGTACTTCTTGTGAAATATTGGTATAGAAATGGTAGTAGAGAAAGTAAAAAAGGGATTGTTAGGAAAGAGAAATTCCCTGAAGATCTACCACCCTGACAAAATATAAAATTGCGTACCTAGCTGAGTTTGATTTTGACACACATGTAAACGCCCATTCACAACGAAATTTAATGCAATTGCAACACAAACACAGAATTTTGTGGCCAGGGTAATAAATGGGGCCATTCACAATTATTTTCCTTAACATGAACATGAATACAAACGCCAGACGTTGCAAGCTTTCAGTCGTCCTCCGTGGTGGTGGTTACCATGCTAGCTTCTAGTTCCTCAGGTCGCGCGTTCAAACCCGGCGGAGGGCAATGTATATTTTGGAGCGTAAAAATCCTTAGCATGGCTTCCTTCGGGAGGGAAGAAAAGTCGGTGGTCCCGTGTAGTAGATGTATGGCACATAAAAGAACCTCAAGCCTGATATAAGAAGCCTCTGAGCAAAATTACCGGTCTTTTACACGCAATATAGAATAGGACGCTAAGGGCCACAGCGGTTAAAGAGCGTCCACAAATAAAACTTAATTTAATTTTTTTCCAAGCTTTCATGTTCGCGTTAATGGAATACGAGAGAAAAAATAACACTATTGCATTGCGCAGAAACAGAAAAGAGAGAAAATGGAGCCAGTTGATGAGAAATTATTTATATGAACATAATCCCTGTCTTTATGATAAAAAGAATAGATTTTACAAATGTAATTGATTAAAACAAAATATTTGGCAATTGTAGTAATATTACTTCAAATATTTACATTAATATTCGCAAATGCTACTACGAATAAACTGAATGGGTTATTTTTTATTACTATGCATGGAAAATACAATATAATACAAACACACGTTAATGTAGTTTAGAGAAACAAAGTGGATTGCTGCATTTGGTGTTGTTTTGACACTAACGTTTTGTTGGCATTAAAGTTATCTTTTGCTCGAATTAAAGCTATCTGTCAGAAAAACCCGTTTACTTTTCCCTTTCCCACGGTTGTCTGAGCCTATACACCCATAATACCACTAAGAAGATACCACGGTAATGTAGAATAGAAGGATATTATTATATATCAAGTAATGAAGGTTTATGACGACCGCTACACGCGAAACTCACATTAACATGCGCAGCATATATCTGAATTCCATGATGGATGTTGTTAAAGCCACGGTAATGTCAGGAAAAAATGTACTCACCAATTATCTCCCACTTAGTAAATACTATACACTCGACAACAACTTTACACTTAAATGCGGTTATATAATTTAGTTTTATGTTTTTCACTACTTACAAGTGTGCCGACTCGGAAATTAAATTTTATTTCCAAGGTGTCTATGCATGTTCTGCAATAACAATGAAATTAATGACTTTTATTAAATTATATACATGATGCAAAAACATATAAACTTCATATTTTATTCTGTGTGGTTTTAGATATTTTGAAAGTTATCCCAGGTTTTTTCTTGGTCACCTCCCTGCAGTGGATTAAACATTATTAAATTTCATCCCAAACACATATATTAAAGGTTAATTAAAATACCTTTATAGAAAACGCGTGTGGTATTGAACATCATAACCGAAAAACGAAATATCAGATAAATACTAAACTTGAAATTGAGCTCTTCTAACGTTGCAAGTTCAAGCTAACACACCCTACCCCAAACTACCCTTTACATGAAACACTTTACGCTATTTTTTATAAAAAGTGTAACGATTTTTATTAAATTACCATATGCTTAAAATATTTCATTGACTAATTAAACGTTTTTCTAGAAACAACCAATGAATCCTCTTCATTATAAATTAACTTTTTTTATTATTTTGTACAACGGTTGAACCGTAAACGACAGATAAAAAGCTGAACTAAAAATGTACCTACACCTGGTTAAACCACACAACTTATGTAAAGTATATTTAAATTTTTTGAGATATTGTGTTATTAATTTGAATTTTCCAATACTTATGCATTTATTCAGTTGATAAGTAACCGTTCCTTTGTTTCTTGAGATTCGATTCAAAGAGTCTAATTTTAAAGCCAGCATATGGGTAACCATTTTTTATAAATATTTGAATATCTCTTCAGAAACCTACATCTCCCTTGAGTACACAGCCAAATGTGTAAACGTTTATCTCGATTTAAGTGGAATAAATAGAGAAATACGTTTTTGTAAGAATCACTTGCAGATGAGTGGGTAAAGAATGCGATGTGAATGTAACTTCTTTTTTTAAATTATGTAAGAATATTAAGCGTATTAAATGAAACACTTATCTTCCATAGGAAGAATGTGGGACATTCATTGTCTAGTTATTATTAGTAGTAGTAATAGTAGTAGTATTAATTTGTTTTGTACTTGTCCTAAGTTTCTGTGATTATTATATAATAAATAAAATAAAGTAGCAAATAATTCATCGTACCTCTGAATCACAAGGAGATGAATTTGGTAATACTTTCTGAAATAAAAAATACCACTTTTAGAAAAAAAATTCCATGCCTGCATACAAATTTTTTCTAAATGTACCTTTTTTGATTTCAGAAAGTTCCAAGATGTGTATATCAAATAACTTCTCGGTAGGTGGAATATTTGCGTATGGGCTGCAATTCATACCTTAGCATGGGGTAAAGAAACAAAAGAGAATAAAAGGAGAAAAGGTGTCCTGGTTTACATTCAAAGCGTGTATGGCCTATTTGCCAAAATAACACACAGGTTGCATAGCAACATCAGAAAATAACACAAAAGATTAAAAGCAAAGTTTCACAAACACACACTTACTATTATAAAATTTAGCGGTATTATCATTAGATTGGAAAGCACTTAAGACTGAAATTTATTTAACGTAATTAGTAAGTTTAAAGAAGTTACTTCAAAAGAATTTTGAACTCGGCTATGTTTATATTTTGCTATATAAATGTTAGTATGTTTCTCCTGGTACATTTATGAAATGAGGAACACCGTGTATCTTATGAATCAATATTCATCGTAACAAATAGAATAAAATTCACAACAAACAAGAATATCACGGTCAGAAGTTTGTCATTTGTCCTGGGGATGCACCACATATGAGTCTAATGGCTTTCCTTTCATTTCCTGCGGTTACCAGAAATGACAATATTTATCGACATATCACAATATTTTAAATACAAATACTAGAATAACTCCTTCACTATTCATCATATCGAAATCGGTAAACCATTAAAAATGTCAAAGAAACAAACTAAGATAGCTCAGTGTTTTCTCAAAAACTTAACAACGCGAAGTATTTGGAATATGTATTTTATTACATGTACCAGAAGTATTCAACAAACAATAGTGTATTGACAGCTAATGCTCAACGTCATGTTACGTTCAGTACCTCTTGACCTTGATGACGTAACCTAATTACTTACACGAGGACCACTTAGTCATACCCTAAGGCTCAGCAAATATAGCACTGTTGCACTCCAAGCGGACGTAAGGGGCCATTAATTGCGTTACGCTTAACGGTTGTTTTGTTCGACGTCACGCACAAAACATGTGTTATATCAGTTTCACTTCTATCATTTCCATATAATGCACCTAAAAATTTGTTACTGAGATTTCTTCAAGAATACTGTTTCGCATTCTCTGAACTCAAACTAATTTTACAAAAGGATCCATATTATGTATTTTGCGTGTTCATGTATGTCCGTCCTTGAACAGTGTAACTAAAAAACGAAAACTTGATTAGATACCTCACTTGGTATTTAACTTAAGCATCTTTCAAGGATGCGACACGAAGATTTTCAAGAACTTCTCCGACACCATGCTACGGTGTAATGGAAATTGTTTCTTTATGTTTTATTTTCTCAAAAACAGTTGTAAAAGATTTGATTAAACATCACATACGTATTTAATATATGGATATACGAAATAAGTAATATATATATAAATTGAATTTGCTGTCAATGTTTTGTGAACTTCCACTAGAATGGAACGTGTATCGGAGGGGACTCAGTACCGATCCATGGAATGCGCATATTGTGCCTACGCCGCACATAAGGGCGCCCCGGGAGGGAGGGAGTTATAGGTTGAGAGGAGACACCGGGCGGCAGGAACTAGGAGTGACGGCACACCATTGGTAGGGCACCTACACATTCCAGATATAGACCCCCCGGCAGTCGAACAGGCAGACTGGGGACCCGCCCCACATAGTGTCCAACGCCCGCCGTGGAAGCGGTTCTCATAACCCAGCCACCACCCGAAAGTCGAGGGAGAGAAAGTTCATAGAGAGCAACCTTTTTCCCTGACACGCTGCACCGAAACACCAACGCCGACACCGACACTTCTAACCCTGAAATAACCCAAATGTGGTGAAGAATGAATGAAATTATTAATGGAACGAAATGAAGGTAAGGAAATTCGGTGGATGAAAGAAACCACTACAGCATTTACCGGAAGACCCGTGAAAACCCATGGATCAGAGTGGCGGTCGCGGGGATCTACCTCGGGACCTCCCGAATGCAGGCCTCAGACATTACCACCTGAGCCATCCCACTTGATGAACTTCTCCTCATTTGACAAACTTACTAAAGCAAAAAGTGTAAAGCTCATTAAAATATACCATTTGTGTCAATTTATTTTAGCGTTAGACATTTTCCAAACATTTCATGTTGAACGTTTTAGAACTTTCCTAAGGGTCACCTAACACGGAACACCGGATTACCGTGCCCTGGATAAATTAGTGTCGTGCCATTGTGTTGCCATGGTAGCTCAGTTGGTTAGTGCAGCGGCACAGTAAGCCGCATATCCATGGTTAAAATCCCAGCTATAGTAATGAATTTTTCAGGCTGATTCTACATACGTTTCCAACATTAACAGATGTCCTACTTATCTGTCGTAACATAACGAGGATTTGTAGCTCGAGTTGTATATTGACTATTTCGGGAATCAAACTATGAAATTCATAAAATGCACATATGAAAACATGTTACATGCTGGGGTGAAGGCCAAAACGTTTCCAGAAAATGAATAAATTTAGTTCACCCCAACACGCACATGAGGAACGCAACTCGCTACAGCAAGGAAACCGGGACCTTGGTATGTAGATTTAGAGGAAGGCGTGGGACCTTACATTACACAAAAACATTACATGACACGGATTACCTGGAATGTATTAACAAACGTTTGGCGACTTTACATTATGAACTAGGAAGAGAGGATGGAGGGAGATGCCTAGACACCGTAGACCGACTACACACATGTCTTTCTACAACGACCGCTCTCACTCAAGTGACGCTATCTATATCGCCCCTCCTCCAACCGTGTCTATCCACGCCAGTCAGGGTTGGCGTCATACCAGACGAATTTTAAATAGAGCCCTCCCTTTGGCGTGGTCCGCGCCAAAAGGAGGGATCGTTAAGCCGAAAAATAAAAAAAATCCAATAATACTATGTCCAGTAGCGACAGTGTGTCTGGCAAACACCTTGAACTTACTGATACGCCACAATATATTATAAAAAATAAATACGTTTATGAATGACCATTCTAATTTTTGATAAAATTGACTAATAGTGGTTAAAGCTAAACGACTTACAGAATGACACAGTTAGTGATTCAAGAAGTGAAATAGCATTTTATATAGAGATCATAAAACGAAAACAAAAAAAAACCGGCAGGAAACAGTATAATTGGTCCATCGACATGTATTACCGGTGAAATCTCGATATCGGATTTTTTGGGTGGAATGCAATACATCCACTGAGTGGGATGGCTCGGGCAGTAACATATATGGTCCGCATTCGGAGGTCCCGAGTTCAAAATGCCGAAGGCAACCAATCTAACTGAAGGTATTATAGCGATTTTCCTCGGTCGCATGGCGAATGCTGGATGGGCTAATTTTATCCACAAATTTTCCAATAATCCTTTTCATCACTACGTTTCATTTCCTTCTTCACCACCATAGCAGTCATTGGACTGATCACCCATCCTGGATATGCTATGGTCCAGAGTTTGCTTGCTCCTCGAAAGGCTACTGACCCAAGGCATTGACTTGTAAGTCACTGGGGGCGTAAGTCCTACAAAGAGGAAGGAAATCAATTAAAAAAGAAGATACGCAATACTTCCTCTACCCACTATATTTGTAGTAAAATGGATCAATGTTTTTTAAAGTAAAAGAAGTTCTATGACTTATAGGCATGGGAAAGGTTTCTGAAAAAAGTCAACTTAAGTCTAAAAGATATTAAAAGTCAAATTTTCGTACTATAAAAGAGAGAGTTCTTTGAGGTTGTACAGGGAGATAAAAGTAGAATAGTACAGGACAAAATACATAGTTATATACGATAAAATGGTTCGAGAAGGACTTGTATGGCTAGAAATGGAATAATGAATTTAAAGGTTTTAAGACCCAACAAGGATTTAGCAAAATGACAATGCATAGGGAAACACACACAGACTTCCATTGTTTACTATACTGCAGTCAAATTATGGCGATGATAGAATTGGCAACATAAATGGAATTAATTTAGATTGAGAAATATTAATTAGGAAATGTTTCACTGTAAAACCAGAGAAAAGAATAAAAATTTTAGGGAACAATAATTGTACAAAGAGAGAAATGTATAAGAATGATCAAGAGAAGGGCAGACGGTGATGCAATCGTAGAAGAGTAACAGGCCAAGAATAACATAGTGCAAGGCAGTAAAAGTTATAATGGGCATCAATACACTTGCGTTTATTGGGACAATAAGTGCAGCCTAAGAAAGATGTAGAGGAATGATACTTAAGAGATAAGATGCATGATACCGAAAGTAAATAAACGCTTTGAAATCCTTCTGTAATTACAATTTCTTGTTAGAACTGGAGCAATTCTAAGGCAGAGAAGCTTGCGTTTTTCACCATGACAATGCATTCCTCAGTAATACTCATGGGGCTTATGGTGCATTTCGAAACTCCGACTTAGTTCAGAAATGGGAAATGAAGAAACCCGCTGTTTAGTTTCAAAAACTGCACCACTGGCTTTTTCCATACCCAGAGGTGTTAAATATAGTGAAAAGGACTATTGCGTAGGAGCTAGGAACTGAAAAGAATCACCGGCACATATGTTAACAACTTATTACAAAGTTTGCATTTGTTAACAATTCCATCATCAGCTTGCTTTAACATTTTAAAATTTATGTGATTTACAAATAATATGCTCGGAGATGACAACGTAATGCGCTATTTCACCTTTTTACAATTCACGTTACCCTACGAATCGAAAATATTCCCGAAACAGCGACTAATACACTGCAATGATACACGAAGTGAAGAATATAGATGCTTCTCCCGTAAATGTGAATTTAGAAACGCCAAGAGTAAAAAGGTTAAATGTTGTAGCTTACCAAACAGTTGAAATAATTTAGAAAAGGCCAAAAGTTTACTCTTGGTGGTTACGCCAAATCTCGCCGTACAAACCAGAACACAAGTCTGGGTGTTATCCACTCAGTCCCTGGCCTAAGGATGCCTTGCTCTCTGCCCAGGAGTTGCTGAAGTTGACCACGAGCGTGATGGCGCTGGCGTCAGTGGCGTGAAGCAAACTAGCCAATGGTAACTCTGCATGACGCTTTAAGTTGTGGAATGATCAATTACGTCATGCATGACGATATCTTTCTCGAAGATATGTTTCTCTCGATGACCCACGTCATCATTTCCGAAGCATTGGGCCGTTCTTTAGCTGGTTGATTAAGCCATGACCAAGGCGGAGGGAAAAACGGCACAAAACAATTATACCTTCTGATCCTAGAAAAGCCCTGGGATCTGGAAGCGAAGACAGAAGGGAAGGATAGCTGTTCATGACAAGCTAACACATTTCTTGATTTCCAAATTTAGGATGTCTGAACTGGAGGTGATACCGCCCCCAAACAAGGACACTATAGAAGCTGTGAGATCGGCCTTTGGAGTAAATGAAAAGAAAATTCAAGATGCTGTGCGGATCCTCAGAGAATGGTTGGAGCTACAACCTCATCTACCACATGTCATAGGTTCGTATCTTTGGTTCCTACGATTAAGTGCTAAATATTGCGCTCTTTGATACAAAAGAGTTAAAATGGAGAAAGAGATAGACATATTATCGTGCTGAAAGTTTTTCTACCTTTACAGGCAGAATAAACACAGCTGCACTGATGCACTGAACGAATCCATGATATTTGACTTGTTTTATACAGGGTGAGCCAAAAAACTACGAACCACCTCCGCTGTGTTTTTCCTGTCCGCATCCTCGGCGCTCGTTGCCGTCTGCCACTTTCATAGAAAGGCGCGGATGAAACCATACAACATTTGGATAGCTTCCTAAAGAGGTGCCAAAATGTTTGGACAACAACGATGGCCAGTTTCTGCATTTCCTTTCATAAAGTTGGTAAGTAAAGCCTTTAAAAGTAGTTTTATAAATGGTGTATGATTTCATCCACGTCTATGATAGCGGCAGATGGCAACGAGCGCCGAGGACGCGGACAGGAAAAAAACACCGCGCAGGCGGGTCGTAAGTTTTGGGCTCACCCTGTACTTAGGTATTAAATTAATTATTATTAAATGTGCCATTTTTCTTTTAGTTTGTACTTATTCGCTAACAGCCAAAATAAATACAAGTCAAGCTGCAGATTTTCTTCAGGTAACTTCTGGTGCTCTTATGTACCGATATCACGAACGTTTATAGAACGTTCCTGCCAACAATCATCAGATATAGCAGTCAGTTGAAAAAGTGTGACAGCGGTGAAAAAAAGGCAGTTGTATTTTTTATTGAACTCTTTTCTGTACTAAATGTACAATGCAATTATGACAAAGTAATTTAATATAAACAAACATAAAAATGTGCTTGCATTAACTACCCATTCGTAGCCCCTATATCTGCATCACTTGATGCGTAGAAGTTGGTCCAAGCGAAGTCGGCGTACCATTTTCATGTCAATGTTCTGTCTAGTGGAGTAGATGGGATCTATAGCTGTCGGAGAAGAGGGTTATGGAGATGATTGTAGGACTAAAAAGGCCGACATATTTCGTGGAACCAGATACAAATATCGGCATTCCTTCCATGGTAACAGAATGACCAGTTAGGCGCTGCTTGTAAGTGAATTTCACAAGTCTGGATTTGTGGGGATTCAGGTTTTTCATTGTTCACACATCAATTATTCCACCATTGATGAACACTATCGCAAAAGGTTTGGAGTATGATTGCTGAAGATTTTCAAGTTCCTTTACTAATAACCGTCACATCTAAGGCAGTATTTTTAACACTTGAATAATTTCAATTAAATTATATAATATGTAAATTCAATAATTGCCTTGAAGCAATATGTACGTAATAATTTGTAAAATGTATGTAACAGTCATTGCATATGCTTATATTATTGTATCCATCTGTAATAATGTTATGTGAATACATTACGTAATTTAATAATGCAGAAGCTGTGAAAAAATAGATTTAAAAGTTTCTAACAATGAGGTAACAATGAGGCAATGATGAGTAAGGAAGTTTAAATACTTCTAGTCATTATTAGAGCGGCAATAATATAAATTTTGAGACAGTTTAAAAATAGCCAATCAACAACCAGAAAAAGGTTTAGTTAAATGCAGGTATTTTATTGGAATAGGATTAGCCAATCAGAGACATGAAATACAGAGATTTACAAGTTTAGACAGTTGAAATCTATTCAGTTGCCTGCAAACTGTGATAGTAACCGGATGCAAGATGCGTCCTCTAGAGAAATATAATACGTATTCGTGTGAGACGAAAAATTAAGTATATGCGTTAAAAAAGTGCAAGTATTAAATAAAAGAATCTCACAGCTCTCTATATCAGTGAAGTACTATTTAATTTGTGTCAAGAATTAATAAAAAGGAGTGAATTAAAACTTAAAATCTGTGTAGGCCTGCATTCTTAGTCGTACCAAAACCCTGCCTAAGAGAAACGTGTCTCTAACAACAATACTGACGCAACCGAGGCAAACAAATATTTAAAGAAGCAGTTTAATAATAAAGTTAATATTTTTTTAAACTTGGGGCAAATGCCACCTTAAAATACATTTTTGGGACGAAGGCTACCGGAAACTGTTTACTATACGTGCGGTTGCAACTACTTCAAGTTCGGCTCCCCAACAGTTTAACTATAATACAACTCCTTCAATACAAACTACTTCAAATTGACGTCCAAAGCGTGGTGCAAACAACTACAACAAAACAGCATCTTCAAATTGGCACCCATATCTGGGGCTAATAATTAATATTCTTCACATCAGCGAAATTTATTTTGTTTCGGTAAATCAGAAGTCTAAATTGTACACGAAAGTGGTTGTAACATACTTCCCTGTGGTAGTGATTACGAATGTCTTTGGAGTGTCGTTTGAGTGGAGAAAGCACATTGTAGATACGTCCTAATGTGCCTCTAACAGATGTCACAAACGCGATCTTTAAGTTTATATATCTATAACAACCCTTTATTTCATAACTTTCCAAAGGTGTCGAGATGCAATCAAAGAGAATTGGTTGTTTTTCAAACACGCTTAGCCAAGTATTAATAAACCGCTCGTTGAAAGTTTGGGAGTGGCTCGAAGGAAAGTTAATCAATAATTATAGAAAATTGAATTAATAAATACAGTTAACATCAAATTAGTGCATACTCGTATAAGGACTCTTGACATAGATTAATATAAAATGCTTAATTAATACATATGTAATAAATATATGGCAGTGTGTGTTGAATGATTAGTATGAGTGAAATGTAGGTATGTGCACAAGTTAATGATTTGATTAAAATTGCTAATAAAACACTTCAGAATTCAAAGTGTGTATGGTGTTTAAACACCTTTCTTCCTCTAATAAGTTTTAATCTCTGTATTTAGAAAACATTCTGTAAAATTATTGAAGTACAGCCCAAGTTCGCCTTGAATAAATGATATCTCACATGAATTGAAAGAGGCGCCAGGAATCAAACAGATTAGTCTTTAGTATAGCACGTTTTTCACTGAAGCAAAAAACGTATTTCAGTTATGTTCCATACGTATTTTAATATTCGATTCTTCAGGTTGCTCATTTCTCTGTAGAATATGTATATACAAAATGCTACCAAATGCTTTAAAAAGTCGTTTTAAGACATAGAGTTGCCTGGATTTAACATTCCACATTTTTTTTTATTTAAACATTCAACAAACAACTGACTTCCAGAAGGAATAAAAAAATTTACGTGTATATGAGTGTACGAAATAATTATTATTACTAGAAAACAGTATTAACATTAAATTTACAATGTAATAAACGGACACAAGAAACTTTGTTTTCCATTGGATATCGGGAAACTTCTGAATTTGAAGCATTAAATCGTTGGAATTTGTATTTTATTTCAAGTGTCAATTTCATAATTTAATAAAATTAGTTTTTAAACTATGCCCTTAAATACAACGACGTACTTGCAGATTTCAATGAAATACGAATCGTAATTTCAGATATATTAGTATTCTGTTTTCATTAAAAAGAAGAAATCGCCTGGGATTGGTTCTAAGTTTCAGCCTTGGAAAATTCCCTTGCAGATGCTAGAAAATTGAAAAGAGAAACGTAATCGCATTATGTAAAATGGCAACACTTCAACACAATTTATTTTACATCTATTTTGCAACAAAAATATGTTAAGTTCTGAATGCATTAAGAACATATTATTTAATAACTGTTTGCTTACAAACTTTATATCTGAATGCTGCAAACGTACTTTTTGTAAATATTTCTGTACTGTGTTGGAAAATTTATGGTTTGAATAAATCTTAACTCTACAAATGAAAAGTTGTCAGTTCAGCAGTTTTCGTTTACAATAAAAATCAAAGAATCTCGCTCAATACCTTATGTCGACTATAAAGGTTCCTCCATTGAATTCAGTTCATTGAAGTTCATTGTTTTTCATCCTTTTATTTTCAGATGATAAACGTTTGGAGACACTATTCCTGCGTTCCAAGGGAAGCATAGAACGTGCAAAACATACATTAGATATGTACTACACTCTTAGGACTGCCGTACCGGAGTTTCTCTCTGACAGAGATCCTAGGAAACCATGGTTCAAAGAAACTGCAGACTTGAGGTGAGCAAATTAAACTCATTGCTATGTTTACTGTAAGAAAATGGGTAAAACTAATGTTCAAAAAACGTAACAAAACACAGCAAGTAAATCACTCAACTGATTTGGATAGTTTGTTCTCTATTCAAAAGCTCTATTGTTGCAGACGGACATAGGTTATATAGTATTTTCAAGGTTGTTTTAAATTTGGGAGTTTCTGAGGGAGATTTTATTTATATCACGTATTTTAAACAGCTTTGAATAATAATAATAATAATAATAATAATAATAATAATAATAATAATAATAATAATAATAATAATATCAGAGGATATTTTTGGCCACTAATTGAACCCAAAGAACCAAGTGATTGTTTAAAATTGCGTTATTGGAGGGGAAAGGTTGCGTATCATATCCATATCAGTAAATTTTCTTCTGAGCTTTATCGAGGTGAATTTTTTTCGTATTGTCATTGTAAAACTGGTGCAGTTAGGTTTTTAAACATGGCTAAATAACCTACCCTTCAACTTTAAAACTTTCTCTATTCTTATTTTTATACCCTTCTGTGCATATTGCTACACTTTAACTTATGTACAAAACCTTGTGCAGTTTATTATTTGACCCAAAGGAAATTATGACCTGCTTCCAAAATCTAACTTAACCCAATTTGAATCCTATAGTCCCTTCAGTTTTTAAAATATATCCTTACTCCTAATTTCAACACCATTGGGTTCCTTGGGATACAAATGTGTGTACTTACACCATAGGACTCGGTGAAAATTATGGACCACTTTAAACATACTAATCCTATTCATATTTTCAACCCGATAAGTATAAATTTATACCATTTGACCAATTTGGATATAATATGGGTCATTTATCTGTTTCCAAAACCTACCTTAACCCAATTTTCAATTCTATAGTCCCTTCGGTTTTAAAATATACACCCTTACTCCTAATTTCATCACCATTGGGTTCTTTGGGACACAAATTTGTGTCCTTAAATCATAGGACTCGGTGAAAAATTATAGGTCACCTTAAATATGGTATTCCTATTAATATTTAAACCCCCATACGTACAAATCTGCACCATTGAACCAATCTGGGCATAGCATGTGTCATTTACCGTAAGGTTTCAGCAAAAATAAATGAGAGTCCTTTTAATCTAGTTATTTATTGAATGCATTCATGTGACGCCGGGTAAGATAGTCAGTATTTAATAATAACCACATTATTTGTATTGATTTCAATTTTTTATGGTAGACATAAGTATTTTAAATTCGATTTAGAGATTTTACCGAAAATGCATGTTTCGAGATCCATCTAACCCAAAATAAGTATTTTTAGAATAAAATCTCTGTGTGTATGTTTGTGTGTGTGTGTGTGAGAGAGAGAGCAGCATAACTCAAAAATAAAAAGTTAGAATAAATTCCAAACTAAAGATGCGGTTTTCAAGAAAATTCTCTCTTCCCGAAACTATGCTTTACATAGGTATTTTTGTTTACTTTTTATTTTGTCAAAAATTTTTCTAATAATTTCTCCTGACATAATATATGTTTAAGATACTTGCATAACCAGTAAAATGTAAGTAATTTTCTGTGAGTAGCCTTTGTGAGTACTCCTCTTTATTCTGAATGAATTTTGTATATTTTTGCAAAACTGGTAAACGGTAAGAGATAGGCAAAATCTCACCACACAAATGTAGATCTGACTAAACACACACAATTTATTTGCAATAACTTTTTGTACTATTAAGCATTCTCTAAGCAGGTATTCGTTATTGGTTTGAATTTTCAAATATCTTTTTGACGTCCCAGTCGCCATTTATTTGTTTCTTGTGGTTATGCAAGGAGTCTAATCTCAAAGCTAGTATATACGAGTAGGAACCCATTATTTTAAAATGTGACTTATGCTTCAGCCTTCTGTTTCCTCCTTGAACCTACAACAAAATGTAGAATGAAAGCATTCCCAAAATTATCTCGATTAACATGAAGACAGAAGAATAAGTTTTTGTAAGAATAGTTTGTACAGGAGTATAGAGATAAAGTAAGTTTAAAACACTTTTATAGGTGTCAATATTTTGAACACAATACATAATATCAAAGCCTTTTTATGCAAAACTACCACTGTAATAATAAATAATTCACAATAATTTATTTATGGCTAACTTTTTTTATCCTTGACTGCTTTGTTTATGAGATATTTAAATTTATTTTCTTTTCTTTCTTTTGAGATGTTTATATTTATATATCCTAATTAGTTAAATTTTAATTTATAATCAATTCACTCTTTTACTCCAACTTCTCAACACAAAAATATATACGAAATTCACAGTTATTAAATTTACACTTCACTTCCATGTCACTTCAGTTATCTGATAATAATTGATATTGATATCATATTAACTATTTCACAATACACTTTCACATCTATTATTTAATAACCACCAAAACTATTCTTCATGCCGGCAATAACTCCCACTTATACTCCTCCCTTGTAACTGCACCGATCTCCTCACTTTCTTCTTTAGTGCACCATACTCCTCGCACCATTCACCAACCACCGCCTCCTTTGCTATTAGTCATCCATCCCATCCGGTCATCCCGCTTCTACTCTTTCCATCACAGACTATCCTTCTGCCCCTTTCATAATATATTGCTTTGTTTATTTATTCATTTATTTATTTATTTAAGTCTGGTGGTTGTAACAGTCAATAGGTTGAATTTTGTTATATTGCCGTCGTATAACTGGGATAGTTTTTTTAAGCTTCATTGTATTGTCCATTAGTTATTAGTAATATTGTTTACGTTTGTTATTGTTCCTATGAACTGTATACTATACAATTACCTGGATCAGTGCTATAAAGCATGTTGTATGTGTGCAGTTACTTTCTGGCGATGCCGAGACTGACAGACGACCATTGCCGAGTATTGATGGGTCGAACTGTTGACATGGACGTTGGCAAATACAACGTGCCTTGGTTGTTGAAAATGATGACCATGGTGCTGGAAATACGGTACCTTGAGGACTACTGGGTGTCTGACATTCTTGTGATCGACACCAAGGGTGCGGAAGTGGGTCATGCGGCCAAATACACTCCTCCAATCATGAGAAAGATTCAACTCTGTGCACTGGTAGGTATATTGCTGCTCTCAAAAACGTTTATTTCTCGCTCATTATCAAGGCTATATTCTTAGGATTACTTTTTGCAATGGACTGCACATTTTTATAATATTTAATATCCATGGCGTGGTTCGTTTATGGGCATCTAGAAAGGGTTTGAATAATTAATGGGTAACAGCAATGTAGTTGTTCTGAAACTAGGGACGTGAGAGATATCCAGAAAGGGCACATACAACTTACTCTGAAGAACAAAATGCTATATTATTTTAATATGATAGTACTACTGATTTAAAATTGAGTTGTCACTGTCAAAAGGGATGGCGATGGCTCAGTCGGTAACGTCTGTAGCACGCATTAAGGAGGTCCCGGGTTCAAACCACCGGGCCGAAAAATCTGACCGAAAGTTTTTCGCGGTTTTACTCGGTCGCTAGGGAATACTGGATTGTATAATTTGATCCATGAATTTTCTCATCATCCCTTTCATCACTACATTTCATTTCCTTTTTCTTCACCTTCATACCAGGCATTGGGCTGATCACCCATTCTGAATATGCTATGATCTAGAGTTTTCTTGCGCTTAGGCTACTGATCCAAAGCACTGGCTAGTAAATCCTGGAGGTGTAATTCTTACAAAGAGAGGAGTAATCACTATAGAAGCAGTCACTGTCAAATAAGTTAGTTGCATTTGAATCACATATTAATAAAATTCTAAGTACTGTAAAATCAAACATAGAATGCTACTATTGCCCAATATATATTGTAACAAATTAAGTAAATGAACACATAAATTGGCTCAAAAAGTAAGCACAACCCACAAATAATAAATGCGATACTGAACAAAGCAACAAAGAGGCTAACCAGGGAACCCACTAATCCAAAACATACTCAAGAAGAAAACAGCTAAATGGCTCAGGCCTGTGTGACTTGCATTTAGGAGTTTCAAAACCGCATATTAACCAATTTGACATGTTTTTCTTCGTTGTTTACCTCAGTTTGAAGGTAAATACAGGATTGTATATTTAATACTACGAACTAAAGCACCACGTAAAGATCAAAAGAAACATTAATGATACAGGAATGATACATGTCATGACATACACTGACTCAAGTGAACCAATAAACCTACAGAGAGCGTCGGAATGTGACCAAGAATAAATTATCGCGACATGGAACAAAACAAAAAAGGGGGAATTTACATCTAGCAGTGAGATCCAATTCTCTGGACTTCAATAATGTGTTTTCTCCACTTTTATCTAACACTACACTTGATTCTTTACTATGACTGACTTGAAAGAAATTTAAAAAATGAGCATGCGATCGATGAAATATTCGATATGAAATGCAGGAGGTTCAGAAATGGCCTCCCAAAGAATTCTGCTTTGACTGTGTAAACGACTATAAAAGGTTAGCCCAACGTGATGTGAGGCAGCCTAGTTGAGGGAGAGTTGGAAGAGAAATGAGTTACCTTTTGTGCTGAAATTCACAATAGCCATAATGTTTTATTTCATTTGTTTCTTCTATAACAGATATGAAAACAAAATCGAGGTATGTAGCTGGGCAAGAGGTGCTAAACTATTTGACATGGTGTAAAAAGTATCACGAATGAAGCTGTATTAAGTTATACTAAATATTATTATTATTGTATAATAACACAAATGTAATCATAGTAGCAAAAGCGTTGTTAAATATAGTATTTATTGGAGCGGCCGAAGTTTACAAATCTGAATCAATTTTGATTATCTACAACGGTTGTGTTTTCTTTTCTACAGCAAGGATTCAACTGCCGCATCAAGGCAATACATGTTCTGAATGCACATCCTGTCGTGATATCGCTGGTCAGTGTGGTGAAGACGATGCTAAAACCGAAATTGGCGGAAAGGGTGAGTAATACTTCGTCAATTAATAAAAAGGAGCATTCAAGTGTTTGTAGTACAATGAAAAACACCTGCAGGCCCTCGGTACCAGAAAGCAAATAAACGGAATGATTTAAAACAAAAGTCTGATGGGTTGCAGTCACATGACTTTCTCTTTCTTGTACAAACTATTTTTACAAACGTTTATTTCCCATTTACTTCTTATTGCTAATTTTCTTGTAGATACAAGGGGAATATGGTAGGCTTTAAGCAATAGTCAAATCTTTTAAGAGCTGGTTGCTATGTGGAGCATTCCATTCTCTTTACATGTCCAGGACATAAAAAATGAATAACGAATTCCCTTTAGAACTAAAGTATAGATATTGGAACATTCGAAAAATAACAAGGAATATCTCGGAAATGGATCACTCCTCAAAAAATGTATATGACAAAAATTGTGTATTTTAGCGAGATCTACATTTTTTGTGTCGTAAAATTTTGTCTATCTCTTACGGTTTACGAGTTAGGCAAAAGTCATTCAGAATGAAGAGGACTTTTTTTGATTGGGGGTTCCAAAACATGCATTTCCGGTGAAATCTCGATATGGAATTTTTGGGTGGAATGCAATACTTCCTCTACCTACTATACATAGTAGAGAAAGTAAAAAAAGGAACCATTTAGGGATTTTATCGTCGTTATAAATCTATGATCCAAAGTTTTAAGTATTTAATGCTGAAGTAAAACACACTAGAAACACTTGAAACAAATATATTTCTTGAATTAAATTAGCATAACTTTTCTAAATCCGTGTATATGGTTTTATACTCCATTCCTATAAAATATATCCACCACAATCCGAGTGAAAGTTTAGATTTTTGAGAAACTAAAAGGACTACAGCACCAAAGCCCCCCAAAAAAGTAATTTTAGAAATGTGAACTTTGACTGTGAAATCCTATCACATATAAGAGTAATAATAATAATAATAATAATAATAATAATAATAATAAATAATAGATTAGAGCCTTTAGGATTTCCAGGGTATGAACATGCAATATTTATTAGGTCACATCTACCTTTAGAGTATTTATTGATATGTTTTCGATTTTGTAATTATCTTACATTTACATTGAGAATATGAAGATTTTTATAATACTGACATATTTAACATAAGAGTAACTTTTCAAACATCATAAATTTTACTATTCAACTGAGAAGTAAGAGTAACCTAGTTTGGTTAAAAATAATTCCTATTTAATAGTTGGTCTGGAAAGGGTTGCTTGTGGGCTATTATCGGGGAACAGTGTCATTAAAGTTATGAATTCATGTCCCAGGCTAGGTATGAGACATGTTATTTCTCTTCTTTTTGCGTTGAGTACGTACAGTCCGCTAGGCTATGGTCCTTCTCCTTGAGTCGTATCTTCCTCTTCATACGCAATGCACTTTGTACATGCTGAGATCTCAAGTAGAGTTAATGATACAGTTTTGTAAGAAATGTTCCACAAACAATTTTCCTAATCTTATGCAGATTCTTGAAATAGGAACATGTATAAATATATTTTTTAAATTAATTTTTAAATTACGAGGCATGTTTTTAAAGTAAGTATTCACAAGTTTTTAAGAAATAACAGAACGTTATTTTCAAATAATTTAATATCATTAATTACTATTTTATTATCATTAATTAATTAACAGTTGTAAAAGTTTTAAGAAATTTCTAATCTTAACATTATTAGTTTCTTCTAACGGTGTTTCATTGTTTAACTTTGTTCTTTTCTTATTGCCCTATTTATCCATTTGTGTGTTTGTTTATTGGCCATTCTGTATAGATCCAAGAGGCAGTCTTTCAATAAAGAAAGCTTTAAAATTAAACACAGAGTAACTCATTAATTACGGCACTGAATTATTTCTAGGAATTAATATTATCCCTTATTCCAAAGCCACCACATAACCATCGTTATTTTTGGGTGGAATGCAATACCTCTTCTATTTACTATAGGTAAGTAGTAGAGGAATTAAAAACATTTGACATAAAGCATGCCTTTTATGGAGATACAGATTTTTTTGTGTAGTAAGTTTTTATGTATCTCTTATGGTTTACCAGTTATACAAACGCATAAACATTCATTCATAAATATAAAACTTCACGGGATATTCGGAAAACATTCAAGCCATTTATCCGGTTGTCTTGCAAGTATCTTAAATATGTGATATCTTAAAATCGCTGGAGCCATTTCTTTAGGGAGAGGGAGAGAGAGAGGGGGAGAGAGAAACAATAACGAACATTCTTCCATGTGGTGGGAGGATTTCTTTTTCCCTACCACGTACTTAGTAGGTAGAGAAGGTGTTACATTCCACCCAAAAATTCGATGTCGAGATTTCACCGGAAATACATGTTTTGAGGCACCTTGAATACAAATTAAGCATTTTTAGAAAGAGTCCGTGTGTGTGTGCATAACTCAGCATAACTCAAAAATGAAAAGTCACAAATATCATTTAGGTTCAGTACCTTTCAAAGATGCGACACAAATATTTTCAAGAAAATCCTCTCGCCCCAAACTACGCTTTACAGGAACATTTCTCGGATTTTTTTACTTCCTAAAAATGGCTGTAACGATTTTGATTAAAATATCTTATTAAATATATTTACATGACAAGTAAAATGTATAACTTCATTTCTGGGAATAGCCTGTGAGTACTCTTCATTCGGAAGGAATTTTGTGGAATCTTCTATAACTGGAAACGTTAAGCGATAGACAAATGTACTACACAAAAAACGTAGATCTCTTTAAAACACATAATCCATTTCAAAGATATTTGTTATGAATGGTTTTATTTGTTCAATATGAAGTAGAATATTTGTTGGTAGTTGGAAGATGCTTCATGTTTATCTGCACCACGTATGGGAGCCAATTTGTCGCGGTCACTTCGTGTTATCTTTTTGCTGAGCGCCTGTTATTGTATTACTATTTTTAAATTTGGGTTCAATGTCCTCCGGCTAGCTATTATTTCTCAGTCGAGCACATCTCTTGAACAGGGTGTGTAAACGGAAAGGATTTGTTACTGAAAGATAACACTGATAAAAGAATTTGTTTTTACACTTTTATTGTCGTCACACATTATTCAATTTCACATATTGATTCTTGATACACGCCAGAATGAAACTGTTATATTTTCTAATGTTACTATAATCACTTATTTGTTGCACCTTATTAATTCGCGTATTTCACATTTATAACTAGCTTTACGACGCGAGAGATTCTGTAGAATTGCGTAACGTGTACTTTATGCATGCTTCCGTTGAACTACGCGACGTATAACTCACGAATACTTATGTTGAACTGATCGACGTATTACACGCGAATGCTTCTGTTGGACTGAGCGACGTGTAATGCACAAATGTTTCTGTTGGACTGGGCAATACTTGCCTCTGGCTTTAGCTTTTTATACTCCCACACCCTAATATGCCTAAAGATTATAACCGAGCTGCTATTGGTTAATAAAACGCGCCAACATTAGCGTCTATTTTTATATCCAATCAAAATTATGAACACATATGCTCTAGGGAAAATATTCCCGCTATTTCTAAGAAAAGCGCGCCAATCTGACGTCATTTGCTTGTCTTTAATAATTGATAAACAACTCACCCCCTCGCTCATTGTTACCCGCTCTTATTGTCAGTTTCAGTGAGGCCGTGTAAACTTATTTCCTAACAATTCTTATAATTAACAAACATCTCAAATCATTGTCATACAATAATGTTAATTTACACTACAATCATTCTGGCATTTACATTATTGTGATACAAATTACTGCCACAAATACTTTGTCATTCTTTTTTAAGTCCCATCGATTTTAAGTCGCGATTGTATGGAAACTATATGGAATTTTAAGGCCAGCATATAGAGCACAGTTCTTAAACATTTGAGTATCGCTGTTCTCTTTGTATCTATAACGAAATGTGTAATGCAGCTATTCTGCAAAGGTTTATTTGTATAAAAATGTAGTAGACATAAAAATAAGCTTTACTAAGAACAATTTGTACCCAATAATAAATGATAGAGGGAAGAGAAAGTCATGTGAAAATATAATATCAGATTTTGTGTCACATTCTTGGAAGATTTGGAAAATTATTTTATTTATATATAGGTGGAGATAGATTATATCTTCCCTTAACACTGAAACATTTGAGTTTATTTTATTATTCTCCTGCTCTTAAGGTTTTAAATAGACCTACTCCTTTAATAAGAAGCAGTAGATTTTTCTTAGTAGAAATATCTTTCCCTGGGTTTACAATATGCAGCAGGTTGCATCTTTTCCTATCAAATAATTTCGTCTTTTTCATTCCATTGTCTACTCATTGGTTCTTATTTAAAGATTGCCATCGTAAATAGGCGTTTCCTTAATCTAAAATGTCCCATTCATAGCCCAGTTATTATGTTTATTTGGAAACTATCGAGTTTTAATACATATTCAGTAAGCGAGAAGGATATTTTAATCATCGTTTGCTTATTGTACTTGCATCGTTGTGTTTGCATCCACTGTCTTCTGATGGGAACAATGAATCCACTCAGCAATGCTCTTCTAGAGTACTTAAAAGAATGACAAAAGCTGATTCTGGTTCATTAAATGGTTGATCAGATCCTTTCCTTGTCAGGGTATCTGATTTTTAATTACTTAAGATTCCCTTATGTCCAGGTACCCACCCAAGAGTAACCTTATTGCGTTTTGTCAGCTGTATACAATTTATTAGGGACCCAGATTAACTTGGATTTATTTTGTACTTTTCAGTCATTTTCTTGAAGTGCTACCTGACAAAATACAAATGTTGCCACATCCTGAAGTTAATTCAAAGTTTGCTATTTATTCAAAATTTATTTTTATCTCTCTCTTTCTCTCACACACCATCTAAATAGTGTTATTATCATGGGACCTCACAACATAATTTAAGGTGATTCCATCGATATGTTTGGTTGGAATAAACTGTTCCTCTAGCTACTATAACTAAGTGGCACAGAGAATTAAATATTAACAATTTTTCTGCACTTTGTTGATTAAGTGAAAAAACAAAATAATGCCATGAATTCCACTCCCTGTTTCTTATGCGTCTGTTTCATTGGCGTGGAAAACTTCTTCCACCAGGCCTGAAAACGGGAGAGCATTACATTCCTAAAGCTCAAAATATGTTCATACGTTAGATTGCAACAAAATCAATAATGCAATTATTCACTTCATATTCAAACAAACATAGCAGCATTTCCAACCAAAATAACCAAGTTTTCCTTCATTAAGTTGAAACCTACATTAATACAGTCAACAGTTATTGCGCCAAAAATAACAATCGTTAAAAACCATTTTGTGTACATGTGATACTAAGTCAACCAACCTAAAATGAGTGGTTAAAGCAAACGTAATTTTGGTATAAACGTGGGTATTTCGTTCTCATTAATTACGTTTTTAATAATAGGTTACATTTTCAACAATATTCGTTTTAATTAACACACTCTTCTGTGCTATAACGCATTACGGTCACAAGTCACAAATAAATGTTATTTTTGCGAGTCAAGTACTTGATGTAACTATTGGATTAATTGTGCATATTTAATATCTATTTTCTCTTTCTCTGAAAATATGCAAAACCTTATTTTTGTTTAATTCATTCAGGAATTCTGAAAACCTATGGTTTTGTTCTGAACAAACGTTTACAACTTGCTAAATAGTCAAAATTGTCAAAAACCACATTTTAATTTTCTTTACTACTCACCTACACTAAAAAAAAAGTAGAGGAAGTACTTTATTCGTCGTCTACAGACAGGGATTAGGCATCCATGTGTGTTCCGGCCTCAAAAAAATGCTGCGACGATGTTGTTTTAGGACGCCCTCTTTTGCCTCTCGCTGTGCAATTCAAGTATATGACTTGTCTGGCTATGTTGCTCTCAGGTCATCTCTCTAAGTGACTTTTTCTATTTTATTCTATAATCAGCTATCCTGTAATTTATTTAGAATATAACCACATATATAAACAACATGGCCCAAAAACGAAAATCTCATACTAATTTTTGTAAATTTTTAAAAAAAGCCCGATTTGTTGCACTCGCCCAACTTTCTCTACTCACTCTTTTATAAACTATTCCTACAAAAAGCTTTTTCTTAAATCTACTTATTAATACGGATACACTTCCATTACTCACTTATTCGTTTCGTTGTAGATGTAAAAACATCCAATAAGCCAAAGCGATTTTCAATATTTTTCAAAGACAGTTGCTATGGCTGCATGGACACGAAAAAGAAAGAAAGAAAGAAAGAAAGAAAGAAAGGAAAAGAATAACGAGTGAAAATCAAAAATAGCGAAAAAGGTTCCATGTAAAGTGGAGTGTAGTGGGGGGATTTACTCGAGTCTTTTTTTCGCATCCTTGGAATGTCCTGAACCAAGTGGCACATTTAACCGACTTTTCCTTTTTATTGATGTTGTTCAAACATACATGAACCTTCCTCTAAAAATGTTTTATTGGGTTCTGGGGACCTCAGAACGTATATTTAGGTGAAATCTCGGTATCAAATTCTGTATGGAATACAATACTTCCTCTACTTCAAGTATGTAGTAGAGAAAGTAAAAAGTTAATTTGATATTAAAAAGAAAGCAACAAAATCCAGTCAAAAAATTGTTTAATCAGCAATAAGACTATATTACAAGAAAAAGCGTAGTTATTTTATATATATTGTTATATATCGGGGTGAGGCCAAAAGGTTTTGCAGCTAGATATTAAATTTAGTTACCCCGGCATAAACATTGGGGGATGTAGACTCAAAGGCAGCGAGTGTACCAGGAACTTCAACTGTACAATCTAAAGCCGGCGTGGGATATTCATAACAAAATACACATAATTTCACATTTACTGTGGTTTATTATAAAGTTACCTTGGTGCCACTACATCATTCACAGAAGATTACAAAACAGACATTGGAGGGAGATGTTCCACACACACTATTCACGCACTCTACATACACAACCACTCGCCCTGAAGAGACTCACACGACTGATCCCACACTACTAGACTGACGTCACTAGACAAAGAAACTAGTCCCTCTACTTGCCCTCACCCCCTTTCCTCTCTCCACTCCAGACAAGGATGTGGGGAGAGTAATGCCGCGTCGGACGAAATTCAAACTCCCAAACGAAATAATTATTCCCAACAATGTCATGCTGCAAAGCAATAATGTGTCCGACGTGACAATGCATACACATATGCGCTTTAAACACATTAATTTGCACAAACGCTGACAAGCGTCCTTAAAGAGTTAAAGCTGAAATCTAAGCGAGTGATAAGATGTAGACATATGTCGCTGTTTTACAGGATGGATGCTGAATGCCGTGCTCCAAAACCGGGCGTGACAGAGGATAATGTAGCGACGAAAACATATATTATTATTATTATTATTATTATTATTATTATTATTTAATCTAAAAGATCAAATGGAACCGTTAGAAGTATATGGCCAGTATAGTGACGCTATGGATGGTGGCCAGAGTTAACTTAGGTCAATGGATTCGTTTCCTTGTTCAGAGGTGGATAATTTGAATTTTGTGCCCAAGTGCCAGGATGAAGCTATTGGGCAGGAATGGGGCATGAATTGTGTACTGAAGCAGTTACTTTGGAAACTTGGTACTTAATTACATTGAAAATGTTATGTTCTTTTTAAAATTAATGTTAAAACTTTTATATTGTTTTGTGAAAGTTCAGCTTTTAGACTGTTTCTTGGTTGCTTGAGTAACATTTCCTGCTAATTAATTCTATAAATTTACTGTTTTGCATACACTGAAATCAAAATTTAAAAGTAATTATTTCCTGCTTGCAATCTTTAAGATGTGGTACGTCTTAAGATTTAGATGTACATTTATGGTGAAGTTTTTACATATTTACATATTTTATTAGCCAAGCATGACGGCTCAGATGGTAACGTGTGAGGCTCTAATTCGGAAGCAATCTGTCACTCTGACGTTCAACTATTTTTCATAGTTCTACCTAGGTCGGTAGGTGAATGCTCCGGTAGATAATTATATCCGTGAATTTCTTATTCCTCATGTTACACTTTACTGAAGAAGTTGAATGAAAATGAGCTTTACTTGAAAGACATCAAACTATAACAAGATTTAAATATAACACAGCAAATAAAAATGTACAACAGGTAATAGGTTATACTGTTCTAAATATGTTCAAGCATTAATAATTTAAAATATGCTTATAACAATTTATTACAACTATTGTATTATTTAATCAATTTCAAGTATACAATGTATGGATGTAAGTTGCGATATGTCCTAGAAGTCAAAGCGACTATGGATAAAGAAAAAGAACTTAAAACTACCGTTATCGTGAAATTTTTCTTTCTTCTTATATCACTGTCACCTACCTATAGTCAGTAAGAGGATGTGTTGAATTTGATGTTGAGATTTCAGTGGAAATACGTGTCTTGGGGCCACATGAATTCAGTAAAAGCATTTTTAAAAGTCCGCGTGTGCGGGCGTGTGAACTAGTGAGTGAGTGAGTGAGTGAGTGAGTGAGTGAGTGAGTGAGTGAGTGTCTGTGTGTCTGTGTGTGTGTGTGTGTGTCTGTGAACAGCATAACTCAGAAACGAACAGTCGGATAAACACCAAACTTGGTATTTAGGTTCAGTATCTTCCAGAGATGCGACACGAAGGTTTTCAAAAAAATCCCCCACCCCAGATTAACCTCCACATGGAAAATTTTTTGAAAATTTTAATTTTCTCAAAAATAGCTCTAACGATTTTGATTAAAATATCATATGTTTAAGATATTTTCATGACAAATAAAATGTATATCTTGAATTTTCTGGGAATGTCTCCAAAAGTATTCTTCATTGTGAACGACTTTTGCATAACTGGTAAACCATAAGAGATAGACAAAATTTTACTACACAAAAGATGTAGATCGCGTTAAAATACACAATTTATATCATATACATTTTTGTTGTTGAGTGAACCATTTTCGAAATATTGCTTGTTATTCCCTTAAATTTTTCAATGCTTATTTTCTCAAATGGGAATTCGTTATTCGTTTTTTTCCCCTGGATATGCAAAGAGTATTAATCTGCGGTAAAGGGAATAGTGCTGCACCTAGCAACCAGCTATTAAGAGATATGTATGTGCTTAAAGGCTACTGTATTTCTATATTGCCCTTGTAAATATATATTCCCCTTACATCTACAAGGAAATTAGCAATAAGATAGAGTCTACAATTATTTGTCTCGATTAACATGAAGTAGATGGAGAATAAGCGTTTGTAAAAATAGTTTGTACAACAGTAAAGAAAGTCATGTGAGTGTAACACATCAGATTTTTTTTTTTTTTTTTGAGCTGCCGCTGTTTAGCTGTTATCGAAATGTCATGGAAAGACCATGGAATTTCAAGGCCAGTCTATAGCGGCATCTGATTATCAATTCTGCCTTTTGTATCCGCAATCAAATCAATTAACATGAAAATAGAAACGTAAGCTAATCTAAGAATAGTTTACAGTACTAAATAAAAATAAATGATAGTGGGTAGAGTAAAAGATGTAAATGTAACATCAGATTTGTTTACCTTTATTCCATTTGCAGATCCCGTTTAAATACGATATTACGTGGCATATACACGATAACACGTAGTATTTGTGTAATATTACTTTATATACTTGTTTGTGTATACTTGGGTTCGGACGGCGGAGTAGCGATACGGGAAGCTGAAGATCGGTGTTTAGAATTCCGAATATTTTTTATTCTGATTTTACCTTTCATAGTTAATTCGGAATTAATGTTATTCTAAATGAATTTTACTATTAGAGTTTGGAAGAAAAGCAATACAAAAACGATTGTCAACCCTTTTCAAGTAATGCAAAATGCTGTTTTGTGATCTATTTGCAATGCTTTACGTTTGTGATATTTCACAATTCAAAATCAATACGTTGGTTGCTCTTGTTCTTTGCAAACAATTAGTATTGGTAGAACGTATGTAATAATAATAATAATAATAATAATAATAATAATAATAGCAATAATAACAAACCCATAATACCATAGCTTATTAAATGGCTGTTATTTAAAGTAAAATATGCCTTAACTCTCCTGAAAACTTTATTTGTTAAACAATGTTCTTCACATTTCCTTTAATCTTACTTTTTATCCCATTTGAAATGTTTTTGAAGCTTCTGGCGTCATGCGTACTGCATTATAAATGCATAATTAAATACGCCACCTGGTTTGCGTGTCCAGTAACTACATTCGCGGTATTCTTCCACCAGTTTAATGCTGTTCTTGGAGTACTCCATCGTTCAATAGCACTCGCTGTGCTATAACTTTGTTCATTAGGGACAATAATTTTCGGTTTGTTGTCCATATCCTTTGTTCGTCTCAAATGGCATATATAATAAAGTGAACTTTGTTTAAAAACCAAATTCATCCAACCACTTCATTTTAGCAACTACTTGTAGTTAAACTGGGCCCTTATTATTTGCATACACTTAATTTGTTGCAATTTTATGAGGCGTATTCCAAACCTAAGGTCCAGTTGGTCATAACAACATCATCGCCCATGACACAAGGTTTTTATTGACAGTAATATGTGCCTACATATAGACTTTTTCCGCAAATTGCAGTTTACATCTATACACTCGCTGCAACGCTGCATCAGTTTCTTTAACCCCTCTGCATAGAAGTCTGCCGCCTGGGAATTGAAGCTGTTGGTAACGCTCGCCATGAGTTCATCGTCGGTTTGAAATCGTTGTCCACTCAGCCACCATTTCAAATGCAAGAAGAGGAAATAGTCGCTTTAAGCCAGGTCGGGACTGTACGGAGGGGGTCAAAGAGTTTCCAACGAGTTTCTCTGTGGGTTTGACAGCGATGTGCGAGCGTGCGTTGTCGTGCAGGAGGATGAAACCAAGTGACAGTTTCCCGCGGCGTTGCACAGTACACGTCAGCTGTAAATGTTGACCCAGGGTCCATGAAATCAATCAAAATCATCCTGAAGCACGGAAGCCATCATTTGCGATTCGTGTACGGCGATTGCTTACAGCTTTTTGCCTTAGGTGAACCGGAACGACGCCATTGCATTGACTGTCGTTTCGATTTTGCGTTGGTGTACGCCTGTAATAATGTGGGAAAACAAACCATCTCCATCTTGTCTATAGCTCTCCAAAAGCTGTCGTGCACTACGCATTCGTTGCTCTTTGTGCCGACTGGTGATCAGTTTTGGCACCCATTTCGCACAAAGTTTCCGATATCCAAGCTGCTCAGTGACAATCCTGCAAAGTGAGGTTCGAGCAACATTTGGGAATTCATCAGTCAGGTCACTAATCGTCAAACGCCGATCACATCGATATTTTCGGTTCACTGGCTCAACGATGTCGTCGGTTCATCGTGCGGCTATTTCAAAATTCTTGACACCTGTGTCGAACCTGTTTGTCACTCATTATGTCTGCTCCATACATGAGGCACAACTCACGATGGATCTACACAGCTGACGATCCTTTTGCCAGCAAAAGTCTAATGACATCGCGCACTTCACAACTGGCGGGATTTATGATTGTCGCGGCCATTGCGATCTGCTCTCACCGACTGGCAAACGCCTACTGCGTCACACCAACACTGTGGTAGGTTTCTTAGGAGGCGGTAGACAGCGCTGCAGGAGTGAAACTCATTCAGGTCTACCATCCGTTAAATATTGTTCACCGAATCTTAGTTTTGGAATACGTCTCGAATATGACTTATCTTGGCTTATAAACTCTACAAGATATTTACCTGCTATTATTTGTCTTACCCCCCTCACCTAGGCTTCCTTCGCTCGAACACAACTGATATGGGGATTCTGACAACATTAAATAAAGAAAAACACCAAAGGAAACAAAAAGCATCGGCATGCCTTTTTTGGCATTGGACAGTACATCTGTATTAGCTATGAGCATGAGAATTATTTCATTCAGAAGTAGTATTAGAAATTACCTATTTTTTTAATTTATGCGATATTTCTCTAGAAACGTCTTCTTCTTTATCTGTTTAGCCTCCTCATATGTAGGACTTACACCCCCAGGACTTACAGGCAGGTGCCTGGGGTAGAAACTAAGTAAAATAAGTAAAAATATACGTAAACAATAGCTTCCTTGAAAAGAGAATATGTTATGCAGAATGAAAAATACAATTCAGAATCTCAGAAAGTTTAATTATGTTGTTAAATGTTTCAGTTCCACATACATAAGCCAGGCTATGAATCTCTACATGACTACATCTCACCGAAGGTATTACCCCTGGAGTATGGAGGAGAAGCAGGGCCCATAATGGAGATTTGGGGTAGGTTATAACCCTAGAAATACATGTTCATTAGCGTATTCATTATACCAAAATCAGGCAAAAACAATACGCATAAACTATATCTCTTACTTCTTACCTACTGTACGCACACTGTCGTGCATAAGAAGTCTTCCATTCCCCTAGATGGACATAGTGTCTTCCCCTCCATAAGGTTTTCACCTTAAACTAACGACATTTGACTCCACCCATTCGGCAATAGTTCTTTATGTAACTGGCCTGAAAAACAATACAGAGGCATATAAACTAACCAATTATAATCTATGTGGAATGGAAGGGTAGTTAGGATACCGCCTCTATGAAAGAGTTTTGGCCACGATTGGTAAACAAGGAAAGGCTAAACCAGTTACAATACAATTCGGTGTTGAGGAAGGGATGAACAGTTAAAGTGTCGTTAAACTCAACGACAGCTACGGCATTTCTCATGTTATTGTCGCTATTAAACGAACAAAGAAAACCAACACTAAGAAAACGATAGTGTAGGATGAAAATATAAGGTTTAAGTTGTAATGTTACCCTTCGGCCATACTTTGTGGGAGGTAAAGTATCCTGCTAATCAAGCGGCTAGAGTTATGCTCATAAAATACATTTGATCACGCTTGTGGGGGTGGCTAGATTTTGTCAGTACCAACATAAGCAGCTCCGTTCCTTTATAGGCCACAATTTATGCGCGCGAATATACGTGTGCGTGTGGTGTGTTTACAGCGTAGCACACACGATGTACCGGATGGATAAAATCCTGGCATTTGAGTTAAGTGTGTTTCAAGAATGCGACCAAACATTTTCATTAAAATCCTCCTCCAAAATTAGCCTTTATATAGAATTAATTTTTTTTTTATAAAATGGCTCTAACAATGTTCATTAAAACACGATAAGTTCAGAATATTTCATTGAGGAACAAAATTCATGTGTCAAGTTTCTGGTAGTTTTATCAAAGTGAATGTCTACTTTGGTTTAATTGGTAAACCATAAAAGATGGACGTAATCTTACTACACGAAAAATGTAGATTGCTTTAAGACAAGAGTATGTTAAATTAATTTCCGAAATTGACCATTTACTAGATATTGGTTCTTACTACTTAGAGTTTCAAAGCCAGCTTACAGGACCCTCGTGTACCCACAATAAAATATATAGTGAAAGATTTCTGCAAAAGCTTATCTCGATTAACACAAAGTAATTAGGAGAATTACGTTTTGAAGGAATAGTTTTAGAAGAGTGTTTTGGGAAAACTTTCTTTCCGCTTTTAAGAAATGGGATTAACAACATTTTAAGACATTCTTCATTGTTTACTTAGACTAAGGACAGAAGAGTAGGTTGTACGTAGAAAACATTTAAAAGCATCTTCGTGTCCTAAACTTTTTACAACAGACTGCAATTACGTTTGTCCTCGCTGAGTTTCAAAGAAAATTGTACCGATTTTAGTAATCCTTTTAAAGCTAAAGTTTCAAAAGGACGATAAACGAAGCAAAATAGAAATAAACGTATATGTGTATACTCCAATGTCATCTAGCTGGTCTTTTCATCTGGAAAATGTTGTTATCCTTAGAGGACGAGGTTGTAATTACAAGTTGATGCAAAAGGGAAACATTCTCTTTGGTCCCACTACACCTTAATATATGGTGAACGAAGTAATACATTCGAACAAAAATTTCCATATCATACGGTTCATGGGAATCTGTCTCCTCTCCCTGTCTTCTTTTAGTGAACAGTGTAAATCAAAAGCTCAAAGTCAGAAGGATATCAGAGTTTGCTTTAACTACGGCATGTTTAAAACTATAAGAAGAGAGAGAGAGAGAGAACTATGAAACAACTGTGCAGAGGCAGTGTTTATTCAAAAAAATAAAAAATTCGTTACCGGGAAGCACCGATGTATTTATGTCCACTGAAATTCCTTCTAAATAGAATTTGTATTTCCTCCACTCCTAACAAAAATATATAGAGGAATGCATTCCACCCAAAATTTCGATATAGAAATTTCACCGAAAATGCAAGCTTTGAGATCCACTGAACCACAAAAACATTTCTGAAAAATTTCCGTATTTTTGTGTATGCGAGAGAGACGGATAAAAACGAAATGTCGCATAAATACCAAAGTTCATATATATTTGCTGTATCTTTCAAAGGAGAACATTTTTTCAAGAAAAATGCCTTTTAAAACTTACCCTTTACATGTTGAAGTTTAGTTGTTTAGTTTTGCCAAACTAGCTGTAACGATTTTGATTAAAATACAGTATGTTTGCCGTATTTGCATGACTACTGAAAAGGTCACCCTAAATCTTCTGCAGATAGCCTGATATTTTCTTTTCGTCATGAATGAATTTTATATAACTGGTAAACCATAACAGATAGACTAAAAATTACTACACAAACGATATGCACATGTAGTTAAAACACAACCTTTATATGCATTTTCTCTGGCGGTAAACATTTCCGAGATATTCGTTGTTCTTGGTTAGAATCTCTCAATACTTTACTTTTTTAAATTGGTAAGTCGCTAACCATTTATTGTTACTCGCAATGGTATGCAAAGAATATGGAAATTTAAACCATCAGATATGGACCCGCTTTTAAAGATTTCACTACCGCTTTAGTCTTCTGCATCCCGCTTGTGTACTGACTTGCATCAAAGAAGGCCCATAATGCTAGGTACTGAGAAATCCAGCCCCACCCTCTGCCAGCATGGCCGCTTATATTGCATAACTCTACCCACTGAATTGGAAGGGTAGTTTATCTTCCCCAAAACTGACCGAACTGCCAAAGGGTAAAATTGCAAGACAATATTCCCACTAGCGGAGTACGTAAGTCAATGCTTCATTGAATTTTGGCGCAAATATAAAATAACAAAAACGTAGTAATAAAGACCAAAGTTAAAACTTTTCATTTTTTGTTGTTCTTTTAATACACTTAAACCTAGTGTTTTCATACTACACTACCGAATGTCGGTTTTCTTATTGCCTTCGCTGGCGGCAATAACTTTAACCTTCATCTCCATGTCGCTGATGAAAGCTCTCAAATAAATGTCACAGTTGTCGTCCAGTTTAACGACATATGCAGATAATTGTTTACCTCTTCCCCTAAAAGGCTGAATTGCGTTGTATTGTTGGTTTAGACTTTCCTGTGTACCAATCGTAGTGACACTTTCATACAGACGGTATCCAAACCGCACCTTCACTTCACATCGGTTCATCGTCCATTGTTTCATTTGTTGAACTGAATTGTTTTCCAGGCCAGTTACATAGAGAACTGATACCGGCTGGGTGGAGTAAATGAAGGTAAAAATGGTGCGAAAAACACAATTGTAGTCTAAGGAAATGGGTCACCTGAAATGAATGGCATCATTTTATGTAAATATTAGGCATTCATCCGACATTTCGTTTTTGAAATATGCTGCACACACACATTTTTTCCTAAAATGACTTCAGAAACGTATATTTCGGAATAGTTTACTTTCTATACTTATAGATGTGGCAGAGAAAGTAAGAATGTATTCAGCTTACTACATAATCATATGAGTAACTAAATTAATCACAAAATCTCTGCAAAGATTGGGATTCTGTTTTAATTTAGTGCAGTAAAGTCTATAAATAATCGAAGAGTATAATTAATTCGCAACGTTTATACATTTCAGCTGCATGGAGGAAGAAAATAGAAAGCTATTGTGACTGGTTCCTGGAAGAAGAAAAGTATAAAGCAGACGAGTCCAAAAGACCGGATCAGTCAATAAACACCAACGATTTGTTTGGCTTTGAAGGATCCTTCAGACAACTCTCGCTGGATTAGTTTTGAAGTTTATCCCAGAATTAAAGAACAATGTGCTGTATTCTCTACATAACAGAGCAGACAACTTTATGTTGCATATTGTTGAAGAGAAACTTGTCATACCTTGTACATACTTAAGTGACAATTAAATCAATGTTCTGTCTTCTTACTTCACTATGTGTGTTTTCAGATTTTCCTCTATAGCTCGGAAACGAACAATAACAAAATTGCATAAAAGGGTTGATGGTTATAAATGCCCGAAATGGAAAAATAAAGCTACGAAATAATATTTTTGAAAACACTTAAAATATAGATATATTATTTGAATACTAATATTAAAAGCTGTGTTATTCCCAATATACACTATGCAAAGCAACCACTATAATAACTGTAAATGTGCGTGAGGTGGATTGTCGTGGAGAAGGTGCATTCAGGCCGAAACCTGTTACAAGTGAGTTTCGGTAACAGACAAACCCGGTAGATCTGCATGACAATTCATTCTGGGAAAACAAACAATATTTCGTAAATTCCTAATGCTACAGACAAATAAATTTGATTTCAGTGACCTCTACACTTTATATAAAGGTTGTAAAATTTTTTCCATTTCTTATGGTTTAACTATTATGCAAATTTATTCAAAATTAATGTAGAAACGCAGGGACGTTGAAACTCATGAAAAATTATATATGCACATTTTATTAGTATTTCAAGTAACTTAACTCATAGTATTCTATTGAACAGCATTAGTGATATTTGGGTAAATCGAAAATAACGAAAAATATTCCTTATTAAGAACCAAAATGCAGCTATGGCTATTACACACTAAATTAGCATACAAGGATTATTAAATAAATGGTTTCTAATCATAAACATAGAGAGTTTAACTTAAGTTATTTAATTCCATCACCTTAATGGGGAATTCCTTTTGTTTCGTAGATTCAAACTCAATGGAAACGTACCCGGAAATTACAAACAAACAAATAATAATAATAATAATAATAATAATAATAATAATAATAATAAAAATCGCTACATCAAAAATACCCCATTGACAAAAAGTGCAAAAATGGCCGAAAATAAAAATTAAAAAATTGCTGTAAATACAAAATATAGTTAAATAACATTACTAAGAAGAGCACAAAACTGGAAATGGCTCAAACCGATTGAAAGCAGGCCAGAAATACCAAAAAACAAAAGTGCCTAAAACTCGCTAAATCGATAAGCGATGGCAAATTTCGATTAGTTAGAAAAGTGTAAAAGTGAAAAATGTCCAAACTGAATGGAAAGGAAGCGAGGAATCGCAAAAAAGTAAAATGCTTAAAAATAGCTAAACACAGAATACGAAAAGTGCAAAAATAGCCAAAAATAAAAATTCGAAAAAGAGGTGCAAATGCATAATATAGCAGAGTTAGATTAGAACAGCGTAAATGTGAAAAATGTCCGCATTGAATACAAAGGAAGCCAGAAATAGCATATAAGTAGAATGCTAAAAAGCCGCTAATCTGAGACTGCCCCCATTGATGTAAAGTGCAAAAGTGGCTAAAAATAAAAATTCGAAAAGGTCATTTAAAATCAAAAAGTAACAACATTGGATTAGTTAGAACAGCGTAAAGCTGATAAACGTCAAAATTGAATAAAAAGGTAGCCAGAAATCGCAAAAAAAACTAAAATACTCAAAAATTGCTAAACAGAGAATGGCACCATTGACGAAAAGTGAAAAATAGCCAAAAAATAAAAATATGACGAAGTGGTGCAAATGCAGCATATACCAAAATTGGATAACCTAGAACAGCGTACGTAAAGCTAAAAAATGTCGAAATTGAATATAAAGGAAGCCAGAAATCGCAAAAACGTAAAATGCTTAAAAATCGCTTAACCGAAAATAAGAATTGACGAAAAGTGCAAAAATGGCCAAAAAATAAAAATTTGAAAAAGTGGTGCAAACGCAAAATTGGATTAGTTAGAACAGCGTAAAGCTGAAAAATGTACAAATCGAATAGAAAGGAAGACAGAAATTACAAAAAGTAAGATGTCAACAAATCGCTAAACAGAGAATGTACTCTTTTGCACTTTTGAAGAAAAGTGCAAAAAATGGCCAAAAAATAAAAATTCGAAGAAGTGGTGCAAATGCAAAACATAACAACATTGAAATAGTTAGAGCAGCGTAAGGTGAAAATTGTCCAAACTGAATGGAAAGGAAGCGAGCGATCGAAAACAAGTTAAATGCTTAAAAGTCACTAAACTGAAAATACCTCCCCATTGACGAAAAGTGCAAAAATGTCCAAAAAATAAACATTCGAAAAAGTGGAGCATATATAAAATATAGCAAAATTTGATTAGTTAGAACAAAATTAAGGTGAAAATGTCCAAATTGAATGGTAAGGAAGCCAAAAATCGCAAAATAGTAGAATGCTTAAACCGAGAATACGTGGGGGGGGGTTTTATGGGGGATTGACGAAGAGTACTAAAATGGCCAAAAAATAAAACTTTTAAAACGTGGTGCAAATGCAGAATATAGCAAATATGGATTAGTTAGAACAGAAAAGCGGAAAAATGTACAAATCGAACGGAAAGGAAGACAGAAATAGCAAAAAAGTAAAATGCCAAAAAAATTTCTACACCGAGAATACTCCTCCATTAAGGAAAAGTGCAAGAATGGACAAAATAAAAATTTCGAAAAACGGTGCAAATGCAAAATGTAGCAAAATTGAATTAGTTAGAAGAGCGTGAAGCGAAAAATGTCCAAACTGAACGGAAAGGAAATCAGAAATCAAAGAAAAGTAAAATGCTTAGAAATCGCTAAACCGACGACGAAAGATGCAAAAAGGGCTAAAAATATATTTTTTTTTTCATTTTTACTCTTGGCATCAATGGAGGAGTATTCTCCAATTAGCTACTTTTAGTCATTTTAGTCTTTTTGCGATTTATGGCTATGTTACCATTCAGTTTTGAGGTTTTCCAGCTTTACTCTATTCAAAGTAATCCGAAATTATCATATTTCGGATTTTATCCATTATTCGAATTTTTATTTTTGGACATTTTTACACTTTGCAACAATTCTCAATTAATCGATTTTTAGGTATTTTAGTTTTTTACGGCTTTAGACACTTGTTTGTTCAATTTGGTCATTTTTCAGTTTACGCTATTCTAATTATTCCATTGATACCACATTTAAGTCTTATTTTCCATTTCCTAAAATGTTACTTTTTGAGCAATTGTTACGCTTTCCGCCAATGCGGGTATTCTCGATTTAGTGACATGCAGTTTGTTTCAAATAACTTGTTTGTGGCATTGGTCATTTTGAAGATATTGGGTTTCACTGGTTTCAATTTTTCAATACTGTCATTTCTGAAGCGGTGTAACCAGTTGTCTTTCGTGATGCCATGAAATTTCATAGTCAACATTCGGTGACCGGATTTTTAAAGATTTTACTACCGCTTTAGCCTCCTACATCCCCTCCTGCACCTTCGCTTGCATTTATGCCGTCACCGCAACTTGTGGCGGCATTCTACTGGCCGCCTCAAGCTGCGGTGAGTATTCTACACTAGTGTAAATAAATTGAGTTTTATTTATGGACGCTCATTAACTGCTATGGTCCTTAGCGTCCCATTCTATATTGGGCGTGAAAGACCGGCAATTTTGTACAGAGGCCTCCCTATCGGTGCAAAACCTAAGGAGGAAAGTAATAATTTTTCCATGCTGTGACACTGCCAAGTAACATAGCTCGATGAAACTTGAATCATACATAGAGGGAACTGCTGCGGTATGCTACAGCAGGCAGCTAAACGAAATATGCAATGCAGACGAATCGAAATGCCACTTTTACTCATAGACCATAAGCTACGTTAAAGTCAACACGACATATGATGACTCTCTAGATTTACAGAAACAGACACATTGTGCTTAAAAGGATGTAAGATTACCACGGACAGCAATGCATGCTCTGCATCGTGCTCCCATGCTGGCCACAAGGTTGGTAAGCAGTTCTTGTGGTAGGGCGTTCCATTCCTCCATCAGCGCTGTTGACAACTGTTGAATGGTCGTTGGTGCATGTGGATGTGCTGCAATGCGTCTCCCCAAAGCATCCCACACGTTTGGGATTTAAATCGGGGGAACGGGCAGCACAGACCATTCACCGAATAACCTCCCGTTCCAAGATATCTTCCACCTGCGCTGTTCGATGCGGTCGCGTATTGTCATCCATAAAAATGAAGCCAGGGCCTACTGCACCCCTGAAAAGACGCACATGGGGAAGGAGTACAGTATCACAATAACGTTAACCAGTGAGCCCATAACACACTGATCACCAAAACAATAATGTTCAAGGATGTTCCTGGGTTCATTGCGTGTTACCACCTCTCGCCAGATGAGGGTACGTCGAGAATCACTACTTAAATTGAAAATGCTCTCATCCGAGAAGAGCACGCGACCCAATCCTCGTTGATCCAATTTTGATGCTCCTAGGACCACACAAACTGTGCCACCGATGTGCGGATATCAATGGAACACAACATACTGGGCAAAGAGACCACCTCTGTGTAGTCGCCGTGCCACTGTGTATCGCGAGATTTCTTACCTAGCTGTCCTGTTAAATGTGGTTGCAATTACACCCACTGTTTGTCGTGAATCCCTTCTTGTTTGTTGCACAATGTAGCGGTCATCTACTGCTGTAGTTGAATGTGGTCGACCACAACCTCTCTTTGGGACAGCAGTGCCTGTGGTTTGGAAGGTTCCCCATGCACGTGAAACAATGCTGTGAGCAATTCCAAACTCCTGAGCAACACTCGTCACACTTCTCCGTTTCCCGATGATTCTTCCCCGTGTGAAGTCATCCAAATTGTGTCTACTGGCCATGTTGCAATGAAGAACACCGCCGCAGTGCACCGTAACAGCTCACTAAGTGCCACATACCGTCTTGTCCTGTTTCGTAGCTGCCCCATGTTGCGGGACTAGACACATTTGGCACTATAGGCTGGCTACATTCATGCCATGTGACGTCCATCTTTCTGTGTAACTGTGACAAACCTCTGGCTACATGCTCTCGCACCTTCATCTACTTCCACCAAGTAGTTCGTTTGTTTGTTACTTTACGCATCTCGTCCTTAGGTTTTGCACACTAGTGTATATATAGCAAGGAGGAAGTGTGTGCATGTGTTCACCTTTTCGCACACGGAGTGGGTTTTGTTTTACGTGCACAGTTCTAGATTATTCGCATATGAATATATAGCTTTGTAATAGAAATAAGGTGTTTGTGATCACTATTAATGTTTATATTAATTTCAGTAGCCAGAAGAATAAAGTAAACTACACTGTATTGTGCAAGCTTCCTTTGCTAACATTAATTTGAGTTTTTTTTAACATTTTTCAATATATGTGGAATTGCAGCATTCGTATGGACAGATTATTAAAATAATGTCTATTAAATGTGTGTTCTTTGAGAGTAAAAGTATAATCTATTTCAATTTTATATTATATTGCCCTTAAAATACTTTCTCGTGGAGATATTTTGCAAAGCAGGACTTTATTTAGTTATATATTTAAACATTGTTAAACACCGCTCTAACAGTTAAGTTCAACATCAATTTAGGAATGTGATGGCAGGTTTGCAAGAAAATCTCCACTCCAAAACAACCCTTATATTGAAAATATTTTGTTTTATTTGACAAAAAAGTATCTCAATTAACAAGAAGTAGATGCAAAAATAAGTTCTTGGAAGAACGGTTTGTAGATTGAGACAGAATGTGCCCGGATTGATTTATAATGTGTTAATTTATTTAGTGATTAATTTGGTACATGTATATAATGTGGATACCATGTAAATTACCATTTTTGTGCAATGTCATATTTATTTTATATATAACGTTCTTGTTTACCAGTTTTAGGATATGTTAAATTCTGCAGTTTGGTAGAAAATATGCTGTTCGCATGTGCAGAGAAAGACGGGATCTTTTGTGTTAGGATCGAGGATAAGGTTTTTATACCTTATTTGTCTCCGCTCGGGAAGTATGGAGTGAGGGAAATGTAACATGAGGGAAAATGTGAGGGAAAATTACCAAGAGAAGCTCGGGAAAATGTCACTTGATACACATAATCTAGCCAATAAGAATATATATAAATGAAATAATATTTAGCCGTGCTGAGAGAACCGCGAAAATTCCTGCAATGAGAAATAGATCCTAATATTTTAAGTGGGGAATCTGGTCTATAAGTAGTCGATATTTACCCCAAAATTCAGGAGTTGACTTGCAGTTGCAGACGAGAAATCCACGCTACTCAGTAAGGCAAAGTTGGCGCGCAAATGGTGTCCTTTTTGTGCGGAAGTGTAAATGTGACTAATTACCTATTAATTAAAGATGTATCTGTGATTCCCCATTTATATATAAAGTGATAAGTGAACAGGAACAGTATGTAGTGTTTTTAGAGTGAAAAGTGACAATAAATTGCAGTTATCCAAGCATTGTGATGAGTAGTAAAATCTCCTCAGAGCTCCTTTGTACCACTACCGAGGTCAACGAACTTATTAGTAATCCTAATAGGTAAAGTCCATGCGTACATCTCGCCGAGACCGACTAGCCAGGGCAACTGCGAGATTTACCGTATATTTAAATCACCTTGAGGCAGTATTTTTAACACTTAAATAATTTCAGTCTAATTATATAATATGTAAATTCAATAAGCCCGCCTTGAAGCAATATGTGTATATAATAATTTGTAAAATATATGTAACAGTCATTGCATATGCTTATATCATTGTAAACATGTTCAATAATGGTATGTGAATGCATTACGTAATTTCATAATGTAGGAGCTGTGAGAATAATAAGTTAAAAATTGCTAACAAGAGGTAACAACGAGGTAACCTTGAGGCAATAATGAGTTTGAGAGTTTAAATGTTACCTGTGATTCTTGGAAGCATTAGTGTAATTTTAGAGACAGTTTAAAAATAGCAAATCAACAACGAGAAAAAGCTTTAGTTAAATGAAGGTATTCTATTGGAGTAGGATTAGCCAATCAGAGACTTTAAATACAGAAATTTACAAGTTAAGACGGTTGAAATCAAGTCAGTTGCTTGCAGACCATGATAGTAACCGGATGCAAGATGCGTCCTCTAGAGAAATATAATACGTATTCGTGTGAGACGAAAAATAAGTATACGTGTTAAAAAGTACAAGTTTTAAATAAACGAATCTCACAGCTCTCGATATCAGTGAAGTGCTATTTAATTTTTGTCAAGGATTAATAAAAAGGAGTGAATTAAAACTTAAAATCTGTGTAAGCCTACATTCTTATCGCACCATGCCCTACTAAGAGAAACGTGTCTCTAATAAATACTGAAGCAGCCGAGGCAAACATAAACATTTAATACTTAAAGAAACAAACGAATTACAAGGTTAATTTTTTTTTAAACTTGGGACAAAGACCACCTGAAAGTACATTTCGGGCGAAGGCTACCAGAAACTGCTTACCATAAGTGCGGTTGCAACTACTACAAGTTCGGCTCCCCAACAGTTAAAATACAATACAACTCCTACTTGAAATTGGCTTTTCATACGTAGCAGCAAACAACGTAAAGAACAATACGACTTATTTCAAATTGACGCCCAAAGCGTGGTGCTAATAAATAACATAAAAAAATACCTTCTTCAAATTGGCGTCCATACGTGGAGCTAAATAAATAAACAATTCCATACGTGAAACAATAAATTCTCAACCTATCAACGGAGATTTGCCTGATGAAGACGAAACCACGTCGGACGGAGGCCATAAAGCAGGTACAGTGAATTTTACCATTACTTCTCCTGTATTTACCACTGCACCGCAGTCGATTATAACCCACACGGGCATCAAACCCGGGACTGCAACCAACGGCGAAGTTTTCTCAGCAGGAGTGCGAGGCCGACGCAAGATGCTATTCAAAAATTAACGATAGTAACTCTCTAGTCACTATCTCTAGTCATGTGAATGTAACAGACGTTTTTTCTCTTGTAGCTTCGTTAGCCAAAAAAAAACCAATACAAAACTTGTGTGAATAGTTTTGTTTGCATAATGCGACTAAATCCATGGTGCTTAATTTTTATTATTTCGAATTAAAATTTTATCGTGAATAGGCGCCAATTTGTAATGAATAGAAAAAGTCCTGTTGTGAGAGATATACATTTTGCTGCTCAAATTGAGAATGTTCCATAGGACGTCATAGTTTAGAGTAAAGAACCTCGTAGACCTTGATACATTTCTTGGGGAATTCAGTGCTCGCGCAAAATTTCCGTCCACTGTCCTGTGCTATGTTTTATGTATAAATGACGTGTACGTTACATGCATCAGTTGAAGCGGTCCATGCATAGCCAGGAAATACTACAATAAAACTCACTCGACCTTAGTCCAATGTTGAAGCATGAAGGATATGTATGCTTGTTTAAAATTGTTACATCTGGGGTGATTGTGTCATCTGCTGTTTATAGGAAGCATGCTTATGTGAGCATACAAGAAAATAATGAACTAGAAACGAAAAATCTTATGTGTTACATTCACATAACTTTCTCTACCCTCTAACGTTTATTAGTAGGTATTCAAACTATTCTTACGAAAGTTTATTTTTCCATTTAATTAGTTTTGAGATAAACCTTTGCAGAAATAGCTACATTACACGTTTTTACTTTCTCTACTACGTATAGTAAGTAGGGGAAGTATTGCATTCCACCCAAAAATTCGATACCGAGATTTCACCGGAAATACATGTTTTGAGACCTCCTGAATCCAAAAAAAGCATTTTTGGAAACATGTCCGTGTGTGTGTCTGTGTGTGTGTGTGTGTGTGTGTCTGTGTGTGTGTCTGTGAACAGCATAACTCAAAAACTAACAGTCGGATAAACACCAAACTTGGTATTTACGTTCAGTATCTTCCAGAGATGCGACACGAAGATTTTCAAGAAAATCCCCCCACCCCAGACTACCCTTTACATGGAACATTTTTCGAAAATTTTAATTTTCTCAAAAATGGCTCTAACGATTTTGATGAAAATATCATATGTTTAAGATAATGTCATGAGAAATGAAATGTATATCTCGAAATTTCTGGGAATGTCTCCAAAAGTATTCTTCATTATGAACGACTTTTGCATAACTGGTAAACCATAAGAGAGAGACAAAATTTTAATACACAAAAAATGTAGATCGCGTTAAAATACACAACTTATATCATATACAGTTTTTTTGTTGAGTGAACCGTTTTCGAGATATTGCTTGTTATTTCCTTAAATTTTCCAATACTTATACTTTTTCTCAAATTCGTTATTCATTTTTACTTTCTCTACTACGTATAGTAAGTAGGGGAAGTATTGCATTCCACCCAAAAATTCGATACCGAGATTTCACCGGAAATACATGTTTTGAGACTCACTGAATCTAAAAAAAGCATTTTTGGAAACATGTCCGTGTGTGTGTCTGTCTGTGTGTCTGTCTGTGTGTCTGTGAACAGCATAACTCAAAAACGAAAAGTCGGATAAGCACCAAACTTGGTATTTAGGTTCAGTATCTTCTAGTGATGCGACACGAAGGTTTTCAAGAAAATCCCCCCACCCCAGACTACCCTTTACATGGAAGATTTTTCGAAAATTTTGATTTTCTCAAAAATGGCTCTAACGATTTTGATTAAAATATCATATGTTTAAGCTAATGTCATGAGAAATGAAATGTATATCTCGAATTTTCTGGGAATGTCTCCAAAAGTATTCTTCATTGTGAACGACTTTTGCATAACTGGTAAACCATAAGAGATAGACAAACTTTTACTACACAAAAAATGTAGATCGCGTTACAATACACAATTTATATCATATACAGTTTTTTTGTTGAGTGAACCGTTTTCGAGATATTGCTTGTTATTTCCTTAAATTTTCCAATACTTATACTTTTTCTCAAATTCGTTATTCATTTTTGTATGTCCTGGACATGCAAAGAGAATGGAATGCGCCACATAGCAACCAGCGATAAAATATTTGACTATCGCTTAAAAGCTACCATATTCCCCTTGCATCTACATGAAAATTACTAATAAGATTGGCATCTCGATATCTCGATTAATATGAAGCATATGGAGAATAGGCGTTTGTAAAAATAGATTGTACAAGAGTAGAGAAGGTCATGTGAGTGTAACACATCAGATTTTTTATATATACAAAGGGAACAGAGGCCGTCTGTGGTGTGGCGATGTAATGTCTGCCACACACTCAAAGGCCCCGAGTTTGAATCTCGGTTGGAGCGAGCTGCTCGAATCAAAATTTTTTCGAGGTTTTCGCTATCGTGGAAAGGTGAATGTCGGAGAACGTTGGGCAGTCCGATTAAGTGCATTCTAATTTACAGTACGCTGCATTAAGGAAGTGGATAACTCGTGGCAGATGCTCTTTCAAGCTTGTTTTTGAACATGTCGAATCGATCCTCCACCTTCCCTTAATGTATTGTTACGCGACTTTCCGGAGGCTTCTTTCTCTTTGTCGGACCATCAACGACAGGATTCCATTTTGGGACCCTTACGGTTGGAGGCTAAAGCCGGTAACATGCCAGAGGAACATGTTCTTAAGGATGATTCATTATTCGATAAATTAACCCGTTCTAAGGGTTTACGTATTCTGCTGCCAACTAAATTAATACCCATTGTTGTAAAGTATTTCCACACTTCGCAGTTTGGTGTCCATTTAGGGGTATTTAAAACAAAAAACAAAATTTGGCGTTATTTTGTCTAGACACGTATGTACCACGACAACGAGAATTTGTAGATAACGTATAGCTAAACCACCACACTCCACTTGTGTTGGCCTCCTTAGCTCTAAGATTAGCTCTACTTATCCGTAGAAAGAGTATTTTTAGACTTTGTCGGTCCGTCACCCCGCTCAGTTCATGGCAATGCTTATTTACTTGTGTTGACTGATGCCTTTATTAAATTTATATGGCTCGTTCCTGTGCGTGCCTCGACAGAATATAACACAATTAATGTGTTCTCTCGTATCTTTGGATCTTTTGGTTTTCCTCAAACATTAGTCTGAGATAATGTTTCTTACTTTAAAGCTCGGATCTTTCGGATTTTCTTGTTTGAGCAAGGAATTCATATGGTTAATAAATCCCCATACTACGATCCAAATGTTATAAATACCAGCGAGACAACCTGTCTCCTAAGTTTTGGGCAGCTGATTTAGAAAGGGGCTTGAGAAGAATAGGAATGGGGTCAGTATGGCAAAGAGCCGAAACAAATGACAAAAACATATGAAAAGGTGTCAAAAGAAGTCTAAGAGACATCAATGAACAGGAAATAGAATCGCATTGCAAAATTAAACCTTCTCTAAGTCTAGCAAATGAAATAAAATTGAATTGGGATAAAGAGGCATAGATCAGGAATGACATGGTTTAGACTGGGGGGCTGGAAGTCTCAGAAAATGACTGACAATTTTGGCAGGAGAATCTGCCCATTCTGTGATTTGGATGAGGACTGGGTACATATTTTGGCGAAATGCGCTCAGTGGGAGAACCAGCAAACAATTCTATTCAAAGAAAAATTCTTAAAGTCCATCAAGAAAGAGATTGGCATGTTGGGATCTACTGACTGACCAGAGAAACTGGCAAAACATGGGCAATTTCTTGGCTAAAGTGCGCGAAGCTAGGTCAAGTTTGTTCGTTAGTCAAAGGTAATTTATCTCTATTTTCCTTTTTCTTGTTCTTTTTTGTTTTCTTTTTCTATTATTTATTTTGTCACCATATCTTGTATCTTAAATATGCATGCACAGTCAATGACCCATGCACTAAATACTTGTGTAATAACTTCAATAATTTTAAACCAATAAAAGAGATACCTATCTATATCCCCATACTATCTTTGACAGAAAGAGTAAATCGTAACCTTAAGAGTATGTTGATTGCATACCACTCCGACAATCACCGCCTTTGGCATTCCCGGTTGTCTGCATTTCAGTTGACATTTAATTTGGCTGAGCATGAGCCGCATGGCCAGGCACCATTTAGCCTCATGTTTAGACTCCAACCGGCTTGCCCCTTGACAAATGCATGGCGTCTTAGGGATTTTGACATTATCAATAGTCGAAAAACCTTCCCTAAATCCTGCCTGAAATTTAGAAATCCTATGGTGTGTCTTAACCCAACACTTAATTGTTTCATATAAGATTCTACTGTAAATTTTTCCAAATATAGAGAGCAACGAGATACCACTGTAATTTCCTGGAATGCTGTAACTCCCTTTGCCCTTGTAAAGAGTTTGGATAATGGCGGTTTTCCATGCTTCCGGATACTCTACGCCTTCAAAGATTTTATGGAAGCTTTTTCTATAAAAATCTGCCATTTTATTAACTTCTAGGGAACTCTTGAAAAAACTCAGCTGACAAGCCCTCTATACCAGCTGCCTTACTAAATGTACTTACATTACAAATAAGCTTTAGGTATATCTTAAACCTTCTGGGAATAGCCTGTGAAGAAATTATGTATAATCTTATATAACTGCTATATGTTAAGCGATAGACCAAAACGTACTACCCAAAAATGTGGACCTCTTTAAAACACAATGTATCTCAAATATATTTTTGTAGCATTAGCCATTTCCGAGATATCCGTAATTACGTAATGGTTCGATTTGTTCAATAATTTGTCATTATTTGTAGGTCTCGTGAATGTTCAGTTGTTTCTCACGATTGCATGGAAATAGTATGAAATTTTGAGGCCAGTATATAGCGTTCGGTTCTTAAATATTTGACTATCGCTGTTCGCTTTGTATTTACAGGATGTTTCAAAAATAGAGGGAATAATTTCAAGTATGCATTCCCCATATAGAGACAATAAAAAAAAGTTCCTTACAACAGTGTCCGGAAATGCTTGGTATCTGAATTATGGTCTTCCAAACGGTGTTATTCACCGGAAATTATTTCTTGACGCAGGTAGTTTTCTTTACAGATATTGTGTCCACATCCTGCTTGAATATAGGCCTCACATCGACGTCGAACACGACCCCAATTTCCAGGAGTATTACGTATTTCCTCACAACCTGCCACAATTCGATTCTGAAGGGATTCTGTCAGGCACCGAAGATGAATACACCAACGCTTTTAAATAGCCCCACAGTAGAAATCGTCAGGGTTCAAATTATGTGAGCGTGGTGAGCAATTGGGCCACCTCTACCTGTCCATCGATCCGAGTGCCGATGAGCGGTACGATTGATGTGTGTAGGAGCGTCGTCATGCAAGAAGTGAGCTCTTGTTGACGAATGCTCAGTGGAGTGTCCCCATACACATGAGGTGTGGTGTTTTCCATGAAGTTTGTGCATACCTGCCCCGTAAGTCTGTTTATAAGTACATGGGGTACAACCAACCGATCAGCAATGATACCGGCCAACATGTTGAGAGTGAACCGCACTTGGTGACGAGATGGAACATCAGCCATACATGCTGATTATGGCTGTATTGTAATCGCATCTCGTGTGAGCTGTGCTTCATCTGTAAATAATACTAAGGCAGGAAAGTTCGGATTTGTAGGACACTGCTGCACGCACCACTGGCAGAACATCAATCGAGCAGGGTATTCTGCTGGTGACAGGGCTTGAACACGTTGCAAATGATGAAAATACAACTGTTGCTCTCGAAATAGTCTCCAGGCAGTCTTATGAGGAACATTCACTTGCAACACTAACCTTAGTGTACTGATGGAGTCGTGTGCACAGAATCCAGAATCTCCTCCTCTACATCTGGAATTGTAGATCTTGGTCGTCCCCTCCCCAAACCAGGAGATGTAAACCTTCCATGAGCGCACAGACGGCGATGGATATGTTCAAATATCTTCCAATCTGAACATCTTCGCTGTGGGTATCTCTCTTGGTACAAAAGGCGAGTCAGCGCAGCATTTCCGTTCGCCTGCCTTACTGTACATGAAGTGCATTTTTGTCAGCTCCTATCGAACAACAAACACAGTATTCAATGTACCCTGCGCCTCGGAATGAACTGTCAAGAGTATCCTGTTAATATCTTCAGTCATGGCATCTACCTGCGGGAAGAAAAACGTTTCGGTGAATATCACCTTTTGAAGGTCCACGTAAAATAACCGGTGCGATGGCACGCGTGGATGATGACCCGGTTACATTTGACTGCACTTCCTCATGATGCAACTTTTAAAATTTATTTCATTACAAGAAGAAGAAAAAGTTATAAAATGTGACGCATTATTGTGCATTTTGAAACTTCGCAATTGATCATTTAGGTATATGACCAAAATAGAAAATCTGCAATACAGTTTTGATAATTTTTCCATGAACCAAGCATTTCCAGACACATGTTGTAATGGAATTTTTTATTGTCTACATATGAGGAATGCATACCTCAACTTATGCCCTATATTTTTTAAACATTCTGTATAACGAAATGTGTAACTAAAATGAAGGTTAAAATGAAGTAGAAAAGCAAGATTTATTTAGAATAAATTATGTACCCAATAATAAACGAAATAGCTTAGAGAAAGATGTGAATGTATATCAGAGTTTTTAAAAAAAATAACCGGCCATGTAGTTAATACCAAATTTGATCCACATCACTTAGAGATAGTTTTATCATCCTAAAATAAAATTTAGTTATTTTCAATATTTTCTTGGGAAATGGATCATTTATACTAGAAAATGTGGTCCTGACAAAAGCAAAACCAGAGAAAACAATTTTGTATTTATTTACAAAGAAAGAAACGCATGGTAGAGACATAGAAGCTGCCATGCTTAATAATAACAGAATTCATTGAGAAAATCTTCCACTAAAACATGGCGAAAACGCCTTCCTTCCACGAGTCATCAAATGTGCAACACGCACTGCATCACTCAGCAGTATGTGAAAAACAAAGGGACAGTGGCAAAGAGGGAACGGCGCCTACGAGTCAAAATGGCTTGCGAGTCCCGTTTTCGCCATATCTGCTCTAAAAGATGGCCTAAAGTTTACCTCTTTATGTACTTCAAAGTGTGCAAAAGTCATGATGTTTATCATGAAGTAGTAAAAAATTCACAGTGCATAATGGCAGATGTAGTGCATTTTAAAAAAATTTATTTGGAACATTCACAATATTTTCTCTACCCTCTATCTTTATTAATGGTTATATAAACTATTCTTACTAAAGCTTATTATTCTATCTACGCGTTTTAATCCTAATAAATCTTTGCAGAAATAGCTACATTACACATTTCATTTTATATATAAAGGGAACAGCAATATTCAAATGTTTAAGAACTGGAGGTTAAACACTGACCTTAAAATTCCGTACTGTTTCCATGCAATCGCCAGAAACAACCGAATGACCAAGAGAATGACCAAGAAATAATCAATTCGAACATTTAATAACGGATAACCCAGAAGTGGCTTATGGCACAAAAAAACTTATTTGAAATAAATTGTGTGTTTTAAAGAGATCTACATTGTTTGTGAAGTACGACTTCGTTATTCCTTAACGCTTACCAGTAATGCAAGATTATACAAAATTCCTCCCGAATGAAGAGGATTTCATACGCTATTCCCAGAAAATTCAAGATATGCATTTTATTTGTCAAGTAAGTATCTTTAATGTAAGCCATTTTTTTAGAAAATCAAGCATTTCGGAAAAATGTTCCATATAAACGGTAGTTTGGGGTGAGGGATTTTCTTGAAAATTTTCGTGTCGCATCTTTGGAAGGTACTGAACCTAAATACCAAGTTTGGTGTTTATCCGACTTTTCGTTTTTTAGTTAATGCTATTCACAGACACACATTCATGCATTTTATTCAGGGGACCTCAAAACATCGGTGTCGAATATTTGGGTGTAATGCAATACCTTCTCTACCAATTGGGTACATGATAGTGAAAGTAAAAATGTGTTTAAAATATAAATAATGTGCCTATAGTAATAAAATATGTCAGATTAAAGAATGCATTTAAATTAGTAAGATTGCAAAAAAGCTAGAAGTTTCATTTTTTGGGCAACCTTTGCCATTTAGTCTTCCCTTAGTGAATAATAGAGTGGGAAGATTTTCCTGAAAATTTGTGTCGCATCCTTGGAATATGTAAAAATTAAGTATCAGACACGCACAAACATGCACAAACAGACGCATGTTTAAGGAATTACTGTGAAGGGAGTAGGTCTTTTCTTTTTACGATATTGTATCTATGGAGCTTATTGTTCTTTTTTTGTTTGACATTAAAACAGTAATAAATTATCGGAAAGATTTTAGTAGAAACTGAGAAAATAGAATTACGATAATTCCAAGGTAATCATTTGCTAGTTATGCGAAGTAATACAGACGATTTCTAATTGGAGAGTAAAAATATTATGGATATTCCGGAAACATTGCTGTTAGCAATATTTCCAAACAAGTTAATTTCCACTATTTTGATAATTATTTCACACTAAAAACAGTGATTGATTCCGACGGATGTAATCTGTAAGAGAGCTTCTAATTTCAGCTCTTAAATGAGTAAAAAGACTAACGAGGATTTACAAAATCTGAATATCAGTATAAGAACACGTTGGAGTTACGAAAACGGCTATGACTTTTCGTTGACATTGCCTTGGAGCTGAAAACAGTGGTCGTTGTTTAGACTCAACAGAAAAGGCATATGGACTATGCAGTATGACAAATACTGTAGATATTTTATTCCAAGCATTATACGCAGTGACCACTATAAAACAACAGAAGACACAGCAAAACAAAAGACAATCGGATAGTGATTATAATGGCTTATTTCTTTTAATTCATATTTTATTCAAATATTGTAAATGTAAACTCATAGTAACCGTTACTTATTTATTTAGTATTTAAACTACTCAATAATTATGAGCTTGCCCAACTTGACAACGTTTAACAAACCAAAAGAGAATAATAACGTAATAAAACGAAGCAAATGTGATTAAGGACAATGGAACAAATGTGACGTATAAATAATAAATTAATATTACGATAAGACACAAAAAAAATTACATGTGATTAAAATCATAGAATGTGATAAATTGCTACAGACAATGTTATAGACTACTTAATTTTAAAATGTAGCATGTCACGTGTCCCTAGCGCATAGCAACCGAATCCCCTGCCCCGTCTCGCGCAAATGGCATTAGAGTGCCGTTCAGTCCAACCTCCGCCCCCATATGGAAAGGCGGACAGTTAGTCTTCTAGGTCTCATCCCTGTAATCACCCGCTTCGTCGTGTCCACAGAGATCCTAGAGCATAGCAACCGGATCCCCTGCCCCATCTCGTGCAAATGGCAGAAGGGTGCCGTCCAGTCCAACCGCCGCCCCATATGGAAAGGCGGACGGTTAGCCTTCCAGGTCTCATCCCTGTAACTACCCGCTTCGTCGTCCACAGAGACCCTAGCGCATAGGAACCGGATCTTCTGCTTCGTGCCGTGTATATGGATGTCTGTAAAAAATCTAAAAATGCGCAACAGTTGAATTTTTGGCTTTTTATTGTGTTTACACGCCATTCTTTCGTTTATGCCTTTGTTTTACTAATATCGGCAATTTAACCATTTGTACGACCATTTAAATATTTGTGGACATAGTACTTTAGTACCACATTCCATTACTTTAAATGTTGTTTTTATCAAAACTTTTTCCTTAGTATTTTCATTACTTAAAATGCTCCGCGCTAAAATATTTGACGGATTAACTTCTAATCTTCTGCCAAACTTCATAAACACTACTTAAGAGATTCACATAGACGTTTTTTAAATATTATTACCATTTTTTCTTAAATATTTTCATAGCTTGATATTTCTAAAAGCGAAAACAGGCATAAATGCAGAGGAGTTATTTTTTCCTGGCATAGCTTTATTTGAATTTAAAAATAACAACGCCAATATGAGGTTCTTCATAATCGTCTGGTAAAAGTAAATGAAATTCTGAATAGGATGTAATAAAACGTTTGACACGTGGGACATTTTTTAATTAACACAATTAAAGGAATTAAATTTCAGAACAAAAATATAATTCTCTCTCAAACAAATGCACATAGTTGGTTTAAATTTTGTATGCTGTCCTTGTATTACATTATCATATTGCGATAACATTTTCAGGTCGCTCAAATGAAAATTGTAGATTTTAAATTTTTTCATAGGCGCATTGCCTCAATTTGATGGCCTAGAGATGTGGAATTCTCATTTACCAGTTTCTCTTCTATTTCGTGGAATATTTATGTCAGGGATTTCTGTATTGTACGCATCAAATTTTATGGCATAGGAAGCTATTTGAAACCTCATGGACAGACTGAAGGACTCTAGGTTTGCCTGTATTTGCAAGAAAACCTGAGAACTGTATTCCTTTACTGATGCTGAGAGAGAAATGGCATAAAAACGACTGAAGGAAGAAGCAAAAGGCACCTGTTACATGTAGGTAATATTAATTAATTAGGGCACTGCATGCTTTCTCTGCTCATTAAACGAAGAACTTGAGCTTCAAAGGTTCGAACGTCAGCAAAAACCCACGATGAATGAATATCTTTTGCATTTATTTGTAATTTAAAGCAAAATTTCCTGTATGCAATATTAAGTTCACTTTATATGAACTCTACCTGGTGAAGAAGAAAAGGTCTAAAAATGTTTTCCAGGAAACAATGTTTGATCTCCTAATATCCGAGATGTTATTTTTTATCTACGAGAAAGGAGAAAACGTCTGCTGTGAACCTTTCACATCCTTTTTTTTTCTACCCCGTATCATTCATTTTTATCTTTCTTCTACAAACTATTCTTATTAAAACTGTTTTTCTTTCTGCTTCATGTCAATCGAGATAAACATTTGCAGAAATGATTTCTTTACATCTTTCGTTGTAGGTACAAGAAATATACAGGAGAGTGAAGTGATAGTGCAATCTTTAAAAAGTCGTTAACCAGATGGTGATTTTGAAAACCATACTTTTACGCGAAATCATAAGAAAAACAGAAACAGCGACTAAGCAGCAAAATTTTGTCATCTTTATCAAAATATAATAAAGTATTTGTAAATTTAAGCAAAAAGTAACGAAACATCCCCCCCAAAAGCATTTTAGGTGTCTCTCTCTCCCCCTCTCTCGCTGTGTATGTGTGTGTATGAAACAAAAAATCGCATAAATACCACACAATCTTTGTTTAGTAGAACGTTCGTCATATTGTTTTCTCAAAAACAGCTCTTAGAACTTTTATTCAATTGTAATAAATTAAATACGTTAGATATGAGAAATAAATTTGAGTTTTCTGTGAATATTCTGTTAACTTCCCTTCATTTTATTGAATTTTGTGTAAGTTTGTATTGCAAGAAAATTTCGAAAGATAGACAAAAATCTTACTGATACAAAAATTATATAAGTGTGAATTTTTTTTCGTACGTTAGCCCTTTTAAAAATCTTCCATATTGAAAATTTAAACATTTAGTAAGCATCCCCTAATGAGCATACTTGAAAGTTTACGATTCCTGCTCTTTACCCCCACATCTTACTTTTCTTCCCATTGCAAGAGCTTGTTACCACCAAAAACTGAATTTTGCTTCCTCATGTTGAAACCTTGCTTAATTTGAAACAGTTCCGAGGTAAACATATATAGTGAGTAACGAAGTGAGGGTAGAAGAATCAATTTCTATATAAATACTACAATATAAGACACGAGTAAATTTAACATTGACCGAGGAAGTCCTGTGAATAATTATGATTTTTTTTCCAACCTCTGAAGAAAAATGCTAATACCAATAACGAGTTGCGGCAATGAGCAATTTAATCATATAATCTCTGGTAATGTTAGGGCATTACCGTACTATGGATACTCTCTGATGTTTATGCGCTTATCATTTGTTTTAAAATTTACCTGGAAGGTTATAAGGATACTTTATGTTATAAATTTACAGTACCGTAGTTCAAACACCCAAAATGTTAAATTTATCCCATTAGGACCTTTTAAGGATGCCTACAATCTCCGCGATTCTTCAACAATATTACTCTCAAGAAAAAAAAGGAACTCAATAATGCATAGGGGTAAGAAAAATATTCCTAGTTAATGAAATTCGCTTAATCAGTTGATGGTACTATAAATTTTGTATCATTCCCAGGATGTTGCAGATTGTGTTGCACTCATAAGGAATTCGATAGCAAACTTTTGAAAGGCTGCATTGGCCAAAAGTTGTCGAGAACGTTGTTGTAGATCAGTCTTTCAATGCCTGAAATGCCAGGAACTATACGATTTAAGGTATGAATGATTTTGATTTATCATTTCAAATTATTGCAAATGAATGTCCATAACATATTATTCAAATATTAATGACAATAAAGTTTCTATAATGCGACATAAGTATATACTAACTTGTTTAAAGGATAAAGTTTAATTTAAAATAACGCAGTTTATAAGTACATGATTTATACTTAAACTCACGATAGACCAGCATCAGCCAACTGTATGTGCAATGGCGTCAGCCAGCAAGTAAGCTAGGCACGCAATCACAAATGCCGGGGAGCAGAGGTGAGGGGAAAGACAAAAGCCCGTTTCAATTTAAATGAATTTGGCAATAAAGTATTGTATTTGTCTCTTCGGTAGTACTTGCAGAGTTTTCCGACAGATGTCGCTTCCTCCGCATTGCTATGCTTGCTTCACCTTGTTTGTTTTGAGAACTGCAGAGCTGTCAACATATGACCAACACCACTATGACCAACAAACAATGCCATGCTTTCGTAAATAAGGAATACTGCTTGCACTTCTTTATTCGCAGTAGTGGCCTTAATATTACTATCCTCACTTAGGTTAATTAAAAACCAGTAACACGTGCGTTCCTTAACGATGTTTATTATTCACTACTTATATAACCTTAGGTTTGTGATTCACGGAGGTTAGGTTAGGTTAGGTTCAGTTTTTATATATATAAACTGAAGATTAATTAGCAACTTGTAGTTACTAGTTACACCAAATCACGCTCGTGCTTTCCTTAACTACACAAGCGATTTTCTTTTGTGTAATGTATTATCAATAATACACTGCTTTAGCATTTAGTTTTGGTGAGATGGAAGCGAACAGTAAGTACAATAAAATCAAAACATCGGCAATGTAGCGGATTTGCCTAACTGCGACAGGTTGGCAATTCCCTATGCGCATGCGCATTACCGACAAAATGGCGAAATTTGTTGTCGTTAACCAAGAATTTTATTACAAAAGAAAGGATCCTTAAAAGGGTGGGTGGGTCACAGGCTTTGAAAGCGTCAAAATCTACTACAAAATAGATTTCTAAGGCAATGTTACCAATTATTTTACGCCCTTTCACACTATTTAGCAAAGTTATAGATTTTGCACTTTTTACAGAATTTGGTATAGTTTTATATAAATGGTAAACCAAAAGATATAAACGAACTTGTAGAGAAAAAACATGTTGAGCTGATTAATAAATGCAATTTAACTAAATTTTTCTGTAGCCTTAGCCATCTTTTAAATATTCTTTATTGCATCCTTAAGATTTTCCAGGTTGAACAGTCATACGGCATCTGCATCTTAGTAGGAGGTATTCATAATGAAAATTAAGCATTAAAATAACTACGCAAAACTTAAGTGTGATATGTTGTTATTCATAACGACAAATGGAAACAAACAACAGACAATCACAAAAGAACTGAAACAGCTGAGCTAACGTGGTAAAGCGATCAGCGACAATACACACAACAAAACAAGTTACGTACACTGTCAAACATAAAAAGTAGCCCATTTCCCGAGATCGCCACAGTGCTTTTCTCTCAGTGAGGTTTATACCTTCAGGTAGTTCATGTTTGATTCCGCTCGGCTGGTATCAGTTCTCTTAGTCACTGGCCGGAAAAACAATTCAGGGGAATAAAAGCTATGTTTATAATCTATGTGGAATGAAGGGATGGTTTGGATACCCCTCGATGAAACAGTTTCTCTACGATTGGCTTACAAAAAGGTCTAAATCAATCACAAATAATTCCCTTTCTAGAATTCTAGAGGATGGGTGGACGTGTCGTTAAACTGAAAGACAGCTCCGACATTTATATGAGAGCTTTCATCAGCCGCATAGAGACGAAGGTTAAGCTTTTGCTGCTACTAAACGGCAATAAGAAACCTAGCATTAACGAAACGATAGTGTAGCATTAAAATATAAAGTTTAAGTTGTAACGTTACCTTTCGGCAGTTCGGCCATATGTATTTTGGGGAGATAAAGCACTCTGCCAATCCAATGGCTAGAATTATCCTCGGAAGGCAGAGCTGATCAGGCTGGTAGGAGGTGTGGCTAGATTTTGTCAGTACCAATAAACGCTGCACACATTATATACACGCCAGTATACATTATCAGTGAATACTAGCTAGATATTCCAGTGATTCCTGGACCATAATCTTGAAGGGCAGTTAACGACTCAAGACATAGGGATGGAAATCATTGTGAGATGGCAGAATGATCACGTGATTAGATTATGGAGAATTACTCTCTGATTGGCTAGTTTTTTGACTGACGTAGACAAACATGAAATCGCGGACCTTGTAAACTTCTTTGTTTACGCTATACGTTTATAGCAGGTTATGTCATTAAAATATGAAACAAGCTTCATGTTTAGGTTATGATCCTGTCTAGATTTCATTGTGAATGGTCCATTACATTCTCTGTGACATATATTTAATAAGCAGAGGAAGTGTTACATGCCACCCTAGAATTTAATATAGATATGTCATCGTAAATTCATATTTTGGGATATAATGAATAAATAAAAAATATCTGATGTGTCACATTCACATGACTCTACTCTCTAGCGCTGATTAGTGGTATACAAATTATTCTTACAAAAAGTTTATTTTCCCGTCTTCTTCATTTTAATCGAGATAAAACTTTCAGGAAATAGCTGCATTACACATTTTGTTATATATAAATAGAATAGCCGTAGTCAAATATTTAAGAACTGGGCAGTATGTACTGGCCTTAAAACTCTATGCTCTTTGTGTGCGATTCGAAAAACAACCGAATATTGAAAGGAGTTGATGAATGACAAAAATATTGAACAATTCGAACCATTAATAAAGGCTATCTCGCAAATGGCTTATGCCACTAAAAAGGTTATTTGAAATAAATTGTGTGTTTAAAGAGATTTATAGCTTTGTGTATGAGGCGGTGCATTCGTCGTCTCACAGTTGATGGTTGTTAATGGTACGCGGGAGGTGTAGGAGGTTACGACAGGTTCCTTGGTGTGGTAGGTTTTCTGGGTTTTGCATGAGGTTCTCTTCGTTGGTCTCAGGAGTGGGTACCCTGGCTATGGTTGGCTGCTCAGTTACATGAATGCACTGTAGGTCTTTTGTATCATAAGATTTATTCTATATCTGCCGTAACACTCGCCACCGCGGGATGTGATAAAAATGGTTTGGCTATGGTGATGAGCTCCCCTGATGCGACGTCTTAGTTCGCGAAGGTATTTTGGATGATTGTGCTGCGAGGTCTTAGCTCGCGAAAGTACGTTGGTGCACTGTGTGCTAACAGGAAAAACCTGCCATCGCCATTTCACGATTTTCCCCTTCTCTCGTTCCTGATTTTGGTTTCTCACGTCACGTGATGTTATTTCTGTGCATTTATTCGCTCTTCAAAATTATTATTTATATTTTATTTTACACACACAGATGTTTAGGTTTCCCACGCTGGTGTCGGAGATGTAAGATAAGGCACGCAAACTTCGGACCCGAGCTAAACCATGTGCTATTGTCTTGGGCACGTAGGGATATATTATAAAGGACACTGACCGACCAGTTAATGGGATGGGGACAGACTACCTGCTTGTTGTTTACGATGGACTGACCAGATGATATTTATGATATTTTAAGGTGCGGACAGAATGTACGGTTACATATATGCCCTCATGGGAAATCTATCGGCGGATCTAAGAGGCCGACGATAAATTTCTCATGAAATCCCATCGAGTTATTCAACCTACGAATCATTTTTTAAATGTATCTCTTAACCTTCCGAACTTGCATACATGGTACCCTGACTTACTTCCCTCTTTTATTTATTTATTTATTACTTTGATCGTCGCATTTCGGGATGATTTGGGAAGTTTACGACGGCGTAAGTGGCGAGTGCGTTAATACAGGTACAGTTATTACAACACATATGGATATGATTAGCATAATAATTACCTTTTTTTACCACCAGGTCTCCTTTGCATATTAGGAGCTCGCTGGCCCTCTCTGTCTTGTTTCACACTGTAATTAAGTAATACAAACACAGATCATCGTGATGGGCATCATTATGGTTTTAAGTTGTATTCCTTTCACCCTTTCTCCGATCTTTTTCACTGAAATCACTATTATCCTAACTGGTACATAAACTTCCAAGCACACAGCTCTTAATACAACCATTCCACCATGTTATTGTTCTGATATGTCTCTTTGAAGTGGTTTTTTTACCCTAATTAATACATAACACATAAAATTTCAAACACACAGTTTAAAATACAGCAATTCTATCATGTTATTACACTGATACCTTCTTTGAAATTGCTGTTATGCTAATTAATACATAATACATAAACTTTTATATACACAGCTTATAATACAATAATTCTGCCATATTATCACACTGATATTTTCTTTGAAACCACTGTTATGCTAATTAATACATAATACATGAACTTTTATACACACAGCTTATAATAAAATAATTCTGCCATATTATCACACTGATATTTTCTTTGAAACCACTTTTATGCTAATTAATACATAATACATGAATTTTTATACACACAGCTTATAACACAATAATTCTGCCATATTATCACACTGATATTTTCTTTGAAACCGCTGTTATGCTAATTAATACATAATACATAAACTTTCATACATACAGCTTTTAATATAACCATTCTATCATGTTATTACACTGGTGTCTCTGAGTTCACTTCTATAGCTATCAGGCGTCTTTTTTTTTTTTTAAGCGGAACCCCGTCTTAAAATATAATATTATTACTACGTTGTTTAGTCAGACAGGGGAGGGTTCGATGGTTAGCGGTCAAGGCGTAACATTTGTGTCGGTACTTTTAGGTCTCACTGCCTCTTTAATTGGGCGTAATAACATTATGTTGTAGTTTCCTAATATTTTACCTGTTCTTATGTCCTGGAGCTTGTACGTTCGATCCCCGAACTGGGCCATGATTCTGAAGGGACCTTTCCACAGAAGGTTCATTCCTCTATATTCTCGTTTTAACAACGAAGACTTGTTAAAGTTCCTTACTAGTACCTTCTCGTTTATCTGTGGATTCCAGGTGTGTAGATGTCTTTTCTGCTTTGCGTTCCTCTTCTCGGCTTGGTTTTTAAGTTTCAAAAACGCTCTTTGTATCCTCTCCGAGTCTGTTTCGCTTATTATAGGTAGCGCAGTAGGAATTCCGTCGATTATGTGGTCGTGTGGTTTTCCTGTCAACAGTTGAGTTGGGGAGTATCCATGATTGGGAATGATGACGTGATTCATGACCCACTGTATATAAGATAAGTATTCGGGCCATTTTGTGTGCTTTACTTGCGTAAGAATCCGGAGATATGAATGCAGGTCTCGCATAGTTCTTTCGCATGGGTTTCCCTGTGGATGGTAATTGCTAGTGTGATATAGTTTTACTCCTGCCTCTCGGACCTTATCAACAAACTTTCGGCCGTGATGGATAGAAGCATTATCAACGAGCAGTGATGTGATTTGGCCATATTTTGGTATGTATTCTGCAACGATCTTGTTTGCACACGAGGCGCAGGTAAGCTTTTTAAGTGGATATAGGGTTACAAATTTAGACATTACGTCAACCATTACGAAAATGTATTGTAGGCCTGTCCGTGCCCTTGGAAGAGGGCCATGGCTGTCGGCTACAACCAATTGTAAAGGCGTTTCTCTTAATATAGCCAGTGGTGGTCGATCAAAGCGAAAATGTAGGGGCTTTGCCTTCTGGCATATTTCGCATGTGGCCACGAACGTTCTCACTTTTCGTCCTAGCTTCGGGATATACAAATGTTCTGATATAACTAGGCTCGTTCTTTCTACACCTGCGTGTATGAGTGCGGGATGGTAGGCCTGAATAATCAATTCCTCGAGTGTTGCGGGTATGTATACTTTCCAGGCTGGGGCGTGCTTGCCGTCCAGTTTATACAATACGCCGTCCATTTTGCCATACTTTCCCTTATTTTCGGAGCTAATCATCGGTGCATTTCCCAGTATTTCGGCCAATTTGGTATCTTCTCGTTGATACTTCTGCAGTTGTTTCATTTTGCTAGCCACGTGGCTGTTTAGGCTTAAATCCAGTTTTAATACGCTAATTTCTCACTGCGTGTTCTCTATCGTCTCAGGAATGTTTTCTCCTACCTTTACTCTCGATAAAAGGTCACTAAAAATGTTACTGCTGCCCGGGATGTGCTTGATCTCTGCGTTATATGCCATTATTTCGTGAATGTATCTGGACAGCTTGGCACTCGTCAGCTTGCAATTTTTTATAAAGGCCAAGCTCACATGGTCAGTAAAGATGATTATTTGCTTATTGTATATAAAATGCCTGAACTTCTGTATTGCGAAGTAGATTGCTCCAATTTCCTGCTCTGTTACATTAGAGATGCGCTCCGCTTTATTGAGTGATCTTGATGCGGTCGCTATGATGCGCAGTTCGCCATCTTGGAATTTTTGGGCCAGTACGCATCCGTAGGCTACCATTGATGCGTCTGTGTAAATTAGAAATGGCAATTCCATTCTTGGACGTGTCAATAGTATGGAGTTGCTAAACAGCTGTTTTAGATGCTGGAAGGCGTGCTCCTCAACTTCCGACCATCGCCATCTTGTGTTTTTAACTAACAAAGCCCTTAGCGGTGCAGTTTCTTTAGCGTAGTTTAACAAAAAACGGCTTTGGTAACCCAGTACGCCTAAAAATTTCTTCAGCTGCTTCGTATTCTTGGGACGCGGGATCCGCAGTACTGCTTCAATGCGTTCATCATCTGGTGAGATATTTTCACCTGAAATTACGTATCCTAAAAATTTGACCGAGTTTGCAAAAAATGTACATTTATCCCAGTTTAGGGTCATGCCGCATTCCCGTAATCGTCCTAAAACTGCGTCAATATGGTCTAGGTGTTCATCTACTTCAAGGTCGTGAATCAATAGATCGTCGACATATTGAGAAACGTATCCATTTGTTTGAGTGCCTAACACGGCATGCATTGCGCGTAAAAATCCGTTGTTTGACACGCTGACGCCAAAGGGACAACGGCGAAAGGTGTATACTTGACCCGAGTGAACAAAACCCATGTATTTGCGTAGGCGTGGGTCTAATTCTACCTGGAGGTATGAGTTTGTCAAATCTAGTGACGTGAACCATCGCTGTCTGCCAATCCCAGCGAGAATTTGTTCAATATTCACCGTACGCATATTATCCGGAGTTATATACTGATTAAGTTTACGTGCATCAATTGTCAATCTTACGGTTCCATTTTTCTTTCGCACGATACAGAGGGGCTGAATGTAAGGGGTATCGGATGTCTCTATTATTCCGTCTGAAAGCAATTCTTGGATTTTGAGGGTTACCGCATCGTTTAAGTCTAACGGTATCATACGACATTTATGGCGTATTATCGGCACATCTGCTATTTGAAAGGTGTATTGGAATACGTTGCATCTTCCCGTTCTTCTTGTGAATACTTCCCTGTGTTTTACTAATATTTGAAACATCCTTTCCTTTTGTGGATCGCTCAGGTGCGTCAGCTGTGAAATATTTTCCCTCACCCCATTAATGAATGACCCACATTTTCCTTCAGGTAGGCTGTGGTACACCGGTTTGGCATTTCCTGTCTCTGTCTCTCTTTCTATACAAATGCCGTGGCTGGTGACAATGTTTATCTTCGTACATGCATCATCGGGCTCGTCATAGGGGTCATTGTACTCGCCTGTGCTTAGTGGGTGTTGTGACATAAGTCTAACTACTGCAGCGCAATCTTTCATATTCAAGATTTCAACAAAGAATTCCTCATCCTGTAATCTCATTTCTGCTTCTGATAGTTTTATACTCTGAGTCGGCACCACGTAATTGAAGGGAACAACTGTAGTTGAACCAGATGTATTGAAGGCTACCTGTGATTTTTCATAATCAATCACTGCCCCTAGGGCGTTCAATAAGTCACTACCTATAATGAGATCTGTAACGAGATTTTTCACGACAAAACACACAAATTCCAGTTCGCAGCCATGTACATTTGCTGTAATTAGTACCTGTTGAGAAATTTTCTGCTTTGTTTTCCCAATCGCGCCACTGCAGACGGCATTTCTCACGGGGAGAATCTGCAGTTGCAAGCTCATGTGTTGTAGTCTGTTCAGTAGGCTTTCGCTGCAAACCGTTAGCATCGATCCGGTATCTAAAATCATATTAACTTTTTTTCTTCCAATTTTGCCAGTTATCTTAGGAGCTTCCATCATTTCCTGCGTTAACGTTCTATCGTTGAACCTGATAATTTGGCTGCTCGATGCCGCGCTATGTATCTGGTGGTCGTTTTCTTGTGCGTCCCCGAAGGATTGTGAGGTATGACACGCGTCTTTCCGGAAGGCATACGGGAACGTCATCCTTCCTGGGTCTAGTTTCCCGTTCGTGGCTGTTGTGCAGTTTGGTTAACGTTGTGACCGGGGCTCTCACGTCCTTGTTCTGTATTTGCGTTATTAGGCGAAGGGGGCCGTGCGTATTCACGCGCACGTGGTATGGGACCCTAGCGCCATTTTGTCTGTCAGAACGTTCGCTATAGTGTACATTTCCTCGTGGGGGACTTTGATGTCTGTTGTCGGATCTACCCCACGAATTTTGGCTATTTCTGCGCAGGTTATTTCTAACCGTGTTGCCTCGTCTGTCCAAGTTCATTAGTTGTATGGGATATTCCCGGTACATCCGACTAGGATTCTGAACGTTTCGTTCGTGTCTATGACCATACGTCGTTTCCGAATTTCGGTCGTATGGTCGGTTATACCTCGGTCGGCTCGCGACTCCGTGTCTGTTTTGAGGTCCTTGTGCCCTCATCCCATCATTTCTGTGTTGTGTCTGGGTATGGTTATCTGCCCTCTCCCACGCGGTGTGTTCGGCAGCTTGTGGTCCGTGACCCTGCAGGGCTGCAAGCAACTCTATTGCCTCGCTCAGGGTTTGTGGTCGAGCTACCACCAAGTGATGGCGTATTACGTCTGGGTAATGTCGTACCATTAACGCTATGAACTCCTGCTCCGGCATAGGTGGTTCCAGTAATTTGCTTAGCTGGCCTAGGCGTAAGAAATAGTCGGTCATTGACTCGCGGTTTCCCTTCTGATATCTCCCATTATTGATTTGGCTTCGGACATTGTATTGAGCGCTTCCACTCCAATACTTTTGCAGGAAGGCTGCCCAAAAATGTTCGTACTGTGCCAGGTCACCTAATGTTAGTCTGAACCAGCTTAAGGCAGAACCTACAAGACTGCTTTGAATTATGACCATTTTATAGGTGTTGGGTATTCCTCTTAAACTGAAATAAGACTCTATATCATTTATAAATTGCTTCGCATTGTCACGCTCACTGTCGAACCTTGGTATAGGGAGTTCATTTAAAATTGTGTCGGAACTGACAATCGCGGCTGTGTCTCAGGTTCACTCAGTGAATTATAGTTTACGTGAGGAGACGACGAGGGAGCGCTCACGCGGTCACTCGTCCTTCCCTCCATGCTTACTCCACTACCTGAGGCAACGGGAAGTGTGGGAGCGTGGCCTTGTGTATTGCCTATGTGGATGTGCTCAATCGCTTCCCGTACCTCGGCAATTGCAATCTCTCTTGCCTTTGCTTGGAGCTTGTCACTTTGGACGGCAACCACTTGTGTCAGTTCATCCCTTAATCTACTAACTTCGCATGTTTGCGAGATTCGTGCTTCCACCATCATTTTATTTAAATTATCGAGCTTGGCGCTCGTACCTGCCTCAAATGAGCGCTGTTTTGCTTCGAGTGTGACACAAGCGGATCTCGTCTCCTCTCTTATCTTATCGGCTACATTATGTATTGTTTCAGATAATGTGCATCTTATACTACCAATTTCTTGATCACATGCCTGCCTAATCTGCCCTACTTCTGCCTGAGTGGATCTAAGTTCATTCTGCACTGTGCGTATGTCATTTTGCAGAGCACTTTGAGTCTGCTTAACCTCGCTCATGACACTATTGGGCTGTGTTTCGAGCTGCTGGCATAACTCATGTTGTTTCTCAGCAAATACTCGCTCCTGCTGGTTGAGTTGCCGGCTCAATCTCTCCTCCTGTGAGGATAATTTAGCCTCTAATTGGTTCATTACCTCAGCGACCATTGTTTCCCCTTGGGATGAAATCTTTACTTCTAATTGTGCGGTTATTTGAGCAGCCATGTCAACGGTTTGTTGCCGTAGCTGGGTCATCTGTCCCAATAATTGTTGCATAATTTGTGTCGCGCCCGCCAGTTCTGAGTTTTCAGTTGGAGGTGATTGCTCGGACTGCCTAATCTCACCTACTGGCAGAGATTGTTCAATGTTTTCACCCATCTCCCTATCTACATTTATATTATTTGCCATAGTTCCACTCACGCCTATTACTTTATTGCTTCTAAGTAACATTCACGAATTTGGATTATCTCCCTTTTTTAAGTTACTGTTTAAGGAGTCGGCAGCACCTGTTTAATCATGCATGTTTACAACTCTATACAATATGTTATCTACATATACATCTAAGCAGAGGTTCGGGCACTTACTCATTGCTGTGGTCCGGATTGCTGAGGTATGTTTAATCCAGGATAGGGTTTGCACTTCACTAACACAGGGGGGGGGGCTAATGTTGTCTTGTGGAGGTCGCGGTGGTAGTCCCCGTTGTCGTGAATCTTCGTTGGTGGTGATGATTTGGGTCGTTGCTCGGTTGCGTTGCTCGTGGTCGTATCTCATTCATGCAGTGGCATCCAGGAACTCGTCGGAGAACATACCAGTCGATCTGCTGTGGCGTCCAGGAAGTCGTTGCTGCAACATCCGTCGGTTGTACATTTGTGATGTCCAGGAGTTGGTAGAAGTCCGTCCTTCAGGCGTTGTTGGGTGCCATTTTAAGAGGCAGCCACCAGGTATTTGTGACCAACCACGTTGGGTGCCATTTTATGAGGCAGCCACCAGGTATTCGTGACCAACCACGTTGGGTGCCATTTTATGAGGCGGTGCATTCGTCGTCTCACAGTTGATGGTTGTTAATGGTACGCGGGAGGTGTAGGAGGTTACGACAGGTTCCTTGGTGTGGTAGGTTTTCTGGGTTTTGCATGAGGTTCTCTTCGTTGGTCTCAGGAGTGGGTACCCTGGCTATGGTTGGCTGCTCAGTTACATGAATGCACTGTAGGTCTTTTGTATCATAAGATTTATTCTATATCTGCCGTAACACTCGCCACCGCGGGCTGTGATAAAAGTGGTTTGGCTATGGTGATGAGTTCCCCTGATGCGACGTCTTAGTTCGCGAAGGTATTTTGGATGATTGTGCTGCGAGGTCTTAGCTCGCGAAAGTACGTTGGTGCACTGTGTACTAACAGGAAAAATCTGCCATCGCCATTTCACGATTTTCCCCTTCTCTCGTTCCTGATTTTGGTTTCTCACGTCACGTGATGTTATTTCTGTGCATTTATTCGCTCTTCAAAATTATTATTTATATTTTATTTTACACACACAGATGTTTAGGTTTCCCACGCTGGTGTCGGAGATGTAAGATAAGGCACGCAAACTTCGGACCCGAGCTAAACCATGTGCTATTGTCTTGGGCACGTAGGGATATATTATAAAGGACACTGACCGACCAGTTAATGGGATGGGGACAGACTACCTGCTTGTTGTTTACGATGGACTGACCAGATGATATTTATGATATTTTAAGGTGCGGACAGAATGTACGGTTACATGTAATATGTTTTGGTCTATCGCTTAACGTTTACCATACAAGGTTATGCAAAATTTCTTCGGAGTGAAGTGGACTTCACAGCTATTCCCAGAAATTTCAAAATATACATTTTATTTGTAATGTAAATACGAGTAATTTGTAATGTAAATTTATTACAATAAATAATGTAAACATATGGTGTTTTAATCAAAATCATTAGGGCTATTTTTATAAAATAAAGAATTTCAAAACGTACTCCATGTAAAGGGTAGTTTGGGGTGTAGGGATTTGTATTTAAATCTTCTTGCCGCATCTTTGAAAGGTACTGAACCTAAATACCAAGTTTGGTGTCTATCCGACTTTCCGTTTAGAGTTATGCTACACACATACAAACACGTAGGCCTTTTTGTAAAAACGCTTTATTTTTATTCAGGGGCCCCAAAACATGTATTTCCGTGACTTCTCGGTATCGAATTTTTAGGTGGAATGCAATACTTTCTCTACCTACTATGTACGTGGTAGACAAAGCAAATAGCATTTTCAGAAGAAGGTCCACGCGCGCGTTTGTATACTCAAAAACGAAAAGTTGGATAGATATCAAACTTGGTATTTAAATCCAGCATCTTTCAAAGAAACAACACTTAGACTTTTAGGAAAATCTCCCTAACCCTTACTACCATTTACACGGAAAATATTTCCTTGTTTTATGTTTTCCCAAAATTCGTTCCAACGATTTTCATCAATGTTTAAAATAGATGCTTAAAACAGTTGTATATTTTAAATTTTCTCGGAATGGTCCGTAAAGTGATCTTTATTCAGAACGAACTTTGCATGGTTTTCAATCGGTGATAAACCATACCACACAAATAAACATCTAGCACACAAAATATGTAGATGTTAAAACATGCCATTTACTTCAAACATATGTTTGTACCATTAAGTATTTGCGAGATGTTCTTTCCTATCGGTCTGAATTTTGGAATATCATTTTCCAGTAGCATTCCTTCTTTCTCTACTACTTAAATGTAGGAAGTAGAATGTAGCGGACGGGGTTGTGGTACTTCCATGCATACGCATGCTATCTCACCTGGATGATGTCCCAAGATAGAAGTTCTCAGAAGTTCTCTGCCTGGGCTGCCAGGCTATAGAGCTGTGAATAAATGCCTATCCTAACTACCTATCTTTGGTGAATCTCAGCATATTGTAGGTGAAGGCAATTAATAAGTTCAATTCCTTTAACGATTTGATTTATACTAACACAACAAATTATCGAAGCGTCTAGCAACTGTTCCCCTTTGAATAATAATGAAGTAATCTATAAGCTGTACTTCACATTTTCCCGCTATTTTGGATGTTGCAAAGCACCTAGCTATATACCCACATGATATCTCTCACCGACATGCACACGAGTTAGCTCACATGAGATATATCAACAAGAAAGTTTGAGAAGGACTGAATAAATGCCGAAATCTGAGGCGAACCTTTATACTCCAATACTATGACGCACTAAAACCCACCTATCCCTGTCTCATTCATAACTCTTATTTCTCTTTCGAATTGCCTACTTCTTATCCAACTCCCTAGACTTTATTGGACTTGTCCTCCTATCTCCATCCTTGTTTCTCCTCTGAACACACTGTATCTCTTGTCTCTGTTACTCTTCCTAAACATGTGTTCATTAGTATAGCTTTGTTGGACTTATAGCTCTGCTCTAGCCGCTTCCCTGCTAATTACAATGTTTCCTTACCTATAGCTACATTTATGGTACAAGTTATTTTATAACATTATATTAAATTATTAGTTATATTGCTATCTTAATTATTGATTCCTATTATTTACATTGCTGCCCTGTCGGGTGTATATTCCCCTACAAGAAGTATTTATTCCATCTAAAATTCGATTTGAGGATTTCGCCTGAAATACATGCTTTGAGGCCCTCAGAATCCACAAAAGGCATTTTTACTTTCTCTACTACGTATAGTAAGTAGAGGAAGTATTGCATTCCACCCAAAAATTCGATACCGAGATTTCACCGGAAATACATGTTTTGAGACCTCCTGAATCCAAAAAAAGCATTTTTGGAAACATGTCCGTGTGTGTGTCTGTGTGTGTGTGTGTGTGTGTGTGTGTGTGTGTGTGTGTCTGTGTCTGTGTCTGTGTGTGTGTCTGTGAACAGCATAACTCAAAAACTAACAGTCGGATAAACACCAAACTTGGTATTTACGTTCAGTATCTTCCAGAGATGCGACACGAAGATTTTCAAGAAAATCCCCCCACCCCAGACTACCCTTTACATGGAAAATTTTTCGAAAATTTTAATTTTCTCAAAAATGGCTCTAACGATTTTGATGAAAATATCATATGTTTAAGATAATGTCATGAGAAATGAAATGTATATCTCGAATTTTCTGGGAATGTCTCCAAAAGTATTCTTCATTATGAACGACTTTTGCATAACCGGTAAACCATAAGAGATAGACAAAATTTTACTACACAAAAAATGTAGATCGCGTTAAAATACACAACTTATATCATATACAGTTTTTTTGTTGAGTGAACCGTTTTTGAGATATTGCTTGTTATTTCCTTAAATTTTCCAATACTTATACTTTTTCTCAAATTCGTTATTCATTTTTTTATGTCCTGGACATGCAAAGAGAATGGAATGCGCCACATAGCAACCAGCGATAAAATATTTGACTATCGCTTAAAAGCTACCATATTCCCCTTGCATCTACAAGAAAATTACAAATAAGATTGACATCTCGATATCTCGATTAATATGAAGCATATGGAGAATAGGCGTTTGTAAAAATAGATTGTACAAGAGTAGAGAAAGTCATGTGAGTGTAACACATCAGATTTTTTAAAATAGGTTTCGTGTCTATTGTGTACTAATGACTCCAAAACGAAATATGAAATAAATAAAAACCCTGATATTTCGGTTACGTATCTTCCAAAAAACAAGAATATTTTCGAAAAAATCACCCTTACGCCCAAACTACCGTTAATGTAACATTTTTTTTTCAAAAATGGCTAACGCTTTTCATTTAAGCATCGTATACCAGGTGGTCCAACCGCGCCGTATTTCACGTTGTGCAATATCCCGTCGTGCGTTAAGAGAGTTCCGGATCTCAACGGGGCAATCCCAACACAGGTCAGTGAGGAACTGACCCATTAATGTGAGCGACCTTCGTTCTACTCATCTTGCTTATCGAAGACGATGAGCGGATTGCGCTCATTGAGAGGCAGTTCCCAGGCTTGTCCCAGTCCGTGACGATAGACAAGAACATGTAAATAGACTGAAAAGGTCTTAAAATGATATCCACTTCAGTTACAAATACTATTTTCGAAGGAAATAAACGCATCATATTTTTAGATCGACAAGTAGTTAAAATCTCGTTATGCACGACCATACCAAAATGTAGTATTTATACGACTGGTAGCAGTACTTTAATGGGCCTCATTAAAGTACACCTGTTCATTAAAGTATTGGTATTCGACCAAACAGAAGTGGCCACATAACATTATGAAAGCGCAAGTATCAAGTACTCTGCGTAGTACGTCTCACAACGCTGGCAACTTTGTTTGACACAGGTGCTACAAGGTCATTATATTGTAACGATAGATAGAGGAATAACGATTGTAACACATCACTCAAACCAGAAACGAATACTTATGAAACCTTTAACGTAGATACATGGTCGAGCATAACAGTCGTATGAAACTTGACTATAATGGTGGTTAAAACGCTCGTATGATAATTATTAACCGAGCGATCAAAGCGAAGCTTGGTTAATAATAATACTGGCGCTTTAATTACTACCATTATAGTCTCGTTGTATAATATATTATTATTTGACCTAGAATTATATCTATTACAGCAGTAGTATTATAGCTATGTCCATAGCTATTTTTTGTGTTTACGCTGTGCTTGTCTAACATTATAGTCTACACGTCGTAACGAAAACCATGCAAACATGAGAGAACATAGTTCGTCACTGCCATTGGTTTGCTTGCGATGATGATGATGATTATTATTATTATTATTACAATTATCATCATAATCACTAACCGTATTATTCCTATTTATTATAGTCATTGTCATTATCTTACTCTTATCATTATTATCATCTAACGCTACTGGTATGCTGACTTCCCTCATAGAACAGATGTTCAAAATTTTGTCCCTGTTGATTGATACAATGTTCTAACCGCCTCTGTGTATCCACAGTATCCATATAGACGTTTCTGAGACCCACTGGTGTGACAAATGCAGATGTTTTGACGATCCTTCGACGTCAGACTTCAACATTTGACGGGATCTATTTTAGCTGTGTTTGCATGTTTTCGTTACAACGCTGTAATGTTTTTATTTAACTCTACAATATATAGTCCGCAATGTTAGACAATAAAAGCGTAAACGCAACAAAATATTTTTGAGCGCAAACTGATAGGTCAAATAAAACATTTTAATTATTTGAGAGTCAAATAATCTGATGTGTTTCATTCACACGAATCTCTACTCTCTAACGTTTATTAGTGAGTATACAAATTATCCTTATGAAAGTTTGTTTTCCTATCTTTTAATCGAGATAAACCATTCCGGAAATAACTACGTTATACATTTCGTAATCAAAGGGAATAGCGATAATCAAATGTTTTAGAACTGGAAGTTATATGCTGGTCTTAAAATTCTAAAATCTTTCTAGGACAGTGCGAGAAACAAATACATAAAATCTGAATATACTATCCCGGCAACTTGGTTACTACACTCAAGCTTTACACTTATACTCACAACACATTTACATTTTATATTGCATCAAATTTTTTAGATAAAATCACTACAAACTACGCAATGCCTACAAAATAATAAATAAATAAAAGAAAGAAGAAATAGAAATTATTAGATTAGAGTAAAGGCGTAAAAAAGATTAATTACAATTCTAAGCTCCATATTTATTTACAATTGCTGGAAACCAGCAAACTTAGCAACTGGTAGCCAGCTACTAACTACTCCTATTTAACCATATTCACTGGAAACCAGTGAAAATGTACTGGTAGCCAGTACAAAACTTTCTACTAAATCACTAAACACTTTTATAAGTTGATTTATACTTATATTTTATTAAACATTTTCCATTATTAAAAATTATGAAGTTAAAGTTGTCTATTTATAACATCTCATTGTTTTCATAATTATTTTATTTATAGTAGTTTAATATTTTGTTTAATTTATAGATTTATTTATGCATGTATGTTTATTTGTTTATCTATTTATTTACCTTATAACATTTTATTTAATCTTCATATTAATATTCTATTATCTTCCATTTTATTCATTTTATACATCAATTTTAAGCCTTATCACTATATACTAAACCTTTACCTCTTTTAGCTGAACATTATAACTTGTTTTTTCTTTCTTCTATCACTAGATCAAGATGTAAGCAATACTGTTAATCTTTGTTGGCTAAAGAATATCTTGGGACTGTCACACAGGCGATTGCAAAATCAATAATAGTGTTAACATTATAGCATGCAGAAATATAACAGATAATAAACCATAAAAGTGTTATCAATAGCAGGCATAGTCATTTCTAAGCCTTAAAACTAGGACGAAAGGAAATGGGGTTGAACTCTTACTGAACTTGACGCAGTGATGTTGCAGTTATAAACTACCCCCATACCTCGCACAGTGTGTTGGCGTTTGTAGACAGCAATCATCAGACCGTGTTTATCTACCATCGATGACTAATGACCGGTGTTTACATTCTTTATGGTTTGAATGTAGGTAATTTGAAACCAACGGTTTAATAATTCCTATGCCTGATCATAAGCATACTACTTTAAAATACAAGTGAGGTGAAACTCTCCAAAGACAAAGGAAATGGGGAATCCTGGCCCTGTTGGAAGGAAAGTTACCCAAGGTTATGAGGGTCCCAGCACAGGAAGCCGCTTAAAAACTCAGCAGCGTGTAAATTTATTTTGAAAACTTCTCACTAGGGTTTATGACTGGTGTGAATGGGGAGGGGATGGCCTTAAACATCGTTAATATAGTTGCTACTACTTCATCTTACACATTGCATCAAACGGCTGTCTCAAAGGTGAGTGATATTTTACTGCTGCTTTCTGCATATAGTCTCTCAAGTGTCATAGGAACCCTCCAGGAAGCTTTGATATTTGTGTAAACGATTAGTGCTTTATTTCCATAAGTCAAATAAAAACTTCCTTTACTAGGAAGTGTTTAATGTATATTAATATTATAAAGAGAAAATTTGATATGTGTGTGTACCTGCAAAGAAATGTAATGAAACCATTTCATAAAAACTTGATCTCAGTTATAACATGATCTTTTTAAAGTGAAGTGGAATAATTTTTGGATATCCTGAATATATTTTAGCAGCATAAAATACTTTAGTATATCCCATGGTGAGTACTGGAATAAAAAGTGGGATGTAGGTCAATGTATCGTACACCAAATCCCGAGCAAAGATTGTACAATAAATAAGTACTTGAGAGTCTACGTTCTAATCCCATATATAAGAGAGTTCAACTGAATTAAAATAGGTCTTTAACCGAACACATTAACTTGACTTGTGTAAAGATTCAGTCGAGTTTCGATTGCCCTTAATACTGAAACCTGTAAGGTTTATTGTATTATCTCCTATCTCTACCATTTTAGTTAAATAGCCCTGATCCTTTAATAAGGAACAGCAAGGTATTGACTAAATTTTCCTTTAGAAACTTATCATTTGGGATTATCAACCCCAGTAGTTCATAGCTTTTCCCATACAGCACATCACATTTGAAGATTATATGATAGGCAGTTTTGTCCTTATCATTATATAATCTGCATACTGGTTCTTCTTTGAAGATTCCCATTGTATAGAGTTGCTCCGTAATCTACAGTGTCCCGTCAAAAACCCGGTTATCACGTTTGGGATCTATTAAATACATCGTCAATGAGTGAGGAGAATACGAGACAAGTATTTTAAATTAATTACCGTAATTTTTTCAAAAATTAACACAATATTATTTTCCAAATACTTTACCATAAATTACCTACACTACTTCTCCACTTAGTCACCTCCGTTATTCAGCACTTGTAATAATAAAATAAGTTTTTGTATGTCTTCGTCAAAGAATGTTGTCGCCTGTGATGAAAGACAAGCCAGTACTTCTTGTTTCACGGCATCATTGTCGTTGAAATGCTTTTCACAAAGGAATTTCAAACAGATGAAAGTTGCTTTGTGCCAAATCCGAGCTGCAGGGAGGGTAGTCGAAGAGTTCCCAATCAAATGAAGCGATCAGATCTTGAGTTTGTTTGGCTGTGTGTGGCCGGGTATCGTCACTCTGATTGTCTCCCCATAAACCTCACACAAATGGAGATGAGTGTTTGCTGGCGTAACATTTCTCGCATTCAAAACATGTATCACTGATCTGACTTCACAGATCGCTCATTTATTTTCAAAATTTTGAAATGCTCTAACAACAGGAAAACACAAAGTGACGATCGCTCACAGCTGGTTTGCTAATGATTGGAGAAAGTAATCGTGCATGATCAAAATCGCGAATGGAGCACTACAGCAGCAAAATATTAAAACGGTACTTCAAAAACACACCTCGTATTTTATTCATCATTCACTTACTGTACTTGTATCGTTTTGTTTGAACCCAATTCGTAATTTGTGGTGATAATTAATCCGCTCAACAATGTGAGACCGATTCTCTGACGTCTCACTCAGAAGCTTACGCCTGAGAGAGGCACTGTTAGCTCTGCGCGCTGCGGTCCGTGGTTAATACCTCGCGCGGGTACGGGTCACCGCATTCTCGACGTTGCCGTACTTGTTTTGAGGTCCTCTCATCGGGGCTTTTTCTTTTGCTGCTACCTCCGTCTACGGATGATGGCTTGGTTTGTAGTTTGCCTTGTAGGTTGGTTTTCAGTGGAGATGTGCTCATAGACTCTGCCCAGAAAAGGATAAACTTCGGCGATTCAGGTTGTGGGATAAAGGAAGTTCAGGGGAAATATGAATACCACGGAGTTTCATAGAATTGAAATTTATTACCACAATAAAGATAATAACTAATAGCTGACAAGTTTCTCGCGCGTCTCACGGCCCTTTGTTAGTTCGCTGCGCTTGGCGCCGCTTATTCCTGACACAGCACTACAATTACACTCGTCGATGGTGTACTTCGGCACTTTGGGGAACTACCTTGATTTCACGGGCCCTATTTTCTCGCCAACTTCTGCTCGCGAGTAACGTGGAGTCTGTGTCCGGAATTACATATCGACTGGCCCATTTCTGGGGTGAACATGGGATATTTATACAATTCTATCCCCCACTCGAAACTTAAAGTTTCTACTGTATTATTGGAGCACTTTTCGCGGGATGCTAAGCGTCCGTTTAACATTTCTTCTTTTCTCTAGCATCTCATTGGCTGCATATTCATCATGCGACTCTTTCCCTCGCGTCACAGATGTCTTCCGCATTCCAATTCGAGATCTACTCCCCATTTGTCTGGATAGAAGGCCCTTGCAGAAATACTTGCCCTTTGACCAGACTAACAGAAAGAGGGTTCCCACATTCCAATGCTCGTAGACAGGATTCTTTTCAACGAAATTGTGGGATTTAAGGCGACTACCAACTAGTGGACCAGGAACTCATATAAATATTATGATGTACTAAAATAAATAATTACACATGATTGAGATTGTCTAAAATACAGTCTATACATCAAAATGATGGGCATAGAAAATTACATAACACAAAAATAGATATGGGCATTATAGCTAAAATCTGCGTCAAATGGTTCTTTGAATATAATTTAAAGGAATACCAAATACTGGTTCAGCCCAGTAAAAGCTTGAGCAGACACTTTCCTTGGTGCAGTTCCTCTGTGTGTGTGTGTTGTTGGCTCAAAGTTTGTGATTGTATGTTTCTAGAGGATGACGGGAATGAGAGCACCCAGCAAGCAAATAGTCGTTGCCGTCCGAAAGAAGTTCGGTCTGAGCGAGATTAGTCTGAATACATCCATACGGCATCTTGAGGATTGGCTCCGAGCCCAGCCACATCTACCTCATTATAGTGGTAAGTTACTGTTTTCGCTTTCTCTGCTACGTACTTAACAGTAAGTAGTGTACTTCATCCAAAAAGTTGATGTACAGATTTCACCACAAATACATGTTTTGAAGACCCTAATCCCAAAAATTATCTTTAGAACAAGATCCGTATGCATGCCTTCACAGCTCAAAGATTTCACATCTAGATCTGTATCTTCCAGAAGATACGACACAAAGATTAAAAAAAAATCCCACCCCAAACTACTCTCCGTGAATTTTTTTTTCTAAATTTATAACTTTCTCAAAAATGGCTCTTAACGATTTTGAATAAAATTGCATAGATATATTTAAAAGACGTACATGACAAACTGTATATCTTAAATTTTCTGACAGTAGCTTGTGAATCCATCTTCATTTGGGAGGAATTTAACATAATTTCGTGCATCGGGTTTATTATCAACAAAAACTTATTACACAAAAAAGGTAAATTCCTTTAAAACACACATTAAGGGGACAAGGTACTCTGAAGTGGTCAATAATCACATTTGTAGTTTTAGGCACTAATAAAATCTCTATTATTTCCAGTTTCAGAAAATATATACTATTTGACGGTTTAAAGATTTTTAAGGCAAATACCATTTAAATGCTAGTTTGCATTCCTTCAATGCAAAGTCTCTTTTTAGAACATTTTTGTGTCTTTCAACAACGAACGAGTATATCATGCCCAGCGAGCAGTTCAGCAATTTACGAAAGAGACCAGGACCAAGAGAAGGCAATCCGAAAAGCTGAAGCAATCCAGGAATGAAGGTGTAATTGATTATGACCCTGGAATGTACTGAACTGTGTCGGAATTTTAATTTTCAAACTTCAAATTCAATTTTCTCAAAACAACATTTTTGGATACTTATGTACCTTTTTCTCAGAAAGTATGAGAGGTAGAGAGCTGAAATTTTCAGTAATGTATAAAACACATTGTTAAACTTATTGAACCATAACCATAATTTTATAATGTATATTAGTGATATTAAGAAAGCAACAACATTAAATTTTCCACATTTTTAACTTTTGCCTTTGCAAATACTTTTTTTTTTCAATTTCTAGTAGACTGATACATATAACTAAATAATTGAGGCTCAGAAGATAGCTGATCATACAAAGAACAAGCATGCAAAGATATGATTCCTTATTGCAAGTAATATCAGAGAAAAAGGTACATGAATTCACTTGTTTTAAGAGTAAACTTTATTATTTTTCTGTTGAATGAAATAATGTTTACGGACTCGACTACATAAGCTATCAATGCTAAAATACCACTTAAAATAATTGTCATGAATTATAGAATACTTTATAAAAATTTAAGGAAAAATCATTGAGAACTTTAAGAGCAGTGGTAATTTAGCACACTTAAGGTGTAATTTCCATGTGTTCAGACAATCTTGTCCCCTTAAATTTTTCTGTGGTATCAGTAACATCCGAGATATCCGTTATTACTGGTTTGCGTTTTTCAGTACTTGGTAATTTTTAAAGTGCTGTCGCTATTCAGTTGTTTCTCGCGATGTCATGGAAATACTATGGGATTTCAAGGTCAGCATATAGAGACTATGACCATCGAATCTGCTTTCTGTATCCCTTTAGACCTGCAACGAAATGTGCAATCAAAATTAATTCTGCAAATGTTTATCTCGATAATGTGTAACAGACGGAAAAATAAGAAGTTCTAAAATTGTTTGTAGAAGCTACATAAAAAAAATCTGATGTGATACATTCACATGATTTTCCCTACCCTCTGTCTTTATTAGTGGGTACACAAATATTCTTACAGAAACTTATGTTTTTATCTACTACATTTTAATCCAAATAAACATTTGCAGAAATAGCCACATTACACATTTCGTTATAGATACAAAGAGAACAGTGATAGTCAAATGTTTTAAGAACTGGACGTTATATGCTGGCCTGAGTTCCATACTGTTTCCATGCAATTGCGAGAAACAACTCAAAATCGAGGGGACTTCAAAGAATGAGAAGTATTGAATAATTCAAACCTTTAATAACGGATATCTAAGAAGCGGTTTATACCACAAAAAACTTATTTTAAATGAATTGTGTGTTCTAAAGAGATTTACATTCTTTGTGTGGTACGTTTTCGTCTATCGCTTAACGTATATCAGTTATACTAGTTTATACAAATTTCCAGAAAATTTAGGATTTACATTTTACTTGTCATGTAAATATCTTTCATATATGGTATGTTTTTCAAAATCGTTAGAGCCATATTTTAGAAAATCAAAATTTTCGAAAAATTTTCCACGTAAAGAGTAGTTGGGGATGGGGAGATTGTCTTCGTGTCTCATTCGAAGATATTGAGCTCAAATATCAAATTTGGTATTTATCCCACTTTTCGTTTTTGAGTTACACTCTACACAGATACATGCGCGCACGGATATGTTTCCTAAAATGCTTTATTTGGATTCAAGGGTATCAAAACTTGTATTTCCGGCGAAATCTTGGGATCGAATTTTGGGTGAAATGCAATACCTTCTATACCTAACATTTACGTGGTAGAGGAAGTAATAAACGATCATGGTAAAGCTGTGAGAGTAGTTGAGGGTAAGAGTGAGAGTGAGAGGGAGTGTGAGAGTGTGTAAGAGTCTGATAAATACAAAACTTGGTATTTAAGTTCAAGAGTCTTTCAAAAATAGACACGAAGTCTTTTTAATAAACACCCGTTAAGTTATCCTTTACATGAAAAGTTTTCCAGTATTTTTGATTTCTCCATAATTGATCGAACGATTTTTATTAAAATATTCCATGTTTAAGATGTTTGAATGATTGCTAAAATGTGTATCTTGAAAGTACCCATTGACTAAATTTTGTATAGTGTTGTATAACTGGAAAACCACACAAAAATCTCATCATAGGAAGTATATATAGCCAATTTTTTGGACGCTCTTTATGGTCCTGAGCTTCCCATTCTATATTGGGCGTGAAAGACCGGTAATTCTGCTCAGAGACCTCTCTATCAGGCTTGAGATTCTTTTAAGTGTCGTAAATCTACGTCACGGGACCACTGGATTTACTTCCTTTCCGAAGGAAGCCATGCTAAGGATTTTTACGCCCGAAAAGATCCATCGCCCTCCGCCGAGATTGAACCCGCGACCTCGGAAACTAGAGGCCAGCATGCTAACCACTACACCACGGAGGACGACGTATAGCCAATTGAAATACTTAATTTGTGTCAAATAAATGCTTTTGTAGGAGTTAGCCGTTTTCAAAATGTTTTGTTGTTTCAAGTTAACATTTTCTCAAGTATGAATTCGTCATCTTACGGAAATGCTTGAAAGATTGAGATTATCTCCTTTTTACTTTTTCTACTACTTATAGTAAGTAGGGGAAGTGTTGTAGTCCACGCAAAAATTGAATATATAGATTTCACGGAAACAATTGTTTTGAGACCCCCTGAGCCCAAAAAAATAAGTACTTTTAGAAAAGAAGTCCGTCCGTGTGTGTGTGTGTGTGTGTGTGTATGTAACTCCTAACAGAGTAATTCAAAAATGAAAAGTCGTATAAATATCAAGCTTAGTATTTAAGTTAATATCCTCTAAAGGTGCGACAAAAGTTTCAAGAAAATTCCCCACCTCAGCCTTACCCCTTAGACGACACATTTTTCGAAATGTTTTACTTCCTAAAAATGGTTCTAACGATTTTGATTAAAATATAATGTATACAATACATTACACGTATAAGGGTGATTTATGAAGAACTGACACATTTATTTCTTTAGTTGTTTCAAAACGAGTTATGCTAGGGACAACATATTATATGAAATGAAAGAGGAACTTTGAGAGATTATTTATCTCTTAGCAAATGCTGAAAATGTCCTCCACCCCGCATAAGGCACAACTCAACATGTGCTTCCAAGTTACTGGCCACTCCTTGGAGGACTCTGTTGACAATAGCTTGAATCTCCTGTGTAATGTTGTGCTTCAGATCGTCCAATGTCTGGGGACATGTGGCATAAAACCTGTCTTTTGAGTAAACCCATAGAAATAAGTCCAGCGATGTCAAATCCGGAGATCTCGGTGGCCACAGGTTCTTGGAAATTATCCGGTCGCCAAAGAGACTTACGATTAAAGCCATGGGTTCATTTGATGTATGGCATGTAGCGCCGTCCTGCTGAAAATATCGTTGGCTCAGCTCTACATCTTTAGTTGCTCAGCAAACTCCATGAAAATCCGTCGCTACTCTGCTGTGTTCATATTGTTTTAAAGAAAATTGGTCCCACTATTCTCGGTGCGGATATTGTGCACCAAACTCCGATTTTAAGCGGGTGCATAGGTGCTTCATGAATAACATGTGCATTTTCGCTGGTCCATTAGCGTGAGTTATTTGATTTCATCTGTGAACCATGTGATGGACAATATTGCAGGATTTTGTACAATGAACACCTGAAACCAACGACAATATTTCAGTCATCTATCCTTATCTGGTTCCTGTAACTGATGGACAACCGTAGGCCTCCACTTTTCACAGCTCTCTGACACATTGAGTAGCTGTACCCTGTCTCCTGCGACAAACGTCTTAATGATTTTTAGATGACTGATATAGTGTGCTCTTACGTCATCAACAACCGTGGGAAGCCTAAATGAACGAGTTTTGCCTTTTTCACTCACCAGAGATCCAGTTGATTCCAGCTTGTTTACCAGTCCCAGTATTGCTTTCTTTGTGGAGGATTCCGAACACCAAATTCTCTCTGGTATGCCCTTTTGATTAGTCTTAATTGAATTCGTAATCCATTATTGCTTTACAAGGAAGAGTCGTTCATTTAATGTGTACTGCATTTTCACGTTGACAAGAACAAAATCTCAAAAACAGTTGCCGAAAATAAAACTAACAATTTCGAATAAAGCATGTACATTTGCGCATCCAGTGACAGGCAATCGAAACTCTAGAACATTCTGCTTAATTTGGTGCTAAAATTGGGGACATTGAGTGAATTTCGAACAGAATAATTAAAGAAAGAAATGTGTCAGTTCTTCATAAATCACCCTGTACAATAAAATCACCTATATAAAATGTACGTACTATCTGCGAAGAAACTGCGAAATACTCTTCGTTCTGAATGAATTTTCTTTACTTTTGTATACTCGTAAGTGGTAAACCGTAAGAGAGAAAGAAAAACTTAATATGTCAATGTTTTTAAGGCTCACAATTTATTTCAAACTATTTCTTTTGTGGCATTAGCTGTTTCCACGATATTCGTTCCTGGTGTGCACTTTGCACTACTAGATCATTTTTTGAAGTGCTGTCAGCATTCAGTTATTTCTCGCGATGTCATAGAAAGAATATGGAATTTCAGTGCCCGCATAGCAATCCACTTTTTAAAAAGCGGATTGCTTCAGCATCTAGTATACCCTTGAACACACAACGAAATGTGTAATGAAATAATTCCTGCAAACTTTTATTTCGATTTGCATGGAGTAGGTAGAAAAACAAAATGTTGTAAGAATATTTAATAAAAGAATGGGCAGAGAAAATCATGCGAATGTAACACATTAAACACTTTAAGTTTAGAATGAAGATTTAATTGCTGCTAATGAAATTACTTTAAAAAAAATTAGAAGACTTACGTTTAATCCCCTCTTTACTCCCAATAACCATTGTTAAACCATAACTATGCTATATATTATAGACATTCATAATATCGGCCTAAAAATCCCATAGTTTTCACGAAAATGGAACTAAAATATTGTCGGATATTTTTATTTCTCATCTCCTTAACCTCCTCCAACAACCTTTCTAATCTGAATTTGCACTATATATATTTTAGTGTTGAAACAATTATCCATTTTGACGAAGGCATTTTAGATATCCATATTATATACAATACTAAACTATACTACATTTTCTTTTACCCTAATGACTTAATAACATATATACCACACAATGTTCACATGTATATCATAATTCCCCGATATTAATATTAATATGAAATAGGGGGCAAGGTAGTCTGAATACACGGAAATTGCACCTTAAATGTGTTAAATTTCGCTGCTCTTAAAGTTCTAAATGGTTTTTCCTAAATTTTTTATGAATTACTTTATACATAATGACAATTATTTCAAGTGGTTTTTTGCATTTATGGCCTATGAAGTTGAGTCCGTAAAAATTATTTCATTCAGCAGAAAAATAATAAAATTTACTCTTAAAACATGGGAATTCACGTACCTTTTTCTCCGATGCTTGCAATACTACTTGCAATACAGAATCATACTTTTGCATACTTATTCTTAGTATACTCTGCTATCTTCGGAACCTCTATATTTAATTATGTATATAGTTCACTAGAAAAACAAATATTTGCAAGGTCAAAAAAGTAAACATGTGGAAAATTTGCAGTTGCTACGTTCTTAATGTCACTAATATACACTATGAAATTATTATTGTAGTTCAGGACGTTTACCTATGTACTTTATACATATACTGAAAATTTAAACTCTCTACCTCTCACACTTTCTGAGAAAAAGGCACATAAGTATCCCAAATGTTGTTCTGAGAGAATTGAATTTAAAGTTTGAACATTAAAATTTTGACACAATTCAGTACATTCCAAGGTCATCATCATTTGCACCTTCATTCCTGGATTGCTTCAGCTTTTCTGATGCCCTCTTTTGTTAATTCAGAACTGCTCGCTGGGCATGATATAGTCGTTCGTGTTGAAAGATACAAAAATGTTTTAAAAAGGGGCGTTGCATGACATCTTTAAAGGAATGCAGACTACCATTTAAATGCAATTTAAATGTCTTAAAGACCCCTTAACCTCCAAAACGTATATATTTTCTGAAACTGTAAATAATAGATATTTTATTAGTGCCTAAAAATGTGATTTTGTTACCATTTCAGAGTCCTCTTAAACATTTCTAACTTAGCGTATAGTCTATTAACTGAAATAAAATAATGTTCAAGTTGTTTATTATTAATATAAAACATAAAAAGGTTTAAGCTAACACATTTGCAGTATATGATAAAATCCCAATTAAAGAAACAAATATCACATACATATCTCACCATTTCAAGTGAAACCCCATTGTCGTTTGTTTCACTCTTTCTGCTGTTTTTTAGTCTTTCTCAGAGATAAACGCTTGCAGAAATATGTTAGTGCACATTTCGTTATAGGTACAGAGGGAATATAGGAGGCTGCAGCGATAATCAAATATTTAAAAAGTGGGTCGCTATAGGCTAGCTTTGAATTATAATACTCTTTCCAAGGTATCGCCAAAAACAACTAATTGGTGACAGGACTTCAAAAATGACAAAACTCATGAAATATTCAAACTAGTAAGAACGAATATCAAAACTGCTTGATACAATGGAAAGTATATTTGAAATAAATTAAGTGCATTTGATGTGTAGTGGTTGCCTATGGTTTACCAATTACACAAAACTCATTTCAAGTGAAGACTTCACAGGCTGTTCTCAAAAAATTCAAAAATACATTTATTAATCATGTAAACATCTTAAAGATAATAAAATATTGTCCTCATAATCGTTGGAGCCGTTTTTTACATAGAAAATATCGAAACGTTTCCATGTAAAAGTTAGTTTGGGGGCAAGGGATTTTCTTGAAAATCTTCGTGTCGCATCCTTGCAATATGCTGGGCTTGAACAACAAGTTTGGTATTTTTTCAACTTTTGTTAATTATGGTGTTTACAGTCATGCGGAGTTCTAAAATCCTTTTTAATATATAAATACAGGGTATATCTTTATTGGTGTCATATATTTGAGGGACGTATTCTTGATAACAAAACAGTAAAAAAAAGTTCATATGAACATGGGTCTGAAAATTATTTATTTCAAGTTACAACACAAAATCGAAAGTTACAAAAATTGCTCGAAGTGGCTTCCTGTTGCTTCGATGCATGCAGTAAGCCTGCGTTACTCTGCTGAAAATTCCTGGTGTGTTTAGTATTTGGTCAAATCCAGTTAGGATACGCCCTCTCAAAATGTCAACACCAGGTACCGGAGCCGCATAAACCAAGGATTTCAAACGTCCCCAGACGAAGAAATCCATTGGATTCAAATCAGGCAATCGAGCAGGCCATGCAATGGGCCCCCCTCGACCAATCCATCCTTGCGGAAATCGATCATTAAAAAACTTACAAACTATCATACTGAAATGAGCTGGAGCACCATTGTGTAAAAACCACATTCGTTGGATAATGTCTAGGGGCACATTATCAGATATGTGGTGCAACTCATTTCTGAGAAACTGGAGATAGGTTTGCCCATTCAGACGCGGAGGGAAGAAATAGAGACAAATAAGGTAATCATGAACCTCTTTTGATGGTTGTCCTATCGTACCTCATTAGGATTTTCAAATGGCCAGTTATGAGTGTTATGAAAATTGAAGATGTCATCGCGAGTAAAACCAGCCTCATCCGTGAATAAGATATAGGCTAGGAAATTGATGAACGCAGCGCACTGCTGTAACATGTGTTAACAGAAACGTCTTCTTGGCTCAAAGTCCGCTTCATTTAATCCTTGCACATGTTGAAGGTGATACGGGCACAGAAGATTTTCATGTAGAATTATCCAGATATTCGTATGACTAACTGTTTCCCTTACAGCCATACGTCTTGTGCTTTGTGATAGGTCTGTATCCACAGCACGAAGAACTCTTTCTTCAAGCTCAATGTCTCGTACCGCTCTTGGTCTCTTAACATCCCTAGTACTCCTCTCAAATGCGTCATTCTCTCTCTCAAGCATTGGTAAATTCGTGCGAATGTTCTTGCAAACGGTAACTGCCTGTCAGGGTACCTTTCACGTAAAGTTCACATGCTCTCGTGCTGCATTTCCGTCTGCACGGCCATACGTGTAGTGCATATCCTCACTCACTCATTTTCCCTCATGGAATACATCTTCTTTGACCTATAATAACGAAACGGTTGATTTTCAGACCCATGTATATAAACGTTTTTTACTGTTTTGATGATATATGACACCGATAAAAATACATCCTGTATATGCTATACTCTTCGGACTTTTTTTATTTCTCCCTTAATTGTTGCTTCAGAATGATCAATCCATTAAAGGTAGATACTATTTGCCTAAAATCCATATTTTTAGAACGTATTGTATTATAAAGAAAAATATTAAAGTATAAAATCTTAAATTTTAGCTGCAAAAATAGACAGCATTTTAAAAGCGAATGCAGTTTGTGCTATCGCGTATAAACTATTTTGACAATGCTTTGTTTTGCAGAGAAGGAACGCTTGGAACGGGTGCTGTTGAAATGCAAGGGGTCGGTAAGCAGAGCCAAAAGATTATTGGATACGTACTACTCAATAAAGAACATGGTACCTGAAGTTATGTGCGACCGAGATCCGCACAACAAATGGTTTGAAACTGCCACTAGCCTCAGGTCAGTGTATTGGATTTGTGTCAACTCTATCAATCATGTATCTGAAATTACCTCACTCACTGATGGACCGATTCCTAAAGGGGTGTAACATTCATTTCTTTTTACTGAGGGATTAACCATAAACGATGCAATAAATTTCGTCTTTATGAACTGTTCATTACCCTCGTCACTGTCTATGTATCCTGGACAAATGAAGTATGCTATTTCACACACAAAATTCCATATCGAGAATTCACTGAAAATGCACATTTTCAGATCATTTGGGCAAAAAAGACTATAGATTTTATAAAACAGAACTTGATGTTTAAGATAAGCACCTTTCAAAGATGCAACTGGAAGATTTTAAAGTAAAATCTCCTTAACCCAAACTACCCTTTGCATGAGAATTTCACATTAGTTTGTAGTTTTTTAAGAAATAACTGATAATTCTTCCAAAAGTCCTATATGTTTAAGATATTGTTACATACTTGGGTGAGGGCCAAAAGGGTTCCAGCCAAAAGTATCAAACTTTAATTGTCCCAGCATGCACATTGGGAGACGAAGCTGCAGAGACAGCGAGAGGAACAGAACTTTGGATATCACATCCCAGTGCAGGCGTGGGACATTTGTAACAAAATACACAGAATTCACATTAATCACACTGTAGTTTATTCAATAAAAACACGGTGCCCCTACATCGCACACAAAAGAGATAAAGAAATGAGAGGAGATGCTACACACACGAGGCTATATTCACACTCTTCACATACAACCTCACTCACTCGACACTCAAACCAAAGTGATCTAACACAACACAAAGAAAAGTAACGCTAACTTCCCCCCTCTCTAACCTTCACTAGACCCTCTACCTCGGACTGGATAGCGTCATGCCAAAACGAACTTCAAACCCAAAGCCGAAAGAATTACCCCAACAATGCTGTCGCCAATACGACGCAATAATGCGTCTGGCATGACAATAGCTACTAATTACCTAATACGCCTCAATATTTGCACGATTAATACGCATATCTTTAATTTTCTGTAAATAGTCTGTAAAGTCCTCCTTATTTTGAATGAATTTTACATAATTTTATAAAACTATAAGAGGAAGACAGGAACCTACTGCAAAATTAATTACATCTCCTTAAGAAACACAATTCATTTCAATTAACTTTTTACGAGATGAGATAATTGTTATTTGTTTGAATTTTTCAACACTTCGAAATTTTTTGAAGCGTTATCACCATTTATCTGTTTTTGTCATAATATCACGATTAACATGAAATAAATATATGAATTAGCATTTCAAAAATATCTTATAGAATATATGCACAAATAGAAGACGTGCTTAGCGTAAATCATGTAAATATAACAAATTACAAATTTACATTTTCTTTACTTTCTATACTATCTATATAGTAGGTAAACGAATTACACCTCGATATTGAGATTTGATACCAAGTTATTGACAGGAAGATATAAATCATTAAATAAAGAAAGGATTGTAAGATGAAGAAACAGTTGCAATAAATATTTTTGTATATCAAACCAATGTACTGAAGCATAAAGGAACAATATACACTGAACATAAAATGCATTTAACCTACCTGTTTAAGTTAATATATGGAAAATACACAACGGGTTCCATTTGATGTTACATTTATATATGTGCGTATGTATTGTGTTATTTGCATGTTCTTGATATCATTATCAAGAGTGTTATTTTATATCTATTGTGGAATTGTGGATTTGTTGTATGTTAACTTATGTTTGTATTTGGAAATTGAATTGATTTATTTTGGTAGCAACCATGGCAAACTTTGGTTAAAAAAACTTATATGTGAAAAAATATTTGCAAGGACAGTATATATGGTCATTGAATAAACACATTTGTATTTTCTATGAAAAGTGAAGGATTGGAATAATGAATGTTGCCATGAAACTACAAATAATTTTCTTTTCATCAGTAGCCAGCTCAGTAACTCATTAGTACTCGTACCATACAGTTGGCACTCGTAGCATAAAGTTGGATATCTCATTAGTACTCGTCTAACACCGTTGCGTATCCCACTAGTACGCTAATTGTAATAGTATTACCTTACCAGCACTAAGATTAAGTCTTGGTGTTATATTGTAAAACACAAAGTAGTTTTAAATAGCAGATAAACATGTAAAGTGGAAAATAAAGAAAAATAAATAAGAGAAATTTTATGAAAAGTTTAACTGTATTTCATCCTTGATAGTATATCAAAGAAAATAAATTTTCCTCGTAGCACGCTCTAAGTATATTGGAGATATCATCCCTCATTGCTTAACATCATTAAGAGTTTTCCACGAACCTGCATTTATTTCAGACGAAAACTTACAACTATAAGATTGGTAATCTTCTGTCGAAGGAGAGGCAAATTCCACCACAGTATAATGTAATAAACCTGATTTAAAAGATTTGTCCGGAGAAAAAGTCATTAGCAAGTCATGTAAGGAAAGACATTAGTAACAGCCGAGTCGAGAACACATTAGCGTAAAGGCTCCTGGAATGCAATAACAGCTGAGTTCAGTACGTTTGTAAGTCACGTTGATGGGAATTCTGTAGATTAAAAACGGCAATGAAATGCATAGATTCAAGCAAGGCGCAGCATAGAAACAGTTTCAGATACGCATACGTAGGGTTTTAGAATTGGACCGCATAAGTAAGAACGTTGATATAAGCGCCACTTAAGTTGCGTAGCGCCCACGAACACGCCGTGGTTAGAAAGATTTAGCGGCTGTTACGAGGAATCCTTCCGAGTAAAATTTCTGCGACTTACGACAACTGACGTTTCGCTTCATTATTGTTGGAGAAATAATTTAATTCTTTAATTTAACAGTAGGTGACTAACTCTCTTGAAACAGAATACTTTAGTCAGCTAATTAAACTAACGTTATCCTTTCACATTACACTCACGCATCTCTGAGACAAGGAACTCATAGCCTTACCACTGAAGCCCCTGCGGACTAGACAACGCAGAATGAGCTAGGGATGACTACATCGTAGAACTCGACAACAAAGCAGGCAACATTAAACGTTAACAAAATTGATGCAACACCGAGATAACAGCATCAAAAAATTGTAGCAAAGGGAGCGGCTTCAAAATTGGAGCACATTGTGTTGGCAAACGGCTTCACATTTTACCGGAAATTCACGTTTTGAAATTTTCTAGATACAAACAACTCGTAAACCATAAGAGATAGACAAAAAAGTTACTGCACGATAAATGTGCATCTAAATAAGGTATAGAATTTATGTCGAATAAGAAAATTTATGAGTCAACCATTTCAGAGATATTCTTTGCTTCTGGTCTGAATTCTTCAATCTTTTATTCTACTTTTTGGAAGCGCTAAGTCACCATTATTTTGTTTCTTGGAATGTCCTGCACAGAGGATCATGTATACTTGTGCGACCCTATGCTGCATTAATCGAGATAAACCTTTGCAGAAATATATTTATTACACATTTCGTTGACCATAAAAGGGGCATATAAGTAGCCAAATAGATAGTCTGATGCTTAAATATCGGGTCACTATACACTGGCCTAGAAATTTCATACTCTTTCCAGAATATCACGAGAAACAAAAGAAAAGTGACAGCACTTTAAAAAATTATAAATTATTGAAAATTTTAAACCATTAACAAAGGATATCTCCGGAAATGGCTGATATCACAAAAACAATATTTGAAATAAATGCTTTTGAAGAGCTCTACATTTTTTGTGTAGTATGGTTTTGTTTCTCTCTTATAGTTTACCATTTATTTAAAATTATATAGACTTTGTTCCGAATGAAGAGTACTTCACAGGCTATTTACAGAAAATTAAAAGTATAGATTCTATTTTTCATCTAAATATGTTACAAATAGTTTGTTTTAATCATAATCGTTAGAACAATTTTGAGGAAATAAAAAACTTGGAAAAACCTTACATTTAAAGGGTAGTTTGGGGTGGAGGATTTAATTGAAAATTTTTGTCATATCCTTGGAAGATGTGAACCTGAAATTCCTGCTTTGGTATTCACACAAGTTTTCGTTTCCGAGTTACGCTGTTCACGGACACGGAACGTTTTTTTCTTCTTTCTTTTCTTTCAGAGGACCTCCAAGCTTGTATTTTTGATAACACATCGGTATCTAACTTTTCAGGTGAAATGCAGTTCTCCTTACTATAGGCAAGTAGTAGAGAAAGTAATACTCTTTTTTGTTATAACAATCTGAAGAAGAAGAAGAAGAAGTGCATAAATAAACGATAGTGGTGGATACAGAAAGTAATATGAATCTAACACTCTTTTTAAGAAAACTTTTTTAGAAAGCTTGATACAACATTTTTAAATGAAGTAAAGTGCAATTTTTGTCTATTATAAGGAAGACGGAATCAAAATATTTTGGGGGAGGGGCTATCAAACATATGGATAATAAATCGTGTAGAAAGAATGAAGGAAGCCTCCCAAAGGAAGTTGAAAGGTCAGAACCACGATGCACAGATTTGAGATTGGAATAGCCGATTGCTTTTTGGACATGAGATGGAAACATCTCAAAACGAGAAAAAAAATTCTTTTCTACATATCTTACGTCTAAGATATTTTTAGTTTCTCTACCACGCACGCAGTAGATAGAGAAGGTATTGCATTCTGCCGAAAAATTTAATATGGAATTTAACTGGAAATACATTTTTGGGACCCCTAAATCAAAAGAAACAAAGAAAAAACGCATTTTCAGAAAAAGATCCACGGTGTATATCTGTGTGTATGTGTATGCGTATGTGTGTGCATGTGAGAGAGAGAGAGACATTGGCATAACTAAAAATTCTGATGTGTTACACTCACATGACTTTCTCTACTCTTGTACAAACTATTTTTACACACGCTTATTCTCCATCTACTTCATGTTAATCGAGATAAACATTTGCAAACTCTTATTGCTAATTTTCTTGTACATGTAAGGAGAATATATATTTACAAGGACAATATAGAAATACAGTAGCCTTTAAGCACATACATATCTCTTAATAGCTGGTTGCTAGCTGTAACACCATTCCCTTTGCCACAGATTAATACTCTTTGCATATCCAAGACAAAAAAATGAATAACGAATTCCCATTTGAGAAAATAAGTATTGAAAAATTTAAGGGAATAACAAGCAATATCTCGAAAATGGTTCACTCAATAAAAAAGTGTATATGACATAAATTGTGTATTTTAACGCGATCTACATTTTTTGTGTAGTAAAATTTTGTCTATCTCTTATGGTTTACCAGTTATGCAAAAGTCGTTCACAATGAAAAATACTTTTGGAGACATTCCCAGAAAATTCAAGATATACATTTTATTGGTCATGAAAATATCTTAAACATATGATATTTTAATCAAAATCCTTAGAGCCATTTTTGAGAAAATTAAAATTTTCGAAAAATTTTCCATGTAAAGGGTAATCTGGGGTGAGGGGATTTTCTTGAAAACCTTCGTGTCGCATCTCTGGAAGATACTGAACCTAAATACCAAGTTTGGTGTTTATCCGACTGTTCGTTTCTTAGTTATGCTGTTCACAGACAGACACAGACACACACGGACATGTTTCCAAAATGCTTTTTTTAGATTCAGGGGGTCTCAAAACATGTATTTCCAGTGAAATCTCGGTATCGAATTTGTGGGTGGAATACAATACTTCCCCTACTTACTATACGTAGTAGAGAAAGTAAAAACGAACCACAAGTACATTTTATTTGAAACCTTTTTTCGAAATATTTGATTTTTCAAAAGTGGTCAACGATTTTTATTAAAATACCATGTATTAATGATATTCACATAGCAAATAAAATGTATATCTTGAATTTTCTGGGGAAACCTGTGAAGTCCTCTTAATACGTAAAGAAATTTATATAATCCTGTATAACTGGTAAACGTTAAGTGACAGGTGAAAACTTTACTACGGAAAAAATAGATCGCTTAAAAAACACACAATTTATTTCTATTCACTTTTTTGTGGCATAAGCCGTTTCCGAGATATTCGCTATTAATAGTTCGAATTGTTCATACTTTGTCATTCTTGTGAAGTCCTCGATATTCATTAGTTTCTTACGATTGCATGGAAAGAGCACGAAATTTTAAGGCCAGCGTCGAGTTCTTCAGCATCTGAATATTGCTATTCTCTTTATGTCTATAACGAAATGTGTAATGTATCTATTTCTGCAAAACTTTGCCTAGACTAAAATGAAGTAGACAGAAAAATAAACCTTCATAAGAATAATCTGTAGACAGATAGGCAGACAGATGAGGTATTTTTATTGGTGTCAAACTATTTGTTATTACACAGATACTTAGTGTTTAAGTGCGTGAGTAATTGACCGTATATGCATATTTGAGATGGTAATGGTGACAGAAACAAAGTAAAGAAAACTAAAAGAGAAATTACCTCTGACTAATTGAAGAAATTAGTCCGGTGCCATGGCGAATAAGCTGGAGCGTGCTCTGGTTCCCGGCCACGGAATGCATGCGGGTGTGTTCCCATCCATTTTACGTCCCTGGTATAGAACCGGTACCCATTCTGGAAAGTGAGGAACCGCGACAGGCAGCGGTCCTGGTCTGTGAGCTAACTTTCCGGCTGGGGATGCGTGATGCTGGCCACATCATACCTCCCCGTATCGTTTGGATGAGCTCCCACTCCGCCGTACGTACGTGGGCGTGATACCGGCAGTGGGGTTAGTAGGCCTAGGCCCTTCGCGGCTATAGCACTACTGGACTTATTTAACTGAGCAAATTTTATCTGACTTCGTGCACTAGAACCACGGCATGCCCATGCTTTACCAGTTTCTCCGGTCAACCAGTAGATCCCAACATGTCAATTTCCTTCTAGCAGGACTTAAGAATTTTTCTTTGAGTTTGTTCCCTAGTTCTATCATTATGTGTTTCCCCAAAATATGTGCCCAGTGTTGTTCCAAACCACACAATGGGCAGATCCTCATACCAGAATCGATATTCTTTTCTGCGCCCTCGAACCTCCCACCTAAACTATGCCATTCCTGACCCTTACTCTCTTCCTAAGTTAATACCTATATTATATGCATCTTCATTCCATTTCAATGTTATTTAAATCCTAATAGTTTGTATACTCACTAATAAACGATGGAGGGTATAAAGAGTCATGTGAATGTAACATCGGATTCCTTTTTTTTTTTAATAATTTGAAATCGTTCGCTATCGAAGTTTTTGGAAATTATCGATCAGTGGTTTTAAGAATCACTTTTTATGTGAAAATAAAGTAAGAGATATATATGGACCGGTAATGATTAGAGAAGGTTGAATAAGATCAGATGTTACTGATATCATTTCTTGTTTGCAGAACATTTTTACCGCTACCGGGTCTCACGGAAGACTTCGATCGAGTCACTCTCTCCGTGCTCCTGGACACGGACGCTGACCGTTACACAGCCATGGAAATACTAAAGTTAATCTTCATGATACTAGATGTTCGCATGCGCACTGACTATTGGGACGCCGATATAATCATCATGGACTTACGTAATGTCTCGTTGAATCATGTCGCCAAATACACGCCACCTGTTCTTAAACGGATTGAACTTTGTGCAAAGGTGAGTGCTCAAAGCGGCTAACAGATGTCGCACACGTAAGGTATTATAATGTTATGGAAATGCATCTGTGAAATTTGGAATATTCACTTGAACCTTTACCCCTGTCCCATATATGACACATCACTTTTCATATTTTTGTCTCTTTCTATGAACGAATCAGGGTCATGACGACGGGTTGCATAATATTTTACATTCTGACTTTACAATCATTTCTTTTCCTATCTCTATTTGCTGTATATCGATGGCAGAACTGAAAAATAACCTAAAAGTTTCATATTAACCTGATGTATCATTTATGACACAACCCCTAAAATCCCCCTTGAAGCCCTTCAAAATTAAAATAAGATTTAATCTCTTGAATATTCGTGATATTTTGGTTCTTAATAACACTTTTGATCCACAAAATAATATTTATAAGTGTCTAAACCTCGTTTAGACCACCTCAAGAATCTTCAACTAAATTTTCAAAACCGTATATATTGCAAAGTTGTTAAATTTTGACCCAGAGTAACTCATTAAGTACGCAAATATAAACACAGCTTGTGAATCTTATCTAGGTTCTCTAGAGGTGGAGACGATCTTTGATTTTCCAAAACCAAAGTATTCTACTGAACACTTTGAATTTTTTTACAACTTATGTCCGTATAAAGAAGTTTCGTTCCAAAGTTTAATGCATATATGTTAAATCCGCTGTGGGTTATATGTTTTGAAATACAAATTTAAGCTGTTTTACTAATCAAAGGTAATGGTATTTAAAAATAGCTATAAATTGAAGGAGGAAAAGTGGTATGTGAAAGGGGAAGAGTTGCAAATAGTAAACAAGTTTGATTATTTGGGAGTATGAATAAGTAGTAATGGGAGATGGAATGAGCACAAGATAAGTGACTTAGCTAAGGAAAGATTAGCAATGACTACTATAAGAATATGTTTAAAGAAAATACCAGATATGCAAATTAAATGGTTGGAAAGGGTTTACAAAGCTGTAGTTGAAGCAAAAATGGTCTATGGATCAGAGGTTTGGGGAAGTGACAGAGGATGGGAGATGATTGATAAAGTACATAGAGCGTTCTGTAAACGTATGTTAGGTTTATCTATTTCATCACCTAACGGAGTAGCAATGTTGGAGTTGGGAAGAGTAGGTAGAAGGGCATGATAGTAGAAAGGATACTTAAGCGTTCCTTCCGAATGAAGAGGACTTCACGGACCCTTCCATAAAATTCAAGATATGCGTTTTATCTGTCATGCAAATATCTTTAATATATTGTATATCAATGAAAATCGTAGAGCCATTTATTAGAGAATCAATCTTATTGGAAAATGTCGCATGTAAAGGGTAGGGGGTTAGAGTGATGTTCTTAAAATATGTTTGTGTTGCATCCTTGGAAGATACTAACCTTAAATGCCAGTTTTGGTGCTTATCCGACTTTTCGTTTTTCAGTTACGGTGTTCAGAAGTACACACGCACATGACCTTTTTCTAAAAATGCTTTTTTCATTCAGGGGGCCTCAAAACATGTATTTCCGGTGAAATCTCGGTATCGAATATTTGGTTTGAATGCATACCTTCTATACTTGTGTGCTTGATAGGGAAAATAATAAACTTTCGTAGGAGCAGAGGGTAGAGAGGGTCATATAACGTAACGAATACATTTATTTTATTTACAAAGTCCTTAACGATTGATAAAGTTTCAGTTGGTTCCCTGTTTAATTTTTAGAAGATTTTACTGAAACATTTTATGTGTGTAAAGATTTGTTTGTGCAATATTTGTTAACTTATTGCTAGTACCATCCCCTTCTTATAATTAATTAGCAGGTGCTCCAAATACAAAAATGTAGAGACAATTTCTAGCTTACACATTTAAGGTATCTTATATCTATTATATCTGTTACTGTATTGTGAGATTGTATCTCCGGAAATTCATGCACTTTATGAATGCCGCATTTATAAATACTGCTACAAAATATTTTATAGACATTTGTTGATTGTAAATGCTTACACTGTTCTGTTTCAGAGAGCTATGAACATAAGAATGAAAGCTATGCACCTTATAAATACACCAACGTACGTGGATGCCACTGTGAACATCGCCAAATCTCTTCTGAAACCTAAACTCGCCAGTAGGGTAAGTTTTGGCTCTGCTTTCTGCGAAATCTTAATTTCCAAAATGTTCGCCCGGAAAGCATATCCTTTCACACTCATATACTGGGTGTTAATAGCTCCGTAAAGCTTTACTAGGCACATGGCAATCCAAATTAAACGACCTTAAATAGGAAACTATAGATTTGTGTATTTAAATTCCAGCGTATAGCTTAAAACCGTAAATGACTTACGCTCTCTTGAATCTGAGTTTTCCACAAAATTGAAAGACAGGTTACTTCTTGAAAACGCTAACACAAAAACTCGAACACTACAGAATCAGGATCTATTTACAGCTTCAATTTTTAATCATCTAAATGCCCAAGCGGGAAATTTAAATATACATGAGCACATGAAAAAACTTGAGATGTTTTCTAGTAATGTTGTTTGCCTTACAACAAATGTTGCTCGTGGTACAAATTCTGTTGAGTTCGTTTCAATTTTCAATACGGAATCTTCTAAGGTGTGTGTAGAGATTTAAAAAACCTTTCCTTGATATCAAGCACACTTTTGGATTTAGAGCTTTAATAATTTAATACAAAAAGATTTTTAAAAATTAATAATGTTACAGCATTATTATCTCTTCCAGGAAAAGTTTTAATCCTATACGAAATATAACCTGTGGCTGTAAAAGCTATATTCGAGAAATAAGATGCAGAATTTAAAAGCTTAACATTTTCAAATTTTTATCATAGCTTCTAACTCGTACCTATTTTTAAATGCATTTTCTTTGAAAATTACATGCATAAGATCATGGAAATTAATTTATTAAACCGTGTTGTGTAAATTGAGTTGATATTTGTTGCACTTTTATTTTTAATTTTCAGGCTAACATATTGTGTAAATTTGGTTGATATTTGTAGCACTTTTATTTTTAATTTTCATGCTAACTCATATTCTAAAACATCAATCAAGTAAATATTAGTGCTAGTGCTTCTTATTTCAGCTTTGGTAGGTAAATTTAACTTAAATTACCAGGAGAACCAAGCAGATGACACAAGATTTGAGCTTAGAGGTTTCTGGCACATTCTTTATAGCTCAACTGCGTTGTCTTTCAAATTTACATCCGACAAAAATTTATAAAATAAACTAAAAGTTTCTATATAAATGCCCCATTATTTTGGAAACTAACCTGATATTATGTTAACGAAAACGATTTTATGTATAATATAATTTTTTTTAATTTAAAACACATTTTTAATGAAATTGTTGGCATTAACAAATTATAACCTCTCTTGAGGCTCACAAAATATTACTATTTTTCATCATCCACAGTAAAAGTGTTGCTGAACTTGCGTTGAAAAATGCAGCTAATTATATTAATTAGTTACTTAGATGTATCATCGATTGGTTAAATTTAACATTGGCGAGATATGTTCACTTACTCTCCTTAAAAGAGTGATAAATGGAGTAATATTTCGGTGGTCATTTGTCAAGTAAACTTGAACTTGATATTGATTAGTTTTTCACCTTGAGGGCGGTTAGCCAGCTGCAGTTGATGGCAGACATAATGTGTTTCAATAAGCGGCCGAAGGTGAAGTTAGCTATTAGGAGTTTGGCATATTACCTATTAAACCAACTTCAGTTGGCTATGTCCCTGTCATGTGGAGTTAACACATGAGTAGTTAGCTTGCACTTGGGATTTACCTTTAATGGCGATAGTTTTAGAAGCAAAAACAATTAATTTTCACTTGTGAACTTTGTGCGTTCTAACTTCACCGTAGACTCCTACGATTTGACTGTAGCGTTACTTACCCAGAAAGCAAGTCAAATCACTTAGTTGTTTCCGTTAATTTGGCCATATAGCTTATTGGGACCAAGTGCAGTTTGTTCTACTTTACTCCAGAGTTTTATTGGTTTTATTTGCTTCAGGCTCCGCAAATAACATATTAAAGTTTTTAAGCTACTTGATTACAATAAGTGTTGAAATAATAAAAGTGTATATTTTTTATCAAATACAATAAATTATAAAGGACCGAGTTGGGTACTTGTGGGCTAGTGACGCTGGAGGGAGGGGTCGCAGATTAAAAGCCAAGAATCAGGTGACATAATCAGAGTTTTCTCATGGATTCCCGCAGTCGCACCTTCCTATTAGAATAGAATAAAATAAACTTTATTTATACATTTTTTACACAACCATTTTTTCAATATTCCGCTTGTAAACTAACTTAACCTATGCACAAATTTTCTTGCCAGCTATCTTCTACCTATACTGCTCATTTTGCCTGACACCCTGGCCTTATGGCTCAGCTGAGCAGCTCTTGTTACCCGTAATCCTATGATCCAACCTCTCCCTGCTCTGTTTGCCCTTCTACCTTTCTCACCACTCTTACTTTTCTAATCCATTTATCCTTTACTTTCTTTAAGAATTCCCCCATGTTCTTATTTTTCTTTTGTTCTTTTCTTATTAAAAATTTAATTGCTACTATTTTTTCATCCATTTTTTTCCCATTTTTTCTCCCACACTTCTTGTCTCGTTTCTGCTAATTCTTTGCATTCTATCATATAATGCTCTGTGTTTTCACTACCTCCGCATAGTTCACACATTCAGCTTTTTCGACCTCTTAGCTCTCTCAGGTACATTGATCCTGTTCTCATCCATGCAAACGCTTCTTTTTCAGCTCTATTACAATAATTCACATACCCTTCTCTTCCCCTTCTAACTAATTTGTAGAACTCTGGTGATTTTTTTATTATCTATGCTTCCCCAAATCTCTTGTCTTTCTCTGTTCTCCACTGTGTTTCTTACTGTTATACAGAAGCCGTTGATATTTCTTTCTCCTGCTCTCCAAATATCTCCCATTGCTATCTTCTCCCTTTCTCCTGCTCTCCAAATATCTCCCATTCCTGTCTTCTCCATAATTGTTTCTACCCCTGTCCACCAGCTATTTTTATTTTTCTTACTCTTTTGCTGTTCCCTACATATCCTTAAAAATTCCCCACCTTTCTATTACATTACAGGGGTATTTGCTTTTCAGTTGAAAAGATGGCATATTAAGGGTACTTCTCAATAACACTTTTAAACCATTTAAACTTAACGCACCACTATAAAAGCTACACCAAAGTAAGCAAAATATTTTAAATATTCACATGAAATCACAACATTACAGTGAGAAAAAAAAATATATCCTTGAAACTCAGCACTCCCTTTAACAACAAAACAACGCCGTAAACAGCTCGTAATTTATATTATACACTTTTCATAAATACTTAAATACTAGAAGTGTTTCATAAGCACTTCAACTTTTCCATTACTTCCAACCTGAGTTTATCGAGCTTCCCCGAATAACAGCATACTTTTTGTACTTTTCAAATGTTTTGCGAAATGAGAAGCACCTATAATGGCCAAAAGGTATAAAAATATGACGGTATGCCCATATCAAGCACACTATCAACCAGGCACAACTGCCCACGGAAGAAAAATGAAAAACAGAATGCGCATGCAATAAAAACAAAACGGAGAAATGCAAATAAAATAAGAATGAAACCTAAAAGGATAGTTTGAAAATTAATTAATAGTTCCCGAAACTAACGAATGAACCTAACAACACGCAACTCAAAAAGCACAGAAACGTCCTCCTAAGTAAGCCATAAACAAAGCAAACATTTTAAAGGTTAAATGGGAGCATGCTTCCGTGGAAAATGTCCCTACCTCGATCAGTCAAAACCAGCTCAAACAAGAGCTGTTCGTATCCTATTCGTATTCACTCGAAGGGAAATAATTTGTAATTGTACATGCCTTTGAGCACCAGATTTGGCATTGTTAATATAAGAACATAAAAAGTACAATTATAAATTAATTTCACTATGGAAAAATGTATCAATGGAATAAAATGCCTTATTAATGCGCCAACTGGAGAGAGCGATTTTAAATGCTGATTTTCGTAACTGAAATTCATTTAGTGGAAATTGAATCGCCGTTTTGATAGCCATAATGGGATGATTTTTCATGGTTATTGCAAGCGTGCTGAAGGGATAATTAATATTGTCCTGCTGTCTGGTATTATAAGATTGTAAGTTAGTTTGAATATCAAATATATTATCGTTACTTTTTACAAAATTTAGCTTATCAAGTATGTACAGACATGCGATAGTTATTTAAACTGACAGGTTCGTGGAAATCAGGCAGATCAGTGAACAAACTTAATCACCCTCCACCAGAAAAAGTTAAATTAGATACATGTGCTCACCCAAGAAGTAAAGTCTCTTCCTGTTACGAGAGGAAAAAAAATAATTCCAAACCAACACATGCTAACCTCCCGGACAAGACCTTCTTGCTTCACCGCCCCGAGTCCACCAATTCCCATCACTTCACTTCGTGGTTATTTTTGACAATACTGCCAACCCGTGTTCGGGTCACCCATCAACCACCAAACCAGACGCTCCCTGCTATCAATCTGAGACCAATCCTTCGCCAGACGGCAGGTACCAACCCAGGGACACAAGAAACGCCTACCAACATGCAAGCGCACCGCCTCTCCCCAACGAGGGTTATTCATTTTCTTTTATTTTTTCTTTCTTTCTTTTTTCTTCCATTTTCAGAATTTTGCCCTCCATATCTACATATACCACAAATCTTTTAGCAGATGCCAGGAAACCGATTACTGTAATTTTTCCGAAAATATTGCGGAAAAGGTAATTTAAATCTTTTACTTTACCTTACATACGGACATACATTTTCTGTCTCTTTTAGTATAGGTTAAAAAGCTATAGGACAAAGTGAAGGGTCAAAGTTTTAAAATATAATTTACTGTGATCATATACAAATCATTCCATTATTATTGTTTCACCACTAGAACTAGGGGGAATTAGCACTTCGACTTATAGAGATCTTTTGTAGCTAAGGCTCTTAACGGGGCCCCTCTGAAGGGAAGGGTGAGTTGAGAGGAGATAGAGTGTGGCTGGATCAGAAGACCGACAAGGGAGATGGCAGAGTCCCTACATTTTCCAGATTCAAAATCTTCGGATGGCAGCATCCCTGCGGGCTTACATATCCCATTGGGAGTCCCGGGACTCGGAGACCGCTCCCATTCCTGGGAAAGAAGTGGTACAGAGAGCATCCTTTTTCCTGCCATGGAATACCTAGTCCTCCGCAGACACTTGTAACCCTGAAATGACCAAGTAGATGGAAAATGAAGTGAAATGAGAATGGAGGTGAAATGGAGGGACAGGAAATTCGGAGTTGTAATTAAACTTCTCAGCATTCGCCCCGAGAAACCCCCGAAAAACTCATGAGACAAGATGGCCGGCTGCAGGAATCGAACCCACGACCTCCCGAATGTGAGCCACAGGCATCACCGCCTGAGCCATCCCTCTCGGTGTTTCACCGCTAGAATATACTTATAGGCTATAGACAAGAATACGGAGAGAAGTTAAAGAAATCAGAATCACAACATCCACCGATATTCCATACTCATTTATATGAGTATCAGGGAATTTGATGACGAAAAACACTGATGGTACATAAAATGAAATGATGTTTGGAAAAGGAATTTTGGGAGGGAAACGTTTCAGGCCTAAGTTTAAGGTACCTCCACAGCATTTGCCAGCAGTGAAAAAACTTCATTCAGGGAAGAAGACCCTGACGGGATTGGATCCGCGGATATCCCGAATGCGAGCCTTACACATTACCGTGGAACCATCTCGCTAAGTTAACAGGACAGTTCTAAGGGGTAATGGGCGCCATTAAAAACTTCCGGATCAGTATACCATAATTGTACATACAATACGGATGAAATTAAGGGGACAAAGTACTCTGACTGCTCAAAAGTCACATGTTTTGTTTTAGGTACTACTAAAATCTCTATTATTTCCAGTTTCAGAAAATACATACGTGATCAAAAGTATCTGGACACCTGGCTGAAAATGACGTACAAGTTCGTGACGCCCTCCATCGGTAATGCTAGAAGACAATAGGTGTTGGCCTACCCTTAGCATTGATGGCAGCGTTCACTCTCGCACTCAATCAGGTGCTGGAAGGTTTCTTGGGGAATGGCGGCCCTTTCTTCACGGAGTGCGGAACTAAGGAGAGATATCGATTTAGGTCGGTGAGGCCTGACACGAAGTCGGCGTTCCAAAACATCCCAAAGGTGTTCTATAGGATTCAAGTCAGGACTCTGTGCAGGCCAGTCCATTACAGGGATGTTATTGTTGTGTAACCACTCCGCCACAGCGGCCCGTGCAGTATGAACAGGTGCTGAATCGTGTTGAAAGATGCAATCGCCATCCTCGAATTGCTCTTCAACAGTGCGAAGCAAGAAGGTGCTTAAAACATCAATGTAGATCTGCGCTGCGATCGTGTCACGCAAAACAACAAGGTGTGCAAGCCCCCTCCAGGAAAAACACGACGACACCATAACACCACCACCTCCGAGTTTCACTGTTGGCACTACACACGCTGGCAGATGAGGTTCACCGGGCATTCACCATTCCCACATCCTCCATCGGATCCCCACATTGTGTACCGTAATTCGTCACTCCACACAACGTTTTGCCACTGTTCAATCGTGTAATGTTGACGCTCCTTACACCAAGCGAGGCGTCGTTTGGCATTTTCCTACGTGATGTGTGGCTTATGAGCAGTCGCTCGACCATGGAATCCAAGATTTCTTACCTCACGCCTAACTGTCATAGTACTTGGAGTGGATCCTGATGCAGTTTGGAATTCCTGTGTGATGGTCTGGACAGATGTCTGCCTATTACTATTTACGACCCTCTTCAAATATCGGCGTTCTCTGTCAGTCAACAGACGAGGTCGGCCTGTACACTTTTATGCTGTACATATCCCTTCACGTTTCCACTTTACTATCACATCAGACACAGGAGACCTAGGGATGTTTAGGAGTGTTAAAATCTTGCGTACAGACTTCTGACACAAGTGACACCCAATCACCTGACCACGTTCGAAGTCCGTGAGTTCCACGGAGCGTCCAATTCTGCTGTTTCACGATGTCTAATGACTACTGAGGTCGCGGATAATGAGTACCAGGCAGTAGGTGGCAGCACAATGCACCTAAGATGAAACATGTTTGTGGGGGTGTCCGGACACTTTTGATTACATAGTTTATATACTTTTTGGAGGTTAAAAGGTTTTTAAAGCAAATACCATTTAAGTGCTAGTTTGCGTTCCTTTAAAGCTGTCATGCAACGCCCCTTTTTAGAACATTTATGTATCTTTCAAAAACGAACGAGTATATCATGCCCAGCGAGCAGTTCAGCAATTAACAAAAGAGGCCAGGACCAAGAGAAGGCAATCCGAAAAGCTGAAGCAATCCAGGAATGAAGGTCAAATGATTATGATCCTGGAATGAACTGAAGTGTGTGTCAGAATTTTAATGTTCGAACTTTAAATTCAGTTTTCTCAAAGCAACATTTTTGGATACTTATGTGCCTTTATGTCAGACATTATGAGAGGTAGAGAGCTGAAATTTTCAGCACATGTATACAACATATAGTTAAAATTTCTGACCCACAATCATAATTTTATAATGTATATTAGTGGTATTAAGAAAGCAAAAGCATTGCAAATTTTCCACATTTTTCTTTTTTTGACTTTGCAAATAATTTTTTTCTCCAATTTCTAGTGAAGTTATATTCATAACTAAGTAATTGAGGTTAAGAGATAGCTGATTATACTTAGAACAAGCATGCAAAAGTGTGATTGTGTATTGCAAGTAATGTCAGAAAAAAGGTACATGAATTGACATGTTTTAAGAGTAAATTTTGTTATTTTTCTGCTGAATGAATAATTTTATGGACTCAACTACATAAGCTATCAATGAAAGCAACCAGTTGAAAGAATTGCCAAGATTTATAGAATAATTAATAAAAATACCAGGAAAAGCCATTTAGAACTTTAATAGCAGTGGTAATTTAACACACTTAAGGTGCAATTTCCATGTGTTCAGACTACCTTGTTCCCTTAAATGAGATTAATTTAATCTTCATTCCAGTTTTAAATAGTAACACTTGCAACGCTAGGTAAGATAGCTAATGTGCGTGTATTTATACTTATGTAGATAAAATGTACATTCAGAAATATATATTGGTGCACGAAATACACACGAGAAATTCTATAAAGTTTAATGCGCCTTTCTGTAAAACTATAGGCAACTAAATCAGGCAATAAAATGTACAAAACAGTAAACCTTAACAGTTTTAAGTTAAAGAATAAATACTGGCTTGAAAAGTTCCTCTCTGAAATTTAACGCATATTTTAAATTATTATGTCAACTGTATATGGGTTATTTCATTTTAAAACGGACCCCCTCCCCAAAAAGAGGGAGAGAGAACATCGACCTCGTATTTTTTTTAAATCATTAATAATTTCTACCTGTGTCAATTACTGTGAAATAAAATCATTTTTATAAGATTATCTTTTAAATGTTTGTGGTTTCCGAGTTAAAATCGGTAAAATGTGCCTTATTTTCCGAACGAGACAACTTCTGGCGTGTATCTGAAGAACCCTACATCGGATTTCAGTGTACTAGGATTCATTTTGAAGTTGAATGTCTGTTGCTGATGGTGTTATATACCAATTATATAACAATAATTTTGCCATTTATTAAACTTTTCACGTATTAAGTAAGAAACACATTTTTAATAAAAAAATTAAACTTAATATGGTTGAACTTCTTTTTATTGTACATTGATTTCAGTTTCCATTTTTACGGAGCCCCTTGTACGAAACGTAGAAAGAAATAATGAACTAATAAACATTTAAGCTCACACTGCACACTTATGCCATGCTGTCAGCTGTTGTTTGCCACGTATGTAACAGCAGATGACTCATAGGTGTTGCGTGCGATGGTGCAGCGCGGCCAGCGGGTTTCGCATTGTTTATATTTACTTTTTTCTACAGCTTTGCATTGAAGATACAATAAAAATATTAACTAACCTGTTTTGAAATGAAATGCTTAACATGGCACGATTTGTATTCCATTTAGAATTGGGTTTTCCAGAAAAAATGTGAAATATAATGAAATTAGATTAAATTTAAGTTTTAAAAATATCGAATAAGTGACACAAAACATTTTATGAAATATACAATGTTACCTTCATTTTGAATTTTGTTTGAGAATTTTTCTTTGAATTGTTTCTGAGCTACGAGTCTCAGAGTCGGTAACGTTATTAAATTACACTAACCTTGACCAACATGCATATGCATAAATTGTGTTTTATTGTGTTTTAATACGATGACATCGTATTTCAGATATATGTTCATCGCGGAGGATTGAAGTCTCTCTACAAATATATTTCACCGAAGATACTGCCCAAAGAATACGGCGGCGAAGCTGGTACAGTGCAAGAACTTTGGGGTACGTATGTATGCAGGACTGAGGCATGCTGATCGTTATACTTAAGTTTTATTTATTATTGCATCCGGTAATAACCGTAGTAGTTAAAAGCAACTATGTTAAAACTGAAACGATCCAAAAATATGTGCATTATATTCACTGGCGTTCTCTACCAACTGTCGCGTTCGTTTGTATTATTTTCTACAAATTTATCATACAAAAGCTTTTTCCTCTGGTTTTTCGTATTTTTCTGAGTTACGGTTTAATAGAGGACAATGCGGGACTGATAGGGATACAAGAACAGCACGTTGACCTTTAGGTAGATAGCCGGGCCAGCCCGTATAGATATTACCAACAGCAAGCTGGTAATCTAAAATTATATGTGCAATTTGTCTGTTGAATAGAATTCTGAGGATATAGAGCACGAATTCCTGGACATCATATAGATTTCAAAACATCTTTAGTGGCAGACGTTAACTAATGTAATTATTTTCATGACGTAGTGAGATTATTTCGGTTACGCAGGAGGATATTGCTCGCTTTAGTAGTTTCTGTTTTCGATTGAGTCAATGTAGACGATTGGGGAATGACGGCACGTCGATCACGGCGAGTTTCCGACGCTGCCTAGCTTTGCATATGCATAATGCTGAGTGTATTTTTTTATTTTCTAAATTCGTTTCCTTTGTTTCCATTTTAATTGTATTGATTTTTGTATCTCTTCTTTACAGAACCTATGTTTTCATGCTGACAAATATTGTGACTCTTTTTAAAAAATGTTCACACTTTTTAAATGTATTATTTTTTATTTCAGTTAGCACATTTTATTTAATTTTTTTTCCATTCTTTGATTTGTTTTCACTTTCCTAGTTGTTTTATGTTTTGTGTGCACACATTTACAAATACCTCCGAGGCGAGGAAATAAAGGAAAGAAACCAAAGCTAGGTTCTTCAGCGAGCGTGGCCAATAGGGGCATTTCATCAACTAGTTACTTTCCCAATCACTTACCTATAATAAATAATAATCGTGTAGTACTAGAGCCCGTGAAGGGCCTTGATCTCACAATCCGACAGCCGGCCTCATGCACAGGTACGTACAGCAGAGATGTACGGGGAGGTGATACAGCCAGTATCACGTATCCGGTTGTGGCCTCTGTAGCCGGGATCGCTGCCTATCGCAGCTCCTCAAGCTTCACGGGTCCTATATCCGAGACTTAAAATCCGCACCCTCATGGGTGGGGTCAAACCCGGGCGCAGTCTATGGCCGAGAATCAGAGCTCCAAGCTCTAGCCACGGCGCAGGACACAACTTACCTATAGTTAGTATCGTATTCTAAGCGAAATTCCATATCGAGATTTCTCGGGAATTCGGTATTCAGACCCCTGACTCCAGAAAAAAACCCTTTTCAATGCGTGTGTATGACCGCTTGTGTGAACAGCATAGCTCAAAAACAAACCTTACGATCTTCAAAACATGTGACAGCAGGATTTTCATGGAAAATCCTTTAAATGGAAACCGTTTTGTTTATTTTTGAGTTTGTCAAAAATGGCTCTAATGATTGGATTTAAATATATGTGAGAGACATTTGTATAGCAAATAAAATATGAACATTGAATTTTCTGCGAATAAGCTATGAAACTCTTCTTCATTCTGAATAACAGATAGGCAAAAACTTACTGCAAATAAGATATAGATATCGTTATAACACAGGTTTATGCTAAATGTTTTCTGACATTGACTATTTTCGAGATATTTTATGTTATTTATTTACACTTTCAAATACTTATACTTTTTACTTCACTACGTGTAGTAAGTAGAAGTATTGCATTTCACTCAAAAATTCGATATATGTTTTTAGGCCTCTTGAAGCTAAAGCATTTTTGGAAAAAATATCGACTGTCTGTGTGTGTTTGTGTGTCTGTGTGTTGTCTGTGCCTGTGATAGGCATAACTCAAAAACGAAAATTCGGATAAATACCAAACTTGGTATTTAATTTCAGTATCTTTCAAGGATGCAACACGAAGATTTCCAAAATAATCCTCTCACCCCAACTATCCATTACATGGAACAATTTTTGAGAATATATATTTTCTAAAAATGGCTCTAACGATTTCGTTTAAAATATATGTTAAAAAGATATTTTAGTGAAAAATAAAAGGCATATCTTGAATTTTCTAGGAATAGCCTGTAAAGTTCTCTTCATTCGGAAAGAATTTTGTATAATCTTGTATAACCAGAAAACGTTAAGCGATAGACGAAAACGTGATACACAATTTATTTCAAATAAGTTTCTTGTAGCATAAGCTATTTAGAAGAAACTCATTATTAATGGTTTGAATTGTTATTACCTGGCCATTCTCTTGAAGTCCTTTCAACATTGAGTTGTTTCTCGCGATTGCATGGAGAGAGTATGGAGTTTTAATTCTAGCATACAGCATCCAGTTTTAAAACCTTTGACAATGGCTATTTCCTTTGTATCTATAATGAAATATGTAATGCAGCTTTTCCGGAAAGGTTTATCTGGGTTAAAATGAAGCAGATAATATAAATTAAACTTTCGTAAGAATAACACGTATACCCACTAATAAACGATAGAGGATAGAGAAGGTTAAGTGAATGTAACACATCAGTTTTTTTTTTAAAGTGATATCGTTCGTTGTTTCTCGCGATTTTCTGGAAAGAAAATGGAATTTTAAGATCAGCATTTAGCGACTCGCTCTTAAACATCTGACTATCCTTTCGGTTTCGTCTATCCCCCTTGGATCAAAAAGAAAAATGTTTAATTAATTATTTCTGCAAAGCTTTATCTGGATCAACATAAGGTACATAGAAACATAAGCTTTCGTAAGAACAGCTTGAAGAAGCTATATAAAAATAAACGATAGTGGTTAGATAAAATTATGTAAATGTAACCTATACTTTTTTTCATACGCTCATAGAATGAGCGTCCTTTATAGCGAATGATTTTATATACACTAGTTAGTCCTAAAAGAACATTTTCGACTGAAGTTGAAGCAATGTCAATAGTATAATTTAGACCATTTGGTCCCTTTAAACCTTCAAGAGAATTACCTCACAGTTCACGAATTTAGAACTCACATTTAAACTCGTCCTGCCTCATCAAATACAGTGAACGAGCTGCTCTTTTCCATTGAACAGGTTTTTCGCTAATGCCACAAACACTTGTGGTCTAATTCAGAGAGGCTTATGCAAATCACGTGTAACAAAAACCTGCTCGACGGTGTGGCTCTCCACTTTATATAAGAGCCCTTTTTCAAACGAAAACACGTTTTATACGAGCACCTTGTGGAACGTGGAGGTTACGACTGCTCATTTCGTGGTTTGTTTGTCGGAACAAATGAAGGCGGGTGGCGCCACTGAGCACTCTGATGTCGTCTTGGGAAGTTTGTGTCCGCGCTGACCGCCCTCGTTAAGCAGTTCACGCCCCCGGGTCATGCATTTTATAAGGTGTTCCATCAAATATAAAACCTCTTCTGCATGAATTCTCCATCAGGAATACGACTTTTGTGTTCAGAGGGAGGCACTTCGGATCACCAACTTGTTATCGCCAGTACCATTCCTGCTATTTTCACAAGACCAAAGTACAGTCTGCTCATACACACATGATGCGATTGCACCATGCAGAACTTCTACAAGTTTTTGTTTTCTACCATCTAGACGAAATAAAGTATGCGAAATTAACTAAAATACAAAATAACAAAATACGAAAGTTTTATTTTTAAATATCTTTATAACAATATAGATACATTTTGAAGTCATTGAGTTCAAAAACTTCATATGTAGTATACTTTTCGGAGGCATTCTACTTAAAAATTAAATTGAGTTTTATTTATGGACGCTCTTTAATTGCTATGGTTTTAGCGTCCCCTTCTATATTGGATGAAAATGACCGGACATTTTGCTCATAGGCCTCTTTGTCAGATTTGAGGTTCTTTTACGAGGCATAAACCTACCTCCGAACTAACGGTACTACTAGACCACGAATGATGACATACATTCTACTAGCCTTCATACACTGATGTGCAAAACCTAAGGACGAAAGTAATCTTTGCATGCTGTGACACGCCAAGTAACATAGTTCGATGAAACTTGAATCATACATAGAGGGAACTGCTACGGTATGCTACAGTAGGCAACTAAACGAAGTATGCAATGAGACGAACAGAAATACCACTTTTATTCATAGACTATAAGCTACACTAAAGTCAATACGACATATGATGGCTCTCTAGATTTACAGAAACAGATACATGGTGCTTAAAAGGGTGTATGAACACCACGGATAGCAATGCATGTTCTGCATCGTGCTCCCAGGGTGGCCACAAGGTTGGTAAGCAGTTCTTGAGGTAGGGCGTTCCATTCCTCCACCAGCGCTGTTGACAACTGTTGGATGGTCATTTGTGCATGTGGATGTGCTGCAATGCGTCTCCCCAAAGAACTCACATGTGTTCAATGGGATTTAAATCGGGAAACGGGCAGGCCAGTCCATTCGCTGAATATCCTCTAGTTCCAAGAGATCCTCCACCTGCGCTGTTCGATGCGGTTGCGCATTGTTATCCATAAAAATGAAATGAGAGCCGACTGCCCCCCTGAAAAGACGCACATGGGGAAGAAGTTCAGTATCACATTAACGTTGACCAGTGAGCGTGCCGAGTTCAAAGATTTGGAGGTTGGTGCGCCCATGCCACATAATGCCTTCCCAAATGGGATGGACTTTATCGTTGGGCGCCGTATTGAGTCGGCTTCTTTGGGTGTTGTCTTCGTTGGGCGCCTTAGTGGGATGGGCTTTATTGTGTGTTTTCCTTTTATGTACGGTATCAGTGTTTTTGTATAGGGAAAAAAGGAAAGGTATCGGTCAGATGTCGGAAGAGCATGGCTACAAGTAGGTTCTCTTAATCTCGGGTCGTGTTAACCGATGATATTTATATGGTTTTATTACGTTTTATTCTGACCTCCTTAAAACCATTCCCATAACCGATCCGTTCACACAAATATGTTTAATGTCCGAACACACAAATATATCGAACTATGCCATCGCCAAATCAAACTATAGCCACATGATACCCTGTGGTGTTTCACACGTCTGCTCACATCGAATTCCGGAGTACAAGTGCTTGCCTTTACCTTTCGGTTCGCATTCCTGAAAGTTTCTTAACCCTAACTCTGCCTTGTTTTGTTTCCCCCAATTCACACATGTGTCGTTACAATGGGCATGTTCAGCCCGCATTCCAATCCCCTAACGGTACGTTCATTTCCCGTCGTCTACCTACTCTGTACAGTCTTATAAAGATATGTCATATGTTTCCACACTTTTCTAGGTGGTTCACAAGTAGACTATGTATAATCGATATTATGGCTTCAACGTATCGTTTCAATATGCCCCCACGAGGAAATCGCTGTCGCTTCGAAGAAAACGATAGGAATTTTCTCGGAAGTCCCCATACCTAAATTTTTGTATCTTTGTTACTATATCCAAATGGGACTCAGAGTATATGTACTTTGTGTGTCGGATCGATTTTGAGGACGGACGTTAATAACATTTAACTACAATAAACATATATACACAACATCCTTGAAATTACAATGCACATATGAAAAGAAAATTACTACTAAAATGATGACAGTTTAGATAACCACAGTATTGACTAATTACACAAAATTATAGCGCTGATAACTTAGAATGAAAACAATTATTTACAAGCATTTCAAACATGGAACAGATATCTTGAATATGTACATAATTTACACATTTATAGGTAGACGAGATAGACATTGTTTAGGCGCTAATGCCTATGAAATTGTATGTTGGTTGTGATGTAATGCATGTTTATTCTTCTTCTTCTTTTTATTTCACAATCACGGGGTCACAATTGATAGCGGCACACGCAGTACTGTTCGTTTATCACAAGCACTACACACGCCACAAACTTTCACTGGCCGACTGGGCCGTATACGACAAATTTCATTGCCTTTGTCTTCCAAAACATTTTTTTTAATACTATAACATACATAATGAGTACATCACTAATAACTGTGTTTGATTGGATATTTGGTTTACAAAGAATGATTTATCCCTAATCAACTGTGCGTGCCATCTAATTACACTGACATTTTTTTTTAAGTAAATGCTTTTTTTTTTACAACCATCCTGTCCGTTTTGTTTTATTATTTGTGTTATTGATAGTACCTCTATGTACCCGCAGTTACTTTATGTATCCGACGACGCTACTCTAAATTCTTTGAAAGGTTTTAATAAAGCAATATTGTATCGCCCCTTTGCTTTCCCCGTTTTTATATCCGTAATTTCAAATGCCTTGGCGTTAAATTTCTGAGTGATCACGCATGGCCCATTCCATAAGTTTTCCATTCTATGGTATCTTTTTCCAATTCGTGATGAACGAGGGTGGTTCTTGTATAATACTTTTTCACCTACTTGTGGGTCCCATATGTTACTGTTTCTTTTAGTACCCTTTTTCGTGCTTCTGCGCGTTCTTTTAGCCTGTTAAGTGCTTTTTGAAACATTTCTCCGTCCTTTTCGGCTTCTGCTGCGCTAATTGGTTCCGGTAATTTTGGTATTATGTTGCGGGCTATCTCTCCTGTTTGTAAGGTCACTGGTGCATATCCCGTAGATGGACATGGGGTATTATTTATTACTGTCTGCACGTATTCACAATAATTTGGCCAGAGAGAATGCCGCTTCTGGCATATCACTCGAAAAAAAATCAAAATATCTCTCATAATTCGCTCGCAAGGGTTACTTTGGGGGTGGTAGGATGTGGAGTTATAAGCTTTTATCCCTGCTTCCCGAAGACGACCTAGAAACTTCTCTGACTTGTGAATCGAAACGTTATCAGCTATGAGAGCATCCATCTTACCATACTTAGGCACATAATCGTCCATGATTTTTGCTACGCATAACGCGCTAGACAATTTCTTCATTGGATAGATTTTGACGAATTTTGAAAAAATATCTACCATTACAAACATGTGTCTCATACCTCCCCTACCTACCGGTAATGGTCCATGGGAGTCAATGGCAACCAGAGCTCCTGGTCTGTCTCTTAATATCGCCTGCGGTGGTGAATCAAATTTATTGGCTTAGCCTTCTGGCAGATTTCACATGTTGCTGTCAGTTTCCTTGCCTTATGCCTTAACCGCGGTATATAAAAATACTCGCCCACAGCAAGGGATGTCTTTTCGCTTCCTGCATGTATCAGTGCGACATGATACGCATTGATAACCAAATTTTGTAATTTAGTTGGTACATATGTTATCCATTTGGGTCTATCTCTCCCCTGTAATTTATACAACACGCCCTTCCATACCCCTAGGGTTCCTGAAATGTCTTTGTTTATTTCTGGCGCTGATTCTATTATTTGACGTGACCTTGCATCTTCATATTGTGTTTTTTTTTAACATTTTTCATTTCAGCTATTAGCTGCTTGTTTAAGCTAAGATCCAGTTTGAGGACCGTTACCTCTCTTTGTGTACCGGTTTGGCACTCAGGTAAATTCTTGCCTGGGCTCAGTCGGGAAAGAATGTCACTAAAAATGTTCTCACTTCCAGGAATGTGCTTAATTTCCACGTCATAGGAGGTTATTTCATAAATGTATCGTGATATTTTAGAACTCGTTAATTTACATGTCTTTATAAAAGACAGGCTAACGTGATCTGTGAATATAGTAATCCTTTTGTTAAAGATATATGTTTTGAATTTCTGCAGTGCATAATAAATTGCAGATATCTCCTGCTCCGTGATGGGTGCAACTGCTTCTGCATGTGTCAAAGGTCGGGAACATGTGGATATGACGTGTAGGCCGCCATTATTGTCTCGTTGCGTCAATACAGCGCCGAAAGAAATAGTTGAGGCGTCGCAGTAAATCTCAAATGGCTGGTTCATGTTTGGCCTTTCTAATAAAATCGCCCGCGCAAACAGTTGTTTTATATCTTCAAATGCGCGTTGCTCGTGTTCAGTCCACCGCCATCTTGTTCCCTTTTTCAGTAATGCCCGTAACGGTGCAGTCTCTTTCGCAAAATTGTATACAAATCTTACTTGGTAATTTAGCATGCCAAAAATCCTCCTGAGCTGCTTCAGATTTTTCGGGGCTGGTATTTTCTGTATGGCTTCAACCCTCTGTGGATCAACTGATAGGCCGCCATCAGAGATGATATAACCAACGAATCGCACCTGAGTGGCGAAAAATGCAGATTTTTCTAAATTTATCGTCATGCCACATTGTATCAGACGTTGTAAAATAGAATCAATATGTTCCATATGCTCCGAAATATCAGTATCATGTATTAAAAAATCATCTACGTATTGCGTCATAAATTCATTCGTAGTGTCACCGAAAACTGCATGCATGGCTCTCAGAAATGCACTAGAGCTGGTCGCGACGCCATATGGAGTTCTGTGAAATTCATAGACACGCCCACAATAAAGGAAAGCGGTATATTTTCTCAGATGTTCCTTAAGTTCTATCTGAAGATAAGAGTTTTTTAAATCCAATGTAGAAAACCATTTTTGTGACCTATTTTGCCTAATATTTGGTCTATACTTTCGGTCCTAAAATTGTCAGGCGATATGTATTTATTCAGTCGACGTGCATCAATGGTAATTCTAACAGTCCCATTTCTTTTTCTAACTATGCACAGGGGGTTTAAATATGGGGAATTTGATAACCCAATAATACCACCTTGAAGCATTTTATTTATTGTGAGTTCGACGCTTTCTCTTATATCAAAAGGGATAGCTCGACATTTGTGTCTAATGGGCTCCATTTGTCGTATCTGGAACTCATATTCATAAATGTTACATAAACCGGTTCTGTCCGCGAAGACTTCGCGATTTCGGTAGAACACCTCCAATAGTTTCTCCTTCTGTTCCGCCGTCAATATTTCTATGTCCCTTATCTTCTCTCGGATCTTTTGGGAGATATTCGCATCAGCGTGTTCTTCTACCTGAAACCGGGCAGTTCTGTCAGGGGCGAACAAACCTGTTTCTTCCCGTACCTCTAAGTCATAATAACTAACAGTTACTGATTCATTCGGGACAATACTTGCATTACTAGTATCTTCAAATGATTCCTCATCCTGATTATACTCCTCGCAATCGGCATCGGATGCTCTGTTTAGATCACTTCTAGCGTTATTGATCCGGTATATTTCTCCTCCCTGAATCTGCAAATATTCGACGAAAAAATGATCTCCCATCAAGTCTTTCTCTCCGGGGGTCTCGGGATCGTTTACCTGCTGTGTCTTTTGTATGAAAGGTGTTACAACCAAGCGGTTATTTATGTAAAAACTCAACTCCTTGCTTTCATAACTTATTTTTGCTCGCATTGCATCTAGAAAATCATTTCCAATTAAAAGTTGAAATATAAGCCGTGGCACTACCAGAAAAACAAACTCAATTTCTACCTCCTCAATCTTAAATGTTATCATCACCTGGTATTTAATTCTTTGCTTGCTCCTACCTATCGCCGTAACACAACACACATTTCTTACTGGCAATGTCTGTAATTTCCACCCCGTTGCTATCAGGTTATCGTATAATTCCTGGCTACATACCGAAGAAGATGCGCCGCTGTCGATAATCGCCTCATAGACCTGATCTTTCACTTTCATCGCAATTCTAGGTGTCTCCACTATTTCACTAATTTTATCATAGTATTCCTCCCGGTTATCACTTTCTGTCGCAGAGCCTCTTTATAATGCTCTATGCCAACACTATTCATATTTTTGTCGTCCCCGTTTGCTGTAAATGAATTTGACGTATCATGCACGGCCATATCAGAGGACTTGAGACGGTCCCTAATTAGTTTAAATTTTGGTTATTCAGTACATTTGTGGCTGAGGCACTGTTTTGTGCATCTTGATGCTGTTCAATGGGGCGTGATTCTTGTCTGTTCCAGTTCGGCGACATTCGTCCTCCGTCTCTCACGCCGGGTCCTGGGTTCGTTCTAGGGGGGCTATTTGAATAAGCGCGCCGCCAGCCATTATTGCCATAGTTTCCGCGCGGCCTATTTCCGCCTCGCCTGTGGGGATTGAAGTTTATGTAATTTATATGGTGAGAACGGCCATTTTGTTGGCGGTTTTGTCGTTCAAAATCTGGCTCGTTTCTCATTCTATGTTGTCGCTGGTTATCTCTTGGAGCCTGATTTTGATATCTGTTTCGGATGTGATAAGGATCTGGCCTACGGTGATTTTCATTGGAACGTGCCCCCGCCCCATTGAAATTTTGAGCAATGTATCTGTCCTCACTGGTTCGTTGGTGGAAAATATTGGTGCCCCTTATTTCGCCTGAATGGCTTTGAAAAGCTGTTAACAGTTCTAGTGCCTCTGCTATTGTTGTTGGTTTAGCGACAATTAAATGGTTTCTAATGTGCTCATTAAAATGGTGGGCCATCAAGGAGATGAATTCCTCCTCTCTCATTGGTGGTTCAAGCAGTTGGCTCTGTTGCGCTCGTTTTAGAAAATAGTCCACCATGGTTTCACTTCGATGGTGTTGATATCTCCCATTGTTGATCTGCGTGCGCACCGCATATTGTATGCTGCTGTTCCAATATTTGCTCAGAAAAGCCTGTCGGAATTGAGCGTAAGACGTGTGATCACCCAGCGTTAGTCTATACCAAACTAAAGATTGGCCCAGTAAACCTCTCCTAATTATAAGCGTTTTGTACTGTTCCGGGATACCCTTTAATGTAAAATACGCCTCAACATCCATAATGTAACGGCGGGCATTATCATGTCTATCATCAAATGTCGGTATCGCAATTTCGTTTAGCAATTGGTATGGCACGGACACATGATTATTCAAACACAATATTGGGGTTGCATTCGTATCGTTATTACAAGTGGTTATGGGAGAAAATGCACCATCATGCATATGCTCCGTTGGTTGTATGTTTGCCGAAACATCAGGTGAGCTGGCGGAACGTATGTTCTGGCTTGGATTATTTATTGGCTCCATTTCGAACCGTTGTGCTTTGTCTTGTAGTCCTGCTAGCTCACGTGAGGCTTCTACTCTGAGGTTTGTTGTCTGCTGAGTATCAGACAATTGCGCAATTTTGTCTTTCAATTTGGTTATATCATTTACTTGTGACTCTTTTTGATCCTGAATAATCTTTTTTACGGCTGTCATTTCTGCCTCCACATTATTTTCCAATGTGCGCTGCCGCTTCTCCATTATTGTGCAACTGCGCTGAAATTCAGCATTCAACCCCTCTTGCATTGCTAAGGTACTACTTCTAATTTCTACTATTTACCCTTTGAGCTTCTCAACCTCATTCTGTGATTCCTTGACCTCAGCTTTATTTAACAAAAAATCTTCCTGCATAGCATTCTGATAAGATCTAATTTCCTCTAATTGATCCCTAATCTCTCTTTGCTGTACTTCAAACCTGGCTCCTATCATCTGCTCTAATCTATTTCCTAACTTTTCTTCCAAAACTTCAAATCTTTCTTCTAATGCTTTATTTTGGTTTTGCAATTCTTTGTTTTGATTTTGTAAACTTTCATCTAGCTTTTCCGTTAATGCTTTATTCTGATTTTGTAAACTTTCACTTATATTCACGAACATTTGCTGTATAACCAAAACAAGGTTGTTTTCAGTCATAGTGCTAGCCTCTATTGTCTGCATATTTCCGGGAAAATTTGTTTCCCTACTGTCTAATGACCTACTTTCTACCTGCTCTACCTGCATGTTTTCAGCTTCAATTAAGTCTTTCTCCATCTCTTTTACACTTAAAAGTTCTTTTAAAACCTTTTTATTTCTAAGTAACATTAATTAGTGATATTATTATTCAATTGTTCCATGCATGGATTTATATCGGGAAAACTATAGAAGCATATGTGTACGTTACTTTTGCTGCGTTGAGTTGGCTCCGTTGACTTGCACTGTGCTGACCCGTGCTGCGATGATCAGGATGTCGGGTTGATCTGTTGACCTGGATGATAGGGATTTCTTCCGGTGATTGGCACGTTCATCCGCTGCTGCTGGCCTGGGGTTCGATGCTTGCTGTTACTCGATCGTTGTCATCGGCAGTTCTCCTGACACGTTGGGTGCCATGTTGGGATGGACTTTATCGTTGGGCGCCGTATTGAGTCGGCTTCTTTGGGTGTTGTCTTCGTTGGGCGCCTTAGTGGGATGGGCTTTATTGTGTGTTTTCCTTTTATGTACGGTATCAGTGTTTTTGTAGAGGGAAAAAAGGAAAGGTATCGGTCAGATGTCGGAAGAGCATGGATACAAGTAGGTTCTCTTAATCTCGGGTCGTGTTAACCGATGATATTTATATGGTTTTATTACGTTTTATTCTGACCTCCTTAAAACCATTCCCATAACCGATCCGTTCACACAAATATGTTTAATGTCCGACCACACAAATATATCGAACTATGCCATCGCCAAATCAAACTATAGCCACATGATACCCTGTGGTGTTTCACACGTCTGCTCACAACGAATTCCGGAGTACAAGTGCTTGCCTTTACCCTTCGGTTCGCATTCCTGAAAGTTTCTTAACCCTAACTCTGCCTTGTTTTGTTTCCCCCAATTCACACATGTGTCGTTACAATGGGCATGCTCAGCCCGCATTCCAATCCCCTAACGGTACGTTCATTTCCCGTCGTCTACCTACTCTGTACAGTCTTATAAAGATATGTTATATGTTTCCACACTTTTCTAGGTGGTTCACAAGTAGACTATGTATAATCGATATTATGGCTTCAACGTATCGTTTCACAAACCACCACAACCGGACCACCAAGACGATCATGTTCAAGGATGTTCCTGGGTTCATTACGTGTTCCCACCTCTCGCCAGATGAGGGTATGTCGAGAATCACTGCTTAAACTGAATCTGCTCTCATCCGAGAAGAGCACCCGACCCTATTCCTCGTTGGTCCAATTTTGATGCTCTTGGGACCCACGCAAACGGCGCCGCCGATGTGCAGATGTCAATGGAACACAACGTTCTGGCGATCGGGCAAAAAGACCACCTCTGTGTAGTCGCCGTGCCACTGTGTATCGTGAGATTGCGTGCCTAGTTGTCCTGTTAAATGTGGTTGCAATTGCATCCGCTGTTTGGCGTGGATCCCTTCTTGCACGTTATACAATGTAGCGGTCATGTGCTGCTGTAGTTGAGCATGGTCGACCACCACCTCTCCTTGGGACACCAGTGCCTGTGGTTTGGAAGGTTCTCCATGCACGCGAAACAGTGCTGTGAGCAATTCCATACTCCTAAGCAACACTCGTCACACTTCGCCCTTCTTCCAGTTTCCCGATGATTCTTCCCCGTGTAAAGTCATTTAAATAGTGCCTACGGGCCATGTTGCAATGAAGAACACCACTACATCGCACCGTAACAGCTCGCTAATTGCCACACACCGTCTTGTCCTGTTTCATCAACTGCCCCGTGTTGCGGGACCAACCTCATTTGGCACTATACGCTCGCTACACTGACGCCATGTGACGTTCAGCTTTCTGTGTACGTGTGAGAGACCTCTGGCAACATGCTCCCCCACCTTCACCTACTTCCACCAAGTAGTTCATTTGTTATGTTACTTTACCCATCTCGTGCTTAGGTTTTGCACACCAGTGTACATTATACTTTTTACTCTCAAAGAGAACACATTTACTAACATTATTGGAATAATCTGTCCAATCTATACAACTAAACAAAACACTTTTGTACAATTTCTCCATGAAAAGTACTTTTAATGACAATATAATGTAAAGCTGTAATAAATTACACCTTTGCTCTACAGAGGACACACTTACTACTGTCCAATACCTGATTTAGCCGTCTAGACGTCACTCCCCGTGGTCTAGGGGTATCAGGTTCGGGTTTCCGAGGTCGCGGGTTCAAACTCGGTGGAAGGTGATGGAGTTTTTTCTGACGTAAAAATCCTTAATCCTTCGAAGCGAAGTAAAGCCGGTGGTTCTTTGTCTTGGATTTACGGCACATAAAAGAACCTCAAGCCTGATAAAGAGGCCTCTTAACAAAATTTCCGGGCCTTCTCTTTCAATATAGAATGGATTGCTAGGAACCATGGTAGTTAAAGTCCAGCTATAAATAAAAGTCAATTGAATTATCCGCCTAGACACTGAATCACTAAGGTGCTGGAAGAACTCTGGCTCTAAATGCAAATGTTGCTACATTTCATGACTGTGTTCCCAGAGAATGACGAGTGATTCAGTTCCTAGCGACTAAGGGCTTGTATTACAATCTTCGGTTAAAAGCTAAGGTTTTCTAACTGGCGGTTATTGCTACCTGTTGGTTAACAGGAGTGCCCTGTAGTACGAACGCAAAGTAAATGTAGAGTGGTTAACCTGAAATTTGTTAGCAATTTGGTATGGTTGGAAACACTTTCGTGCCCAATTTCAAGCCACCTAGGTGGAAACTTGTCACATTTTATATTTGAAATAAGCTTTCTGCTGTAATTTTCCTGAGTTCGCCACGTGATTTGCGTATATAATAAAATATAATGCTTCTACTAAATTAGTTTGAGGAATTTCAGGATTAATATGAATCGTTTCTAATTCTAGATGTATTCAGGAATATAAAAAGCATACTTTTTAATATTACGATTTGTATAAGCTAGGTAGCGGCTTATTTCTTATGCCGTTAGTTCGCATTGGAATAGATTAAGTGCGTTTCGGTATGTTTAAGAAAGAATTTTCCGTTAATATAGTTCTTGGAGGTACTGTAAAATGGGATAGATATAACTGTAGCGTAGTTTGAAAATAAGAGAGTTTTTCGGAGTATTAGGTTATGTGTGATTTCACTCGCAATACGATTTAGGTTAATGGGTAAATACATTTTGTATATAATATAAGAAGGCTTTGGTAGCGGAGAATGCTGGAGTCTCTCTTGATTCTAACAAACTAATCCGTATTGCATTAGTGTTGCTGTTAAAACATTCGTTACTGATAAGGGAATGAGCAGGAATGAAATTGTTTACCTGTCTTACTTATTTTACTTCTGCCAGGCTCTTGATGGCACGGAGGTATTAGCCATAAGACTTATTCCACTACATTGAAATTTGTGACGGTTGCATTTAAGAAATAATTTTGACAAGTTGGGTGAGTTAAAAAAAGAGCATAATCTCAGGAAGAGGTGGTGATGCTACTACAAATTATACAGAGAATAAGTGTGATAGAAAATAGAGCTCTAGTCAATTTTCGTTAACCTGAATCATTTCCCAACTTCCTCATCCTCTCCTCAGATTCCTATTCCCGAAATCCTATTCCTATTTTATAAAATTTCTGAGCATTCACCTAGGAATCGCTACAAAAGGAATAATGCAGGGCTTTCACTAGATTAAAACATTTCAGAATGTTAAATTATATAAGTTTCGCTGTGTAGTATTAGTGAAGTTATTAATAAATGCTTACGTTTAGAAGAAAACCCCCAGAAAACAAACAAATAAAAAGTGGAAAGCCTATGTTAAATACCTAGGATTTAACCGCCAATATACTCTTGTAGATTAGTATGGAAATATTTGGATAATTTCGGAGTATTAACTTATACGAATTCTTGTTTTCGCCTTCCTATAGGTTAGTAGGAAAATAGGGTCTTTTGGAATGTGAGGTTAAGTTTCGCCGTTATTTCGTAAAAGTTACTTCCAAAATAGGTTAGAGGCAGAATATTTGGTTAATATTGGTTAATTTATGTATTTAACCAACATTACTGTCATTCACGTTAAAAGAAGAAAAATCGCTATGCAAACTATGTTTAAGAATAATGCTGGAGGTATTATGCATCAGAGATGTATCAGAATTTTTTAGGAACCAGTGCAACTTTCGACAATCTTAATAACATTTACAAATTCACCTCGTCATTAACCTGAAAATTATCTTTCGAAGTCTAATTATTTCTGCTTTCCACCTGTTATATAAATATTGCTTTAGTATTTTACCTTGGAATAATTATCGGCCATCAATCGAGGCTGAAGGTACGCCATTTTTTATGGTTATCTCCAAGTTAGTATCCTAAACGCTAGCCGAGATGACGGTTAGTTCTTCGCTAAGAATAACTCCCGGTTAGCTGTTAACTGAAGGTCGTAATACGAAAATTTACCCTGACTCCCAATTAATTTCTAACCGCAGATCTTAATACAGGCCCTAAATCAAATAATGGACAAGACTAGAGAATGAACACTTTATTAAAATAATGTACTAGTAAATGTGTCTCCTTTGAGAGTAAAAAGTATAATGTATTTACATTACTGTACATACAGTGGAATGTCTCCCAAAGCTGCGGTGAAGGCATAAATGGAAGCGAGTGTACATCACATGATAAAAATGTTACATTCGCATGGTTTTCTCCACACAATCTTCTATAAACTATACTTACAAAAGCTTACTCTTCTATCTACTTTATTTCAATCGAAATAAATGTTTGCAGAAATCGTTTCATTACACATTTCGCCGTAGGTATGAGAGACTTACGTGATCATATTTTTGAAAATGGCTTTTATATTCCAGTGTTTGCATGGCCAAGCATACATGAAAGAACAGTGATCGAAATAAAAAGGACTCTTAGCATAGCGCAAATGTTAACTCAGGATTAAGGCAGGATTGTCCCATTTAAATATTTCCATCGACGCAGTTATATTCTAATGGAAAATGCAGCTGAGAGAAAATTCTAGACTAGAACGTTTTCTTATTAATACCTACTATTTTATATTTGTAAACGACTAGACCATCCTCGCAGATTAAGAAAATAAATTACAGCTCGCTCTATGTCAACTCCAAACTTCGGCAGTGATTACAACTTAGAAATTACAGCAAACAAAACAAAACTGATGGCCTTTAAACCCACTTAGAGCTAAAATAATGTTAAGAGTTGTGGCGAAATTATTAAAGGGGGTCTGCTTTGACGGAAGATGACAATTCTTATAGCTGTAAGGTTTTGTCGGAAATTAATGTAGGTTCGTGGAAAACACTTAATAATGTTAAGCAATGAGTGATGAGATCTCCAATATCCTCAGGGCTTGTTACGAGAAAATTTGTCTTGTTTGTTATATTATTATCAAAGATGAAATGAATTCAACATTCTATAGGTTAAATTTTTTCTTACTTATTTTCCTTTCTTTTACATTTCACATGTTTCTTATTGTTTGAAACTTCTCTTAGCGTTTTACAATTTAATATCAGAACAAATCTTAACGCCGATAATTATTACTACTACGATTAATGTACTATACCAGTACCTATGGGATACTAGTAATGGTGAAGTTTAGTTTGAGTACTGAGGAGATACTAAGCTTGCTAATGAAGAGAAGAAACCTATTTGTAGTTCCATGGCAACATTCATTATTCTAATCCTTCACTTTTCATACCATGCTAGCCTCTGGTTCCCGAGGTCGCGAGTCAAACCCGGCGGAGGGCTATGGATTTTTTTCGGAGGTAAATCTCCTTAGCAGAGCTTCTTTCGGAAGGGAAACCGGTGGTCCCGTGTCGTAGATATACAGCACGTAAAATAACCCCAAGCCTGATAAAGAGTCCTCTGAGAAACATTTCCGGTCTTTCAGGCCCAATATAGAATGGATCGCTAAGGACCATAGCAGTTAAAGAGCGTTCATAAATAAAACTCAACTTTTTTTTATTTTATTTTTTTACTTCTTATGGAATAAGCGAATGTGTTTATGCTATGTCCATGTATACTGCCCTTGCATAATTTTTTTCACTTATAAGTTTTTAATCAAAGTTTGCCATTATTGGCACTAAAATAAATAAATTAAATTTCCAAATATAAGCAAAGGTTAACATAAAACAAATCCACAATTCCATAACAAACATAAAATAACAATAATGATAATGATAATGACATCAAGAATATGCAAATAGCACAATACGTAACTAAATGCAACATCAAATGGAAACTATTTAGTATTTTACATACATTAACGTAAACAGGTAAGTTATAAATGTTTTATATTTGATTTTTATTGATCCTTTCTGCTTCAGAGTAACAGTAAGATTGAGGCAATCTCTGCCTTCCTAGTGGGAAGAAAATATGTGGGCCTCCTAAACTATATTGGATTATAAAAATAATATGAACTTCATGTGAGAATACGCATTATTATTATTTATTATAATTATTTGATTCTGGGCATAATGTACAGCTTTATAACCCATTTATATTATTTGGGCTCTCAAGTAGAATTTAAAAATGACTTCGACCTGGACTATAAATAGTTAAGTTTCAATATATGTGCGGCACAACATTTAGAACTTTAGAAAGTAAGTAAGAAACGATATAAAAGATTTACAAGACAATAGTAGTTACATGTTATTTTATTATGGTATGAGACTTGGAACCTGAATAGAACAGGAAAACGAAAAATAGAAACAACTGAAATGAGAATTCTGGAACAAACTACCAGCCACACTCTACGCTATCAAGTTGAATGAAACAATTAGTTGAAAAGGCACAGGAAAATACAATGAAATGGAAAATATGGCAAGACGACTTCTGAGCGAAGCAGGCTTTTAGCCTATACCTTACAGTAGACAAAAAAGCATGACCGGAGAAGACAGTAAAAAAAATAGTACTGACTCAACATTTGAAAAAATCTGATGTGATACACTCACATGACTTTCTCTACTTTGTACAAACTAATTTTACAAACGTTTATTCTCCATATGCTTCATGTTAATCGAGATGTTAATCTTATTCCTAATTTCCTTGTAGGTGCAAGGGATATGAATATGGTAGGCTTTAAGCGATAGTCAAATCTTTTAAGAGCTGGTTGCTATGTGGTGCATTTTATTCTCTTTGCATGTCCAGTACATAAAAAAATGAATGAGTTCCCATTTCAGAAAATGTGTATTGGAAAATTTAAGTGAATAACAAGCAATATCTCCAAAATGGTTCACTCAACAACAAAAATGTATATGACATAAATTGTGTATTTTAACGCGATCTACATTTTTGTGGAGTAAAATTTTGTCTATCCCTTATGGTAGTCGTTCACAATGAAGAATACTTTTGGAGACATTCCCAGAAAATTTGAGTTATACATTTCATTTGTCATGAAAATATCTTAAACATAATATGATATTTTAATCAAAATCGTTAAGAGCCATTTTTGAGAAAATTAAAATTTTCGAAAAATGTTCCATGTAAAGGGTAAACTGGGGTGGGGAATTATTTTGAAAACCTTCGTGTCGCATCTCTGGAAGATACTGAACCTAAATACCAAGTTTGGTATTTATCCGACTGTTCGTTTCTGAGTTATGCAGTTCACAGACAGACAGACAGACACACAGATAGACAGACACACGGACATGTTTCCAAAAATGATTTTTTTTTATTCAGGGGGTCTCAAAACATATATTTCCGGTGAAATCTCGGTATCGAATTTTTGGGTGGAATACAATACTTCCCGTACTTACTATACGTAGTAGAGAAAGTAAACACTCCATGTACTAATTTCACATAACTTTTGCTACCCACTATGGGTATTTGTACATATCTTCTGCAGTCTATTGCTACAAAAGCTTTTTTTCTATCTGCTTTAAGTTAATCGAGACAAACGTTTGCTGAAATGGTTTCATTATACACTTCAAGGAGGTAAAAAGATATACAGAAGACGGAATAGTATATGCTAACAATGGGATTCTGGCCTTAAAATTCCATAGTCTGTCCATGGCATCGCAATAAACAGCTGAATGACAAGTGTAGAAACATACAAACCATTAAAGACGGATATCTCGGAAGTGGCCGAATCATAAAGGTGACTTGTCTTTGGAAAAACTTAAATAGCAAGTTTGGTATTCACTATACATTTAATTTTAGTTATTTTCTTCACAGGCACACATACACACAAGAAGAAATTTTTTCTATAATTTTTTTTTGTTATTTATTCAAGTTCTTCAAAACAATTTTCGGTGTAATCTCGAATCGAATTTTATAGCGCAATACGACACTCCTAACCCATTATGGGTAGATGCTAAAGAAAAAAATTGCACTTGGAAAAGTGTAAGCATTTAGCATGAAATATTTTGAATATGACTAAGCCTTACGAAATATATATATACAAACTGAATATTTAAATTTTTTCTTGCAACAAGATTTTGTCTGTATCTTTATTGTTTCGCAGCAATACAAAGTGTTATATATAATTCATTCAGTATGAAGAAGGTTTCATAGGGCTATTAACAGAAAATTCAAGATTTACATTTTAATCAAAATCCTCAGGTCTATTTTGAGTAAATTAAAAAAGAAATTTAATGTAATACGTTCACGTCATCTTTTCTATCCTCTATCGTTTATTAGTGAGTATAAAAACCACTCTTAATAAAGATTATTTTTCTACTTACGCAATCATTGAGTACGCCATCGTCTTGAATGATTTGTAACAACGCCTAAGTTTACCAGTCCACTTTTGAACCGTCGAAAACGAAGCGGAAGAATCCTTAATGCCGAATTTAACTACTTTTGTATTTCTATTAAGCTTAAACCCTTCAAAACTCCATTTGTGGACAATATTAACACTACTTTGTTTACAGGATCGTAACAAAAAAGCGACAACAATTCGATCTGAAACTTTACAGCGTGGCATTTAATGACAATCCTTAACTACCACAGCAATTTGCCCATCTTCACAAAATCTCTGAGCGAGTACGAGGATTTTTAGAAGGCCTCTCTTACTCTGCTTGGCATACTTAAGTAGTGTCTTGATTAAGCATGAAATGTGGTATTTATTGGATTCATTTTTGAACTTATGCGTTTCATATTCAGATAGACTGATGGAGGAAGCATTCCAATAAAAAAAATCTGATGTGTTACACTCACATGACTTTCTCTACTGTTGTACAAACTATTTATACAAACGCTTATTCTCCAACTACTTCATGTTAATCGAGATAAACATTTGCAAAATATTTTGGGGGAGGGTCTATCAATCATATGGATAATAAATCATGTAGATGAGATGTCGAACTTATTGCTAATTTTCTTGTAGATGCAAGGGTAATATGGTAGGTTTTAAGCGCTGGTTGCTATGTGACACATTCCATTCTCTTTGCATGTCCAGAACATAAAAAAAATGAATAACGAATTTGAGAAAAAGTATAAGTATTGGAAAATTTAAGGGAATAACAAGCAATATCTCGAAAATGGTTCACTAAACAAAAAAATGCATATGACATAAATTGTGTATCTTAGCGCGATCTACATTTTTTGTGCAGTAAAATTTTGTCTATCTCTTATGGTTTACCAGTTATGCAAAAGTCATTCACAATGAAGAATACTTTTGGAGACATTCCCAGGAAATTCAAGATGTACATTTTATTTGTCATAAAAATATCTTAAACATGTGCTATTTTAATCAAAATCGTTAGAGCCATTTTTGTGAAAATTAAAATTTTCGAAAAATCTTCCATGTAAAGGGTGATCTGGGGTGGAGGGATTTTCTTGAAAACATTCGTATCGCATCCTTGGAAGATACTGAACCTAAATACCAAGTTTGGTGTTTATCCGACTGTTCGTTTCTGAGTTATGCTGTTCACAGACACACACACGGACATGTTTCCAAAAATGCTTTTTTTGGATTCAGGGGGGCTCAAAACATGTATTTCCGGTGAAATCTCGGTATCGAATTTTTGGGTGGAATACAATACTTCCCCTACTTAGTATACGTAGTAGAGAAAGTAAAAAGGAATAATGAATTCCCATTTGAGAAAATAAGTATTGAAAAATTTAAGGGAATTACAAGTATTACCTCGAAAATGGTTCACTCAACAAAAAAAATGTGTATGACATAAATTGTGTATTTTAACGCGATCTACATTTTTTGTGTAGTAAAATTTTGTCTATCTCTTATGGTTTACCAGTTATGCAAAAGTCGTTCACAATGAAGAATACTTTTGGAGACATTCCTAGGAAATTCAAGATATACATTTTATTTGTCATACAAATATCTTAAACCTATGATATTTTAATCAAAATCGTTAGAGCCATTTTTGAGAAAATTAAAATTTTCGAAAAATCTTCCATGTAAAGGGTAATCTATGGTGGGGGGATTTTCTTGAAAACCTTCGTATTGCATCCTTGGAAGATACGGAACCTAAATACCAAGTTTGGTGTTTATCCGACTGTTCGTTTCTGAGTTATGCTGTTCACAGACAGACACACACACAGACAGACACACACACGGACATGTTTCCAAAAATGCTTTTTTTGGATTCAGGGGGCTCAAAACATGTATTTCCGGTGAAATTTCGGTATCGAATTTTTGGGTGGAATACAATACTTCCCCTACTTACTATAAGTATTAGAGAAAGTAAAAATCGATATAGGGATTTAATTGGAAATAATATTTGAGCCCCACTTGATATAAGGTCAATCTGTGTGTGATGCATATGTATGTTATCAATCTTGGAGTTAAATACAGCATCTTCAAAAGATGTGACATCAGATTTTCAAGAAAGCACCCTTTTCATGGAAAAGATTTCGCATGTTTAGTTTTGTCTCTAAATAGGGTATGGATTCCTTTTTATTCTGAATGAATTCTGTATAATGTTTCGTAACTGCCTAATCATAAGATATTTACAAAGCCTTACCTCTCAATAATGTACATCTTCTTAAATCACCCAATTTATGTGAAAAAAATGTGTGATGGCATTAACTAATACCGAAATATTAACTGCAGTTGGATTGAATTTCCCAATATATATATGTTTTTTTTCACTTACTCTACTACGTACACTAAGTACGGAAAGTATTTTGTTTCACCCAAAAATTCGATGTCGAGATTTCACGGGAAATACATGTTTTGAGGCCGCTGAATTAAAAAAATATGTTTAGAAAAAAATCCGTGTGTGTGTGTGTATGCGTGTGAACAACATAAACCAAAAACAGAAATTAGGATAAGTACCAAACTCAGTATTTAAGTTCAGCATCTTCCAAGGATGCGACAGGAAGATTTCAAGAAAATCCCCCCACCACCACTCACCCTTTACATGGAACATTTTTTCGAAAATGTTGGTTTTCTAAAAATTGGCTCAAACGATTTTGATTAAAGTACCATATACTAAAAATATTTACATGGCAAATAGAATGTATATGTTTAATTTTTCTGGGATAACTTTTGAAGTTCTCTTCATTGGAAGGAATTTTGTATAATCCTGTACAACTGCTAAACGTTAATCGATAGACGTAAACGTACTACACAAAATATGTAGATCTCTTTAAAATACACAGTTTACTTCAAAATGGTTTTTTTGTGTGGCGTAAGCTATTCTTGAGAAATTGGTTATTAATGTTTTGAATTGTTCATTTCTTGGTCATTCTTTAAAGTCCTTTCAGCTTCAGTTCTTTCTCGCGATTGCATGGAAACAGTATAGAATTTTAAGGCAAGCATATAGCGTCCAGTTCTTACACTTTCACCCTATTTTCTTTGTATCTACAACAAAATGTGTAATGTAGCTATTTCTGCAAAGGTTTATTTGGATTAAAGTGTAGTAGAAAGAGAAATAAGCTTTAGTAAGAGTAGTTTGTCTATTCACTAATAAACTACAGAGGGTAGAGAAGGTAATGTGAATGTATCACATCAGATTTTTTTAAAAACTAAGGCACAGTTATATGGTTTTTCGTGATGTTATAGAAAAAGTATGGAATTTCGAAAGCAGCATATAGCGACTGTCTTTCTAAATATTTGACTACCGCTTAGCCTCCTGTATCCCCTTGTATCTACGATGAAATGGGTAAGGAAACTATTACTTCAAACGCTTTTTCGGATAACTTGAAGTAGATAGAAAAATAAGTTTTTGTATGGAGAGTGCGGAAGAGATGCAAAAATAAGCTCTTGAGTAGAAAAATACACGTGAAGTAAATCATCAGAAATTGTCTTTATTTTTCCCAACTATTTGTGCGGATATCACAAAGTTATGTTGTGCGTAACCAAGGCATGGAACGTTTTTAGGCTTGTATAGTATTAGACCTAGGTAATATTAATGCAATATTTGAAGCTTGCACAGCAATGACTATTGATAAGAATTGTTATATACCGGGGTGAGGACAAAAGGTTTTGCAGCTAGAAATTAAATTTAGTTACCCAGGCATAAACATTGGGAGACGTCGAGACTCAGTGACGAGAAGACCAGGAACTTAGCTGCACAAATTTAAAGCCGGCGTGGGATATTACAAAACACACTTAATTTCACATTTACTGCGGTTTATTATATAGTTACCTGGGTGTCATTGCATCGTTCGCAACAGATTATGGGCAAACATTGAAGGGAGATGCTCCACACTCACACGAAATACACGCAAGCTTACACACAACCACCCGCCCTGAAGACACACACTCGACTGACCCACGCTACTGACTGATGCCACTAGACAAAGAAAGCAGTAACGCTTTCCCGCCTTTCCTCTCTCCAACCCTTGGCCAGAGGTGAGGAGAGATAGATCCGCGTCGGACGGAATTCAAAGACCCACCGAAATAATTAGCTCAACAATGTCATGTTACAAAGCAACAATGTATCCGACGCGACAATGTACGCGCACACATACGCTACATCATGGCAAGGCATTTCAGTACCTTTCCGGTCCCCAAAGAATATTGCATTTACCATCACACGGACATCAGGACAAGGTCAGGCACTGGCTGTGTTATGCACAGCTTTCAGGATGCACAGTACAGTACAGTACATTGCAGTGCAGTGCAGTGCAGTACTTGTGAGTAGGAAACATAACTGTGTATTGATTGTGCAACTGAAATAAATCTGCAATTGTGTCACAAGTGCAGGACTCTAGTTATAAATTTATGCATACAATTGTGGAGACGTTAGGCTCAAAGCATTTCGCTACAGATGGAGAAAACATTACATTTAAAGTGTGTGATACAACGATAAGCGGAAGGAAAACAGTTTAAAAACTAGCCTACAAAATGTAGAGAGCACGCAGTTACATAGAAGTGATCTCCTAAATTTTAAGTTTGCACCCACCACGTCTTGTGACATGGAGAGAATATTTTCCAAGTATATATCCTGTTTCACCCCAATTGAAGAAGTTTTGTTTTTGAGACACGGCAAATGTATTGGTCATACATTGCAACAGGTTACGAAATAATGTTTCTGTATAAATTTATGAATGGTATAAATACTTCAGTGCGTCACATATATTTTAGGATTAGGATAACGCTACGGAGGGGACACCTAGCACCTCGACCCACTTAGGGATCTACACCCTCGGGAGAAACGGTTGAGACGAAGGAATTGCAGGTGTCGTATGCGCTACAGGACCGGCCGACAGGGACGTGCAGAGCCCCTGACAGTTACAAGTTTGACAACCCAGTCAGAGAGCGTTCAAGGCAGCTCTCCCAAGCCACCGGGGGATGGCTCACAGGCTCTCCTCCAACGGAGACTGGAGAAAGCTCTACCCAGCAGCGGAGACTCGAGCGGCCTCCATCTGACGGAGCCGAGAAGAAGTTCCAACACGCAAGCCATCTGCGTCATCTGTCCGTAACACACAGCCCCGGAGTCAAACTGTAACGTGAAATAGGAAGATGAAATGAGAGGGAACGAGAGAAGAGAAAGTCGGAGAACACAATGCTTTCCCAGCATTCGGGAAGAAAAAACCCCATGGGTCAGGAAGGTCAGCCGCGGGAATTGTACCCACAACCTCCTAAATGCGGGCCACAGACGCAACCACCTGGATCATCCCGCTCGGTCACATATATTTAAAGTTGTCATTGCATTGTCCCTTTTACATACCTCAATGTGCAATATCATGACTGCCCTGCTTCTTACTGTAGACCTGCATATCATTTCAAATTAGCTGCTCATCTTCAGTACACGTTTGTTTTGTACGTTAACTGTATGTTATTTGATTGAGTGTGCATAATAGAAGCTTGTTTATTTTGTCGTTGCGTGAGCTACGGTCCATGTGCACTAAACTTGAAGAGGCAGGTGCCCGAAATGACTCGGTCTATTGATAAAGGCTTCTCGGGTTACCGCCGTGTGAGATTATGAATGAATGAACGACATTTATTTGTCATTAATCACATGCCATATCTGGTTACATTTATACAATACAGACACCTTCAACTATTTTCTATCCTTGAGAGTTGTTTGTGTGTTTCTTTGGACTTTATACACACTTACACCCTGTTTATTGGTGTACAAGAATAGTGTTTAACTAATGCAAATTAACTAATCCTATTCCCTCCTTCATTTAATTTCTTCCTCCTTTCATTAACTGGGAGTTCTATATCATTTTCTCATGTACTATCTTACTCTGTTTAATCCTGTACCATTTATTTCCTTTGTTCTTAGTTCCTGTCCCTTTTAATAAACATTCGTATTTCCCCTGGTACCCTAGCTTTCATTTTCTTTCTCACTCCATGTTTTCCAAAATACTCATAACCCTCCAGGTATACCATTGCTAAAGATCACCTCACATTCACACTTGAGCCAATTCCCCTTTATTAATTTTGACTAATAAACCTTCCGCATTCCAGCAACCATCACCAGGGGAAACTCATCCAATGCTGAATCGGTTCTATTTTGTCTAGATTGTTGTAGTTTTGCTTTCGTTCTTGTTAGCCTCCCCTCCTGTTGTGTCTGAATCCCCTTGTGGTCTTTTACTATTAAGATACTGCCTTCGGGTGTTGACACTACACTCATACCTTCTGCGCCTTTTCATACGTCAAGTCCAGATGACGCGGCTAATACGTCACTCCTTGCTTCATCTACCAGAGTGTGAGATTAAAGTCACTCAGTATTTGGTTGCGGCCTTTTGCAGAGGAAAAGGCAAATCATGGCCGAAAGCTTGAATGACTTTATTAGTCTGGTAACCCGAGCAGCACTTATCCCATTATGTTTTAATTTTGCTTACATCCTTTAAAATTGCTTCATTATCCGTTTTTGTAAACATCACATTGACATATGTGTTGCACAGAGACCAATATCTATATTTAATGAATAGTATGGGTTCAGCAAATGTAAAACGTACTGTGTAAAAATAAATCTTTAATTCAGAACTCAGAAAAAAGAACTACTTGAGGAATTTGCCTTATAATTTATATTAATAATACCCATTCCTTTCAGATGCATGGGTAAATCACCTGTTGGAGAATCGAGAATGGTTCCTGAAACAAGACAAATTGAAGGCAGATGAATCAAAAAGACCAGGGAAGCGTGTCGTCAAGAATTCTCTCTTTGGTTTCGACGGGTCCTTTAGATCACTTTCATTGGACTAATTATAATATAAATATAGTTCATGACTTTAAATTCTTGTTTTTAAGGTAGGGAGATGGTTAAAATACCTCTTTAGCTTTGGATAGCTGTTTATTGTGTTAGCTGTTCATTGTGAGATAAAGTGAAATTTAGAATGTACAGTTTCCTAATAGAGGATTTTTTAAACCTCAACGTGCATTAAAACATGACTGACAGTATATTCATAATCCGAAAGAAAGAAATCATTAGTGATAACCAAATGCCACAAAATTTACGGGTTATTCATTACTACATTAGTTTTTTAGTATCGTGAGCTTCTAAATGAAGTAGGATATATTGTAAAGTAGAAAATAATAGAAATTCTAGTCGGTAGAGGTTAATGCATTAATTTTGTATGAACATTCAAATATACTATATTTAAAAATAAATTTGTGTGTGTGAAAGAAGTAAATATACACAATGATCCTGAATCCCCATAACATACCTAGATGTTGCAGGTATTTTAGGAATGGCACAAATTTGTGGCTCGTACATACATGTCAACGTAAAGTACAGTAAGTATTACAGGTGTAAAACTCTGTAGACGGGTTCGAACTCAGAACCTGTTCGCTAGAAACTCGCAGCCCCAACCACTCTACACAAAGCTGCGGATATGGAGCTCAAAGCAGCTATTTAAAAGGTAATCTTGGGATTTCTGATTCATAACGGAGGGATATATTATTATTATTATTATTATTATTATTATTATTATTATTATTATTATTATACTACAATGTATTACAGAATATTTCATTAGTATTAGTATTCACACTATAAACATTATAGTACTATACGAAGTATGCAATTACTGATACACAAACAGTATGTGAGATCAAAGTAACAATCAAAGCTAAACGCTATTACACCAAATACACTTGCCTTGTATGCAGTGACAGTATTAGCAATATCAGGACTCTTTTATATAAAATAACTGAAATAGAAGCAAGCACAGGGTGATTTATTAAAAATTTACATATTTATTTAATTATTTTAAAACGATTTATGCTAGTGACAACTTATTACACCTAAAATGCAGAGGAATTTTAGGAGATTATTTACCTTTATAGTAAATGTTGAAAATGTTCTCCATCCGGCATAAGGCACAACTCAACATATCGTTCCATGTTACTGGCCACTCGTTGGAGGACTCTGTTGTCAATAGCTTGAATCTCCTGTGTAATGTTGTGCTTCAGATCGTCCAATGTCTGGGGACGTGTGGCATAAACCCTGTCTTTTAAGTAAACTCATAGAAAGAAGTCCGGCGATGTCAAATCCGAAGATCTCGGTGGCCCAGTTGCTTGGAAATTATCCGGTCGTCAAAGAAACTTGCAATTAGTGCCATGAATTCATTTGATGTATGTCATACAACGCCGTCCTACTGAAAATATCCTTGACTCACCTCTACATCGTCTAGTTGCTCAGCAAACTTCATGAAAATCCGTCGGTACTCTGCAGTGTTCACATTGCTTTAAAATTGCACCTACTATTCTCTGTGCGGATATTGAGCACCAAACTCCGGTTTTAACCTGGTGCATAGGTGCTTCATGAATAACATGCGGATTTTTGCTGGCCCAATAGCATGAGTTATTTGAGTTCACATAGCCGGATAAATGGAACCAAGCTTCATCTATGAACCATGTGATGGACAATATGGTAGGTTTTGCACAATCAACGCCTGAAACCAACGATAATAATTCAGTTATCTATCTTTATCTGGTTCCTGTAACTGATGGACAACCGTAATCCTATAGGGCTTTAGGCCATCATTTTTCACAGCTCTCTGACACATTGAGTAGCTGTACCCGTCTCCTGCGATAAACGTCTTAATGGTTTTGTGGGTGAGTGAATCCAGTCGTGCTCTTACGTCAACAACAACCGTGGGAAGTCTAGATGAATGAGTTTTGCCTTTTTCTCTCTCACCAGAGATGCAGTTGTTTCTTATTTGTTTACCAGTCCCAGTATTGTATTTCTTTGGGCAGGATTCCTAACACCAAATTGTCTCTGATATGCCCTTTGAGTAGATCTAATTAAATTCGTAATCCAGTATTGCATTACAAAGAAGAGCCGTTCATTTAATGCGTACTCCATTTTCACGTTGACTAGAACAAAATCTCAAAAACAGTTTCCGACAATAAAACTAATAATTACGAATAAAACATGAACATCTGCGCATCTAGTGACAGGCAATCGAAACTCCAGAACATTCCGCTTAATTGGGTGCCAAAATTGCGGTATTGGGTGAATTTCGAACAGAATAATTAAGGAAAGAAATGTGTCAGTTCTTCATAAATCACCCCGTAGTTCTACATAACGGAATGATAAAAGCGTAGAGACATTTCAACATCGCTAATGTCATTTGAGTTGCATAAAATGGACGGCGATTCATATGTCCTTCGTACTAAACCTTTTAATGTTCTATGTGTAATAAATTACTAATAAACTTAATACTTAAACCAATATTTTAACCATTAAATAGAGAGGAACCAAAAATCTTTAAGACATTTCAAAATATACGTTTTAACGATTTGATTATTAGACATATAAAGACAAAAAGACGAGCTTTAAGTAATTCTTACTTTCTCTGCCCTTTATCTTTATTGGCTAAAGGTAAATCCCCAAAATTGCATATTGAAATTTTAAGGGAAATAATTTTTTTGAAATCTCCTAATCCACCCACCTGCAAAAACTGCATTTTTAGAAAAAGGCGCGTCCATCCGTGTGTGATGAAATACTGAACTTAGCATTCAACTCCAGCATCATCTGTGGATACTACTCTAAAATTTTCAAGAAAATTCTCCAACATCAAACTACCCCTTATAAGAAAAAATAAATTATTGTTCTTAATTTTCTAAAAAAATCGTCAAACAGTTTGATTAAAATATCACATATTTATGATATTTACACTAATATATGTGCATATATCTTGAGTTTTCTGTAAGTAGCTCTACATACTGAATTTTGTACAACTTGTTCATAAATTGGGAACCATAAGAGCTGAACAAACCTTAGTAGACCGAAAATGAATATCTGGTTAAAAGACACAATTAATGATAACACTATACATTTTTAATAATATCCAAGATATTCGTTGCCATCGTTTGTATATTTCAAACTCTTTAACACGTTTCTGAAGTGCTTTCTGTCTTTGATTCTTCTGATGTCACACAAAGAGTATGGACTTTCAAAGAGAATATATTGCGAAAACTTTTTAAAAATGTGATCATCGCTTCAGACTCTTTACATACAAGGTTTTTGGCTTTTCTGAAAATTGACCTAACAATCTATACCACATCTTTAAGAGATTGCATGACAAAATTCCAGATACTCTTTTATTAGTCGCCAAAATATCTTAAACACATGGTAACTTAATTTAATTTGTTAGTTAAATATGAAGTTTGCTTTTTCTACACTTTTCGTTTTCTGAGATATTATATTTACACACAAACACACAGGAACGCACGCACGCACGCGCGCACACCCACCCACCCACCCACCCACCCACACACACACACACACACACACACACACACACACACAGGGGTCTTTCTAAACTGCAGGTGACATCCAAACGCATATTTCTGATGAAATCTCGATATGGAATTTTTGGCTGGAATGCAGTACTTATTCTATTTACTATATATTAGGGCTTGAGATGTTTAAGTTTTCCCTTGGCTTAAGTAAACATAAAAGTTGTTCATCGTATGACTTGAGGTCTAAAAGAAGAGAATTGTGGTATATCTACCGTGCCCTCGTGTTTCCTTCTGGCATTCCATAAACATTTCACAGCTTTTATAAGTTACAAATAGAAATACCCAAATTACGTAAGAAGGAGTTATGAAACTCCTTGCACGAAGAGTTCGCAATTAATTACGTTTACTTTGGCGGCTGTAATCTGGCTTGAAATGTTCCTCTTTACATAATCACCAGAAACAAACGAACGGCGACTAAGTATTTAAAAAAAATAAGGTATTTGAAAATTAAGACCAATAACAATAAATATCTTAGAAATTGTTAATGTCACAAAAAATGTTATTTCACATAAATTTTGTGTTTTGCTAGATTACAATTTGTTTTTATAGTAAGTTTTTATCTATTTTACCAGTTATACAAAACTACGCAAAATTAATTGTGAATGAAGAGTTGTTCACAGATTATTGGCAGAAAATTCAAAGTATATATTTGTTTCTCATGAAAATATCTTAAATATTTGGCATTTACTCAAAATCCTTAGGCTATTTGAGAAAATAAATTCTCTATATAAAGAATAGCTTGCAGAAGAGAGATCTCGCTGTCGCATCCTTGGAAGCTACTGAATTCAAATACCAAATTTGGTATTGATCCAAAATTTCGGCCGCACACGCACGTCCCCAGGTAGACCTTGTTTTAGAAATCATTTTTTTCAGGGATCTCAAACTTGCATTTCAATATCCAGTTTTGGGCGGAATACAATAAACGTGATATAGAAAGAAATAATAACAAGCAAAGAAATGTATGTGAATTTAACACATCAGATTTATAACAGAATTGGGTGCATATTACAAATGAGAGTTTTCTCTCCATTAATTTAGCTGCTTTAAGCAGTGACCTATTACTTTTTGTTCTGACTGTAAGGGTAAATTTTACGAATGTTAAAGCACTACTTTTGCCAGAAATGAAGCATAAACGTATGTGAAATGTAACGTCAAGTGTTTTATGCAGTGCACCTACTTGCAGTTCTTTACTGCACTACAGAGCTTGGTAATGTCCGCATTTGCTTTACGTAAACAATGAACAGTGAATATTGGAGAATAAAGAAAGCTCAAGGCAAGCCACTTTCAGTTTCCACGCTTTGCTCCTCCGGAACAGTTCGCGCTGAAGAAACATGACGACAACAAGTAAGTACACTGACACTGCTATTTTTATTAATTTAATTTTACGTTACCCTACTCGTAGTGTTAGCGAAACCTGAAATGACTTGACTTAACTTATGTAAAGATGCAGTCGGGTTACATTGTCCTTAACGCCGAAACCTATAAGATTTATTGTATTATTTTCTATCTCTAACATTTTAATTAAGTAGCCCAGTCCCTTTGATACGGGACAGTAAGTTATCAACTAAGTTTTTCTTAGGAATATGATCATCTAGGTTTATCAATCCCTATAGTTCATATCTTTTCCTACAAAACGCTTCTATTTGAAGATTATATAATAGCAATTTCGCCCTCTTTATTACATAACGTGCATACTAATTCTTCTTTGAAGAATTCCGTTGCATAGAGGTGTTTCCGTAATCTACAGGATGTCCCCAAGAGCCCGGTTATCAGGTTTATTTGGGATCTATTGAGATTAAGTACGTTCAGAGTGGGGAGATATTTTATCCAACATTCGCTTGCATCCTTTTGTTTGAACCCATCCCCAGTTGTGGTGATAATTAGAAACCTGAAATACTTGTAATTCAGGTTAGCTTTTTTGGATTTGCTATTACTGATTGCATTATACAGTTACGGAAACTCCAGCTGGACCCTATGTGTGTACATCTTTACTAAGCGTAATTTTCACTTTCTCCACTTCGTACAGCTAATAGGGAAAGTACTGCATTGCACCCAAAAATTCGATACCGATATTTCACGGAAATACATGTTTTGAGGTCCCCTGAATACAAATATAGCATTTTTGAAAACATGTTCGTGTGTGTGTCTGTGGCACAGAGCTGTGTCATAACTCAAAAACGAATGGTCGGATTAACACCAAACTTGGTATTTAAGTTCAGTATCTTCCAAAAATGCGACACAAAGATTTTAAAGAAAATTTTCCTCGCCAAACTATCCTTTACATAGAGCATTTTTCTAAATTTTGATTTTCTAAATAATACCTCTAACGATTTTGATTAAAATGCCATATATTAAGGACATTTACATGACAAATAAAATGTATGTCTTGAATTCTCTGGGAATAACCTGTGAAGCTCTTTTCATTCGGAAGGAATTTTGTATAACCTTGTATAACTGGTAAACGTTATTAAGCGATAGACGAAACGTACTATACAAAAAATGTAGATCTCTTTGAAATACACAGTATATTTCAAATAAGATTTTTGTGGCAAACCCATTTCTGAGATATCCGTTATTAATGATTCGAATTGTTCATATGCTCACAAATAAACGATAGAGGGTAGAGGAAGCCATGTGAATGTATCACAACAGATTTTTAAATTACGTTTGCACAAAGCATTTCGTTTATAACACGTCTTAAGATACATTCTATGGTAACACAGCTATGTCTTTGAAATTAAAAATTATCTACTGATATATTCACAAGGCTTTCTTTACCAACGATAGATTCACATATATCCGTTATATACTACACCATTTATAAAACAAAACGCATTCTTCTTTCCACGTTACCTTAGGAATACAAATCAAGCAATATGTGCTTAATTATAACTTGTGGAAACAGCACTCAAATACGTATTCGTAGTAATAAGCTATTCCGACGGAAAGAAAACTATGATGGCGGAGAAACAAGAATCACAAACTTTCAAGCATATCCGTTAGATAACACTCAGCATGGAATATTTCGAAAATGGCTTACACTACAAAAAGTTTATTTGATACAATTTGAGTATTTTGATGATTTCTATATTCTTCTTGTAGTAAGTTTTTGTTTATATTTGAAGATTTATCTGCAATTCAAAATTATACAATCAAATAAAGAAGTAATCACAGGCTATTCTCGGAAATCTTCCAAATATCAACGTATGGCATTATATTCAAAATAATTTGAGCTATTTGTGAGAAAATAATAAACAATGAAACATTTTCTATATAAAGGGTAAAGGGTAGATTGGGGTTGAGGATTTTCTTATAAATTTTCGTGTCGTATCCCTGGAAGATGAAGAACTTAAACACCAAGTTTGGTATTCATCCAATTTTTCTTTTTGGAGTTATGCTTTTCTCAGACACACACGCAGCTTTTTTTCTAAAAAAAATGCTTTATGGATTCAGGGAGACGCAAAACGTGTATTTGCAGTGGATTCTCAATATCAAATTTTTTGTTGGAATATAATACTTCCCTTATGTACTATAGATAGTTATAGAAAAATTTAAAACGCACTTATTTGTCATAATTAAAAAAGAAACGTTTTGACTTCGTATCTCGTAAACATATCAATGAAGCAACCTGCAATTGGATTTAGTTAGTTGATTTCACGAATAAGCTATCATAAATTACATAGAGAGTACTTGTCTCCGCTTTAAGAATCTCTATCAGCCAAATTAATGGAGAGAAATTTATAATTTGTAATACTCAGAAAGAATAAATCTTATTACAACTTGTGTGTTCTGGGTTTTCAAGATATTTCATTTTATTAAATTTATATATTGCAAATTGCACGATTTTTCAGCTATTCTGAGTGTGGTGTTTACAAATGTAATTTACATGGTATTTAATATATAATGTACCTCAAATTGCGGTGGAAATAGGTTTTAATTTGATGCAGAAATTATAGGTGCTTTTACTACACCTCTCATTAACGCCTCTATTTTTTAATATTTTAAAAATATTACTTCTCCAACAGTTTAAATCATATGCTGGTCACAATGTCACGAATAATGTAAAAATATTGCTCTACTAAATGCATATAAGAGTAGGTCAACGTTACAAATGACACATGGCAGTTAAACCTGTAGAAATGTAAATATATAACTGAATGTTTCGAAAACAGCCCCCAGAAAGTTATTTTACATAAATGTAGATTGTAATGAGCTGTACATTCCTTGGGGAGGGGTTGTTAGCATCGCTTTTTACTTCTTGGCGACATCGTGACTGTCACTGTACGTTTATTGGTTCATTTGAGTCAGTGTATGCCAGACACAATGGCCTAAATTCTGCAGTCGCCTTCCAGTGACACCTGCTTGAGGAACTTTCTGATAGATGGTCCTCGTTGCGCAGTCGCCTTCCTGTGTCATCTCTACTGAGATTTTGTGGAATGCGAACTTTGGAATTGTGGAACTGCTGTCTTTTCTTTGAGTGTAACGTAGTCATTGGGATGATGTGCGTATGCATTTACTTAATTGGGTAGCTACCTCTCTTTACTATCTGCTTATATAAGTTGTTGATAGATGCCCTTAGTTGGGTAATCACCTACCCGTACCGTCTATGTATTTATTTTCTATTAGTTTTGCCCTATTGGGGAACTTTGTGCAATGGTGATGTGGCGTATCAATAAGTGCATTGTCATTACCAGATGCATTGTTGTGTTGCATTATCGAAAGCATTACTGGGTTCCTCTGATTATTTTTTAGGCTTAACAATCCTTGCTTTTGGCGCGGACCACACCAAACAGAGGGCTTTGTTTGAATTCCGTCTGGTATGACGCCAACCTTGGCTGCCTTAGCTAGACACAGTTGGAGGGCAGGACCTAGATAGCGTCACTTGAGTAAGAGCAATGGTTGTAGCAAAATGTGCGCGTGGTCAGCCCATGGGTTCGGAGCATCTCCCTCCATTCTCTCTTCCTATGTCATAATGTAGAGTCACCAAACGTTTATTAATAAATTCCAGGTAATGTGTGTTATGTAGTGTTTTTGTGTAATGTAAAATTCCATGCCTCCCTCTAACTATTACACACAAAGGTCCCGGTTTTCTCTTGCTGTAGCGAGTTGCGTTTCCCCATGTGCGTGCTGGGGTGAACTAAATTTATCATTTTCTGGAAACCTTTTGTCCCTCACCTCAGCATGTAACAGTATTGAATGTCCATTCCGGTATCTACCTGGCAATTGAGGAAAGCCACGAGAAAAGGACAAATTAATTGGTACACGAGAATTTAACCCACGACCTCCCGAATGCGAGCCACAAACATTTCCCCCTGAGCTATTTCGTACGGGCTAAGCTTTTCTCCATCTTCTATGGTTTACCAATTATGTAAAATTCACTGTGTATGAAGAGGAATCCGCAAATTATTCACATAAAATTCAAGGTAAACATTTTATATGAAAATATCTTAAACATAGTGTTTTAACCAAAATCGCTAGAGCTATTTTTGAGGAAATTAAAAGTTTAGGTTAAGGGTGAGGGATTTTCCTGATATTAAGATGCCGCGTTCTTTGAATATGTTGAACTTAAATATTAAGTTTGGTATTTATTCAACTCTTCGTGTTATGCAGCTCAATCACACACACATACGTGCACATAGACCTGGTTTCACAGTTTAAGCCTAAGCTTTGAATCGGGCTTAAGCTGAGACTTAAGCTACCATGGAGTTTTACAGCATAGTCCAAGCGATTAGCTGAGCTTATACGTGGCTTGACTTAAACCGTACTGAACAGTCAAGCTAAGGAGTCGCCGTGTTATTTGAAAACGTGTTAGTGATAGGAAAATGAAAATTATTTTAACCCATACGCACAACAGAAGACGATCTAGAATGTTTACAATCCGTCCAAGCCATTTTAGCGTATGCAATAGCTGAGAATTCTACAAGAAATTTTGATTAAGTAAATAGTCAGAAATTATGGTACTATAAATTATTGGTGAAACAAAAACGTTAAACCGACTGGTAAGAAACAAAATTTAAATTGGAATGCCCTTAATTTTAAATTTCCACTTCATACTTTTGTCGTATACATTGTCGTACTCATTGAAGTCACATCTACATATAACCTATTACCTTACATTTCAGTAACAAAGCCCCCTCGTCCGAAACAATGCTTCTCTTGACATTGAGGTTATATGCAAGTGGAAGCATGTTAATTGAAGCTGAAGATTTTTGCAGCATCTCAAATCTTACAGCGTAGAGAGCTACCAAAATTGTTTCACGCCGTTCTAATCCACCCTCGGTATCGCAATGTTTATCCGCGTTTGGTTTTTCTTACTCCAAAATGTCCTTCACCAGAAGTAGAAATCCCTTTAAATATCTTTATAACATAAATAGGACACCACTAATTGTAGTTAAAAATCAAGATTTAGGAGTACATTTTGTAACAAATCTTCCATTTAACAGACACATGGAATTAATTGTAACAAAACTGCTAAAATGTCTAGGCTACATTATTAGAAATTCATATAAATTTAAAGAAAAAACATTAATTCAACTTTACAACTTCTTTGCTAGACAAAATCTCGAACGTGTTTCTATTATTTGGTATCCTAAGACCACAAAATATGTGAACTTAATAGACAAAGTACAATTGAAATTTTTAAAATATGCACTAGTTAAAAAAATTGTATGCTATCCTACGTATACAAATTACGAAACCATCTTAGATATATATAAATTTAAAGCTTTAAATTTCAGAAGAGATATTGCGGCATTAATATTTCTGTATTACACTCTATTATTGATGATAATATTATCACAAATATATTATTTTATGTAAAAATAAAATAAGTAAATATAAGGAGCTTTTTTTCACCCCAAGAGCAAACGCAGAAATCCTTAAAAATGCAACATAAACAGAATTGTATATTTATATAACAAACTTCATTATTATGATGTAGATATTTTCAACATGTCTGAAACCCAATTCAAAAATGGAATAGTCAATAATCATTTTTTCGTAGATTAATACAAATATTTAAATTAGAAATAATTGTATAATTACCAAGCCAGCTTCTCTTTCTTTTCCTTTGTAGTTGTTTTTATTCCTTATTATTTTTTTTCTTATTTCGTTTCTGTTTTTCGGAACTTTTATTGTTAAGTTGTCTTGTTGCTTTATTGTTAAATTGTAATAATTTTTGTTTGTTTCTTCTCTATAAGCTAGATTTATGAATGATTGTATGTTACTATATTTTGTAATAAACATTATAATTGGGCTTATGCCTCTTATGTTCAGAACAATACGTAAATAAATAAAAATAAATAGTAATTTGTCCATTTCTTGCACTGTATTGCATGCTTATGTTGCTTCACAATTTTTAGGGATATGCCGACTTCTTGAGAAGTAAAGTACTACGTTTTGACTCTGATTTTTCAGTCATTTTAATTTTATGTTACTAGATAGCCAAAAAAAGGGTATATTAGAAAGAGCGTCGCCATAAACAAACGATGGGAATTCACTCGATGCGCATGCGTAACCGTTACCAACTTTCCTGATCCGGGGTATTGTTCAGCTGAGTAAAGCCGAACCTGCCCCATTGTAAAACTCGAAAACCTTAAACTGTGAAACTGGCTCACTCTCACTCACTCACTCACTCTCACACACACACACACACACACACACGCGCGCGCGCGCGCGCGCATATCCCTTTTGTGTTCAAGGGACACCAAAAACTGTTCAGAAATAACAAAATGTTTTGATAATGTTAAAATTTGGAGTAATCGCTTACCTTACTGTAGGGAAACATACACCCAACAGGGCAAGAAAAAGCACATAACGGGAAATCATAAATCAATAAACTAGATAGGAATATTGTGCCGTATCAGTAACCTTTGGCATACCAAACACATTTTTGCGTCGCATTGTAGACAGTATTATTGGGTAACTATTTATTTTGGGCTGAACGAGCCTTCTCCTTTGGCGCCGACCACGCCAGAGAGAGTAGGCTTTGTTTTGAATCCCGTCTAGTATGACACCAGCCCCGGCTAGCTAGCATGCCTAGCCAGGGTTGGAGAGGGGGATATTGTTAGCATTACTTTTTTATGTGGGCATCACTTTTGTGATTAAGTGTGTAAGGAGTAGATAATATGCGGTGAGGCATCTCCCCTCAGCCCTTTGTCTCCCTGAGTGTCGTGTAGATTTGCCAATTGTTTTATCAATAAATGAGGTAATGCGTATGATGTGATATCTGTGTATATTTTGTCAAATAACCTCACGCCTTCATCTGAATGTAGACACTAAGGTCCCGATCCTCTTGCTAAGCTTACCCCCATGTGTGTGTGTGTGTGTGTGTGTGTGTGTGTGTGTTGGGGTGATCAACATTTAATAATATAGCTGGAAACCTTTTGGCCCTCACCCCAGCATGTAACAATATAACACTATAAGATAAGTTGTAGCATAAAATGTAGACAGATGTAAGAAACATTGTAATTAACTAAGCAGCGAGCTAGCAGCGGGGTTAAAAGTCCATTAACATACGTACGCCAACGAGCAGAGGATTCGGCAGAATTGCGTCGAGCTGAGAGAGAGAGGTTAAGAAAATATTTTTAGATGATTTTCTAAATATATAAAAATCTAAGATGCAGTGGTCCAAGGGGAAACAGGGCGGAGATAGGGGGACAATTCCTGGAAAGTTAAGGGAGTCGGATAAGAAGTCACAATTAGATAGAGAAGCAAGGGTTGTGAGTGAGACAGGGATAGTGTGTTTTACCAAAGGTGTCAGACCAAAGCTTGACTTCTATAAGTGAACGATTTATTTCTCATAGCTCGCCAGCAAAACAAACAATGGAAATAAAGCTTAGGTAAAAATACGCGAAAGTTAGCGTCATAGTAGCCAGGTAGAAAAGGAAATTTCGCTCCAGATTTCAACACTCTTTCATATTCTCTCATGTGAGCTGTTTGGTGACAGGTGCTGCAACGCGTGTGCGTGTGGGTGGGGGAGACAGCATGTGACATAGATATAGCTACGTTCACTGCAACAATTAAAACAGTAGGAAGATGTATAGTAATATTATAATACAGATTACTTAATTATTATTCAAAGTTGAAGAGTCGCTAGGCGCTACATTAATTTGTTGTGTTAGAATAAATTAAGTCGTTGAGAAATTCAGCTTATTGCCTTCACCCACAATATCCCGAGATGCAGATAGGTAGGAATATAATGTATTCACAGCTCACAACTAGCAGCCGAGGTAGAGAACCTTTGAGAACTTTAACCTAGAACTCATCGCCAAGGTAAGATCTCGCGTGTAAAGTGAAGCGCTACTCCCCGCCCGCTACATTGTGCATGACACGAATTCTTAATAAAGTGTTGTTTTAACATCCTTACATCCTTCTAGCAATAATACTTGCGAACAATGCAGTGAAAAGAAATCTTGTGACATTTCTATCAGATCCTATAGCTTTGCGGTTATATTCGGAAGATTATTTTTATTAATCCTGTAATTTTACCATATTTCTGTATTGAATTGAAGGGATTTTAATTATTCTTTTTTCCATCAGCAAATTATAAGACAATGTTTTGTAAACGACGTCACAGATATCATCTTTCTCTGATCCACTGCTACCCGTAATATAAAAATCTGGATTTAGGGTAAAAAATCTCTGCATCAAATCACCAGAGCAACATTTTATCGCCTTAGCAATATTTTGTTGTTGTGTAGGGATGTTTTGATTAAATACATTAAAATAGTCAACAACAACAGCCGAATAAAATAACACTTGTGAAACCACCCAGACACTAACAACACCCACACAAATGCTAACAGTGGATCATCCTCTGCCACTGTGCATAAACCAAGAGGACGGGGGTATAGACGGACAAGCCCTACAAAGTATTACAAAAGTACCGCAGAGAAACACATTCCCTCGGGTGACATTTCAAACAGTGTAGCCTTAAGCATATAACATATAACTTTCTATTTAAGGTTTTTCAGATTCAAAATCATAAAATTTAGACGAATGTTAGTTAAATATTCCCAGAATCATTTACGTAATTTTGGAGCCTGCAACAAATCCCCATGTGTACAACAAGTGCAATGAACCAACCACACGAATTTGTACTTCCGTCAAACTATATTGTTACATGTTGGGATGAAGGCCAAAAAGTTACCAGAAAATGATTAATTTAGGTCACCCAACACGCACATGGGGGGGACGCAACTCGCTGGCAGCAAAATGTCCGGGACCTTAGTGTGTAGATTTAAGGGAAAGTTGTGGGTTTCATATTACACTGAAGAAGTACATAACACGCGTTACCTTCACGTATCTGGGATTTATTCACAAAAGGTTTGGCGACTCTACATAATGAACAAAGGAAACAGGGTAGAGAGAGATACCACTAAACCGTAGACTGGCCATACACACGTCTGCCTTCAACGACCGCTTCCACTGGAGTGACACTATCTTACCCCCACCAACCGTGTCTAGCCAAAGCCAGACAGGGCTGAAGTCACACCAACAGTTTCAAACATCTTTCCCTTTGACGTGATCCTCACCGAAATGAAAGATCCTTAAGCCGAAATATAACTAAGGAGACACAATAATGCTACGTCTGGTAGCAACAATACAACACAACGGTGCGTCTGGTAATGATAATAAGATTAATAATACGCCACATCATCCATAGTTTCTTCCTTCTGGCTACTTCTCTAATCCGATTTATTGTATCGCTGTAACAAACATCCACACAGTTTTACGTAACATTATTTCACTTGAAACTTGTTCTTTTGTGCACTTTTGCAAGAAATTTCTCAGAATCGTATTTTCTATCTTCCACAAAGGAATACCGGTGCCAGTAAGCGCTTTGCAAAGATCTAGTGAAAACTGTGATTGTCACTGGGAGAATGCGTTGAAAGAGATCAAATTTGCTTTTGGTTCGCCTGATATTTTTGCTCGACACAGAGAACACTTATGTTTCAATGTTTGCGTATGCTGAGAAAGTGACACTTTTTAGCGCAGTTACGTTCACAGACTTTGTAAAATGAGACTGGTCCATCTGCTCAAAATGCGACACGAATTCCTTTAGAAATTTATTTATCTTTGACTGTAATCCTGCCGGTTCTTTTGGCATAATTAAAGAAAGAAAGAAACCAACAAGAAATCACCAAACAATACCACACTAATTCCGCAGAATACTAGTCTTCAGTGTATGAGAAAAGTGAACTAAGAATAAGCAGATCAACAACCTCCCTGCGTTCTTTCTACAACCCAACATTCACACATGTTCACACTTAGGCGACACTTAAGAAAGGGATGGGTGTGTTAATAGTGCCACTTTTCTTTTTAGCTAAGTGATGAATGACCACGCTTGGTCGTAAACCCCTTCTCACCATTTGCCAAGCCTTCAGCCCGCCAGAAGTCACGAAATAGGGAAAAGTAACTTTTCCGGAATAAGTCTAGGTTACCAAAAGATAAGGAAAATATAAAGTGAAATGTTTATGATGTGGATTAAAAGTAAGGTATAACGATTTCAGAAAATATTAGTCAGCAGCCAAACTTACATTTCCATTTTGTTTCAATGCAATGCAAAGTTGGCGTTGAAAAATCAATAAAATAAGCACTTAAAGGCAAAAATAAGCAAACATTATCATTACTGTACACAACCCTAGTATGATATGATCTTATGTCGTCATTTTTATATCTTTTATAATAAAGTATAGGCATTTTGTCTAAGTGATGTTACTACAGGGAGAGCCAAAAGACTACGAACCGGCTGCGCGGTGTTTTTTATGTCCGTGTCCTCGGCGCTCGTTGCCGTCTGACTATTATTGCAAGGCGCGGATGAAACAACACAGCATTTTTAGAACTACTTTTAAAGGCTTTACTTAATAACTTTATGAAAATGTGTTTGAGGACAATTATTAGTAGAGATTTGTGGCTCCCTTTGTCCCCCGATCCAACCCCTGCGATTTCTATCTCTAGGGTAAGTTAAAACAAAGTGTAAAAAACAAACCCACACACCATGGCAAAATTAAAACAAAATATCCGCCAGGAAATTGCAAGCATTTCTCAATGTGAACTACGGCGAGTGATGGATAGTTTCATAAAGAGGTACCAAAAATGTATGAACAACGGCGGTGGTCAGTTTCAGCATCTCCTTTCATAAACCTGATAAGTAAAGCCTTTAAAAGTAGTTTTAAAAATGTTGTATGGTTTCATCCACACCTTTTTGTGATAGCGGCAGACGGCAACGAACGCCGAGGACGCGAACAGGAAAAACACCGCGCAGCCGGTTCGTAGTCTTTTGGCTCCCTGTGTATTAAAACACAGGTATCCATGGCAGCCCAATCCACACTTTTCGATCGGTCACATGTTTATTTTCATTCAATTTTAACCACATGGCATTTCTCTGTCTTTTCATTTGTTGTCTAATTTTCTGAATTTTACGATGATTAGTTAATAAACCAAAATCGAAACACCCATACCCACAACAGACTTTGGGTGAAATCGTGAGAATCATTTGAGATTCTCGATAAAGTTGGCATAGTTTTCAACCCTGTTAAGCCTAGAAAGCTGTCTCCTGACACGTATTAGACATATTCTTAAGGGATATTTTTGCGACGACACCAGGCCTCACCAGCAGGTGAATAGCAAGCCTTTTCTTGGTGTTGTATATCCAGGATAGCCGATCTGCTTAGAAAAGGTCTGACTCACACAAATAGCCTTGGTCGCCTTTCCTCTTTTCGCATCAATTTACTTTGAAATGTTGAAAAAATTCTATATAATTATTTACAATTGTCTTGATATTAATTGGTCTCACATTGTATTATAGCCTCTCAGCTTTACTGACATAAACGCCTATTCTATCTTTCAAAACCCTTAACATAAGATTATTATGTAATTTCATCAGTGTTTACGTAATTGCATCCGTTTGCGGGGGAGGCTGTATGAGGACTGCTATCGTATAGCAGTGCTACCGGAGCGGCGAGCTGCCAGTTACGTCATTCAAGATCAGTGGCGTAGCTTGATACTGTGTTCCGGTATACTAGATTTTAAAGATTGAATTTAGAATTTTTTAAATGATGCACAAATTCCCATATATATAATGTTGGCTCATCACTATTACGATTCTATTATTGTTATTATTATTATTATTACTATTATTATTTGTTGTTTTAGTAGTCATTAGCATCACTACTAATTGCTGAAATTGACTGAACATACATTTTAACAAAATCGATTATAAAAATATGGCGTTAGATTTTCTTGTGTATAAGCTCCAGTCGGCGATTTCTATAGCAAGCTTTTCTTTCAATGTTTTTAATATTTAATATTCCTTCAACACTCCATTCCGTTTTCCCGCAAAAAGCAAACATACGAAGCAACACACTTTGTAATGAATGTTGCTGCCAGTTAACTAATTAAATTTACTGTACCAGGATGTTTGAAATTACGTTTTTGGTTCCTTTCCTGGAAGACAATGCCAATCTTAGGAATTAGTCTTTTACCTTTAAGTTCACGATTTTTCGCATAAGATAAGAGTCGAAAACTGAGTTTTTAATAAGTAATCCACTAAATCGATGGAACTGTCCATATTTCTAAAATCATAAATAAATCACGCACAATGAAAGCAATACACAGGTTTACGTAAAATTAACATTTTACTACACTGCACGCACATAATGCTGGTTCACCAATAACTGAAGAATTAAATGTTTATGTTACACTGCCTTGCACTACTCTTGTCTCCAACCCCTATTTTTCTGTTTCCGGACCTTGGGGAGAGCAGGTACTCAGAGTCTCTACTGCTGCTTTTGTGTCCTTAATGCACAACAAAGTATAGGCATGTCTTTCTACAACGAGAGGCCGAAATTTAGTGGGAAAAGCTATAGGTACAGGGTGAATCACCTAAAACCTGCGCTAATATTTCGGAAATGAAAGTGCTATCGATGTGCCATTTCTGCAGCATTGATTGGTATTCAGGGGCTCGTACATTTAGCCTATAAACAGATTTTAATAATACTGAGAAAGTGTATTTTTTGAGCAAACATATAATTTTTAAATGGAACAATGCCTAGTTACTTCAACAAAATAAAGTTAGTGTAAATTAGAATGCCAGTGGCGTTTGTTGCAAGATTCTAATGCAAGTGGTTTACGAGGAATCTTATTTTGAAACCTCTACGCACCGACAATTGTACTTCCTATGGTAGCACAAACTAAATAAAAACAAAAGGGAATTACAATACTTCTGTGGATTCTTACAAGTAAAGAGAACATAGCCCTTCAAAGGTTGTGTTCAAAATGACCACCGGCAGCTTCAATGCACGCTTCCAGTCTGCTATGGAAAGACTGCTGCACACGTTCTAGTATTTCAGCGGAAATTTCAGAACAGGCAGCAGTAATCCGTTGTTTCATATCGTCTGGTGTAGTTGGTACATCCTTGTAGACAATGTCTTTCAGCCTTCCCCACAGAAAAAGGTCTAAAGGGCTCAGATACGGTGAACGGACCAGCCAAGGTACAGGTCCTCTTCGTCCAATACAACAATTTGGAAACAATCCGTTAAGACAAGCTGTAGTACTTCGTGCACTATGGGCTAGACAGCCATCACGTTGGTACCACAGGTTCCTGCTAGTCTGCAAAGGAACGTCTTCTAGCATCTGTGGCAGATGGTCTGTTAGGAGGCTGCGATACTTGTGCGAGTTCATTGTTCCTTCTATGAACAAAGGGCCTATGAGCTGATGGTTCACTATCCCACACCACACGTTTAAACTCCATGGACGCTGACGTTCCACCTGACAAAGCCAACGGGGATTCTCAACAGACCAATAGTGCATGTTTCTGCAGTTTAACTGGCCATGATTAGTAAACGTTGCCTCATCACTAAACAAGATACATGATGAATCTGGAGTATCATGTCTTAATGCCCATGTACAAAAGTTAACACGATTCTCAAAATTGTTTCCATGCAGCTCTTGACGGAGAGAGATGTGATAGGGATGGTACCTATGTCGATGGAAAATGCGCAGTGCACTTGCCTGACTTATACCACCTCACGTGCGATTGTGCGGGAACTAATGTGAGAATCTACTGCAACGGTAGCCAAAACATTAATTTCTGCCTATTCTCCAGTCACCTGATTGTTTCTGTTACGTTTTCTAGGTGTTACAGTACCACTCTCACATAATTGGTTGAAGAGGTTGATAAATAATTGCCGAGATGGTTGAGGTCTATTGGAATACGTTTCCGCATACACCGTACAGGAACGAACTGCATTCTTCCTATACTCTCCATACACCATGAGCATGTCGGCTTTTTCTGCATTAGTAAACCCCATCTTCGATTCACGACTTACTGCTTGAACTGTCACAAACTAACTGACCAGAAAGTCGCAATGCAATCAACGAACAGAAAACACAATGCAACAAACATAACAACATCGTACCTAGCAACTAAGCAGGTTGAATGGGACAAACAATTGTCAGGGTGGAAACTTTTCAAAATACGATTTCTCGTAAACCACTTGTACTAGAATCCAGCAACAAAGACCATTGACATTCTTATTTACCCTACCTTTATTCTGTTGTAACTAGGTATTGTTCCATTTAAAAATTTTATGTTTGCTCAAAAATACACTTTCTGTCTTATTAAAATCTGTTTATAGTCTAAATGTACGGGCCCCTGACTACCAATCAATGCTGTGAAAACTGCACATCAATAGCACTTTCCATTTCCGAAAATTGGCGGTGCAAGTTTTAGGTGATTCACCCTGTATAAGTCCACTCTTGATGGGATTTGCACTCGCTCAGCCATCCCAGTCTCTACTCGACTTTGCTGCCGCATCACGAGATTTTGAAGCTGTCTAAGTATGAGCACTACAATCTGAACTTACTAGTAGGAGGTGGGGTGTTGGGGTAAGCAGCGGTGAAGCTGATTGTATTAATTAGTTTTTCATCACTTGTTTGTGGCTGTCTTTATTTATATGTTTAAAAACTTACTTATTTTCTTGGCGATTTATTAAGGTAGACTCAGTCACAAGGTCTAGCCTTACGCTACGCTACTGCAAGATACACGAATACAAAGGTTTATGTGAGATTGCATTCGATAGAGAAAATGAAGTCGGTGTTACGCATTAAATTATTTTTCACAAATGTTAATCATTTGTCTTTTGAGAGCTACCTACTAATTTAAGTTATTATTTGTTATTTTTAGCAACCTCACAGTATTGCTGTTCTTATATGATACGAAAATATCGGAATTATGATTTTAATTGTCTACTACGATATTGTTTCTAGAAAAGAAGGTGATGCCAGAGGTCAGTGAAGATGTTATGGAGAAGATCCTGGTCCTCAGTGGCTCAGATCGTCAGAAATGCGAGGAGGCGCACGAGGTTATGAAAGACTGGCTGTCCAAACAACCTCATCTACCCAAGGATATGCGTAGGTTCCTTTTTGTTTAAAAAATTGAAACTTTAAGCCATATATGTATGTAATGAGAAATAAATACACACAAAGAAAACTATACAGGTCTGAGTGGAAAATTACAGTATAAATAGATAACTTGTATATAGTTATAAACGTTCCTATGCGCTTTGCTCTCCAATTGTTATATGTAATGGAAGTACTGTGTTCCCTTGATAACGAAGCTTTCGGAATTACAGATTTCGAGGTTGCCTGAATTAGAAACGAATTTTTGAAACAAAAGGTCCATTTGTCTCTTTCCCAGAAAATTCAAAGAGATCTGTTTTGTTTTACATGTAAATTTCTTAAATAAATCGTATTTTAATCAAAATCGTTTGAGTCATTTTTGAGAAAACAAAACATTTCAACAAAATTTTCATGTAAAGGTTGGGTTGGGATAGGGAATTTTCTTGAAAATATTCGTACCGCATCTTTGGTATTTATCCAATTTTTCGTTTTTTAGTTATGTTGTTCACAGACACACTTACATACATGGACATTTTCTGTAAGTACGTTTTTTTAATTGGGGAGCCTCAAAAAGGTATATTTCCGGTGAAATTTCGAAAAATAATTTTTTGATGAAATGCAATACTTCCTTAGGTGACAGAGAAAATAAAACTATATATCTCATGAAAACACACAATTTCTGTCAAATAGTTTTTTTGTGGCATTAGCTATTTCTGAGATATTCTTTACTATTGGTTTGAATAGTCGAGTTTTATATCTCTCATTCGCTTTCGGGCAGTTGGCTGCAATGCCATGTCGGGGAAGAAAAATGTTTTTTCCACCATGTAACCTTGAGAGATGAATGGAAATGAAAGGGAATATGAGATATGGTAGATGATAATTCCCCTGCTACCAAAGAAAACTACAAACTAACTCTTGAACTTTATCATAAGATGTAATTTGTGTTATTTATCACGGGTTTTTTCCATGTATTGAGTAAACCTGTACTAATACGCCTTAAGGAAACGTGTTTCCCGTTGAAATTCCGGTTTTTAGCACGTTTTTATACGAGTGCAGATCACGCAGGTAAGGTGTGATCTTGATTAGGTGTCCCTGTTCCCTAAATAAAAGAGGATATTTCTAGAAAAAAGGTTGGCGGGCGGGCGGGCGGGCGGGCGGGCCTGCGTGCGTGCGTGCGTGCGTGCGTACGCGTATGTACATGAATGCTGTAGCTCAAAAACTAATGTTCGGGAAATACTAAAATTAGTATTATATTCAAGAATGCAACATAAAGGATTTCAAGAGACCCATCCATTTCAACCACTCTTTATATGAAGGATTTTGCGTTAAATTTTCAAATATAACTACGATTTTTATTAAAATATAAAATTTTAAGACATTTGTATAACCAATGTGTATACCTAACTTTCAGTCAATAACCTGTGAAATCATCTTTATTTTAATGAATGCAGTATAATTATCAAACCATTAGAGACAGAAAAATATACTTAGTACAAGCAAAATTTACAGCAATTAAAACGCCAGATTTTGGTAAAATAACATGTTTTGCCAAGAAATTCTTTCTTGTCACTTTGGATTTTCCAATACTGTTATCATAGTCTTTTAAGTGCTAGATCTCCACTCATTAGTTTTTCGTGGTCATGCAAAGAGCTTGGAATTTCAAAGTCCACACAGAGGGACCCATTTTAAAGATTATACGTGGTTCAACTTCCTATTTCCCTTACCTACAATTAAATGCTTAACGAACAATCTGATGTGATACATTTGAAGGTAGAGAAAATCATGTGATACATTAGTGAGTATACAAACTATTTTTCCTAAAGCTTATATTTATATCCACTAATAATCCAAATAAACCTTTGCAGCATAGCTACATTACACATTTCGTTGTAGATACAAAGAGAAATGCGATAGTCAAATGTTTAAGAACTGGATGCTATATTTTAGCCTTAAAATTTCATACTGTTTCCATGCAATTGCGAGAAACAACTGGATGTTTAAAGGGTTTTAAAGAATGACCAAGTGATGAAGAATTTGAACCATGAATAAATGATATCTCAGAAATAGCTTATGCCACAAATAACTTATTTGAAATCAATTGTGTATTTTGAGTACTACGTTTTTGTCCGTCACTTAATATTTAATAATTGCACAAAATTATACCAAAATTTCTCCTGAATAAAGAGCGCTTCAAAGGCTATTCCCGGAAAATTCAAGATATAAATTTTATTTATTATGCAAGTACCTTTAATATATGGTATTTTAATAAAAATCGTTAGAGCCATTTATAGAAGACTAAGATATTCTAAAAATGTTCCACGTTAAAGGTAGCAGAGTAGGAGGATTTTCTTGAACATCTTTGTGTTGCATGCTTGGAAGTTACTACATTTAAATACCAAGTTTGGTACTTATCCGACTTTTTATTTGTGAGTTATGCTGTCCTCAGACACACAGATAGGTACGCACATGTACCTTTTCTAAAAATGTTTTTTTTTTATTCAGGGTGTCTCAAAACATTTAAGGTGAAGTCTCGGTATGAAACTTTTTGGTGGCCTACCTACGTGTATGTGGTAGAGAAAGAATAAGCTTTCGTAAGAATAGTTTGTAGAAGAGATATAAAAACAAACAAAAATAGATAAAGAAAATTATGTGAATATAGTATATCAAACATTTTCCCACATACGATATCTATAGTTTCACCGTTGCTCTAAGCATTTCAACGGTTTTCTTTTGCTATCGTAGTAAACGTTGAGCATTTCTTACTTTCTGCTTTACACGACCTCCAATAATAATTAACCGCTGCTTCTGCGCAATGTCTTTATCGGTATAATTTACCATAATTTCCAGAAAACAAAGTTGGGTGCGCTGAAGGTTGCTTATATAAGAAATGACATGTTCTTATATGACAATTAAGCAAATAAATTAATGCATATACCTACGCCCTTTTTACCGCTTGAGGCTTTCTTCCCACTTACGCTTACTCATGAGTTACATACTAAGTTGCGACTGTATGTAGCTATTGGAGCTTGATGATCATTTCTGAACATATTTCAAATTTGATTGAAGTCAATACATAATTAGAAGTGATTCAAATGAAGTGTATCCCATCAATTTTCAATTTTAGAAAAACCACTGCACGTAAAATCGTATACACAAGATTCTAAAGAAAACTAGTCCATACATTTCAATTGGTCGAAGTCTGTACTATTAATGTAGGTATTAAAGGTAGTTCGGTTAAAGTTTCTTCAAGATTGCAATGAGTATAATCGACAGAAAAGTGCCTGGGGGAAAGTACACTGGTATTTGTTTCTATTTAACTGTTTTATGCATTAGGAGTAGAATAAGCTCACAATGGAATCCAAGACAGTGGTCGAAATTTACAAACTACATTTTAAACATGTTGCATAATGTAATGATTTGCGTTCACGTTTGTCACGTGAGCAACAGGGATTGAATTTACACCCTCCCGAATGTAAAAGTGCTAACCTACTTTATCTATAAATCCTTAAATAAATTAAATATTTAATCATATGCGTTCAACTAATAGACAAAGTGCACTTTATATTTTAAATTTATTGCGATGAATTTAGATTCTTGAACTATCTCAGACCCATCAGCATGCAAGCAAAAATTCCAGATTTGCTTGTGTGTTCCTTAATATATCTTCACAAATTAAAAAGAAATACAAAAGCTAGCATTTAAATCAAATAAAATATTAGAGATCATAGATTTATAAAAAATGTGTCGCATAACGTAACGGTAGACTTTAAAAATGCAAAATGCACAGTGATGTAGGTAACCATTCCACATATATAGCACCGGCATGGATGGTCGAGCCCGTTAAAGCTCGAACTCGCGAATGATAGGTCGGCGTCCCCGTCAGGACCGTCGTCCCTGATTGAGATTTCTTTCAGGTTTTCCTCCGTCCCCATAACTTAAAACTCCGGGTACGTACCTTAAACTTAGGTCTCGGACGTTTCCTTCCCAAATTTCTTTCCCAATAGTTATTTCATTTCATCATCAGTGTCCACTGCCTGTGGTGTCATTATATTAGAACCGGCATGAACTTATGCGGTAGAGGAGAAAAAATTCCGATGTATTGCAATCTACCCACTTTAACTTTTACAGCTGTTACTTAAGGTTATTTATAAAATACTGTTTCTCTATATTTCCTGCTAAACCCGATTAATGTTCCCCAAAATGTTTTCAACATATTTAAAAAGCAGTCTTGGTCAAATATTAAAAAGCAAAATTTTATACACTAGCTTTTATTTAGCATAGTTTTATCCGACTTTATTAAAACAAAAGAATGGTGACTTAGGAATTAAAAATGTGGTAAAGCTTTACAGCATCCAAACAAATATTTCAAAAATTAACATAAAAACCTTTCACTTGACTTAAACAAATATGCACTTTTCTGCAACATTTGACTATTACGATTTCCCCCTTATTCAGAATCATACAAATTTCACTCAAAATGAAGAAGGCTTCACAGGCTATTCGTAGAAATTTAACACATTTTACTGTATATATCATTATTTCAAACATAAAACATTTTAATAAGAAATCGTTAACTGTTTTTACAGAAAATGAAAATAAACGAAACTATTTCAAGGTTAATTTGGTGAAAACCTTTATATCGCATCCTTGAAAATTGTTAGAATAAAATACCAAGTTTGATAATTATCCGACTTTTCCTATAAAAACATTAAGGAAGTACCTTTTTTTATTAACTCAGGGGAACTAGATGAATTTTCAGTGTAGTCTCGATATAGAATTTTTAGATGAAATGCAGGATTTTCTTCGCTTATTACAAGGAAACTGTAGAAAAATAAAAGAGAACGTAAAAATGGATAGCCCCTTTTAAACACCAAAAGCACGTTTACGTATTCCAAAGGCTTTCACACTAGTCTCGTAGGGAATTTATAAAGAGGAACAGGGTTTCGAAACGTAGAAACATTCGGCTAAGGCTAGGCCTATTGTGTCTATTAAAAAAGGTACATTTTAACGCGGGATCCCCGAAACCGAGGCAGAACATTGCAAGTAGGCTGTAACGGGCCTTTTTGCTTCTAACGTGACTCCTGGGAAGGAGGAATGAGGGGAGAAACCCAAAGGGCGATAAGATCCGGATGACGGCGGGCGTAAGCACGGACGGGGTCCCTAACGTTTCCAGATAGAATGCACCCACCGCCAAATCCCACCCACGAACCCCTAACCCCTGGCAGTCCGGTCTGGTAGGCCCACTTTGGAGGCGGATTCCAATTGGGCAGTCATGCCCCATGCCAGGAAAAAAACTTCTACAAACTGCACATCCAGTACCCATCCACAACTCCGAACACCGTCCCCCGGTTATAAAATCCTGAAACAGATTACAATGAAGAAGATGATGGATACAGGAAATTTGTGGTAGAAGAGGAACCACCCCAGCATTCGCCTTCCGAACTTAAGAAACCACGAAATACACATGGGTTAGAACGGGCGGTTGCCGGGGATCGAACCCGGGACTTGTCGAATGCGAATCGTACACGTTACCGCGTCACCACCTGCTCGGTATTGTGTTTTTAAACTTCGGAAAGAACTTTCTGGGAATAGTCCATGAAGTCCTCTTCATTCGGAGAGAATTTCGTATAAATGTTTATAACTAGTAAGCCACAAGAAATAGACAAAGGTTTAGGTCTCTGTAAAACACACAATTTATTTCAAATAATCTATTTATTACATAAACAATTTCGAACGTATCTGTTGTTATTGTTTCAATTTTTCAGTACTTGTATTTTGAAGTGCTGTCAAGTTATTTGTCGCGATGTCATGAAAAGAGCAGCCTATAGTGATCCACTTTTTAACATTTAACTGTTGCTTAGATTTTCTGTATCCCCCCTTGTACCTACAACGAAATGTGTAATTAAACTATTTCAACGAAGGTTTATCTCGACTTTCATGAAGTAGATAGAAAAATGAGCTTTTACAAGAATAGTTTGCAGAAGCTATATCAAAATAAACGATGGGAGACGGAGAAATGCATGTGAATGTAAAACATTCTAATGAAAGCAAAGTGAATATTGTTATACACCGGAGTGAGGCCAAAAGGTTTGCAGCTAGATATTAAAGTTTAGTTACCCCAGTATATACATTGGGAGGCATAGCTGTAGGGGTAGCAATAGGACTAAAATCTTAAACTACAGGTTCCAGAACAAGCGTTGGATAGTTATAATAAAATACCCAGAATTTCACATTAATCACATTACCTGTGCTTTACTGGGTGCCCCTACATCACAAACAAAGGACAATAAGGAAGAAATTGAAGGGATATGCTACACACACGAAGCTACATTTAAACAATTCATATATGACCCTTTCAGACCCAACATTCAACCAAAAGTGATGCTCACCACACAACACAAAGAAATAATGCTCACTTCCTCCACTCTAACCCTCGCCGCGCCAGACGAACTTCAAAACCCAAAGCCGAAAGGATTACCCCAACAATACTGTCGTGAACGACGCATTAATGTGTCTGGCGTGACAATACACACACATACACGCCACAATATCTTTTATATAGTATACCGACTGATTTTTATGCATTAGACCGTGGTCCTAGTCTAGTGTATGTAGCTACAGCACAATGTGCAATGAGATCATTTAGTACAATGGTTATCAAGTTTAACAGGAATTGGAAACGAAAACAAGATTTTTTTGCAGAATTATTGGGGTCGCTATGAAATAAGTTATGGTGTATAGAGAAAATGTGTGATTCTAACAGTACAGACTTTACATTCAGGAAACCTTAAAACGTGCGTTTTTGGTGAAATATGAATATAAGATTGTTAGTTTGCACACAACATTTACTCTTTCTTAATGAGTGAAACAGAATTAAAGTTCTGTGAATGGAATGCACTCCCTTACAAATCTAAGCACAAATATATGGAAAAGTTATGTCTTACGAATTACTTAACAGTTGCAGATGACATGAGACTGCTGAGACGAATTGCAGTTTGTAAGAACAATATTCAACGAACAAAGGAATCCTTAGATATGTACTACACACTTCGTGCAGCTATACCCGAAATTCTCAGCAACAGGGACCCCAAGGGAGCGTGGTTTGAAACTGCTACCTGTAACGGGTAAGTTATTCTTATCTAGTCAAATATCAAGTTTCGTCACTTGAATATCTATTTACCAACTCATGCGAAATTTGCTGTATCATTGGCGGCAGCATTGTTTCTGTGTAATAGGTGTATAATTCGATTATATATGTGCATTAACATTACTGTGATTCGATTTGGACAGTCATAAGGCACTTTCTGACTTCTGTTTTAGTGTCAACTTTGAGTTTAAGTTTCTCATCAGGTATTTAATGTGTATCATTAAATGAAACTTTTACGGTGAATAGAGCAATAGCTTCCAAGCATAATCCATGTAAAATTACCCATGTATGCTAAAAATAATGTTACACACAGATCATAAATAACTTAAGAATATATTTAAATTATCACTGGCAGGGGTATAGTAGGTGCACTTTCCTGTAAAACAGTATAAATCTTTTCAGCAAATCTTTGTATGTTTTAATAAATGAACTATTTGATAATTTCCAGCTAATGAGGACGACTTCCCCCAGAAATCTTTTATACATTAACACAGAATTCATGCTCATTTTTGCACACATGTATTTATTAATAAATTATGATTAACAACGTGAGGAATAATTTTAACCGCAATATCTAAAATCTTGGAACGAGAAATTATCAGTAAAAGTGTAATTCATGTTCTAAGTACCTGTTTCCATAGCACATGGTACACAATGGACATGGAATAAACATAATTTACCTTCCCATTATCCAAGGATGTTGCTGTTAGAACACAGTTGGAGGAATTATGATCCCTTCTTTGCCAAGTTCTATTCAATCTACAGCTATGTCTGTGGTGTTGTCAATTAGGTTTTTGGTATCTTACACAGCAAGAGCATTGAATTTTCTGCAACTGTATTTAGAGCTTTAAAACTGTTTTTATATGTGGCATAAATGTTATTGGTGGAGGTGTCATATCCATTAGAGCACAGAAAGGTTTTATAGAATTCTGGGTTTTTCCAATGTATCTCACTCTATATACAAGTATAATATTAATAGCATAGTAAATACCTGCTTCATAGATACCATACTGGTTGTGACAGTACTACAGTTACTGCAGACAACTTTTATTTTAGGAATTAGACCGCTTCCTCCTGGTTCGTCTTGTACAAGTGTTAAGTTGCATGGACCATCACAATATATACATGCGTACCTTATTTATTAAGAAAGAGCTTTAAATCCACTATAATACTTGTATTGTCTGTAAACAAAATACATAAATAAATAGGGGTTTGGATTGCAGTTATTGTCACTAACCTGAATTTTCTTAGAACTTGCACTCTGACTAGGTTGTAGGTTAGGCTTACTTTTTGATTCATTCGATTTTTCTGGCATTTTCATATGTTTATTATTACACAGAATATACGTTTTATCAAATTTATTCATTCCTTCCGTTTTATTCCAAAATAATACTTTGTGTAAACATAGACAATCAACACTCTAGAAAATTAAAACTAATAAAACACTTTACCGTGGAATTGTCACTAATATCTTAGAGGAAAGGAGTAATGGCATGCTGACCTCGCAAATAAATACGCTCAAGCCAGAGTTAAACTTAACAAAACAAAATTTACCACTTTTAATACCAAAACTTAGAAAGAAACAAGCGTACGTACGCAGTAGCCTTACAGGTTTAGTGAGGGACATGGTCTAAGTGCCGCTGTATTTTCCAAATTAAAGCCCTTTGTGAACATAAAACCACAACGTTACACATACATTTTAAAATCTGAGAATTTCTATATTTTTTTTAAGTTCGAAAAGAAAAAAAATTGATCCGTTTGGTCCAAGCAACTACCCTTTCCTTATGTCGAATGGTGCATGCAAAACGACGATTCAATGCGTGCATTGGCATCTCTACGATTAGATCTGTATGTAACAGTACTGCAAAATGATGCGTCTCTATACGTGCATCGATATCTCTACGATTAGGTTTATATGTAACAACACGCGCAAAATGGTTCGTTGCTATACGTACATTGGCATCTCTGCGATTCAGTTTCTGTGCAAAATGATTAGTTTTTATCCATGCATTGATATCTCTGCAATAGTTAATGTAGTTTCCTATACGTGTATGTATATCTCTGCGATTAGGTTCATATGTTAACAGGCGCAAAATGATTCATTTCTATATGTGCATTGGCATCTCTGTGATTAAATTTATGTGCAAAATGATTCGTTTCTATACGTGCATTGACATTTTTGTGTCTCGATTTGTATGTAACAGTACATGCAAATTGGTTGGGTTCTATACGCGTATTGATATCTCTGCGATTAGGATTGGATGTAACAGTACATGCAAAATGATGCGTCTCTATAAGGACATTGACATCTCTACTGTCGGGTATAAGAGTAATAGTACGTGCAAAATTATTAATTTCTACGCGTGCATTGGCATCTCTGCGATTCAATTTTCGTGCAAAATGATTCGTTTCTATACGTGGCTTGACAGCACTGTGACTCGATTTGTAACAGTACATGCAAAATGGTTGGTTTCTATACGTGCATTGATATCTCTGCGATTAGGTTTGTATCTAACAGTACATGTAAAATGATGTGGCTTTCTATAAGTACATTGATATCTCTACGATTAGGTTTATTTGTAACGGCACGTGTGAAATGATTTGTTTATACACGTGCTTTGGCATCTCTGCGACTCGATTTATGTGCAAAATGATTCGTCTCTACTATATGTGCATTGACATCTATGCGATTCGACTTATTAGCAAAATGCTTCGTTTTTCTACGTGCATAGACAACTCTATGACTCAATTATTATGTAACAGCGCTTACAAACTGATTCATTTCTACACGTGCATTGACATCTCTGCGATTCGATTTATATGCAGCAGCACGAGTAAGATTCATTTCTATATGTGATTCAGTTTATACGTATGTGAGGAGCATTCATGTAGAACCAAACATGTCCACCGGAATTATATATTTTTTTTTTAGTTTTCAGTGCAACAAACCATCAGCTGCATGGATTTATAATCTTTTTAGCGTGCAAAAACAAATATATTGATGTTTATTGTTTTAAATTCACGGATTTCCGGCAAACAATGTCCGCGATGGTCGTTCACGCAAGTAAGAACATGTCCATATACCCAATCACAGAGAAAGTCAACATCACGTCGCTGGTGAGGTTTGGAATCTTGTGATTTATAGTTGGTCGTGTGTTCTTTTACAAAAGCAATATTAGACTGAGTTTCAGCTTTCATTGTGGAATTAAATGAGGAAGAAAATGTTTTTGTAAAGGATATTTCCAGAGGCAGTCGCCAAAGAAGGTCAGAAACAAATAACATGAGGGGACAAACAAACAAGAAACGTTATAGTGCCCCTAGAGGATCTAACATCTTTTCTGGTTGTAATCACAACAATAAGAAGTTTTCGTGTTTTAAATGTACAGTATTTGCTTGTTAAGATGACAATAAATTGTATTACAAAACAATAAAGTTTCGGGCTGGATTAGTTCGTCAAGTGTATAACAACAATCCGTGCTCAACCTTGCAATATCAAGCCACATTCATTTAATGTAAAGCATTGTGTGCCAACTAACACAGAAAACTTTGTTCCGGTTTGTAAGAAATTCAGACATTATTCCTTATGCGGGTAGGAGAATTATTCTGTATGTGAGGGGTACTTACAGAATGGGGTTTTTTAATACGCAGAGTTAATTGTGTAGTATCCTGAATCTGCACTCATCCGAGAAGAGCACGCAACCCCATTCCTCGTTTGTCCAATTTTGATGCTCGTGGGACCATTGCAAACGGTGCCGCCGATGTGCGGATGTCAATGGAACACAACGTACTGGCCGTCCAGCAAAGAAGCCACCTTTGTGTAGTCACCGTGTCACTGTGTATTGCGAGATTGCGTGCCTAGCTGTCCTGTTAAATGTGGTTGCAATTGCACCCGCTGTGTGACCTGGATCCCTTCTTGCCTGTTGCACAATGTAGTGGTCATTATCTGCTGTAGTTGATCGTGGTCGACCACCACCTCTCCTTGGGACAGCAGTGTCTGTGGTTTGGAAGGTTCCCCATGCATGTAAAACAATGCTGTGAGCAATTCCAAACTCCTGCGCAACACTCGTCACACTTCGCCCTTCTTGCACACTTTCCCGATGATTCTTCCCCGTGTGAAGTCATCCAAATGGTGTGTACGGGCCATGTTGCAATGAAGAAAATCACTACAGTGCACCGCAACAACTCACTAATTGCCACATACCGTCTTGTCCTGATTCGTCAACTGCCCTGTGTTGCGGGACCAGACCCATTTGGCACTATTGGCTCGCTACACTCACGCCATGTGACGTCCAACTTTCTGTGTACGTGTGAGAGACCTCTGGCAACATGCCCCCTGCACCTTCATCTACTTCGACCAAGTAGTTCATTTGTTATGTTACTTTACCCCTCTCGTCTTAGGTTTTGCACACCAGTGTATATTGTTGGAACCTGAAAATATCTACGAAACAAGCAATGATGAGGGAGATCAGGATAAGCTGAATATACGTTTCTATTAACCGGATACCACAGATTATGATACAAGTGATAACTAGGAAGAAGAAGAAACTTTTACCATATATGGAAATAAAGGTACAGCGAAATATTGCATTATTACTTGGATATCTCTGCTCTTATTTTTCAAAGTATGTATTTTAAGTAGAAATAAAATCAAAACGATTTCTCATTACATTAAAGTGACGAATGCTATTGTGTTAAAAGAGTGTGTTACTGCGGTGATACATTCACTTGGAATTCACAAAATTTATCAAGAAGGAAACCGGAAGGAAATGTTTTAATAGAAAGTTCTTTAGTATTATCCAGTATATTGTTTCAGCAGTTTAAGTCCTTCTGCAAATCACTGGGTTTGGCAATCTTTTCGAAGTGTACATTCGATAAAGTCATTCGAAACATGGCAGTACCAGTCGTTAGAGCATTACAAGTTCAAGAAAGAACAAAAGGCTTGAATTCATTAAAAGGTTGTGACTTACGATGGACGCAGCAATTGATCTGTCTTTACAAAATAATATAGCTCCTACGCTTCGACCTCCATTATAGTTACTGTGATTGAAGCGCTTCTCACATTTTCAGTCAATATAAGAATATTGGTCACACAATTTTAAATAATAATAATAATAATAATAATAATAATAATAATAATAACGGGTGTTTATTAGTGAAGTTTGAAACCTACATATACTTCGCTGGATTCTGTAAAAGCATTTCTAATACTAAACACTACATATGAATGTTATAACATTGTAAGTCGCCATTGGGGTATGTCATCTCAGTATAATTTGAGATCTCCTTTTGGTTTACAGGGAAACATGCGAATCAGTTGGGGAATTTAATGTCGTACCAGCATGTTGCCATGATAGCTCAGTAGTTACAGCAGCGGGACGGAGATCGGGAGATCCGTGGTTCAAATCCCGGCTATGGCATTGCATTTTTCAGTCGTCTGATTCTACCTTTCCAACTTCATATGGATGGTATGACAACTCTTCTTCTGTGTCCAATAGCAGTCCATGAATTAATACACAACATAATTAAATATGAAAGGTGAGGGGCGATGTCCCCCGATCCAAAAGCCGGCTTGCAAGCGCGATCCGCTTCTTTCGGAATCCTAAGTAAGACAGGCACTATATCTCTCCATTCGTGACTAGCAAAATCTCCCAGCCAGAAGTGACGTCATCCCAGATGAAAACAACAATATGTCTGGTAATGACAATGGAAAACGACAATATGTCTGTTAATGACAATGAAACTCCCAAATTATTAATACGCCACAATATTCATTTCTGTTTCGCTCCTTTTAAAAAGTGATAACTCGTGAAAAATATTTTATTGTGTTCTACGAATTCTGATTTAATGGACATGCTTGTTTCTACATGAATGCTCTTCATATGCAACAAAAAACAATACATGCAAAGTGCTACGTTGTTTTTGCTACATTGTCATCTCTGCGATTTGATTTTAATGCAGCGGCAGGAATGCTGGATCTACTGTATAAATTGGCATCTCTGGCTGAAAAAAGTCATATTTTTAACCTGAGAGCTGAATGGAAATGAAATACCACGAGTTGTAATTATTTTCAATGCAGAGTGATTCATTTAAAGTGGTAGATTTGAAGACCTTACTCATCAGGCTCTGCATACACAAAATGTTCTTTCGGGAGTGTTACTATTTTTTCATGCCTCGTTCACTGGTAGTGTTGAACAGACAACACAATCTGATGTGATGCAATCACATGGCTTTCTCTACCAATGAATAATTCACACATATCCGTAGTATTCATATACAAATACTTCGTTCCACGTTGCATTACTCATGCTATATTTAATTTTTCGTGGCGGAAGCGTTGTATTCCACCCAAGAATTCAATATCGATATTTCAGCACAAATATATGTTTTGGATCCCCTGAAGCATTTTTAGAAAAAGGTGTGTGTATGTGTAAATACCATAACTCATAAGCAAAATGTCGGGTAAAAGGTTGGTGTTTACGTTCATCATCTTCAAAGGATCCGACCGCAGGCCTTCAAGAAAATCCCTCAACGCAATCTACCGCTTACATAGATTTCCGGTGAATTATTATAGAATGTTCAGGTAAGCTTAGGTAAGCGCTTGAGGAAGTAAGAAATGTCCTAGATGCTGATTTTGTTTTCACTGTACAGCAAAATCCAGGTCAGTGTTTCTAGCCTGTGAAAAATATGCTCACCAAAGGGTATACGAAATCGTAGGTCGCTTAAGAGGGATGTATAGCCAAAGATTCCAGGTGAAGACTTTCAAGAACATTTCTTACTACAAACCATAATAATTACATGGTAACATTGTTATATGGATTTTTACATGAATAGCCTGTGAAGCCCTATTCATCCAAATTGAATATTCTACAATTTCATGTAAATGGAAAATCATAGCAAGTGGAAAAATTGCACTATAGGAAAAAGTGTAGAGCAACATTTTTCATGGTATAACAGTTTATTAAATACTCTACGTTATACGTTTACATTTTTTCAAGCATTTTATTTAACGAAGATGCATGAAAGTTTGCGATTATTCTGTTTTCCTTCCATCGCAAGAGCTTGTTTTCGCCGTTAAACATTTGAATGCTGTTTCCAAACACTTACAAAAGAAATTTCTTAACACCACAGATGAAAAAGTTGAAAAACCGGTAAAATTTCTCATTACAAAACTAAAATAATGAAAAACCTATTAAAACGCCACAATATATATAAACTGCAATATTATTTGTTATTTCTGAATGTTAAAAATTATAATTTTCTGTCAGTTCATTTGGCTGATAGAATTTTTTAATGGAACACGGATGCTTTCTAGAGCTTCAACGAATATATAGTGCCTTAGAAATCTGTGGTGGAAATCTTTGAGTCAGCCTGCAAGCGAAAATTATGGGAAACGAAATACTTGAAGGAAATCGAGTAGCAGTAGATAAGTTCAAGTCTGTATTATTGTTTCTGTAGAGAGTGATAGTAAACATATTCCCTAGCCATACCATCGTATGGGAACGTGACTGCAACACTTGGGAAGAAGGAAATGCGTGGGTCTGAAGGTCAGGATGCCTGAGTCAGAGGAAGCCATTACGTTCAAGGTAAATGGCTCGCAGCACACGACTATATGGATTAACATTTCAGTTCATTATAAAACTGTATCTACTTCACCCGTTAAAGCAGCTTCGCGCGAGAGAAAATGCATCACTGACGATTCCGTAACCGATATTCCTAAGGGAAGAAAGGGGGAAAAATAAACAACTTACATTTAGGAGAGAGTTGTCACTTGACGTTATGTTTGGGTTAGGTTATACAACGAGGGAGGGCATTTCACGCACGGCTTTCTTAGATCTATTGTGAAGGAACCACAGAAGGCTACAGGCCGCAGGTAGACCACAGAGATACGCAGAGGTCCCTACAATTTGTAACTCGAAGACCCGGTTCGCTACTGGAGCTGCCCAGATAGGGCGATTAACAACCCTTTTAACGAAGTAGCCCTCTGGCAACACCCTTCCCTTGGAGCAAGTACCCGCGCCGTACTTCCGTCACCGCCATAAACCGCGAAACTTGGAAGCACGCATGAAATATGAGAAGGGAACGAAATGAAAGAGTGGTAGAAGAGAAACAACCCTAGAATTCGCCTTACCGATCAGGGAAAACCACGAATAATCCAACGTCAAATGGGCAGTCGATGGAAACTGAACTTGGGATCTCCCAAATGCAAGCCACATATGTTACCGCGAAGCCATTTCGTTCGATCGCTTAACATTATAGTTTCATATCTGAATTTTTTACTTTCCCTAGCACCTAAGTAGGTAGATAAAGTATTGCATTCCAACGAAAATTCGATATAGAGGTTTCACCGGAAATACATGTTTCGAGTTCCCTGAATAACAATTAAGCATTTTTAGGAAAAAAAGGTGAGTGCGCGTATGTATTGAACAGCGTACCGCGAAAACCAAATGTGGAGTTGGTATTCAACTTCAGCATCTTCCAAGGATGCGACACAGATATTTTCAAAAAATGCCCCCAACTGAAACATCGCTTTACAGAAACAAATGCTATTTTTTAATTCCTCATAAATAGCTCTGTATTGTTAAAACTGCCATAAGTTTAAGACATTTGCAAAATACACAACTGTAAAATTCTGGGAATAATGTGGCATTTATTTGATAACTTTGAATAATAAGGAAACCAAAGAAATAGAAACCAAATCTTATATGTTACATTCACATGACTTTCTCTACCCTCTATTGCTTATTAATTGGTATACAAATTATTCTTACAAAGCTTTTTTTCTCATTTACTTCATTTTAGTCGAGATAAATCTTTCCGGTAATAGCTGCATTACACATATCGTTATAGATACAAAGGGAATAGCGATGGTCACATGTTTTAGTCCTAGACCTATACGCTGGTTTTAAAATTCCATACTCTTTCCACGATCAGGCGAAAAATTTAAAATCGACAGGAGTTATAAGGAATGGCTAAGTATTGAATACTTCCAACCATTAATAACGGATAACTCGGAAATAGTTGATGCCACGAAAACATATTTAAAATAAGCTATGTGTTTTAAACGGATCTAAATTTTCTGAGAAGTACGTGTGTTTTAAAGAGATCTACATTTCCTGTGAAGTACCTACGTTTTCGTCTATCATTTAACGTTCACCAGTTATACAAGGTTATACCAAATTTCTTCCGAATGAAGAGAACTTCAAAAGTTATTTCCAGAAAATTCAAGATGTACATTTTATTTGTCATGTAGCTGTTTTTAATATATGATATTTTAATCAAAATCGTTAGAGATATTCTTTAGAAAATAAAAACTTTCGAAAAATGGTCCATATAAAAGGTAGTTTGAGGTGGGTGATTTCCCCGAAAATCTGTGTGTCGCGTCTTTGGAACGTGTTAAACTTAAATACCAAGTTTGGTGTTTATCTGATTTTTCATTTTTGAGTTATGCTGTTTAATCTCATACACAGAACGTTTTCTAAAAATGTTCTTTTTTATTCAGTGGCCCCCAAAACATGTATTTCCAGTAAAATCTCCACATCAATTTTTGTGTGGAATGCAATACCTTTTCTCCCTAATATGTAGTGATAGTGAAAGCAAACATTTATTGCAGGAAAATATAAAGCTCGTTAAATTACACAATCTCTTAAACAAATTTTAATTCCCTTGGCATTTTCGAAATATTCTATGCTGCGAGTAAATACTTTTCTCAAGATAGCGGGTCAACTAACGGACATTGGTGAAAAATTGCGTCCGTCTTTTTCTTTTGTCCTTTCACGTTGGGAGAGCTTGTTACTACGACTAGAAGTATATTATAATACACGGGGTAAAAGTAACACATGTGGCATATACTATTTTTACTTTCTCCACTAGGTATAGTAAGTAGGGGAAGTATTGTATTCCACCTAAAGATTCGATACCAAGATTTCACGGGAAATATATGTTTTGAGGCCCACTGAATCCAAAAAATAGCATTTTTGGAAACATGTCCGTGTGTGTCTGGGTGTGTGTGTGTCTGAGAACAGCATAACTCAGAAACGAACAGTCGGATAAACACCAAACTTGATATTTAGGTTCAGTATCTTCCAGAGATGCGACACGAAGGTTTTCAAGAAAGTCCCCCCACCCCAGATTACCCTTTACATGGAACATTTTTCGAAAATTTTAATTTTCTCAAAAATGGCTATAACAAATTTGATTAATATATCATACGTTTTAAGATATTTTCATGTAAAATGAAATGTATCACGAATTTTCTGGGAATGTCCCCAAAAGTATTCTTCATTGTGAACGACTTTTGCCTAACTGGTAAACCATAAGAGATAACAAACCTTTACTACACAAAAAATGTAGATCGCATTAAACTACACAATTTATGTCATATACATTTTTTTTGTTGAGTGAACCATTTTCGAGATATTGCTTGTTATGCCCTTAAATTTTCCAATACTTACACTTTTTCTCAAATGGAAATTCGTTATTCATTTCTTATGTCCTGGAGATGCAAATAGAATGGAATGCGCCACATAGCAACCAGCTCTTAAAAGATTTGACTATCGCTTAAAGCCTACCATATTTCCCTTACCCCTACAAGAAAATTAGCAATAAGATTAACATCTCGGTATCTCGATTAACATGAAGCATATGGAGAATAAGCGTTTGTAAAAAGAGTTTGTACAAGAGTAGAGAAAGTCATGTGAGCGTAACACATCAGAATTTTTTAGACAGCGCTCGAATTTGTAAAATATTACCGATATTATATTGATTCCTGTAACTAACAGAGTTCACGTTTAGAACGCGGTTCCTGAAGCAAGAGAAATGACGTTATAAACGTGAGATGTCAGATGTTTTGTTATTTTGTTAATTCGCTATCATTATTTTCAGTGAAATTATTTTCAACATGTTTTGTCTTACACCAGCTAATAAAGCGATTAAATCCTATATCACATTGTTTTCCGGTTTTTTTTTTTGGATAAGTACTTCTAGGGCTATTCTTTCTGCGCTTCTGTAATTTCACCTGTCTCTTCCATTTCAGTTTCTTTTGAATTCATAATTTCCGCCATTTAATCTTTACATCAGGAGAAGGCTGTTATTATAACGTACAGGTTAACTCTACAACGAATAGCGATAAATTGAAGTATGACGTTTTGAATTGAGAACCGATAATGGGAGCGCCATGAGAAATTAATCATGTAAAAAACATAATGGACAGTAAAACCTAATCATACAAAGTCTAATTATTAAGCATGTGGAAATACAAACGGTAATTGCCATGTGATGGGACTGGAAACCAAAGTTGGTCACAATGAAGATTATAGCACTAGTGCATTAATCTAAAGCCTTTAGTTCGTTTGCACTGTGCTAGAGGCTTTACTTTTAGACCATGCTGTCTAAAAGCATTTGAATGATACTTCCTATCTTGTAACTAAGTAGTTAATACCTAATTCCAAGTAATTCCTAATCAAATTATGTGTATTGTAAATACCTTATATGCATATACGAGTGTGAATTATTAACGATACAGCCGTGTAAATGCACCGCATCAGCTTTTTGCCGCAAGTTCACCGAAAATAACCAGACAGTTTTCAAGTTTCGCTCTTATCGGTTCTAGTTTGTATGAAAAAGTATATGCCAATGTAGTATAGGTTATTCAACGGAAGGAAGACACCTCGCAATTTGAGACCTAAGAGAGATCTAAGGCAGAAAGGCTACAGAAACGCGCGGAAGTCCGTAACATTTCTAGGCTCGCAAACCCGTCCCATTGTTGGAGCCATCGAGAGAGGGCGATGAACGACCCACCAATCAAGCAGCTTTCTGGTGTCCACGGGGAATACTACTGCCATTGAGCATGCATCCGCGCCATCCGTCTGACACCGCCATGCACCACGGAACCTATAATGTCATCCTCCGTGGTGTAGTGGTTACCATGCTAGCCTCTAGTTCCTGAGGTCGCGGGTTCAAACCCGGCGGAGGGAGATAGATTTTTTCAGCGTAAAAATTTTTAGCATGATTTCCTTCGGAAGGGAAGGAAAGCCGGTGGTCACGTGTCGTAGATTTACGGCATGTAAAAGAACCTCAAGCAGCCTCTGAGCAAAACTCCCGGTCTTTCACGCCCAATATAAAATGGGCCGCTAAGGACCCAACAGTTAAAGTGCGTCCATAAGTAAAACTCGATTTAATTTAATTTTTGGAACGTAGAAGAACACCTCCGTGGTCTAGGGGCACCGTGCTAGCCTTTAGTTCCCGAGGTCACAGGTTTAAACCCGGCAGAGGGCGATTATTTTTTCGGACGTAAAACTCCTTAGCATGGCTTCCTTCGGAAGAGAAGTAAAACCGGTGGTGCCGTATCGTAAAAGAACCTCAAGTCTGATAAAGAGCCCTCTGAGCAAAATTTCTGGTCTTTCACCCCAATATAGAATGGGACGCTAGGAACCATAGTAGTTAAAGAACGTCAATAAATAAAACTCAATTAGTTTACACCTGAAGGATGAGAAGGAAACAAAATGAAAGGGAAATGATGGAAAAGAACTCGTGGTAAAGAAGAAACCACCCTAGCATTCGCCTGCCGACCCGGGGAAACCAGAGTGGGTCAGAGTGGGCGGTCGCCTGGGATAGAACCTGGGACCCGGGAATGCGAGTCGCACACATTACCACGGTGCCATCTCGCTCGGTGTACCAATGTGGTGTCAAAGATAAGCTTTTAAACAGCTGGCTGACGTTTCGGTCTCCTGTGTGTCTACAACAAAATACGTATTGAAACAGGTAATGCGAGAATCAAATATTCTAATTCTAAAAGCTTTCGAGTACACATCTAATATTTTCATTTGCGTTCGCTTACGGTGAAACCCGCCTTCAGGTTCTGTGATTCAGTGTGCACGTAGTAAAGTACATACAGAACATAGTACTGCAAGATAGTCAAAACTATAAAAAGCTTATCGCTAAATGCTCGCCTTTAAATTCCATTTTTTTAATGAACGTGAGCAAAAAACGGATGGCGACTTAACCCTCCAAAAAGATATGAAGCATTTGAAAACTTAAACCATTTAATCAAAGTCCCGGTAATGATTAATGCTACAAAAAAGTCTTATTTGACAAATTGTATATTTTAAAGAGTTATACAATGGTTTGTAGTACACTTTTTGTATCTATAATTTACCAGTTATGCAAAAGTACACAAAATCATTCAAAATGAGGAAATCTCACAAAAAATTACAGCCATTTTTGAGTAAATAAAAAATACAGAAAACTTTCTATGTAAAGGGTACTTTGAAGTAGAGAATGCTTTCTAAATATTCTTGTCGATTCGTTAGAAAATGCTAAACTTAAATACTAGGTTAGCTGTTTATCCGAGAAAACTCACTAGCATTTCCTTATTTATTACTTTCTCTACTACGTATAGTAAGTAGGGGAAGTATTGTATTCCACCCAAAAATTCGATACCGAGATTTCACCGGAAATATATGTTTTGAGGCCCCCTGAATCCAAAAAAAAACATTTTTGGAAACATGTCCGTAATTCAGAAACGAACAGTATGGTAAACACCAAACTTGGTATTTAGGTCCAGTATCTTCCAGAGATGCGACACAAACGTTTTAAAGAAAATCCCCCACCCCAGACTATCCCTTATATGGAACATGTTTAAAAATTTTAATTTTCTCAAAAACGGCTCTAACGATTTTGATTAAAATATCATATATTTAAGATATTTTAATGACAAATGAAATGTATATCTTGAATTTTCTGGGAATGTCTCCAAAATTATTCTTCATTGTGAACGACTTTTGCATAAATGGTAAACCGTAAGAGATAGACAAAATTTTACTATACAAAAAATATAGATCGCGTTAAAATACACAATTTATGTCATATACATTTGTTTTGTTGGGTGAACTATTTTCGAGATATTGCTTGTTATTCCCTTAAATTTTACAATACTTATTTTCTCAAATGGGAATTGTTATTCATTTTTTTGTCTTGGATATGCAAAGAGTATTAATATGTGGCAAAGAGAATGGTGCTGCACCTAGTAACCAGCTATTAAGATATATGTCAATGCTTAAAGGCTACTGCATTTCTATATTGCCCTTGCAAATACAAAACAAGGGGAACATAGTACGCCTTAAGCGATAGTCAAATATTTTTAGAACTGGTCGCTATATTAAAATGTAATTTTCTTTGCATGTCAAAAGATCGTTTCTGCAAATGTTTATCTCAATTAATATGAAATAGAGGGAGAATAAGATTTTGTAAAAATAGTTTGTACAAGAGTAGAGAAAGTCATGTGAGTGTAACACATCAGATTTTTTTAATTTAGGGAACCTCATATGATATATTTCGTATAAAATATCATATAAAGTGAGTGGAATAGGATGCTTCCTCCACTTACTACAAGTAAACCTCACTTAATTCATAAAAACCACTTGGTAATTTATACTGATGGTTTACACATAAATGGGAAAACAGGTGCAGGTATTTATTGCGAATCAACGGGTATGTGCTGTATCATAAGCCTAGGAAAATACGCTATTGTCTTTTAGGCAGAGATATTTGCTATACTTAAAAGTGCACGCCTACGCTGGGAAAAGAGAATCGTAGGGAAATACATCCTTAAATCCCTGAGAGTCAGGTTACAATAACAGCTCTCAGTTCCCATCACTTTAAACCCCAATTAGTATAGGAATGTTACCAATATTAGTCAAACCTTTCCACCCATAACACAGTAGAATTGCAGCGGATGCTTGGGCACACAGGTATCGCTGTCCCTTCTTTTTATAGGACCAAAAGCTGCCAATGCAATAAGCATGTTAAGTCCGAAAAACACAGACTTTTGGTTCGAAAAGTAATCCGTAAGAATTGGGAAACAATACGAAAAAACAAACTCTACCACAGGTTAATTAACAAGTCTAGAGAAGAATTAAGTGATTTACTTACTAGGCTTAATAAACCTTCACTTATAAACTTCATAACTGGATATGGAAAGTTCAGAAAATACCTGTAGACAAAGAGATTATACCACATGGAACCCATTTGCTGTCTATGTTTACAAGCCGGTGAAACGGCGAAATACATTCTGATAGAATGCGAAGTCACAGAACGGACAAAATACCAGGTTCTACCACAAAACTAACGCCCTAATCTAGTGAGGCAAACACTACAAATAACCAAGAATTTAGATATTGTTACCTAGATTAGAAACCAGGAGGTGCATAAAAATTATTTTTAGGCGAGGTGCTTAAAGGGAAACCTACTTTCAAAGTACTACTACTACAACTATAAGTAGGCGTTAAATGAGTAAACATACACGTTATCGCTATAGGTTACACAAATCAATTTTAATTTCTTGCCTGTAGCATAATATATGTAACCTGGCGTCATTCTAAGCTGCCCTTGAGAGCTATTTGTAAATTGAAGTGTTGTTCGGGGGCGGTAGACTGCACACACCTTTCAGGTATACCACACTAATGGCATGTAATATGCACAAGTGAAATTTGCACGCCAAATATTGGAGCGTAAACTACATACACAAACAAAGCAGGTAATAAAATATAGTATGTCATTTGCACAGAGATCTCAATACATAAAAACAGCAACAGTAGCTGGTATCAATTTAAAAACATGCAATACATTCCAGAAAACAAAGACTGCTGTAAAAAATAAAAATAAACTGCATTAGGTGGCATCTTGCCCTCTTAATGTGTTCCATTCTGGATATATGACCCTCATTAAAATATCTTCTGTTTCTCTCCCTAGTTTCCTTCTTCCTTAAAGTGTTATTTTTAATTCTTGCTGTCTCACATATCCCCTGTAGCTTCACATATGTGTCAATTTTAAATTCAGTAATTTATCTACAAAAGTAAAAATATTGGAATGGGAAGACTAAAATCTCTTATTAAGTCTGTTATGAAAAGAATCTTAAGCATTAGTTGTACGCTGCACGCTGCCCAAATGGAAGGTGGAAGGGTAGCATGATCAGCTACACATGTATCTAATAAATAATCATAAAAGTTATCAAGGTTCTCATCTTGTGGTATAATGGCCATTAAATCTGAAATAAAACAGTCTTCAATTTCATGTGTATCTAAAAATGGTAGACCAAATATAATCTTTAACCATCTGCCAATTTCTGAATCATATTTGCCATATTCTTTATCAACCTGTATTTACCAATCTGCCGTGGTTAGGATTGACTTCAATGGAATCTGCATTCAATAACATTGGCCCCACCCCATACAACATTTGTGACAGCATGGATGGCACATTCAAAATCGATAATTAAACGCTGGATTGAGTTGCAGGTTTAGGCTAAGACATTTTTCCATAATCGAACTATAATACTTAAACACAAGTTTCTAAGCTTTTCCCAGGTAATAGATAATATGCAAGTTGTATGTAACGTCCATTTTTCACTCCATTTTTCACAGTTGTTTGAAATACTGAGTACAATGTGTGAACATGTCCTCCATGAACACGGTTTCAGCACTACATAAGATATTCGTATTCGTTACACAAGAAAATAGAGCAATTTTATACTGTGCGCCATTGATGACAAAAAGGTTCATTCTTATTAGTTGTTGTTCAACACATCTTGCACTTCGTCTATGTTCCTGGGTAAATTTGACGGTCGGAGCCTTCTTTGTGTATGATCCTACGTATATATTTAGTCTTTGAAAGTGAAAGTTTCTGGAGTATTACGATGAAGCTCTTGAAATAAGTATAATAATAGTAGTAATAATGTTTGGAGCAAGATAAAACATACAACTAAAAGTTCATCTCTAAATTATGTTTGATATTATATTCTAATAATAATAATAATAGTAATAATAATAATGTTGATTAAAAATACATTGAAACCATACCTGTCTAATTATTTTCGACTGTACTTCACATATATCTAATATACATTTCCTCTTGCAAGCAGCATTTACCATTTTTCGATTAAGTTTTGCTACATCGCTTCCATGATTATGGTTTAACGTTGACCGGACAACCTCACCATTTAGAATATTTAACGAAGCATAACATTTTTGTTTACAACACCGCCAAACTATTTCACCACATTTGTAAAACTAAACTTTAATTTTATTTTCCACGGTCACCAATAATACTTTTCAACTCTATTTCACCAATCGATGAGACCAACGCACTCCCGACTGCTTTGAGTCAAACTGTTGCTAAGCCTAGGTGCACACCAGCAGACTTCTTGGAACTAGTTTTACTTCCGGGTAAATAGAACCACATCGCTGTTTTCGCGATATGGAGGGAAATACTATTTTACGTATTTCACATTTGAATATGTCGTCTATATTTGCTTACATATTATGTTGTGGTGTGCGCATACCCCAGAAAGAAAGGGAAAATAGAGTGTGTGTAGTTTATATGCCCTAGAATAAAATGAAAACCTTACTAAATGCCATACGTGTTTGCAGTATGCAGTTTATTACCCCTTTTTTCGACATTAGAACTTGCCAATAATTATACTTTAGAGTGTCATAAATAATAATTAATAAATATATTTGCCATCTAATATTAATAATAAAAATAATAATAATAATCACCTCGATTACCGGAAACACCAAAACAGCTCTTCGGATGTAATGAGGTTTATGTAAAACATTAGTGTGTCTCTGCAAACCTGTCCCAGCCTAATATTTTTTTCCAACTACACTATGCAAGTGTAGAAAAAGAGATTTGTGCCCAAGAATGCGAATTTAGTGTTTCTTCCAGAGCACTTAATATATTTAATAAGCCCAGGTGAGGTTTCCTTTCTGCCATAAAAGTGTTCTATATGTTTTAAAGGTTACATACAATTCCAAAATCTAAAATCAGTAACAACAGCTGTTGTTAAATTAATAGGTAAATGTAATTGTTTCTCGTAGAACGGTATCTTCTTAAATTCTCTACCACATACTTATGGCAGGTAGAAGAAGGGACTGTTGTGTATCTGTGTGCACGTGTGTGTATCCTGGTATTTAAGTCCAGCGCCTGCCAAGGATGAGATACGAAGACTTTCAAGAAAATCCTCCAACCTCAAACCCTCTTTATATGGGTATTACGATTTTTATAAGAAACAACACGTGTTTAAAGTATTTGAATGACTAATAACATGTTAATATTTAATTTTCTGCGAATAGCCTTTGTATTCTGAATCACTTTTGTATAACTGGTATAAAGCATAAAACATAGACAGAAACTTACCATGCAAAAAATGGATCTGATTAACAAAATTTATATGTAATACTTTTTGGTACTACTTAGTACCATTTCCGAAATATTTTATCTATGGGTTTTAATTTTCTAATACTTTAACACATATTTTTTGAAGTGCTAAGTGTTTTTTCTTTAGTTTCTCGCAATGTTGTGGAAAGGTTTGGAATTTCAAAAGCATCAAATAGCGACCCGCTTTTAAACATTTGACTGCGCTTCAGCCCCTATCATTCATGTACTTTAAACAAAAAATATCTGAAAGTGTTTCTGCAAACGTCTATCTCTATTAAAATGAATTAGGTACAAAAATAAGCTTTTGTAAGCAAGTTTGAAGGTATATAACAGGGATGCCCAGCCGCAGTCGGAAGAGGGAAGGGTGAGTGAATCTCCTCCACCCGCTCTGACGTGTTATTGTGAGCATGTAAGCCTACTTTACGTTGCACAAATTGGCTATGTTTGCTGAGTTTCATGGTAGCTTGAATCTACTGTGATATTCTTTTAAAATATATTTTATAGAATACACCGTGGATATCGTGCTGCTTGTACGTCACATTTCTCTTCGTGACTTTTCTGGTCATGTTATTTTTAACAAGGTTATCGATATTTGCCACCAATGATGACGTAAAAAGTCTCAGAAGGCTTAGCAAGTGTCGTCTCTTATCCTATTACGATATTGGCTTTTAATTAATTTATTTTGGAAAAAGTTTGCTGGCAAATGTATGTAGATCCGAAGATTGCCATTACATTTATTGCAAAAATGACGTAATCGTGGAAATTAATAACAGGACAGTGATTTAAAGGGTTCCCACACTAAATATTTAATTGTAGTACAATTTTTAATTGAAATATTTCCATTTGGAGATTATATGGAGCCTCACTACAAGGGAAATTCATAGGAATGCTAAGCAGGCAAATTTTCCAGTTCAGCATTCTCATTCCGGCAAGCTGTGATTCAAAATTGGCATATATAATTGTGCATAATATCAATATACTTGTTTATAAGGGTAACTTGTATAGTTAAGACCGAATCCAAGCAAGGAAAATGTTACAGATCTCCAAATTCCAGCTGATCCCACCAAAGAGAGAGTTTCACTATGAACGTGTTAACGGCGTCAACTAGATCCACTATTGTTTTATATTTACTTTGCAAAGTTGTATTCAAAATATTCAAATGTTTAATAAATGTTAGAAGCGCAAGGTCACATAAGCATTTTGATTGAGTCAGTTCCAATAGTTCATTCACCTGCAAGAAATAGACGCAATAATTACTTCATTAAAATAATAACCAAAAATATATATGGACGATTTGCATGAACATTAAGAATCATTAATGCCTACCTGTTCTTTCATGAAGCCAGCGATCTCGCTACGTAACTAGAAAAACTTGTTAACATGGCACTTCTACCCAACCATCCTATAACAACAATATGGTAGTTGTGAATATTCAGATACCAGTTCTTCTAATAATTCTTTGAATTGTCCATGGCGGAAGGGACTAGAGTTAATGAAATTCACACACTTCTGTATAATGACATAACATTATTCAGAGTAATTGACTTAGCACATAAAGCTTCCCTATGAATTATACAATGAATACATAACAGCTCCGAAGTTACACCAACACTGCGTAATAATTTACTCAGCCTACCAATAAAGCCAAATATCTTGTCCTTTCATAGATGGTGCTCCAACGGTTGCGACACTGAAAAGTTCAGTCCAGGGAAGCTCATATTTGCACCCAACATTATGAACAGCAGTGAATACAGCTTCGCTGCATGTTTTATTCTAAAGAGAAATTACATCTAAGAGCTCTTCTAAAACATTTAAATCAATATCAATCTCCCTAAAAATATTACTAGTTGAGCATCATTGCATCTGTCTTTAGTGTCATCTAATGCTAAAGAAAAACAAATTAGCGATTTTATTTTCTCTTACAGCTGTTTTTCTATATCACATCCAAGTTTCTCGATCCTCCTTGTAAGAGTATTTCGAAAAAGCTTAGCGACTGAAAAGCTTTTATGAAATTAGTACAAATTTTCTCAGCCGCCGAAAATACACATTTCTTTGTTAACTCCCCTTCATTTAATAGTTGAGAGGTTATTTGCCCCACCGTTGGAAAGTCAATTTGCAGGCTTTGCTGCCCCACCTATGATAGCCAAACTTGAAGTTGTTTATTGTTGTTGTGGTTATACCACGTATTGCGGGAGATATGTTTCTTGGAGTGTTCGTCCCACGTACGGTACAAACTTTCCGGTGGCCTTCGCTCCACGTTCATTTTTAGCTTTTATTTTAATGTTTATTTGAATATTATATATGTATGCCTCGGCTACGTCAGTAGTAATTTGCAGAAACACGTATCTCTGAGCAGGGCTGGTGTGGCTAAAGAATGAAGGCTTACACAAATTATAATTTGTATTCCACTCCTTTTATTATTCCTTCACACGATTAAATAACACTTTAATGATATATCCTACTATAGATCTGTGAGATTATTTGATTAATTGCACTTTTAAAGGCGTAAACTTTAAACACGTAAATAATTTTCATGTCTCACACTGAATACGTATAAAATCGAACTGCTAGGGAACGCTGCCTTGTAGCGTCTCCCGCCTGAATTTGTACAATTTGTTATTCTGAGTCTCAGATTGGCTAATATTACGCCAATAGAATACTTTTATTCAATTTTTAGCTTTACTAGTTGTTGATTGGCTAATTATAAACTGTTTTAAATATTACATTATTCCAGGAATTATTAGTAGCATTATTAAACTTTCTAATTTATTGTTGTCTCAAGGTTACCTCATTGTTAGCAACTTTTAGCTTCTATTCTCACAGCTCCTACATTGTTAAATTACGTAATATTATACATGTACATAATATAAACATAATACAATGACTTTTACATACATTTTATATATTATATTATACACATATTGCTTTAAGGCGGTCTGTTATTATATTTCACATTATATAATTAGACTGATATATTTAAGTGTTAAAAATAATACCTCATGGTTTTGTATTTTTTTCCTACTTGTTCCACAATTCAGCCCTAGGGTACCTCCAGTGTATGAAACTTGACCAGCAGATTCTTCCACAATATTTAATTTTTGTAATCTAGCTTCAACTACAAATGAAACAAATATAGAATTATACAAATGCAAAAATAAATAAACAAAATCAATGTTTCAAGTGCTATTTAAATACTGTTAAGCGTCATACCTGAAAGAACGTATTGTCCGTAATTTTAATTATGATACCTTTTCGAAATGTCATTTTATATTGTATTGAGACTTCAACTTCAAATATTTTGCACAAATTAAGCATTTTACCGGGTCGTTTTCTTGGACACAGAAATATTCCACTTTCCATGAAATAAACATCTGGACATTTTTGAATATGTCAACGAAAAACGTGAACTCACAATGTCACCCCACTGCGACTGAACTTTGTAAATGGTATCTTAAATACAACATCGAACAGCTAGCAGGCTAGCATGTTTGTTGGACCTTTCCCCTCACGTCAAGGAGGTGGTGGTGTTCAGAGTCCAAAGTTCACTAACTCGCACAGGTTACGGTTGGGCCTGCCTGGTATATAAAAATGAGCGATAGTATGTAGAGAAAATTGTGTGAATGTAACATAAAATACTTTTTAAATGAAAAACAAACGCATGTTACATGGTGAATCTTTAAGGACTTCTTAGACTGGACTTGACTACGTTCTCTCAGTTTACTGGTGATTTACATAATAGTTTAATCTGAATATGTAAATGCAGTGTAAGTATGTGCGTACATTCCTTAAAGGCTCCTACACTTTTGCACCGACTTCGACAAAACTTGGACCAGATATCTTTTGACTCAAGGCGAAAATTACTGTGTAGCTTAGAACTCGAAATTCCGCCCCATTTTAAATGATTAATTATTTAATTTTATGTAATGGCTACAAAAGCTCGCAAGACCATTTGTATCTTTCACAACGATAATGGTAATGTCGCAATAGATTGAATATTGCCAACATAAGAATAACAATGACTTAGGCTTTCGCGGCCCCACAAAATAACAAAGCAACAGCGAGTTCACATTTTGTACGTTGATCTACTGACATTGATATAGAGTAATAATACAGTGAAATAAATAATTTCAACAGCTATGCCACCTGTGGCTATATAAATTCGCTTGGTAAAAAATTAAGAACATTTCGAACTTATGCTATTAGACTGTGATAACAGAAACAGCATTAAACCAAACAGCATATCACTTCATATTCTTCTTTATCTTCATGTGATTACTTCTTGTGTATTTATATAAGATAACACAAAAGCATTAAACATAATCGCATTACTCTAGATTTTCTCGGTCTTCCAGCCAGGTGTAGAGTTGGTTAGAAACCCGCATTGACTATACAATTCTCTATGGTGCTCAAACATTGCTAACATAAGAGTAATAAATAAGTTGAAGTTCATATCAATTCATTCTGCGATCATACTCGTATGTTCGGATGTTTATTTATAATTTGTGTTTTTTAATTTTCTGTAAACAGAGGGTTTCTTTCTCTTTGGGAATTTTGTGATTCTTTTATAAGCAGACAAACAAAAACATATGTTTATGTTACGAAAAAGTGACATATAAAAATGATAATGTGCAAGGATAACAATAACAATATCAAACTACTGACCTTCATTTTATTTTGTCTTTCGTGTGTTTTCTTAGTAATTTTGTATATGTTGATTATTGGAAATGAACAACGTTATATTGACGTCACTTAAACTGCTATTATTTCTTCGCAAACAAAATTTTCTCTATAAATAACGGCGAGGCAGTCCGAATGTGACAACGTGAAAGTCACTCAGCTGCATTCGCGAGAAATCATCATTACAACCTGTGGTGTTTGTGGTTGTTAGCAGTGCTTTCGGGTATTGTTTTCTCAGTGTTTTTATTTATTTTTATTTGTTCTTTAGAGAGTCCTGAGTGTTTTAATTAATTCTTTGTTTAAGTATCTTATGTAATAAGTTTTATTTAAATGGCTCCATAGTAACGCAAGACTATTGGGTAATTGCAACCTAAGGCTAAATATTGTAGGGATAAACTGTCAAACCACGGGCAACGCCGGGTATTTCAGCCAGTAAGAATGTTTATATTTTTTCTCTATTAAGCTGCTATCCGTTTTTATTTTGTTACCTAGAACTAAGTAAGAATGAAGAGTACTTCACAAGCTATTCACAGACATTCAAAATAGAGTTTTATCCACTATTGGAGCTAGGACAAATACCCATTGAGCGAGGAATCAACGTAAAACCATCCTATCTAATACATGTGACGTCGTATGAACGCACGGACCCAGGGCTGCACACTTCACAGTAGTTCGCTTGCATTACTGCTACGGTAGAGTTGCTGTCTGTGGGCTCTGTGTTTATGTTCTATTCCACCTCTGACGCTTCTGTTTACAATTCCAGGTTACCCTTCCCCTCGCCTCAATGTCGATACAAACTCACAGCTGCACACATTGTAAGCCAGAGGATATTTGTCTTAGCTCTACTCATCTTGCATATATATCTTAAATATAGTATGTTATCTTATCAAAATCGCTAGGCTCGTTTATATCAATAACGAATAACAACCTTTTTTCATGTAAAGGATATTCTTGAAAATCCTCATCTGTTATTCTTAAGTGCCGTCTAACTCAAGTGGGAAATGTGGTATTTATTTTAGTTTTTATTTATGAATTAAGCTGTACTTATACATAAAGAAAAGTGCAAGCTCGGGACCTTTTCCCTAAAATGTGCTTATCTATTGGAGAGGGATACAGTGGAACATATAATGGTATAATTTACGTTACAAGGATTGAAACAGCTGTTTTATGGCTGAGATGAAATGCATAGAGTATGAAATGGAGGGGGATTACTCGCGCACTCTAACCTTCATGAGATCTGTTGCGGCTACCAGTGCCCAGGAGGAAGGAATGAAGTGAAGGAACTACGGAGACTGCAGGGTGCGGGCGGACAGGCAACAGAGACGCGCAGCAGTCCCAAAAGTTTTTGGCTCGAAGACCCGACCTACTACTACAGCTGCCCAGAGAAGGCGGTGAATAATCCTTACAACAGGCAGGCCTCTGGTGTCACGGGAATATTTTTCCCTTCAAGCAAGCATCCACGCCATCTGTCCAGCACCACCATACACCACGAAATCTAGAACCACACCTGAAACATGAGAAGGAAATGGAATTAAAGGAAATGAAGTTCGTGGTAGATGAGAAACCAACCCAGTATTCACCTACCGTTAAGGGAAATTCACGAAAAGCTCAAGGTCAGAGAGGCGTTTGATGGAAATCGAGCCCGGGACCTCCGAATACGAGCCTCACACATTACCGCGGAGTTGAGAAGCGTATAATTATGAGAAGCAATCCTAACAGTGATGCCCCATTGAATTATAAGGGTATGTTGTTACGATCTTTTCAATTCACAGCAATTTGGCTCTAGGTGTTGGTGGTGCAGTATCGCTTTCGGGGACCAGCTTGTTCTCATCCTCAGTCGACGAGTAAACCTGAGGATGGGAACAAGCTGGTAAGTTGCGTCCTTCATCGCTGATTAAATTTGAATGTAGGGGAAACGGTTAGGATAATATGGGGATCAAAGTTGGACGAGTTTGAAGCAGAGGAAATGGAAATAACTTTACCGAATTTTGCTTGATGATGGGAAGTAAAACTTAAATCTTGTGTGACGGGAATAGTGAAAATAAATTGTTATTATGTGGAGGAACCTAAAGTGGTAGTTACGGAGTAAACAAGAAGTAATAATTTATCTCCTCTCCACACCTTCTGAGAGAAGAGTCTCTCCTATTCGGGAAATCACCTGCTTTACATTAGCTAATCGATAAACGACACCTTTCCCTACTATCTCCCCCACCAAAAAAACATAAATTGACAGTTTTTTAACTCAAAGAACTTGAAAAAGATAATTTCATATGAAATCTTAATATCAAATTTTGGGGTAGAACACAATACCTCCTTCGCCTATTATAAGTAGGTGCTAAAGAAAGTAATAAACCAAGGGAAAATGCCGATGTAACCTGTAATTGCTGTTTTAACCATTAGGTTTCTCATTATATTATAGATCACTGATTACGTTCTAATTTAACTTTGTGTGCCACCAGGGCAACTGTTCCTATGCCTCGCCTTACTGAGAACTACGAGCGAGTGGTGATACTGAAGTGTGCTCCGCTCTATAATCCTATAGATCAGATGAAGCTACTTTTCATGATCTCGGAGTTGAGGTACAACTACGATTTCTGTGTCGGAGACATCATCGTGGTGGACTGTGCAGGTGTATCAACTTCGCTATTATCCAAATTCACACCTGCCCTAATTAGGAAACTGCAATTAATGGCATTTGTAAGTATTTTTCAATGTATTTCAGACATTTAGTGTAAAAGTTGAATTAATTTCTGGTCAGGAATGTTTCTCAAAAGTATATATTCAATAAATAATAATGTATACCGATATAAACAAAGCGCGATGACTTAGGAGGTAGAGTTCCTTTTCGCGGTTTTCCTCGGTCACTAGACGAATGCTAGGATGGATACTCTGATCCATGAATTTTCCTATCATCCCCTTTCATCACTACATTTCATTTCCTTCTACACCGCCGTACCAGGTACTGGGCTAAACACCCCTCCCATATGCTATGATCCAGAGGTTGCTTGTTCCTCGACAGGCTGCTTATCTAAGACATTGGCTTGTAAGTCCTTGGGGAGTAATTGCTACAAACAGGAGGTAATCAGTTAAAGAAGAATATACAGTTATTGTACACAGAGAAAATTTGGATGTGAATGCATGTGTACAGAGTAAACTGTAAAACAACTCAACTCACTTTTTCGTTGAAAATGTCATGGAGTAGTAAATGCACGGAATGTAACAAATTCTGATGTATTACATTCACATAACCTTTTCCACCCATTCTTCAAAAATATGTTTACAAAGAGTTAATCTTGAATATACTTACGCTGATCCAGATAATTAATGTTTGCATAAACTGTTTATTACATATTTCCTTGTAAGCACATGGAAAATAAGAGAGTACTCAGCTTAAGCGACAGTCAAAACTTTAAAGAATGTGTCGCCAGAGAAAAAATCTGATGTGTTACACTCACATGACTTTCTCTACTCTTGTACAAACTATTTTTACAAACGCTTATTCTCCATATGCTTCATGTTAATCGAGATATCGAGATGTCAATCTTATTGGTAATTTTCATTTAGATGCAAGGGGAATATGGTAGGTTTTAAGCGATAGTCAAATATTTTAACGCTGGTTGCTATGTGGTGCCATCTATTCTCTTTGTATGTCCAGGACATAAAAAAATGAATAACGAATTTGAGAAAAAGTATAAGTATTGGAAAATTTAAGAGAATAACAAGCAATATCTCGAAAACGGTTCACTCAACAAAAGAAATGTATATAACATAAATTGTGTATTTTAACGCGATCTACATTTTTTGTGCAGTAAAACGTTTGTCTATCTGTTATGGTTTCCCCGTTATGCAAAAGTCGTTCACAATGAAGAATACGTTTGGAGAAATTCCCAGAAAATTCGAGATATACATTTCATTTCTCATGACAATATCTTAAACATATGATATTTTAATCAAAATCGCTAGAGCCATTTTTGAGAAAATTAAAATTTTCGAAAAATGTTCCATGTAAAGGGTAGTCTAGGGTGGGGAGATTTTCTTGAAAACCTTCGTGTCGCATCTCTGGAAGATACTGAACCTAAATACCAAGTTTGGTGTTTATCCGACTGTTCGTTTCTGAGTTATGCTGTTCACAGACACAAAGACACACACACACACACACAGACACACAAACGGACATGTTTTCAAAAATGCTATTTTGGATTCAGGGAGTCTCAAAACATGTATTTCCGGTGAAATCTCGGTATCGAATTTTTGGGTGGAATATAATACTTCCCCTATTTACTATACGTAGTAGAGAAAGTAAAAATCAATAACCACTTCACATTTGGGAAAAGTATAAATGTTTTAAAATTCAAATCAATAACAAGGTATGACTCAGAAATAGTTAACTCCAGAATAAAAATTATGTGACATAAACTGTAGGCTTTAACGGGACGATTTTCTGTATTCTAATATTTGGTCTATCTCTTACGGTTTACTAGATAAGCAAAAGTCATTCAAAATGAAGAGCTCTTCAGATGCTGTTCCCAGAAAACTGAAGTTATGCATTTCATTTTTCATGAAAATATCTTTAACGTATGCTATTTTAATCCTTTGTGCCATTTTTGAGAAAATAAAAATGTTCGAAAAATTTTCCATGTTAAGAGTAGTTTACAGGGGGGTTCCTTAAAAATATTTGTGTTGCATCCTTGGAACATCATGAACTTAAATACCAGCTGTGGTATTTAACCGACTTTTCATTCTTGACTTAGTTGTCCACACACACACACACACACACACAACACAAACACGCAGACCTTTTTTTAAAAATGATTTTTTTTAATTAGAAGTCTGGGAAACTCAAAACGTGAATTTTCAATGAAATCTGGGTATTAGAGTTTTTGGTTGGAATACAGTACCTCTTCTACCTATTATAGGTAAGTAATAAAGAAAGTAATAAGACAAACGCCACGGATAGTTCATTAAAATCCCCATCATCTTACTGTAATTATTTTGGCCATTGCTTAACGATCACTTACTACATAATTAGTGCTCAAAAGCTGCACTTCAACAGTATAGTAGATAGCAGCAAACTCTAGAATTAAAAGAGAATTAAAGCTTTTTCAAACAGCTAAAAAAGAATGCACGACCTCTTTTAAAATACCTTAAATTGTCTTAATTTGTAAAGAAATCTCAAGGCTGAGATATTTTTAATACGTATCTTAACTAAATATCCATAATTTATGTCTTATGTACAACTGATGTATTTTCTTCTAACAGTAGCGGCAGCTGCATAAGAACACAAGACCACGTAAACACCCTAACTTTTTACACCTTGCGGACTTATCGGCTATTTTTCCTTTGAATTAAACGAAACGTATATGCTATAATTTACAATCTACGTTGTTTAAATCTACCACGCTAATCCTCTAAACTCAATGAGACATAGCAACACATCATGACTTGTGCACGTTTTAAGAAGCTTCTGCGCATGCGCAAATGGTAATTACCTTATGGGGCCAAATACATACGGATGGTGCACATGTGAAGAAGTGCACCAGCAGGCGAAGCTTTGCCCGCATTCTGCTTTCCTATTGTCACTATTATTTTACGTCAATGCCACTAGGTGGTTTGAGGCGTGTTTTTAAAGTAGGTACCGATAGTTTTTTTTAAAAAAAAATAACAGAACTTTATTTTCGAAATGATTTATTGTCGTTCATAACCTTACACTACTTTTCTATATAGTCAGCGCCGTTATTCAGACCTTGTCGTAACGGGAAACCAGCTTTTGTATGTCTTCGTCGAAAAATGATGCCGCCTGTGATGAAAGCCAGTCTGCAATCCAGTTTCACAACATCATCGTCGTTGAAATGTTTTCCATAAATGAATTTCTTCAGAAGAATAAATAGATGAAAATCGCTTGGTGCCAATTCCCGACTTTAGGGAGGGTGGTCGAATTCTTCCCAAACAAATGATGCGACCAGATCTTGAATTCGTTTGGCTGTGTGCGGCCGGGCATTATCACTGATTTGTATTTCCCCACAAAGCTCAAACAATTGGCTGGCGTAACATTTCTTGCATTTAAAAAACGAATCACTGATCTGACTTTACAATCGGCGGATCGTTCGATTATTTTGAACATTCCGAAACGATCTACGGTAGAATTTAAATAACACGAGACTTCTGAAACTTCTTGAATTGGTAGTTTCCGTGTCAAAGTCCCCTCAGCTGTTGCTCTATCCAGTAAGGTTCCACCACCCTCATTTTCCTTCGCCTACAAGCTGAACTTTAAGGAGTAACGCGTTGGCATGTTGCCGTAGTTTACTACTGCTCACTAGCGTTACGTCCCAGCGAGCTGTTTGCTATTCGGCGCATCGCTAACAGCTGCCTCATGCTCTATGAAGGTGGCAACGCAGCTTTTCCACTTCTTCGCTTAGAGTGGAATGTCAGGAGTCTCAGATTGTTTAGATGGCACTGTAACAAAAGGAAAATACAAAGTGACGATCGCTCACAGCTGCGTCTGGCTTCCTAATGAATGGAGAAAGTGCTCGTGCATGCTCAAAATCACGACTTCAGCGGCAAAATGTTAAAACGATAACTTACATTAAAAACATGCCTCGTAGCGCACTACTGCAGAAGTTAGAGTAAGTGGCAGACGCGGGAAATGTGCACAAGCGTGGAATCTCATAATATCTTTAATCCAAACTACAATTCAGTTTACTCATTACCTGTTCTTGCCTTAATCCTTAACACGGTGTACTTAATTATGCACACGACAAACATAAGAAGAACTTTCTTTCATCAGACAAGTAATGAATTATCATTATTATTATTATTATTATTATTATTATTATTATTATTATTATTATTATTATTATTACTGTGTTAGAAGCGGATGTTGTTACGAGGGCAGTCCCAGATGTACCCGACCTGACGTGTATATAGCGGTTGTTGTTTCAAACAAATGACTATGATAGAAAGTACCACCCTTATAAAGCTTAAGTTTGAAGTTTGACGCTGCTACGTTGTTTAGTAATTGTTTGGCAGCCATTAATATTGAACTCTCTCAGCGTATTTGTAAACATGGATAAAACTGGTCATCATGTGATAAAATACTTTCATTTGGAAGGTCTTAGTCCAACTAGTATTAAAGCTGAGCTAGATTCTACTTTGGGGGAGTCTGCTCCTTCGTTTATTACAGTAAAATATTGGGTGACAGAGTTTAAACGAGGCCGTAGGAGCTGCCAAGACGAACATCGCAGTGGTCGACCAAATGTGACTACACCTGAAGTAGTGAAGAAAATCCACAAAATTGTATTGGATGACCATCTGAAAGTGTGCGAGCTAGTAGACATCATAGGCATTTCAAAAGGTGCTGTCAATCGCACACTAATTGAAAATTTAGACATAAGAAAGCTGTGTGCAAGATGGGTGCCGCGTTTACTCACAATGGAAACAATAGCAGCGTCGTGAAGATGTTTCAGCCGAGTGTTTGGCAATGTTTCGCTGCAATAAAGCCGAGTTTTTGCATCGATTCATAACCATGGATGAAACATGGGTCCATCACTTCAAAACTGAGACGAAGGAACAGTCAAAACAGTGTATTGAAAGGCGAGAGTCGGCTCCAAAGAAGTCGAAGACAGTTCCATCTGCAGGCGTCAGTGTTTTGGGATGCGGGTGCGATAATCTTCATTGATTATCTCCAAAAACGAAAATCAATCAATGGTGAGTATTCAGCAAACTTATTGCAGCGTTTGAATGATGAAATAAAGCAAAAACGGCCGCATTTAGCGATAAAGAAAGTTCTGTTTCATCAAGACAATGCACCAGTTCACACGTCCATTATCGCCATGGGCAAAATCAATGAGTTAAGGTTCGAATTGCTTCCTCATGCACCCTATTCGCCAGAATTAGTCCCTATGATCATTTTTTGTTTCCAAAGTTGAATAAATAGCTTGGTGATAAATGATTTGCCAACAATGAAGAGGTGGAGTCTGCAGTTGATGACTATTTTGCAGAGCTCGACTGTTCTCACTATAAACAGGGTATCGAAGCTATTGAACATCTCTGGGAAAAGTGAATCGAGCTGAAAGGAGACTATGTAGAGAAATAAGGATGTTTTTTCCAAAAAGTTTGTGTTTTCTTTGTTAGGTCGGGTACTTCTGGAACAGCCCTCGTACATCAATTTATTCATAACCATAACTATTATGCAGTAGATGCTATGTATTTCACATTTTCAGGGTATCTGACTAAAATTTTGTGAACATCGAAAATGCATACTGATGAGCCGCTTCTGGTTGCTGGCTTCTAAATGTTTTTCTATATGTTTTAGATAAAAAGAAAAAATAAGCTTATTATTCTATTTTTCACGTATTTTTGTGTAATTTTCCAGAAAGCCTTCAATGCAAGAGTTGCAGGATTGCATTTAATGAATTTACCGTCATATATAGATGTTATCCTTTCACTTCTAAAAAAGGTGATAACGAAGCCTAAGATCAGAGATCGGGTAAGTTTTAAATATATTGTTAAGTAGTATAAACATATTTTGACCTCTCAAGGAATTCCTAGATATCTAAATCTTGGAAAATAGATTAAACTGTCTCACTTGATGGAGTTCAGTCTGATAGTTATAGGCTATCACATTTCAACCTTACTGTTTAACTTATCTTCTACACTTAGGGGTACTAAATGCTGAATTTTCGACAAAATTTCGGAAAAATCTAATTTTTTATGGAATGTATTATGCTCTAGCAGTATACAATTAAGATTCAGTTTAGGTTTTTCTTTTGTCGTCATTTAATTGTCCAAACGCGGCGTTTAAATGGAAATGTGTATGTGCAAATAGCAAGTGTATTTTTTGTTTTTTAAATGTTATTCCACTTTAAAATGTTTCTTTTGGCGCATTTTTCTATATCTTCCAAACTTTTAGTGCACTTTCATGAAATCCAAACAGTGTTTTCTTATGCTCGGCGCCAATCAAGAAGGTGATTGACAGTTACTAACCACGTGGCGGAAAGCTTTAAATGAATAGGAGGGGATGAGTACGTCACAGCGGTCGTTATAGCAACCATAAGAAGGACCAATTAGAACTAAAACGTTTCTATAGCAACGATAGACACAAATGCGTAGTTGCGATATCGTAACACGTGATTGGCATGATGTGCCGGGCAAGCGACCGTTGCAGTAACATGAACTGAAGTCTTGTCTTCTGCTGTCGTTGTAGTTATAAACAATTCCTTCTTTTAGTCCCAGCTTGATTGTGTGTTTGTATCAGTTTAGAGATTGCCTGCGTACTGAAAAAGTTCTTTTGCGTCGTCCTTTTTGTATGGTATTTGCCTTGTGTTACGTGTATTTGAGTTCGTGAATTTGTGTGTGTGTGTGTGTTGTGTGAGCATTTATAATTGTGTTTAATGGATATTTAATAATGTCCAAAAATAATGACACAGATAGCGTAGCCCAAATGAAAAACTGGGCGCACTCGGGAACCAAAGAGTCTATCAAGCGAGCAGCAGCAGCAACAACAACAACAGCGATGCAAGCGATTCGGAAATCAGTGGTATTTTTCCATTAGAATAAGCATCAATATTTCACAGGTATGTTTCTTCTGTTAACGCAGATCTTTACACTGATATATTCTTGCATGATCTATCCTCTGCACGTAGATTCATTATTTTACAATTGTCTTCGTATACGAATATAAATAGTATCCGCTCTACAATGCAGGCGCAACCCAGTCTCCTTCGACACGCTCTCCACGTGGTTGCGATGAGCGGCAACGTCGCCTCTCTCGCTCCGCGAAATGTCAATCACCTTCTTGATTGGCGCCAGGTATTATCAAGTATAATTTTTTAGTATAGAATTGCATTTCCTTCAATTTCTACAAATCTCACATCACCAATTTATTCCATTCAGGTTCTGTAAAGAACACAACAATCAGTGAGTATTTTTCATCTCACATTAAAGGTTTTCACAGCCTTTTGAAGGTTCCACCTGAGTTATAAGACGAGGTTATGAATTGTGCCGTTTACCTAATGGTGTCCAGGTTGAAATGTAATCTACAGAAAATTTCCCTTCTTCTTGAATCTATTTACAAAGTTAAGTAAGAGTAAACACTAGTTCACAATAACCCGAGAATGGAAACCAGAATGGAAACGAGAACGAGAATGCGTAACGATAACCATATCTATATTAAAGTGGAAAATTTGTTTTTACGCATTGGGATGTAGTTTGTTTATGGGGAACAATGATATCTTTTAACCTGCTTACAATTCACCCATTATAATGCTGGTTAGCCAACGTCAAAATTCGACAACGTAAGCGTTTTCTAAATGTATTTCCAATTCATAGTCTTACGAGGCTTTATTCCTTCATTAATAGCGTATAATAAAGAGGTTTGTTGTTATTTCTTGTTATCTACTGGGTTTTGCTATTGTTTTAGGCAGTAGCTAGTTTTGAGCTGTATATAAACAAACTACAAATGTCACTTTTGCTAGAAGACCCAACGCTAAATGAATCTGAGGGAGTCATAACACACTTTTGCTACGAGGCATGCTTTTAAAGTAAATAGCGTTTTAATATTTTGCTGCTGCAGCGCTGCAGTCACGATTTTGAGCATCCGCGATCACTTCCTTATTCATTAGAAAGTCAGACGCATATGGAAAATCGTCACTGTGTTTTCCTGTTATTAGAGTGTTTCAAAATGCTCAAAACAATCGAGCGACTCGCCGACGCTTAAGTCATATCAGTGATTCCTGTTTTTAAATGCCAGAAAGTTTACGCCAGCAAACATTCAGTGTGTGAGGTTATGGGGAAACAATAATGAACGACAATGCCAGCCACATCCAGCCAAACAAACTGAAGATCTGATAGCATCATTTGTTTGGAAACAATTCAACCACCTTCCCTATCGACGGGTTTAGAACCAAGCGATTTTCGTCTGTTTCTTCATCTGAAACATTTCCTTGGTGGAAAACGTTTCAACGACGATGATGTGAAACAAGAAGAGCAGACTTGAGTTGCATGACATGCGGCATTATTCTTTGATAAGGCATACAAAAACTGAATAACTGAATAACTTCTACGGTGAAAAATTGAATATGCAGAATATAGATATATTATACCATTCCCGAGGATTTTTTTTTATTTTTTATTTATTTTTTTAAAAAGACATCCCACACCCGCTGCCCCCGGTGACGATCACATGCTGAGGCTACATCGCCCCCCATGCACATGCTATTAGTATCTAATAGCATGCATAGGGGTGCTCGGGTTATTGTAAGGGATTGTAGCAGTATTTGGGACGGGTTCCACTTGAGCACACCGGTTAGTAGCGTTAGTAGTCGTGCTGGCATTCAAGCATGGGGGTGTGTCAACGTGATTGCTGGGCGACACCCATGACACAACCTGAGTGGCGCCCAGTGATTAGTAGCATGCAGCTGAGATGTAGTGAGTTGGTTAGATGTGTTGTATGGAGGTTTGTTAGTATACATGCTGTGTACGCGAGAATGGCGGTGATGGTTTGCAGAGGTCGATGTCTGATGTGGGGCGGGGCTTACCGCAGCATTACCGGTTAATCTCCTCCATGTTCTATGCTGTGCGTACGGATGTCAGATTATTGTAGTTGATTAAGGTTTCCTTGGCCGTTTATTTTGTGTATTGGCTGAGTAATTCCTTGGACATGCAAGTCTTCTTTCCCTTTCCTGGGACCTGGAAAAGCTTCCATTATTTTAACTCTGCCGTTCTCGTTCTGGTTACCGTTCTTGGTTAACCACCCTTAATTCTCGTGTTCACGGTTTATATTATGTATACAGAGCGCGGCAGTGGGATTCCATGGTTTAGAACGTGCTCGTTTCTAGCGTTTTTGGGTGACGTAACCAGCATTTTGCTAATGAGATCACTAAGATATGCAATTGTTTTTCTCAGTGTTGTGAGAGATAATATCGATAACTGGTCTGTGGCAGAACGTGTGTTCGCAGTAAGAACGTTTTTGAGTTGGAATCGATCACTCATGCGCAGAGAAGGTTTAGAAATGAATTTAACGTCGCACAGCACGAACGAATTCCGTTCCGAAACACTATGCTAAAGTGGGTAAGTATACTTAACAATTCTTTAACGGAATTAATTGTTCCTCCACACAAGCCGTGTGTTGGACAAGGTTGGAAAGATAGAATATGACGACTGAAAACTTCAATGCCGGGATCTGAACCACGGATTTCCCGGTTTACGTCCGGTTACTTCAGCCACCGAGCTACCATTGCAACATGTCGGTACGACATTAAATTCCCCAACTGCTTCGTATCTTTCCTAGTAAACTCACGAGATCTCAAATTGCATTGAGATTACATACCCCTATGGCGATTTACAATGCTGTAAGTACTTTAAGTCCCGGACTTCATAGTTTCGACCACTATTAGGTCAATCAATGGAGTTAATTGTTCTTCCATACAAACCGTGTGTTGTAAAAGGTTGGAAATGTAGAATCAGACGACAAAAATTCAATACCATCACCGGGATTTAAAACTAGGAGAATCGTGGTTCAAATTTCGGCGATAGCATTATATTTTTGAGTCGTTTGATTCTACCTTTCCAATTTTGGCAATGTTTGTGATAAATTTGTGATAAATATGCAAAAACAGTCCGCACTCCTGTAACGCTGCGAGGGTTAAAAAGTGTGTAGCAAAGTCCAACTCGCTCTGCACGGCAGTCAATGGGTTTGAATGTATCAGAAGGAAGTTTTCGCCACATCCTACATTGTGACCTCAAATGTCATCCATACAAATATCAATTTGTGCATCGAGTTAAACCAACTGCTAAACTTCCATGAATGCAGTTTTGTAGACAGTTTACTGACATTTTCAATTCTAATCTGGATATTCGGAACAGACTGATTATGTCGGGTAAGACACATTTCCACCTTTCTGGTTATATAAATAACCAAGTGATTGTACCATGACCGTCAACTGAGAATGGTCAACAAATGCTTACAGTGTTGAAAGTTCTTTACAAAATCAATTTTTATAATGAATTATGCTATCAACAAGATGAAACCACAGCCTCTCTGATGGTGGTTTAATGAATTGTCTGCGAAACATCTTTCCAGTTCGCATAATTTCACGCTTAGAGACGTAGCCTGACCGCCAGGATCTCTTGATCTGCATGCAGCTAATTACTTCCTATGGGGTTATTTGAAAAGTAGGGTGTGTTCGCAACAAACCTCGTACAATCATCCACCTAAGAGAAAACATAAGAACGAAATTAGTGACATTGATCGTGTTTTGTTCATTCATGCAGAACTTTCGCAGCAGACTGCAGGAATATAATCGTTGCTGTGGAGGCTACTTATAAGTTGTAGTTTTCAAAAAGTAATGAAACCTAATAAACTGTCTTGTACTGCTTACTTATAGATGATGATTTATGAAGAACTGACACACTTTTTTCTTTAATTATTCTGTTCGAAATTAACTCAATGCCCCAATTTTAGCAAAAAATTAAGCACAATGTTCTGGAGTTTCGATTGTCTGTCACTAGATGCGCAGATGTTCACGTTTTATTCGTAATTGTTAGTTTTATTGTCGGCAGCTGCTTTTGGGATTCTGTTCTAGTCAACGTGAAAATGAAGTACACATTAAATGAACGAACTCTCCCTTGTAAAGCAACCTTTGGTTTTCGGAATCTTCCCCAAAGAAACACAATACAGATACTGGTAAACAAATTGGAAACAACTGGATCTCTGGTGAGTGAAAAAGGCAAAACTCGTTCATCTGGGCTTCCCACGGTTGTTGTTGTTGACATAAGAGCTCGATCAGCAACCAAAAAATCATTAAGGCGTGTGTCACAGGGGACAGCGTGCAGCTACTCAATGTTCACAACAGTGTGTGAAAAGTGCAGGCCTAAAGCCGTATAGGATCACGGTTGTCCATCAGTTACAGGAACCAGATAAGCGTAGACGACTGAATTATTGTTGTTGGTTTCAGGCGTTCATTGTGAAAAATCCTGCCATATTGTCCATCACATGGTTCACAGATGAAGCATGGTTCCATTTATCCGGCTATGTGAGCTCACATATGCATCCGGTTAAAATCGGAGTTTGTTGCGCAATATCCACACAGGAACTAGTGGGACCAATTTTTTTTAAAACAATGTGAAAACTGCATAGTACCGAGGATTTTCATAGGTTTCTGAGCAACTAGACGATGTAATGCAGGACGGCGCTACATGCCATACGTCAAATGAATCCATGGGACTAATTGCAAGTTTCTCTGACGACCGGATAATTTCCAAGAACATGTGGCCACCAATATCTCCGGATTTGACATCTCTGGACTTCTTTCTAATTGGGTTACCTAAAATACAGGGTTTATGCTACACGTTCCCAGACATTGGACGATCTGAAGCACAACATTACAAAGGAGATTCAAGCTATTGACAACAGAGTCCTCCAACGAGTGGCCAGTAACACGGAACGACGTGTTGAGTTCTGCCATATGTAGGATGGAGGACATTTTCAACTTTGGCTATAGAGGTAAATAATCTCCCAAAAATCTTCTGCATTTCAGGTATAATACGTTGTTGCTAGCATAACTCGTTTTGAAACAATTAAAGAAATAAGTATATCACTTCTTCATAAATCACCCTGAGTATATGTGTTTTCTTCTAATTCATTTTGAATGTTCCATAACACATCTGTAAAAACCGTAATATTCCACTGCCGCACCCTGCATTTCCAAATAAATCACGTTTGCTATAAGAATAGCCTAAGTATTGCGAATAATTAGCTGAGATGAAACATTGGTTGTTGTATTCTAGATACACGTGCATTGTAATGGATTTGAGGGTTTATATGATTTCGTAGACAAGAAATGTCTACCTGAGGAGTATGGAGGTGATGCAGGCCCTTTACAGGATCATTGGGGTAAGTAAACTATATCTTTCAATCATGTAATCACAGTTTTCCTTCTTTAAAAATCCCGCCTCCTCCATTCTTCCGTGGTTTCCTTCTTCCTCTTTGCCTCAGCATATTAACATTTTATTTCAACATTGTTTATCAAATGTGGTTTATTTTGAACCTTTTCTCTTATATTATTTATTCCCGTGCATCTCTTAACATTTTCTTCTCATCCAGTCTCCCTGTCAATTTCTTTTCGCCTTCTTAATCAATTAGATTGCTTTGACTTCGCCTACTATTATTAAAACAGCTTCATTATTTCTCTGCCGATATCATAATTTTCATTTTTACTTTCTCTAATACATACCTAGAGTGGGTAAATTCGGTGTCTAGATATCACCAAAAATACAATTTTAAATACTTGGTATTTAATTTCGCATTTTCCGATGATGCCATACAAAGATTTTCAAGATTTTAAACATGTTCTTACCAGCCTTTGACAGGAGTGCTATAAGTAGAAAGTGCGGCGTAGTGAGACACCTGGTATATGTAATAATAGGGCATAAATTTGTCATTTAACTTTTTGTGATAGTTTCAGTTCAAGAGAAAATAATTTTTAAGACTTATGATTAGAAATGTATATTTTTTATCTTCTTATGCTTTGAAAAACAACAATTCAAATATCCCTCGAAAAAAATGTTTATATAGTGCTTGGCCTTTTGGAATATGAATGACAATTTTCAAAAGATTTGGTTGAAATATTCATCGTGTGGGATATTTTGAAGGAGACAAAGGGCTGAGATCAAACTCTTCAAAATATTCAAATTTTTAAATGAAAATAGTTTTGATTCCAAATTTTTAGACTATTACACATGAAGCTAAACATTAACATCAAAACAAAATGAAATAACGGCCTTTGATTTTTACCAAATTTCAGTGGTACATTTGCTTAATTTGATTATGTGGAATTGCGGTCGCAAAGAAACGTATAAAAAAGTACTGCGTTCATATGACTTTCTCTTATTACTATCGTTTATTATATAGCTTCCACAATCTATTCCTGCAAAAGATTATTTTTCTATCTACTTCAAATTGATCAAGGGGAATATAGAGGCTGGCGAGATAATCAAATGTTTAAAAATCTGATGTGTTACACTCACATAACTTTCTCTACTCTTGTACAAACTATTTTTACAAACGCTTATTCTCCATCTACTTCATGTTAATCGAGATAAACATTTGCCGACTATCTTATTGCTAAGTTTCTTGTAGATGTAAGGGGAAAATATATTTACAAGGGCAATATAGAAAAACAGTACGCTTTAAGCACATACATATCTCTTAATAGCTGGTTGCTAGGTGCAGCACCATTCCCTTTGCCACGGATTAATACTCTTTGCATATACAAGATAAAAAAATGAATAACGAATTCCCATTTGAGAAAATAAGTATTGAAAAATTTAAGGGAATAACAAGCAATATCTCGAAAATGGTTCACTCAACAACAAAAATGTATATGACATAAATTGTGTATTTAACGCGATCTACATTTTTTGTGTAGTAAAATTTTGTCTATCTCTTATAGTTTACCAGTTATGCAAAAGTCGTTCACAATAAAGAATACTTTTGGAGACATTCCCAGAAACTTCGAGATATACAGTTCATTTGTCATGAAAATATCTTAAACATATGGTATTTTAATCAAAATCGTTAGAGCCATTTTTGAGAAAAATAAAAATTTCGAAAAATGTTCCATGTAAAGGGTAATCTGGGGGGGGGAGTTTCTTGAAAACCTTAGTGTCGCATCTCTGGAAGATACTGAACCTACATACCAAGTTTGATGTTTATCCGAATGTTCGTTTCTGAGTTATGCTGTTCACAGGCACACAGACACACACATAGACATGTTTCCAAAAATGTTTTTTTTTGGATTCAGGGAGTCTCAAAACATGTATTTCCGGTGAAATCTCGGTATCGAATTTTTGGGTGGAATACAATACTTCCCTACTTACTATACGTAGTAGAGAAAGTAAAAATAGGTCTGTTAAAATCTGGATATAGAACTGTTGGTTGGAATTAAATACACCTCCTCTACTGACTTAAAGTAGGTGGTAGAGAAACTAAAACTGACTAATTGCTTTTGATGCTTTACACTTGGTTGCAGTAAACACTACACTTCGCTGTAAACACAGAGTGAAAGTTCAAGTAGTATCATTGAACTTGAGGTATTTTCATTTGTATTCATACTGCAAAAGAACAGCGTCATCAGCCGAGTAACAAGGATCTATTTATTGCCAGTTACACTTATTCACCTGAAATCTCAACTCTCCTTTACTTACCACCACTGTAAGAGTAGTATAGGAGTTGTCGCAACTGGGTTTAAATAACCTTAAATTGTTTAATACGAGGGTCGTCCAATAAATAAGTTTCCCTATTAATGAATTAATACGTAACGACTCAGTTCAATTCATTATATGATAACATCACAATCAATAATACTTCTGTTTATTATAATCTAACATTCCCTATTTTTGTAAAAAACATTACACACAATTGATCATGTTGAATTAATTTATTTATATTGTACAATCCTTCTGTTACCTTGCTACATAGTCAACGATTTTGGGGATGTGGCACAAGTTTTTCCAAGTCAGTATTGTACCAGGTCTCGTTCACTGTTCACTTCTGATTGATTTTTGTCACGATGTTAAAGTGCTTACCTCCATAATGACTTTGAGTCAGGGGAACACGTGAAAATCACTTGGGAAACGATCTGGTGAATATGGAGGATGCAAGAAAACTTCCGAGCTCCGCCTGGGTCAATATTCAACTTGGAAGTTTTCACGTATCCTCCGTATTCACCGGAGCTTGCCCCAAGTGATTTTCACATGTTCCTCCAACTCAAAGATAAGCACTTTTAACACCGATGATGAAGTCAAATCAGTGAACAGCTGGTTGCGAGCATAGAACCCGACCTGGTACAACACTGGCTTGGAAAAACTTGTGTCGCTTCTCCAAAAATGCTTGGAAGAAATTGTTGACTATGTAAAAAAGTAACAGAAGGATTGCACAATATAAATACAATTAATTCAACATGATCAATTGCGTGTAATGTTTTTTATAAAATAGAGAAGCTTACTTATTGTACGCCCCTTGTATATGATTTTCTCTAGTGTTTACCAATATTAAGGATAGGAAATATTCTATTCAACTCAAAATTCTACATCACAATTCCACTGGAAATGCATATTCTGAGATCTCTGGAACCCCACCCCAAAAGAAATCTTTTAAAAACTATTATATGTTTTAGGATTCAAAAACATTTGACAATCCCTATTTATGTCTAACATTACGATTTCCTTTCTTTTAATGTATCGTACGGTCAATGAATAAAAGTGTAATAGAAAGTTCTCTAAGTACAATAAAACGTGCGGTAAAGCTGTTATTATTTAATTATATTGTTTGATTTAAAAAAATTGTTATGAAAGTTCCATTTTATTACTAGTATTAGTTCTCTATTGGCTAATTTTATAAGCCCTTATATGTCCTTCAAAATACCGAAATGAGCTCGTCGATATCATAACAAACTATAAACATTATATTTTTTTTTTTGCGGAGCTGGGGCAGGATTGTTATGAGGATCTTTAAGAATATTAATTTTTTAAGTATAAGAAATATGATAGTGGTAACTTTTATCTCCTCATCCTGCGTATTAAGTGTACTATGTATAACATACTAGTACGCCACGATATGAGTGCGCTTTGAGGAGAGCGCTACTGTTTTGTTGACGATACTTAATGTCATCAAGGTTGGGGATCAGAGGCGATTGAGGAGCAAGGCGATTGAGGGGCAAGGCGATAGAGGAATGTACAGTTGCATAATGAAAGCAGAACTACATTCGCAGGCCTCAGCCTTCACTAGTAAGTGCAACTTTAGAAATGCGGATGTTTTCTTTGCCTGACTGTCCTTCCTATGCCCGCCACCTTGTTTCGTAAATGTTTAGTTCCTTTTACCACCGAACGCACTCCTATCGTGGCCGACTAGTAACTTTCAGAGCTGACACATGCTTAAAGCAGCAACGCGAGACGTCAATGTTTCCAAGACAAATGTAGAGTGAAACTGAAGGGATTTTGGACGAAGTTCCAATTTAATGACTAAGAAAGTCGAGGCAGTGGAACCTCTTTTGAATCCATACGAATCCTTATTTGTACTTCCCACTTTGTAGCATTTTTCGCGGCCCTTTTGCGGGTGAGTACTTTTAGCGTTCTTTAACTGCACAGGTCAAATGAAAGTTAGTGAACTGGTTGCAAAGTCGCGATCCATACAGCTTAGAGATGTCCATATCCAATCCTAAAAAGCCCAGAAACAGAAAATATTATCTCTGTAACCTACCCGAATACTGGTTCGATCTCGGGCTTTCTGGCGATTGAGACCGCTAAGAACGAAAGCGGTGTACAAAAGGAAGACTTAATTGCCTATAATTGCGCGGGTTGATAAAACGTTTCAACAGATATTTCGAGTGATAGTACGAAAATGCAATGGGTCCTCTTCCTGCTGGATAGGACAGCTTGTCTGTCTTATATTCCAAAGGACCCGAGTTTTAATCTTTATGTGTAGTTCAAAATTTCGAGGAACCCTAATCTCAATGGACTCTGAGCTCATTTCATAATTCATTTACTGACCAATTGTCGTGTACATTTAAAAAGAAAAAAAAAATAATGTCACCCATTCACACGACTTTTTCTGCCAACGACAAATTCACGTATATTTGAAATATATTACACGGTTTATATAAAAAGGGATTCTTTTATCCACATTACCTCGCTTGCGTATATATTTTTGGTTAGGAATGATTTCAAGTTAAGCAACACGTCCCTAGTTACAATTTATTTATGGTAATAAGATCTCGCGATGGAAAGAAAAGAAAGGGAAAAAAATCTCAAATTTTCAAGCATATTCGTTAGATGACTCTTAGCATGGAGTATTTCTTAAATCGAAAAAGTATATTTGACACAAACGGTGCATTTTAATTATATCTACATCCTATTTTACATAACTCTTTTTTGTTTTTAACGACCTCGCAATTCAAGGGTATGCAAAATTAAATCAAATAATGGTTGCTTCACAGGCTATTCACAGAAATTCAAATTAAAACTATTAGTCTTCCACATATCTTTAACATACACTTAAATCAAATAGTTAGGGCCATATTTGAGAAATAACAAGTAACGAAAATATTGTTATACACCGTGATGAGGCCAAAAGGCTTTGCAGCTAAAATATTACCCCGGCATAAACATTGGGGGGTCGTAACTACAGAGGCATCGAGAGATACCAAGAACTTGCTGCACAAAGCTAAAGCGGACTTGGGATATTTATAAATAACACAGAAATTCACACTTAACTCTGGTTTATTATAAAGTTACCTTGGTGCTGCTACATAATTTCCAAAAGGTTACAAGCAAACATTGGGGGAGATGCCCAACACTCACACGGACCACGGCACGCTGCATAAAACCACACACTCTAAAGATATACACTCGACTGACTGGTGACGCCACGCTCTCAGACAAAGAGGCTCTTCCCTCAACTTGCCTTCACACCCCGTTAACTAGGAATTGGAGGGAAATACGCCGCGCCGGGCAAGAATTCAACTAACAAACGAAATAATTAGTTCAACAATATCATTATACATAGCAATAATGTGTCCAACGCGACAATGCTCACACATACGCTACAATATGTTCATGCAAATGATAGTTTAGGATGTGGGATTTTCTTGAAAATCTTCCTGTCGCATCCTTGAAAGATGCTGAACTTAGGTAAAAGGTCCGGCATTCATCTTTTCGTTTTTGAGTTATGCTGTTCACAGCCACACAGAGAGAAAGAGAGACAGAGAGAGATTCTTCTTAAAACGCCCTTTTTGGATTCAGAGAGCCTCAAAACGTATATTTTCGATGCAATCTTGATATCAAAGTTTGAGCGGAATTCAATATTTCTTCTGCCGGCTACAGGTAAGCACTAGAGAAACTAAAAATGAGTATTAAAGAACTTATAGATGTAATGAGTATTATGCTTATAAATAATTATAATGTTAGCATATCAAATGAATCGAGGCTTCGGTTTTTATCTCATAAAAATAAAAATTTGGGGTTTTGAGACGTGATACAATTGTTTCCATCGTCAATTTAAACTAGAAGGATTATACCAGAATTTTTGGGTTTTAAAGCAAAATTTGAATCGAGCATTAATGCATATATTTAATATGTTATTGTCTCAAGGCAATCTTTAATGCACTTATACCATAAACAGCTACTTATGCACGATTTTTGGCATATAATAAACTTATTTATAATGCTAGGAATGCAAAAAATATTTTATGCAACAAAAGAAATAAAATCCCACTTGTAATAATGGCTGCAAGTAATACTTTGTAGAACAGAATTTTGGTAACATGTATTAGTTGAAAATTATTTTGCTAGTAACAGAGAATGTTTATTTTCCGTTCCTTTTTAGATAACTGGAAGAAGTTTCTACTGGAACACCGGACCTGGTTTCTGGAGCAAGAGAAATTCAAGGCTGATGAGTCGAAAAGGCCAGGGAAGTCCCTCTCCACGTCTGATTTGTTTGGCTTTGAAGGCTTCTTCAGACAGCTGAGTGTAGATTAGTGATTCATTTAGGATCAACAGTTTAGCTGGATAAACAATAAACAGCTAAGGGTTTTACTAGCAAGCCTGAGAACTTTCATTATACAGGTAATTCGAATACTAGTGGCTAAATTGTGTTTGGTGATAGTGTTGGTGGGAAGACATTGTATCTGTGCTGTCTGTGAATAAGAAGGAAATAATATTATATTTATGGTATATGTATAAAGTGCTCAGACGTTCTATATCATCCGGAAACAGCCCCTTTTTATTTTTTTTTACAAGCAGTTAGAGGAAGTATTGCATGCTACCCAAAATGTCAATATTAATATACCACCAAAAATAGCTTAACTTGGAAAGTAGGATAATACCAAAATTTGTATTTAAGTTTAGCATATTCCAAAGGTTCAACACGATATTCAAGAAAATCCTCCAGCCCCAAACTACCCTTTACATGAACATGTTTTCTTTATTTTGTTAAAATTGACCCCAACGATTTTGATAAAAGTAGTTTATGATATTTGCAAAAAAAATAATAATACTTATATCTTGAGTACTCTGCGAATAGCCTATGAAATCCCATTCATTCGGAACACATTTTGTATGTTTTTGACTAATAAACCGTAAAAGTACGTTGATTTCGTTAAAGCATATAATTTATGTACAATAAATGTGTTTGCCATTAACCATTTCTGAGCTATTTTTGCTAATTTTTCAGTTTTAGGTACTTTATATTTAAGTGCTAGGTCACTACTCGTTTCTTTCTGTCATTGAGAGAGTGGAATTTGATAGCCAGCATATTTGACTATCGCTGATACAAAAATAAAACGATGTTGGTGTAGAAAAACCTGTAAACAGAAAACGTCAGATATTCGAGGTATTTGCTTATTAAATCCTCTTCATACAGACTAAATTTATATAAATCTGTGAGGCAAATCCTCAAAAAGTGTAGAACTCATTAAAATACATTATTTGTGTAAAATATTCTGTTTGTGGTATTACACGTTTTGAAAATTTTCATGTTGTATGTTTACGTTTTCCCAAGCATGTGATGCGACGGATAAATATTTTATACTTTCCAATTTTTATATTTATTTCTCTTCACATTGGTGGTTTTCCATGCTAGATAGGACTGCTGGTATGAACTATACACTACCACGTATTTTGTGTCATTCATTTCTTCTCATTCCATTTCCCTCTTCATCTTTCAGGGTTACAGGGCCAGGTGGAATGTACGGTGGTGTGCGGCGTATGCGGTGGATGTGCTTTGAGGAGAGAAGCGTTTCTTTCCTGGTATGGAGCCTTCTGCACGAACATATCTGTAGGAATAGGGGAAGGTATCGAGGGGATGGTTACATTCCCTGTAACTATTGTACCACTAGATCTGACCACCCTTCATACTCTCTCGCCTCATCCCTCCTCCCGAAGGTTTAGTAGGCGCAATTAGTCTAGTCTTGGTCGCAGTATTGAAATCTCTCTTAGCTCCTAATCCTTATTTCTGTTTATTTGTATGAACTCCATACTATGACGCATATATGAACATTTGAATGTTGTTTCCATTATTGTGTAAGAATAAGCCCATATTTAATTTTAGGCAATTCTATCGAAATTCTCGAATAACGTAACTTGGAATTACGTATCATTTTTGTGTGACTAATATAATAGGAATTATATGAATTTAAAATGGGCAGAAAAATTGTGTGTGCGTGCGCACAACAAACCTTTATTTTCCCCTATGAACCAAGGGACCACAAAACCTTTACTGTCCTTGAAGTATCGAGATTGGCTTTTTATAACTTATCGTAATACTTTCATTAGCTTAATTAGGTGGTAGAGACAGTAACAAGCTGCATTTTCCGAAATTTTGAAAGATGTTATGTAGACATTATTTTCGTAAACCTATTCTTTATCAAACGTACAGCTTTAAAATAAATTATTTTTTTTAAAAAAGTAAAAGTTTTTGTACTTAAAAGCTTTGAATTGATGCAGGAAAATTATTGTAATTACATATTAGTCATGACATTTCCAGATATATCGTGAATCTGTGTTGAACCTTGAAATATTTACATAACTATTATAGAGACGTTTACCTTGCCTACCTCTTCAGCTGTTTTCACTTATTCTTCAGGAGAGCTGCTGTGTAAGCAAGCGACTGTTTTATATTCGCCGTCCTTTCTTTGACTTTGTAATTAAATGCGTTCAAAACAAAAGCTAGATGCCATTTTTAGCCTACCTGCGTCATATTCACTAGGGTAGAAACTTTATGCAGAATACGAGATTTCCTACAATGAAATGTCAATAGAAAGTTATTATAGTGTATTAGCGTTTCTTCTTCTTCTTCCCCCTCCTCATCTTCTTCTTCGTAGTTTTCCCAGTGCTACGAAGTTGATGTTTTAAATATAGGAGATTAGAGACAAATCCATGAATAATTTAAATTTTAGTTAAAGTCGGTACCAAATTAGTAGTTTAAACTGACAGCTTACTAAAAGTTTCCAATTTTTATGCAAAATACCAGAAAAACAATGCTGAAAATGCATACAATAGGGTTTAAACAAACGTTGCTACTACATTTTAAATTTGAGGATGGTTTAGAAGGAGAGATTCTAAACAATTTACTCTTTTTATTCGAAACAATGCACTAAAAGGATAAAACTCTGTATATGAGAATTCTAAGCAAATTTGCCAGCAGGTTTAAAATTGCATTTAAATTGACATAGCATTAAGGGTAGTTTAAGTAAAAATAGTACTAAAATGGTCTGTTTTTTAACATTAAATATTAGGTTGGAAAGCATTAAAATCTGTCTTCATTTGTTTGAAATATTCCACTACAGGTTTGATAATTATTAGTATATTTAAGACCATAGTTTGCAGCGTGAACACTTAATTGTTATCCATTGAATATACCATGAAGTATTAGGGGATGCCATGACAAAGCTATTCATATGCGGAAGAGGAATCTATATAAATGGAGTATTATTTATCTGCAATAATTGCAGCAGTGGATGGTGTTAGCTGAGAACGTTATACATGTATATAAATCGGAGCGAGCACAATGACTTATTTGTATTGGAGATTCTTTTGTTTTCGTGGTCTGTTTACTTCTAATATTTAGATCTGAATAATGTAAAATTGGGGTTACTTTTTAAACTGCAATCAAGCGTTACACCAATAGCATTCATTGTATTCACTATATCCATTCACTATATAACCATTGTATAGCCTTAGAACCAGACTTTATGTAAACAAAACATGTTGTATCCCTCCGCATTAACTGTATTCGTATCAGCTGCGAGGAACAAACACAAATAGAAGATTTAAAGCTTTCACAGAGATAGTTACTGATTAGAGCTTTTCGGGTTATCAACCATGTTATATCGACATAACACGGCTGATAACCCGAGAACCTCTAATCAACAAACACGCAGGCCACGTGGATTCATGTCTCTTGTTTACAGTGCAATAGAACGGTGTACTGTTTGAATAATAATAATAATAATAATAATAATAATAATAATAATAATAATAAACACCGAAAATGCCAGTTGGTATTAAATAAAGAATAATTAAAATAAAGCTCAGGCTAATCTGTAGCTCCATCACTGTCGGGAGAGGTGTAATATCTGGGACTCCATCATACAATATCCTCTGTGTAAATAATTATATTCATTTTATTTCTCTTCACAAATCTAAACCCAATTTCTAGCAGTAATACTTATCTCCTAAATTATTTATGAAATGTGGATTGCTTAAAAGAAAGCAATGTAGGATCACTGTTGACAGAATTTAAGACGTTGCCTAACGTTGGCGGTTCTTAAATAAACTCATATGTAGATTGTATATATACCCTTTATTGTCCCTCCACCTTAAAGTCATATCGCGACTACTTTAGAACACAAAACATGATTACAATGAAAATACAATATTTTAAACAGTAACAGTACATATGTACAACATTAAATTCTCTAGATAGGTGTGCTATACATTGTTATACAATTTTGTCGCTTTCATAAAGTTTAAAATTCCTTGTTATGCTGAATTTAGGGCGTCTGATAGGCTGTTGGGGATGTCACATCTTTCTCTGTGTTGTACATAGCGACGGCAGGCTGTAACCAGATGAACTGTGAGGTTGGATCTGCAGAGGTCACACACAGAAGGAAGATCACGGTTGAGGAGATGTTTGTGCGTTATAGAAGTATGTCCAATACGTAGTCGAGTTAATACAACTTGGTCTTTGCGGTTGAAATGATTGTGTTGAAGTTTGGACTCGGAAATGTAACATCCTGAAACTTGCTCCTAGATGTGGCTTTCCATGTTTGTCTCCATTGATTAATGCAAGTCTTTTTGATGAAGTTGATAAAGTCCGTGTGTGGGGATCTTGATGTCCTGAGGTGGATTTTTGGTAGTTTCATTGGCTACCTGATCAGCTGATTTATTTTCCATAATTCTGACATAAGACGGAGTTCAGGCGAATGATACCTGATTTACCTGAGATTAGTATTTGGTTATACAGTTTCGGAAGTACTTTAACGATGTTTTGGGGGGTTGAGGTTTGTTTCAGTGATGTTAAAATCCTGAATGAGCCGGGAAATATTACGTAATTATGTAGGTTATCTTTGTTAAGTATATATTCCAGTGAGAGTTGAATTGTGAACAATTCACAAGGATAGCCAGAAAGATAGTTGTATTGTATGGTGTAATCAGAAAATACCGCTGCACATCCATTATGACCGTCAAGTCTGGATCCATCAGTGAAGATGTGAGTGTGCGTTGAATATAGTGTACACAATTCGTTAAACAGACGTTTGTAAGAAACACTATCTGTTGAAGATTTTCCTTGTCTAGCCAGTGACGTATCAATAAGAGGCATGCGGGTCCCCCTAGTATGTAATCTGAATCTATGAAACAAGGGAACATATTAGGCAGAGTAATGTTAATTCCTTGAGGAACGAAGAGAGGCGAGTTGAAAAATCTGAGGGTTTGCTGATTCTGTGGCATTTTCTATGTTGTTGGTGGGAAATATGTAAGAGTGGACTAGAGATGATGGTCTCGTTGCAGTACGTGTTGCGTATGATAGACGAGATTTTCCTTCTAATTTGCAGCGGAGGTACATTAGCTTCAATTTGTAGGCACTCTATGGGGCTGGTGTGAAAGGCTCTTAAAACTCGTGCACTTTCCTACGATTAGAAGTTTTGGTATTGTCATCTGCTTTTTATAATTCTGGCTTACGTCTGTTTCTTTTTTCCTTAGTGTTTGCAATTTTATTTCAAACGCAACCCTTTACTCGGAAACAGTTTAACAATGCTATTCACGATTACAGTTGGATTCTCCTGCATTAATCTGTTAATAACACTCAACACAAGTCATTTCTTGCCATCTTTAACAGCTTAAAATGGTTCACTGTTTCCCCTTTCACTTACCAAGCTAACAGCACTTGCAGGAACAGACATTAGTCATGTTTACGTCCCACTGACTGCTTGTCGTTATCGTATAAATACAGAAGAGGTTTGAGGGACACTGAACAGAACTGCACGCAAACCTCTTTAATTTTATTTTTCATATTATTTACTGTTTCACATTAATCAAAAGTTTTGCTTTATCTCATATTACTCAAAGGTTTAAAATACTACTGGAAAATTCAAAGATAATCGCGCGTGTTTAAGGTGCTATGTGCTACGATGTGCTTTGGTTTCCGCGTATCACGGGCTAGTTAATGACGCGTGTTTACATCAGGTTTGGTTCTAAGAGCAGAGCGATTATGCAGTGCGGTCGTTTTAAGGTGAGGCCACAGACCGGCAATATGCGCAGCACGCTGCACTGCAGTGACCTCGGTAATTTTCCGATGCGCAACTGACGGCGCATGACGTGTTCAAAGTTATCTTTAACAGCTGTGCTTCAGTCGCTGCTTTTTATTCGTGCTGTAAAGAGAGTTGTGTATTGTACATCTCAAAGGTGAAAGTTTATTCAAGACATCCGTGAGTAATCTGCTTAAGAGTGTGTTCTTAGTACACGGCAATGCCTGCCGACAAACTCACGCTTGAACAACGAATTTTTATCTACGATACATAAGTAAAAACGGAATCGTGTAGACAGGTGTGTAGACAATTTCAGGAGAAATTTCCTGGTATTCCAGTTCCAGGTAGAGAAACTGTTAGTCGTCTGGTTAATAAGTTTAGGACAACAGGAACGCTAAATGCTAAACCTAAGAAGCGAAAAGAGATGTTCTAAAAGAGGAAAAAATTGACGAAATTGGTGCATCTATTTGTAGAGAACCCTAACACCTACAGTTTATAGGAACAATCCCCATAATATAGACGAACTTAAGGTTAATATAAAACCAGAAATTATGCAAGAAGAACTTATTCCTGTGAATGGAAATTTCATTCGAAAATGCCAGGAATGTCTTCACGCAGATGGACACCACTTATAACGAGGTTAGCTTGTTACTATCACTCGTGAATAAGTAACGCGGGAGTTGCGGAACGAAAAAACCCCAGTGTAATAGACACTGTGCGCAGCTCGCATACGCGCGATCCGTGGCCTCACCATAAAATGACCCCACTGTAGTATCTGCTAACTTTTCATTCACGTATTGTGTGTTTTTGGCACTAATTTTTATCATTGCTACCAATCTTGTTCTGAGGTGAAACATTGGGCAAATGGAATCGGAGAGAGGAATCGTGACTCCTTTTGCCAGAAAATGTCAATAATGTTTAAATTAAGTTCATAACATTACTTTCTCCAATAAAGAAATCTATCAAGGAAATAAGCGCTTTAAGATAGACTATAAAGGGAATACGCTTGAAAGATTGAAAATAAAAATATTAATTGCAACCAACCTCAAGTCTTCCAATATAGAAGCAAGTTTAAGGACCACATTAGAGGAGGAAACCTTTAAATTATCCAAGAAACCTGTAGAACCAGCTACTGAAAAAAATATTTCTGCATTATTTGTAATGAACCCTATATTCGATCAAGAGTAGGAAAAGTATGCATTCAATGCAAAATATGTAATTAATGGGCTCATGAACTGTGCACTTTCTACTACGAATAGGATTTTATGTATGCATAGACGCCAAAATATATGAATGTTTGTCATAACTTAAAAAAACATACATAGTCCCTTTCATTACTGTTAGTTAAGTGCAGACCTAGGTTGACATTTTATTTTTTTATTTTGAGTTGCAAAAATTCCTATTATTTACAACAAACTATTCAAAACATTAACCCAGTAATGTTCATTTTCTTCATTTTGGCCTGCACAAGTTCGTTTACTACAGCAGGTTTGTGCATATTAAAACGTAAAAACAGCCTAAATAGCAAATCAAATATAAATTTGTATTTGTTATCCACCTTTTTATCTACGAGTACTTTTACCCTAATCCCAGATTCCTTTTGTCCATGTCATTGGGCAAAATGAATCATTGCTAATATTTAGAAAATTTTGAATTACTCCATATGCATGAGTAATATACAATAGTTTTTAAAATGAAACTGAGTTTAGAACTCTAAAGATAAGCCTCAAAAGCTTTCCATGTCAAAAATTCAAGATTCAACATAGAGGCTCTCAAATGTAAAATTATTCCGCTTGCCCTAGCTTCCCCTAAATTTCCTTAAGACAAACGCCGCTAAAATCTATATTTGGACCTGTGAACTGGTTTATAGGGCCTTTAGGCTGCTCGTTAAAAATGTTTACTGGAATTCCGATCATGGAAGTACTATACACATTATAGACGTATTACAAATGTTACAGCAACTGAAATATGTAATGAAACTGCATTACGTCGGTTACTTTCATATTCTTTAAATCATAAAAAAGATTGGATTTTAATCATGGATGCTCTTTAACTGCTATGGTTCTTAGCATCCCATTCCATTTTGGACGTGCAAAATCGTAAATTTTGCTCAGAGACCTCTTTAACGGCCTGAGGTTCTCTTACGTGCCTTAAATCTACGACATTGGATATCACCGGCTTTACTTCCCTTCCAAAGGAAGCCATGCTAAGGATTTTTGCGCCCGAAAAAATCCATCGCCCTCCACGAGATTGAACCAGCGACCTCAGTAACCAGAAGTTAACATGGTACCCCTAGACCATGAGGACAACATTTCAGCGATACAGGAAACCAAGTAAAGCTGCTAAATAAATATTTTCACAAATGCTAAACGAATGTTCTCGATATATTAGTATGCCTATGATTTTTCCTAGATTACCATAGTATTTTAGAAAATTGCTACTCAGTACGTAGCTGCATTCTATTTGCTCAATTTAGCCTTGTAAAAACATATATAATAGGCTGCACCATTTAAGTTGGTACTGTACAATATCCCCAAAACTAAGCATTGTAGAAAGAAATGTCTTAAATAAAAGTTGCTTGATACTATGGGGGAAAGTAAATACCATTAGTCGTGTTTTATTTGGAGGACGTTGTCATGTATATTGTTTTCTCACTCCCCATAAAAAGCTAAATAACATTTGTATAAAGCACTTTGCAATTGTACTTACACAAACTTAAATAAGAACGAATATCCTGAATAGCTGTGTACGAAGAGTGAAATGAATGGTTCCACCATCCATGGATGGACAAGTTACGTTTCGTAATTGGGAACCAACAGTTTTTATTTTGTTTCCTTATTCATCATACAATAAACAAGTTTTATAAACCATTTTCTAATGAGGAAACATACAAAACGTAGGTTCCCATTCAAAAAATTAAATTAACCGTAAAAGCACCAACAAAGCGTCCTCCAAACAACACACGACTAATGGCATTTACTTTCCCGCATAATATCGAGCAACTTTTATTCAAGACATTTCTTTCTACAACGCATAGTTTGGGACATATTTTACAGTGTCAACTTAAATGGTCCACTCTGTGTGTATATATACACACACGCAACCACATGTTACGTATTTTTCTTCCCTAATCATCTTTGAGAGCGTTATTTTTATGCATTGCCGTTTGTGAAAATTGCAACACCAAGAAATAATTTCCCGAAAAACTCCAAACTTGGTGAAAGTGGAGAAGAGTGTACAAGTAATAAATGATTAGGTTTGCAGAGAGATGGGGTACACCTAGCCGAGCAGAGCCCTCACGTGTCGGTCCGAAAAGGTCAGTGTTGCACCCAGTGTAGTCAGTGCAGAGCTGTTAAACAAGGTGAAAACAATAAAGTAGGTGCCAGTATGCCTCGTCGACGTCAAAGGGAGCCATATCGGCATGTGAATGAGTTCGAACGGGGAGAATTATCGGTCTCCGGGAAGCGGGTTTGTCATACCATGATATTTCGGCTCTTACAGGGCATCCTGCTAAGACAGTGATGCGTGTGTGGAAGCAGTGGATAGATCAAGGCCGTACGCAGCGAAGTGCGGGTACTGGACCACGGAAGATGAACACAGCACGGGATGACTGTCATCTTGTTCGCATGGCCATAATGGACCGTACAGCTGCATCCACAGTGTTGGCTCGACGTTGGAGCATTGAAACAGATGTGAACCTGTATGCATAAACGGTTCGTCGCCGTCTGCTACACGTTGGACTGGTTGCATGCATGCCGTTACGTCAGCTTCCATTGTTCAGAAACCACAAGCTCTTTCGATTACAGTGGGCACGTGAACACGTCACTGGGGTGCTGAGTGGCAAAATGTAGTGTTTTCGGACGAGTCCCGCTTCAACGTGTCCTACAGTGATGGCTGCATACGTGTCAGGCGGTACCGTGGTGAGCGCAACCAGGAGTGCTGCATTGTTGAGCGGCATATCGGACAAACACCAGGTGTGATGGTTTGGGACGCCATTAGTTACAACAACCGATTTCGTTTCCTACGAATTAAGGGCACTTGGAACAGTAACCGGTACCTAACGGTGGTTGTACAGCCTGTGGTACTCCTCCTGCTTCAGGCATCTCCACAGGCCACATTTCAACAGGACAATCCCCGGCCATATATTGCGAGGAATGTACAAGCCTTCTTCGAAGAGCGACGGGTACCGTTGCTTCCCTGACCTGCACGCCCGCCTGACTTATTGCCCATCATATTACATGTCTGGGATATGGTTGGTCAGCACCTGGTACGTCACGGTTCTCCAGTAAACAATGTCACGGATTTGTGGGGTCGAGTACAATTTGCGTGGAGGGAAATCCCTCAGGATCTTATTCAGAACCTTTTTGATTCAATTCCACGGCGTCTAGCAGCTCTAATTGCAGCGCATGGAGGCCACACAAATACTGAATATTAGTGCTCAAAGGTCATGTATAGATCTGAAATGTTTATCATTTGTTACTTGTCATGTACCTAACCTGTGGTATTAAATTCATTGAATTCATGCGTTTCCTTCTTCGTGTTGCAATTTTCACAAACGGCAGTGTATATATGAGGCATCCTTCAAAGTAACAGATTTAAGCATAATTTACGAATACTTAAAGGGTGATTAATAACCACGTTAGAGATGCGTTTTCTGAATATTTACAAATGAATAACGCCTCATTTATCACATAATGCGTTTTAATGTATTACCCCTTTTTTACCATCACTTACCAAAAACAGAAGAATTATTGCATTCAATCCAAAATTGTTATTTCGAGATATCATTGAATACATTTTCTTATCCATAAATAAAAAAAGGAAAATTTTGTAGTAATGTATGAAACGCTGTCCTCTACCGGTAACAAAACTTATTTTTCTATCCGCTTCATTTTAAACGAGATAAACGTTTTCATAAGTGCTTTCATTACACAGTACACACAGGTCAGTAGTAAGGATCCTCGGCATACAAAACTGAAAGTCGGGGTCAGACAATTCCGGAAGTTGATGTCAGACAAGGTCATGCCTATAATGATCAGACAGATGAATCTGTCGGGCCAGTTGATCCCGCTTCATCGGCTATGGCTACCGCAGGGTTGTCAACTTTATTTAAAAAAAATTGCATGTGATTTATTGACATAACATATAAAACACATAATAAAATACATGTGATACAATGATAATTAAAGTTTCTACCATACACCTAACAAATTACAGTTTATTTAAAATTGATAGATGCATGATTATACAGTTACAATGTACGTTGTTACTAGATTACTGATTTAGGAAACTCATTTCGAAAACAATTATACACGGTGCACACTCCAATAGAGGAATTTTGTCTTGCATCACAATTTTAGTCTCGCATTAAAAAGCAACATGGGAAAAATTGTTGTTGTTAACACTTTTAGAAAAACACACAGGAACGATGGAGGTGGCAACATCAATCGAGAGATGCACGTTATTGTTAATTGACAATGTCCATATAGCATCGCATGCGTTAGGAGATATCTTGGAAAATGGTAGGATATGAAAATAACTCTTGATAGTGCCAGTTTTGGTAGAACCAAATCTTTCCACGTTCATTGATGCGAGATAGAATTTGTCTTCGTTAACATAATCTCCATTCTCGTCGCCAAGACCGTCCAGGATGCTTTGAAGCGTATCCATGCAAGCATATCTTTGCTGTAAACAGAAAAAAATATAAATGAGGCACAGAATAAAAAAAAGATAAATGAAAAAAGAGAGAAAAAAAAGAAGAGATAGCTTACCAATGTCGAAGAAATACATAGAACTCGTCATTCTCGTTTTTGAGAAACTGGAGCCTCGGAGAATTCGATGTTGAATTTCTCACAACCGCCTTTTAGGATTTCGGTTCCGTTGTGGATGAGTTAATAGTGACCGCCTGTGATGTTTTGAACGGCGCCTCGTTCCAGTGAGCTCAAGGTCGCGCATCTTGATGATGCCAGAGGACTGAGCGCGCTCGTTGAGGAGCAGAAGAACACTGTGAGGCATGTTGAGAGATGTTTGGGTAAAAAGTAGATGGATGTAACCTAGGATTCAAGGTTGGTTTTGTAAATGTCGATGAGTGTTTTAGGCGTGTAAACAGAGCAATGCCGGAAGGCTTGAATACAACATTTGGAGAACCAAAGAGGCATTTGAATATGATGGAGTCTTTGTCCAAACAGCTTCCTTAGACTAAGTTGCTTGTCACTGCTGTTGAAATGGGTGTCGATTTTTAGGCCCTACCGTTCGATGAGCACTGCCCACTCCAGAAGAGAATAAAGCTCCACCGATTTTTTCCCCACAGCTGGAAATAATGACGAGGACCTTGAGTACCGACATCGCGGAGAGGTATTTGGTTTCGGTGTTGTTGTGAAAGTGTAGGGCAGACATAAAAAAGAAACAGAAGTCAAGACAATTAGCTACGGCGTGATGAAAGAAGGAATACTGGAAAGAGCGTAAGTACTTACGTGGTTGACGATCAGATGAAGAGTGAGAGAAGTGTATTGCCTGTCACGCCTCTAGGAATGGTGAAAGCGCCGGCAAGATTGGGCGTTGGAGGAACACTTTGCACATTGAGATTGCACAGTAAGGTGTCGTATTGGAAGTCGGATATTTTGAATTTTGAAAAGAAGGTGGATATCGGTAAGTTGCAGCAACGATGGGATAAATGTTCAACAACGTTAAGGATCGCACGTAACGGAGGCGTTTCCATGCAAACGGAGTGTAGTATGGTACAATTGCGTGCCACAGTAGCTTTGTTAGACGTGGAAAACGGTAAGAAAGAGGAGAGATAGTGCATAACTGTTGAAATATTCGCCAATGCCATTTTTAGATTCTAAAATGCAGATCCAATGTTTTCCCAGTTTGATGTGAGGGTCGGTGTTGATTACCATGGTAGTAGGAAGGAGGTGATATAAAAGGGTCTTAGAAATTTTATCGCAGGCAAAAACGCCAATACACTGATTATATGTTTTAAGACAAGAAGTAATTTAATGGGCACTCATGTTGTGAGCATTGATCGGCAGCTATCGATTTCGAGCTTCCATTTAAATCCGATAGCACAAGAAGACAAATGGGATCCGATAGCTTTGTATGGAATTTGATCCTTATAGACAAGTTGCAGTGGGCTACGACAGAAGTGTAATCTTGACTTGCCAATATATGCGGAGTGAGATCGACAACAAAAAGGTATACCCTTGACGACACTCGTCCCTAGAGATGGCAATACCCTCGCTGTGAAACTTTTTGTTTAAACCAAGAAATACAGAATGGTACGCTTGTAGAAAGCAACCTTCGGTAAATTTGAATTACATAACATGAGAAAAAGGGGCGTTATTGACAAATAATTAAAGAACCGCTAAGTCGAATGTTGACAGTTTTAAGGATTTTTTAATATCCTCAGTGTATGCTTTATTGGATGTCATAGTCACAGAAACGCGCCTAGGTATTTTTCCACGAGAATGTTATTAAAGGTAGCTGAAGTATAATCCTTGGGAATGCTTAGGAGTTGAAAATCTAGATCTACAAATGGATACAATACAATGGCTTCACTTTGGTGTTCAAGCTTCACAGTTGCAGAAGGCCTGACGTTTTTAAGTTACAGTCTAGCTGAACAAATTCATGCGTCTTTGAAAGTCTGCTTTGTCGGAAATTGATGGGCAGACGGAGTGAGCGTGATGGTAAGATCTGCGTTTTTCCTGATTAAGGGTAACGTGGAAGAGAGTTACCATAATATACACCACCTTACCATCTTTGGTGTGCCTAAAACGAGTCTTTATCCCTTGGTTGTTTTAATGTCTTTGTCCGTGTGCCCCGCAGTATGCTTGTTCCATAGCTACAATTTGAAAGGAAATTATGTCATCGATACAGCAATTGAACACGTTTTCGAGGTAAGTTCTAAAAGGATAACCCTATTGGGGCGTGGATATATTGGCATTGTTTAGAGACACCCAGGCGTGCCTTAACACAGTGTTTAGAGAATTGTTGACAAACATAACATTATCATTATCTTTAAGATTTTGTCCAGCAGGATCAACAAGTTTGACGCCGACTTCAAGCTGCACGTACGACAAATCGAAACAATCCTTGCCATTGAAAGAATACTGAAAAGTTATCGCAGAATTTTGTAAAATTGAATTTTGCGGATTGAGATAAGATATTTCATAACGCTCATTGCTAGTTTGAGTAGCCTTCGTCTTAAACCTCCAGTTCGGAATTCACGTACACTGGAGTACTCGTGATGAAAAGATGTCCTTTCTGTTGCAGCGTCTACCGCGTTTGGATTTGGACTGCTTCTTTACCTACTTAGAACCCTTTTTATCTTGGCTTATTTGCTCCCCGAACTCATCATAGAATCAAGCTTAGCTTCAGCCTTGCGCTTCAGATCGGCACCGGCCTCTTTCAAGCGCGATTTTGGTCCACCTTTGGAGATGATGCAGCCGTAGCTATGTCTGCTAGTATATTAGACTCCATTTTTAAAGCCTGATTTCCTACCGCTTTGGTTCACTTTTAAAAACGGGAAAGATAGAACGAAACACCTAGGGCACTAAAAAGTCCCCTACACTTCTGAAATTCCGCCCTTCTGTACATAATGAAATCCCGATCGTTATATCAACCACCAGCTTGAACTAGATAGTAGCGAAAAATTAACTCGTCATTAGCGTTCACTTCTAGGTCTAAAGGATAGAACTACAGCAGAAGATAACCCGTCAGCAAATGGCAAGAGATTGATAAACCATCCCTTAAATCAAGGTTAACTGCATTGAAGTCCTGTTGAAGCAGAGAACCCAATTTTAGGGAAATAGAACTTCTCCACCAAAACATATTTGGAAGACTCCTGATCGTGGTCGATAACGGTGCTATCCACTACCTGAACGAATATACTACCAACCAAATTGCGGAACAACAAGATTAGTATAGACAAAAATCTCGTAAGGAATTCCCATATACGGACCCACAGAGTAAAATGGTTAAGGCGACTTAACAATGCGTTTGGCAAGAAACCTAGCGTTCTGCATAATAATAAAGAAGGAATCAATGAGGTGATTAATTGCGTTTTCCTAGCATTGTGGGACGTGGAAGAATTGGTGGTAGAAGGTTGTTTCTGCTTTTTGGTCAGAGTTTTCGTTATAGGAGCATCGGAGATTTCTAGAAAACGTTTTACTTTTTCTACTACGTATAGTAAGTAGGGGAAGTATTGTATTCCACCCAAAAATTCGATACCGAGAGTTCATCGCAAATATATGTTTTGAGACCACCTGAATCCAAAAAAAGCGTTTTTGGAAACATGTCCGTGTATGTGTGTGTCTGTGCGTCTGTCTGTGAACAGCATAACTCAAAAACGAACAGTCGGATAAACACCAAACTTAGTATTTAGGTTCAGTATTTTCCAGAGATGCGACACGAAGGTTTTCAAGAAAATCCCCCCACCCCAGTTTACCCTTTACATGGAATACTTTTCGAAAATTTTAATTTTCTCAAAAATAGGTCTAACGATTTTGATTAAAATATCAAATGTTTAAGATATTTTCATGACAAATAAAATGTATATCTTGAATTTTCTGGGAATGTCTCCAAAAGTATTCTTCATTGTGAACGACTTTTGCATAACTGATAAACCATAAGAGATAGACAAAATTTTACTACACAAAAAATGTAGATCGCGTTAAAATACACAATTTATGTCATATACATTTTTTGTTGAGTGAACATTTTCGAGATATTGCTTGTTATTCCCTTATATTTTTCAATAATTATTTTCTCAAATGGGAATTCGTTATTCATTTCTTTGTCTTGTATATGCAAAGACTATTAATCTGTGGCGAAGAGAATGGTGCTGCACCTAGCTATTAAGAGATATGTATATGCTTAAAGGCTACTGTATTTCTATATTGCCCTTGTAAATATATATTCCCCTTACATCTACAAGAAACTTAGCAATAAGATAGAATCTGCAAATGTTTATCTCGATTAACATGAAGTAGATGAAGAATAAGCGTTTGTAAAAATAGTTTGTACAAGAGTAGAGAAAGTCATGTGAGTGTATCACATCAGATTTTTTTAATCTTTGTGTTGGGATCATCGAACACTTCTACGTTTCGTGAACTTCCACTCTTTTGTGAGGCACAACAACACTTCCTTCAGTGTCTAATACCGCGGATATGGTAATTCGTTTTTAGGAGGAAGAGGTGTACCAGTTGCAATGCCTGTTTCCACCGGTAATCGTAATTTATTTTTGGGAGAAGGTGTCGGTATAGCAGCTGGATTTAGAAAACCTTACCATCAGTATAATTAAAGAATTATGGAACCAAAAGGTCAGGATCTATGCACTGATTAATCATTTTGAATACCGTTTTGGGTTGCTTTATAATGCCCTTCTCAAAAATAGACTAAAATTAGTCGTCTCACCGTCCTCAAAATAGGTTCCACCGAAGCTGCAATTTAGGGTAAGATTGTAAAAACGAATGGGGTGCCTAATTTTTTATAAAGACGCCTTCCATTGGCCCTAAAACCTCTTTAAGAGAAAGTCCGTTATTATTTGCCTTCACTTACATAAAATCCTGAGAAATACCAAATTGGTTAGCTAGGATGGGAATTTTTCCTCAGCTCTACAAGCAGCCCGCAGAGAACTTCAAGGAACTTCGGAGATCCGAGACAACATCTACGTGAGATAGCACGTTGTATTCACGTGCGAGCACATCCTCCGCTACAATTGTTTAACACATCTGGTCAAAATATTGTACAAATACTTATAGTGTGACGCAAGGGTAACAGTATTGCTTTAATCATGGGGCAGAAGTAGTAAGCGTTCGTTTAATCGGCTGACTCAAGAATATTCGAATATAAAATGCGGTACTACTTCGTATGTACTGCAGATACCGCGCATGCGAAGTACGGGCGACAAAGCTCTAAACGTCTGTAAGTGGCAGTTGAGCTTAGGAGTGCGGACTTAGTAGTGCTTTTAGTTTCCTTCCAGAGCGGGACACATCAATGGGAAGATGAATTATGGTTTATTGTGCTTAAATGCGTAGCGTATCACAAATGGGGTATCTACTATAGGACCTGATAAAAATGATAGCTTGACTTACGACTTTCAAAAACTACTCAATCATTTCAAATCACATTCCTTGATTTTTTAAAAACCATCCTTACCTTTATTTGATACTCATTATACACCCCTTGACCAATCAGGGCACACTTTGTGCACTTGAGCTATAGGACTTGGTAGAAATTTAGAACTTTATAACTTCATAAAATTACTCCTACTCATATTTTAAATTCTTTTGTACAAAGTTACATCATTTAGCAATGTGACCAAAACTTTGGCACTTACCCTTTACGAGTGAAAATTGTAGACTACTCACGACTTTAAAAACCACCGTATTTATATTTTGAACCTCTTGCTTGCACAATGTATACCGAGCGAATTGGCTCCGCGGTAACGTGTGAGGATCGCATTCGGGAGGTCCCGGGTTCGATTCCCGTCGACTGCCTACTCTGACCTTGGTTTTCCCTGGTCGTTAGGCGAATACTGGGGTGGTTTCTCATCTATTACGATTTTCTTTACTTTCATTCCGTTTCCTTCTCATCTTTCAGGTGTACTTCTAGTTTTCGTGGAGTGTGACGGAGCCGGACAGATGACACGGATGCTTGCTTTAAGGAAAGATATTCCCGTGGTCACTAGAGGGCTGCTTGGTTGGACAGGTCGTTCATCGTCTTCTCTGGGTAGCTTCAGTAGGGGGACGGATCTTCCATCTAGGAAATATTAGGAACTTCTGCGCGTCTATGTAGCCTACGATCTATAGCCTCCTGTAGTTTCTTCATTTCATCCCTTCCTCCGGTGGAATGGTAGCAGTTCGTGAGGTGTTTCCCTCCGTATATCCTTTACAGAATGTATTCGTGCAATGCCGGGTAAGACAGCAATATAAGCAACTACTTGCATCGTGTTGTGTTAACTTTCACATAACCTTTGTACGGTACATTCGAAAAAACAGCAGAGTATTCCTGTACAGCAAATGAATTTAGTGCCAAAAAATACCAGTACAAATGTTGCATTGAACATTACATACACGTTTATTAGAAAACAATTATGAAATGATTTTTTTCTAATATGAAAAAAATGTGTTCCTGAAAAACGTGTAAGGGTTTTACAGATATTGCAAACATATCCTAAATACACTTAACACATAACAACATCTCAATTCACTAAGTCCTCTTCTCACATAGAAATGCTCTGCATATATGGACACTAATATTAATCTAAAGTTAACTGTCTGAAGGAACCCTCGAAACCAAAGAAGTCAGAGCCACATTTGGAAGCCGCCGGTCGTTTAGATTCGTCTGCCTTCTGATTTTCCTGGTCGATAAACCAATCTCGTTGTTCAACTAGAAACTCTTTCCACGTGTCTGGAAAAAATGATAACCACAAAAAATGAAACACAAAACAAAATATCCTCAGGTGAAGTAGCACTGAGACAAGAACAACAATTCTTACTATTTCTCAGGAATTCCCTTATAAAAGTGGAATATTATGGAACTAGTAGACTCGTAATATACTTTCTCACTGCGCTCCTTTCTAACTACAAGTAGTTTCTCTAGCACATATATAATAGGATAATTTGGATACCGATATTACAATGAAATATATTTTATGAGGCCCCCTGGATCAAAACAATATTTTTAGGAAAAGATACGCGTGTGTGTGTGTGCTGTGTACCTATGTGTCTGTAAACAGCATAACTCAAAAGCCAAAAGTCTGATAAGTACAAACTTGGTATTTAGGTTTAGTATCCTCTAAATATGCGACATGAAGATTTTCAAAAATATCCCTTAATTCAAAACTAACCGTTACACGGAACTTTTTTCGAATTTTTTTTGATTTGCTAAAAACGGCTCTATCGGTTATGATTAAAATATCATACATTTGGTATTTGCATGACAAATGAAATGTATGTATCTTGAATTTTCTGGGAATAACCTGTAAAGTCCTATTCATTCAGAAGGAAATTTGTATAATGTTGTCTAACTTGTAAATTTTAAGCAATACACGAAAACGCACTATACAAAAAATTGTACATCGCTTTAAAACACGCGTTTTATTTGAAAACGTTTTTTCGATATTAACCATTTCAGATATATCCTATATTAATGGTTCGATTTCGACTTGTTCAACGTTTGTCAATTTTCAGCTGTTTCCCAGATGTCATGGCAAGAGTATGGAACCTTAAAGGCCAGCATATAACGTCCAGTTCTTAAACCTTTGACTATTGCTATTCCCTTTGTATCTTAAAGGAGCTGTATAATGTTGCTACTTCTTTAACGGGTTATCTCGTTTAAAATGAAGCAGATAGAAAAACAAGCTTTCGTAAGAATAATTTGTATACCCACTAATAAACGATAGGTGGTAGAGAAAGTTATGTAAATGTAACACATTAGATACTTTTTACTTTCTATACCACGAACCTAGTAGGAAGAGAAGGAATTGCATTCCACGCAAATATTCGATACCGAGATTTCATCGGAATTACATGTTTTGAAGCCCCCTGAATATAAAATAAAAACTATATTAGAAGAAGATCCGTGTATGTGTGTGTGTTTGTCTGTGAATAGCATAACTCAAAAACGAAAAGTCGAATAAATACCAAACATGGTATTTAGGACCAATACCTTCCAAAGATGCTAAGATGTTCAAAACTTCTCCCGCCCCAAACTACCCTTTACATGGAACATTTTTCAACGTTGTTATTTTCTAAATTTTTACTTTATAAAAAAATGGCTCTAACAATTTTGATTAAAATGCCATATATTAAAAATATTTACGTAACAAATAAAATTTATATTTTGAATTTTCTGTGAATAGCCTGCGAAGTTCTCTTTATTCGGAAGCAATTTTGTATAACTGGCAAACTTTAAGAGAGATAAAACGTACGACATAACAAATGCAGATCTCTTTAAAATAACAATTTCAAACAACTTTATTGAGGCATTAGCCATTTCCCAGTTGTCCGTCATTAATTGGTCGATTCGTTCAATGAGATTTTGGTTGTTTCTGGGATTGCATGAAAACAGTGGAATTTTAAGCCAACGCATAGCGTCCAGTTCTTAAACATTTGATTAACACTGTTCTCTTTGTATCCTAACGAAATGTATAATGTAGCTATTTCTGCAAAGGGGTATCTGGATTAACATGAAGTATACAGAAAAATGTATGAATAATTTCTATACCCACTAACAAACGACAGAAGGTAGAGAAGGTTATGTGAATATAATACATCAGATTTTTTTATATTCAAAGAGGAATGCAACAGTATAATCGAGCTTCCTAACTTAATTCTGTGTATCAATATTACTACGCATCTATACTAATGTTCCGGGTGGCTCGGTTGGTTAGGCGGTAGCCTTCTGATCCCAACTTCGCGGGTTCAAACCCGGCACAGACCGGTGGTTTTTAAGTGTGCTTTAAAGCGGCAGACCATGTTAGTAGATTTACTAGTTCGTAAAAGAACTCCTGCGGGAGAAAATTCCGGCACACCGTCGGCGGTAACATGATCCTAGCAATTGACGCGTGTTAACAAACAGAAATACTATACCATCTATAATAATGCCATCAAGAGGGAAAATTTGTGTGCATAGGGGTAATCTTGGAAAAACACTAAAGTTATTTTGATAATTCTTTCACAATCGAAATGAACATTTTTCTGTCAGAGAGAGAGACATTAAAATGCCTTCTGATTTCAATCTCTAAATGGCTAAAATTCTAGAAGGTAACTACTTATAAGGGATGTGTCGTAGAATACGAATCATGATGGAATAATAAAGGAATATACATGCGATGAAGGCGTTGGCTTTTCATTGAGAATGCCATGGAGTAGAAAATAATTGTCTCTCTACAGAAAATGCGTGAAAAATAAGAGACTAAGGACATGAATATTTGATTTCAAGCAATCTACAACGATTAGATGGCCACGATTTACCAAATAAGAAAACAGGAGACACAAAAACAAGAGAAAATCCAATCTTCTTATAGCGGTAGGATATGTATGAGGGGCATTCAAATGAAACCTGGTCAGTGCGTCTAACTTTGCATTCACGTAAGGTGGCACCACGTAACTGCGTGTATGTTGACACCATCTATTGGTAGAGCGACTACAGCGTGCGCAACGTTTGACGTTGCATAGCGACATTGTGGTTTCACGCCGAAGATTTTTTTTTTGGGGGGGGGGGGAAACAGGAATAAAGGTCTGAAGGAAAAACAAGAGTATGTGTATAGGTATAGAAAGGAAAAAAGGAGGAAGAAAAGAAGGATGTAATGCTGTGATGGCGCGATTTATTAGGGGCATAGTGGTAAACATGGTGGCTGGTACCGCCGAAGCAAACCCGCTGTTTGTGGGTGACTACTAGGTGTGGAGGAATTCTCCGCTGTGGAGGTCAGGTATCTGCCATTGCGATGGCCCTGACAGGGACCTGTAACGGTGGTGAATTAACAGGAGATGTGGGCTCCAATCCCGGGCCTGTTACCTCCGGGAATTGGATCTTTGTTGAGGATGATATTCTGGATGAGGTGGCTGATGCAGTGCGGCACGCCGAAGCAGTCTGGCATACTGAATCAGACTCAGATTTTCATACTGGCTGTCGTTGGTGCCGGAGTTGGTTTCGAAATGGTGCTTGATGTCTTCCAAGATTGAGCATTTGGCGTGTATTTGCTGTAGGCACTCTTGTCGTTCCTTGAATTGGCTATTGATGTTGCTGAGGATGTGTTTCTTGGTTACGTCGTGGGATTCGTCAATGCAGTCGGTGACTCCAGTAAACTGCAGACTGAGGTGCTCTTCCAGAGCGCTGAGCCTGCCAGCTAGGTTTAACACCTCAGCATGGAGGTCCTGGATGGCATCGACGATGGGTTGGTTCATAGCTGCTATCTGTGCCTGGATCTGTGATGAGGCGCATGATGAAGTGATGTTCTGCGGTGTAGGTGTGAAGTTCTACGGTGTCTCTGAGATGTGCGGCGTGGATCTTCGAGGATAGAGTGGGCAGACGGCCTGGCCAGTGTAGTGCCCCTTGCCCCCGCAGGAGGCGCAGAAGCGGCGGCGGTGCGTCAGGTCGTGTGCCCTGCAGTCAGAGGTGATGGTCCCATTGCCATAGTAGTGGCAGCGGGGTGCGGCATCACATGACGCGGCGGTATGCCCGTATAGGCAGCAGCGTCGGCACGGAGTTGGGCGAACACTACGACTGGCCTCGAGCGACAGGGTTTGCCCTAACAAGGGCAGTCCTGCGCCGAGGGCCAGGGAGTATTCGACCTCGTCCAAGAATGTGAGACGGACTAGCGGTGTAGGACCTCTGTCGTTTCGAATACGAGACGCCTTGGCCGCAGACGGCCAAAAGCGTTGAGCGGCGGTGAGTAATAGCCCGTCAGGGAGTTGACGGTGCACTCCCCGGACGACAGCGCAGTAGTTTGCAGGCACGTGGTTCAGGGCGTGTGACTGGCTGCGCTGACTGGAGAGATGGCGCTGGGCTCTTCGACTGGCGGCGGTGGTGGAGAAGCTGGAAGCTGTTCATCGTCGGTGACGGCGCTGGTGGTGACTACCTCACGAGGAGGAAGCTTGGAGGCTGCGGCTGTCTTCTTCCTGCCCATCTTGACTCGATGAGAACTCGAAGCGAAGTCCCTCGCCAAAGAGAAGGTGGTCACACAAGTTATCGTCCACTACTAAACATGAAGGCGAGTAAGCAGGAACAACGAGGAGTGATGCGATTTTTAGCGGCAGAGGGAGTTGGATGTCGTGAAATGTATCGACGGATGAAGACTGTGTACGGTGAGTACAGTCTGTGTCGTTCAAGTGTGGTGGAATGGCGCAAAAGATTCCTTGAGGGGCGCGAGTTACTGGAAGACGATGCTCGTCCTGGAGAGGCTCATCGTGTCATCACACCTGAAATGATTGCGGAAGTGAATGCTTTGGTCTTGCGCAACCACAGAATCACCGTGGACGAGATCCATCGGTTACTGGGTATTAGCATGGGCACCATTCACACCATAATGCATAAACACTTGAAATTTCGAAAAGTTTGTGCGCAGTGGGTTCCCGACCAACTGACCGCCGAATAGCGCAATACTCGAATGGCGCTGTCTTTGAGTCATCTGCAACGTTATCATGCGGAGGAATACGGCTTTCTGTCGCATATTGTCACTCGCGACGAAACATGGTGTCACCATTTTGAACCGGAAAGCAAGCATCAGAGTAAGCAGTGGAAACATGTGACTTCACCACCTCCAAAGAAATCAAAGGCGGTGCACACCAGTTCTGGTAAGGTCATGATGTCCTTTGTCGACCACAAGGGCCCACTGCTTGTCGAGTTCCTGGAACGGGGAACCACCATCAATGCCCAGCGTTATCAAGCCACTTTACAGAACCTTAGACGAGCCATCAATCGAAATGCCCAGGCATGTCCAATGGCGTTATTCTCCTGCATGATAATGCCCGCCCTCACCTGCCAATGCGGTGAAGACGACATTGCAGCAGTTTCGATGGGAAACGCTGGAACATTCACCATACAGTCCAGACCTTTCACCGTGTGACTTTCATTTTTATTGAACCTCTAAAATAAGCTATTCGCGGACATCGATTCACAACGAACGACGATATGTGTGAATGGGTTCAGGCCTGGATCCGACAGCAGCCTACTAGCTTCTTCAAAGATGGAATCGACCGGCTAGTGTCGCAATGGGATAAATGTACCAACAGTTTTGGAGACTATTTTTGAGTTAATAAAATCGTTACCGTTACTTTACACAAGTGACCGGGTTTCATTTGAATGACTCTTATATATGATACTTATGCCAAAATGTTTTAAGAGCCCTTGTATAAGGTTTTGCTATATTTTCTCTGTATGTATAATCTAGTCCATTACTATATATGTTAAACAATTGTAAACAGAGAGAAAATTGTCTTCAAAGTAATATTAGAAATTGGACAGTCGTATTTTATAATTAATAACTGAGAAGATTATTATCTCAATGTTTAAGACTATGTGTGTTTCCAAAACGTTTAGGGACATTAGATAGGGTATTCTCGAAATAAGTTCAAAGCAAGTCACGTTTTTAAACCGTCTTAAATTAAAATTCGCAGAATAGAATAACGCTCTACTTTCGGTTTTGCTCTCCTGATCATTTAAATGCACGAAAGCCGTTCTTTCTGAAATAACGCGTGAATTTTCTAGTAATCTTTTTTGAGTTACATATTTGACGCTTTTAAAATGTTCCTCATAATGTATCGTTTGTTTGTTTCTGTCATATTTTCAGTACGTGTTTTTAAAGATGGAACAGAGTTGCAAAGAGTGTTTTCTTGTTATCAAGTATAGTTTGGATTCAAAGTTTTAATAATTATGTAATACAGGACCAGTTTAGAAGATTAACAAATAAGATACATAATTTGTTTCAGGAAAACGTTCTACGTTCAAATATGCAGAATTTAAAATCCTTAATCTTTCAAACTTTCATCACTTGGAGGATTTTGAAGCAGGAACTTTTTCACGATTAATGGTAAACTAAATCATCAATCATCATTATTAATAAATTATAGTTAATTTAAATATGAAACCTGCAGTGTGAGTATTCCAATCAAAGATAAAATTATGTACTTCTTATTCCCATAATGTATGTTTAGTGATATAGGAAAAACATGTAAATATATTTCTAAGTTCCTAACACTATGCAGATGTGAGTTGTAAATGGCAAGCTTTTAAAGCTAACAGCGTCGCAGTCGCAGAGTTTGTCAAGAAAAGAGAAATTGTACAGCAGAAGCTATTGTTCAGTCACATATTAACAACGTATTTTTAAGGGAAGAACAGTGTATAAACAGGGTAAAACTGTTGAAGAGATGTTAGATTCAAAGATTCAAGTTAAATTAGATTGGATTGCATTCTGGAGTTCACTAGCAGCCATAAATGCTTGTGAACATGGAACATGTCAACGAAATGTACAAAAATTACATATAAGTATAAATATTACATAGAATAGAGAAAATTTAAAATAAAATAAAGTCATACTATATACGTGTCAAGGAAATGTACAATATAGTTGCATATATACATACATTTGACGTAGAATACAGAACATTTAAAATAAAATAAAGATATATCATATACAAAATGAAACAAAGCAGGTGTAATTTTGTGCAAAATCGAATACCTCCCTACCGTTATAAGGCTAACATTACATTTATAGACATGAGCAGTTATTTTAACTTTCACTAGGCTTGTACCTATTGTGCGTCTCATCATTTTGTTCTATTTGATTTGTAATGCATAGCATTTACTGTCAGTTCTTAATATACATGCATTTACATAGCGTCATTAATTCTAGAGTAGGCATCAAATGTAATTGGCAATTGTCATTAATATTTACTAATACTACTTACAGAGCTATATATGTATTATCAGCAGGTAATTTGTCATTCAGATAATCTTGTACAGAATAATATGCTTTTGAGCATAGGTACTCTTTAACAGCAGTTTTAAAGACATTGAAGTTGTCAACTTTTCCCTTAAGATCATTAGGGAGAGCTTTAAATTTTTATGATCTCCTAATACACACCTTTCTGGAAGCAAGAAAGCTTTGCACTGGGACGATGGAAGTTACCCTTTTGTCTAATGTTTATCTCATGAATTTCCATGTTTTTATAAATGTGGTTCGCTTGCACACAACGAGTTTTAAGATTGAAAATATGTACATGAAAGTTAGGGTTAATATCCTCAGTCTTCTAAAAAGATGTTAGCAAGAGTGTCTGCAATGGGCGCTGGAAATGATTCTTATAACCTTCTTTTGCATAAGGAATATTCGTTTACTTTCTACTCAGTTTCCCGAAAATAATATTCCATAATTCATGATAGAGTTAAAATATGCATGGTATAATAATTTAAGTGTATCTGTAAAACTGACATTTGCCAGTGCTCGGATAGCATAACAGGCAAAGACATCACATGATTTGATTGTAGCCTATAGGACAACAGTAGCGTACAAAATTAAATTTGAAGTAGGAGACACCGTATATTCAACCAATGAAATGATGAAAATTGTGGAATATTCCGGAACAGGTAATATAAGCTGGAAAAATTTAGAAGAAAGCCAAAGTGATCTCGAATTTTACACAAACGTGCCTGTACTAGTTAGCATAATGAATACACTCCAAAACATATAAACGTAATCCTTTTGCATAATCAACTTACTTACCTGGTACTCTAAAAAACGTGTTAAGGAAAAAGTATGAACGCAACATGTAAGTTCAACATATTTGCGCGATAACGGTCGGGACTTAAATGTCGTAGTAATTACAGTGATTAACGCGTAAATTCTCACATCATCATAACTGTTACATGGGTAAAAGTGTAAACGTACATTTTAATTTGTGGTTATGAAAGTAAAAATTCTATAGTAAAATTTAACTTAGTGTAATTATTCAACATCCTTTATATCTCAAGCACAACTTGAGTCTCCAAATCTATGCTCAACCGCAACCTACAGGATGCCAGAGAGCCCATGAATGTCATTAAATTAATTCATTCAAAGCCATTGATGCACCAGACTATGACCAGGGACATCACCATCTTTAACTGTGTAGCAAATAATAGATACAATTTTAATGATTAGATTTTCATGTCTTCAATATTGTTTTCTTGGAAGATAGACAGAAACCACATCGAAAGTTAATTCTCTATTATAACTATGTGGAACAATTCTGATAAAATGTTCAATTAATTTGGTTTAAATTTGGAGAAATTAACATGGTGACGTAGAATGGGAAACATTATATTTGTCCATTTCACTACTATTTCATTGCATATTATGGCGTATCAGTAAGTGCATTGTCATTACCAGACACATTATTGTGTTGCATTGTCGCTAGCATTATTGGGTTTCTTTGGTTTTTCGCTTAACGATCTCTCCTTTGGCGCGAAACACGCCAAAGAGAGGCCTTTGTTTGAAATTCGTCTGGTATGACGCCAACGCTGGCTGGCATGGCTAGACACGGTTGGAGGGGGATATAGATAGCGTCACGAGAGTAGGTGCGTCGGTGTAGCAAGACGCGTGTGTGGTCAGTCCACGGCTTCGGGGCATCCCTCGATCCTTTCTTCCTAGCTCATAATGTAAGTCGCCAAACGTTTGTCAATAAATTCCAGGTAATATGTGTTATGTAATGTTTTTGTGTTATGTAAAATCCCACGTCTTCCTCTAATTTTAATGCACCAAGGTCCCGGTCTTCATTGGTGTAGCGAGTTGCATTCTTGATGTTAGTTTTTCTGTATTGTGTGAAAACTGTGTAACCTTTAAGTTATTAAATAATTATGGCAAAAGATAGGGTATACAGGTTTAAAATATAATATAGAGTAAACGAACGTGTTTTATCTAGCTTAAAATATCTGAACAAATCTCCATACTCTTTACGAAATAGAAGATAATATTCCACGAAACGATTCCAATATTTCGGCTTCAGAAATTCGTCGAGTACTCAATAATAATGTGTTCAAAGGTGCCAGGCTTGTAGAAAGGCAGAGGACCATCATTTAGAACATTTTATAACGAAATATAAGCGTATCCTAATCATATTGTTTCGCATCGCTAGCACTATCTAAGAGGAGAAGTGGAGGGCAGGTGCGCCATCACTGCACGAACGGATTCGCTTAACAGTGCAACGAGAACAGCGGGCTGCCAGTCGCATCATTCAAGAGAAGCCCAATAATGTAAACATTCAACCGTTAATTAAAGATGAATTTAAAACACACTTTATTGGGTTTAAAATAGTAATGGTCATAATTATCTGGTAGCTTTTTAGTGGTTAATAGGTGGCTACAGCGAAAATTTATCAAAATATTTCAAAAACAGGATTTGATTTCCTTTTTAATAATTTTTCCCCGAGTTTCTGCGAGGGGTTTTAAAATCCCTTCACGTGTCTTTATAAGTATTCAATTTGACATCATAGTCTATGTGAGCTACATATCCAAACGAGTTTTTCGCAAATGTTTGTTTTGTTTCGTTTTGTTGTAATAAAATTTTCCACATATTGCGTTTTTTTATTAAATTTTCTTCAAAATTTCAACAGAAACTCATAAATAATTAAGATAAAGAAGTGTCATTTCATTTTGTAATATGTTTGAAATACTCCGCATATCAGAGTAGTTTGATAGAGGATAAAAAACATGTTAAAAGTTTAGTATTAGAAAGATTCGAATTATTATTTAGTCAGAGTGGTCTAAAAAGGTCAATATGATGTTCTATTTATTAGCCTAAAATAAATATTTAACAATATTATAAAGAAAGAAGGAGTTTATGTTAATTATTTCGCCATCGAAAATCACCATTCTTCCCAAAGTATATCGGCTGTAAAATACCCCCATTGTTTTTTAAATCGGGAATTTTAGGAAGCTTTCCATGTTCGATCACCCCATTTTAATCCCCTTTTATTGAATGTAAATGTAAGAGAATATTTGTGGCCCTTCATTGTGATCATGGCATGTTTTGATAACCTCTAGTCCAAAGGGGTAAATTTGTAAGCTTAAAATCTCTGACTTATGCACAGGAAGGAATTGTATATCTTGTTCATATCACCAAATTTATCTCTGAGTTCGCTGAGCTTTGTTATTGAGAAATACTTTTTGGTATGATTTTGACAAAACTTGGTACATTTGTTTTTTGAAATCTGAAAAAAATATTATATTCTACATCTTTTAAAAAAGTGTAGTTTAGCTTTAGGTGTACCTCTGATATACAAATCCACCCTTCGTACACTTATACTACTGTACAACCAACGACAATTATCAGCTACCTTCCAACCCCTAAAATGTGTCATTATTTTCTGGTCAAAAATTGTACAATCGTACTATAGGATTTAGCAAACAATCAAGGTTTTTTTTTCAGTTTTAAAAGACCACTTAACCCATATTTTCAATCACAATTCTTAAAAAATACCTTTTCGCTTTATTTTCAACCCTTACAGCCAAAATTATACTGGTTGACCAATCATTACATAAATGTTTGCTCTTGAACTGTAGGACTTGAACATTATAGGATATCTTACGCTTTCAACCCCTAATTTACAAATTTACACAATTTGATCAATGTGAACAAATTTTGGACACTCATACTTTAGGTACGAGTACAAATTATAGGCTTCTCACGACTTTCAAACGCCATCCCTATCCTTATTTTCAACGCCTTATTATAAAATGAATCCGTGTAATATCTGGTAATAGATGTGGTGTGTTAATACATATATCTTATAAAAAAATTTAAATCTTTATCCTGTGAATCATTTTAATTAACTATTATAAAACGTATCAAAATGAAGCTTCGATATTTGACTATTCTGCCAGGTTTGAAAAACTTTGGTTCAAAATTGCAGAATTTATAAAATTCATAATTTCGTGCCCTTAATGTAAATATCATCTGAACAAGTACATTGAAGATACACTATTTATGGAAAGCTAGGAATCGAAACTTTTTAATTTAACTCCTATAATATTACAGAAAACTCTACACTTAAATTAATAAATATAGAAATATAAATACGAAATTGATACATACCCCAGTATTTCTGAATAGGACCAGCATCCCCACCATACTCCTTGGGAAGAATTTTCTTGTCAATAAATTCGTGGAGAGAATCCATTCCTTTTGAATGCACATGTATCTGCAAGAAAATATATTTCAATATAAGGTATTATTTTGGTTGTGCAGTTTATCATGAAATTAAATAACATGAATATTTACTGCATTGATGTTTCACAATCAGGCTGTATCTTTTTCGAAGGGATTATTATTACTGTCAACATGAAATTCGAACGGTGTAAAAATATTTACTTAAAAATATTTCTATTGCCATATTTGCTTTCTCTAGTAGCAGATACTTATAAAAGATAGATGAAGTAAAGCATTCTACCCATAAATATGATACCGAGGTTTTCATTGAAATACATATTTTGAGATCCTTTGAACAATGCTTTAAAGAAAAAGCTTCGTATGTGTGTATGTATTGAACAACATGACTCAAAACGAAATGTCTCAAACATTAACCTTGGTATTTAAGTTCAGCATTTTCCAAAAGTGCAACACGAAGATTTTAAGACCACCCTCCAAGCCTAACTACCGTTTAAACAGAAACTTTTTGATTTGCTGAAATATGATTCCAAAGATTTTGAATATAATCTAATATGCTTAAGGCATTTATACGAAAAAATCTGATGTGTTACATTCACATGAGCTTCTTTACCCTCTAGCGCTTATTAGTGGGTATAGAAATTATCCTTATGAAAGTTTATTTTCCTATCTATTTTTAATCGAGATAAAACCTTTCATAAATAGCTGCATTGCACATTTCGTTATAAATATAAAGGGAATAGTGATAGTCAAATGTTTGAGAACTGGACACTATGCACTGGCCTTAAAATTCATACTTTTTGCTTGCAACCAAGAGAAACAACTGAATATCGAAAGAACTTGAAAAGAATGACAAAGTATTGATCAATTTGAAACATTACTAACGGATATCTCGGAAATGGCTGATGTTAAAAAATATTTTTGAAGTAAATTATGTGTGTTAAAGAGGTTTACTTTTTATTCCTTTTCTTTTTGGTAGTACGATTTCGTCTAGTGTTTAACGTTTACCAGCTACACAAAGTTTCTTCCGAATGAAGTGGACTTCATAGGCTATTCCCAGGCTATTCCATGGTTATTTGGCATGTAAATATCCTTAATATATGGCATTTCAATCAAAACCGTTAGAGCCATTTTTTAGAAAACCAAACATTTCGAAAAATGTTACATGCAAAGGCTAGTTTGGGGTGGGGGATTTCCTTTAAAACCTTCGTGATGCATCTTTGGAAGATAATGAACCCAAATACCAAGTTTGGTATGTATCCGACTTTTCGTTTTTGAGTTTGCTGTTCACAGATAGGCAGACAGGCAGACACACACACAGACAGAGAGATATATCTACATACATATCCATGGACCTTTTTCTAAGAATACTTTTTTGGATCCAATGGGTCTCAAAATATATATTTCCTATGAAATTTCGATATCAAATTTTTCGTGGAATGCAATATCTTCTCTATGTACGTGGTAGATAAACTAATAAATTGTGGTATATCCTGACATCCACTTCATTCAAGGTGAATGGTGTATAAAAATTTATATGGGATAAACCAAAAGACATAGATAACAAATGTAGATATAATTAAAACACACAATTCCTGACAAATAAGATTTTCTACATGTGGAATTAACCATTTCCGAAATATTCATTGTTAATGGTTTTAATGTTCTATACTTTACAATTTTTAAGCGCTGTCACCATTCAGTTGTTTCTCGCGATGCCATAGAGCCAGTATAGAATTTCAAAGCCATCCTAAAGCAACCCACATTGTAAACATCTGACTATTGTTTCGGTCTCCAGTATCCCCAAATACCTACAAGGATATTTGTAATGAAAGTATTTCTGCAAACATTTAGGTGGTAGAACAGATATTAAAATAAATGAGATTGGATAGAAAAATATCATGTGAGTGTAACACTTTAGAATTTCTTTTCTGCTAAAGCTATTTTCGAAGCCAATCTCTAACAGTATTTCTTCGAGGATGTTATATATAAATTCTTTTCGGTGTGAAGCACTGTTTTTACGGCAAGTAAAGCAAGCTGTCCAGTGCCTCTGCGGTCTAGCGATTAGAATATCCAGAGGTCCTGGTTTTGATAACGGCCTTTAGGGCGCATGTTTTCTAGGCATTATTTTATATGTTCCCGAGAGTATGAAAATATGAATGAGTGCGTTGCTTTGTGTACAATTTAATGTTTAAAGCAAACTTAAAAGAGCAGAAAAACACACTGCATATCATAAACTGTAAATGAGTGATAATATTGCCAATGGGCAATTGTTCCCAAGCAATAGCTATTATTTCATTTAAATCAAATATATTAATCTGAATAATTACAAGAGTTTTATTTTTATTTGGTAAAAAGTTCAAAAGAAGGATACAAAAAATAATAAATAAAATTATTAAAGATGCTGCACTATAAATCATTTTGCTCCATATATTGTTGCAAGTCAACTAAAAATTGTTAGGATTATATAATAGGGAATTTTTCATTAAATCGATATATTCTTTTTAGTTTTAATATTTGTCAAATCCACCGAGTTGATAGTATAGTTATAACTGGAAGAATAAAAGATGTTAATTGAGTCTCATAAATGAGAACTGAATATAGTAATAAGGATTATTTCCCTCAATAAACTGTAAAAAGCAATTAAATTGTTCTGTTATTATTTAATCTAGTATTCTTTTAGAAACCTCTTGGAATTTTGAGACCTGGCCAGAAATTCATTAATGAATTGGTTCAAACTGCACAGATGACGGCTTACAATCAGCATTATGATTCGAAAATAGCTTTCCTACTTCTCTCAATTCTACTTAAGATGCAAGGGATTTCATTCATGTCGGCAAAATTACGTGCAAAGCGAGATCTTACAGAAGAGGTCAAGCATGAGATGGTTTTTCACTCGTACAAGTTCCGGAAAGAGTTACTGACAGTAAAGTAAAGCCCGCGTAATGATTGAAAACATCCATTTCTACTCGGATATCTAGGCTGGTCGAATTAACATAAAAATTCGTTGCTAGATGACGTATTACGTGGTGCGAGCATTTTCGGTCCTACTCGTAGAATTAGTGACGTCTTTGGCATTCCAAATCAGTTAAAAATCAACACCGTCTACTTGCTGGCCTTTTTCAAGAATTATGTTAGCGTAGCATAAGCTTTTTAGAACCTCGTCACAAATTTCCGCCGCCAGTTCATCTAATAAACTTTTAATTGTTATATTTTTCTGTTCTGAAATTGAGCTGTGATAATCTCTTTGGGGAAATATTTAGTACATGTGCGTGCGAAATATTATTGAAGTACATAAATAATAAGTCGTCTGTTTTGGCTAAGATCACATTAACTTGCAGATTCACAGTTGTTTCTTTTCAACTACTCTGTGATAAACATCTGAATATGTACCACTAGTTTCAATCCTCATTCCCTGAAACCAAGGATACCAATAATGAAATTCATTCTACCGTGAAATTTTATACACACAGAAAATGCGTTTAGGAAATGTACTATTATTTTGTGGACAGAACTTCTATTATGAGGATTTATTCTACATCACAATGGGAATTTTATTGATTGTGAAAACTGTGAGGAAATAAAGCCTAAATCATGTAGAATATGCCAAAATCTTAAGTAGTTCTTATTTTATTGCACAACGGGCCCTGCTTTAAAAGTATGCCTCGTAATAATAATAATAATAATAATAATAATAATAATAATAATGCGTATCAGAAACGAATATTTATGCACCTTTAAGTCTGCTGAATTTCGTGTTTAAGCTGTAAAGTTATTTGACAATCACAAGAAAGCATAAAAATTTGGAAAAATTGCAATTTGCAGAATAGGGACTGCAGTCCTACTTAGCTACTTAATTATATTCTGTATCTACATGCAGCTTAAGTAACAAATTACAATAGATATAAGTCATAGTACAAAGCGCTTTACGACAGAGAGCTAAAGGACATTAAAGTTTGCAAAAATAATTCATCAACAAAATCTATAAAATTGTCTAGTAGCCTATATTTTAAAAATCCTTCAAAAATATTATTATATAAAGCTTTAAAACTATCTGGAAGAATAGGTTTATATTTTTAGGTTTAGGTTTATGTGCTCAAAACTATGCAAAGTTTAGTTTAAGGGGACAAGGTAGTCTGAACACATGGAAATTACACCTTAAGTATGTTAAATTACCACTGCTCTTAAAGTTCTCGATGATTTTTTCTGAAATTTTTATGAATCATTTCATAAATAATGACAATTAATTCAGGTGTTGTTTCTATTTACAGCTTATGTATTTAATTCCGTAAAAATTATTTCATTCAGCAGAAAAATAATAAAATTTACTCTTAAAACATGTGAATTTATGTACCTTTTTCTCTGATATCACTTGCAATACAGAATCACACATTTGCATGCTTGTTCTTAGTATAATCAGCTGTCTTCTGAACCTCAATTATTTAGTTATGTGTATCAGTTCACTAGAAATTGAAAAACAAATTATTTGCAAAGTAAAAATGTGGAAAATTTGCAACTTTGTTGCCTTGTTATATCACTAATACACATTATAAAATTATGATTGTAGTTTAACTGTGCGTTGTATACATGTACTGAAAATGTCAGCTCTCTGTATCTCATACTTTCTGAAAAAAAGGTACATAAGTATCCAAAAATGTTATTTGAGAAAGTTGAACTTAAAGTTTGAACATTAAAACTCTGACACACTTCAGTACATTCCAGGTCATAATCATCTGCACCTTCATTCCTGGATTGCTTCAGCATTTCTGATTGCCTTCTCTTGGTCCTGACCTCTTTTGTTGATTGGTGAACTGCTCACTGGGCAAGATATAGTCTTTGTTGTTGAAAAATAAAAAAATGTTCTAAAAAGGGGCGTTGCACGATAGCTTTAAAAGAATGCAGACTAGCATTTAAATGGAATTTAAATGTCATGAAAACCTCTTAACCCCCAAAAGTATATATTTTATAAAACTGGAAATAATAGAGATTTTATTAGTGCATAAAACAAAAATGGTGATTTTTGACCATTTCAGAGTACCTTGTCCCCTTAATCTAAATAGTAAAATGTCAAGATAAACAATGCTCCCAAAACAGTGATGGTGAACATTCTGCCTTACAGTGTAGAGGTTTACGTTTCTTTTAATAAATTATAATAATTTAAATATGTAAAATTTACAACTGTCAAAATATAAAATTCTTTATAAACAGATTTTTTTAAATGAGTGACTTACTCTTTCCCTTATCTTTACTTTTGAGATGATACGCTTGAGAAGGGAAACAAAAGCGTCTATATAAGCAGGTACATTCACCAGATGAATCCCAGCTATCCTTGCATTCATTGCTTTCTGAAATCAAGCAAAAATACGGCGCTTTAACATCCCTGTATTCGAAAATTCACAAAGAGAAACTAAAATCTAAATTAATTAAATTGTACTAAATATAAATTGGTTACGTAGAACATAAGAAATTGAACTTTTTTCTTTAATATATACATTACTTTCTCTTATGAAATTATTTACTTACTTCTACTGTAATTTATGAAAACTATAACACATATTTTATAGACATTGGGTACATCTAACATTTTAATATTCTTAATACTTTTTATAGCCTTAATTTTAAAGCACATGTATTTGAATTCTAAATAAATTGGCAATAATAAGTTTAAACATGTATATATATTTACTCACAATATCACTAATTTTTGTATCCGTATTTTATCTCTGTAGACAGATAATTTTATTGTGTTTCATTTTTTAATTAGAAGTTATTCATTGCTGGATTTCTTTATTATCAAATAGGAATTTGATTATTATTTTTAAGTTTACTTTTTGTAATGTAGCACACTTAAAAACGAAAAGTAAGATAAATATGGCATTCAATAGTTAAGCAGGTTCCTATCTAGATTGCTGAGCAAAGATTTTCGAAATGTTCTCTACCCAATAACCATTTACATGAAAAATACCTTTAATTTCTCAAAAGACAAGTGCAACAACTTTTATTAACAAACAACATAATAATATTTTTCTCTAGTATTATGGAACTTTATACACTTTTTTTATTCATTTTTTGCTGGAAATTGTTATGTTGATAACAATTTAATTTACTGGAAGTTATTCATTATTAGATTTTTTTATTATCAAATGAGTATTTGGTTTTTATTTTTATGTTTTAAAAAAATACAACATTCACTATTTTAAGAAGTGTTATTTAATCAGAAATTATTAAATAAGATTATACCTCAAAACTACTAAAAGACTGAATTTTTTACATTTACATTTTTTATGAACATGATACAGATAATTTGGAGCTATTCTGCTATTTAAGTAGTTATCAGATAGCTATTTTAATGTTCGTTATTATCTTGATAGATTAGTTCCCACGTTGGAGACACATTTTTACTTTTTCTAAATGTAAATTTCAGCTTTAACAAATAGCCCGATTTATTTTGCATGCAATTTAAACCATAAGGATTAACATCTATTAAATCATGATTCGGGTAATTTGAAAAGCAAATAAAAAAATCAACCACCAAAAACTTAAAACAAACCGTAATAGAATACATTCAACAATCCAATTTTAATATAGTTAAACCTAGTTATAAGTTATTAAAACTTATAACCGTAAAACTTATTACATTTATTAATTAAATAAACAATCCGCAGTAAAATAAATATCTTTAACGCTAAAAAAGCTGAAATATTTGAAAGTAAGTCAATAGAATAGTATTAAAACAGCACCACTGTTAAATTGCTAAAGATGTACATAAATATGAAATTGAACTGAGATTACATAATGGAATCTTCAAACTTTCCTGCAAAATACAATTACAGCCCTAGCTTTAGTATTTAAAAAATTGTGTATACAATACATCCCATTAATTAATTGTTTAAAAACACATATGATCACAAAACTAGTCAAACAGAATTCTCACTTCCCGTGTAAGAAAAATGAGGTTTAAAAATATTTGGTACAAATATGGGTCCAGGTTGCAGAATATGAAGCGACGAGATCCTGAGCAGAGCCGAACCCAGAATCCAGGGCACGAGAGACTGCATAAAAGCATCTCTCCCACCAAACTCACTTCAGTTTTCAAATTTAAATTTCGTTCTAGAATATTGGCTTGTAATATATTACAAATAATGACTTAAAATTGGAAATATTTGAATGTTTTCATTATCAAAATTATTTATAAGACACACAATCTTGAAAATTGGATTTTATAAACCTGAAAGAAGTGAAATCCATAAAATTTTTACTTTAGTTTTTATTAAGTTCACATAAAATTAATACTTGCATGCGTGTAGAGGCATACTATGACTATAAATTTCATCAAAATTAAAAAATAATAACTGCATAAATGAGGAGCAGAGCTATAGCAAAGAAAGCTATTGTAAAGTAAGATTAGGAGAATTAAAATGTTTATTTCTGAGCGCGTAGAGTTTAATGATGTGTAAATGTAACGCAACTGTAGACCAAATTAAGAAACATGTCTTAGTGGAGTGGGAGAAAATACAAGTATGAAACTTAAAAAGTGAGATTTTTTTAAAATACCCCATAAGAACTGTCAAAAATCTATTGCAGGAGAAAAGTAGACATCATTAAAAACCTGATCTAATTTTTGTGTCATTAATCATTTTCGAAATTTCCCTGTTCTTCTTTTGAATTTTTCAAAGTTTCAAAAAACACTTTGTTTTGGATTCAGGAGTCCTCAAAACATGAATTTCCAGTGAAATCTCAGTATTGAGATTTGGATGGAATGCAATACCTTCTTTACCTACTATGTCCGTGATAGAGAAAGTAAAATTACTTACCATACAAACGAGATCCGCTTTTCTTAGAAGAGGTGGTGTGAATTTGGCGAGGATTGCTGGAGTAACTCCTTTCATATCCACAACGTAGATATCCCCAACAGTTAAATCGTACTTATACCTCAAATCTGATATCATAAAGAGCGTCCTCGTTTGTTCCACAGCGCTGAATATGCTGGGATCATTGTTCAAGTTTCGGAATATAACGACTCGCTTGTAATCCTCTGTCAGCCTGGGCATTGGAACTATGGCACTACAAAAAAAAAAGATAACTGCATTAATATTTATATATCAGACAAGTCAACTAAAGCTGTAGTCCATTTTATAGTTAGACTGACATCGCAACTAAGGTATTCACAGCATTAACGTGGAACCAACTGCTACGTAATTTACTCCACGTTGGGAAAATATTCTGATAGCTTTGATTGGCTAAAGTTAGATAGATATGAAGGGATTCTTACTGGATGGATTCGAGGTGGTAGCGAGCTCTGCTCCAGCCAACGAAGGATCTCACATTAGCTGGAGCAGAGTTCGCTGCTACCCTGAATCCATCCATTAGGAATCCATTCATCACTAACTTTAATCAATTAAAGCCGTCGGAATATCTTCGCACGTGGAGTAAATCACGTGGTAGCACTTGGTTCCGCTTTACTGCTGTGAACACCTTAGTTGCGATGTCAGTCTAATTATAAAATGGACTATCCAAAAGGTAGAGAAAGCTCTGCACATATATGCGTATCCGTGAACTGCGTAATTAAAAAGATGATGCCTTACATTTACATGTGTTTCCCTATCCAGTCTTCTAGAAACTATTCCTACAATAGTAGGGTTAATTTTAAAAGTTTCTGAAATTCCATTCTCCTTGCATGACATGATGTAGGGGAACACCCACCCATAATCAATGCACAAGTGATTATAATTAATATAATCACAGATAGCGTAATAAATAATAGGGAAACAAATACCAAAGAATATATAGTAAAAAGTAAATAAACAAGAAAGAAGAACAGGTGTAAGTAACAGAAGTGTTTTAAATAATATTATAAATATGTATGTAACAACATAAAGGATACGTTGGAAAATCAGTTAAGTTAAAGCAATTAGAATCTGGACTTTAGCAGCACAGGGGGTTGGTAAAAGTAAGAGCTTGTATGAGAGAGGCGATCAATGAGAGAAAGAGACAGAGACAGTACGTAATTCTCAAAAGACGCCAGTAGCAGCACAGGGAGCTGGAGAAATGAAAGTTTTTACGAGAGATAGAGATATATGAAATTCCCAAATATGACACCAGAAGCGTGACAGCAGAGATACCCGCGACTGTATCCTCATATAATAGTATTAAGAACCAGTCAAAGCAATTGTTACAATTATTGACGCCGGCTTCCTGCACGTTCTACCCGAGGTCTCATCAGCAACATTGAATCCAGTATCCGTATCGAGCTCCTTCTTGCGCACGCTACCACTATCGCAGTCGCCGATTATCACTCTATACAACTCTACGCCTTCACCACCTACAGAGAACATCCAAAAGCCTTCCACCCCCACCATCACACCGAACACCAAGGACGGTGTTGAGGACATCCAAGCATCTCTTTGGAAACTTGGCCTTTGTCTCGAGGCGCTGCAACGGGCAATCAGTGAGTATCTTGCAGCAATGGAGGTCAAGCTACGCAGCACCATTCGCCACTCTCAGCAACGTCTTCCCAGGTCTCACAACTCCGCCAGACAGCACAGAATGACGACCATATGGATATACTCACGTCTGTCAGCGCAAGCTGATGTGCCACTTGATGGAACCGGACGACCCAACCGACAGCGATTGCGACGACCGAACCAGGCAGCTGAATGCCATTTGAGGCCTCAACGCTGGGCTTCGAGAGCAGCATCTGGAAACCGAGTCCAGCATTCTACAAAGACTTGCACAGCTACAGAACAATCACCAGCAGCTACAGGAAGGTTACGTGATCATTCGGAACTTTATGGAAACACACGTGCTTTCGCTTCCACCATCATCTCAACACACCAAAATAAATTACACATGAAATTAGCATGAACAAATAAAGCAAATAAAAATCGTTTCCCATCCTTCACCTGAAAACCCCCGGGTTGCAGCCAGGAATTTGCATCATGGCTGTAAACCCGGTCTGCCCATGCCGCTCCCAATCAACAACCGGCAGCTATAGGGTAGTTAAATTATATTCGAACCCACTCGCGGCCTCTCTCTACTGCGCGAGACAGCCGGTAGTCGCCGGAGAAATTACTCCGGCGGAGGCGGACTAAAATCCTTACCTTATAATAGATGCTAGAAATGTTGACCTTCTGCTCTCAAACAGGCAGCATATCTCGAGTAAATATTCTCTCCGAAGCCCAGCAGCAGGAATTCTTGTGATTTCTTGCACAATGTTTTCTCCAAGTTCCTGTAGTGTGCGAGGGTTGGAACGATATACTTTGTCTTTTAAAGAACCCCATAAAAAGCAATCGCAGCCCGTTAGGTCAGGAGAACGAGGGGGCCACAAATCAACACCAATTATTCTGTCGTCAAACAACTCTCTTATTGCATGTAATGATTCGGTAGCCATATGTGCTGTTGCAAAATCTTGCTGGAACCAACCATACGATTTCTGCGCTTCTGTCTAGCGATTGAAAATGGCTTCAGAATTAACATCTGATATCGCTCCGCATTTATTGTTTCATCAAAGAATATGGGCCTTATTATTCTTCTAGCACTTATCATACACCACACTCCAATTTTCTGAACATAATGAGGCGTTTCATCCAGTAGCACAGATTTTTCTGAAGCCCAGTATCGATTGTTGCAAGTATTCACACGTCCACTTAGATGAAACCAAGATTCATCAGTGAAAAACAAAAGCTTGGGACAATGAAACCGCTTTATACTGATTGGAAAAACCAGTTACAATAATTCAAACGTTTAGCGGTATCATTTGGCTTTAACGCTTGCACTCGTGTGTAGCGATAAGGCTTCAGTTTCAACGGACATGTAGCATTTCTCGCAGAAGATCAAGATACACCTGTTTGTTGCGCTAGTTTTTTGAGCGATTTTCGAGGCGAACGCTCAAAAGCGGCACCAATCACAAGAATTCCTGCTGCTGAGCTTCGGAGATTGAGCGAGAATATTTACACGAATATGCTACCTGTTTGAGAGCAGAAGGTCAACATTTCCTGCATCTATTATAAGGTAAGGATTTTATCCGCCTCTGCCGGCGTAATTTCCCCGGCGACTGTCGGCTGTCTCGCTCAGTAGAGAGAGGCCGCGAGTGAATTCGAATGTAATTTAACTACCCTATAGTACCGACATGTATCAACATAGGTGCTAACGCGGTACTCCAACATCCTTCACCTTTTCCTTACTGTCGATTCCTATCCTTATTTATCACCACTCCATTATAACATTGTGACTTTAACGACTCAGGTTCTTAAGCAGCGAGACGCTGATGTTGTGTAAAGGCTGAGGGGAGATATCGTGTGGCGTCAATAAGTTAGCCCTCATAAATTACTACAAGAAGCGGGTATCGGGAAAAGGTTTAAAAATACAGAAACTATATAATTATGTAAATAAGAGAAATAATTTGCTTCGATTTTACTCGATAGCACGAGAGAGCTGCCGGCGGACTTCGAAACAGAGACCACCAGAAGGCAGAGGAACACCTACGCTGACATTACCGTAACCGGAGCGACATCCATTCCCGACCCGCCAAAATGACCACGAAAAGAATAGCGATTTATCTGTTGAAAAACTATAACGTACTTGACAATTTAAACTAATAATAAAGAATATCTCGGAAATGGTTAATGCCCCAAAAATTGTTTGACATAATTTTGTTTAATAGGTCTCATTTTGTGTATAGAGGGTTTTTGCTTTTTGTCTCTTGTGGTTTACGAGTTACATAAAATTCATTCATAATGGTAGGACTCTACAGGCTATTCCAACAAATTCGTGATAAACGATTTATTTATCATATGATTACGTTAACTATATGGTATTTTAATCAAAGTCGTTAAACCATTATAGAGAAAATTAAAAGAGTATTGACACATTTGTGATGTCAAGGGTAGTTTGGGATGGGGAATTTTCTTGAAAATCTTCATGTGGAATCTTTGGAACCTACTGAACATAATACATTTTTTAGTTTTTATCCGACTTTTCATAGACACGCAAAAACGCATACACATACGGATTCTTTTACCTTTTTCTATTCAGTGGGTCTCAAAACACATAGTTCGGTGAAATTTAGACATCGAGGTATTAGGTGGAACACCATACTTCCCCTTACCTACTGTAGATAGTTGGTAGAGGAAGTAACGAGTATTGTACAAATACAATTCTGGTATTTAAGTTCAGCATCTTCAAACGATTTCCAAGAAAATCTCCCACAACTTAGAGTAAACTGTTTCGTTAATTATTACTTTCTCCAAAATAGCTCTATTGATTTCCATTAATATAGCGTGCTTGAAATATTGACATTAGGGATAAATTTGTCTTGAATTTTCTTCGGATAGCCTGATTATGACTGAATTTTGTATAATTTTATGTAACTGCAAATCCATAAGTGATAAACATAAAACTTACTTCAGAAACAATGTGAATATTTTAAATAGTATATTATACCACAATACTATAATGGTAGTAATTAAGACATGAGTATATTTATGGAACGAGCAGTATCAAGTTTCATAATTTTCATATGATCGTCTTAATTACCACTATAAAGTTGCATACGACTCCTTTTGGTCGACCACACTACAATTATAAAACTTTGAGTTTTTTCAAAAAGATCCGACCTTGCTAATTGTGTGCAATTAAATACTGATCACACGGCAGCATGATGGCAAGACCTTGAGCGCGTTTGGGAGTACTGCAACAGATGGCAGTACTATTGAGTCCAGGCCGTATTCATTTATTTTTTTGCGGGCATATATTGAACAGTATCGAAACTGAACTCAATTTATTAGAATATTAAAATTACACCGAACAGAATATACTTTATTAATGGATTCCAGCGGACTGCTGCTTTGAAGGTGTTAAAAGAGGTGTGCGAGCTGCGCGTGCCACTTAAGTAAGATCACAATGAGTCGCTGAAGTATCATGGATGCCATTATAGTTCAGTTACGTCACATGTAATCAGCGTATTGTAGTGTGACCGACCAAAAATATGCAGGTTTAAATGTTTACAAGATATTTCCCGTTGATTGTCGGTATTTCTATTTGAAGCTATACACTTCATGTACGTTCTTTAGAGGAGAGATGGGAAAGGTAGCACCGGTATAGTTGGAGGAGAGGTTATAGCAGATGAGAGGAATGAGTGATAGAGTATTAATTTCGTGATCGAGGACAGGCAGTAGATGGGCCGTGCCAGGCCATTTTAGCTTACCGGGGAGATGCTCCAATTGAGGAAGCTGAGGAGGGATGGGAAGAAGGTGCCGGTGTAGTTCCAGAGGCGGTTATGATTGATGTGAGGAATGGAGGGTGGAGTATTATTTTAGGCGACGGAGTAGAAGAAATAGATGGGTCGTGCTAGGCCTCTTTACTATTAATAAACTAAATAGTGATAAATTGATTAATTAAATTTTTCTTTTTAATGGTGAAGTGATTGTAAATTAAAAACCAAGAACTAATTTTTTGACTCTTTGAGTACTTAATAAAGTATTTGAATAAACTTATTAAAGATTATAGTGCTGGATACCACTACTTCTAGTAGTTGATATTAATTAATATATATATATATATATATATATATATTGTTTAGATAGCTGAATACCGGTTGTAAATGCTGGTTACAGGTATTTTTAGTTATTAGAAATGTCATTTTTACTTTCTCTACTATATAGTAAGTAGGGGAAGTATTGCATTCCACCCAAAAATTCGAAGCCAAAGATTTCAACTGAAATACATGTTTAGAGATGCATTGAATGCATATAAAGTATTTTTGGAAATATGTCCGTGTGTGTGTCTGTGAAAAGCATAACCCAGAAACGAACAGTCGGATAAACACCAAACTTGGTATTTAGGTTCAGTATCTTCCAAGAGATACGACACGAAGATTTTCAAGAAAATCCCCCCACCCCAGAGTACCCTTTACATGGAACATTTTTCGAAAATGTTAATTTTCTCAGAAATGGCTCTAACGATTTTAATTAAAATATCATATATTTAAGATACTTTCATAACAACTAAACTGTATATCTTGAATTTTCTGGGAATCTCTCCAAAAGAATTCTTCATTGTGAACGACTTTTGCATAACTGGTAAACCATAAGAGATGGACAACATTTTACTACACAAAAAAATGTAGATCGCGTTAAAATACACAATTTATGTCATATACATTGGTTTTTGTCGAGTGAACCATTTTCGAGATATTGCTTGTTATTCCGTTAAATTTTCAAATACATATACTTTTTTTTCAAATGGGGATTCGTTATTTTTTGTGCTTGTAATGCAAAGAGACTGCAATACTCCACATAGCAACCAGCTCTTAAAATATTTGACTATCGCTAAAAGCCTACCAATTCCCCTTGCATCAACAATAAAATTAGCAATAAGATTAACATCTCGATATCTCGATTAACATGAAGCATATGGAGAAAAAGCGTTTGTAGAAATAGTTTGTACAAGATTAGAGAAAGTCATGTGAGTGTAACAAATCAGATGTTTAAATATGACGTCGCACTTACGTCTTCTGTGCTTCTATATAGCTACCACCAATGTGTGTTGAAACGATTTCAGCTATTATTTTATCACGGTTAACAGGATATAAGGAGAGAAAAAAAATTTACACAATATTAGCATTATAAACACGTTGTTATTGCGTCTTTCTAGCATAGATGTCATAATGGCTGCCTAGCGACAATGACGTAATAAATCTGTTGAAACATACACCTTTATAACAGACTCCATTCTAATTCCCTCTCAAACCACAAAATTGGACTACCTCTGTGGTCTAGTAGTGAGCGTGCTAATCTCCAAATCCAGAGGTTCCGGTTTCGATTTCTGGCTGAGAGATGGGACCTTTTCTTTAGCCAGGATTATTCCTCACCCTAGAGTCCGAAGCTATGAGTGAGAAAGCAAATGTGTGTTTGTGTCTGTGTGTGTGTAAACCTAATAAAACTATGACATCTTGACGGCTAAATGGTCTTTAACGACCAAAGGACTCCCCCTAAAAAACAAATATACAAACTTTTGAAGCCTTCTGTAATCTCGGCCTCCTTATCCATTTTTAGTTGGAAAGAAACGATAAGGTCTTGTTTCAAATACCATATATTTACTTTATATCCTTTGTTCTATTGTATCCAGTAAGCAAAGCATATTTAAAATAACAATCGAAATATTTATTAATTATGACTTACTATAAACTTAGCATTCATCCTGACTAAAAATCACATAGTTTTCCCTTAAACAAACCTTTCGTTCTTGCCATAATCAAGGAAAAGTAATGCAAAAACTGCAAAGTTGGAGTAAAAATGTTAGAAATTAATTTTAGAATATATTGACTTCCTGCATATTTATGGTAACCAGTATAACATTTGTTTCAAGCATACTTGCTTTGCTATTCAGCACTCAAACACTTTGTCATAACCTCTCTTAAATACCGGTTTAAGTTTTTGTGGAATTAGCTATGATTAACCTTCTCCAACGCCCTTCAGTAATTAAAAGGAATATCTTCCATTTCAACCGAATTAATTTTGTAAGCAGATAAACAAAATACACTGGACTTTGTAAATAATCCGTCGCCATGAAACCATACATTAAAGAAAATAAAATAATATTTAATTCTCCAAATTTGGAATTTATTTCAATTTATAATGCAAAGATTACATAAAACATTCTATGCAATTCCTGTACTGTATATTCGGCAAAATTTTAGCTAGTGGATGGGGGAGCACTTCCAAGCAGGTACGGGTTTAGCTACTGGAAGGAGGTAGTGTTTACTTGTACTGAGGCAAGTTGGGGTAAAGTTTTCCATAGTGAAATACTGTTGGCAGTTTTCCACTATACGCGTTACGCACGGCAGGAATCCAGCATACTGTATTCCCCTCCCACCAGCTAAAGTTTTGCCTGAGAGATATACCACCCTATCCTACTAGTGATATTTATTAAGTACTTAGTATTAGATTAATTGCATAACAATCGCATGAGTCTAAGGCCGTACATGCTCTCTAGAAAAATACCTGGTCTGTAAACGTCACTTGCAGAATTGACCAGAAAACAACTATTTCATAATCCCACACTATATACATACATGTAAAATGAAAAATACTCTGAATTTTACACCCACTCACGCACACAAGTGATGAAGCACCACATATATTTAAATAAAATTTACATATACACCTTATCTCTTAGTAATCGTGCTTCCATTATGTATGTGCCTAAGTTTGGCCATTTTTGGCTGTTTTGAATCAAATACCAGCATGCTGTCCTCCGTCATTTAGAAGCCAAAAATACTTCCGGTAATAATTTTTTCCTAATACCCTCCGTCTGCACGCATGCTAACCAAAATATGCGTCCAGTCTTCTTGTTCCCCTCATAATGGGCAAATCCTCCTGCCATCTTGCGAGCTTTCCACCCTCCCAACCTAAGCCATGCTATTCCCGTCCTCTGTTTTACACTCAATTCCAAAATAGTACATGTTTCCTTACCCCACCAAGTTTTTATTTCACTTTGTAGCTGGAATGTTGATCTTTGTCTACATTAAGATCCTATTTCCTATATCACATAGTCGTCTTTTGACTTTTTCACAGCACTGTGTGCATTTTCATTACCCCTTTGACAGATATCGTTTAACCCAATTTTTTATAATTCCTGTTGTAAGCCGCCGTCCACCATTTTGGATGCTCTAAGTTGTACATTTGATGACGATAACATATTGCTCTCAGAGTTGTTTGATTACCTTTAATTATTCGCAGCCAGTACCTAACTACATTTAGTTTAGCAAATACAGCAACTTCCCAGGATCCTACCTCACGAAGTTTAAAATACCCGTCCCCAACCTTAGAATACGCTTCCAGAAATTGCATTTAAAACATCACTGTATATACAGTATATTATTTTTTACATCACCTGTGAAAATGTGTACATTCGCTGTCACTCAAATTCCAAATATTCATTCGGATTATACAATTCTTACCCAAAAAAGCATTTTTAGGAGTTTGTACAGTAGCTATGAAAATTAATTATAATAGGTAGGGAAATTAGCTTGACTAACACAAAGCATTTACTTTCTCTACTACATACCTATAGTAAGTAAAGAAAGTATTGCATTCCACCCACAAATTCGATACCGATATTTCACTGGTAATGCACGTTTTGAAGCTCCATGAATAAGAAAAAGTATTTTTAGAAAAATGCATGTGTGTGTGTGTGGTTGTGTATTCGACTTTGACGAAAATGAAAACTCGGTTAAATACCAAAATTGGTATTTAAGTTTAGCATCTTCCAAGGGTGTGACATGTAGATTTTCAAGAAAATCCGCCTCCCAAAAATATCCTTTGCATAAAAAAGTTTTATTTGTATTTTACTCTCTTAAAAATTTCTCTAACGTTTTCGATAAAAATATCGTAATATTCACGATATTTGCATGACAAACAATATGTATATCTCGAATTTTCTGGAGATAGCCTCTTCATTATAAATGATTTCGTAAAATTTTTAAACCGAAAGAGTTAGGTAAGATCTTGCAACACAAAAGAATCAGATGTGATATATTCACATGACCTTCTCTACCCTCTATCGTTATTAATAGATATACAAGCTATTCTAACTAAAGCTTATTTTTCTATCTACTTCATTTTAATCTAAATAAAACTTTGCAGAAATAGTACATTATACGTTTCGTTATAGATACAAAGGGAACAGCGATAGTCAAATGTTTAAAAACCGTACACTATATGCTAGCTTTGAAATTCAATACCTTTCCAAACTATCGTGAGAAAGAGCTGAAAATTGATGGCACCTTAAAAAGAAAGAAAGTATTGAAAAAATCGAAGCATTAATAGCGGATATCTTGGAAATAGCTGGAGTTACAAAATATTTATTTGAAACAAGTTGTGCGTTTTAAAGAGATCTACATTTTTTGAGCAGAAGTTCTCGTCTATCGCTTAACGTTTACCAGTAATATATGATTATACATAATTTCTTCCAAATTGAAAGCGGATATAACATACACATATATAATATATGTTATGCATAGACATATAAATCGATATTAAACAAGAATTGCACATAATAATTATAATATAATTCACCAAGAAATAGGTTAGAATATTCAACAATCAAGAATTGTACAAAATCAGATTGTAACATAGATAAGTAAGGAACGGGCGAGCTAGCTAATTCCAGGTAAAAGATAATTCGAGGTGGAGTCCACCTTTCACCAAGCTAATGAGCAGGGAACTGGTAGCAATAAGGAGAAATAGAAAGAGACAGACATAGAAAGGAAAGAGACAGAGATATTGAATCTCCTTCCGGCGCGTCACTGGGACGCGTATGCGAAATCTTTTGGAGCAGAATATTCGCATACATAATAAAGTAACGCGATCTGAGGACCACTTAAAAATGTCGTTACATTTTGAGGCGCGGAGGTGAGCGTCACTAGGCTTAGGTATAAAAAGAGCGAGAAAGCCGCAGATTTTCATTCTCTTATAGAATCTCGTCGACACACAGTGGTAATCTCTGGACGACAAATGCACGTGTGTGCATTGGGTGGGAAAGGTGTGCAATTATATTAGGCTCCTAATTTATTGTAATGGTGGGAATTGTTCCAATGGGAAAAACTAGCCGCCCATAAGTATTCATTTGATAATAAACCACATCTTTTAAGGGAAATGCAGTGTATTTTAATTCGCCTCACGTACGAAAACCCTGAGACCCGTGAAATTAGTTAGATAGGTAATTGCTTAGGAATGGAGAATACAGCAGTCGATGAGCAGCAATAGCCGGAGACAAGAAAACTGCAGCAGAGGGCACCAACCAGAGGAACAATGTTTTCTAGCAACAATTGATGCACAACATATTCCCGCTACAAAATTAAGTGGATTTCATAGGCTATTCCCAGAAAATTCAAGATATACATTTTGTTTGTAATATAAACATCTTTAATATATGGTATTTTAATAAAAATCGCTATAACTATTTTTTAACAAATTAAAAATTTCGAAAATTGTTCATGTAAATGCCATTCGGTATAACATTGAATCTGTTATTGCGATCTTTGAATATATATTTATAAGAATTGAAATTTTATTTTTACAATTAAAATGTAATGTTTTGTTTTAAACTATATAAATTAGAGTAAAGATGCAATGTTCTTGAAATCCTTTTTGTCTATCTTTGGAAGGTATTGAACCTAAATAGAAGTTTGGGTTTATCCGACTTTTCGTTTCTTGAATTTTACTGTTCACAGACACACAAATAGACATACAACTAAACATTTTTCTAAAAATGCTTTTTTGGATTCGGGGGATCTCAAAGCATATTAATTCCGGTAAAATCTCGACATCGAATTTTTGGGTGGAATGCAGTACTTCCCCTACTTACTGTACATAATAGAGAAAGCTAAAATGTAGCTCTTGTTCAAGAGCACAATTTATTAATAGTCAAACTTGTTGCGGAGTTAACCACTACCTAGATGTTCCTTGTTATTAGTTCAAATTTTCAACTACTTATGCGTTTCTCAACTGGTAGGTCACTAATCATTTTATTCTCGTGGCCAAGCAGAGCATGGAATTTCAAAAAAATCACATAGCAACACGCTCTTTAAACATGTGACTATCACTTTACCTACTGAATCCTATAGCGAAATGTACAAATGTGAATTTAAAGTCTATATGGATTAACAATAAGTAGATGGAATAATAAGCTTTTGTAAGAATAGTTTGGAGAAGAGTGAATGGAGAAAAGTCATGTGAATGAAACATCAATTTGGGTAAATTGCCTTACTTTTGCTCACATTTGCGACAATTTTGCCCGCATTTGTGACTGAAGTGGTCTTACGCTTGCTCTAACGTAATGCTGCCAACATATGAATAATGCCACCGAAGCCGGTAAAATACTCAGCCTCAAGGCGTAGCCGGGAGATTGAGGGCCCTTAGCCTCAAGGCGTAGCCGGGAGATTGAGGGCCCTCAGCCTCAAAGCGTAGCCGAGGGATGTTTTTTAGAAGGAGAGGAGTGTAGCAAGTTGCGGCCTATGCGAAGCGACGACAGGGCGTAGCCGAGGGATCTTCGCGTCTAAAACTCGAATGATTCACGTTCGCAGAAACAACAGCACATCGCATATTTAGTGCATTTCACTTTTTATTTAGGTTGGCAGTACCCACTTTGCATGCGATTTATCCGAAAAATAGCTACGTTTTTTGTGTTCCTCATGCGATTTTCCTATATAAGTAAAACACCTAAAACGGGCGGGCAGGTGGGCACCAGATATAGGAGAGACCACATCATGTTCTAAACTCACTCCTAAGGTAATTTATTTCATTATTTCTCACTTCCTTATACCTAATGTAGGTGGGCAAAAGTATGACAATTTTGCCGAGTACTTTTTAGTAATTGGTTATCTAAACTACACTAGATGTTACTAGTTTTTGTGTCATTTATTAGAATAAAGATACACGTACAGTACATAGATAAACATCAACACTTACCCGGCAGAGCTTTGTATCCGAAACCAATCGGCTGTTGGATCCCTGTAGCACATGAATTCTGGTATCACATTACGTACAGTGTAGTACATATCTATACAGTCTTTGGTTCGTTGAAGGCTGCCTTTGCAAAATCCTAAACGTCTGATTAACGTATCATCATCTGCAAAAAAGATAACAACACTGCAATGTAACTAGAGGAAACGTTATATTCCATCGAAAAATTACATTTAAATTCAACAGAAGTAAACGCTTTGAGGTCAACTAAACCTAAACATTGTGTCTTTAGGAAAAGACGCATGTGAACGGCATAACTCAGAAACGAAAATTCGCTAAATACTACACTTCGTATTTAAGTTCATCTTCATAGATAACAAGAAAATTTTCTCAAGAAAATCGCTGAATCGAAAGCATCATTTATAGAAAGAATTCTTCGTTATTGTTTATTTTCTCAAAAATTGTTCTAATTATGTTGTTTAAAATACTATTTATATAATATTCTGCATAAGTAACAAAACGTAATTTGGAATTTTCTACAAATAATTGTGAAGTCTTCAAATAACTTATTTTGTGGCATATGCCACTTCCGATATGTTCGTCATTAACGATATGATTTGTTGAATACATAATTTATTATTTTATGTTTCCATTTCTTGTCTACGCAAATCGCTACTCCATACTTGCGGTCTTCTATTTAAAGTCTCTCCAATACAGATCATAAATTTTTAAGCTTATCAGTAATGAAAATGTAATGGTATTGCGGTACGAACGCCACGCGTTTGACAATCATCCAAGATAATAAAGACGATCTGCAAAGATAAACTTTTAAACTTAAACAAATCTCGCAATTTTATAATTTTAACAACTAAAATAATGGCTTTCAAGGGAAAGTATCCTATTAGATAACAAATAGTGTTAGAAAATAAAGTTTTCGTTCAGGTTGCATGCTTTAAATATTTAGGTTCTTACATGGCTTATAAAAACGACATAGAGTTATTAGACAAAATTAATAAATTTCAGTACATATGTGGCACTTAAAACAAAACGCTAAAAAGCAAGACTAGAAAAGACACACTAACAAGGGTTTAAAATGTGACGAATCTCCCAAAAGTAATTTATGCAGTGAAACATAAACTCACAAAGTAAAGCTCTTCCACAAAGTAAAAGATGAAATTATTAAAGAGCAGTTAAGGGCGTACAAGAATGGATAAATTAGAAACGAAGGTATTAGAACAGAAATAAACATTACAGAATCAGCAGTAGAAGAAGTTATTCAATACAAAATAAAAAGGAAGTCACGTGTACAGAGAATGCCGAACAAACACATCCCATATAGAGCAGTCTATTATTCACCATATGGACAGGAAGTGCAGGAAGGCCGCGTAAACGATGCATTTAATGAAGATCGAACAGGTTTTAAACCTAATCCGTAAATAAAGAAAATGAAGAAGATTGTTGATACCTATGTCATTCTTTTTAAGCCCTGTCGTTTTCAGTTGTTTCTCGCGATTGCATGGAAATAGTATGGGATTTTAAGTCAGCGTATAGCGTCCAGTTCCTTAGAAATTTGACCATCGCTATTCCCTTTGTATCTATAACGAAATGTGTAATGTAGCTATTTCTGCAAAGGTTATCTCGATTAAAATGAAACATATAGAAAAATAAGCTTTCGTAAGAACAGTTTTATATCCTTAATACATGTTTTGAGATCCCCTGAATCCAAAAAAGCATGTCCGTGTGTGTGTCTGTGTGTCTGTCTGTCTGTGTGTGTGTCTGTGAACAGCATAACTCAGAAACGAACTATCGGATAAACACCTTGGTATTTAGGTTCAGTATCTTCCAGAGATGCGACACGAAGGTTTTCAAGAAAAACCTCCCACTCCAGGTTACCCTTTACATGGAACATTTTTCGAAAATTTTAATTTTCTCAAAAATGGCTATAACAAATTTGATTAAAATATCATATGTTTAAGATATTTTCATGAAAAATGAAATGTATATCTCGAATTTTCTGGGAATGTCTCCAAAAGTATTCTTCATTGTGAACGACTTTTGCATAACTGGTAAACCATAAGAGATAGACAAAATGTTGCTACACAAAAAATGTAGATCGCGTTAAAATTTATGTCATATACAGTTTTTTTGTTGAGTGAACCATTATCGAGATATTGCTTGTTATTCCCTTAAATTTTTCAATACTTATATACTTTTTCTCAAATTCGTTATTCATTTTGTTTTATGTTCTGGACATGCAAAGAAAATGGAATGCTCCACATAGCAACCAGCATTTAAAAGTTTTGACTATCGCTTAAAACCTATCATATTCCCCTTGCACCTACAAGAAAATTAGCAATAAGATTAGCATCTCGATTAACATGAAGCATATCGAGAATAAGCGTTTGTAAAAATAGTATGTACAAGAGTAGAGAAAGTCATGTGAGTGTAACACATCCGATTTTTTTTCAATCGATACACGCATATACGGAAATTTCTAAGGCTTAATGGTTCAATAACTACGCCATTACTGATATGTGACCTTCATAACACTACATCTTGTTCTACTTTGCTGCTTTCAGAAAAGAAGCAAAACCAAAACCGTATGGACTTGCTCTAATTTATGTCTTTGTTATTACCAAGGAAAGATATATATCATTTCCAAGGATTTATGTTTGCTTGTCTGGGTAAAACCGGTAACAACCGAGCGGCATTGCTCAGGCGGTAACGTCTGTAGTCCACATTCAGGACGTGGGTTCGTGGCCGACCTTCCTGACCCCATGAGTTTTTTTCGGGGGTTACCAGGGTCACTAGACGAATGTTGGGAAGGATCATTAAGCCCCCCGAATTTGCTGTCCATTCATTTCACCCCATTCTCATTTCACTTCATCCGCTTGGTCTCCTACAGGGCGGGATGTCTCAACGTGTCTATGGCAGAGGAAAAGGATGCTCTGTGTAAACCTTCATCTTCCGGAAAGGGGGCAGTCTCCTAATTCCGTGCCCCCAGGGGATATGTAAGTCCACAGTGGGGAGGGGAACCCATCCAGGGAGTTTAATTCTGTAAATGCCTGTTGTGCCCCCTGGTCCGGCCGCCCTCTCTCTCATCCCAACTCATCCCTCCCCCGGGGCATAGGTGCCAAAGATCTATTCCAGCGTGCTAAGTCCCCGTACGCGTTGAATTCTGATCCTAATCCTAAAACAGCTTGCCGTTCTATTTTACGCTACCTGTGTTACTCTAAGTTGAAGGGTAACCTCTTAAAACTCGAATAACGATTTAATTAACTTCATTTACCTTTCTGCTGAAAGTTGTGTACAATGATCTAGAGGACTTAAGGGGTAATTTCTTCTCCTCTTTACCCCTTATAACCGTAATTTCGAAAGTCCCCGTTATATACCTATGTAGTAGTAGTGGTGGTGGTATTTATTAGGTATTTAGTATTACATTAATTGCATAACACAGTCGCATGGGTCATAAGACCGTACATGCTCTCTAGATAAATACCTGGTCTGTATACGTGACTTGCAGTATCAACCAGAAAACAACTATTTTTTTACAATCACCGCACTATATACATACATATTGAAAAACAAACACACTGAATCACACACTCAAACACACACACACAAACACACACACACACACAGTCGCGCACATGTACTCAAGCACCACATATGTTTAAAGAAAAATTACATAAACACCTTATCTCTTAGTACACGTACTTCCATTAAGTATGTGCCCAAGCTTGGCCAGTTTTGGCTGTTTAGAATCATGTCCCAGCATGCTGTCCTCCGTCTGTTGGAAGCCAAAAATACTTCCGGTAATAGTTTTTTCCTAATACCCTCCGTCTGCACGCATGCTGCCAAAATATGCGTCCAGTCTTCTTGTTCCCCGCATAATGGGCAAATCCTCCTGCCATCGTTATCAACAATCTTGCGAGCTTTCCACCCTCCCAACCTAAGCCATGCTATTCCAGTCCTCTGTTTTATACTCAATTCCAAAATATATGTTTCCTTACCCCACCTATTTTTTATTTCATTTTGTAGCTCCAATGTTGATCTTTGTCTACATTCAGATTCGATTTTCTGCCTGTTTATATCGCATAGTCGTCTTTTGACCTTTCTTACAGCACTGTGTGTATTTTCATTACCCCTTTGCCAGATATCATTTAAGCCAATTTTTGATAATTCGCGTTGCAACCCCGCTGCCCACCATTTTGGTTGCCCTATGTTGTTTATTTGATGACGATAACATATTGCTCTCAGAGTTGTTTGATCGCCTTTAATTATTCGCAGCCAGTACCTAACTACGTTTAGTTTAGCAAATACAGCATCTTCCCAGCATCCTACCTCCCGAAGAACTCCGTAGTTTGAAGTACCCCTCCCCAACCCTAGAATGCGCTTCCAGAAATTGCATTGTATTTTATTTACATTATCCACCCTCTCCCATCCCCACACTTCACTGCCGTATAGTAATGAGGACCTAACCATTGCTTCATACATGGTCTGTAATGTTTTTACTGGCATATCTGGTACCCGTGTCAATATCCTTAATACTTCAGAAAGTTGTCCAATCCCTTTGTGTTTTATAAACTCCATGTTCTTGTTCCATTTTCCGCCCATATCAAACCTTACTCCTAAGTAATCGAAGTGTTTAACATTTTGAATTTCTTCCTCCCCATAAGTCCACTTTTCATGTTGGCCGTACACATATCCATTTTTAAAGGTGACAGTTTTAGTTTTAAGAATATTTACCTCCATACCCCATTGCCTACAGTATTGTCGAAGAGCGTTTAAACCAGACTGCAAACCTTTTATCGTTTTAGAAAGAACTACAATGTCATCCGCGTACAAAAGAATTGGTATTTTTTGGTCTGCGATTGTCGGTGCATCTATGTCTTCCTCCGTCATCACGCTAACAACATCATCAATAAACAAGTTAAAAAGTAACGGAGATAGTATACAACCCTGTTTAACCCCCCTCTGCGCTATGTTACATTCTGATGTATTGTGCTGATCGGTCTTGATAACAAACTTAACTTCTTTATACATTGCCCTAAGTGCTCTAATCATTTTCCCCGAAAGTCCTTTACGTATTAATTTCTCCCAGAGAGCACTGCGTTCTACAGTATCAAATGCCATTTTAAAATCTACAAATACAGTATATACCTTACCACCTTTATTTCTCAAATTGTCATCAATTATTGTTTTCAGAACAAAGACATTGTCAATAGTCGAGAAACCTTCCCTAAATCCTGCCTGAAATTTAGAAATCCTATGATGTGTCTTGGCCCAACACTTAATTCTTTCATATAAGATTCTACTGTAAATTTTTCCAAATATAGAGAGCAGCGAGATACCCCTGTAATTTCCTGGAATGCTGTAACTCCCTTTGCCCTTGTAAAGAGGTTGGATAATGGCGGTTTTCCATGCTTCCGGATATTCTCCGCCTTCAAATATTTTATTGAAGCTTTTTCTATAGAAATCTACCATTTTATTAACTTCTAGCGAGATCTTGAAAAACTCAGCTGACAAGCCCTCTATACCAGCTGCCTTCCCGTTTTTTAAACATTTTATTGCACGAACAACCTCTGCTGTGCTAATTTCATAATCAAGCATTTGCACAATTGGAGCCCCAGTCATCCCTTCAGCGGCCAAAGTATTTAATTGTATTCTAAACTCCCCTCCTTCATAGACTGTTTTAAAGTGCTTTATCCATTCTCCAGCCGGGATAGTTACCTGAATGGACCTTCGCCTTCGAATCTGTCTAATAACTTTCCACATGTCACCAATTTCCCCATTTTCGACTACTTGACGTACCTCTTCTGCCTTTGCGTCCTGCCAAGCTGTTTTGCTCTGCTTTAGGACTTCCCTATATGACTTTCTTAGATTTGCAAAAGAAATTCTACGTTCTTCACCCCCCTCTCTTCTGTATTTGATAAGTGCAGATTCCGCTGCTTTCTTCGCTGTTTTACACTGATCGTTATACCAACTATTTAATGTTAAGCTGTTTGATGCATTACCCCTTCCTGTTAGCATGTGCGCACTTGCTTTCTGTATAATATTAGTTATGTTCTGTATACTTTCAGTTCCTTTGTGTTGATCTACGTCAAAAGATATAATTTCGTTTTCTAAAGTGTTAATAAAAATCTCCTTTCCTGCCTCCCTCCATCTATATTTAAACAAAGGCGTCAATGTTTCGCATGCGCTTTCATCCCTTGTATAAGATACTAGCCGAGATACTTTTAAAGTCATTATCAGTGGAAAATGATGAGAGTCAATGCTGTTTTCAACTTTAAAATTTTGAACTAACGGCAATACGTCCTGTGAACACAGAATGTAGTCAATGACACTACTCCCATTCGTATGCACAAATGTTACTTCCCCTGACAGGTCCGAACCGTATTTTCCGTTCATTATTTCTAACTCGTAGGCGTCACAAAAGAACAATAACTCTTTTCCTCTTGCATTCAGGATTGAGTCCTTGCTGTTTCTGCCGGGTTTTCTGTTATCTAAGTCCCCTTTTTTAATTGTAATATTTTCTTGCCCTATCCTAGCATTCAGATCACCCATTATTAGCTTTACATCCTGATATTCGTCCCTGATTTCTACAATTGTTTTAACAGATGACAGCTTCCCTGATACTAGGTATGAAATATCGGATGCTGTTTCTCATTTCTTTAAACTTCCTTGACAGTCTTCCAAGTCCTGGAAACAAGTATCGAGTAATTATCGTATATAATAATAGTGGACTAAATTCTAAAGCTTTGTACCTTCTCTTTATTTCCGTATTTATTTAATAACATATAGGCTACACACTTTTTATATAATATTTAACATCAACATTCAATGAAATAGGACACATCTGGTTGAATATTTCCAGAGCCAGATCACCAAGTTGGACAAACTGAAAATGATGGGTTATAACTAAGAAGAAAAATACCATTCGGTTGACTAACGCCAATTTTTATTGCATTCGGCATCAAGTAGATACTAATGAATTTCTATGTTTACGGTACTTCCCCACAAAGAAGACAGAGGATAACCTGGAAGAAAACCTCAGTTAGGAACAACATCCTGGCGCATTTGAAACGTGGAACCTCCCATTCACGAGTCTATGTCTTAGAACCTCGCTACCAGTGTTGGATATGACGTTCTCTCTGTATTAATATATCCTGGTAATGAACTCGATTAGAACACACAGAGTGAATACCGCAAAACCGTGGTACGTAAGCGTTATTAAAATATGTGGGCATAGTATCGCATACATGGCCTAATATTATAAGCAGAACTGATTGTCACATCCTTTTGCTGTCCGTTCTATTTCTTGTAGCTAAATCTTGTCAATCTACACATATTGCTTGAAATGAAATATCCGCAGCGTTTGTCTTAGTGTTTCTACTCCATGGCATCTCAGGGAAGAATTAAAGTCTTCTTGGCAAGCATTCTCTATTATGAGTCGTATTTCAATATCCAGGCATTATATGCCAGTTTCTGTCTTTTAGTCATTTAGAAATTAAAATTAGACGTTCCTGAAAAAATACCAAGATATTCAATGGTGAAATAATCATCAAAGAAACGCACAAACACATTTTCTTTCTTCCTCTTAGGATATGATTCTACGTGTATAAATGAATGACAAATTATAATATCATTTTTGTCTTTTACTTCTTATTTCATCAGAAAAAAACAAGTTCTTAGCATTTCATTTTTCATGTCACCCTAATTCAAACACGGAGCTATTAAGACAAGTTTTTTGAAGTATGTATGTGTCGGAACGTGCGACAATTTGATGCAGATGTAGATTCCACCTTGTTGTCCTCCGTGTCTAGGGGTACCATGCTGCCTCTAGTTCCCGAGGCCGCGGTTTCAAACCCGGCGGAGGGCGATGGATTTTTTCGGGCGTAGATTTACGGCACGTAAAAGAACCCCAAGCCTGATAAAAAGGCCTCTGAGCAAAATTACCGGTTTTTCGCGCCAAATATAGAATGGGACGCTAAGGACCATAACAGTCAAAGAGCCTCCATAAATAAAAACTATGATTAAGAGATGCCACCTTTCCTCATTGTCTCCAATATCTGCTGTTGATTCTGCTGCCGGCTGCTCCAATGCTAGTGCTATGAGTATTTTTCTTAAGGGCATGCGTGGATGTATTGTTAAGGACAACGGCAGTTTAACTTGATTGAGAAATTTATTGTGAACTAATATTTGAATTCTTGAAGTAATTTGCCGACCGTTTGAAATGAAAAATGTGTGTAGTTGTATGCATATCTGAATTATAGCACCCGAACAGTTGAACTATTATACCTGCTAACTTCTGCAGTATCAACGTTACGGTTGGAAATCTCAATCCACTGGTGGAGCCAGAGAAGAGTAACTAATGTGCGCACAACTGTGCACTAACGTCGATGCGTACTAGTGATGGTACCAGAGCAGAGTAGCTTCGGAGATAGATGCACGAACATTTATTATTTTAACTCTACCTACATATTATTTCCACACCAACATCCTACCTTATATATTGCCAAATTTCAAAATTTTCAGTATCCGAATTAGACACTGTTACTAGGGGCTCAGCTAAAATTCTCAGGATGCAAATGCCTTTCTCTTTTCCAAAATTGGCCTACGTGCCTGTGTAACGTACTGAACTTAACTCTAAACTGCGTTCCCAGAAATCCTTAAGCTAATGTTTTCGCCCCTTCTCGGCTGATACTAATGATTCTGGCTAGACGGACTCTTAGTTACTCTCACCTTTTCAAACAAAATTATGAACTCAAATTTGTTATATTATACACTGATTTAATATACAGAAATTATTTATTGCAATTATTTCTCTTACTGTTATTCCTTTATTTAATTATTTATATATTGCCGTCGATAATTACGGTGTCAAACGTCAGCTAAACTACATCTTTGTTTATGTGATTTTCTTTTTTAAATACTAATTTCATTACAGTTTATTACGTTGTTTTTATAAATCGTAATTTTCACTAGAAACAGCTGAACTCTTGTGCTGTCATGACCTAGCACTCAATCCAGACATTTGTGGTACAGTTCTGAAAGGCACGTCTAATATTTTACATTTTATAATTTCTGTTTTATTTTATTGTAAGTGCAAATGAAAGTAGGATAGGTAAGATTTTAGTCTGTTCTACTAAATGTTTAAATAAAATAATTTGATTTATTGTAGCTGTATAAATTTCCAAATAAAACATCCATTTTGCTTTTATTTATTTTCATTGATCGTTTAGCCAAGCATGTGATATTTCTTTTTGTATGTGATAGTTAAAAACTACTTTACTTACATAATTTCTACTTTAACTATAGTAAATTGTGAGATTAAAGCATTTATTTCCTTTTCTTCCTTCGTTCAAACCTAAAGAAAGCGTTTCGGATTTAGTTTGCAAATACACGTCTGTCTTAAAAAGTAAATACTAATAACAAAAGTTTATTATTCTTGTAATGCGGATCCATCACTTTCAGAATCTCCCCGCAGCTTCTGTTGAGGCAAACGTGGTTTCAAAGCCACGTGGATAAAAAAAGGAAGGAAAGCGGACAAGAAACATGAAGAAGGTAGGTTTAGTGTGTAGTATCTACCCTTGACAAAAGAACTATGACTGACAGAAGAATATTTATGGTGAAATAAATACACACCCATATCTTTAGGGAGATGTGGCTGGCTTTCTAGCCAATCTCGTAATATTTGGATTGACTCTTCTCTTTTGCTTTTGTCCAACCCAACTTCGCCCCATATCAATTCAGCATCTTCCTCGGTAACTTCGTTGAATAGCTTCTTCATTATGGAACTTCAGTACTCTGTAAACAAACACTAAATTTAGTACAACGCCCTAGAAAGGAACGATAGTCTAACATAAAACTATGGGGAAAATTGGCACACTGTGTTGCTATAAATCGGCTTCTGAGAGTTTGGATAGACGCTGTACCATCCAAACTAATCAAGCACTTTGAATGATATAACACTATGTCCCTTCGCCTTAAATTAATCATGTTTCTCGAATGTTTAAATGAATTTTTCTGCTGTTTTGTGAGATATTAGTTGGCTTAATCGATGTTGCATTAGTGATATTTTAAACCTCGAATAAGGATTTAATTAATTCAATTTGCCTCTCTCCATATTCCTTATGAATATATTTTAAAATGATCTAGGACAGAGGTGGCGAAAACGGGATTGGCGAGTCCCTCTCTGCCACATTCCATTTGCTTTTCACGTGCTGTTGAGTGATGCAGTGCATGTTGCATCACTCAGCAGCATGTGGAAAACAAAGGGACAGTGACAGAGAGGGAACGGCGCCTACTAGTCAAAATAACTCGCGAGTCTCGTTTTCGCCACCTCTTATCTAGAAGATTTTTATGGTGAACATTTCCTTTTGCTCCTTATAACCAATTTCTTAAAGTCTTCGTATTGATCTAACATTCTAAAAATATCCGCTGATATTCGCTTAATTTTATATGAAATATCGGCGGATGTTGTATTCCTGATGCCGGTAGCCTCTCCAGCCCAGCAGTCTTCTAGTTCTGAACATGCCGTATAGCGTAAAAGACATGTCGGAATAGTCGAGTAATTTTCGATAACCACTGTAGATTAAATTTTAAGCCCTCTATTTAGTACGTAGTTATTTAATAACTTAAAGGCTGTACAGTATTTACATATTACAGAAACCCCTAATATGAATATACAACAAAATCTGTGTGAAGCTGGTGAATATGAAGATTTCCCTACCAGGTCTGCAATCTAAACACTTCGGAGGTGGTGATACTTAGTCTGCAACCATCGAGAAAAGTAATCTTCTCAGTTGTTAATTATAACTATCGACGAGTAATTTTTGATGTTATGCTGGACACACGTTGTTTCTTTATATAGTTATTTGGCATACGCTAGTAATGAGCTTGAATATAACGCGCAGAAGAAACACGCTAAACTTTTTTGCTTAAGACGCACCGAACGACTTTAGCATCCAGGAAGTTCTCTAGATACAGTTAAAGAACTAGAATAAAAGTAATTCAGATAGTTTAATTATAAATCCTATGTACATCTGCAGTATATGAATAAAGTAACAATTAACGATATAAATATCGCTTACAAACATTTAATATAACGAAGCATGTTTTTAAAGTAAGTACCGTTTCAGTATTTTGCCGTTGCAGCGCTGCAATGACGATTTTTAGCATGCGCGATCATTTCCTCAATTTATTAGGAAGCCAGACGAAGCTGTGGGTGATCGTTACTTTGGTTTTCCTGTTGTTAGAGCGTTTCGAAGTGACTATCGAACGACCCGCAGACTGTAAAGTATGATTAGTGATTCGTTTTCTAAATGCGAAAAATGTTACGCCAGCAAACATCCATTGTCAATTGTGTGAGGTTTACGGGGAAACAATTATGAGTGACAATGCTCGGCCAAACACAGCCAAACAAGCCCAAGATCTGATCGTATCATTTTGTTGGGAACAATTCGACCACCCTATTTACATTCCGGATTTGGCAACAAGCAATTTTCATGTTTCTTCATCTGAAGAGATTCCTTGACGGAAAACATTTCATTGACGATGATGATGTGAAACAAGAAGTGCATACTTGCTTTCATCACAGGTGGCACCATTCTTTGACGAAGGCATACAAAACTGGTTTCCCGCTACGAGAAGTGCCTGAATAACGACGTGACTATGTATAAAAGCAGTGCAAGGTAATGAATGATAATAAAGTATTTGGAAAATAATGTTGTGTTATTTTTAAAAAGATATTGGTACTTACTCTAAAAGCACGCCTTATATAAGTAGAAGACGATTGTCTCAGTTTTCTTAGTTGCTAAATCGTGACCATCTATGTAAATTGCTTGGAATGGAATATTCCCGCCTTTTTTCTTATTTTATGTGTATTTTTCTTTGAAATAGCAGTCAATAACTATTTTATACTCTATAACATTATGCGGTGGAATCGTGTCGGTATGTGACAGTATGTGAGATGTGTGTATATTTTCGCCTTAAGGAGTCAGTGTCAGGTGTTGGATGTGTTTGCTAATGTTTAGCGGATTTCGTCTTCTTTTTTAGAAGTCCTTGACGACGAACCAACATTGCCTAGCTACTCTTGTCTCGGATGAGTGTAATAGCAAATGAATAAGCCACGTGTTCAATATTTAGGCTGGACTTATTACAACTGCAATAACAATTAAATCGATGAATGCAGCTAGTCAGGTACAGTTCCACTGTCAACCGGACCTTAACTAATCCCCCAAACTCTATTCCGTACTTCCCGCTACAAGAATTTTAATGACGAACAACTATATACTGCGTTACACGCAACTTCCGAGAACAAATTTTAGTTGTTTACTTTGTGAGGAAAAGACGTGGTCAAATTATAAGACTTAACGTTCTCATTTGCAACTTAAGAATTTTAATGAGCAACGACCACATATTTTGCCACACGCAACTTCGCAGAACAAACTTTAGTGAAGTAAAGTCGTGGTCAAATTATAAGTATAAACATTCTCATTCGACTAATTCTTGAAAATATATACATTGAGGCAGTATTGTTAACACTTAAATGACATCAGTCTGATTATATAACATTAAGAAAATAATAACAGCCCGCCTTAAAGCAATATGTGTATAATATATTATGTAAAACGTATGTATCCGTCATTGTATTAATGTTTATATTATGAAGTACATGTACAATGTTATGTGAATGTATTACGTAATTTAACAATGTAGGAGCTGTGAGAATAGAAACCGAAAGTTGCTAACAATGAGGTAACATTGAGGCAACAATAAATTAGAAAGTTTAATAAATGCTACTAATAATTCTTGGAACAATAATGTAATACTTAAAACAGTATATAAATAGCCAATCAACAACTAGAAAAGGCTTAAGTTAAATAAAAGTATTCTATTGGAGTAGGCTTAGCCAAGCAGTTCGCTCGGTACGTATTCAGTGCGAGACAAAAAATTCATTACGGCGTGAATAATATAAAGTTTACGTGTTAAATAGTACAAGTAACAATAATCTCACAGCTCTACAGTAGGATATATCAGTGAAGTGTTATTTAATCATGTAAAGGATTAACAAAAGGAGTGAAGTAAAAATTATAATTTGTGTAAGCCTTCATTCTTTAGCCGTACTACCCCTGCTAAGAGATACGTGTTTCTGCAAATTACTACTGACGCAGCCGAGGCATACATATATAATATTTAAATAAACATTAAAAATACAAAGTTGATATTTTTTAAACGTTGGAGCAAAGGCCACCGGAAAAGTGAACGGAAACATATTTCCCGCAAAACATGGTGCAGCTGCTACAAGAAACAATCTACTTCAACATGTAACATAAATGTTTAATTATTATAGTTAAAACATCATTAAACAGGAGAAAATATTAATAATTTTGAAGCGGGAATCGATTAAGGTACGATTATTCCAAAAGCCTAAGTAAAATTCGAAATTTTAAAAGATTAAGACACAATGTAATGTAATGAAATTTAATGTTAACATTGGTATAAATTTGCATCAAGATAAAAATAAGATGAAAATTCACTTCATTTAGATATAAACAAATGTAAAAACAACGTAAGGGAATCATTTATTAGGAAAAATGTAAATAATCAACATAGCTCGTCAGATTCACAAATAAGGAGATATGAAAATAATGAGGATTAATTTAAAAACCTTAAAAAATGATTAAAACAAATCTATATATAAATAGTTGAATTACATGGTAACGCAAGAGTTAAACAATGAGATTCTGTTGCTAAAGATGTGAATATCAACAAGCTTGAGAGGAACGCCGCTGTTATTTTACATGGAGGTGACGCGTAACGACGCAGTGGAGAAGATTTTAAAGAATAACATATTCTAGGGGTATAGTAGGAACCATTAGATATCGCGTGTGGTAGAACAGATTCCGCATAATCAAAAAGAATTGTATGCAAGATTCCATGGGAGATATTAGAAAAATAAACTTCGCAAATAAGGCGTAGAGAAAAATATCTCCACAATTCGAAAGTACCGGGGCTCAATTATAGCGAGGAAATACTTTGTTTACACCTCCACATCAACAAGTAAATATCACGTCACAAGAGAAAACAGTAGTTGAGAAATTATTCCAATAATTATTTAGTTAATAATTAGAAATACATTTTCCACGAAATTTGTTGATAACATATATGAAAATTTTAAATGCTTTTTTTTTACAAGAGTCTCATAAATGGCAAAGATTTTCAGATAAAAGAAAGTCATATTTTAATTCAACATTTTTAACATTTCTTAACATCGCTGCCAAAAACGTAATTACTAATGATCAAAGTGACCGTGTTTATAAGGTTGACTTTGTACTGTCAACTGTTTATGTTGAAGGAGAGAGGGTAAGTCCAGTGATAAACAATGGGCACGTGCCTGCAGTACTCATACAGGTTGTATCAAAAGAATACATCCTTATATAACATGGCCTTCAACACAAATTTATTTTATTATTGCTGCTGCATTCATGTGGTGTAAAGCAGTCAATGATTAAATGTTTAAACACCTAAATGCGGTAACATTGGTATGCTTCACTTCATAATGTACTAACTAACGGAAGGTGTAATTTACCAGGTTTGGTCTGTCTGTCGGTCTCTCGAGATCGGACACATCCTTTGAAATTCTTTTTACTTTCTCTACTACGTATAGTAAGTAGGGGAAGTATTGTATTCCACCCAAAAATTCGATACCGAGATTTCACCGGAAATATATGTTTTGAGACCCCTGAATCCAAAAAAAAGCATTTTTGGAAACATCTCCGTGTGTGTGTCTGTGTGTCTGTGTACAGCATAACTCAGAAACGAACAGTCGGATAAACACCAAACTTGGTATTTAGGTTCAGTATCTTCCAGAGATGCGATACAAAGGTTTTAAAGAAAATCCCCCCACCCCAGATTACCCTTCACATGGAAAATTTTTTGAAAATTTTAATTTTCTCAAAAATAGCTATAACGATTTTGATTAAAATATCATATGTTTAAGATATTTTCATGACAAATAAAATGTATATCTTGAATTTTCTGGGAATGTCTCTAAAAGTATTCTTCATTGTGAACGACTTTTGCATAACTGGTAAACCATAAGAGATAAGACATTTTGCTACACAAAAGATGTAGATCGCGTTAAAATACACAATTTATGTCATATACATTTTTTTTGTTGAATGAACCATTTTCGAGATATTGCGTGTTATTCCCTTAAATTTTTCAATACTTATTTTCTCAAATGGGAATTCGTTATTCATTTTTTGTCTTGGATATGCAAAGAGTGTTAATGTGTGGCAAAGAGAATGGTGCTGCACCTAGCAACCAGCTATTAAAAGATATGTATGTGATTAAAGGCTACTGTATTTCTATATTGCCCTTGTAAATATATTCCCCTTACATCTATAAGAAAATTAGCAATAAGATAGAGTCTGCAAATGTTTATCTCGATTAACATGAAGTAGATGGAGAATAAGCGTTTGTAAAAGTAGTTTGTACAAGAGTAGAGGAAGTCATGTGAGTGTAACACATCATATTTTCTTTTTATACGTAACCGAATAGAGTATGTTTTTGCGCCTACACGCATTCTAAGTGGTTATTTACCTAAGCGACATATGAGAATGAAACACTAATTTTCTCAAGCTACACTAAGCTTAAGACTTATGGTCTCTGTTTAACGCTACCCCTCTCATTCCTACATACTGTCAAGTTTGCCTGTGCTTCTCGGTCAGTTTGTGTGCTAGTTTGTGTTACCTGACAATGTCCGATTGTCGTTTCTAACGCCCCCCATATCGCCTAGACCTTCGGAGTTACCTCATTTTACCAAACGAAGACCGGACTCATTTCTGAGGTAGAGGCACCAGCGAGTGGAATCCGATGATGGTAGGGTGATAATGAGGATGGCGATGGAATGAAAGTTTTACCGTGGACTCCGAAAACTATGTTGGACCTTGGGGATACTTCACATGAGCAAGTCAGAGGTGAAGCCGTGGATAGGGTCGACTTATAATGGCCACCCCGTAGCCCGGATTCGAACCCCAGACCCTCAGTACTAAACTGTATTAACTCTTAGGTTGATCCGCGTCATAACAAACCCCAGGTGACCATTGCACCGCTATAATGTATCCTTCCGCCATTCGCACTAGAAATACTGTCACACTTTCAGATCATGTGCGGTGACTACAATATTCTGTTTAGGGTTAAAAATGATAAGATTGATAGTTGTAACAAAACAAATATTTGCACATATAATAATGGTTAATTCTAAAATAAATGAGCGAAAAATAAAGTAACAGGTATGCGATAAGCTAATTTACTCGCTCTCTGGAAACGGCACTTTATTAACTGTTGGCGGCTCATTTTAAAAAAGAAATTGTGCAGTGTTACGTGAATTGCATTCGTCTCTCTCTTGCATCGCGTATTTCATATGCTTTCTTTTTCTTTTTTTCCCCGGGTGTGACCACTTTTCTCGTTTCAGATTTTTCTGCACAAGCACTGTTTATACTTATACTCGAAACCTGGCGAACTCAGAAGTTAATTTCCCCATTTCTTTCGCGGTGTAGTGGTGGGGGATATTTTCTTCAAAATATTTTTGTCACATCTTTGGTAGATACTGAACTTAAGTTTGGTATTTAAGCCGACTTTTCGTTTTTGAATTATATGTTGTTTGCTCACACACACACCACATTTCCTAAAAAAATCATGTTTTATTTGGAATAGGAGACTCTCAAAACGCGTATATCCGATGAAATCTCGATATAGACTTTTTGGGTGTAATGCAATACTTCCTCTACCTGCTATAGTTAAGTAGTAGAGAAAGTAAAAAATACTCCTTGACCTTGATTACCAAGTTCAATGAGATCAGTAATATGTAACCCCCAAGAATTTAATTTTAAAAGATTTTGTGTCTCCTTATTTTACCCTTGGAATGGAAGCCTATAAAATTTGTTATGATCACAATATAAATAAAAAATGTCAACAGAAGGGATTACAACATCAGTAAATCTCCTTCCCCTAAACCGCTGCTGATTTTAAAACTATTGGAAAAGGCTTTACAGCCCCGTCTATCCGGAAGAATAGAATTTTCTAATGCTGAAGGAAATCACAGAACTCACACACATGGGCAATTTTTTTTAATTTTTCTGTACCTAACTATAGTATGTAGATGTCGATTTCTGAAATACACGTTTTGAGATTCCCTGAATAAACAACAGCAGTTTAAGGATTCATGTACTGTGTGTGTGTGTGAACACACAACTCAAAAACGAAAAGTCGATTATATATCAAAGTTGGTATTTAAGTTCAGCGTTTTTCAAGGTTACGAGAAAAAAAATTCAGGAAAATCCTCCCACCCTAACAAGCTTTACATAGAATATGTTTTGTTATTTTTTTATTTTCTCAAAAATGACTAACTATTTTGATTAAAACACCTATGTTTAAGATACTTACATGACAAATGAAGTTTATACCTTGAATTCTCTGCGAACATCCTGTGAAGTTCTCTTTGTTCTGAATTACTTTGTAATTGGTAAACCGTAAGAGCTGAACAAAATCTTACTACACAAAACATGTAGACCTCCTTAAGGAACAGAATTTAAATAATTTCTAGAAGCGTTATCCATTGCCCAGATATTCTTTGTTATTGGCTTGAATATTTAAATGCTTATACTTTTTCAAGTGAGAATTCGCTTGTTGTTTGTTCTCGCGATGGTGCAAAGAGCAGGAATCTCAAAGCAGTCACACAGACACCCGCTTTTTAAATATCTGAATAGCTTTTTAACCTGGCGTATTCTTCTTATAGAAACATAAATTTCTATAGGAATTACGATTATACTTATAATTCTTATTATATAAGTTACGAAATGTGTAATGAAAGTTGACCTTGATAAACAAGAAGCAGATAGAAGAATAAACTTTGGTAAGAGTAATTTGTAGAAGACTGAGTACAGAAGGTCATATGAGTGTAATACATCTGATACTTTTCCCTTTATAGTATTAAGTATAGAGAGCATGTTGAAGAAAATTTTTTCGATTCATTTGGAATTTATTTGAATTCGGCATAACATTAAGAGCGATTTATATAGAGACTGAACCAGTTTCAGGGCTTTTATTATTGTTTTCCAAAATGTCGTAATAATGTTCATGTGCTACCGTGCCAAAAAAAGAAAGAATAAGTAATGCAACCCTATGTTTATGTTTACAAAATGCACCTAAAAACACCAACGGTAAGCATCCCATTTTCACACGCAGAGTTTCCCTATATCGTTTATTCGCGCTCTATTTAAATGGAAAACTTTCTCAAAATTCAGTTGATCTTTGTGTATTTTGACAATATCTAAAGCAATGCATAAAAACAAGAATTCACTTAAACTTTGTGAAGTTGACTTATCTTACCAGCAAAAGCAGGATACCAATCTTGCTCTGTCACTGCAGTTCGACTGAACAAATGAAGAACTGTTTCAGCTAAAAGGAAATTTAGCCTTGATTCTGTTTTAAGGGGAGGTCGCCTCAAAACCAGTCGTTGGCTGTCTACCATCACAGCTGATTCTTGTTCAACATAAATCGCGAAAACCGGTGTTGGAGGCCAAGTGATTTACTTTTACTTTCTTAATATTACGAAAATGTAAGATGTCTTTCTGCATACATTTTAGTTCCAGCATTTCTCACAGTAAGTTCACTTTATTTACTTAATTTAGCTAGGTATAGAAATGTAAACAAAACATGTTCTTAATTGTATCACTACTAACGTCACATCAAAACAAATACTGTTTTTTAGTAAAATAGATATATTACCTTATTTCATATGCCCAGATTTTCCATTTGACACATCTACTTGTTTGATGTTTCCATAATCGTTAATAAAACCACACTTATAAGAAGAGGAGCATTTCATTCAAAACCTAAATGTCGATATTTCAGCACAAACATACTTTTGAGGCAACTTGACTGTAAACAAACGACTTATTTGAAAATTGTGTGTGTGAATAGCAAAAGGTTTCTGATGAGTTAAATTCACATGACCTTCTCTACACACTATCGTCTATCTTTACATAATTAACGATTCTTACAAAACCTTATTTATCCATTTGTTTCATGTTATCCAGATAAGCTTTTAAAAACTGGTTTCATTACACAATCGTTGTAGATATGAGGGGAATGTACTAAACAATGTTAGTCAAATATTTAAAAGCGCATCGCCATATGCTAAGTTTGAAGTTTCATTCTTTTTTCATGACATTAGAGAAACAACTGAATACGGACAACACTTTAAAAAAATTACAAAATATTGATAAACTTAAACCAGTAACAATGGATAGTTCAGAAATGGCTCTTTTGATAAAAATAAAGCTTATTTGAAATAAATTGAGTGTTTAAAACAGTTCTACAGTTTCTATAGAATGACGTTTTCTCTGTCTCTTGAGTTTATATATAATTATACAAATGAATGAAGAGGACTTCACAGGTTATTCCCAGAAAATTCAATATTTATGTTTTATTTTTCATGAAAATATCTTAAACATAAAATATTTATTAAACTCCTGACATCCATCTTTGAGAAAGTAAAAAAAATGAAAAATCGTTCAAGTAAAGGGCAGTTTGGGTTGACGAAGTTTTTGAAAATTTTCCTTTCACATCTTTGAAACACACTGACCTTACACCCAAGCTTATCTGACTCATCTTTTTTAGTTATGTTGTTCACAAACACAAAAAGAGTGAGGGGGCAGACAGAGGGATTCAGGGGAATCCCAGCGAAATCTCAGTATCAAGTTTATGGGTGAAATACAATAATTTTTCTACCCACTAAGTACATAGTAGAGAAAGTAAAACTGAAAAGTTGGATAAAAACAAAATTTCATATTTAAGTTTAGTAGATTCCAGGCATGCAACACAAAAATCCCTTCACGTGGTAAATTTGTCTTTATTGTTTGTCTTCTCAAAGATGTCGCGGTATCGTTCGTGTTATCTTATTTGATGAGCGCGTGTTATTGTCTTACTGTTTTGAATTTTGGGTTCTCTGTCCTCCGGCTAGCTATTATTACTAAGTCGAGCAAATCTCTTGAACAGGGTGTGTAAACGGAAAGGAGTTGTTACTAAAAGATAACACTGATAAAAGAATTTGTTTTTACACGTTTATTGCTGTTACACTTTATTCATTTCACATAATTACTCTTGATACACGCCTGACTGAAACTGTTATATTTTCGAATGTAACTATAATCACTTATTTGCCGCGAACTATTAATTCACGTATTTCACATTTTGTAACTAACTTTACGACGCGAGAGATTCTGTAGAATTGCGTAACGTGTACTTCGTGAATGCTTCTGTTGAACTGTGCGACATGTAACTCGTGAATGATTCCGTAGAACTGCGTGACGTGTAACCCGTGAATGATTCTGTTGAACTGCGCGAAGTGTAACCCGTGAATGATTCTGTTGAACTGCGCGTTACTTGCATTTGGCTTCAGAATTTATACTCCCTCACCCCGATACGCCTAAACATTATAACAGAGCTGCTATTGGTTAATAAAGCGCGCCAACATTAGCGTCTATTTTTATATCCAATCAAAATTACGAACACATATGCTCTAGGGAAGATATTCCCTCCATTTCTAAAGAAAGGCGCGCTACTCTGACGTCATTTGTTTGTCTCTTCTAATTGATAAACAACTCACCCCCTCGTTTCATTGTTACCCGCTCCTATTGTCAATTTCAGTGAAGCCGTGTAAACATATTTCCTAACAATGCTTATAATTAACAAACATCTCAAATCATTGTCATACAATAATACTAATTTACACTACAATCATTCTGGCATTCAGAATGTTGGGATATAAAATACTGCCTCAAAGATGGCCTTAACGAGCCTATAAAATAGGATATGCTTAAGATATATGCTGTATATATTTAATTATTTGCGAATAGTCTGTGCAGTCCTCTTAATTCTAGTAATCTTATATAACTTCGTATAAATTACACTCCGTCTGATATAGACAAACACTACACAAAAAATCTGATGTGTTACACTCACATGACTTTCTCTACTCTTGTACAAACTATTTTTACAAACGCTTATTCTCCATATGCTTCATGTTAATTGAGATATCGAGATGTTAATCGTATTGCTAATTTTTTTGTAGATGTAAGGGGAATTGGTAGGCTTTAAACTATGGTCAAATATTTTAAGAGCTGGCTGCTATGTGGAGTATTCCATTTTCTTTGCATTACCAGGACAAAAATAATTGAATAACGAACTTGAGAAAAAGTATAAGTATTGGAAAATTTAAGGGAATAACAAGCAATATCTCGAAAATGGTTCACTCAACAAAAAATGTATATGACATAAATTGTGTATTTTAACGTGATCTACATTTTTTGTGTAGTAACATTTTGTCTATCTCTTATGGTTTACCAGTTATGCAAAAGTCGTTCACAATGAAGAATATTTTGGAGATATTCCCAGAAAATTCGAGATATACATTTCATTTGTCATGAAAATATCTTAAATATATGATATTTTAATCAAAATCGTTAGAGCCATTTTTGAGAAAATTAAAATTTTCGAAAAATGTTCCATGTGAAGGGTAATCTGGGGTGGGGGATTATCTTGAAAACCTTCGTGTCACATCTCTGGAAGATACTGAACCTAAATATCAAGTTTGGTGTTTATCCGACTGTTCGTTTCTGAGTTATGCTGTTCACAGACACACAGACACAGACACACACACACACACACACACACAGACAGAGAGAGACAGACACACACACGGACATGTTTCCAAAAATGTTTTTCTGGATTCAGGGGGCCTCAAAACAATATATTTCCGGTGAAATCTCGGTATCGAATTTTTGGGTGGAATACAATACTTCCCCTACTTACTGTACGTAGTAGAGAAAGTAAAAACTATGAAAGGATGAAAGGAAAGGTGATGATGGAGCAGTTGGTAGAATGAATGGCGGGGGAAACCGGAGAACCCGGAGAAAACCCGCCCAGACGCCGCTTCGTTCACCACAAATCCCACATGCAGGTCCCTGGGATTGAACCCGGGCCGCCTCGGTGGAAGGCGAGCGGTCTAACCACTCGGGCACGGCGCCGCCAATAGTGGCTTAATACTTGAAAAAAATATAATATATATAAAAACTCAAAACATAACAAAGAATTTCTTGGAAATGGTATATGGCGCAACATTTTTTATGTTCCATTTATGTGCCCCCTTTAACATCTAAGTCATATCGGCGGCTCATGCCTTTGGAACATAATTTTTCATTGACAATGATCCTCACTCCTTTACTTTTGTTTTACTTTGGGTTTCCGTTTATAACTTAAATTCACACACACGCACATTTACTCTCTCATTCATACTTCCAGACTCTAGGGAAGATGGGGAGCAATTCCGGCTAAAGAAAAATTCCAATAATATAGCCGGGGATCAAACTCGGAACCTTTGGAGTTGGAGGATAACATATTGGCCAACAGACCACAGAACAGTCGCCACAACAATTATTTGACATAAATTGTGTGCTTTTACCAGATGAACATTTTGGGCAGTAAGTTTTGTCTATTATCTCCTACTATTTACAAGTTATACAGAACTATATAAAGTTCATTCAGAATGAAGAGGACTTCAAAGGCTATTCGTAGAAGATTCAAGACATACATTTCATTTGTCATGCAAATATATTTAACAAATGCAACTTTAATCAAAATGTTCAGAGCGTTTTAAAATCAAACATAACGGGACATTTTTCCATGTAAAGAATAGTTTAGGATGGGAGGATTTTCTTGAGAACCTTAGTGTCGCATCCTTAAAATATGGTCAACTTAAATGCAATGTTTGGCATTTTATTTTGAACTTTGTTTTTGAATTATACTATTCACAGACGGAAAGACACGCGTGCGCCCGAACATTTTTATGATGTTCTTCCATTTAGGGAAAGTCAAAACGATGAAATCTTGATATGGAATATTTAAGTTTAAATTCAACTTTATTTATGGACGCTCTTTAGCTACTATGGTCCTTAGCGTCTCATTCTATATTGGGCGTAACTTTGCTCAGAGGCCTCTTTATCAGACTTGAGGATCTGTTACGTGCCGTAAATCTACGACACGGGACCACCGGCTTTACTTCCCTTCCAAAGGAAGCCATGCTAAGGATTTTTACGCCCCAAAAAGATCATCGCCTTCTGCCGTGTTTGAACGCGCGACCTCGGGAACCAGAGGGTAACAAGGTAACCACTACATCACGGAAGACGACATGGAATATTTAGGTGGTATATATTACTTCCTGTGCTTACTACAAGCAAGCAATGGAGAAAGTAAAAGTAAGGTATTCAAAATTATTTAACAATTTTTATGTCACGAATATAATATACCTATAAGGAATATACGTGATTGTTTAATTCATAGTGAAAGTCAGACGAGCCTTGCATATCAGAATTTTATTTTTGGGCATCACATTATAATTTTATTTTGTTAATTAGCCAATGTCTAAAATTTCCAGAAAAAGTCGTTATAATTTAGCATAAGTAGACAGATAATATAAATTCGCTGTGAAGCTAAAGTTGGCAGAAAAAATGTTAACCACAACTTTTTGTTTTGTTTATGCCAGCCGAAAAATCCAATGACGTCAAAGCTACAGCGACAAATCATAATAAATTCAGAGCCATGAATTACCATTTTCCATTGACGTTGGAGTATAAACCACAAGGCCAGGTAAGTAATTTCCCCCTCCAATAACAGGTAAGTATGTATTAGAGACGTAATCAATTGCAGTGGAGCTAACGCGATGAGGTTTATAGTTCCAGTTCTAAAATGAAAATATGTGCTACAATCACATGAGTTTCTCTGGTGTTTATTTTTACACAGCTACAACAAACTACATCAAGTTAATCGAACAAACGTATGCAGAAATAGTTACAAAACGCATTTCGTTGTAAGTACAAAGGGGATAGAGGAAACCAAATGGATATTCACATGTTTAAAATTGGGTCGCTATATACAGTCCTTGAAATTTCATACTCTTGGCATGACATCCCGAGAATCAATTGAATAGCGATAGTACATTAGATTTTAATTAAAATAAACCTTGCAGAAATAGATACATTACACATTTTGTTATAGATATAAAGAGAAGAGCGATAGTCAAATGTTTAAAAATTGGACTCTATACGCTGCCTTTAAGTTCCATACTGTTGCCATGCAATCGCGAGAAACATCAAACAGGAATGAATGTTAACAGGATTTGAAAAAGAACGACCAAGTATGGACAACTCGAACCATTAATAACGGATGTTTCAGAAATGGCTTATGCCACAAAAACACTCATTTGGAATAAATTGTGAGTGTTAAAGAGATATACATTTTTTGTGTAGTACATTTTTGCCTATCGCTTAGCGTTTACAGTTATAAAAGATTATATAAAAACTCCTTCTGAATCAAGAAGACTTCACAAGCTATGATCACAGAATTCAAGAAATACATTTTATTCGCTGTTGTAAATATCTTCAGTAAATTGTGTTTTAATCAAAATCATTAAAGCCATTTTATATAAAATCGAAATTTTCCAAAAATGTTCCATGTAAGGGGTAGTTGGAAGTGGGGGGATTTTCTTGAAAATCTTTGTGTCGCATCCTTGGAAGATACTGAACTTAAATACCAAGTTTGGAATTTATCCAGCTTTTCGTTTTTGAGTTATGCTGTTCACAGGCACACAGATGCACACGCGGACATGTTTCCAAAAATGCTTTATTTGGATTCAAGGATTTCAAAACATGTATTTCCGGTGAAATCTCGATATCGAAGTTTTGCGTGGAATGCAATACCCTTTCTACCTACTATGTTGAGAAAGTAAAAATGACAGTACTGAACAATTCAAACAAACAATAAATGACATTTCGGAAATGGTTATTGCATAACAGCGTTGTATGAAGTAAATTATTGCTTGTTTTAAGGATATCTATATTTTTAGTGCAGTAAGTGTTTGACTGTCTCTTTTAAGTTTTACCCGTCATACAACATTCCCAAGAATATATCCCCATCGCAAACTACGCTTTAAATGTCATATGTTTCGTTACTTTTGATGTTGTCGAACATGACGTTAACAATTTTGATTAAAATATGCTTTGTTAACGATATTTTCCTGACTAATAAAATGCATATCTTAAATATTCTGTGAGTAGCCTGTCAAGTCTTCTTCATTCTGAATGAACCTGTTTAATTCTGTCCAACTGCTAAACCATAAGAGATAGTCAAGGACTGACTACATGAAAAATGTAGATCTGTTATATCAAGCAGTTGCACCAAATATATTTTTGTGGCACTAACCATTTCCGAGATATTCATTGTTACTTGTTTGAATTTTCCAATACCTTACACTTTTTGAAGCTCAATTCACTAATATGTTGTTTCTTATGATGTCATACAAGATGTACGGAATTTTACAACAAGAAGTTCATTGAATTTGAATTCTTTGAGCGGTGTTCGAATAGTGACGCGCTTTTTAATGATTTGACTAATGCTTCAGTGTTTTTTATATACAATGAAGGGTATAATTATACTATCTACTCAAGCGAGTATGTCTATTAACATGAGGGAGATATAAAATTAGGATTTTGTGACAATAATTTATAAAAGAGTTAATAGAGAATTCCATGTGAATGTAACACATACTTTTTACATATATTCTACAACGAATTCCCACAAAAACCACTACTTTATGTAAACCGAGATAAAAGGTTTAAAACGAGCCGATATATGGTGCCTTGAAATTCCAAAATCATTACATTATATCACGAGAAATAAAAGGAAAGTGACTTAGTACTTGAAAGCATATCAAGTATCACAACATTTAGATGAATATCAAGTAATATTCGAAAATGGTTAGTGACACAAATCAATATATTTGAAAAAATATTGTATTTTATGGAGATCTACATTTTCGTGGAGCAAGTGTTTACCTGCTTCTAAAATTTATCAGTTTTACAAAACATTATGCTTATGCTATTTTAAACAAAATACTTAGCCACTTTTGAGAACATTAAAAATAACTAAACAGTTTTGCATCTAAAGAGTATGGGATTTTCTTTAAAATCTAGTCACATCTTTGAAAGATGCTGGGTTAAAATACTAAACTTGATATACACATATACTTGCTGGAAGATCAATAAATAAAACTCAGGAAGAGATACATGTGGTAAAATATAAAATTGTTCTGTGTGAAAGATAAAAATTACGCAAAGTCATGCAGTAAAATACTCTTAGGATGTCCACACTGTAGGGGAGGATGTGCTCGCACGTGAGTTCCACGTGCCATCTCAGGTAGATGTCTCCGATCACCGAAGTTCCTTGAAGTTCTCTGCCGGGTTGCTTGTCGTAGAGCTGAAGAGAAATTCCTATCCTAGCTAGCTAACTTTCTATTTCTCAGGATTTTATGTGGGTGAAGGAAAATAACAAATTGACTTTCCTTTAAACAGCTGAATTTATTCACAATATAATGCCCATTGAGGCGGCTAGCAACTTTCCCTTGTTTAACACAAAAAGATACAAAGCTGTACACGTAATCTTCCCGCCACTGTAAATTCCTTACTGACCTATCTACAACAAGAGTGCCCTATCTTTGAACTTAAATTAAATACGTTCTATAAATGATAGACGTTTATTTCTTTTTTTTATTTTGGAACATAAGTAATGTCATTACGTGTGGAAAAGTACACAGTTAAATGACCGCCGCAACTTCGTTGGTTTGCGCGTATACGGTTGACCCAATTTTCAATGACAGAAGAACGTAAATTAGGCCAAACTTCACTAATAAGTTATTCATAAGATCATTTACTGTTTCTGGCTTGTTAACATAAACTCGAGATTTAACATAACTCCACAAGTAGTAATCCAACGGCGTTAATCACATGACCCCGGGCGCCAGTTAACTTTAACACCACGGGAAATGATGAAATCTCTGAACTTCTCCTTCAAAAGATTGATTGTTTCGAGAGTAGTATGACATGTGGCACCATATTGCTGGAACCAGATGTTTCTGAGTCAAGAGCCCAGTATCTTTATCCATTGACAATTAAAGCTTCTCCATCTTCATCTTAGAAAAAATATGGACCAATGATTCCACCATACCAAAATCCACACCACACAGTAACCTTTTGGGGATAAAGTGGTCGTTCTTGAATCTGCATTTGATTGTGATTGCCCCAAGAGCGCAATTTTGTTTGTTAACACAACCATCCATCCAAAAACAGGCTTCGTCGCTGAAGATGATTTTTTGACAAAAATCCGGGTCAGCTTCCAATTGCTCCATAGCCCAGTCAGCGAATACACGGCGCAACCTATGGTCGTTGGGCTTTAGTTCTTGAGTTTCATTTTTTAAGCGTGAAACTTCAAGTCCAGATGCAGAATTCGCCAAGTTGTGGTCGCCGAAAACCCCAATTCTTGCGCTCGGCGAGCAATTGATTTGTTTCACGAACGGCGCCTATGCTTTCGTTGGAGCGCTTAAGTCGATTACGTACAGGCGTTCTTTGATCGCTGACAGAGCCACTTCTTTCAAATTTATCGATCAAACGCCGAATCGTTCTCTGGCAGGGACGATTATGCACACCGTAAGAACCACGCAATACACTGAAGGTTTGGCGAACAGATGATCCATTTTGATAATAAATTTTCACAATTTCTACGCATTTCTGAATGCTGTAACATTCCATGACTATGTGTCAATAATAACTGCAACCACACGAAACAAATGACTGTTGTAACTCAATAACAACGGCAGCTATCACATGTTAAAGATAGGACACACTTGTTGAAAGACCCTTTAATTTCGTCCACGATATTTTCCCCCCATAACCACCTATATATATGCGCACAATCTTTCGCCTGGCTCACATGTGATCGTGAGAGTAAAATTAGAGACTATTTAACTTAACTATTCACACTTCCCTTTGACTTCTCAGGTAAAACCCATTATCTCCATCTCACTTTACAACTCTCGTTTCTCTTTCTATTTTTCCAACTTCCTTGTCCTCCAGGATTTGGACCACTGTCTCTGTCTCACTCTAATCTCGGACCAGTCTCTTATTTTTTGTGACTTTGCTTAAACCCTGTGTGCATTAGCGTGTATGTGCCTTTGGACTTTACCCCTGTTCCTCGCTCGCCTGGTAGTTACTAATTACACTGTTCTTTGCCTGCTTGCTTTCACATTAATTACATTCTGTGGTACAAGTTAGTTTACAGTAAAGCTCCTCAATATTTACATTATTAATTGTTCTCGTTATTTTCAATATTCTACTCTTTTTGGTATATACCCTTCCAACAGGTTAATAATAATAATAATAATAATAATAATAATAATAATAATAAATACTTAAATTTAATATATATACATATACCTGCTGAGAGATCAATAAATAAAACTCATGAAGAAATATATGTGGTAAAATAACAAAATTATTCTGTGTGAAAGATAAAAAATACGCGGTCATACAGTCAAAATGTTCAATATTTACACCTACAACAAAAAACATCTTAAAATCAGAAAAAGAATTAAAACACACTGGATGCCGACTGCACAAGTTAATAATAATAATAATAATAATAATAATAATAATAATAATAATAATAATAATAATAATGTATATTTACGTATTGAGTTACGTTGCGGGTGCGTGTGCGGGTGTTTTTTTTTAAATGTCTTTACGAGATTCAGAGGACATCAAAATACATACTATGTCCCATTATAGAACTTTTGTGTGGAATGTAGTACTTCCTTCATTTACGTTAGGTAGTAGAGAAAATAAAAATGTAATCAATAAGAAATATAGTGATTAGTTTGGCATCGAATTGATATTGGGATGAAAATTAGCGTTTTCAATAAAAATACAATGGTTTTACCCAGACAATCATTCTTATGCCAGTTTCGCAAATCTGGTATGAGTTAGAAAAATTTCTTGGCCAAGCATCACCTGACCTGTTCACTGGCCGACCTTGGAAAACGCCCGTTGAGCAAGTGTTTTAACATTTTATGGATTGTATCCTGCAGTAGAGCAGTGTAGGGAGATCAGCACATGAGTAAAAACTGGTTTTTCTGCATTTCATTTGAGTATGCCTAGAAACAAAAGTTCGTCTGGTTTCAAAGTTAACCTTGAACAACAGGCCATTCAAAGGCCAATCACTAGTTTGTTTGGGTCTCACAATTCTTCCCACTTACTCTATATAAAATAGACAAAGTACTACTACATTAAAAGTCTTTCTTTTATTATGCTAAGAAAATGCATTTGTTAAAAAAGAAAATCAATACTTTGCGCAAATGTGTTTCGATATTTTACACCGTGTTTAAAAATATAAAAAATACAAAATCCTCATATATTTAATTTCTCTGCCACTTACTTAGTGTAGAAACGTAGTGCTGTAATGCAACAAAATCTTTATGAATATTATAAAGAAACAGCATTTATATCTATGTTCAAAGCTTGCTTTTAATACAAGTACCGACAATTTTCTAAAAAATAACAGAACATTATTCTCCAAGTACTTTATTACCATCATTACTTTACACCTTACATTACTTCTCCACATAGCCACCACCGTTATTCAGGCATTTGTAACGGGAAACCAGTTTTGTATGCCTTCGTCAAAGAATGATGCCGGCTGCGATAAAAGCCAAGTCTGTCTGCACTTCTTGTTTGACAACATCATCGTTGTTGAAATATTATCCACCAAGGAATTTATGAAGATAAAGAAACAGATTAAAATCCCTTGGTGCCAATTTCGGGCCGTACGGAGGGTGGTTGAATTGTTCCCAATCAAATGATGTGATCGCATCTTGAGTTTGTTTGGAATTGCCACTCATTATTCTTTTTCTATAAACCTCACACAATTAGCGACGGATTTCGTTGGCGTAACATTTCTCACATTCAAAGCACGAATTACTTTTCTGACTTTACAGTCGTCGGGACTTGCGATTGTTTTTAACATTTAGAAACACTCTTATAACAGGAAAACACAAAGTGACGATCACTCACAGCTGCGTCTGGCTTCCTAATGAATGGAGGAAGTGATTACGCATTGTAAGGGGATATACCACACACACACATAAACATATATATATATATATATATATATATATATATATATATATATATATAACTGTGTATAGTAATAATATAATTCACCAAGAAACATGTTAAAATATTTAACAACCAAGAATTGTACAAAGCAGATTTTAAGAGACGGGTGAGCTAGCAAATTCCAGGCAAAAGATAATTCTAGGTAGACCCCACCTTTCACCAAGCTAATGACCAGGGAGCCGTAGCGGTAAGGAGAAATAGAAAGAGACAGATAGAGAAAAGAAAGAGACGGAGATATTGAATCCGCTTCCTGACGCGTCATGGGGACGCGTATGCGCAAAACTTTGGAGTAGAATATTTTTATACATGTTAAGGTAACGCGGTCTGAGGACCAATTAGAAATGTCGTTACATTTTGAGGCGCGGAGGTAAGCGTCTCTAGGCTCAGGTATGTAAAGAGGAGCAAAGCCCCAGATTTTCACTCTCTTCTAGAATCTGGTTGACACATGGTGCTACTCTCTGGACGACAAATGCACTATGTGCATATGGGTGGGAAGACGTGTGCAGTTAGTTTAGGCTCCTGATTTATTAAAATGGTGGGAATTGGTATAATGGGAAACGCTAGCCGTCCATAAATATTTGAATTGATAATAAACCACATTTATTAAGGGAAATGCAGTATATTTTAATGTTCCTAACCTACGATAACCCTGAGACCCAAGAATTAGCTATACAGGTAAAGATTAGGAATGGAAAATACAGCAGCCGACGAGCAGCAATAGCCGAGGACAAGAACACTGCAGCCGAGGGTATCAACTAGAGGAAGGACCATTTCCCGCTACAGCATGCTCAAAATCGCGACTGCAGCGGCAAAATATTAATATGGTACTTACTTTAAAAACACGTGTATGTGTGTATGAAGATGTATTAAATATAGTTATTATGCAAGAAAAATATATTCTGAGGTGGCCTGGTTAAAAACAACGTAGAAAATGTCAATGTAGGTGGTGTGTGTAAACAGAATAACTAAAACAGTTTATATACATTCGCACAATACTCTCTAATTGTAATTTCACATTTTTCTCTCATTTATTATAACTTTCATACAAAACCTTATTCTATTATCCACGTTTCATTACTCATGATATGTTTTTCTCAGGAATTATTGCAAATTAAATAAGACGTGCTTGTTGAACTATCAAATGTGAATGAAAATTTCCCCAGAAGATACCAGAAATGTGTGGTTAGAGTAGGACAACATTTCCAACACATCTTATGATAAGGTATGTGTGTATTATCACTGTAATTTTAATTGTAACTATGAGAACGTAGGGTGGTTGCTGGGATGTTATAACCGTTTCGTCGGGATTCTGAAGTGCGGCGATCGACCGCGAGCAGCCGTGCGGTGTCCACAGTGTGAAGGAAAAGCACTGTATTTAACGTATGCAAAGCACCATTCATACATTTACTAGTTTTACAAAAGCTGAATGAATCTTGTTTCTTAATGTAGAAATGTGCGAAAGTTCATTTATTGTCTTGTATATATTTGCAGTTTATTTGAGGAGTTTGGAACTACGTCCTGAATTACTTTACATATTTAATATTAAAACCGGTAAAACAGCTAAATAACCATATAGCTATACACTAATGAGCAGAGCGAGCATTTTTGTTCCCGAGCGGGTTTGGAAGCTAGTCGTTTAGTATTGCCTGGAAAGCGAAGGTCAAACCCGGACGCTGACCGCATGTTTCGCGAAGCTATGGAAGGTATATTTCCTTACTGTAACATAACAAGCATAAATGTAATTGTTACTAAATTAAAATCGTTTGTTTAGCTAAATTTTTCAACATATAAACACATTAACATTTCTACACCAGAGCATAAAACAAAATAAAAATACTTATTTTTTCTCTATTACCCTCCCCGTTGTTAGGGCTTACAAGCGGATGTTTGGGGTCAGACGCCTGTCTAGAGCACAGATTATGGATCAGAGAGGACATCTAGGATGGGCGATCAGCCCGAAGCCGGGTTTGAGAGCGAGGAATGATGGTGAAATGAATGAAAGCAAAGATGATGATGGTGGAATTGGAGGAATGAATGGCGGGGAAAGCCGTGGAGAAAAATCTCCCAGACGCCGCTTTGTCCACTGCAAATCCTACATGCGGTTCCCTGAGATTGAACCCGGGCCGCTTTGGTGAGCGCCGAGCGGTCTAAACCACTCGCCACGGCGTCGCGCACATGTAAAATACACTATGTACAAAATATAAAGAACACAGTATGTAAATTATTTGCAATGTAGTCGTCATTCTTTATACCATACATCCATCCATCCATCCGTCCGCCCGTCCGTCCACCCATCCATCCATCTAAATTCTATTTCACAAAACCAATCCTGTTACAGTGAACAGAAGTATACATTCTGAGGTTATGAAAAGCATATGATTTCTGATTGTCGCTTAAACCTGTTTAAACTCACAAAATGTTCCCTGTACGTCACAGACCTCGTAGGGCAAATTCAAAGTATTCTATATTCTTATAATTCTTATTATTTTATACTTGACTTTCAGCTTTCTTACTGGAATTTAAAATATATTTGATTTCATACATTTTATTAAAGCCATGATTTTTCTGAACACTTTCAGTTTTTTTTACACGTTCAGAAATAATCCCATCGGCAACCCTGTTGATTCTTTCAGAGACCTTATGAAACCTGCCAAGAGCATCAGACATTTCATAGCCAGACATTTCCAGATAGGTAGTTGTTTGTGCTAAGATATTGAAATTGTCTGAAATAAATACAAACTTTTGGTTCATTTGTTTTGAAACAAGTGACTATACAGCTTTAATGGCAGAGGAACTTGAACCCTAAAAGAGATTAACAACCTTTAACATATGTTCATAATATTTGGCATAATAAAAATAAGCATCCAACCTAGTATTCCAGCGCGTAACCGTTGATTGTGGACGCAATAGAGTTTCAGGTGCAATTTTCTTAAGTTTAGACAACCTATATGAAGCTTTAAAGAACACTTTTTTAACATTCGATATAAAATTGTCAACATCACTGAAATGAGCACAAACGACCTCTGCAAAACATGTGCTAAAACATGTGTTCCATTCACATGACTTTCTCTACCTTCCATCCCTTATTGGTGGGTATACAAATTGTTCTTATGAAAATTTATTTTCCTATCTTCTTCATTTTAATCGACATAAACCTTTTCGGAAATAGCTTTATTACACATCTCGTTATATATAGAAAGAAAATAGCAATAGGCAAATGATTTAGACTGGACGCTATAAGCTTGCCTTAAAAGCCATAGCCTTTCCATGACATTACAACTGATTGTTGACAGGAATTTAAATGAATGGCTAAGTATTGAACAATTCTAACCAATAAAAACGTATATCTTGGAAATGGTTGATGCCGCGAAAAAGTTATTTGTATTTTAAAGAGATCTACATTTTATGTAGTACATTTTCGTCTATCGCTTAACATTTACCAGTTATGTTAAGGCTGTACAAAATTCCTTCCGAATGAAGAGGACTTCAAAGGCTATTCCCACCAAGCTCAAGATAAACATTTTATTTGTCATGTAAATGCCTTTAATATACTTATTTTAATCAAAATCATTAAAGGCATTTTTAGAAAATAAAATGCCTTGAAAAATGTTCCATGTATAGGGTAGTTTGGGGTGGGGGATTTTCTTGAAAATCGTGTCGCATCTTTGGAAGGTACCGAACCTAAATATCAAGTTTGGTGTTTATTAAACTTTTCGTTTTTGATTTATGCTGTTCACAGATATACACACGGACCTTTTACTAAAAATGCTTTTTTTTGATTCAGAGACCTTAAAACATGTATTTCGTTTAAATCTCGATATCGAATTTTTGGGTGGAATACAATACTTCCTCTATTTACTATACGTAATATGGTAGGGAAAGTAACAAGTAAAGTGAATAATGTTTGGCTAGAGGTTCTTCAGCTCTTTGCCAGCTTTTAGCATGTAAGATACACCGTCAGTAATAACAAGTAATACATTGTCTCGTTTAATGTCATCAGCTACAAGAGAGACATAGAACTCTCAAAAAGTTAAACAATTGAAGCATGATCGACTTTCTCTAACACTCACATGTCAGAAGAAACTGTTGACTGAGTCCATCACGTGACAATTGTAACCGCAACACGTGTGACCTCGTATCTTCCAGTACTATCCTAGGTCTCGTCCATAGACACCCAATGCTGGTGTTTCCCACAACATGACGTATGCTACCCAAGTTTTGTGGTAGCAACATTGTAGATAATGCCCACATATTGTAGAACCTCATGACACTTACCTGTTTTATATTTCTCAATGAAAGTCTAAAAATACTAATTTTCTAGTTTCTTAAAAGGTATGTTTACACAAATCATCATTTTTCACAAATAACAAAAAGTTATGACTGGTCATTAACATCTGCTCCAAAGTTCTTGTAGCACGAAACAGCTCCAAATGTTCCATGTTTTCTACTGTCACAATTTATATTTATACCAGTGCGTTTTCTATCTTTCAGCTCTGTTTTAAACAACTTACAAAATGTATTTCTATTTGTTATACTGATATAGTCTTTCCCAAATTCTAATAAAAACGTTTCTAGTGTGCATCTTGCAGGAGGCATTCTTTTGAAAGGCAACATACAGAAAAAAAGAACGAAATAAAGATCGATATGCCAAGGAGCTAAATCTGCATTATAAATTAAAGTCTATCGATCATGTGAATGAGACAAAGTTATATTCAGAACCTATTTTACTTAAAACATATGTTAAAAGTACAAATATAGTTTAAATTAAATAAGCAGTAATACAAATAAAGCATGCTTTTACACATAAATCTATAATGTGACTTTGTATGTTTTATAATACACAAATGTAACTTGCATACAGTACGTGGGGTTTAAGTTGAAACATGACCGTTTTGACGTTACCTGATTGGTCCAGGAGAGGTGGTGGGCTAATAATAGTCTTGAGTGCTAGAAACCCTGTCGCAGTCACTTTACTGCCTAGTCTCTCAATACCAGTTGTAGGCACCTGTAATAATGTTGTTGCTAGTTACAGTTTTGGCAGTGAAATATAGAAAATATCCTGATATCTCCGGCCGTCCTTGCTTCGCTGGCTTACGTATTGTTACAAGCGGATGTTGGTAGTTCTCTTCTAAACTTCAAGTTTCAACCTAACCTAGATTTTAAACAGTACGTCTCAATATAAAAGTTTCGAGATTAGGCAGTTAGGGATTACCAACTCTCGTGTGGAATATAGTGCTATCTCTCTCTACTTTCCATGTTTCAGCTTAAAGCAAACGCATGAGGCAGTATTTTAACACTATAATAATTTCAATTAAATTATATAATATATAAATTCAATAACAGCCCGCCTTGAAGCAATATGTATGTAATAATTTGTAAAAATGTATGGTACAGTCATTGTAAATGCTTATATTATTGAATATGTTCAATAATGTTATGTGAATGCATTACGTAATTTAATAGTGTAAGAGCTGTGAGAATAATAAGTTTAACGTTGCTAATAATGAGGTAACAATGAGATAACCTTGAGGCAACAATGAGTTTGAGAGTTTAAATATTACCAGTCATGATTAGAGCAACGATAATGTAAATTTTTGTGACAGTTTAAAAATAGCCAATCAACAGCAAGAAAAAGCTTTAATTAAATGCAGGTATTCTATTGGACTAGGATTAGCCAATCAGAGAATTGAAATACAGAAGGTTACGGGTTTGGACGGTTGAAATATGTTCAGTAGCCTGCAGACCTTGGTAGTGACCGGATGGAAGATGTGTTCTCTAAAGAAATATTACGTATTCGTGTGAAACGAAATTTAAGTATACGCATTAACAAAGTGCAAGTATTAAATAAAAGAATCTCATAGCTCGTGATATCAGTGTAGTGCTATTTAATTTGTGTCAAGGATTAATAAAAAGAGTGATTTTAAAACTTAAATTCCGTGTAAGCCTACATTCTTGTTGCACCACGCCCTGATTAAGAGAAACGTGTCTCTAAAGTAAGACTGACGCAGCCGAGGCAAACATAAACATAAATACTATCTATAGAAGCAGTTTAATAACAAAGTTAATTAATATTTTTAAACTTGGAGCATAACAACAAAAATACATCTTCAAATCGACTTCTCATACGTAGCAGCATATTACGTAACAGACAGTTTACTTCAAATTGCTTCCCAAAGAGTGGTGCAAACCCCAACAACAATAGTAACTCCAACAACATAAACAATCTACTTCAATTAACGTCCATACGTGGAGATAAATAAATAAACTCCTACAGACAATAAACTTCTTCACGCACTACAGCATTATACTCAGATTACAATGAAGTGGTAAACTATTTCACAACTTGCTCTGTAAATACGCAGCCTTCACAGAGGGAGCACCACGCTCTATTTGCACGAAACCCCCTCGTCTCACTTACCTCACTGCTAAACCATAACAAACTATTCGATCACTATACGTTCGGGAACGAAAATGTTCAATCTGCTAAAGAGGTACAGTTCTTTCGACCCAATTTGACAATTTCACATGTGAGAATAGGTGCCATTTACTCCCGGCATATTGTGCGTAAAGCTTTCGGTTAAGAAAGAAAACTAAACCACCGAACAGGAGATCTAAAAATAGCTCCAGTCAGAAATAATGGATAAAATGGTAGTTACAAGATCATGATCGTAATGCTCAAGAGAAAAAAAAGCATAACACTCACCCAGCAGACGGAAACACACACCCACACACGCCTCGTAAACGGCATGACCAAATTCCTCGACACCGAATTCCGGAGAGCTGATCCACCCAGCTCACGATAGTGGCGCCCTCACAAACAAAACAATACTATGCACCACCGGCGCCAAACGGAAGATATGAAACTAATGCAACGCTGGTGTATAGACACCAGTCTAAAATTGTACCGCGAGAGACACAATAGGAAGTTAAAGAAAGATTGGGCTCAGGAAAAACATTTTGATACTTGCAATGAAATTGGTAGGGAAGGATCTTCATGAATAAAAGCAGGAATAGTATGGTTAAGTGGGCTTAAAGAGACAAATGAAGTGTGTCCATTATGTAAGAATATAGAGACAAAACTACGTTGTATATCAGAATTTTCAGAAAGTATGGAACAAAAGTGGGACTATTCACAGACACAAAGTGGGAGAACTTTTGGAAGAATTTGGAACGAGGTAAGAGAAAGGTGACGGAGGAAAGTCATTAAAGGAAGAATTTAATGATAGAGATAATTAAAAAAGCAAAGAAACACGATGGAAAATGATATGTCTTAGGAAAAATCAAATACTGGTGCCCTATCTTTAATACAAAGTATATTTAGAGAGACGCAGAATCTAGTATACACAACGACCAGAGTGTTAGTTATATACTATCCTAAACTCTAAAAACAATGGAATATATTGTGAAATTAATGTAATGTAACTATATAGAAATAAGTCTTCAATCATTAATTCATAGCAAGTTTTCTTCTCGTTTTTTCACGCTATATACATTAAGTCAAAATGAAAAAAACTTTACAGGTTATTCATAAAATATTCAGGACATTACTTTTGTCGACGCAAGATGAATATTTCCAAAAAATCACACACCAAACTTCCCTTTACATGCAAAATGTTTATTTATTTTTATTTTCTCAAAAATAGCTCTAACGGTTTCAAATAACAATTTTTTTGAAGATAAAGGATATCCAAGAAGAGTCTGCGCAGTGTATTTGTTTGATTATACTTTGTTAATTTTTTTATTTCTAGAAAATGTTAGCAACTAGAGAGACACCTTTTGCAGAAAAAATTCAATGCTTTACTTTCATACTGTGGCCGCGCAGCTCGGACTACTACCGAAATAGAATATCTCCGCAACTACCTCACGTTCTCGTTGTTGCAATTGCAAATACAATGATAATAAGCACATATCTTTTCATAAGAGATGTTGTAAATGTTGCTTTTTTCTATCCACACATTTCTGGTATCGTCTCAGGAAATTTTCATTCACACTCGAGAGTTCAATGTTCGAAATTGATGGGAATTCCAGGTCCGAGGTTTTCTTTTAGTTCTTACAACTTTTTTCACGCACCTTATGTTTCGCGTGATCACCAGAGTCGGGTAAAGTTCTGTAACTGGATTATACGAAAAGTTAGAATAATTGACCCACGTTTAATATTTTTCTCTGACAAAGCATGGTTCCGTTTACATGGCTATGTTTCGTCGCAAAATAACATATACTAGAGTACAGAGAAACCCGTTTTATACGAGAGATTTCCTTGCGTGACGCAAAAACTGGTGCGCAGTAAATGTAAGCAGAATAATAGGACTTATATTTTTTTGAAAAGTAATAAATGCAGAGAGGTACAGGAATTTATTACCCCAATTTTGAACAGCTGACTGATATTGAATGTCAGTCTGGGTATTTCTAACTTTACTTTGCTACCGCACGTATAGCTGAGTCATTAAATTTAATTCAGAACATCTTTTTAAATTAGAATAATTAGTACAGAATTATAGCCCTCACCATCCAGTGATTTAATTCTATGTTATTTCTATTTATTATGGAATTTGAAAAATAAGGTGTATGCAACAAACCCCATACATTAGAAGAACAAAAAGGATACATCAGATGAGCATTCACTCGATTTTGGAAATTGAACTCCCAAGTGTGAATGAAAATTTCCTGAGAAATGATAGAAATGTGTGGATAGAAAAGGATAATATTTCCAACATCTCCTATAATAAAGTATGTGCTTATTATCATTGTAATTGTAACAATAAGAACGTGAGGCGAATGGGGGGATATTATATCTATTTCGCCCAAGTCCGAACTGCAGCGGTCGGTGCGCGAGCAACCCTGCATTGGCCACAGTGTAAAGAAAAGAACGGTACATTAGTGAAAATGTATTTGGTTGTTGATTGTTTTTGAGGACCTCTGATATAATAAGATCCTCTTCTTTTAACATAATGGCAGCAACAAGTGAGTAAATAATAAGGGAGAGGGGTCTGTTGTCGCACTACAATATTTCAAAGTACTCTTAACTCGTATAATACTCCATAATTCCTGCTTTTCAACATCGTCGATCCTTAACTTCACTTTATTCCATTACACTCGCCTATTAATTATCTGCCCAATTCAATTACTGGATTATTTTCTTTATTTGAGATAACCAACTTCCTTCTCATTTTGCTTTCTCTTTTATCCGTAAGCAGTTTTTGACAATATTTTCTTCTCTTCTTGATTCAATCTTATGCCAATAAACTTCCTAAATAAAATGCATATTTACTTAAATACCAATTTTATAAGCTATTTATTTTTCATGGCGTAAGCGTTTTCAAAATACTCCTCACCTGATACAAAATGTTTTATATATTAACATTCAAACAAATGTTTACTGGGAAGAATAGGAATTTTAAGTAATGAATTAATTATGAAAATAGGTTCTATGGTTTCTGCGATTACAAACAAAAATTCTCTTGCTTTACAATATTGATATCGATTTACAGAGTAGCTTCCTGAAATAAATGATAAATGGGTGGGAAACGCCCTATGAATGTTACACAGTATTTGTTTTCTTCAGCATACGTTAACAAATAATTTATTATAACACATAACTAACCTCTTGAAGTTATCACCTAGAAACACGCACAAATGGCTGCTAATAGCGGATAAATGAGTGTACGCAACAGTCGACATCGAAATGCAGTATTCCTTGAATTGAGGTTTTCTACAGCCTTGGCTGCATGGAGCTTGTTTGTGATTTCCCTGTGGCTGCCAATGAAAAGCAAATTATTGAAAAATACAGAGTAATCATATACTGACAGGAAATGCTATCTATTAAATAACAACAACCTGAATTGCGTCAGATGATTGAATACTAATACGTGCTCTTATCTAACCTGGCTAGGTTGATTCCAGAACTAGTTTTGGTTTTTGTCAAGCAAGATAAGAAGGAAGTAAAAAACGAACAGCCAGGTTGACTTCTAAGATATTTTATAAAGAATTATTGTGTTGTAGAATGTAATGAAGTACCATTAGCCGCTCTTTGAGGGGCAAAGGCACAGCTGTTGCTGCTTGAGTGGCAGCTACATTAGCTAAAATAGTGAAAGGTACTAATATTCAGTCCAGAATATAACATATCAAGGTAACATATTTGATGTGGTACGGTAATTTACAATTTCGTCGTAGGTGAAAACCTCTACAGGGGACTGAAGCAATAGTCAAATCTTTAAAAAGTTCGTCTCCATATGTTGACCTTAAAATTTTACTGTTTGCATGACCACGAGAAACAAACGACTGATGACTTGCATGATTTACCTTTGGACCAATTAAATGCCCAAACGTGACGCTTAAACGGACGGGCATGTAAATAGCCCATTAAGTTACATAACTTGATTTTCTCATATTATTTTTTTCTCTTTGTTTTTTCTTACAGTTTTGTCACTTTAGGATTTTTCGCACCATGCAAGTTCTGTTCATTTCTTTCAAATTTTCAGAACGTATTCTTTGAGATGGATGAAGAGGTATTAATATCAAGTGCAAGTTTAGATTTACGTGTATCAGAGTATATAAAACTAATTCTAAGGTGGTTTTTCTCCTGGAGTTTTAAAGATTTAATTAAGTGCTGTAGTTGTATCGTATTTTAATAATCAAAGGATTTAAAATATAATGAAGGAAATACAAAATATTAAGGATTTGTCCTGCTATAGATATTTGTTCCGATATAGGGGTCGAGTGTTAATAATTCAACATATGATTTCATAGTATTACAAAGTTTATTATTTTTGTATGAAAAGGTTTAATGTTATTACATTTTTAGTTCTAAAGAATTAATTCGAAAATTGTAAAACATATGTTTTATTTTCAAATTTTCTGTCATGTAGACATTTTACATATTACTTAATTTTCTTTTTTTTTGACAATTATTTGTTCATGCATTTGGATGCAAAAACAACGAAAATAAAATTATTGTTATAATTAGCTAAACATCCATGAAAAACATTTCAACAAAGTGGCTGACATTTTTAGAATTTTGCCAATTTCAGTACTCTCCAGGACATTTTGCGTAACAATTCTTAAATCATGGTTACTTTAGAATACTGTTTTAATAATTTTCCTTAATTTGAAACATATTTCAAACAAATTTTAAATGATGTACCATCATTTTTGTTCTTCAAATTATGACATAAAAAGTATCAGCCTTGTACACTTTTTCGTCCCAATACCTAACTAACATTACTGCTAAAATAGTCAAGCTGCAAAGAAAATGGAGAAAGCTAACAAAGTAACAAGCTTTTAAAGCACCATGATACAGGAATGTTGGTTTGTAGAGAATCTGTGCAAGGGTTACTTGTGGTAGAATGAATTAGTGCTCGGATTGGACTCGAAGATCAGTGGCTTCAAACTCGGTTGTATGAGATGCGTTATCTATTAAGCCGAATCCTTTATCAGTTTAGATTATGAGGCTAAGTCAAACACTAATTATAATCACGTAATTATTGCATTCCATGAATACTGTAAGACAGATTTTACACAGCTTGTTGTAAACCTATATCTTTTAACGTGAACCACTCATACTAGAATTGAAGATTACAACAATCAGTGAAATAAAATTGTTATAACACTACATTGTTAACAATCTTGTTTTATGCAATGAAAAGTACATGCACATTAAGCGAAGCCCTTGTATCGATCAAAGTAATGGAGAATTATTTGAATAACTCGGAATGGATTCGGCAGAAGTTTTGCAAGCAGCGAAGAGGATAATGTTAAAATTGTTACCAAAGAAGTCGAAGTAACAGTACAGCATTGAACACAAAGATTTCCTCAATGGTGCAAAGTGAAAAACATATAATTTATATTTTATATTCATAAAATGAAAAATGGAGAAAAGCCAGAACGTTTTCTTTCACTTTTCGGCTGCTTACCTTCTATATATAATAGAATTTTTTTTTCTTTTAGGTTTCCATTTAAACTCCGCTTTTAACTATATAGGTCTTATCAGTAATCTTTTATTTTGGAACATATTATTGCCTTAGGTAATAGAGTTAACTTGTATTCGTCTGTTGTTGAATTTCTGATTTTTCTCTGGGGAGGATAATCTTGGCTAGAGAAACATTTCCAACGCCAGCCAGAAAACGAACCCCGGACTCCTCACACAGCAGACAGAGGCTCTACCGACTGAGCTACGGGGCAGCAAGACGTTTCTGTTTTGTGTTCTAAGTAACAAAGCCATATAAGTTGATGCTAAGCATTATTTCGTGTTATGGTTAAGTAAATATTCATTTAGTTACTGTTAAGTACTGGAATTTCTTCAAAAGAAACCAACAATGTTAGACTCATACACGATTTTGGAAGAAATCGCCTCCACGTTTTTCAGTTATTCGTGTTTCATTACCTCTGAAGGAAGCCATCTTATGGAGGTACGCAAGCTGTTTATTTGATTACATATTAACTCACATAATGGAGACTTCTCACACAGATATTCTCTAATTTCAAGCACACTAAAGAACTCAAAAACTAACCAAAATGAAAATTATACATCCGCAGCTCAGAACATACCCAGCATAAATTGGGCAATAGTTATTGAAGCTAATGCCAACATAACCATAAGGGATTACGTTCTTGCCATAGGTTAAACTTGCTGATCTCTCAAACATTAGGTTCTGAATCAGAATATCCAATGGAACAACCTGCATCTATTAGACGAATAAAAATATAGTAAAAAACTTAACACCTTCGCACCCAAAGATAAGCATAAAGAACATTCGTCTAGACGTCATGTCTCTATTGGCTAAGAATAAAAGAACAATTATCTCTAATGTTAGCCCAAACATTCCAAATTACATATTTAAAGAACATCTGGCTAAGATAGATGTCTCATCTGCATCAGCAATAACCCAGTTTAGAGCGAACCCGGATATATCCCATTATGATTTCAGGAGATAAATACTTGTACATTTACCCCGATAACTTAGAAAAGCTACAGAGTATCTACAGGTAGACTATGGCGATGCAAAGTAGTGTATTCTTCTCAACAGACATCCCAATCTGTTTCCCGTGCAAAGCCGAAGGACATCTACCTAAAGATTGTTCTAGAAAGGAAACCGTTGCGCCTCTGGAGGGCAGAACATAATTATACTTTCTTACAAAATTTTCTAAAACTGCGTAATAAGCATAACCGTGAAGTTGTCCTGAAAAGGAAATCGAAAAGCCTTTAGAAACAGATCCAGCTGCTGTTCTAAATCACCGCAACAGCAAACATCGCCTTGAAAATAATATCTCAGGACCTTCAGAAACAGCAAATACCTGCATGCAATGTAAATTCCTGCAACCAATCAATAGAACCTTCAAAACTCATACCAACAGAAATTGAAGCATCAACACTGAAACACACACCTCAAATTAAAAGACCACTTTCGCTAACTAGTAGTTCATCCAATGAAAAATATTTTGAAAAGAAAGAAAGCTTCTCAAACTCCTTCCTTAGTAATTTAATTCCACTTTCCAATGCTGGGCAAAAAAGGAATAATCTAAGTCATACTAGTAAAACGCAGAGAAAAATGAAGACAATAGTCCCTAATTTGGATGATTTTATGATGGCAAATTAATAGAAAAATCTCCCAAAGAATATACACTCAGCTTTATTCAGTAAAAAGTTCCTTTGAGAACTCAGTTGGATGTTCTAATATCCATGAGGTATCGCTTAAATGCACGAAAGACATCAATGCACCAATTATAAACACACTTAGGAAATTATATCCTCGTTTCATAAAGCGCAACATAAAAAGCAGAAGTGCAAGATTAATAAAGAAACTTCTGGAGGCAATCATAACAGAATCTGTAGGTGAAAAATCTGATGTGATACATTAAATTGACTTTCTCTACCCTCTATCTTTATTAGTGGGTATACAAACCATTCTTACCAAAGCTTAATTTCCTATCTACTACATTTTAATCCAAATAAACCTTTACAGAAATAACTACACTACACATTTCGTTATAGATACAAAGGGAACAGCGAGAGCCAAATGTTTAAGAACTGGACGCTATACGCTGGCCTTAAAATCCATACTGTTTCCATGCAATCACGAGAAACAAATGAATGTTGACAGAACTTTAAGAGAATGACCATGTAATGAACAATTCGAAACATTAATAACGGATATCTCAGAAATGACTTACGCCACAAAAATACTTCTTTGAAATAAATGTGTGGTTTAAAGAAATTTACATTTTCCTGTAGTATATTTTCGTTTATCGCTTAACATTCACAAGTTATACAAGATTATACTAAATTTCTTCCGAATGAAGAGGACGTTAAAGCGCATTCCCAGAAAATTCAATATATACAATTTATTCGTCGTGTAAATATTTTATATATGGTATTTTAATCAAAATCGTTGTCATGTTTTATAATATCAAAATTTTTAAAAAAGGTTCCATGTAAAGGCTATTTGGTGGGGGATTTTCTTTAAAAATCTTCGTGTAGCATCCATGGAAGATACTGAGCTTAAGTCCTAGGTTTGGTACTTATTCGACTTTTCGTTTTTGAGTTATGTTGTCCACAGACACACACACACACACACACACACACACACACACACACAAACACTGACAGACAGACAGATATACACACGGACCTTTTTCTAAATATAATTTGTTTGTTTTCAGGGATCAAAAAACATGTATTTCCGGTAAATTCTGAATATTGAATTTTTGGGTGGAATGCTGTATCTTCTCTATCTACTAGATAAGTGATAGAGGAAGTAAAAATGAACTTCTCACACCACCCAAAATAAACAATAACTCAAAATTAATAAACAATGTGTTACAATGGAATCTTCTCGGTTTTCGAACCCAGTTTGAAGAATTATAGCTACCAATGAAAAATAATTCGCCAGAAATCATATGATTACAAGAAAACACTTCTACCAATTCTTTTGTTGCTACACTTATGCATTAAACTATATATAATAGAGATTAAATTATCCACATGTTAATGGAGGCGTAACGACATACGTTAAAATCAATGGGGAATTCCCTCCCCATTGAATGGAATGGGGAATTCCCTCATAAGGGAATTAAATCTGATCTATAAACTGTTCTATCAGCTCTCTCATTCGTCATGTCATATGTATGTGTAAATGCTTAAGTACCTAGCCAAGAACTATATTTATCAAAATTAACAATTATTACAACAATTGCAAAGCTGTTATATCGTTGGGCGATAGCCACAGTAAGTTATGGGTATGTAAGCACACTATAGAGGAAGAATTATATAGGTAGTTAAATTATATTCAAACCCACTCGCGGCCTCTCTCTACTGCGCGAGATAGCCGGCAGTCGCTGGGGGAAATTACACCGGCAGAGGCGGACTAAAATCCTTACCTTATAATAGATGCTGGAAATGTTTACCTTCTGCTCTTACAGACAGTATATCTCGTGTAAATATTCTTGTTCACTCTCGGAAGCTCAGCTGAAGGAATTCCTGTGATTTCTTACACAATGTTTTCTCTAAGTTCCTGTAGAGTGCGAGAATTAGAATGATACACTTTGTCTTTTAAAAAATCCACAAATAAACATCACAATTCGTTAAGTCAGTGGAACGAGGGGGGCCACAAATCAACACTAATTATTCTGTCATCAAACACCTCTCTTATTGCATGTAATCATTCCGCAGCCGTATGTGCTGTTGCAGAATCTTGTTGAAACCAACGATACGACTTCTCTTCTGTCAAGCGATTGCAAAATGGCCTCAGAATTAACCTCTGATATCGCTCTGAATTTATTTTTTCAACAAAGAATATGGGCCCTATTATTCTTCTAGCACTTATCGCAAACCACACTCCAATTTTCTGATCACAATGAGGCGTTTCATCACAAGAATTCCTGCTGCTGAGCTTCGGAGAGTGAGCGAGAATATTTACATGAGATATGCTGCATGTTTGAGAGTAGAAGGTCAACATTTTCAGCATATATTATAAGGTAAGGATTTTAGTCCGCCTCTGCCGGCGTAATTTCCCCGGCGAACTGCCGGCTGTCTCGCACAGTAGGGTGAGGCCGCGAGTGGGTTTGCATATAATTTAACTACCCCTATATAAAGTTTACTAACTCCTGAAACTTAAGTCTACTTAACTCTACAACTCCTATATACTTTAATATTGCACATGGAACACTTAGCTCCATAGATTTAACAATATGCACAGTTAACATTGCATATTTAATGGATTGTACAGTCCCCGAACTGTTGTGTGGTAACGACCACTTTCCAAACAGATTCATGTCACTAAAACGTTTAACAGTAACTTTAACCAATCTTACATATCGAAATGAATACAAACAGAGCGAAGTCTGAATTTCTTCTCTAATGGTAAATAGGAATAATCAAACCCTCTCAAACACCAGTAGCTACTCTAAAGTTCTTTACATTGATCGTTAACGAAAAATGACTTATAACATTATATTCGATCCGTATGTGAAGACTGCTTCAGAATACTTATCATCCTGTGATCCTTAACAACTCAAAGACTTCCAACTGCCAAATCTTGAACTCTTCCTATAAAGCCATTATACGCTCAAAGCTAGATAACAGATCCATCATCTATGCATCGGCTAAACGGTCTAGATTGCAAATGTTAGATTACATTCAATCATCCGCATTACAAATAGCTTGGAGCATTCAGAATCAGCGCAACAGTAAGTCTTCAAGTCCAAAAAGATGAACCACTTCTGGCTTTTAGAAGAAAATAACTCAATATTTCGCGTTTAAAGTAATATCCAGTCCGCAGTCACAGATGCATGAAACCGTTTTTTCCTCCATAACTTCATATTTCAGGAGATATCAGCTTATCCTAAATAATATGTGCTTCATGATACCACCAATACTGGATGCATTAAGTGGACCTGGTTGTCCACCATGGAGGATCCAAACACTACAGATAAACACGAAACTCAGTAAAGAACGAAAAACTCATCAACATTGAAAATATTTATATCCAATGTTTCCAAGAGTTGATATTTCAATACACACAAGCACTTATTTACAGATTCAAAAACAGATCTGGATGTGGATATGCAGTAACCCGGACACTAACTGCATTGCTTTCCATGTATAACTGACAGGTTTTCCAACTTCTCCTGTGAACTATTGGCTCTTAGAGAAACACTGTCATATATTATAACACCTGATACCAAATACTCTTTAATTTTTATTGATTCACGTAGCACCCTTTGGTTCATGATATTCATCGCCTCTTCCAGTCTGTTTTCGCTAAGGTTTGCATGTAGTTCTTGTCTGTGTCTCATCACAGGTTCGTATCACCGGTAATGAAATAGCGGACAGTGGTTCTTAAAAACTCCGTTGATTATTCCATTAAGATTTCTCACTTGGATTTAATATCGTACCTCAAGAGAACTCTACGCCACAACTGTAAATTTCATTGGCTTTCTTCTCTCAAGAGCAGCTAGGAATAACGAAATTAAACCTTTTGCTTATAATACCACGAAACTCCAAGATCAAACCACAGCAACAAGGATTCGCATAAGCCACTCAATATTACCCATATTCATCTCATTATGCCCTATGCCCATTCTCTCTGTTACCTTGGCATAGGAGCACATAGTCACAAGATGTCAACAAATTCACCTCACGAGGAAAACATATGAAATCCCCGTCGATAAATCTGAATAAATAAAGGAAAATTCGTCAGCTTATTTTACTTTGAAGATATTCCCCAATGGTAATTAGTACTTAATAAGCTGCAAATGCCTCTTATCGTATGCTACAGGCACTGTATTGAATACTAACCACCAAATATCACTTCATGTAGTTACTGTCTCACAACTAAGTGCACTGATAAACTGCATTATCACTCACCTAATATTAACGTGTTACAAACATAAATGAAAACTGTATACAACACTAATCAATGCATTGTGTATTGGCCTATAAAAGTCGCTAAAAGACCTAAGATGCTTTAGCGGCAATAAACAAATAAATTAAAACAAAGCATGAAGTAATAAATGGCCCTTCTTTTGTTTCTTGCGAGGTAACCCAAAGACACTGAAAATGCATGGGTTGGAAATCAACGGGTTCGAATCAACGTACATGCGCTGCGGGGAGTGGAAGATACATCTGTATGAGCTACCGATCTAAATTATTGTGTGCTGTGTTTTCGTCATGTTCACAAAACAGGAACAGTGAAGTTGGTTGAAGACTGGGTGTACTCGTGTTCGTACAGTAACCAATGTCATGCAGGCCTCGTTGAGACGTGTGGGAACTTAATCACCACACAGCATAGTGGCGAGGAGAGTTAGAAATGTGAAAGCTATGGTGCAGCTTGTGAACGACTGTAATGGCGTTATGTAATACCTACCGTACCATAGGAAATACTGTGCAAACATCATTTTTGGAGCATCATCTTAGACTAGCCTTGCAAAGAAAGCGGCAACACTTTTTACAGAGCCCTCCCATCATTTTACAGCACTATGCCTGGCGCATGTGGCACAATCTATGATTGATCTGTTTCATCACTGGGGTTTGGAGGTGCAATATCCACAATATTCACCAGATCTATGTCCTTGTGATTATGACCTAATTCTGAAGATGAAGGAATCACTGTTTCCGAAATTCCACAGGCACTAGCTCGCTCCATCAGGAACAGCAACCAAACAGGCGCTGCAACAGGAGCCCTACAACTTCCATATTGCTAGCAATAGGTTACAGAAAATGTTGGTGATTACATTGGAAGACTGTAGTAGTTTCAAACATGTAATGAATACGTATTTGCCACTATTACAGCTCCAGCTTATGTAATATCAGTTTCAGTATATATCAAACTTATTTTTAAACATTTACCTGTCGCCTCATCCTCCAGTGCTCAATGTCCTGTATGTGCGTAGAAACCATCGCTAATACATTATTATTGAGTATGCACAGCAAATGTATCAATGTTTTGTAGAATAGTTATCTGTAATTAATAGGGACAAGGTAGTCTGAACACATGGAAATTGCACCTTAAGTGTGTTAAATTACCACTGCTCTTAAAGTTCTCAATGGTTTTTCCTGAAATTTTTATGAATTACTCTATAAGTATGATAATTATTTCAAGTGGTTGTTTGCATTGATAGCTTATGTGGTTCTGTCCGTAAAAAGTATTTAATTCAGCAGAAAAATAATAACATTTACTCTTAAAACATGTGAATTATGTACCTTTTTCTCTGATACTACTTGTAATACAGAATCACATTTTTTCATGCCTTGCTCTTAGTATAATCAGCTATCTTCTGAATCTAAATTATTTAGTTATGTATGTCAGTTCACTATAAATTGAAAAAAAATAATTGCAAAGCAAAAATGTGGAAAATTTGCAATCTTGTTACTTTCTAAACATCACTAAAATACATTATAAAATTATAATTGTAGTTCAAAAAGTGTAACTATATGTTGCAAACATGTGCTGAAGATTTCAGCTTTCTACCTTTCATATTTTCTGAGAAAACGGTACATAAGTATCCAAAAATGTTGCTTTGAGAAAACTGAATTTAAAGTTTGAATGTTAAAATTCTGACACGCTTCAGTACATTCCAGGGTCTTAATCATCTGCACCTTCATTCCTGGACTACTGCAGCTTTTTTGATTGCCTTGTCTTGGTCCTGGTCTCTTTTGTTAATTGATGAACTGCTTGCTGGAAATGATATAGCCATTCCTTGTTGAAAGATAAAAAAATGTTCTAAAAAGCCACATTGCATGACAGCTTTAAAAGAATGCAGATTAACATTTAAATGGTATTTACATGTCTTAAAAACCTCTTAACCCCCAAAAAGTATATATGTTCTGAAATTGGAAATAATAGAGATTTTATTAATGTCTAAAACAAAAAATGTGATTTTTGACCATTCAGAGTACCTTGTTCCCTTAATTGACAGAAAAAGCAATGTGATTGCAACACATCAGACTTTTGTAAAAGGTTTGCGATTCGTTGCAGATTATATGGTAATACAGTATTAAAAGCCTGTTTTGTTTGTTTTCTCGCATATCTAAAGTAGGCAGTCCATTTTTTGTTGAATAGCCATTCCGTAGCTTTCAAACCAGAATTATATTTGACCTCAGACAACCTTGTCTGCAGTTTTGCTTCAAATGCTGTTGCTGCTATTCTTTTCAGGTATATCCATTGATTAAGTATAATATCCTATTTAGTAATTTACATACTTTCTTTTGATCATATAAATCTCAATGTATGAAGTATTCTTATATGTATTTAACTTATTCTGCGTGATCCAGATTTAATTATTTATTTTGTGTTAACTGATGCAACAGGTGAAGTAACTAAGCTGCAATTTAAGTGTAGACTAAATGGCAAAGGTTGTCAAAAATGACATTGTTAGTTTATTTGCATATTGTTAATTGTAATTTCTTCTTTACTTAAATCCATACTTTATCATTGTAGACACAATACTTATATTTTAAACATATTTATAAAAATGGTACTTCATCTGCCGGTTTGTTCTATCAATTCTGCACCATTTCACAGAAAATAACTAATAATCCCTACACACTTTTACATATCTTTTAGGGGAAATTTTGCTCTACAAATCAGTAGTACCGTTAAGTACGGTAGCCTCTGTGTACTTAAGCTAGTGGTTTCTTTATTTGTAAATGTATGAGCGAAGCTTTTTCCTTCATCGTTTGCTTTGAACAACGACTTCTGTGAAAGACATTTTTTCTATAAATGAGACTTTTCTCAATTGAAAATAGCTAAATTATATTCTAGAATGATAAAAACAACCTTTATTTGCTTTAATGGAGCTACTTTGGCGTTAATTACATGGTTATTTATTTTAGAAGAAGTAATTGCTGATAAATTTTAACCACAAGATACCGAGCGGGATGTTTCAGGCGGTAACGTCCATGACCCACATTTGGGGTTTCGTGGGGGCCATAATTCTTTACTAATTACCATATCTTCAAAAAGTTCCTGGATTAAACTCAATGACGAATCAGATGTGTGCGCGGTACCAAAGCTCTGTTAGAAAAATCCATACTGATATTCAGCGTCTGGTCAGCTGTTCAAAAATGGTGTAAGTACCACTCTGCATTTGTTTATTGAAAAAATATAGGTCCTATAATTTGAGGTCCCATTATTTTGTTGCATTTATCGCACACCCTCCGTAAGAGGGGGGAGGTTCGACCCATTCAGCTGCCGTGGTGCGGGTGCTGCGAACCCTGAGCACTCGTGGTACTTGTGACGTTACTAGAAGTACGTTGGACCAAGCATTCGAGCCCCTCCCGATGCGGAGCTGTTCGGATTGGGTTGAACTCGGCGGGGCAGTGGTTCCCGATACTCATGGAATATTGGGTACCCTGGCTAGTTTTCCGCCCAGGCGGGGTTGTGAGACGCCCCGATGTTCTCCGGCACCAACCATGAGTGAGAGTTGGTAGACGGCATACTAGATTGCTGTCGGCCCTACCGTGGTTTTCGGTAGTCGCCCCGTTTTGGGATGACCGCGTAAAGTGGCTTATCCACTTCCATCCTCACGTAAGCGGGGCGGCCTTTTTAGACTCAAGATATTGGCCTCATGGGGAAACCTGCACGGTTGGAGAGCCACTCGGTCGTGGCTAACCCTGGATTCAGGAGGGGGCTTGGGATAAGGCTCTTTCCCTGGCAGATCTTCGCTCAACATTTACCGCAAACCTATCTCTGCGTCATGCAAGAGAATTTCGTGTGTAAAATCGGGTTTCTCTGTACTCCAATATCTGTTATTTTGAGGCAAAAAAGCTATATAAGTGGAACCATGCTTTGTCGGGGAAAACTATTAAGTGTGGGTCAATTACTCTATTAGTTCGCAAAATTCGATTCCAATTACAGAAATGCATCTCATTCTGGTGATCAAATGAAAAATAAGGTATATGCAACAAACCCCATACATTGTAAGAACTAAGAGAAAACATCAGACGAAAAATTAAAATAATTTCGAATATTGAACTCTCCAGTGTAAATAAAACTTTCCTGAAAAGATGCCAGAAATAAGCGGATAGTGAAGGACAACATTTCCAAGGTATCTTATGATAAAGTATGTGCTTATTATCATTGTAATTGTAATTATGAGAACGTGAGGCGGTTGCGGGGATATTATAGCTGTTTCGGCGGGATTCCGAGCTGCGGCGGCCAGTGTGCAAACCGCTACAGCGTGAAGGAAAAGCACTGTAGATCTCACCCCTGTACCATACCATCTTGCTTCGTTACGTGTCCAAAGCGACCTTAGTACTAGACAACTGTACCTTGCTTCTTCAGATGCCGGACAGATGGCATTAAGTTGCGTTCAGTCTGCCTGCTTTCACTATATATGGACGGTAAAGCATTGGCTATTACTATCTATTTTCATTTTGACTATTGTTTTTGACCTAAGGTGGCAAAAGAGGGAAACCACGAAAAAAAACGAGTCAGTTTGGTTGGTCCACGTAATTTGAACCGGGACCTCCTGAATGTGGCCCAAAGCATTACCGCACGAGTCATCTCGCTCGGCTGTATCACACTTGCATCTACAACGAAATGTGCAAGAAAGCTATTTCTGCAACCATTTATCTCAAGTAGATAAAGTACATAAATACAATTGGTCAATATCGAATGTCTGGTAAATAAATGGAATAACGTTACAATGTTTACGTATGTTGTTACAATTATATTTTAGTAATTAGAATATAAATTAAAATATTGAGTATAATAATTGTTAGTATTGTCTTATTTTCTGATTTTTTAAAATACTGTTCAATAAGGACATGGATCCATAATAAAATTGCAATACAACTATAAGCGTTTAAATGCCTGTTCTAATCCATAGAGAGTTGTCTGAAGGAGCCTTCGAACCCAAACAAGTCGTTGCTAGTGAGTGGCTTCAGTGGTCTTTTGGACTCATCTGCTTTAACGTTTTCTTGTTCTAGGAACCAATCTCGAAACTCCATCAATGTCTCTTTCCAGGCATCTGTAAAAAAAATGTAACACAGTGATTACCTTACAAACTGCATAATTCTTAAATGTGAGTAGTTTAATGGCCCTTTCATGTTCCAACAGACATTAAATGAAGCCGTCAATGTAACGCCAAAGAGCTGGGATTGTGGAGAATGAAGTTTCTCTTCTCAGAACAAGGGAAAACCTTAACGAAGCAATTCATCTGACCAAAATTCGAAGTCTATGCCCTCGGGATTAGAAGGCGGACATGCTACCTCAAAAACACGCAGGTGGGTTTCTCTTGATTTGCCTACCAGTTAAGTCTATTGGGTCTAAACGATAAGCGCACATTGGCATTAAAGGAAGGGCTGAAGTAAAAAAATCTGATGTGTTACACTCACATGACTTTCTCTACTCTTGTACAAACTATTTTTACAAACGCTTATTCTCCATATGCTTCATGTTAATCGAGATAGCGAAATGTTTATCTTATTGCTAATTTTCTTGTAGAAGCAAGGGGAATTGGTAGGCTTTAAGCGATAGTCAAATATTTTAAGAGCTGGTTGCTATGTGGAGTATTGCATTCTTTTTGCATTACCAGGACAAAAAATCTGATGTGTTACACTCACATGACTTTATCTACTCTTGTACAAACTATTTCTACAAACGCTTATTCTCCATCTACTTCATGTTAATCGAGATAAACATTTGCAGACTCTATCTTATTGCTAATTTTCCTGTATATGTAAGGGGAATATATATTTACAAGGGCAATTTGGAAATACAGTAGCCTTTAAGCACATACATATCTCTTAATAGCTGGTTGCTAGGTGCAGCACTATTCCCTTTGCCACAGATTAATACGATTTGCATATCCAAGACAAAAATATGAATAACGAATTCCCATTTGAGAAAATAAGTACTGAAAAATTTAAGGGAATAACAAGCAATATCTCGAAAATGGTTCACTCAACAACAAAATAGTATATGACATAAATTGTGTATTTTAACGCGATCTACATCTTTTGTGTAGTAAAATTTTGTCTATCTCTTATGGTTTACCAGTTTTACCAAAAGTCGCTCACAATGAAGAATACTTTTGGAGACATTCCCAGCAAATTCAAGATATACATTTTGTCATGAAAATATCTTAAACATATGATATTTTAATCAAAATCATTAGAGCCATTTTTGAGAAAATTAAGATTTTCGAAAAATGTTGCATGTAAAGGGTACGCTGTGGTGGGGGGATTTTCTTGAAAACATTCGTGTCGCATCCTTGGAAGATACTGAACATAAATACCAAGTTTGGTGTTTATCCAACTTCGTTTCTGAGTTATGCTGTTCACAGTCAGACACACACACACAGACACACACACGGACATGTTTCCAAAAATGTTTTTTTTTGGATTCAGGTCTCAAGACATGTATTTCCGGTGAAATCTCGGTATCGAATTTATGGTTGGAATAGAATACTTCCCCTACTTACTGTACGTAGTAGAGAAAGTAAAAAAGTGATGTTTAAATCACTTGACATTCTGTAACCACTAGTCTTCATTTTTATATAACTATTAATTAACGAACTATTCTTACAAAACCTTATTTTTCTACCCCCTTCTTGTTAATCGAGATAAATCTTTGCAGAAATAGTTTTGCACATTTCGTAGTAGATATTAATAAAATGTTTCAAAAGGGATCGCTGTATTCTGCCTTTGAAATTCCATACTCTTTTCAGATTGCGAGAAACAGCTGAATGGGGACAACACTTGAAAAAAAAATGACTAAAGTATTGAAAAATTGAAACCAATATCAAATGACATCTCGGAAATGGTTGATGCAACAATAAACATTATTTGAAATAATAAATATACATTGGCCGAACATCTGAGCCCCTCCTTGAAGGGAATTCTTCGGTTTGGGTCAGACTCGGTAGGGCATCAGTTCCCGAAACACATGGGTGAATGGGTACGTCTGGAGGATGCCGAGATGCGGTTATGACAAGTTTCTATGTCCTCCGATACCACCTTGAAGAGCTAAAGGACGGCCTACTAGAAGTTGCCGACTCCACCAAGGTTTTTGGTAGCCTTCCCCTTTGAACTTGGCGCATGGAACTAGCATATTCACTTCCGTCCCTGCATAAGCGTATGGGACGGACTTTTTAGACCTAAGGAATTACCCTAATGGAAAACCCCACAGAGAGAAGCTTCTTGGTAGCACCTTTCCCTGGTTAAAGAACCGGACCTTCGACCTACACATGTGCTACTTGAGGCTTTTCTCCTCTATGTCCCGGTACTAAGTGAAAAACTTGGCTTCGTTAGCTTTATATGTGACAACAATGCTTGTTATAATGTAGTAATTGCTCCTTCTCGTGGAACATTCTGGATCTTGTTTTTTTCTTTTTAGTATCTTTCTTATGGCTTTACATTTTTCTCTTTTGCAAACATTTTCGTGACACACACGGTTTCTCAAACCTCTGAAACATTAGCTAATGCCTTGCTTTTAGCTCAATTATTAGATGTTTAAAACTATCTACAATTTCCTTGTTTAGGATGGGTTATGAGAATTGTAAAACCTGTTAGGCATTCCATTCCTCTATTGCGACTTTATGTCTCTTAGCATGCTAACTGTTACTATAATTCAACGTCATATTGCACATGTTCTTTACATTAACAGAACAAATTATTATTCTAAGTAAATAATCTTTTTCATGATATTTACAATTGATTTTAAGCTTTCTCAGGAATTAATTTCTGCTTCAGAATGGTGCAATTTAAACGATATTTATTATTATTATTATTATTATTGTTGTTGTTTTATTACAAAACATGTTACAAAATTAAGTGACATATTTTAACAAATGAGAAGACAAGTCACTGCGAAAACACACTTTATCTCTAAGCACTCAATGTAACACAAATGTTACACTTAAGTCACTTCGGCACACATTCAGGATAGAACACAACTGATCCGTCGAATCAAATCACAGCTGAACTACCGATCTGTACCACTCACAATTGACTACTGGGCTACAACTCACAATTAAAGTGCACTGTCTACTTGCACTGTTCAATTTTCATTTCGTCACTTCGAACAGAACTCAACTGAATTCAACACTCCTTAATGTCTCGCATACAAAGTGGAACTTTTCAAAACAATATTCTACCAGGACATGCCTAAACGAAGGTTCCGGAACAAGTGAGCGGCACATAAAAGGGCGTTTCATTCCACACTAGCCTTTCTTCTATTGTTTCTGCGCTCGCTATTGTTCCTGCGGCCCGTCACAGGCCCAACCCAGGTTCCGGGATGGGAAGCAGTTACCGCAGCCCGAAGAAAGCACCGCGCACGCAGCCGCACCACTCCCTCCTCAGGGCTTGAATCCCGTTCTTATAATACACGCACTAACCTAAGCGTCGTAATTAACCTCGAGGTAAATTTCGATACCACAGGAGCCTATGGTTTTACTGTGTGTTTTTGGTTCAATACTCAAATTTTGGCAACCCTTCAGTTCTGAAGCACATGAATAACGAGAGACACTGCCTACTGGCGGAACAAACTAACCAAAGGCGACAGATAAGGAAGTTTGTCGGCACTTTCTTCCACTGAGATGTTTGTCTGATCCTTGATATAGTATTTAGGAATACGTTCACCCTAATTTCCATGCACCGACAAGCAAGGTCTATTAACTTCTTGCCACATTCATACTCAACCACTGATGAGTTTAAAACATCCGGAAATAAATTCACTCAATTTCAAATATTGATCTCTCCAGTGAGAATGAACATTTTCTAAGAAGATGCCAGAAATATGTTGATAGAAAAGCAAAACGTTTCCAAGATCTTATAATAAGCCAAGTGGTTATTATCATTTTAGTTGTAACTGCAAATGTGAAAACGTGAGATGATTGCGGGGATATTTTATTGTTTCCGCGGGAGTTCGAGCTGCAGCGGCCGGCTCGCGAGAAGCCATGTGGTGGCCACAGAGTGAAGGAAAAACACAGTATTTTAGTTCAGTTAAACGAGGCAGATCAACTTAAGAGAAAATGCAGGATTGTCAGCTGTGTTTATTTGATACAACTGGAAGTAATTTGCCATTAGCAATTAGAACAGTATTGGTGTTAACAGGGCAGCAATCTGAGTTAATTTTGTGAATGTTGGAGGTTGTGGTAACAAGTTCTTATTCTACCTTTTATTTAAAAGGATATGTTGTTTGCAAATATGATTTCTAATTATATATCCTTTATCCTTGAAATGAATTTCTTTACAAATAAAATAGCAATAGCCGTTTATATGCATTTAAGTTTAAAGAAAGTATGAAACGCAGGAAAAATAAAGTGGAAAGAGGATGCAATTGATAGAAAGAGCATTGCATTATTGATAGGTATGAGCTTCTGAACTCAGGTTATGTAAAATAACTATTATCTAAGCTGGGCTACGTTTTCTCCCTCTTCCTTTTACTTTCCTTTTTGATTTTTCCACAGAATCCGTTCTCTGTTTATTGTAGTAAATGATTTATGATGAAGTTTACTATTTCTTAAGAACCAAACGCATTTATGGCAGTTACAATTAATTTCTTTTAGAGCTGTAGGTGATGAATGTATGTCCTCCTGGCCTAACCCCACACAGGGCTAGCTTATGTTCATGAGCAGATGTATCAGTGATTTATATAGCAACATTGAGGATCCCAGTCCAAGCTTAGGGCATCTGTTAACTGAAGGGTATATTTTGTGATTTGAAAGGAAGCAGGTGAAACTGTGTGAATAAATGTGCATTGAAAGACAGCTTTGTATCCATAGAACCCCAAGGTATATATTTTACTGGTGCTTCAACTGGAAGCCAAGTTATTTATTATGTATTCTAATTTGATAATTGTCCCTTTTTACACAAATATTAACTTTTGAAACTTGGCAATATTACTCAAAAAATTTCTGCGGCCATTTAAAAATCTCATGAAAGTATAAACAAGGATGTGAAAGAAACGACTTACTCCAGTGTTGTTGGAGAGGACCTGCATCTCCTCCAAAATCCTCAGGTAGATATTTCTTGTCCACAAACTCATGCAGACTCGCCATTCCTTTAGGATGTACGTGTATCTAAAATAATAACACCATAATCAATAACAGAATAAATAAAAGTAAATTAATATTACGCATTACTCTGTGAATATCCATATTTTCAGAGAGTTATATTGCGATATAAGAGGTGCGCCATGACACAGACCGCAGCGCCAACGTCCACACATGGAGAGTTCGACAGGCACCTATCAGGAAAAGTGAGTTGGCTAGCACGAGAATAGCAGGGTGCGAATGCAGCATGGGTACGCAAAATTATACGTTTTAGACTATTCTAAATTCTGCTCGTCTAATTTGGTAATCATTCACAATACTCCGTTTAGTTTTGCGGTACGCGTGTATTAGTAGGGGCCATACATTTCTATGTATGTTACGACTATTAAATTTCTACTCGGTTAATGGAAAGTGTGTTACAGAAAGCAGAGAACTTTTAATGTGTTTAGATTCTTTTCTTAACTTTATGGTTATAACTGTCAAATGTGAAAAGGAAAAAGTACTAAGTGAAATCAAAGTTTTAGAATTTTAATGGAATTATATTTGCAGTGTAATAAATGTTTGTTACAAGAGTTAAAGCTATACTGTAATGAAGTAACATATGGTGGCTTCTCTTGGTATCATTTGCCTTGAATTTTCCTTTATAGTAAACCTGTACTTCGAAATTGAGGTACCACACCTTCTGGGCAGATGCTAAACGTCAGACCTTGTAATTAAGCCTTAAATACAGATCATTTCACCATTATACAAATGTAGCATGTCTATGGAATGATCGGTTACAGAAATGGTAGCAAATAGCATTTTCTTTCGCTTTATCATTACAACCAAAATGCATCAGTGTTGCTGATTTAGAGCTTTACATTGTAACTGGCTGTCTTACCCGGTACTATACGGACTCATTTTATAAATAGGGGTTGAAAAAAAAAATAGAGCTGGGTTTTCAAGGCAATGAAAAATTTTGCCTTAAAGCAAAACGTGTATAATATAATATATAAAATGCATGTAACAGTCATTGCATTAATGTTTATATTATTATGTACATGTTCAATAATGTTATGTGAATATATTACGTAATTTAATAATGTAGGAGCTGTGAGAATAATAGGTCAAAAATTGCTAACAATGAGATAACAATGAGGTAACCTTGAGGCAATAATGAATTAGAAAGTTTAATAATGCTACTAGTAATTTCTGGAGCAATAATAATGTAATTTTTGAGACAGTTTATAAATAGCCAATCAACAACCATAAAAAAGCTTAAGTTAAATAAAGTATTCTATTAGATTAGAATTAACCAATCAGAAACTGAATTTGAGCAAATTGTACAAATTCAGAAGTCAGTTACTAGCAGACAGCGTTCCCAACCGGACGCGAGACGCGTCCTTGAGAAGTTTAATACCTATTCAGTGTGAGATAAAAATAGTTTGCACATTAAAAAGTGCAAGTAATTAATAAATAATCTCACAGCTCTCTATATAGAGAAGTGTTGTTTAAATCGTGTCAAGAATTAATAAAAGGAGTGAAGTAAAAAATTATAATATGTGTAAGTCTACATTCTTAGCCGCACCACTCCCTGCAAAGAAATTCATATCTCTAACAATAATACTGACGCAGCTGAGGCAAACATAAATATATAATATTTAAAAAAACAGTCACATTACAAAGTTAATATTTTTAAACTAGGGGCGAAGGCTATCGGAAACTTTGTACCATACGTGCGGTTGCAACAACTTCAAGTTCGGCTCCCCAATATTTGAACTACAATACAACACCTACTTAAAATAGGCTTACCATACACGAAGCAACAACAAGTTTCCCATCGTCATGTAAATATCTTAAACATATGGTGTTTTAATATACATCGTTATAGCCATTTCTTGAGAAAATCAGAATTAATTGAAAACATCCCATGTAATGGATGGTTTGGGGTGGTGGATTTTCCTGAGAATATTCATGTTGTATCCCTGAAAAATTCTAAACTTAAATACAGGTTTAGTATTTATATGACATTTTATTTTGAGGTACTTTTCACAAACGACACACACACACACACACACACACACACGGACATTTTTTCAAATGTTTTTTTTTTTCCTTTTTTATTCAGGGATTTCAAAACGTATTTTTCGGTAAAACCTCGATGTTGAATGTTTTGGGTGAAATGCAATACTTATGCTACTTACTATAGGAAAGTAGTAGAGAAAGTAAGAATACATGAAAACTTTTAACATTTAAATTCCAGGAGTGTATAAATTACTTGCGAGAAAACTTTGAAGTATAATTTAAATTTTTCATCTAAATTAAACTTTCATTATCAGTTAAAGTATAGCTGATAATTAAACCATAAGTTGAAAAAATCTGAATAATAAGGAAGATATACAGTAATAAAGCTATATTGGTCATCTTCCTACAAGCGGAATTCTGAGTATTTTCATTAAGGAAGGTTAACATAAACAACAGTTTATTTTTCCCGAGTATTTAAAAATTAATACCAGGAACACTTTTCTTTAAAAATCTTGTATCAGTGGGTTTTAACATATTATTATGCCAAGCCCATTTTTGTATACCTAATACCTAATCATGTAGAAGCTATTCATTACATAAGACTAGGTTACATTTAAGAGGCCTATAAAAAGTAATAGTTGAATACTTACCCTTTCTCTGAGCTTTTGTTTGTGGATGACAGCCTTTAAAAGAGTCACAACGGCGTCGATATATCCGGGTGTATTAACAAGGTGAATTCCTTTTAATCTTAAGTTGAATCCTCCCTGAAAAAAAAGAGAATAGCCTTGCTTTACGCAGAGGTTTTAATAAAATAATGAAGAAAACTTTCAAATAATTTAAGAGCTTGGCTAAAATTTATAAGTACATGAGTATGCGAAGAATTTCGCCTAGAGTACTGGAAATATTTGTTGCAATATTTATAAGCTTGACGCTTACAATGTTTGAATATTATGACATTCCTCCTAAAGTACTTTTGTAAAATTCTGTCCCCTCCTTCTCGCCAAAAATTAAATTAAATTGAGTTTATTTATGGACGCTGTTTAACTACTCTGGTCTTTATCGTCCCACTCTATATTGGGCGTGAAATACCAATAATGTTTCTCAGAGGACTCTTTATCACGCTTAAGGTTCTTTTACGTGCCGTAAATCTACGACACGGGACCACCGGCTTACTTCTCTTCCGAAGGAAGCCATGCTAAGGAGTTTTACGCCAGACGTTCTCGCCAAGTCACAATATATTAAAATTGGAAGTGTGTTGAATAAAAATATGCATCGTGGTCTTGGTTGAGTAACATTAAGCATACCAGTTACTTTTCAAAATTTAAAGATAATTAATATATATACTCGTATGAGGAACATTTGATGAGTTCTCGGAATGACCCACAGATTGCAGCAGCATTTCCGAAGCAGTTTTGTTTTAAAATCAGCCATCTTTCATGGAAACAACTGTGAAATAACAGAATTGTTCAAGAAACATAGTAGACATAGCTGTTTGTTCAGAGTACAGACGTGTGTAGACGGGAAACATGGGAAATTTCGAACATATTGCAGTTATTAAATATTTTGTAAAAAAGGGCACAATTGTTTTCAACAATTTCCAAGTGTACCACGGAGTTAATACGTGGCGTGAAAGTTTGGAAGATGACCTATGTAGCGGAAGACTGAACAGAAATTATCAATAAAGTGCACGGCATGGTTCTGCAGGATCGCCGAATTAAGCTGTCCGAAATTGCTGAAGCTCTCGGAATTTCAGAGGAACGTGTATTTCACATTTTGAGAGAAGATTTGGACATGAAAGAATTATCTTCAGGATAGGTGCAAATCCTTGAGCAAATTTCGGCTCTTTACCAAGAGATTCCACCGACTTTATGCGTCGATTTGCAACAAATGATGAAACATTGGCGCGTTTCTTCACACCTAAAACTATACAGCAGTATAAACAACGGAAGCACCAAAACTCTCCACCATCAAAGAAGGCAAATTGTGTGAAATCGGCTGGCGTCGGCTTTCTAGGATGACATGAGTGTGCTGCTAAATGATTATTTTCTCCCTGGAAAACACAACGCGAGAATAGTATGCTAATCTTCTGGAATAGAAGGCAAAATATACTATAAAAGGCAGGGTTTGGCAAAGAAGAAGGTCATCTTCCAACAAGACAGTACACACTTTTTCATATGTGTTTTAAAATGACCAAAATCAACCAAGTGGACTGGGATTTTTTACTGTCACATCCTCCTTATTCCCCTGACTTGGTTCCACTAGACTTCCATCTCTATCTTACTCTGAGAAAGTTCCTTGGTGGATGCAATGTTCTTCGCTTATGAACTTAAATCGTCAGTTGTGTATTTTGCGGCCTGAAGGAATCTGACTTCTATGACGGGATAACGAGCCAATGGCATTGCTATCAAGGGAGATTGTGTTGAAGCATAACAACGATTTAAAAAAGTCTGTAGTATCAGTTGTGCCTTATTCCAAGAATTTTTTAAATTACCTTCTACAATAAACAATAACTTTTTTGTATAGAAAATATTAATATAAGAAATTAATACTGAAGTTTAAACATTTAAAGCAATAGTAATTGCAGATTGGTATTTAAATTCGCACAATAATTATATTAAGATGTTACAAGTGTACGTTCAAACATTAACCTTCAAGAAAGCGCCGTCCTAAATAATTGTATATTGGCATTCATAAAATATGGTTTATTATGGAACGGAGCTGTTTATGTTGGTACTGAAAAAATGTAGCCGCACCCCTTACCAGCGAGATTACCTCTGTTTTTGGATCATAATTCTAGCCACTGTATAGACAGGTTACTCTACCTCTCCCAAAGTATGGCCGAACAGCCGAAGCGTAACATCACAACTTAAACCGTGTATTATTTTTATACTACTTTACGTTTACATAATGTCGGTTTCTTATTACTGTTTCGTAGCAGCAATAACTTTAATCGTCATCTCCATGTCAAAGATGAAATTTCTCATATACAGGATGAATCACCTAAACGTTACACCGCAAATATTCCGGAAATGGAAAGTGCTATTGATGCGCAGTTTTCACAGCACTGATTGCAGTCAGGGGCTCGTACATTTAGCCTATAAGCAGATTTTAATAATACTGAGAAAATGTATTTTTTTTGAGCAAACATAAAATGTTTTTAAATGGACAATCCTAGTTCAGATAAAGGTAGGGTAAATTTTGAATGCAGTGGCGTTTTTTTTGCAAGATTCTAGTACACGTGGTTTAGAGAAATCTTATTTTGAAAGTTTTTGGTTTGGGGTGGTTGTGTTTTTTGGTTGTGGGGGGTTGTTGTTGGGGTATAGTATGTAAATATCACACTGTCTTCAGTTTAAACACACATGCAAATAATTATTTTCTCTTTCACTAGAAGGACGAATTATTTGTAACTGGTTTAGTCTTTCCTTGTGTACCAATTGTAGCAAAACTCTTTCATAGAGGTGGTACCCGAACCACCTCTTCATTCAACATAGATTATAAACATTGTTCATTAGTTAGTTTTATGTAACTGTATTGTTTTTCAGGCTAATCAAATGTGCACGACAGTGTGATATTAAACTTGTCCGCAAAAATACATTAGTGTTGAGACGTCGACTTCCCAACTATCATTAGAATTTACATTTAATACAAACTATCAATTCATAAAATGACCTATACTTGTGAACAGTACTCCTTTTTCCTTTATAGTTCATGATAATTCCTTTACGCCAATACTCTGGCTTCTACGTCACACTTTTACATTGGTATTACCTAAGCTACCACCAAACTCTACCCACCTCAATTTTAAATTGGAAGAATCTTGTATGATAGAAACGGCTTGTCCAATCTGCGTATGTCACGTGATATTGTTTTGGTCTCACTCAAAAGTCGCGTTACATTGTATTACCCTCATGGTAGGTTGACAACCGACGTTTTCTGCGACAGTAGCATAGCAACGGGAGCAGGAGAGACGTGACCACTACCGAACTTACCACGCCTGCATAGATTATTGCGGTAGATACCATACTACCACAGTATACTTAAAGATCCATGCAGTAGGTAGAAAAGAGCGTCTTCTAAGATCCGTAGCTCCCCATGTCAGAATCCAGGAAGGGTACGCCTAAAGACACTCCCTCCGTGAGATTTCCCATGACACCAATATCTATTTTATAGAAAGCAATGCTGCTTGCGAAGGGATGGAGATGGATAAACTTCTTACCCGCATAAGCCCAAAGTGAATACTGTCCAAAACCTCGTTCGGGACGACAGAGTCTAATTCGCAGTCTTCCGGCTGCACAGGCTGGTACCAGAAGATATTGGGACGTCTTCTCACAGCCGCATCCAATCATTACCGCCTGGAGGTACTCAATCTCCCATAACTGTCAGGACCCTTCCAGGTTGAGACCAACCCAATCTGAAAAGCTTCCGACGTCAATGACTCGGATGTTCGATACGACATACCTCCAGTAACATAAAAATGCCACGATTTTATGAGGTCCACAGCGTTGACGCCATGGCCCCTAAAGCGGTCAGAACCTCCCTACATGTGGGTAGGTAGATAGGTAGTTAGGTAGGTAGAAGAGGGATAGGGGGAAGGTGATAAATTTTTAGTACTTACAAAAGCTATAACTGCTATTTTCTTGGCCAGAGCTGGAGTAAATTTGGCCATAACTGGAGCTGTCATATTCTTGAAATCCATAATAATAATGTCACCTGCAGCAGTATCATATCGTGTTCTAATATCGACCACCATAAATACCATCTTAATTGCGTCCACTGCGTCCAATTCGGAACCATCAGAAACTAGTAGTTTGGTTATAGAAATCCGTTCGTATTTATCTGTAAGTCTAGGCATCGTTATAAAGCCTCTGAAACATATAAAAATTTACCTTTAAGTTATTTAGCTTTTGGAGAGAGCATAACATTAACCAAATATCATGTTTAAGAAATAGTTTGTGTAAAGTACATATATAGTGGTATCTCACCAAACGGTAATACAAGGAGGATAGTATTCAATAATAGTATTCAATAATATAAAAAGGCTCCAATTAATTGATCCTATCATCCGATTTGAGTAGCATATTGACCAACCTGAAGAAGTTCAGAAACAAGATATCTATGCATCTAAAATGTCATGCTATAAACAAAAATGTCACCTAGAATACATAGGAATAATTGGACTAATGTTTGGAGCTGACAGAACAATTGCTACATATTTTTATTAGGACGTGGAAAACATTTGATGTACTGGTACTATACACACTATAGCCACTGCAATACGTGGATCGTATAATTTTAAGAAACTACTTGTATAGCATTTTAAATGTGTTTACGTTATACGTTTACTCACCCAATATTGTAGCAAACCCCGAGTCCATTAGCAGGGGGTGCATAGGCTGAAGGATCACTCTAGGCTTGTTCGAAAGGATGCCGGGAAATTAAGGGTAAAAATGATACTCTGGTTTCTGTAAGTCCACTCGCCTAGGCCGTCTATTATGAGCAACACATGGTAAGACCATTCTTTTAAAGTTATGTTGACATTCAGGTGTTTCTTGCAATTTCATGGAAAGAGCATGAATTTTAAGGCCAGTATATAGCGTCCAGTTCTTAAACCTCTAACTATCGCTGTTCCCTTGTATCTGTAATGAAATGTGTAATATAGCTATTTCTGCAAAGGTTTATGTCAATTATAATGAAGTAGATAGAAAAATAAGCTTTCGTCGGAATGGTCTGCACACCCACTAATAAACAATATAGGTTAGAGAAAGGCATGTGTATGTAACACATCAGATTTCCTTTAACTGCGCTAAAAATTTCCTTGTAGTGCATTTCTCAAATGTAACAAATCCAAGTCCCAGAAATACCACTTTAAAAACTTATCGAATGATTTTCAAATAAAGTGAGTATTGCTGTAGAAAAAATGATAAAGTAGTTATGCATACTCTCTTTTATTTTAGAGCTCAAATCATTTAGCATATATATACATACTATATATATAAACAATTTTACTTGCTTAAAATTTTCCATCGATAACTTCTAATTGTTGTGATATTAAAGTATCACTACTCGAAAAATCTAACTTTTTGGTTGAAATCTAACTTTCTTCGGGCGAATGAAAAATTCAATGCTTTAGCTCGGATTTGAACCAGGGATCTCCTGGTCTACGTCCGGTTGCTCTAACCATTGAGCTGCCACGACAACATGCCAGCACGACACTGAAAACTTCCAGCTGATTCGCATTTTTCCCGGTAAACCACAAGGACAGCTCAAATTGTATTGAGATGGCATACTCTAATGGCGACTTACAATGTTGTAAGTACTTTAGGTCCCGGGCTTCACAGTTTCAACCACTGTTAGGTCAGTTAATGGTAAACCATTAATACTAAACCATCGATTCTTTAAAATTTGCATCGCAAGGAGCATTTTGAACATTCACACGAGTTGGAGAAATGTTTTATGAGAAAAACGAGTTTAATACTTCAGATATAACTTTTTACCTTTGAAACCTCAATATAAATTGTCACATGACAAGCCTATAAAGCGCAACTAGCTGAGAATAACTTCGTTATATTAATCTACAGGAACCAAAGCGCAATAAAGCGATCAAACTGCAAAAACCGATATTTTCATAGGTTGTAGCAAAACTTGTAAAAAATATGCGTTGTGCTACATTCACAAATGACTTTCTCTGCCCACTATTCTTTATTTTTATATTATCGCAGTTCTCATGGCTCGTCTTATCTTATTTACTGAGTGTCTCTTGTTTTATTATTTTAAATTTGGGTTCTTTGTCCTCCGGCTAGCTATTACAACTCAGTCGAGCAAGTGTCTCTATGCAGGACGTGTAAACGGAAAGGAGTTGTTACTAAAAGATAACACTGATAAAATAATTTGTTTCTACACTTTTACTGCCGTCACACTTAATTAATAATTCACATATTTAATCTTTATACACGCCTGACTGAAACTGTTATATTTCCGGATGTAATTACTGTCGTATTAGTTGCCGCGTACTTCACATTTTGTAACTAACTTTACGGCGCGAGAGATTCTTCCAAACTGTATGACGTGCCTCTCACGAGGGATTCCTCAAGACTGCGCGAAACTTGCTTATGGCTCGAGAATATATACTCCTTCACCTCGAAATGCCTAAACATTATAATAGAGCTGCTATTGTTTACCAAATCGCGCCAACATTAGCGTCTGTTTTGTCAGCCAATCACTACTACTAACATATATGCTCTAGTGAAAATATTCCCTCCATTTCTAAAAAAAAAAACTCTACTCTGTCGTCATTTGTTTGTTTCTTCTTAGTGATAAACAACTCACCCCCTCGGTTTATCGTTACCCACTTCTATTGTCAGTTTCAGTGAGGCCGTGTAAACGTATTTCCTAACAATACTTACGGCTAACAAACATCAAAAATTCTGTACATACAATAATATTAATTTACACTACAATCACTCTGGCATTCGCAGTGTTGTGATATAAAATATTGCCTCAATATCTCTTCTACAAAATAATCTTATATAGTTTATTTTTTTATCTGCTACGTGTTATTGAAGAAAAGGTTTGTAGAAACGTTTTCTTTGTACAGTTCGTTGTAGGGACAAGGGGAACACAGAAGACCAAAAGTGATAGTCAAATCTTTAAAAAGTGAGTCACTATATGCTAGCTTTAAAATTCCATACACTTTGTATGGCAACGACAAAGACAGGAATGGCAATCCAGCACTTCAGAAGACGTATAATGAGTTAGGCTTAGTAAAATTTAAACCCATTTCAAACAATCTCTCGGAAATAGTGGCACAAAAAACGAGATCTATGCTTTAGGCCTTATGGTTTACCGGGTTTATAAAAGTATATAAAATTACTTCCAAAGGAGGTATACTTCATAGGTTATCAGTATCATGTAAATATCATAAATATAGGTGTTTTAATCATGAGACGTTTCCAAGAAAATAAAAGTGGTGGGTAATTTGGGGTGAGGAGTTCTTCTTCTTCTGTTTTTTTTTGGGAAAATATTTGTGTGGCTTCTTCTTTGGAATATACTGCACTTAAATTCCGAATTTATATTTATCCGACATTTACTTTTGAGTTACGTTGTTCACAGACACACACAGGCCTTTCTCAAAAATCCAGTTTTGGGGAAGTGGGTTCGGGGACCAATGAATTTCTACATAAGGTAGATCGAATTTTTAAGTGGATTGCATACCTCCTACACCCACTATAACTAGGAGCTGTAGAAAGTAATAAAATCAGAAAGATACTAAAAAGGTCAGATAAAACCTCAGTCTACATAATACAGGTTTGTGAAACCCCATATTTGTTAAGTTTTTATAAATCAACAGTATGAAGGCATTTATTATGCCTGAATGAATGAGTATGATTATGTTTTCCAAATACAATATTAAGCTACATAATACTGAAATGGTTAATTCCTACAAATTGCAAGAAATTAACTTGAAATGTTTATGAAGAAGGCTGTAAATATATTTATAACAGAGGATTAATTTTCGAGGTTCTATGTATATAAGTTTATAAAAAATAATTTCCAGAAAAGAAAATCTAGTCGTTTTTAAAGCGCCCAAGTATTGAAATTTCAAAATGTTAAACTTTTAAACGTGACATACTGTTACTCAATGATTAAATTTATATAACATTGAAACTTTCTTGCAAAAAATAAAAAGGTATTCTGGCCATTTGAAGTTTCTAATCATTAATAGTATATTCATTTTTAAAGTTCTAAATGAAAATTTCGTTTAATGTAAAGAAAATACCATTCAGATATCTGCATTCTCTTTCAAATTACGAATATGAAAATTTTAAAGAAGCAGAGCTAAAATTTCATCACGAGGGACGCTTTCAAGTGATAAAAATATAAGAAAACAAGATTAACAGAAAATTAAGTTTTAATATTTCATGTGCTATTTGCACACACCTACGTATTGAACGTCGCGTTTGGACCTTTAAATGTTTATAAAGGCAAAACCTCAATTATATCCTATATCCACAATGTTCGAAACAAATACGTTTCTATAATTATTTTTTGTTGTTATTATATAAATTAATTATACTTTTAATAGACCTTAGCCTGGTCTTAGGCAAGTTTTTAATATAGAGTCAACTGAAAAATTCAAAGCCACAGCCGGGATTTGAACACGGTTCTCCCGCTCTCCGTGCGGTTGCTCTAACTATTGAGCTACTGTGACAACATGCCGGTGGAGCATTGAGTCAATTGGGGAATTGAATTTTTCAGTTGACGCTACATTAAAAACGTTTCTATTAACCTGAAAAAATTAGTTCTTTGAAATGTTGTCCAAAAATCAGTACAGTAGGCTTATGATTGGGGAAAATTAGTAATATTGTTCTCACATTTTAATGCACAACCTGTACAACGGCATATTTTGTGCGCAGCCTTCTTCATTTGGAATGAATTTGTTATAGTGTTGCATAACTTGCAAACCGTAAGAAACGATAGACGAAATTTGTTACAAAAGAAAAGAAAAACCTCTTTAAGACGCACGATTTTATTTTAAACACTTATTTAGTGGGATTAGCTAGTATTCGTTGTTACTGGTTGAACACTTTGTCAATTTATACCTGCTGTCAGCATTCAGAAGCTTCCTCGAGATATCATATAAAGAATATGCATTTCCTAGGCCAAAATATAGGGACCAGCTTTTTAAACGTTTGACTGTCGTTTCAGTCTCATACATACCCTTTTGCCTACAACGAGATGTGTAATGAAACCGTTCCTGCAAATGTTTATCACAGAGTAGTTAGAAAAAGCAAGCCTTTGTGAGAATAGTTCGTGGAAGAGAGATTAAAATAAGTGATAGGCTTGAGAAATTCATGTTACACTAGCATGCCTGCACAACAATGCAATCATATGTCTAAAACATAATGTTTATAGGGTAAAATTCATCTACAGTACTGTTAGAAAATCAATGAAAGCATTGCTACATGCAAAGAAATTTCGAAATGTTAGAATTTCTAGGGTATTAGTAAAATTCATGTAGAAATCTGCATACACCTGTGAAGTTTGACTGGTGATTCCAACGAGTGGGTAGAAACGAGTTGAAGCATGGAAATTATGTTTTAACTCCAATAATACACTTTTATCTACAATTGCCTCGCTTATCCAAAACCTTCGTCACTTTTTAATGCAAGAACTAAATGATAGTATAATCAATGCGATTTTATTTTAAGATTTGCAATCATAGCAGATAGATAATGGTTAGGATCGTATTATTAAATCTTATTTGAGAAAATAAGAGAGAAACTATTATGTTAGCAAAATCAAATTAAAACTGGAGAGAGGGAGAGAGAGAGAGAGGTAAACGTAGGGAACCACTTGGGCACGTTAAGTTAGCCTCAAATTATGCAGTGGCGAATGCGAAAATAAATTATTACAATTCTTTAATTTACGAGGGCAGTCCCAGAAGTACCCGACCTGGTGTATATTTGTTTCAAACAAATGACTATGTTTGAAAGTGCCACCCTTATAAAGCTTAAGTTTGAAGTTTGACGATGCTATGTTGTTTAGTAATTGTTGGGCAGCCATTAATAGTAAACTCTCTCAGCGAATTTGTAAACATGGATAAAACTGGCCATCCTTATGTGATACAATACTTTCATTTGAAAGATTTAGTCCAACTAATATTAAAGCTGTGCTAGATTCTATGCTGGGGTAGTCTGCTCCTTCGTTTACAACAGTAAAATATTGGGTGGCAGAGTTTAAGCGAGGCCGTACGAGCTGCGAAGACGATCATCGCAGTGGTCGATCAAATGAGGTGATTACGCCAGAAATTGTGAGGAAAATCCACAAAAGTGTATTGGATGACCATCGACTGAAAGTGCGCGAGCTAGCAGATAGCGTAGGCATTTCAAAAAGTGCGGTACATCGCATACTAACTGAAAATATAGGCATGAGAAAGATGTACCCAAGATGGATGCTGCGATTACTCACAATGGAACAAAAACAACATCGTGAGGATGTTTTATTCAAGTGTTTGGCGAAGTTTCGCTGCAATAAAACCGAGTTTTTGCGTCTATTCATAACCATGGATGAAACATGGGTCCATCACTTCAACCTGAGACGAAAGAACAGTCAAAACAGTGGATTGAAAGAGGAGAATCGGCTCCAAAAGAAGGCGCAGACAGTTCCATCTGCAGGCAAGGCCATGGCGTCAGTTTTTTGGGATGCACGTGGGATAATTGTCATTGATTATCTTTAGAAAGGAAAAGTAAGCAATGGGGAGTATTATGCAAACCTATTGGAGCGTTGAATGATGAAATCAAGCAAAAGTGGCCGCATTCAGTGAAAAAGAAAGTTCTGTTTTATCAAGACAATGCACCAGTTCACACATCCATTATCGTCATAGCCAAAATCAGTGAGTTAAGTCTCGAATTGCTTCTTTATGCACCCTATTCGCCAGACTTAGCCCCTCTGATTATTTTCTGTTTCCAAAGTTGAATAAACGGCTTGGTGGTAAAAGATTTGCCAACAATGAAGAGGTGGAGTTTGCAGTTAATGGCTATTTTGCAGAACTCGGCGGTTCTCACTATTAAATAGGATATCGAAGTTACTGAACATTGCTGGGAAAAGTGTATCGAGCTGAAAGGAGACTATGTAGAGAAATAAAGATTTTTTTCCCCAAAATGTTTGTGTTTTCTTTGTTAGGTCGGGTACTTCTGGGACAGCCCTCGTATTTTACAGAAAAGTAATGCGATTACAAGATAAATAGTGAAAACCAAAAATAATAAAGATGTTTAACAAAGGTAAAAAAATCATTGTTATTTTTAATCTCTATGTGCAACAAAACAGCAGAAACTTTTTAACTTCCAAACCAAAAAGTATAATTTTTATTGTCTGTGTGTGTGCTGGTTTATGGAAGAATGGCAGACTGGGGGTAGAAAAGCTCATGTGACTGTAAATCATCAGATTTTTCTTTTTGTAACAATTATCAACTAGGTATATGATCCCCTCATTCCTCATATCCTATCAGTATATCCTCCGAACTCATAAGGTCTCTCTCTCTATGTAAGAAGGAGCATCTTTAAGACATTCAAGTTCTGTGTTCAATTTTCTTTTACAAACTGAAGAGTACCCAAAGGTTCTAATGTTACTAGCGTTAGGTTCCACAATTAAAGTAACCTTTAGAGTACTTACGCTAGGCTGGTTACCTTCTCGAACCACTCCGATTTAGGATCCCTATTCGAATATATCTCCGGAATAGCAGTACGTAGAGTGTAGTACATGTCAATGGTATCCTTGGCCCTCTGGGTGCTATTCTTGCTCCAGAGGACTATTTGCCGATATTTGGAATTCTCTACACAAAGAACATTGTAAATTTATGTAAATATTATGTGGGATATTTAGAGTATTTGATTTCATAGTTTATTACAACCGCTTTTTGTTATATTTATATTTAGTTACTACTTACCTCGATTACGTGTGGTAATATTATATTATGGTTTACAGCCTTATTAACTATGTTTTGTTATATAAATTTAGAGTCTTGCAGCTCACTGCGTTATTGGACTCCTTCTTTGTCAGGAAATAGTTAAAATATTAGCCTATTCCGCTAAGGGGACTCAGGTGTGCTATACCACGTAGAAAAGTAATAGAAATTCACAGTAATCTTTGTCATTAGTAGTTAATTTATTATCTACACACTATGTGCTATTAAAATTTTCGTTTGGTGAAAATCTTGAAAAAATACAGAATTACGTTTTTATTCTCGTTATTATGCTTACATCCAATAATTTTTTTTGTGATTTTTATGTATTAATTTACGCATTATTTAAGATATATGCGGCTATTTAGTTGTTCCTTTTGATTACTTAAAATATTTCAAATGTAGTAATTTTTTGCCAATTAACTTGCACATTATAATAAACCTTACTACAAGTTCAAATACCTGTTTCTGACATGCTTTATTACTTACACTGTTTAACACGTATTTCGTAAAATTGAAAAAAGGTTTGCCTATCCTTCTCATCTATCTTGATTAGAACTTTAAGTTACAGCCAAAATAAATTTTGAGTAGGATGTAACAAATTATATAGATTATTTCAATTAATAATTAAAGCAAACAAATGGGCACAGCCCAATGACATTTTAATGTTTTTACATTACACCACCGTACTGTAATAGAAATTTCGTCTGTCAAACGAAAACTTTGGTTTTTAATGCTTTTCAAAAATTAATTATTGTCTTAAATGCACTGAAATAAAACGTCCATCAGAACTTGGCATTACAACATTATCCATATATTTTTTACCTTAACCTATCTATACTTGTCTTTCCTGGAGAATGTAAACAAAGCATTTTCTTTCTTTTTTTCAGTTTGAATAAACCTAGTAATAGAAAAAGTGCATTCGCCGCGTGGAGCGTCTATTAGTTCCACTTATGGCCTGTATTGCGATCTCCGGTTAAGGTTCTGGTTAGAAATTAACTGGGAGTCAGGGTAAATTTTCGTATTATGACCTTCAGTTAACAGCTAACCGGGAGTTATTCTTAGCGATGAAGTAACCGCCACTTCGGGTAGCGTTTAGGATACTAACAAAAAATGGCGTACTTACCTTGATAGCCGATAGTTATTCCAAGGCGAAGTATTAGAGCAATATTTATATAACAAGAGAAGAGCAGAAATAATTGGACTTCCGAAAGAGTAATTCCCGGTTAGTGACGACGTGGATTTCGTATGCCTTATTAGATTGTCAAAAGTCGCACCGGTTCCTAAAAGGTTCTAATACATTTCTAACGCATAATACCTCCAGCATTATTCTTAATCTTAATTTGCATATCGCTTTATTTTCCTTTTCTTTTTTTTAACATGAATGACAGTAATGTTTGCTTAAATATATAATGTAACTCATATCAACCCAATATTCGTACGTATAACCTTTTTTCAAGTAAGCTTTACGAAATAACAGCGAAAATTTGCCCTACGTTCCAAAAGAACACAACTTCCTACTAACCTATAGGAAGGCGAAAACAAAAATGCATTTAAGTTAATACTCCGGAATTATCCAACGTACTACTCTACAAGAGTATAATAAGAGTTAAATCCTGGGAATTTAACATAGACTTTCCATCTTTTACTTGTTTGGTTGTGAGGGTTTTCTTCTAAACGTAAGGATTTATTAATAATTTCATTCACATACATAGAAGGTGTTAACAGCGAGAAACTTTAATTTAATATTCCTAAAAATGCTCGATTTTGGCGTAAACCTCTGCACGCATGGAACTGAAATGTTACACAAAATTATTTGAACAAAAATTATCAACACATTTGAAATTAGTAGAAAATTAAAGCTATCCAAAAAGCGTCTGTCATAATTTATTAATTAAGTAGCTGAATGTTTTCAAATTGAGATTACTGCTGAACTAAGTGTAAAGGTTACCTTTGCGAGCTAATAGAAATACTCAATCAAATTTTATAGTACGCATTTGACTAAAATTCAGTTGAGGGAAATAAATACACTGTTTTATTTAATTCGTATTGTGATTGGAAGGGGAATATAGCGAGCAAGTATAATCCAAACAACCGAGTGGGATAGCTAAGGCGGTAACGACTGTGGTGGGCATTCGGGAGGCCGTGGGCTCAATTCCCGTGGCGGACCTTTCTGAACCATGGGTATTTTGGCGGAAATGATCATTAAGTCCCCCGAGTTTCCTGTCGCTCAATTTCATCTCCATTCTCATTCAGTTCACCTTACATCCTTGGTCTCTTTCAGGAGAGGTCTCGGAGTGTGCATGGCAGGGGAAAAGGATGCTCTGTTGAAGCCTTCGTTCCCCGGAATGGGGACAGTCTCCGTGTACCGGGTCCTCCAGGGGATATGTAAGTCCACAGGGGGGAGGGAGCCAGCTGTATCAGCGTCCGTCCGGGGAGTTTAAATCTGTAAACGGTGGGGACCCTGCCTGTCGTGTCCCCTAGCCCGCCCACCCTCTGTCTCCTCTCACCTAATCCCTTCCTCCCGGGGACGCTCTGTCTGGGGCATAGGTACAAGAAATCTATATAGTTCGACGTGCTAAGTCGCCCTCCGCGTTGAATCCTATTCTTAATCCCAATAATCCAAACAAGTGCAATAGAGAAACCGGGTAAACTTATATATAGACTCTATTTTCAGGCAGTATCTTCATGGTGTAATAGTTTGTGCATGTGCATGCTACGCAAATAACTTAGGTTAAAGCCATTTTAATCACGTGAAACTTGGCTGAAACAAAGAACTACGTCTTTTAATTTTATTGATGTAGACAAGACATTTTAAAAACAACTCAAACCCATCAACTTTCTTCTGAAATTCCATGCTTTCCTGAGTACACTTAAGCTTTTTCACAAATAAAAAAGACAATGCTAAAACTCTTATTAAAATAAATAACCTCTTAAGGATTATACTTACGAAATGTCCCACCATAAATTAACGGTGATAGCTTACTCATGTAGGTAGGCTTCCAAAGTGCACACTTATGTTTGTGTAATAAAATAACAGTATATCTGTTATATTAGTGTTTTTAAATGAGAATACAAGCAATGGTACAAACTTATGCAAAGACATGGAGGTAATATGTTCGAAATCGACTCAAGCTTTAGGGAGATTTGCTAAAAACTTACCACTTCTGGGATTATTACTAAACTGTCCAATAAGCACCAGAATACAAGCCTTAAAATGTGGCAAACATACTTGAAATGTAACCTTATGTGAACGTTTTCATTGTTGATACTTTGTCAGTGGTTACTCCTGCGCTGCCTTGAAAATGATTGGATTATTGCTAAAATTATAATTATTCTAATTTTTAGCGTCGACCAGAGAGTAATAGTATATTTTTATGAGCTGTATGGGCTAGATTATAGAGGCACTGCAATCGCTCGGATGAAAGAAAGGTGAAAAAAACAAAGGACACGGATCTTCGTGATTTATACTATGGCTTTTTAAACAACTAAAGGTATTATACCAATATTCTTCGGAAGATGTGGTTGAGTGGCAACCCATTCCTTCAATGTTGCTATGGCTTCATCTCTCCTCTTCGGGTCGATGCCAAGCATAAGCCACAGTTTTTCTGCATCCTCGTCGCTGGGTTCCGGTAATACTTTCAATTCTGTTAACAAACAAGCACACTGCATCAGATTCCATCCTTTTTGCACATATTTATTGTTAGGAACTTGAAATGTGAAACCATATTCATTCCAGACATTCATTTTTACATTTCCTACCACCTACCTGCATTCCACAAAACAAATCGATAACTGTGTGTCTGTATGTGCGTGTGCAACATAAATCAAAAGTGAAAAGTTGGTTGCATACAAAATGTGGTGTTTAACTTAATTGGTTTTCGATATAAAAGACGATTTTTTTTAATAAAGTCCCCCATGCCTTAATCCCCTTTGATTAGAATATTTTTCTTAATTTTCTTTTATTTCCCCAAAATGGTCATAATCATTGTAGTTAAATGCTCTATGTTTAAGATATTTCCACAATGAAAGGTATTCATTACCTCGGAAGCCCTCTTCATTTCGGAATGTCTTTTGTATAATTTTTTATTACAAATAAACTTAGAGACAGCTAAAGGCTTACCGCACAAAAAATTACATATCTCCTTAAAAGACAAAATTTAAGTTATGTAATTATGCAATACTAGAATTATAAACACGGAGCTTAGAGTCGCTCGAGGATGGTGAAGAAGAACCAGCGCCGAACCGCCACGACTGCTCCTGCAGCAACCTCCGCCACCGCCTTCCCCGGCATTTGCCGAGGGATCAGCTTCTCCACCACGCCGCCCGAAGCCTCTTACACTTCAGCTGCCGCTTCGCCTCCAACCAATGCAGTTCTGCTGCAGCCGCTGGAACATCAGCCTCCCGCCTCTACCATCCGCCCGTGGCAACTCAGCCAACTTCGCCGCCTCACTTTGCCGTCGCGTCACCTGTGCTTTCTCGGAGGCGCAGTGCCGTCATCATGGGATTCGCCAAACCGTCATCTACTCGCCACAGCGCAATGGCCCTCAGCCATGAGAGTCACCCGTATCCATACTCGAAGAGGACCATCATCACTTGGAGCTTGCAGACCCTGGCGACTACGAAGTGGCTTTGAAGGCGGAACTGCCTGGTTAGGGCCTCACCGCCGAATGCACACTCCACTCACTGAGGAACCGCTGCCAGTGGTGCGCCGCCTGTGATGGACTGGCCATTTCACAGCCTAGGCGTAGTGTCTACTCTACCCGTGCAGTCACCACCAGTCATCGACAACCTCAGCGAGCCATCCACCGCTTCAGTGCGGACCATACACCCGCTTGCTGCGCTGATCTCGCCCTGCAGATTACGGCACAGCCGTAGCCGTACTCAAGTCCCTGGAGGAAGGCTTCACCCAAATGAACGTTCGACTGAGTCAAACCCTCGAACTTCCGGCACATCCTGAAGCACAGATTCAACTACCGACTCTTCCAGAGCCTTCAACAGAGCCTCAGTTTTAGCAACCGAATTTTCCATAACCTCTGACAGGCAGAAACAAGCATATACCTCTGTTCCGTTCCCGAAAACGACTTATTTCACTTCACTTACCATTAACCCAAACCACAATCACCAGGAATTACTTTTTATTCTTATATTCCGCTAGAGAGCCTTTGATCAAGCTTATCTCCTAAGCACCCAATCCTCACTCCACTGATGACCGCACTGCGGGCCAATTCCAAACCACCTTAGAATGCGCGGGTGCTTTAACGTGTTGCCGCTGCAAATCCCTCTCCTTCCGACTCCAGTGGAGGAGTTTTTAGTAGGTATGGTCATTTCGGATGGCCAGCCCCACACTCTCAGTCTCCGAAAGGGCCTGAAGGAAGTAGGTAACCGTATTTTCTTCACCGTTTGAAAAATAAAACAACATTATGATCGTCAAAATCGTCCATAATTGCGTCTTTCTAGCCCGGGTATCATAATAATTGTTTAGCAACGTAATGCGTATGTTTAAAAGTGTCGAAATTAATTAGAATCGCGTATAATTCTCCCTTAATGCTCAGAGTTCAAAGCCTATTTGTAATATCGCCCTTTTGATTCATTTTTGTTTCAGTTCACAATGCAACGATTCCATTTGATTTCAAAGAACAACGACGATGGCGCTAAATATTCACTCGTGGCGCAATCTAAAGGGATACACATTGTTAAATAAATAACTATGTTGCATTAATCATTTTGAGATATAATTGATAATGGTTTGAATTCTGTAAACTTTATAGTCTTTGAAATGCTAAGCCACTATATTGTTTCTCAATGCGTAATGTATGAGTATGGGATTTCAAAGTCAGCATATGGTGACCTGCTATCGCTTCATCATTGAAATAAGTTGGTTCTTGGTTGAACATAGAATAAAATTTTAAAGAAAATGTTTGTAGTAGAAAAAATAAAATAAACAACGGTGTGTAGAGAACCTTCTGAAACTAACAATAATATTTTTAATTATGGCTTTATGGAATCCATTATAAAACATCTGTTGGTTTCAGGCACATGACTTTCCATACTCCTATTCTACAAACTGTTCTTATACACGCTTATAATTCTATCTACTTCATGTTAATTGAGATGAACAGTTTCAAAAATTGTCTTATTGCATATTTTCTAGCAGGCAATATGAGCAGGTCGCTATGTGATGTCTTTGAAATTCCGTTTCCTTGCATGGCCAAGAGAAAGGGAGGGGGGAGAAAATTAATAAGGACTTCGCATTTGAGAAAAGTAAAAGTATATGGACTCTTCGTGCACGAAGAGCCATAAAATGTTGAATGGGGTATTTTGGAGTAGAGCCATATCGATTTGTACAAGGAAGAGGATTTTGAGGACTGTGTTGGAAACTATAATGACCTATGGTGCCGAGGCGTGGACTTTGGTAGAGGGACAAAAATCTAAGATCCTGGCAGTGAAAATGTACGGATTAAGACGTAGTGCTAGAGTATCAAGGATGGAAATATAGAGAAATGAAGAGGTGAGACAGATGATGGATATGAAGGAAACAGTGGTGGAGAGAACTGAAAGGCGGGGTTTTCAATGGTATGGGCATGTAAAAGGAATAGAGGATGATAGGTGCCCTAAAACCTTTTTAGAATGGGCACCTCGTGCAAGAAGAAAGCGAGATAGACCAAGTTCATAGAATTATGAATGATCGGCTCCTGGAGGAGAATGACTTATTCAATCGGGAAGAATGGCGAATGGAATACAGAGCAGCTGCTGAAGAGTGGAGAAGCCCTTAAAAGTAAAAGTAAGATAAGTACATGGAACTTCAAACCAATATTAAGGAATATCTCGAAAATGCTTAACTCCAAAAGAAAATGTGTTCTTTAACGAGATCAACAGTTTTTGTGTGGTGAGATTGTCTATCTCGTAAGGTTCACCAGTTATGCAAAAGGCGACCAGAATGATGGCTTCAGAGGCTATTCATGAAAAATTCAAAACATACATTTCATTTTTTACTTTCTCTACTACGTACAGTAAGTAGGAGAGTTATTGCACTCCACTCAAAAATTGGATACCGAAATTTCACAGGAAATACATGTTTTGAGGTGCACTGGATGTATATAAAGCATTTTTAGAAACATGTCCGGTGTGTGTCTGTCTATGAACAGCATAACTCAGAAAGGAACAGTCGGTTAAACACCAAACTTGGTATTTAGGTTCAGTATCTTCCAGAGATGCGACACGAAGGTTTTCAAGAAAATCTCCCCATCCCAGATTATCCTTTACATGGAACATTTTTCGAAAATTTTAATTTTCTCAAAAAATGGCTCTAACGATTTTGAATAAAATGCCATAAGTTTAAGACATTTTTATGGCTCATGAATTGTATATCTCGAATTCTCTGGGAATGTCTCCAAAAGTATTCTTCATTGTGAATGACTTTTGCATAACTGTAAACCACAAGATATAGACAAAAATTTACTACACAAAAAATGTACATCTCGTTAAAATACACTATTTATGTCATATATACTTTTTGTTAGTGAACCATTTTCGAGATATTGCTTGTTATTCCCTTAAATTTTCCAATACTTATACTTTTTCTCAAATGGGAATTCGTTATTCATTTTTTTTTGTCCTGGTAATGCAAAGAGAATGGAATACTCCACATAGCAACCAGCCCTTAAAACATTTGACTATCGCTTAAAGCCTACCAATTCCCCTTGTATCTATAAGAAATTTAGCAATAAGATTAACATTTTGATATCTGGATTAACATGAAGCATATGGAGAATAAGCGTTTGTAAAAATAGTTTGTACAAGAGTAGAGAAAGTCATGCGAGTATAACACATCAAATTTTGTATTGCTTTTATGTTTTATTGTTATGTTTACTCAAAATTGTTAGCGGTCATGTTTGAAAAAATCAAAACTTTCGGAAGATCTTTCATGTAAAGGATAGTTTGGGGTAAAGGGATTTTGTTGAAAATCTTGGTGTCGCATCCTCGGAAGATGCTGAACTTTACCAACACCAAATGGGTATTTGACCGACATTCGCTTTTGAGTGATGGTGTTCACAGAAAATACACACACTCACACACACACACACACACACACGGAGATTTTTCCTAAAATGCTTCCTTTTGTTTTCGGGAGGCTTCAAAAGGTACATTTCCGGTGAAAGTTCAACCTCGAATTTTTTCTTGGAATAAAATACTTACCCTACTTACTAGAGCGGTAGGGGAAGTAAAAATATATCGCTTACTGATTTTTACAAAACACTCGCACCACAGCACATCTAAGTATTTTGACGTTCATTCTATAAGCATTAGTTTTACGTTGCACTGCAGTCACCATTCCTGGAACTTGTATGACTCAGAAACAACCTCTTACACCGTCTCTGCTTTAAGAAAATGTTTTGACCTTGTTTTTATTTTATGGCAGCAACTGGAATCAAGTTTACCACTCCTGAGTTTTTTTTAAGGAAGTTCGCTGTGGATATGCAGTTGCTGGCAGAATACCGTACCTACTGCTTGAAATTTAAATCGGATGGCGAGACGATAATTGATCAGCATACCGATGCGTGCAGATACTAAACTTGCAGCTTTCTGTCGGTTTAAAACCACACTTCTTTTAATTTCTCGAGAAGAGCTATGTGATCCTTCGGTAAAATGGCCCTCCGCAGTGTGCATGTCAACCGCACCTCCCAAAAAAGATGGTAGATTATACAGGATGGAAGGACTATATATGCCCATAGACAAACTCATGTTTCTAAATTATATAATGAAACATTAGATTCATCGTAAGACATTGGTATGCATGAGATTTCCCATAATGCGTTTTAGTAAATAACTCACACTTAAGTCTATGAACAGCTCAAAATAATTCGATTTCTCCTCAGACATTTTTTGTACAACCAAAAGTATCGCGCAATTCGCAATTTAGCTTTCTAAAGAATTGCAACTTTTGCAGTTTACTACTTCTGAAAATATCGAAGGGGAGTTATTATGACACACGAAGTCATATAATGCTGCTTATTATTATTGACGTTTTAAACCATTACGTGATAAAAACTTAAAAACATATCTTCCTGCCGAATTGTTACTGTCTCCACCAGGTATTAATGGATGGGGTTTCACACAAAATTTCCACATCGAGATTTTACCAGAAATAAAATTTATATGCACCTTAAAAACCCCCTCACCCTAAAAGAAGAACTTTAAAAAGGGCCTGTATGTGTTCCCTGTACATGTATGTGAACAGCATTAATCAAAAGCAAAAGGCGGATAGATACCAAACTTTGTACATAAGCTCAGCATATTCAAAGTATCTGACATTAAGATTTTCAAGAAAATAGCTGGTCTCAAACTGCCCTTCACATAGAAAAATGTACATTAATTCTGATTTTTCCAAATGGTTCTGACGATTTTGATGTAAATAACTTTTGTTTAAGATTAGTCATGACTAATAAAATGTATGCCTTCAATTTTCTCCGAAAAACCTGTGAATGCCTGTTCATTCTGAATGAATATTACGTAATTTCGTATTTCTGGTAGACTATAAAGTCGTACACACGAAAAATGTAGGTCTCTTTAATATACAGTTATGATATTATTCTTGTTGACTAACTATTTCCGACATATCTGTTTCTATTGGTTTGAATTTTGTATCACTTTATGTTTTTTGAGGTACTTGGTCAACATTCATTTGTTTCTCGCAATATAATGCAAACAGTGTAATTTCAAGGCCATCACAAAACGATTTGCTTTTAAACGGACGGTTAGATAGATGTATGGGTGGATGGACGGGTAGACGGATGAAAGGATGTGTTGGTGAATAGGTGGGTGAGTGGATGGATGGATGGATGGATGGATGGATGGATGGATGGATGGATGGACGGCTGGCTGGATGGATGGACGGATGGATGGATGGACGGACTGACGGACGGGTGGGTGGTGGATAGATGAATGGATGGATGGATGGATGCATGGACGGACGTATGGACGTTGCTAAACATTTACACGTGTATAGCAACGCCAATTGTTAAGTATTACAATAATTAAATACTATAAACTTCCTGGACGTTATAGAGAGGATTTACTTCAATATCATTAGAATCTCTCCTTTCAATTTGTCACATTAAGTTCTCTTCTACATCCTTTATCCCTCTTATACCTACAATTAAGTGTATAATGAAAATATTTCTGCAAACTTTTGTCTGAATTAATTTGAGATAGACACAAAGGGTTAGCTTTTATAAGAATAGTTTGTGGAAGAATGGATACAGAAAGTCATGTGAATGTTACACATAAGATTTGTATTTTTGCAGTTGTTTGATAGGCGCTGTCGTCTTCTGGTTAACACAGGAGACGATGTAGTTCCATTGCCTAAAACTCTGAAGAGGAAAAATGAGAAGGTGGGGGAAAGACAGGGAGAAAGAGAAGTAGTATTAAACCGAGAGACAAAGAAGAAACTTTGCAGTTATCGCAATTAGGCGAGCGGAGCTGCTGTTTTAACTAGTTTTAAGATAATTGTGGGAAAAGCAGAACAGGAACGTGAAAAAGAGGGAGGGCACAGAAATGTTAAAATGCTACGCCTTTTGGGAAGACACAAGTAGCAGTAAACAATGCTGATTACAGGAGAGTAAACTTGCACATTCACATGGGTAGGCTTCATGATATTATCAAATTACTGGTTTACACGGTTTATACGTCATTAACATGTCCTTCTTTCATTTCAGTGAAGGTGAGATTATATCAGTTTGTCCTAAAACAGTTTACCCTTACTGAAAGCAGAAGTATTGTGTATTTTACTCAAAAGTTTGATATTGACATTCTTATCTTAGCTCAAAAATGAAAACTCGTTAAGGTTATATTTCTTTAAATGTTACACATGCTATTCTTTTCGTTATCACTTGCCTATAAATGGCAGAGTAAGTATTGCTACTCATACAAAATTCGACACCCGGAGTTCATCGAAAATACACGTTTTGAATTCTACTTACTCAATGAAAGCAAAAACTAAAGTTCAGATAAATATAAACAATCATACTTGAGTTGCTGCTTAAGCATCTCAGGATATGATTGTACAAGAATATCTTCTTATCTCATACTGCGCTTTATATTGAAACTTTTTTTATCGTTTCTCACTCACTTTAAAGTGGTTCTGAGTATTTTGATAATATATTCGGCATACCGCGCTCAAGTCTGTAGCACTTGCTTTGCAATTCTATACTTTTTAATGATATGGCGAGAAACAATTAAATGTCAATATCATTTCAAATAATGACATACACACTGAAAAATTCAAACCAATAGCACAGAATATCTCGGAAATGATTAATGTCACAATAAAGGCTGCTGGAAATAAATCGTATATTTAAAAGGAATCTGCAGTGTATGATTTTAGCAGTTTCTCTTTATCTCTTAAGATTTATTATTTTTACAAAATTATACAACATTCCTTCCGAATAAGTGGACGTTTTAAGATGTTCGCAGAAAATTTAGGATATGCGTTATATTTGTCATGCAAATATCTTAAAACATATGGTATTTTAATAAAACCCGTTAGAGCCATTTTGAGAAAATAAAAATAACGAAACTTTTCCACGTAAAGCGTAATTTTATGTGGGAGAATTTCTTGAAAATGTTCATCTCGCATCCTTGGAAATGCTGAACCTAAATACGAAGTTTGGTATTTATCTGAGTTTTTGTTTCTGAGTTATGCTATTCAAATAGCTGCGTAATTAATCTATTTCTGGACACATTAATCTCGATTAGCAATGAGTAGACATAAAAATAAGCTTTTTTAAATATAGTTTCTAGAAGTTATATAGAAATAAACAATAGTGACTAGACAAAGTATTGTAATGTGGCACATTCGATTTTTTTAGAGTATGATTCATAGTAATACCTTTCTGAGGTTCCAGTGATGAGAAGTGATATCGATCTTTACTAAATAATCCGTTCATTTATTCTGGTATGTTCGAAGCTTAGCCACTAAATTTTTGTATTCTTTCCTTCACATGGATGCTTTCAACCTCCTAGTTTAAAAAATGTTCTTCCCGTGTCGTACACAATTTCCTCACAGAAAACTATTAGTAAATTGATAAAATGTTAACCTAATAATCACTCTGTTTGTGCACGCACCAGTGTAACACCTCGTTCACAGTTTATCTACTTATATTGCTATAATGTGCATAAGTACCTTCCCAGGGAAGGTAGCTACCTGACCACTCCATGTGGGGTTCTCAATATTAAGCTTGGTATATATACCTGCCTACCGTTTTGGAACTTCACAAAATATCAAACATATGAACACTTTGTAATAGTTGTGGAGTAACTTATCCTGTAAGACAGAGTGAGTTCAGATGTAAACAACGACCGCGTATCTGCAGTTCTCGTACAGGTTGTATCAAATAATGGTCTACTATATTGTACATGGGGAATGTTAATGTCTTTATTCCGTTATAGAACACTATATTTTACAAATATGTAAAGTGAATGCCAAATATTCGGTGCATTATAGTGGATAATAATCCATATGCAGAGATTGTCGAAAGTGAATGTTCTCCGTCTTTGTTTCTAAGAGAAACTATATTGTAAGAAACTCGTTTCGACATAGCAAGAGGTAATAGCCACATAGGAATAATACATTTATATCACTATCTAATATGTGTTTTACTCTGTTGGCGAAGTGCAACATCATACCATATACGGTATATTTCTTTATCAACCGTCTGTGCCCGGGAACACGTCCCAAGTTATTATGCTCTCTGCAACGGTAACTTGAAATCACGGACCATGTCACTCTAATCCATCCTCTAGTTATAATTAAGAAATAGAGATTTTGGCTTACAACTCCGTTGCAGAAATTCAATATGGAAAATTAAATGCATATCTTGAACAGTATGTGAATAGCAAGTGAAGTCTTCTTCATACTGCCCGACTTTTCTTTTCTATATTTTTATATCATTGCTAAATCATTAAGAAATAGGTAAACACTTACTGTACAAAACATGCAGACGTCATCCAAATACGTAGTTTGATTCCAATAAAGCTTTTATGACGTTAGCTGTGCTCAAAATATTACATATTGTTATATGCTGGGGTGAAGGCCGAAAGGTTTCCAGCAAAATATTAAATTTTAATCACCCCAACATGCACATGGGGGATCTTAGCTACAGACGGCGAGAGGACCAGGACCTTGATATTCACATTACGATGCAAGCGTGTTTTTTTAACAAATTATACACAAATTTCACATCATTAAAATTACCTGTGATTTATTAATAAAACAGTTAGTGGTCCTACATTACACACAAGAAACAAAGGATTGAGGGAAGAAGTCTCACACACACGACCTACACCTTACACTCTTACTCAACAAGTGACGCTCAAACACACAAAGAAGTATTCCCCCTCTCTCTCCAACTCTGGGTAGGCTCGCCGATCAGAGGTGGAGAGTGTCATGCCAGATGGAAATTCAAACACAAGCCGAAAGAAATAACACATCACCCCAAAAATGCTATCGCCAATACAACGCAATAATGTGTCTGGCATGACCAACTAATACGCCACATAATTACAAGATAACATAATTACGAGTAAGTGATATGACGGACTTTATGAAAGCTTGCGATTCTTCACCCGTTACCAGAATAATCATTTGGGTGTTTCTTCCGCATGCTGTAAATAAATAAGCACTTATTGGTTATCTTTAAATCAATCCTAGACAAACGTATATCCTGAATAATATAACATGAATAGAAGGGTCATATTTTGTATGAATACTATAGTATATAATATATCATGTATGCAAATATGTAAGAGGTAGAGAAAGTAGTATAAACTTTGCACATCAGATACCTTTTTAATCCGTGTTCAACAAGTTGAAAAACCACACGTACATTATATAAACTGGCCATGAAACCTGCTCAAGTATTTGTTCAGCCATACTATGTTAATTGCAAACGTTTTAAGGCACGTGCCAGCACACTCGTATAAAAACGTCTATCTTTAGAGGATAAAAAAATTCCCTAATGGAAAAGTATCGCCAACCACAACCGCAAACCGAACCAGGAAAGTAGTAAAGCAAATAAGCACTCGGATAGCCGTTTATTTTAACTTCAACTCTCTGAAATAATACGAAATTAAATATTATCCAAGAACGTGCAAGGTAATAAAATTATGTACTGCAATTTCAATATTACCTATCAAAATAAATACTACAGATGCATTATACTACCTCCACCAACACCACTGAGAATCCTGCTACAAATAGGTTCGCTACTTAGCACCATTACTACATAATTACTGGCTTAACACTACTACTACCATAAGTACCAGTATAACCACAATACCATCACAAGTACCAGTATAACCACAATACCATCACAAGTACCAGTATAACCACAATACCATCACAAGTACCAGTATAACCACAATACCATCACAAGTACCAGCATAACCCCTATCATCATAAATACCAATATAAACACTACTGTCACCATAAGTACCATAATAACTACTTCTACAGCCAAAACTACCATTATATCAACCAATAAAACCACAAGTGCCAGTATAAATAATATCACCACCGTAAGTACCAGTATAAACCCTATTATCACCACAAGTTCCAACATAACAGCTCCTACCAATATAAGTACCAGTACCATCACCAATACCGATAGAAGTACCAGCATTACTACTACTACTACTACTACTACTACTACTACTACTACTACTACTACTACTACTACTGCTAGTGTAACTATCAATACCACCACACACCAGCATAACTACTACTACCACCATAAATACCAATATAAAAAACTACGACCATAAGTATCAGCATACAAACTACAACCACACAAGTACCAGTATAAAAACTACTACTACTACCACCAAAAGCACCATTATAAACTACCACAAAAAGTACTAATATAAACGTTACTACCACTACAACTACCAGTATAAATCCTACCACCGTTTTCGATTTATAACAGAAGGTTACAAATTTATTATTATTATTATTATTATTATTATTATTTGTAACTCGACTGAAGGACATAACTATAAACTTCTCCACGAGGTGAGGCTTTTAAAACACCTCAGGTCCACCAGCATGTGCATGAAATACCATATTTGCCTAGGCAGCCTTAAGATAGCTTCACAAATTAAGATATAAAATCTACCATAGACTTAAAAACACCCTATCACACAACCTAACGGCAAAGCTTCACTCGAATATATAGTTTATACGATGTATGGAATGGAAAGATGTTACAATAGACTGGTATTATTTAAATGAGGAGAGCAATTGAAAGGTAATTTATATGGGAATCTGCTAAAAAAATGAACGATATTTAATATTGTTTCTTAAAATGTTTGTTAACTACCAGAAGCAAGATACCAAATGTTGAAAACCCAGCTGACATTTGACGATACGTTAAATACACGCTTATGTTAAATCTATGTATTTCATTTATACGAGATTCTCTAGCCACTATCGTTTAATTTTATAAAGCTTCTATAAACTATTCTTGCAAACGAAGATAAATAATGTAGATGGAATTTCGTTGTAGGTATAAGAGTCGTCCTAGAGACAGAAACGATCATCAAATCTTTAAAAGGCGGATTGCTATACACTGGCTTAAAAATTCTATACTCTTTCCATTACATCCTTAGAAACAAAAGAATGACAATAACATGTCAAAAGATGACAACATAGAAAAGTTCTAGCACATAACATAGGATCTTTCTGAAATGGCTAATGCCATAAAAAAGTTATTTGTAATTAACTGTGCGTTTTAAACAGATCTACATTTCTTTTATGTAGCAAGCTTTTCTCTCTCCTATAGTTTACTAGCTTTACCAAACTATAAAAAACTAATTCGGAATAAAAGGTTTCACAGTCCATTCTCAAATATATATTTTATTTGTCATATAAATATCTAAAATATGTGCCACTTTAATAAAAATCGTTATAAACATTTTTGCGGAAATAACGAAAATATTTGCATGTAAAAGATAGCTCGAGGCTGGAGGATTGTTTCCAAAATCCTCGTGTCGCCTCTCTGTGAAAATAGCGAGTCTAAAAGCCAAGTTTGGTATTTGTATGACATTTCTATTTTGAGTGATGCTGTTGACACACACACACACGTACCTTTCTCTAAAATGCTTTGGACTCAGAGGACTTCAAAATATGTATTTGTAGTGAAATGAATTACTTCGACTACCGACTAAGTAGGCAGTAGAGAAAATAGTAAGAAACACAGATCACATCTCAGGAATATTAGTGTAGATTTTCAGAATTTCCCACGTTATGAATCCTTAGAACGCTAGTAATAATTGTGATTATATTAATTTCTGATAGCAGAGACACTTACTCGCTGGATACATCTCCAGATGTTGTTCGCTTCAGAACACAAGAGTGGAAACTGCCGCTATGTTGCGACAATGAAACCTGTTTGAAAAGAACGCAACCGCAACACTTCCTTTTTGCCAATTATTTCTATTAATCCTGCTCAAGGTTAGAGAAACTAGAATTCTGCAGATTACTGATATACATCCGCGTGTAATTGTTTGTTACTTGCATTATCACGACACGTTTTGTTTTCTGTTCCAAAAGTTAATTTGTCACACGCAAATTGTGTCAAAAAATTAAATGTTTCTAAACAATATTATTTCGTAGAGTGCACATTTGAGAACATGCACCCAGGATATTTTGTTTCTGTTTCACCTCAAAGTTAATTAGAAAATTTAAATACCTTGACGCTGCAAAACAGGCACTAGCGCATATTGCTATATTCTTGTTTATTCAATTAAATTGTAACCCTTTAAACTATAGCTTCGCGCTAAAGATCAGAAAGGACTCCAAACATTAGCCCGATTCTCACGCAACTAGTAACACAATTACAATTACATGCTGCTTGGGAACTTAAGAAATGCAATTAGATTCAATTTACATTTTTCAGAGGCACTTTGGCCTCAAGTTTACATCGCCCCTATTTATCTGAAACATTGGTACACTTCTTGCAGCGATTTGGCGTTCCTCCAGTTGCTTTTTAGTGACCACCATGCGATGACGTATCACATATAGCTCACGACTCCACGATTATGTTTCGACAGGGATTAATGAAAAATAAACAACATTTCGTTGTTTAATGAAGACTGCAAATCACGCCTCTCCTTGGTGTGGGAATATTTAAAAGCCTCCTATGATCGTGCGCCAAAAAAATCAGTATGATGGTCCTAAACATTAAAACCGGCTCTAAACGTTACCTTTAAAAGCTTCCACCGAACGAATGGAAGTTCTGTATTTTTACAACGGAGTCCTCTGGGAGCTGCATGAGAAGCAACGATGGTGTTACATTGGCTATCAGGAAAGTCAAATAAGTCATTAAAGGCAAGCAAGATCAAATGATGCAGGGATATAACATAGGTCATAGTTGACGCATACATCATCCGATGAACAGGCCTCATTCTATTCCCTAGCAAAAGAAAGGACACACTCGCAGGTCAAGTACGTTTCATCGCTTATTGATGATACTACTGGAGATGCGGTTAGGGTCAATAGAAAGCTATTGCGGCTGCAGGAGAAATATATAATTAGTTTGGCGAAGATATCTTAGAAACCATGATCGGCCGGAAGACTTGCTTGATTCTATGAGCCACATTTCTACTGTCACAGAGGAAGGTATGCATAGTCTGATATCTGAGAGTGAGGTGTATCATACGATGCGGGAACTGAAACGGCACCAAGCCCGATGGTCTTGCCTATGAATTCTATCATACATTTTGTTCAGTCATAAAAGCCGAATTTGTAGCCGTACGACGAGAATTTTGGGAAAGTTCCGGATAACTAGTTTTAATTTTGACACCGAAAAAGAAAATCTACGGATATTTTTGGACGTTTGTCCCATAACACTGCTAAATGCGGACTGTAAAATATTTGCGAAGATTCTGTCAAATAGACTAAAACCAGCATATGAAAAAGTTCTGCATTTGAATCAAACAACGACGCAGAGGAAGAATATTGTTAGTAGGCTATCAGAACAGTAAAATGTGCTAATACATACTACGCAGCAAAATGGAAACTTAGCTCTGATTATTCTGGATTCCCACAGAGCTTTTGACGTGAACAACACTGGTATATATGAAAAAGTTTGCGTGAAACTGAAGTACCACAACGGATGGTGTCATCTATGTAAGGACTGTACAGACAGGCAACTTCAAGAATTCTTAGTAATGGTTTCCTGTCCGCGTCCATCCAAATACGACAATTAGTTGCTCAGAGATGTCAGCTTATCAATGGGTATTTTTGCTTTGAGCTTAAACCGGTTGCTATAGACGATACAGAGCACACAGTACAAGGAATTTCTATGGCTGGATAATGCCTCAAGATAACGGTTTATGCAGATTACGTAACGGTGTTAGCCAGAGGTATCAGTTATCTGAGAGAGATAGCTGCACTTACAGCCGCAGATCGGGGACGGAACTTAACCTTACCATTGGTGCTTGGACAATCCCTACAGCCATACCGAACATGAAGTGGGTTACACGCACTACGATATTAGATGTTGTCTTCACACAGAACGTATTAGATGATCACGTTTAACTGGACGCAGAAGATCAACACGCTCCGCTTCACATTGCATGAAGAACGCTCGCGAAATTTAGCACTTCTGCATCGCATTTGGTATAGTCATACCTATGTATTGAGTAAGTTGTGGTATGTGGCACAGATACTGCCTCTATCGAAACAATACGCACGGCGGGTTGAACAACTACTTTGTTACTTCCTTTAGGCAGGGAAAGCATATAGAGTGGCCCGGCCTATATTGCGTCTTCTATTGAAAAAAGATGGCTGTGGTCTAGTTGATATTAATAATAAATGTCTTGCGTTGCTGAGGAAAGCGGTGTTGTCTGCGTTACTCGGTAGTTTTTCTCCGATTGATAAACATATTTGGAACTACCAGTTATATCACATGACGGGAATAATACGAGAATTTCCACGCCTTTTCGGCACGCTACACCTCCTCAAAGATTCCGGAGAATCATTGAATACGTTTTTGTAAACCAGAAACCTCTATCTCTTGCTCCACATTCCAACGTACATCCTAATATAGAAAGTAAGTACAGGCATAATTGGAAGTTCCTTTGGACAAACGCAAACAATCGCAATATTATCTTAGCCTGGAGGGATATGGTATCCGAGGTTGTCAACGAGATTGTTCCAGCAGTGGAAAAGTTATGGCGTCATGGACGGGTAACCTCAAATCTTTGTAGTACATGTGCGACAGTGGATACTCTTGAACACAGGCTGCACTGCTGCCAACGGACAGAGAATATCTGAAACATGATCAGTTCTTGTAGCGTGTATCTGTGTGCATTGTCGCGTCGGACACATTATTGCGGTGTAGCATGGCATTGTTGTGTATAATAATTTTTATTGGGAGTTTGAATTCCGTCCGGCGTGGCATTTCTTCCCCCACCTCCTAGTCAGTAGCGTGCGTCAGTCTTGTGTGTGACTTCAGGGCGTGTGGATGTGTATGTAGAGTGCGTGGATCGTGTGAGTGTGGAGTATCTCCCTGTAATGTTTGTCTTGTAATCTGTTGTGAACAAAGTAGTGGCATCACGTCAAGTATTTAATAAACCAAAAGTAATGTATTAAATGTGAATTTAGGTGTATTGTATTATGAATATCTCACGCCTGCTTTAAATTTGTGCGGCTAAGTTCCTGGCTCTCTCGCTGCCTCTGCAGCTACGCTCCTTAATGTTTACGCCGGGGTAACTAAATTTAATATTTTAGCTGCAAAACCTTTTGGCCCCACCTCGGTGTATCACAATGTGTGCTCCGAATACTTCTTCCGGAGGAACATCTAAGTTCTGCACAACAGCTGGACCAACTGTAATTTAAAATGAAAGACACCAAGTTTCATAACTTTACGTGCGGTTAGTTGCAGGCCCATTGCATTGATTTATCAAAGTAGGATTGGGAGAGGCAGTGCATGGTAAACATCTTCTTGTCTTTCTGAAACAGCAACAATGGAAATATGTACAAGAGAAATCTATAAGGCATTTGGAAGCGTATACTTTTAAGTTGGATTAGATAAAATTCTGATCGAAAAAAACCGATGTGTTACACTCACATGACTTTCTCTACTCTTGTACAAACTAGTTTTACAAAACTCTTATTCTCCATCTATTTCATATTAATCGGGATAAACATTTGCAGAAACGATCTTTTGACATGCAAAGAGAATTACCTTTTACACATAGCGACCAGTTCTAAAAATATTTGACTATCGCTTAAGGCCTACTATGTTCCCTTGTTTTGCATTTGCAAGGACAATATAGAAATACAGTAGCCTTTAAGCATAGACATATATCTTAATAGCTGGTTGCTATGTGCAGTACCATTCTCTTTGCCACAGATTAATACTCTTTGCATATCCAAGACAAAAAAATGAATAACGAATTCCCATTTGAGAAAATAGGTATTGAAAAATTTAAGGGAATAACAAGCAATATCTCGAAAATGGTTCACTCAACAGAAAAATGTATATGACATAAATTGTGTATTTTAACGCGATCTACATTTTTATGTAGTAAAATTTTGTCTTTCTCTTATGGTCATTCACAATGAAGAATACTTTTGGAGACATTCCCAGAAAATTCAAGATATACATTTTATTTGTCATGAAAATAACTTAAACATATGATATTTTAATCAAAATCGTTAGAGCCATCTTTGAGAAAATTAAAATTTTCGAAAAATGTCCCATGTAAAGGGTAATCTAGGGTGAGGGATTTTCTTGAAAACCTTCGTGTCGCATTTCTGGAAGATACTGAACCTAAATGGCAAGTTTGGGTGTATCCGTCTGTTCGTTTCTGAATTATGCTGTTCACACTCACACACACGGACATGTTTCCAAAAAAGCTTTTTTGGGATTCAGGGGGTCTCAAAACATATATTTCCGATGAAATCTCGGTATCCAATTTTTTGGTGGAATACAACACTTCCCCTACTTACTATACGTAGTAGAGAAAGTAAAAACGGCAGCTAGAAACTGGGACATAATAGCTTTCAAGTAAAGGAAATTATTCAAATAAATATGAGAATAACTACAAACATGAGTAACGTTTTCATATTATTACATTGAATCGGCATTAGTGTATGTTATCCTTGCTGTTTGTAAACTTTGGAGAACTGTCATTAACAGATATTTGTGGTTTTCTCCAACTGTATATTTCTAATTTTAGTAATAAAAACCTATTAGAAAGGATTATTACAAACGAAACACAAAAATTAACAATTAAATTATAATTTAAAAGGTGAATATAATAATACTATGTTTCAAAATCTAATAAAACAGGTCTCACACTGGGGGCTCCTATATGCCTGGTCATCATCCAGGTATGCTGTACCACTGATTATTTAAACTGGTCCCACCCACCCCACCGTTATCTACAGGTGAGACGGAACATCCAGTGGATCAAGCCGCACTCCACCAACAGCATATTTCTGGCCGTGAAATAAAGGATGTTTTAACGTCAGAGAGCAGTTCGATTCGTATCAAGTGACTCTGCAGTTTTCGCTGGAAATATTTGTTAAGAGAGCCGCTGAATCCAAAAACCAGTTTTAGAAAAAGGTCTGCGCGTCTGTGTGAGCCTTATCTTCTTAAAAATGAAAATTTGGATAAATACCGAAGTTGATATTTAAGATCAGCGCTTGCAAGTTTACGACCAGAGGATCTTTAAAAATATTCTCTCGCTCTAAACTTCCCTTTACACGGAAAAAACTTAGTTATTTTTCATTTATAAAAGATGGTTGTAACGATACTACACTTTAAGATATTTGCGTAAATAAAAATTTTTAAAAGGTAGACAAAAGGCTACAAAACCAAAAATGTATATCTCGTTCAAACACACAATTTGTGTCTAATATTTTTTCTTTGCTTGCTTTTATTTTCTGAGCTACATTCGTTTTTCCAGATAATCTAGATAAGATTTAAATGTATTAAGACAACTTAAATAATCAGTTAGCAGGCTTTATACATCTTAACTGGAATATTCAATTCAATTTTCCGATACACTTACTTGGTTATGACTTTTCTCCTCATCTTAATAACGAAAGCGAAGGGCGATTTCTGCATATTATAGAGCTATAAACCATTTTAACAACTTCCTTTTAATATATCAATACATTATTTTTACTTTCTCTACTACGTATAGTAAGTAGGGGAAGTATTGTATTCCACCCAAAAATTCGATACCGAGATTTCACCGGAAATATATGTTTTGAGACCCCCTGAATCCAAAAAAGGCATTTTTGGAAACATGTCCGTGTGTGTGTCTGTGTGTCTGTGTGTCTGTGTGTATGTCAGTGTGTGTGTGTCTGTCTGTGAACAGCATAACTCAGAAACGAACAGTTGGATAAACACCAAACTTGGTATTTAGGTTCAGTATCTTCCAAGGATGCGACACGAAGGTTTTCAAGAAAATCCCCCCACCCCAGAGTACCCTTTACATGGAAGATTTTTCGAAAATTTTAATTTTCTCAAAAATGGCTCTAACGATTTTGATTAAAATATCATAGGTTTAAGATATTTTTATGACAAATAAAATGTATATCTTGAATTTCCTGGGAATGTCTCCAAAAGTATTCTTTATTGTGAACGACTTTTGCATAACTGGTAAACCATAAGAGATAGACAAAATTTTACTACACAAAAAATGTAGATCGCGTTAAAATACACAATTTATGTCATACACATTTGTTTAGTTGAGTGAACCATTTTCGAGATATTGCTTGTTATTTCCTTAAATTTTCCAATACTTATACTTTTTCTCAAATTCGTTATTCAATTTTTTATGTCCTGGATATGCAAACAATAGAATGCGCCACATAGCAACCAGCGCTTAAAAGATTTGACTATCGCTTATAACCTACCATGTTCCCCTTGCATATACAAGAAAATTAGCAATAAGATTGGCATCTCGATTTCTCGAGTAACATGAAGCATATGGAGAATAAACGTTTGTAAAAATAGTTTGTACAAGAGTAGAGAAACTCATGTGAGTGTAATACATCAGATTTTTTAATCTAAGTTGTTATTTTTTGTTTCTCGTGATGATGGAATAGTATTTTAAAAATAATTAGCAAATGAAACAACACCAACAAACATTACATAAAATATTTAGTTATATTATTTCTACTAAAATATAACTAAAGTAACTTCCACAAATATTATTAAGACCATTGTTTCAATAACGATATAGATTCAGTATAAAACTGCAATACAACTATTAGTGCTTGTTCTAATCCATAGAGAGTTGTCTGAAGGAGCCTTCGAACCCAAACAAGTCGTTGCTAGTGAGTGGCTTCAGTGGTCTTTTGGATTCATCTGCTTTAACGTTTTCTTGTTCTAGGAACCAATCTCGAAACTCCAGCAATGTTTCCTTCCAGGCATCTGTAAACAAAGCAGCACAGTGATTACCTTAAAAACTACATTTTTTATTAGCGTGAGAGAAGTTAATGGCCCTTTCAGGTTCCGGAGATGTTGAATGAAGTGAAAGTAAAGTGCCGGTATCATGGAGAACGAAATTTGTCTTCTCAGAATAAGGTAAACGTTATCAAGCAATTCACCCTGACCGGGATTCGGGGTCTATGTCCTCAGAATTATAAGGTGGACATGCTATCCCTAAAACACGCAAATGAGTTTGTACTGATTTGTCTATACCAGTTAAGTGTAATCTGTCTAGAACATGATAGAAATAGAAGCGGATGGGGTCTTAGCACCTTGACCTATGCAGATATTTTCTACCCAGGTCCCTGACGGGCGCCCCCGGGAGAGAGGGATGAGGTGAGAGGAGACAGAGGGCGGCCGAACCAGGAGCCATGATAGGCAAAGGGCAGGGTCTCTACCATTTACTGATTTGAACTCCTCAGGTGGTGGTGGTGGTACTGCCGGTTATTCTCCCCCCTCCCTGTGGGCTTACACATCACCCGGTGAGCCCGGGACCCAGAGACCGCTCGCAGTCCGGGGAAGAAGGTTTACTCAGAGCATCCTTTTCCCCTATCATGCACACGCCGAGACCTCCCGCCGACACTGGCAACCCTGAAAGAAACCCAGCAGATGAAAGGTGAAGTGAAATGGGAATAGAGATGAAATGGAGAAACAGGAAAATCAGGGGATGTAATGATCCTTTCCAGCATTCGCCTGGCGACTCAGGGAACCCCCAAAAGAAAACCCATGGGTCATTAAGGTCGGTCAAGGGAATCCTCCTGAATGTGGGCTAGAAACTTACCGCCTGAACCATCCCTCTCGCTTATAAATTAGTAGGTAGAGGAAGTACTGCAATCACCCAAAAATTCCATATCGAGATTTCACAGTAATGTTTTGAGGTTCCCTGTAGAAAGCATTTATATGAAAAAGTCGCGTAGTGTGTGTGTATGTGTGTGGAGGGGGTTAACGTAAGCATGTGAACAGTTTACCTCTAAAATGAAATGTCGGATAAATACCAAACTTTACACTTCCGTTCAATATATTTCAAGAAGTCGACACAATACCTCACTAAAATCAACTTTACATGCGTAAACCTCCTTTACTATTTATTTTTCCAAAAAGAGCTCCGACGGATTTCATTAATATGACATATGTTTAATATTTTGATATGAAACATAAAATGTATATCTTGAATTTATTGTGAATAACATGTAAAGCCCTCTTTGTTTGATTGAATTCTATATAATTTTGTACCAAAGAGAACCTTAAAGGTTACACAAACACGTATATAGGTAAACTGCATAGCGCATTAAAACACACTATTCGTGTTTTCTTTTTCGAAGCATTAGTCACTTTCGAAATGTCCCATGTCACAAGTTCAGACCTTTCCTATGCGTCATGTACCGGAAATGTTGTCCCCTTTCTTTTCTTTTCATTGTAAGAGTTTGTGCCACTAATGAACATTTCAATGTTGTTTCAGCATGTTGAAATCTTCTTGCACAATTGTAAGCATTTATTTGGTAAAATATATCATTAATAACGCAGCGAAAGTAGGATAATCATCTTTATATGAGTAGTATGATATACAGAGTGGACCATTTAAGTTGGGACTATACAATATCTCCAAAACTAAGTGTTGTAGAAAGAAATGTCCTGAATAAAATTTGCTTTATATTATGGTGGAAAGTAAATGCTATTAGTCGTGTTTTATTTGGGGGACTTTGTGATGGTCATTATAGCGACAATATAACTTTATCTTAATTGTAGGTTCCAATTTTAAAAAATATCATCTAGATATTGTCTCAAAGTGGAAGTTTTCTGAAGCTCTCTGCTTGGGCTGTCAGTCGTAGAGGCTGAGAAGAAATGCCTCTCTTTGGTGAACTTCAGAATACTGTGGGTGAAGGCAATTAATATACTGAATTCTCTTTAACAATTTGACTTTTTCTAACACAATACCTTATCGAAGTAAGCAACTTTTTCCCTTTTAAATAATAATTAAGTAGTCTGTAAGATGTATTTTATAACTTCAACTTTAGATTTTGCCGTTTACATTATTGATTATATTGCTATCCTAATTATTGATTCCTGTTACTTATAATTGTTTGCTCTATCTGGTGTGTGTTACCTTACTGTCTATGCAACGACAAGCAAGGTATATTAGCTTTTTGCCATATTCGTGGTTAAACACTGAAGAGTTTTTAACACATCAAGAGAAATGTTCACTCAATTTCGGATGTTGAACTCTCCAGTTGAATGAAAACTTCCTCAGAAGATGCTATAAATATGTGGATAGAGAAGGAAAGCATTTCCAACATATCGTATAATAAGGCACATGCTTATTGTTATTGTACTTGTAAGTTAAATGTGAGAAAGTGAGGCGATTGCGGGGATATTTTACTGTTTCCGCAGGAGCCTAAGCTGCAGCGTCAGGTGCACAAAAAGCGTGCGGTGGCCGCAATGTGAACTTTAGTTTAGTTAAACGACGCAGATCACCCTAAGAGAAAATGTGCGATTGTCGACTGCATTTAATTGATGCAGCTGGATGTAATTTTGCATTAACTATCAGAGCAGTATTAGCGTTAACAGGATATCAATCAATCTACAGCAGCAGATGACCGCTACATTGTGCAACTGACAAGAAGGGATCCAAGCCAAACAGCGGGTGCAATTGCAACCACATTTAACAGTACGCTTAGGCACGCAATCTCACGATACACAGTGGCACGGCGACTACACAGAGGTGGTCTCTTTGCCCGACTGCCACTACGTTGTGTTCCATTGATATCCGTACATCGGCGGCACCGTTTGCGATGGTCCAAGAGCATCAAAATTGGACCAACGAGGAATGGGGTCGCGTGCTCTTCTCGGATGAGAGCAGATTCAGTCTAAGTAGTGATTCTCGACGTACCTTCATCTGGCGAGAGGTGGGAATACGTAATGAACCCAGGAACATCCTTGAACATGATCGTTTTGGTGGTCCGGGTGTTATGATTTAGGGAGGCATAATGCTACATGGGCGCACCGACCTCCAAATCTTTGAACACGGTACGCTCACTGGTCAACGTTATTGTGATACTGTACTCCTTCCCTATGTGCGTCTTTTCATGGGTGCAGTCGGCTCTGACTTCATTTTTATGGATGACAATACGCGACCGCATCGAACAACGCAGGTGGAGGATCTCTTGGAACGAGAGGATATCCGGCGAATGGACTGGCTTGCCCGTTCCCCCGATTTAAATCCCATCGAACACGTGTAGGATGTTTTGGAGAGACGCATTGCATCACATCCACATGCACCAACGACCATCCAACAGCTGTCAACAGCGCTGGTGGAGGAATGGTACGTCCTACCACAAGAACTGCTTACCAGCCTTGTGGCCAGCATGGGAGCACGATGCAGAGCATGCATTGCAGTCCGTGGTGATCATACACCCTTTTAAGTACCATGTATATCTATTTCTGTAAATCTAGAGAGCCATCATATGTCGCATTGACTTTAGTGTAGCTTATGGTCTATGAATAAAAGTGACATTTCTGTTCGTCTCATTGCATATTTAGTTTAGTTGCCTACTGTAGCATGCCGTAGCAGTTGCCTCTATGTATGATTCAATTTTCATCGAGCTATGTTACTTGGCAGTGCCACAGCATGCGAAGATAACTTTCGTCCTTAGGGTTTGCACACCAGTGTATTTAGGAATATATTCTGTTTACAAATATGACTTGTAATTATTTATCCTTTATCCTTGAAATAAATTTCTTTCCCAATAAAATAGTCATACTACATGCTGTAGAACAGAAGTAAGTGCAGCTGCTTATACGCGAACTATGAAAGGAAGGAAAATAAACTGGAAGGAGGATGCAATGGGTAGGAAGACAGCGAGTTAACTATTTTTGCTAGCTGGGGTACGCTTCCTCCTTCCTTTTTCTTTGCTTTTTTGTTTTTAACGGGAGTTGGAAGTCAGTAGTAAGTGCTTTATAATTAAGTTGCCTATTTCTTATGAACCAAGCGACATCTGTAGCAGTTACAATTGATTTATTTTGTAAAACCTCTAGGTGATGTACTTATGTCCTTCTGGCTGAACGCCATACAGAAGCAGCTTATGTCATGAGTGGTGCGATCAGTGGTTTATAAAGCAACGTTGACCATTCCAGTCCAAGCTTAAGGGATCTATTAACAGCTTTGTATCCACCAGAATCCCAAGGTATTTTACTGTGATTCAACTTGAAGTAAAGTTATTTATGAAGTATTCTAACTCGTGATTTCCTTTATATATATATATATATATATATATATTTAACTTTGAAAATTTGGCAGCATTGCTCAGATTATTTTCCGCAGCCATTTAAAAATCTCATGAATGTAAAAACACGTTTCTGTAATTGTGAAGGAAGATAGATACTACTCACCCCAGTATTGTTGGGCAGGACCTGCATCTCCTCCATAATCCTCAGGTAGATATTTCTTGTCCACAAACTCATGCAGACTCTCCATTCCTTTAGGATGCACGTGTATCTAAAACAACACAATCAATAACATCATAAATAAAAATGCATTGATGTTACATACATAATTTCATAGAGTTATATTACGATATACGAGGGCAGTACCAGAAGTATCCAACCTGACATATATATATATATATATATATATATATATATATAGTGGTGGTTGTTTCAAAAAAATGACTTTGGCAGAAAGTACCACCCTTATAAAGCTTAAGCTTAAAGCTTTACGATGTTACGCTGTTTAGTATTTGTTTGGCAGCCATTAATAGAGAACTGTCTCAGTGAATTTGTAAACATGGATAAAACTGTGTGATACAAAACTTCCATTTGAGAGTCTTAGTCCAACTGATTTTTAAAGCTGAGCTAGATTCTACTATGGGGGAGTCTGCTCCTTCGTTAACAACAGTAAAATATTGGACGGTGGAGTTTAAGCGAGTCCTTGGGTGCTGCCAAGATGAACAACGTAGTGGTCGACCAAATGAGGTGACCACGCCAGAAATTGTGAAGAAAATCCTCAAAATGGTATTGGACGACTGTCGATTGAAAGTGCGCGACCTAGCAGACATCAAAAAGTGCTGTACATCGCATACTGAGAAAGCTGTGTGCAAGATGGGTGCTCACAATGGAAAAAAGCAGCATCGTGAGGATGTTTCAGACGAGTGTTTGACTATGCTTTGCGTTGATTCGTAATCATGAATGAAACATGGGTCCATCAGTTTACACTTCAGACGAAGGAACAGTCAAAACATGGATTGAAAGGGGAGAGTCGGCTCCAAAGAAGACAAAGTCAGTTCCATCTGCAGGCAAGATCATGGCGTCAGTTTTTTGGGATGCGCGTGGATTAATTTTCATTGATTATCTTCAGAAAGAAAAAGCAATCAATGGGGGATTATTATGAAAACCTATTGGAGCGTTTGAATGACGAAATCAAGCAAAACCGGCCGCATTTAGCGAAAGAAAAAATTTTGTTTCATCAAGACAATGCACCAGTTCACACATCCATTATGGTCATGACCAAAATCAATGAGTTAAAGCTCAAATTGCTTCCTCATGCACCCTATTCGCCAGATTTAGCCCCCTCTGATTATTTTCTGTTTCCAAAGTTTAGGAAATGGCTTGGTGATAACAGATTTGCTAAGAAAGAAGAGGTGGAGTCTGCAGTTGATGGATATTTTGCAGAACTCGACTTTTCTCACTATAAACAGGTATCGAAACAATTGGACATCGCTGGGAAAACTGTATCGAGCTGAAAGGAGACTGTGTAGAGAAATAAAGATGTTTTTTCCCAAAATTTTTGCGTTTTCTTTGGCAGGTCGGGTACTTCTGGGACAGCCTTCGTATGCTTGCGTATGGAAACCAAGATGCATTAGGGCCGTTGATTTAAAGTTTAACATTATGCTTCCCATTAACCGGGTATTATACGGACTCATTATATAAATAATGGGTATAAAGATAGGACTGAATTTTTAAAGTAATGAATAGCATACAATTTTCACCCGTACCTATACCATCCAAAGTTTTGTTCAAATTGGTAAAATCGTGCATTAAAGATACGTATTTTGAAGTAGGTTGTATTGTATTTCCACTTGAAGTAGTTGCAACCACGCACGATATAAAGTTCCCCGTGGCCTTCCCCCCAACATTTACGAATAAACTTTGTATTTTTATGCTTCTTTAAATATTATGTAGGTATATTTTTCCCTCGGCTGTGTCAGTATTAATTTGCAGAAACACGTATCTCATAGCAAGGGTGATGCGGCTAAAGAATGTAGGCTTACACGAATTATAATTTTTACTTCACTCCTTTTATTAATCCTTCACACGATTAAATAACACTTCACTGATATAGAGAGCTGTGAGTTTATTTACTAATTACTTGCACTTTTTAACACTTAAACTTTATAATATTCTCGCCGTAATGAATTTTATGAGTCCCACACTGAATACGTACCGAGCGAACTGCTGAGGAACGTTGCCGTCTATCGTCCGGTTAGGTACGCTGTCTACTATCGTCTGGCGTTTACCGCTTAAATCTGTAAATTTCTCTATTTCAAGCCTCTGATTGGCTAATCCTACTCCAATAGGATACTTTTAATTAACTTTCAGCTTTTTCTAGTTGTTGATTGGCTATACATAAACTGTTATAAGTATTACATGATTGTTCCAAGAATTACTAGTAGCGTTATTAAACTTTCCAATTCATTATTGCCTCAAGGTTACCTCATTGTTACCTCATTGTTAGCAAGTTTCGGCTTCTATTCTCACAGCTCCTACATTATTAAATTACGTAATACATTATTATACATGTACATAATAAAATAAACATAATACAATGACTATAACATACATTTCTTAATATTATATTATACACATATTGCTTTAAGGCGGACTGTTATTAAATTTTATATTATATAATTAGACTGAAATCATTTAAGTGTTAAAAGTACTGCCTGAATTTTATTCAACATGTAAATATCTGAAACATTTGGTATTTTTATCTACATCATTACAGCCTTGAGAAAATCAGAGGGGTTTGAAAATGTTCTCATGCAATAAATAGTTTGGGGTGAAGGATTCTTCTGTAGCCTTGGAAGATACTGAAACAAACTCAAGTTTGGTATTTATACCGAAACTTGATTTTGAGTTACTGTTCTCAGACGTACGACACACACACACACACACACACACACGCACGACACACTTTTATTTTTTTTCCTTTTATTCAGAGAATCCCAAAACGTACATTCTCGGTAAAATATCGATGTTGAATGTTTTGAGTGGAATGTAATATTTCTTCTGCTTAGTATGCTAAGTTAGTAGTGAGTTTAAGAATAGGTGAAAGCTTAAAACATTTAAATCTAATGAGAATATAAATTATGTGCAAGGGAATTTCCAAATATAATTTATTTTTTTCATCTAAATTTAAGTTTCTATATTAGTTAAAGAATAACTGATAATGAAACCCAAAGATGAAAAAATCTGAGTAATAAAGAAAATATAGAGTAATAAAATCATATTGCTCATTTTGCAAGAAGTGGAGCTCTGAAGTATTTATGTCAAGGAAGGTTAACGTAAACAACAGTTTATTTTCTCCCAATGTTTAAAAATGAAAACCAGGACATTTCTTTAAAATCTTGTTACATTGAATTTTAACATATCATTATGCCAAGTTCATTCTCTTATGCGTAATACATAATTACATAGAAGCTATTCATTACACATCACTAGCTTACATTTAAGTGGTGTATAAAAACTAATACTTTAATATTTACCCTTTCTCTGAGCTTTTGTTTGTGGATGACAGCCTTTAAAATATTCACAAAGGCGTCGATATATGCAGGTGCATTAACAAGGTGAATTCCTTTTAACCTTATGTTGAATGCTCCCTGAAAAAAGAGAGAACAGCTTTAGTTTACGCAGAGGTTGGATAACATTTATAAGCACATGAGCATGGGAAGAATTCTACCTATAGTACTGGAAATATTTATTGCGATATTTATAAGCTTTATGCTTACAACGTTTGAATATTCTTCTTTTTCTTCTTATTATTACTCTATTTTATGTCGCTTTAACTACAGGATCCTAAGGCGACGAATGCGTTAGTGGATAACCCTTAGATCGAAGTGTGGTGGACAGTTGGCCTTCTAGGTCTCATCCCTGTAACCACCGGCTTCGTCGTGTCCACAGAGACCCTAGCGCATAGCAACCGTATCCTCTGCCCCGTGCCAAACAGATGGCATTAGATTAGATGCCGTCTAGTCTAACCGCCGCCCTCACGTGGAAAGGCGGATAGTTAGCCTTCTGGGTCTCATCCCTGTAAACCGCTTCGACATGTCCACAGAGACCCTAGTGCCCAGCAACTGGGTCTTCTGCTTCGTGCTGTGCAGATAGCATTAGGGCGCCGTCCAGTCCAGCCGCCGCCCTCATATGGAAAGTCGGACAGGTAGCCTTCTAAGTCTCATTCCTGTAACCGCTTCGACGTGTCCGCAGAAACCCTAGTGCATAGCAATTAGATCTTCTGCTTCGTGCCGTGGAGATGGTATTAGGGCGCCGTCCAGTCCATACGGAAAAGCGGACAGTTAGCCTTCTAGACCTCATTCCTGTAACCCACTTCGACGTGTCCACAGAGACCCTAATGCACAGCACCCATGACATTAGGATGCCGTCTAGTCCAACCACCGTCCTCATATGGAAAGGTGGACAACCTTCTAGGTCTCATCCCTGTAACCATGCCATCTTACTTCGTCACCTGTCTACAGAGACCCTAGCCCATAACAGCCGGATCTTCTGCTTCGAGCCGTGCTGATGGCATTAAGCTGCCTCCAGTATACCTGTGGATCGATGGCACAGCATTCGCTATTACCACCTATTTTTAATTTTTGCTATTGTTTAGACAAGTTGGAACTTAGGGTCGTGGTACTGAATATCCACCCGGTATTTATCTTTGTGACTGAGGGAAACCACGAAAGGAATCTCAGACAGATTGTTTGGCGCCGAGATTTGAACCCTGGGCATCCCGAATTCGGACCACAGACGTTACCGCCTGAGCCATCGCGCTCGGTGTTTGAGTATTGTGACATTTTTCCTAAAGTACCTTTGTTAAATTCTCCCACCCCTTTCACACCAAGCCACAATATAGGGTGACCTGTTTGAGATTTCAGAAACGTAAAATGTTATATATAAAAGCATAATGCAGACATCCCTGAGCAGTTATCTGCAATATAAGCAAAAAGGATAGAAGTTAACAATGAGTGATGTAATGTGTGCGAAATGTGTCTTTTGAGACGTGTGGGTTCTCGGTTTCCAAAATAATGCAGTTATTATTGTTGATTCGGCCACTCACATAAATGTGGCTTTGACCATGAACATCCACCAATATTAATTGTTCCTTCCTGCCTCTCACATATCATGACACAAACTGCAGATGAGCTTTGTAATTACGCTGTGTCAGAGCATGCTTTCACTGAATATGGATGGAAACATCTTAGGGTACTGTCTAACAATCCTCGTAGCACGTTGCGTATGACGTATTCTGTTCTGCTGATAAGTGGTGGAGTGACTTCCATGGACTTTCACCATTTTGTCTCCTGTGCACGATAGTGCTGCCATGCCACGCGGATGAGGTTTGAAATGTCACTCATTGTTAAATTACATCCTTTCCGCTTATTTTACAACAAACTCCTCAGATGTGTACATTAACGTCTTATATATAACGTGTTATTTTTCTAACATCTCAAACGGATTATCTTATAATTGGAAACGTTTTGAATGGAATTATGTATCGTGACCTTGGATGAGCAACCTTAAACATACCAATTACTTTTCAAAGCTTAATGACAATTTAAATAAAATACAAGGGGCATTTGAAAAGTTCTCTGAATCAGCCACAGATTGCAGCAGCATTTCTAAAGCAATTTTGTTTCAAAATCAGCCATGTCTCTTGGAAATAATTGTGAAATAACATAGATATTGTTCAAGAAGCATAAAAGGTATAGCTGCTTGTTAGGGTATAGACATGTGTATACGAAAACATGCCAAATGTTTAACATCGTGGGGTTATTAAATACTTCGTAGAAAAGGGTATAAATGCAAGACCACCCCCAAAAGAAATACATGTCAAAACATTAAAACACTCTGGTGGACACTGACAAATCGTTTTTTCAACAATTTTCAGATGTATCACGGAGTTAATTCGTAGCCGTGAAAGCTTGGAAGATGATGTACGCAGTGGACGACCGAAATCCATTACAACAAAAATTATCAATAAATAAATTGCTGAAGCTCTGGGAATTTCAGGGAAACGTGTGTTTCACATGTTGAGTGAAGAGTTGGACATGAAAAAATTATCTTCAGCATAGGTGTCGCGAGTGCTATGAAAGCAAGTCAGAGCACAAATCTGTGGAGCAAATTTTGGTTCTTTCCTAAGAGATCCCACCGACTTCATGCGTCGATTTGGAACAAATGTTGAAACGTTGGTACAAAACTTCACATCTGAAACTAAACAACAGTATAAACAACGGAAGCACCAAAACTCTTCACCATCAAAGAAGGCAAATTGTGTGAAATCGCTGGCGTCGGCTTTCTGGGATGCCAAGAGTATGCTGCTAATTGGTTATCCTCTCCCTGGAAATTATAGCCCGCGCATATTGTTATACACCGGGGTGAGGACAGCTAGATATTAACTTTAGTTACCCCGGCATAAACGTTGGAGGACGTAGCGGCAGAGGCACATGAGAGATAACCGGAACTTGCTGCAAAATTTTAAGCAGGCGTGGGATTTTCATAACAAAATACACATTAAACACATTACCTGTGGTTTATTACAATTAATAAGGTGCCACTACATTGTACACAAAAGGTTACAGACAAACATTGGAGGGAGATGCCCCACACTCATACGGAAAACACATACATTCCTACACACGTCCACTCGCGCTGAAGACACACAAGACTGACGCTATTACTAGACTGGGAGGTGGGGCTAAGAAAGAAATGCCACGCCGGACGAATTCAAACTCCCAATCAAAATGATTAGTTCAACAATGTCATGCTACAGAGCAATAATGTGTCCGTCAATGCACACACACGCGCTACAATTTTATGCTAATCCTCTGGAATAACCGAAGACAAAAATACGCGAGAAAATACAGGGTTTGGCAAAGAAGAAAAGTCATCTTCCATCAAACAATACACACATTTTCACATGTTTTTTAAAATGACGAAAATCAACCAATTGAACCATCATTTACTATCACATCCACCTTATTCCCCTGGCTTGGACCTACTGAACTTCCGTCTGTATCCTATAATGAGAGAGTTCCTTAGTGAAAAGCAATGTTCGTAGGGTGATAAACTTAAATGGTAAGTTGTGTATTTTGTAGTTTGGATGAATCTGACTTCCGTGGCGGGATAAAAGACTAATTGTGCTGTTGTCAAGGGAGACTGTGTTGAAACATAAGAACAATTTAAAAAGTCTGTGGTATCATTTTGTGCCTCATTCCAAGAATTTTTCAAATAGCCATTTACAATAGACAATAACACTTTCAAATGGAGAAAATATTAATATATCAAATCAATACTGAAGTTTTAATATTTAAAGCAATAATAATTGCAAATATATAATCCGCGTAATAATTACTATAATATGTTACAAGTGTACGTTCAAACATTTATCTTGGATAAAGAGCTTTCTTAAATAATTGCATACTGCGGTGTATGAAATGCGGTTTCTAATGGAATGGAGCTGTCCACAGCACTAACACCACAACAACTAAAGCGGTCAGAACCTCCCTAAAGGTGGGTGGATGGGTGGGTAGGTCGGTAGGTAGGTCGGTCGGTAGATAGGTAGGTAGGTAGAAGAGGAACAGGGGAAGGTAAATAAATGTGTAGTACTTACAAAAGCTATAACTATTATTTTCTTGAGCAGAGCTGGAGTAAATTTGGCCAGAACTGGAGCGGTCATGTTCTTGAAATCCACAATATGAATGTCACCTGCAGGAGTATCATAACGTGATCTAATGTCGATCACCATAAATGCCATCTTGGTTACATGTACTGCATCCAATTCGGAAGGATCGGAAGTCACTAGTTTGGTTATACAAATCCGTTCGTATTTATCCGTAAGTCGAGGCATCGGCATAAAGCCTCTGAAACACATACAAATGTACCTTTAAGTTATTTAGCTTTCGGAGAGAGCGCAATATTAACCAAACATCGTGTTTAGGAAATAGTTTGTGTAATGTACATGTATAGTGGCATCTCATAAAACGGTAGTACAAGGCGGATAGACATAATAACATTCTGGTGTTGCACTCACATTACTTTCTCTACTCTTGTACAAATTATTTTTACAAACGCTTATTCTCCACCTATTTCATGTTAATCGAGATAAACATTTGCAGAAACATCTTATTACTAATTTTCTTGTAGGTGTAAGGGGAATATGGTAGGATTTAAGCGATTGTCAAGTATTTTAAAAGCTGGTTGCTATGTGAAGCATTCTATTCTCTTTGCATATCCAGGACATAAAAAACGAATAACGAATTCTCATTTGACAAAAGGTATAAGTATTGGAAAATTCAAACAAATAACAAGGAATCTCTAGGAAATGGTTAACTGGATAAAAAATGTACTAGCATAAATTGTGCTTTTTGTGTAGTAAAATTTTATTTCTCTCTTACGGTTTACCACTTATGTGAAGGTCATTCAGTATGAAAATGACTTTTGGGCATATTCCCAAAATTCAAGATATACATTTCATTTGATATAAAAATATGTTATACATATGATATTTTAATAAAAATCGTTAGTCAAAATTTTCATCTTCAGGTATGATTCCTTTGTGACAACAAACTCTTGTAGAGAAGTGAGACAGATTCCCTGCTGTTATAATGCCACGTATTGTGGTAGTCTGGAGCGGGGTGATTTTTTTGAAAACCATCGTCTTGCATTCTTGGAAGATACTAACATCAAACACAAATCGCGTATTTGTCCGACTTTTCATTTTTAGTTATGCAGATTGACAGAAAGATAAGCACACAGACAGACACACACACATGCGGACATGTTTCCAAAAGTGTTTTATTTGGATTCAGAGCACCTCAAAACATGTATTTCCAGTGAAATCCTAGTATCGAATTTTTAGTGGAATGCAATACTTTCCCTATTTAATATACATAGTAGAGAAAGTAAGAAGGCTCCAATCAATTGATCATATCTTCCCATTTTAGCATCACACTGGCCAACATGAATTTCACAGAGAAAAACAAGATATCTACGCGTCTATCATTCCGTGCTATAAACAAAAATGTCATCGTAGAAATATAAATCATTGGACTAATGGCTGGAGTTTGCGGAATAATTCCTACATATTTCATTAGAACATGGAAAACCATTGATCTACAAACACTATACACACTATAGCCATAACTCCAAAACGTGGATCGTTGATAATAATTTGAAAGAACCACTTGTATAACAATTGAAATGTGTTTATCTTCTACCGATGTTGAATGTTTACCAAACAATATTGCAGCGAAGCCCTGGGTAATAAGAATGGTTCCATTAGCAGGAGGTGCGTAGGCTCGAATGGTGGAGAATCACTGTAAGCGTGGTCGAGAGGATGCCAGGGAAATTATGGATGAAAAATAATACTCCGGATTCTGTAGTCCACACGCTTAGGCCGTTTATTACGAACAACACATTGTAAGGTCATTATTTTAAAGTCCTATTGATTTTCAGCTATTTCTCGCGATTTCATGGAAAGAATAAGAATTTTAAGGCCAGCATATAGCGTCCGGTTCTTAAACATCTAATTATTGCTGTCCTCTTTGTACCTGTAAGAAATGTGTAATGTAGCTAATTCTGCAAAGGATTATCTCAATTATAATCAGGTAGACAGAAAAGTAAGCTTTTGTAACAATAGTTTGTATACCCACAAATAAATAACAGAGGTTAGAGAAGGTCTATATATGTAACATATCAGATGTTTTTAACAACGCTACAAAAGGTTCCTTGTGGTGCATTTTTCAAATGTAACAAAACTTCATATTTACATCCCAGAAATACCACTTTAAAAATTATCGGATTTTTGCTTAATTGGGCGAGTATTATTGCAGAAAAAATTATAAACTAGTATTCTATACCGTTTTTCTTATTTCAGAGGTTAAAAACCATTTTAATTTATATACACTGCCGTTTGCGAAAATTGAAACACCAAGAAAGAATTATACGAATAAATCCAAACTTGGTGGAAGTGTAGAAGAGTGTGCAAGCAATAAGTGATTAGGTTGGCCGAGCAGAGCCCTCTCGTGTAGGTCCGACAAGGTCAGTGTTGCTCCCAGTGTAGTCAGTGCAGAGCTAACAAATAAGGTGGAAACAGTAAAGTGAGTACCAGTATGCCTCGTTGACGTCAAAGGGAGCCATATCGGCATGTGAGTGAGTTCGAATGGGGCAGAATGATTGGTCTCCGGGAAGCGGGTTTGTAATACCGTAATATTTCGGCTCGTACAGTGCATGCTGCTACGGCAGTGATGCGTGTGTGGACGCAGTGGATAGGTGAAGGTCGTACGCAGCGAAGAGCTGGTACTGGACCACGGAACATGACCACAGCAAAGGATGACAGTCATCTTGCCGGCATGGCCATGACGGACTGTACAGCTTCATCCAAAGTGTTGGCTCGATGCTGGAACACTGCAACAGGTGTTAAATTGTCTACATCAACGGTTCGTCGCTGTCTGCTGTAGGTTGGACTGGTTGCATGCATGTCATTACGTCGGCTTCCATTGTCCGGAAACCACAAGATCCTCCGATTACAATGGGCACGTGAACACCGTTACTGGGGTGCTGAGTGGCAAAATGTAGTCTTTTCGGACGAGTCCCGTTTCAACGTGTCCTACAGTAATGGCCGCATACGTGTCCGGCGGTACCATGGTAAGCGTAACATGGAGGGCTGCATTTTTGAACGGCATAGCGGACAAACACCAGGTGTGTTGGTTTGGGGCGCCATTGGTTACAACAACCGATCTCGTCTCCTACGAGTTGAGGGCACTTTGAACAGCAACCGGCACCTAACGGTGGTTGTAGAGCCTGAGGTACTCCCCCTGCTTAAGGCATCTCCACAGGCCACATTTCAACAGGGCAAAGCCCGGTCACATATTGCGAGGAATGTACAAGCCTTCTTCGAAGAACGACGTGCACCATAGCTTCCCTGGCCTGCACGTTCGCCAGACATGCCGCCCATCGAATATGTCTGGGATATGGTTGGTCGGCACCTGGTGCTTCACGGTTCTCCAGTAACCAGTGTCACGAATTTGTGGGCTCGAATACAAACTGCGTAGAGGGAAATCCCTCAGGAACCTATTCAGCACCATTTTGATTCAATTCCACGGCGCATAGCAGCTCTAATTGCAGCACATGGAGGCCACACAAAATACTGAATATTAGGACTCAAAGGTCATGTATAAATTTGAAATGTTTATCATTTGTTACTTGTCATGTACCCAACCTGTGATATTAAATTCATTAAATTCATGCGTTTTCTTCTTGGTATATACACTGCCGTTAGTGAAAATTGCAACACCACGGCGACGAACCGTTGATGCAGACAATTTCACAACTGTTGCAGTGCTCCAGCGTCGAGCCAACGCTGTGTATGAAGCTTTACGGCCCCATTATGGCCATGCGGACAAGATGACGGTCATCCCGTGCTGTGGTCATATTCCGTGGTCCAGTAGTCGCTCTTCGCTGCGTACGACCTTCATCCATCCACTGCTTCCATACACACATCACTGCCGTAGCAGTGTACGAGCCGAAATATCACGTATTACAAACCCGCTTTCCGGAGACCGATCATTCTACCCCTTTCGAACTCACTCGCATGCCGATATGGCTCCCTTTGGCGTCGACGAGACCTACAGGCACCCACTTTATTGTTTCCACCTTGTTTGACAACTCTGCACTGACTACACTGGGCGTAACCTGACCTTGTCGGGCTCTGCTCGGCCTACGTGTACCCCATCTCTCTGCCAACCTAATCACTTATTCCTTGCTCACTCGTCTACACTTTCACCAAGTTTGGAGTTGTTCGGGAAATTCTTTCTTGCTTTTGCAATTTTAAAAAGCGGCAGTATGTATGTATTATTTATATTTATTTTATATAAAATATTTTATAACCAGTTTTATTTTCTTAAAAATTCCATCGATAACTTTTACTTATTATGATTTACAGATCTAACTGATTGGTTTAAATTTGAACCGCAAGGAGAGTTTTGAACATTCACACGCGTTGTGCAATTTCTATCAGTAAATTAACGTTTAAGAGCACTTACCCAAGGCTGATTATTTTCTGGAACCACTCCGATTTAGGATCTCTATTCGAATATAACTCAGGAAGAGCAGTACGTAGGGTGTAGTACATATCAATAGCATCCTTGGCCCTCTGGATACTATTCTTGCTCCAGAGGAAGATTTGCCGATATTTGGTATCCTCTACACAGAAAGTATACTAAATTCATGTAAATGTTATGTGAGATATTTACAGTATTTGATTTCATAAGTTCATTAAAATCCCCCTTTTTCTATTTATAGTCTATCACCATTACATGTAGTAGTATTAGATAGTTTTACAACCTTAAAAACAGTGTTTCGTTATATAAGTTTGGAGTCTTGCAGTTCACTGCTATTGGAATTCCTATTTTTGAGGAAGTAATTAATAGGTCTTATATAGATCGTAGGTCTTCGTTTCGTAAACATTCGTATTCGCAAAATAAAACCACTTTTAACACCTATGGCAAGGATTTGTAAAATATCAATAATATTATATTGATTCCTTAAACTAACGGAGATCAGACTTAAAACGCGGTTCTTATAACTATAGAAATGGCGTTAAAAATCGAGATGTCATATGTTTTGATGTTTTTTTTTTTGATTCGTTAGCAGTAATTTTCAGTGAAATTATGTACACCATGTTTTGCTTTACTCCAGGCAATGATGCAAATAAGTCTACATTATATTGCGTTTTAGATTTCTGGGTAAATGCTTCTCGTGTTATTTTTATGCTGCTTCTGTAATTTCACTTCCATTTCAGCTTCTTATGAATTCATAATTTCCGCCTTTTAATCTTTATGTAGGCTATAGCAGATAAAATAATAACTTTTTAAAAAGCAGAAGACTGCCAATATATGGTATAGGTCAACTCTACAACAAATAGCGATAAATTGAAGTATGACAATTTGTAATGTGAACAGATAATGCGAGCACCATGAGAAATTAATTATGTAAAAAGACACAATGAAAAGTAAAAGCTAATCAAACAAAGTCGAGGTATTAAACATGTGCAAATATAAAGTAATTGTCATGTGATTGGACTTTAAATCAAAGTTGGTCACAATGAAGTGAGATAATCTAGACTATTACCTCTGTACACTGGAAAGAAGTTCTACCTTTAGGCCGTGCTGTAAAAAAATATTTAACTCTTTTGCTAAGGGAACTCAAGGTGTGCCATTCCGGGTGGAAACGCTATAGAGAGCTATAGTAAACCTTGTAATAGTAGTTAAATTTATTATTTACACACGACGTTGCTTTCACTTGGTGATAATCTTGAAAAAATATAGCACTATCCTATGTTTTCTTTTTATTAGGTTTACTTCCAATAATTTTATTTGATGATTTTGATTTATTAATCTAAGCGTTATTTAAGTTAGCTATTTAATTATTCCTTTTTATTACTTAAAATGCTTCAAGTGTCGTAATTTATAACCAATTAACTTGCAGTTTTAAGTAAAGCTTAAGCAATTATTACTAAAACTTCAAACACCTGTTTATGAATTGCTGTATTACCTACTATGTTATGTTTTAATAATTTGATACTCGTAAAACGGAGAAAAATATACAATTGGAGAAAGTTTATCTATCCTGGTCGTCTATCTTGAGTAGAATTTTAAGAAACAGCCAAAATAAAACTTGAGTAGAATGTAATAAACTATCTAGATTATTTAAATTAATCATTAAAGCAAAAAATAGACGCAGTTCATTGACATTTTAACTTTTTACATTACACTATCGTTCTGTAATACAAATTTCATATATCAAAACGAATGCTTTGGTTTTTAACATTTTTAAAGATGAATTACTGTCTTAAATACACTCAAATGAAACGTCCATCAGAACCTGGAATTAACACAGTCATCATGTATATACGACATGTATACTTTTTAATTCTAAATACAACTACTAATAGAATAAGTGCATTCTCCGCTATGGAGCGCCTATTGGGTCACTGAGTGCAACTTTCCATCCCTCTCATGAAACAGGTCACCAAGTACAGTAAAACAGGAATTGGGATTATATTTATATATAGTCCAAACTTGGTTGAAATCCGCAGAAAGTTAAGGGTAGTTTATATCGAGATCCTCCCACAATGTTCAGTTTTGTGGTAAACCACTGCACATACGGAGCTGAAATTTTACATCCAATTATTTTAACAAAAGTTATCGCATATTTGAAATTTGATAGAAATCAGCCGAATATTAAGCCTACTTAGATAAAGAGCGTCAAAAGGTGTTTAATAATTTATGAATCACATACTCGTATGTTTTCAAATTGAGATCAGCCGCAGTTACCCAACCAAGAGCTACTAGCTACTTTGTTACTAAAAGATACATCGCAATCAAATTATATAGGTACGTAATTGTCTAAAAGTAAATAGGGTAATAAAATAAACTGTTTTATTTAATTCATATTCTTATTAGAAGCGGAATACGACTATAATCTAAACCAGTGCAATAGACGAAACAGGGTAAGATTATTTATAGAACCGCTTCTCAGGCAGTATCTTCATGGTATAATAATTCGTGCATGCATATTCTCTGCAGATAATCTAGATTAAAAGCGCTTTAATCATGTGAATATTTTCTGAAATAAATATCTACGCCTTTTATTTTTAATTTATTGAGATAATTGAGACATTTTTAAAACAACTCAAATCCATCGGCATTCCTCGGAAATCCATGCTTTTCGGGTACACCTCAAGCTTTTTTTCACAAATTAAAACATTACTAAAGCTATCATTAAAATAAATAAATAATTGGGGAATCTAATCATTTAAGAAAGGTCCCATCTTAAGGCAACGGCATTATATCCGTTATATTCGTGTTTTTAAATGAAAACACGTGCGAAGATGCTAAATAAAACAAACAAATGCTAGGCGAAGGTTATGGATGTAATATTTTTTACATCTGCTCAAATTTTAGAGTAGTTTATTTCGGGAGACTACTAAAAATTTACGACTTCTGGGATTATTACTAAACTGTCCAATAAGCAGCGGAATACAAGACACAATGCTGCAAACTTACTTGAAATGTAACCTTATGTGTACATGTAAATTATTGATGTTTGCGGTTACTCCTGTTCAGCCTTGATATGACTATTATTATTAAAATTACAATTATTTAAATAATATAGCGTCAACCATGGAGTAATGTAAGTATTTATATGAGCTGTGCTGGCTAGATTACAGAGGCACTGCAATCGCTCGGATGAAAGAAAGAACGAAAAAATGAATGAAATAGAGAGAGAAACAAACAAACAAAACACAAAGCACACCGAGCTTCATGATTTAGACTATGATGTAAACGCTATCACTCAAACTAATACAGCGAATATACCAATATTCTTCGGAAGATGTGGTTGAGTGGCAACCCATTCCTTCAATGTTGCTATGGCTTCATCTCTCCTCTTCCGGTCCATACCAAACATAAGCCACACTTTTTCAGCATCCTCATCGCTGGGTTCCGGTAGCACTTTCAATTCTGTTAACAAACAATCACATTCCATAAGATTTCATCGGCAGTACTTGCTTACACAAGCTCGACATTCGAAATGCCTCTCAATCTCAGTTTAAAGAAAATCTTTGTCAGAAACTTGAAAGCTTATTCACTAAAGTTGGATACACACAAAACTTGGTATAAGTTCATCGTTTTTAGAGATGTCAAATGAAGATTTTTAAATAAACTCCTCCACGCCAAACTAGGCTTTGCTTGGAACATTTTTCTTAATTCTTTTTATTTTTTTCCCAAAAGGTTTATAATTATTTTGATTAAATGATCTATGTTTAAGATAGCTGTATAACTAATGAAAGGTATATATTGAACTTTCTGTCATTACCTCTTCATTCGCAATGCATTATGTATAATTGTATATTATGGATAAACTTAGAGACTTTTGGCTTACCACGCCAAAAACAGATATCTCGATAAACCCAGTAAGTAATTTAAGTAAGTAAAAACCAGTAATTTAAGTAATTATGCAATATTGGCATTATACACACATTAGGAAGGTAAAAATCGTGCATAATGGCGTCTTTCTAGCTCGGGTACGATAATGATTGTTTAGCAAGGTAATAAATCTGTTGAAACGTATCGAAATTAATTATATCTTAATTCTCTCCTATTCCTCAGAATTCCAAAACATTTTTGTAATATCGTTCTTTTTGTTCGAGTTAACAATTCCATTATCACGTTCGGTTTCAGAGACCTACGGCGATGGAGCCAAATATTTACATGTGGTACAATCTAAAAACTTACATACTTATTAAATAAAGATCTATTGCTGCATTAGTCATTTTAGAGATACATGTTGATAATGGTTTGAATTCTGTAATACTTTACAGTTTTTGCACTATTAAGCCACTATATTTATTTCTCAATACGTAATATATGAGTATGGGATTTCAAAGCCAGCATATAGCGACCCGTTTTTTCAACATTTTATTATCGCTTCAGACTTGATATAAGGTGGTTCTTAGTTGAATATAGAATAACATTTTGCAGAAAATATTTGTATAAGAAAAACAGTAAGATAAAAAACGATGTGTAGAGAACCTTGTAAATGTAACATATCATATTTTTAATTGTGGCTTAGTGGAACCCGTTATGTAACATCTGATATGTTTCACTCATATGACTTTCCCTACACCTATTTTACAATCTATTCTTACAAACGCTTATACTTCTATCTACTTCGTGTTAATCGAGATAAACAGATGTATAAATTATCGTATTGCATATTTCCTTGTAGGTAAAACGGCATTAAGGGAATACAAGTAAATTTAAGCAATTCTCAATTCTTTTACGAGCGGGTCGCCACATGATGGCTTTGAAATGGCTTCTCTTTCATGGAGAAGAGAGTGAAAGGAAAGGGGAGAAAGAAAGTAACAAATAAGGACTTCCTGTTTGAAAAATATATAACTATATGAAACTTCAAACCAATAAGGAGTAATATCTCGGAATTGGTTGAACTCCCAAATACACATAAATCGACTCAAATTTTAGAGTAGTTCATTTCGAGAACTTGCTAAAACCTTGGTTCAATAAGCAACAGAGCATAGTTAGTAGTTAGGACAGCGGCTACTCTGTATTATTATTAATTATTATTATTATTATTAATTATTATTATTAAATTACAATTATTTTAATAATTTAGGGTCAACCATGGAATTGAAAATGCGTTTTAACGAGATCTAAATTTTTGTGAAGACTAAGAGCCTATTCCAGAAAAATTCAGAACATGTATTTCATTTCTTATGAAAATATTTTAAACACACGGTGTTTTAATCACAATCGTTAAGAGTCGTTTTTGAGAAAATCAAAATTATCCAAAAATGTTTCATATAAAGGGGATTTTCTTGAAAATCTTCATGCCTCATCCTCGGAAGATGCTTAACTTAAATATTAAGTGTGGCATTTATCTGAGATTTCGTTTTTGAGTTATGCTGTTCACAGACAACACACGCACCTTTATCTAAAAATGCTTTTGGGGGTTCAGGGGACTTAAAACACATATTTCTGGTGAAAGCTGAACATTTAATTTTACTTCTCCTATTTACTATATGTAGTAGAAGCAAAGGAAGAAAAAATATATCACTTACAGTTCTTTCATAAAACACTCGCACCACAGCACGACATCTATCAACGTGTTTTGACGTTAATTTTGTAAGCATCCGTTTTACGATGCTCTCTAGCGACCATTTCTGGAACCTGTAGGACTGAGACACTATCTTGTACTTCACCTTTGCTATAAGTGCTTCGGAACTTGTTTATAGGACAGGACCTGGAATCAATTTTTTTCAGAACGTTGGATGTGGATATGCAGTTGCTGCATATATATGCTGCTTGAAATTGAAATCGTATAGGGAGACGATAATTGATCAGCATACAGATACCAAACTTGTAGCTTACAGTCGATTTAAAGCCGCATTTATTCTTTTCCCACCTCGAGAAGAGCCATGTGATGCGTCGATAAACTGGCTCTCTGCAGTGTGTATGTCGTAAGGTTACCACCCCCCAAAAAGGACATGTAGATAATACTGGATGTAAGGGCTACAGATACCCATAGATTAACTGAATGTTTCTACAGAATATAATGAAACATTACAGTAACATTAGATTACCGTAAAACATTGGTTTGCATGGGATTTTTCGTAATGTGTTTTACTAAACAAAATCGCACTTAGTCTATGAACAGTTCGAAATAAATTCAGCCGATTTCTCCTCCAACAGTTTTTGTAGAACTGAAAGTTTCGCGTAATTCAATTGAGCTTTCCCCAGAATAGCAATTGTTGCAGTTTATTACATTTTTAATGCCAAAGGGGGTTATGAAATACAAAGTCACATAATCTCCCTTATTATTGCTTTTTTAAAACATTACCGCGATTAAAGGTTATAAACACCATTTTTCTGATGAATGTTTATTGTCTCTGTCATTTACCTATGGTAGAAAATTTCATCCAAAGTTTCGACATCAAAATTTCACCAGAAATAAACATGTAGATATCCCTTGAAACACCCCCCCAAAGGAGTTTAAAAGGATCTGTACGTGTGTGTGAACAGCATAAATAAAAACAAACAAGGCGTATAAGTACCAAATTTATTTGGTATTTGGATTATACCAATGTCGCATCTTCAAAAGATGCGACTACTGAGATTTTCAAGAAAATAGCTGATCCCAACCTACCCTTCACACAGAAAACTGTTCATTAATTCTGATTTTCCTAAAACGGTTCTGAGATTTTGATGTAAATAACTTTTGTTTAAGATACTTACATGTTAATAAAATGTATATATTCAATTTTCTGCGAAAAGACTGTAAACGCCTGTTCATTCTGAATGAATATTACATAATTTTGTATTTCTGGTAGGTATACTATAAAGTCTTATACACGAAAATGTATGTCTGGTTAAAATACACATTTATCCAAATATTATTTTTGTTGCACTATTTCCGACATATTTGTTTCTATTGGTTTTAATTTTGCATCACTTTACATTTTTCGAAGGTTAGCCAACATTCATTTGTTTCTCGCGATGCATGGATTTCAAGACCGTCGATACCGACCTCTTTTTAAACATTTGATTAGAATGGATGGTGGAACGGACGGGTGGGATGGATTGGATGGGAATGGAATGGGATGGGTTGGATTGGAATGGGACGGGTGAATTGGAATGGGATGGGGTGGAATAAATTGGATTGGAATGGGATGGCTGGATGGTTTATTGCTAAAAACGTGTGTACTCTGAGTTAAGCAATACACGTTAAATATTGCAAAAATTATAAAGAGAACTTTTCTTCGGTAACATTAGAATCTCTCTTTTAAATCTGTCATAAGCAAATTCGCTTCAACATCCTTTATTTCTCTTATACCTGCAACGAAATATAAAATAAAACTATTTCTGAAAACTTTTGTCAAAATTATATTCAGGTAGATACAAAAGGTTAGTTTTTATAGGAATAGTTCGTGTAAAACAATGAGTACAGAAAGTAATGTAATGGTAACACATAAGATTTTTATTGTTGTAAACATGAAACAGTTGTTTAATAGGTGTTATCGTTTTCTGTTTGCCACAGGAAATGGCGTAGTTCCAATGCCTAAAAGGCTTGAGACAAAAGGAGAGGGTAGGGGAGAGAGAGGGAGAAAGAGAGGTAGTACAAAAGGGAGAGGCAAAGAAGTATCTTCAGTTATCGCAATGAGGCGATACACGTCTTCTGGAAGAAACAAGATGCAGTCATAAATTATTACAACCTTGTGCATTTACACAGGCGTCACAATGTTGTGAAAATTCTGCTCTACGCGGTTTTACGTAATGAACATATCCTTCTGTGCCAGTGAAGGTGAGATTATATCAGACAATTTTTTCTACTCTTAAGGAAAACGGAACTATTATTATATTTTACCCACAAGTTCGATTTCGACATTTCTATATACATGAATATCATAGCTCAAAAACAAAAACACATAAGCACTATACTTCGTTAAATGCTACAAATTCCTCTAGTGTAAAGTATAGATGTTCAGCGAACGTCTCTTGTTACAAAAAATATTTACTTACATTTTTGTTATTGCTTTCATTACCACTTACTATAGGCAGAGCAAGTGTTGCATTCCAGACAGAATTTGATAGCCAGATTTCATCGAAAATATGCGGTTTGAAGTCTTGGTTGATCCACAAAAAATAAACATCAAAATTTGAGATAAATAACACATTTCAATTTTGAGTCTCTGCTTAATCATCCCAGAAGATTTTTCAAGAACATAGTCTTAGCTCGTACTACCTTGCCACCTACTAAAAACCTTTTTCATTATTTTGCATTTACTCAAAAGTGATTCTGAGTGTTATGATAATATATTCGACATGTAAACCTTATGAATACCACACTACCTTTTTAATGATATCGTGAAAAAAATTTGAATGGTGATATCACTTCAAATAATTACAAACATTGGAAAATTCAAACCATAACACCGAATATCTCGGAAACGGTTGATTTCAGAATAAATGGTATTGAAAATAACATGCTCGTTTAAAAGAGCCCGACATTCTTTCTTTTAAAATTATTTTGTGGGCCATTTTTTCTGTCTCTTTTTGATTTATCATTAATACAAAATTATACACTATTCCTTCTGAATGAGCTGAGCTTCAAAGTAATACGTTTTATATCATACAAATATCTTAAACATACAGTAAATATCGTCTGCCATGTTTGGCAAAATCAAAAATAATGAAAGTATTTCCATGTAGAGCATATCACTCTTGAAAGATGCTGAACTTAAATACGAAGTTTGGTATCTATCTGAGTTATGCTGACTGCATAATTAATCTATTTCTGCAAACCTAAATCTCGATTAATACTAAATAAATAGAAAAATAATCTTTTGTAAGTATAGTTCCTAGAAGGTATACAGAAATAAACGATAGTGGCTAGACAAAGTCTTGCAAATGTGACACATTAGCATTTTTTCAAGATATGACTCATTTAATCTCTTTCTGAAACTTGTAGGACTGAGAAACCACCTCGTACTTCATCTTTCATTTAAGAAAATGCTTCGCACCTTGTTTTTAGCAAATGGCCCGGATTCAATGTTTACAATCTTATGTTTGTTCAAGAAGTTCGATGTGAATATGAAGTTGCTGACAGAATACCGTGCCCACTACTTGGATTTGAAATCGTGTGGCGAGATGATAATTGCTCAGCAAACCGATGCCTGCAGCTTTCTGTCAGTTTAAAACACACTTATTGTTTCCCACCTAGAGAAGAGCCATGCGTCGGTAAACCGGCTCTCTGCAGTGTGTATGTCGTAAGGCTGCCAATCACCCACCCCCCGAAAAAGGACATGTAGATAATACAGGATGAAAGGACTATAGCTGCCCATAGATTACCTAATGTTTCCACATGATATAATGTAACATTACAGTAAATTAGATTCACCTTAAGACATTGATTTGCACGAGATTTCTCATAATATGTTTTAGAAAATAAATCACACTTAAGTCTGTGAACAGTTCAAAATAAATTCATGGATTTCTTCTCTAAAATTTTGGTAGAACCAAAGAGCGCATTTTGCAATAGGGCATTCCCCGTAATCGCAGTTTTTGCAGTTTACTACATCTGACAGCTTCGGAATACGATGTCATAATAATCTCACTTATTCAGTTTAAAAAATATTACGTCATGTAAGGTTATAAGCATTATTTTCCTGACGAATGCTTACTGTCTTCACCACTTTTCTATGGTACTAGGTGGTTTCACGCAAAACCTCGATATTGAAATTTTACCAGAAACAGGCATTTAGATATTCCTTGAATCCCCCCTAAAACTCATTTTAAAAGAGTATCTGTTTCTGTACGTATGTGTGAGCAATATAAATAAAAAACCAAAAGGCGTACAAATACCACAATCTGTATCTAAGTTCAGCATTCTTCCAAAGATGCAAATGAAGATTTTCAAGATAATACCTGGTCCCAAACTAAAGTTCACCTATTAAACGTTCATTAATTCCGATTATTTTTAAAAACATTTCTATTATGATATAAATAACTCTTGTTTAAGATATTTATATGATAATAAAATGTATATCTAATTTACTGCGAAAAGTCTGTGGAAAGCTGTTCTTTCTGAATGAATATTACGTAATTTTGTATTTCTGATGGACTATAAAGTTTTATACACGAAAAATGTGGGTCTTGTTAAAAGACACAATGATGCTAAATATTATTTGTGCTACATTAATTATTTCCAATATATTTGTTTCAATTGGTTTGAATTTTGCATCATTTTACTTTTTTGAAGTGCTTGGCCAACATTCATGTGTTTCTCGCCATGCAATGTAGAGTGTAATTTCAAGGCCTTCACATAGCGTCCAGCTTTTAAACCGATGGATGGATGGATGGATGGTGCTAAAAACAAGTATATATACAACAAATGTTTAAAATTACAAAACTTCAATTTTATAAAATTACTTGACTTATAGAGAGGGTCTTTCTTCAGTATTATTAAAATAACTTTTTTAAATGTGTCATATGCAAGTTCGTCACAGCATCCTCTATCCCTCCTATACCTACAATGAAATGTGTAATGAAACTATTTCTGCAAACTTTTATCTGAATTAACTTAACGTAGATACAAAAGAACAGCTTTTATAAGAACAGTTTGTGGAAGAATGGGTACAAAAAGTCATGTAGCAGATCAGATTTTTATTGTTGGAAAACAGGAAACAAATGTTTGATGGTTACTGTCGCTTTCTGGTTACCACAAGAAGCTGTGCAGTTCAAAAGACTTAAGACAGAAAAGGAGAGGTTGGGGGAGAGACAGGGAGAAAGAGAGTTAGTGTGAACAGGACAGACAAAGAAGAAGTTTCACAGTTATCGCAATTGGGTGAGCGAAGTTGCTATTTTTACTAATTTTAAGATAAACGTTGAAGAAGAAGAAGAAGAACAACAACAACAACAACAGTAAAGTGGAAAATTCGAGAGTGGTATACAAAATTTGGGAATGCTACGCCTTCTTATGAAAAAAAGAAGACCCAGTGAACAATTATGACGACTAACTTGGGCACCTTAAATTTTGCTAATTACAGGGAAGTAGTTAATAATAGTTTCTTATGAATGTAATAGGCTTCATCCCCCCTAGGAGCCACAGGACCTTGTAGTTGGTGGGGAGGCTTCCGTGTACCAGTGATTTACTAAGCTGTGCTGGTAGAGGTACTCATGCCAGAGAGGTTCGTAATGAGGTACCAGACTAAGAAGTGCCTCAACAGAAAATCCAACCCAAAGGGACTCCCAGTTGGAGAACCTTGAGGGACTCCCAGCTGGAGGACCTTCCAGGGGCTCTGGTCCACTCAATCCAAGGTGGGAATGCATCGTGCCGAGGGATGAATGGCACTGGGGTGGTAAAAAATGCAGTGTCGTGAACGATCTCTTCAGAGCACCAGGCGACACCCTCAAGTAATTAGCCTTCCCAATATATACGGGACTCTGTATCGGGTGACTTTTATTTTCCTGCTACTAGTGGGACCAATATGGACCAAAATAAAATAATTATCACTAAGGCGGGTGAGAGAGACTCTCCAGTTGAGATAAATCTCTCACCTGACAAAGAAAAGTCAAGTGACAGAGACTCTCCAGCAGAGAGAAATCTGTCACTAGATAAACAAATGGGTGCAACAGCATCTGGAATTAATAGAATGCACCTGGACACTAAGAAGTTGTCAGGGGCAGCTAGAAGAAGAATAAAATAAACTAAGAAAATGAGTGAGGGCACAGGTAATGTAAACCCACAGAGTAAAGGGTTGGAGGTCCGTTCTGATCCAGGGACTTCTAAAAGAACCAGGACAAGTGTGGATACTCCTCCTTCGGATAAAGCCAAACCTGTTAAGAGGCCTAGGGTCAATGAACCTGGTGTCACTTACAGGGACGCTTTGGCCGCTTTTAAGATGGCAATTGTTGAAGAATCCTATCCTGAGAGAAAGCTGATTGGGGAGGACATTCGACCCATTCAGGCTGAGATTCTGAGGACGATAGATTAGGCGCCAACCAGTGAAATCTACCTAAACTCAGGTTCTTTTCTCTACAGGATTCTCTATTATTTTGATAATGAGCAGTCATGTAACTGGCTCCAAAAACATATTCAAGGAGCTAAAATCAAGGAGAGATTAGTTCTCAAAGTAGTAGATCCAAAAGATCTACCTAAGCTAATCAAGGTGGCCCTTAGGACTCGGGACATTACAACCGATGATTCTAATGTGCTGCTAAGACGCATTCAGAGATTAAACCAGGAGCTGAATATAGAGCACTGGAAAATCATTGATAAGCAGGCAGACTCCTCTGGTCAACGCCTAATCTTAATGGTGGACCAAGAGTCTGCTAAGAAGATAAAGGAGCTTGGCATGTCGGCCTATACCGGGGTAGACAGGGCCCTTTTTAAGATCCTGTCTGACCCGGAGGGGAAGGCAGTAGCAGATAAAGCCAAGAAGGCAGGCAGCGATGGCGGAGACAGTCCGGAGACGATGGAGATAGGGGACTCTGGAGGATCCGCATCGGGTACTGCTTAAGGTAAGTGTTGTGGGTTAATACAATTATGAAAATAGTTCAAATTAACTTGCAGCAATGTAAGGCAGCTTCAGCCATTCTAAGTAAGAGACTTGTTGAAGACAATGTTGATATTGCTCTCATACAGGAACCTTGGCTTTTCAGAGGTTCAATTAGAGGGATCAGTTGTACTAAGGGCACTATATATAGACCTAGTAATAATAATCCAAGATCATGCATTTATGCTAAGAATTGGATAAACGCATTGCTTCTTACTGAGCACTCTTCCAGGGATGTAACTACAATCCAAACAACAGTGGAGGAGGCAGGAGAGAGAAGAGTTTTAATACTCTCTTCCGTCTACCTCTCTTACGAAGACTCTGATCCACCATCGATAGCGGTGAGGGACCTTGTGACCCACTGCGGAGAGAATGGAAAGGAGTTAATCCTGGGGGTTGATGCCAATGCACACCACACATTGTGGGGGAGCACTGATATCAATCCCAGAGGAGAAACGTTAATGGAGTACTTGGTGAGTACAAACCTTAATATTCTAAATCGAGGTAATGAACCAACCTTTGTAACTTTGCGAAGGGAGGAAGTCATTGACATAACGATAGGAACTAATATTATTGAGAACCTAATTTCAAGTTGGCATGTATCATCGTAGATCACTCTCTCTGATCATAGATGCATATACTTCAATATTAAAGCACAAGTCACTCTACCAGTGATTTACAGAAATCCGAGGAAAACTGACTGGAACGGATATAGACGAGACCTATCAGCATTGACATCGGGTATCTCAAGGAACATTCGTTCGATATTGGATGTGGAGTTTGCCGTTGATGAAATACAACGGTCAATTCTCCTATCCTATCCTCAAAATTGTCAGCCTAAGGTAGCTTACTCGTCAAGGCTTGTGCCTTGGTGGACTAAAGAGTTAAGCAGACTTAGGAAGAAAGCAAGGAAATTATTTAGACTTGCAAAAAGAACTGGTGATTGGGATTCATATAGACAAGCCCTCACCAATTATAACAAAGAAATGCGCAAAGCCAAAAGGATTTCGTGGAGAGAGTACTGCCAGGGGATGGAGAATGTTCCCAGCAGTGCAAGATTCATGAAACACATGGCAAAGGGTGTTAAAAAATTGTGAGCACTATTAAACTGCCTGATGGCACGTACACACAGTCTGATTCTGAGAGGCTCCTGCAACTTGCGAGGGCTCACTTTCCAGACTTTAAGGTAGACAATGACAGCAATAATGTGAAGGGGCAACCAAATCTGGACCATCTTTCTTTGGGCAGAGAGGATTGGAACCTAATCAGGAGCGTAGTCAATGTCACTAAAATACGATGGGCTGTCAAGTCGTTTGGACCATATAAATCGGCAGGCCCTGATTTAATCATTCCTGCATTTCTACAATATGGTATTGATTCAGTTCAATCCCTACTTTGTGGTATTTTTAGAGTTTGCCTAGCCTATGGATATATACCCATGGCTTGTAGACAAACAAAGGTGGCGTTTATACCTAATCCAGGACGTCCTAGTTACGCCCAGGCCAAGGCTTATCGCCCTATAAGTCTCTCATCTTTTATGCTTAAAACTCTGGAGAGGTTAGTGGATAGGCACATTAGGGATTATGTTTTTATGGAACATCCATTAAACAAGTACCAATTTGCCTTTCAAATAGAGAAATCAATGGAAGCAGCACTTCATCAAGTGGTCTCGACTATTGAGAAGACGCTTAATACCAGAGAAATAGCCATTGGTGCTTTTCTTGATATTGAAGGTGCGTTTGACACGACATCTTGTGATGTCGTGTCGAACGCCCTCTATGGACACGATGTACCTTCACTTCTTTGTGAGTGGATACGTTTTGTCTTACAACATAGGAAGATAACCATGAATCTATGTGGGGAGACGCTGGATGTGTCCACGGAGAGGGGCTGCCCGCAGGGGGTGTTTTATCACCCCTGCTATGGAACCTTGTAATGGACACACTTCTTTGCGCACTCAATAGTGATGGTTACTTCACAGTTGATTTTGCAGATGATATTGCAATAATCATAAGAGGGTAATTTCATCACACGGTTTCTCAAGTGCTACAAATGGCGCTTAAGAAAGTGGAAGCTTGGTGCAAGATGAATAGTCTAACTGTTAATCCAAGCAAAACAGTAGTGGTACCCTTCACCAGGAGAAGGGGGCTGATTTAACCAGACTCTCTCTCTTTGGTGAAGTAGTGCCCTATTCAACACAAGTTAAATATCTTTGGCTTGTTTTAGACAAGAAATTATCTTGGAAACATCACATGGAATTATGTATTACCAAAGCCTACAGAGTCTTTTGGACATGTAGAGGTATGCTTGGTAATACATGGGGTCTGAAACCTAGCATAGTGTATTGGATATACACTGCCATGGTGAGACCTATATTCTCTTATGCCGCACTGATGTGGTGGCCTAGAGTTAATTTAAAGGTGTGCAGAAAGGAACTCTGTAAATTACAGAGGACCTTCTGCATTTCAATTATGGGAGCCTTCAAAACTACTCCAACTGCGGCAATGGAGATGCTGATTGGGCTCACACCTCTCCACATATGGATGAAGGCAGAAGCCATGATCGCTTATCACCGTATTTGTCGCCAAACCAAAGTGTCTAATACTGGACATATTAATCATCTCAAGCTTCCTTGGGATAAGAATGTACAACAGATACTCAACATGGGGACTGACATTCTTGAAACAAGATTCAAGTTTGATTTGAAATTTACGGTATCCTATCCACAGCGGAGTGAATGGGAAAGACTGGTAAAACCTCATAATAACAAAGGCCCAATCTTGTATACTGATGGTTCTAGAACCAAATCGGGAACGGGGGCTGGGCTTTACGGTAATGGTACCAAGATTTCTTATAGTCTTGGTACCTTAGCTACAGTTTTCCAGGCTGAGGTTTATGCAATCCTAGCCAGCGTCATGGAAAGCATTAAAAGGAGATATAAGAATAGATGTGTTATTATCCTCTCAGACAGTCAAGCTGCTCTTAAAGCACTTGAATCATCATCAATAAAATCAAAGTTCGTCTCAGAATGCCGGGAATCCTTAATGACACTGGCTGAACACAATAAGGTTCAACTTATGTGGGTGCCAGGACACATACGTATACCAGGCAATGAGAAAGCAGATGAAGCAGCCAAGATTGGCAGTGAAATCCCATTTTTTGGTCCGGAGCCTGTACTGGGAGTGTCCTACAGACCAGTGAAACAGGCTATTAAGTGCTGGGCTCAAGCAGAACACAAAAACTACTGGAACTCCATTGAGGGTTGCAGACATTCCAAGTTGTTCATTACAGACCTGGATAACAGCCGGGCAAAATACTTGCGCGTTCTTAGTAGAAGAAGACTTGCATGGGCAACAGGATTCATTACAGGACACTGTGCCCTAAAGTTTAATCTATACAGAATGGGATTGTTTAACAACCCTATCTGTAGTAGATGTCTAGAAGGAGATGAGACTGTTACTCATCTACTATGTGATTGCCCTGCTCTTGCGAATCAAAGAGCAAGTACTTTTGGCAGTCACTTTCCAAAGATAGATGTACTATCGAAAGCCTCAGTTAGCAGTCTGGTTAAGTTCATATCGAGCAACAGACTACTTAACTGATGAAAGGGAGGATGCGCAATAGATCTTAAGGTCGCAGTGCTTGGGCATAAAACCCACCCCTTCTCAAACTAGAACTAGAACTAGAATAGGCTTCATGATATTATCAAATTCCTGGTCTACGCGGTTTATACGTAAGTAACGTGACCGTTCATTGCCATTGAAGGTGAGATTATATCAGACAATTTGTCCTATAGTGAATCCTTACTGAATGCAGAAGTATTGTATTTTACTCACAAATTCGATGTCGAAATGTTTATATGAGTCGCTACTTTTCATATTTGATTCGCTATTTAAACATCCCAGGAGAAGATTCTTCAAGAACATCTTCTTACCTCATACCATTCTTTACATAGTAATGAGAGCTTTCACTGGTAAACAGATCCTTATCTTCTCAGATAGCGAGGCTGCATTTAAGGCTCTAAGTGTAATCAAAGGTAACATCAAGACTGGTTTTAAACCCATATACTCACAAGCTTAGCAAAACAGATTGCACTTCAACTCATCTGGGTGCCGGGTCACAGTGGCATAGAGGGAACTGAAAAAGCCTGATGAACTTGCAAGACAAAGAGAAGCTTCACAACTTATTGGGCCAGAGCCGCCCTAGGAAGATCTCGATGTTTAGTAAGACAGTCTATTAAGAATTGGTAAAAAGTAGAACATTATAAAACCTGGCTTAAAACTCCAGGAAACATGATAAACTATTTACTAGAAAACCATGTAACAAAAGAGCTGAAAGCTTACTTAAATGTAACAGACTTCAGCTGAGAACAATTATGCATTTCTTGCAGGACATGCTCCTGTGAAAAAGCATCTTAACACGATGGGAGTGTTTCAGGGTATCTTAGATTGCAGATTGTGCAAGAGAGAGACTGAAACAGCCCTGCATGTTGCTCCTGTGAGATCTTGCGTTACAGGAGATATATTGCTTTTGGGAAAATGTATTTAGAACCAGAGGAATTTGAAACTATATCTGTTATAAGACCGTATTCCTTGGTAAAGGGTGCAGACTTAATGAATTGGCTTTAAAACAATACAGGTAGCACAATAAGCCCAGGACTGAGGTGCGTCAGGAGCAATGAGGAAATATTTATGCTTTAAGACAACACAAGATTATACAAGAACCTTTATTTGGAAGCTTTTTCATTATTTCTCATTTACTCAGAAGTGGTTCTGAGGATTTTGATAATATACTCTGTGTTTATCTTATGCATGCCACGGTATGCGCTGGATTTGTAATTCCATATTATTTAAATGACTTCGCGAGAAGCAATTGCATTCTGACAGCACTTCAAATAATGACATATCTACATATTGAAAAACTCAAACCAATAACACTGAATATCTCGGAAACGTATTGGGAATAAATGGTGTGTTTAATAGTTATCCATATTCTTTTTTATCTTTGTAGTGCGTTTCTCTCTCTCTATCTCTCTCTCTTTAATTTACCATTTATGCAAAATTATAGAACATTCCTTCCGAATGAAGTGGACTTCAGGGACTCTTTGCAAAATATTTAAGATAAATGAGTTATTAGTGATGCAAACACATATGGTCATTTAATCAAAATCGTACAGTCATGTTTGAGAAAATAAAAAATAACGAAAGTATTTCCATGTAAAGCGTAATTTGACCTTGGTATTGTATCCCTGGAAGATACTTAACTTAAATACGAAGTTTTGTATCTATGGAAGTTATGGTTATTCAAATAGCTGCGTGATTAAACTGTTTCTGGATTAACACTGAGTAGATATAGATATAAGCTTTAGTAAGTATAGCTGCTAGAAGCTGTATAGAAATAAACGATAGTAGCTAGAGAAAGTAATGCTAACGTAGCACATTAGGTTGTTTAGGATATGACTCATAGTGATACATTTCCAGTAGTTACAGTGATGTGAAGGTGTGTGGATCTTAACTAAGTAATACCCTCATTTACTTTAGTGTATTTGAAGCCAAGCCAATAACGTTTGCATTCTGTACATCACATGAGGTTTTCAACTTCCTAGATAAAAAATGTTCTGCCCGTGTCCTGCACAATTTCCTTACAGAAAACTTTTCGCAAATTGACAAAACGTTTAATAGTAACCACTCACCTTGTGTACGGTGACATTTTAAGACCACATTCATAGTTTATATACTTATTTTGCTATAATTTGCATTTGCACATAAGAGGCTGAAAAAAGTATTCGTCTTCACTTTAAAAAACACTAATAGCCAAATAAATTTAGATAAAATTATTTCTTTAATACACAGAAAGAACTTATAGTATTACATTTTACGTGTTGCGTTTTCAAAAACTTTCATTTTTTGGGGGGTTTATCATGTTTTGAAAATTGCACTGAAGTCTCAAATGTTTCATCTGTAGTGTTTACAAAACTATTGTATACACCTTGTAGTGCAATTTTTGTGTAGTTATGATTATTTTTTTATCGATTTGTATGATTTAAACTGTCGGAAAAATACACTTGTGAAGTCATAAAATGTGAAGTATTAATGAGGAAGTTCATTGAAAATCACTTTTTTAAATTTCATTCTTCCTATAAATGAAAATCTATTTTCACATAAAAATTAGACATAGAACAAAAAACATCACTACGTTTAACACATGAAAAATACTTCTCTAAACACCAGGTACAAAAAAAGATGAAAAATCAACATAGTTTTCAAACAATAATACAAATATAAGATAATAAAATTTGCCAATACAAGTAAATTATAATAGTTTTTGTCTATTAAAGCAGAATTTTATCTCCATTAATTTAGCTACTAGAATTGTTAAAACTGTATACAAATGCTTTTGTCCGCCTCTGAAAGTACCTTCCCACAGAAGTTATCTGGACTCTCAGAGTGATGTTCTCATTTTTAAGCTTCGAATACATACTTACATACTATTCTGGAAGTTCAAAACGTATGAAATACATAAGTACTTTAATACTCATAGTTAATAACACAGAAACGTTGGTTTACCACTTCTCTGGGAAAATTTAATATGAGAAATTAAAAAAAGTATATCTTGAACTTTATGCGAATAGTCTGTGAAGTCCTCTTCATACCGACTGACTTTTTATATACATTTTTATATCACTGAGAAATTGTAAGAAATGAATGAACATTTACGGTTGGAAAAATGTAGACATGATCAAAATATGCAAATTGGTTCCAATAAAAGTTCTCATAATGTTGGTCGTTCTCGAAATATTCCATGGTGTAAGATAATACTTTCCCAAGTAAGTCTTGTGACGGCTTGTTTGACAGTTTCCGATTTCACCAGTTACCACGAATAACCATTTGAGTGTTGTTTCTGCATGTTCTGTAACTAAGTTTAATTTTAAATCAAACCTAGGTAAAAGGATATCCTGACTAATATAACACCAGTAGAAGAAACCCATTTTGTATTAATATTATAGTATATTATAATATACAACGAATACGTTATGGATAGAAAAAGTAGTATAAGCTTTGCACATCAGATAATTTTTAATCCTTGTCAACAAATTTTAAAGCTAAGCATGCCATGAAGCCTATATTATGTTAATTGTTAACGATGTAAGGCACGCGCAAGCACACTTCTACAAAACCAACTTTTTTAAAGGGGTAAAAAATTCCTTCATCGAAAAGCATGTTGACTGCCATCGAAAATCGTACCAGGCCTGTGGTAAAGTAAATAAGCACTCGGCTAACGTTTGAGGTTAACTTCAACTATTTCAAATGATATTAAAATATGTATATAACGACAACATGTAAGCTAATATGACTATGTAGTGGAATTTCAATATTATCTATCAGTAATAAACACTTGGGACTCGTATTACTACTTACCACCTCCACCACTAAGAATCCTGCTATAACTAGGTTCACTGTTTACCCATTATCACCACAAGCACCAGTATAACCGCTACTATCACCATAAGTAACAGTATAACCGCCACTATCACATTAATACTTAACAGTATAAAAGCTACTACAGCCATAAGTACCTGTATAACCACTACTACCACCACAAGTATCAGTATAAGCACCATATTACTACTATAATCACCAGTATAAACTCTACTATCACCTTAAGTACCAATGTAAGCACTACTATTATTTTAAGTATCAACATAAATACAACCACCACCGTAAGTGTCAATATAAATAATTCTACCAAAGTATACCAATATAAACACTACTACCGCCATATGTAATGAGTATAAAAACTACTATCAGCGTAAGTATCGATATAAACACTGCTACAAATATAATTCTCAATATAAACACTACTATCACCTTAAATTTAAATATCGACACTACAACCACTATAAGTATTCAGTATAAACACTATTACCACCATAAGTATTAATATAAATACTACTACCATAAGTATAAATATAAACACTATTATCAACACCATAAGTAACAGTATAAACACTACAACCATTATAAGTATCAATATGAACATTAATACCAGCAGCATAAATATCAATATAAGCACTACTATCATAAGTATCAAGATAAATACTTTTACCACCACAAGTATAAATATAAACACTATTACCATCACCATAAGTAACAGTGACAACCCTAACACCATTATAAGTATCAACATAAACACTACCACCACAAAAAACATCAGTATAAACACTACTACAACAATAAATACAATAACTAATACCACCAGTATAAATATCAATATAAACACTACTACCACCACCACCATAAGTAACAATAAAAAGCACTGCTACTACCATAAGTATTAATATAAACACTATTACCACTGCCATAAGCATCAGTATAAACACTACTACCACCATAAGTATAAATATAAAAACTAAAGAAATCGCAATAAGTATTAATATAAGCTCTACTACCATAAGTATCCATATAAACATTACTTTCGCCATAAGTATCACTATGAACACTACTATCACCATAATTATAAATATAAACACTATTACCACTACCATAAGTATCAATACAAACACTACTAGCACCATAAGTATAAATATAAAAACTAAAGAAACTGCAATGAGTATCAATATAAACACTACTACCACCATAAGTATAGTATAAACACTATAAACATCATAAGTATCACTATAAACACCACTACCAGTATCAGCAAAAACGCTACTGAAAGCATAGGAAAGTATCGGTTTAAACACTGCTACTATCATAAGCATCAGTATAAATGCTGCTACCATAAGTATCAGCATAACACTACTACCATAGGTGTCAATATAAATACTACTACCACAATATCTATCAGTATTGGTACTATCACATTAAATATGAGTATAAACATTTCTAACATCATAAGCACCAGCATGAACACTACTACCACCATAAATATCGGTATAAATAATACTTCCGTCATAAGTATCAATATAAACCCTAGGTACTTCAGGTATCAAAATAACGCCTACTACCACAACAAGTACCAATATAACAACCACTACCACCATAAATACCAGTATAACCACGACTGCTGCCATATGCACCAGTATAACTATATTACTACTAATAGAATCACCAATACTGCTACAGCCACTAACACCCTGGCAGTACCAAAAATACCACATCTTATCATTTCTACTGCCAATATTACCAGTACCGTAACCGTACCTGCCGCCACTACCGAGGTTATTACTACTATCAGCATCATCAACATAGACACCACTACCGGGACGAAGAATATTAGTGCCACAACCATCGTTATTACTACAACTACCACTACAATACTACCATCAGCACCACTACCATCAGTATCATCACCATTATTGCCTGCCTGCTGCTGCTGCTGCTGCTGCTACTGCTAGTATCGTCACCATTATTCACTACTACCGAAACCATCACTAATTATACCACCACTACCTTTATAATTAGTACCAGTACTACCTTTAATACTACTACCACCATCAATGCTACTGTCATCACCACTACTACAATCATCATCAGTATATTACTATTATCACCCCAAAGAAGTGACGTGTTGTTGAGTAAAATATGTTGAAAATGCATCTATCAGAAATGCGTGGCCTTAAATGAGTCTATTGCAACATAACTTGCCACTTAAAGTTTGGGACCTTACCTTTCGCAGTAGAAATGTCGAACTACAGTGCCTTTCTTTCACACCGCGCCCACCGAATGGCGGCTCACGCGTCGGCTCCCGCAGCTGGGAATCCCGCCGAAACAGTTATAAAATCCGCAACCGCTTCACGATTCAGGGGTCTTCCGGTGAAATCTCCATATCGAGATGCGTTTTAAACTGATCTACATTTTTTTATGTGTAGTAAGTTTTTCTCCCTCCTATACTTTACCAGTTTTACGAAATTATAAAAAAAACTGCTTCCTTACGAATGAATAGGACTTCACAGGATACTCTCAGAAAATTCAAGATAAACATTTTGGCATATAAATATCTAAAATTTGTGGGATTTTAATCAAAATCGTTATAGCCAATTTTGAGAAAATAAATAACCAAGATATTTGCATGTAAAGGATATCTCGAGGCGGGAACCGTTTTTGGAAAATCCTCGTGCCGCATCTCTTTGAAGATAGTGAGCCTAAACATCACGTATGACATTTATCTGATATTTTTTTTCCCAATGATGTTCACACACACACACACACACACACAAACACATACACCTGGACTTTATCTAAAAATGCTTTGAACTCAGGGGACTTTAAAATGTACCCATATTTGCGGTGAAATAAATCACTTCCACTACTTACTATGTACGCGGTAGAGAAAACAGAAAGAAACACAGATCACCTCTCTGGAATATTAGTGCAGATTTTCAGAATTTCCCACATTAAGAATGCTTAGAACGCCAGTAATAATTGTTATTATATTAATTTCTGATACCAGGGACACTTACTTGCTGGATACATCTCCAGATGCTGTTCGCTTCTGAACTGAAGAGTGAAAACTGCTGCTATGTTGAAACTATGAAACCTGTTTCAGAACAACATGGGCTCAACACTTCCTTCGGGCCAACTATTTTTATTAAAAAGTATTCAAGGTTATAGAATACATGTAGATAATTAATATACGTCTATTTGTAAATTACTTGTTGCTTGCATTATTATAATACACTTTGTTTTCTATTCCAACAGTTAAAGGGAAATGTACGCAGTTGGTTTCACAAAACCGAATTTTCTACAATTTTTATTGTGTAGAGTACGCATTTGAGAGCATATACAGGGGTATTTTGTTTCTGTTCCACCTCTAAGTTCATTAAAAGATTTAAACGCCTTGGCGGCGCAGATCAGGCACCAGCTGTTTGTGTGTATTTGTATTGATATATTCTTAGTTATTAAATTAAACTGTAAATTCTTTTAACTATTACAAATTGTATATTTAACGTAAACCCCAAAATCAATAATAATTAAATCTTAATTTATAACTTAGTATAACAATACCATGTTTCAAGAATTCATGAAAGACGTCTGACATCGGGTGCTTCTATCTGCTCCGTCATCATCCAGGCGTGCCATACACTGATTATTTAACGTGGGCTCACCCCATTCTAATCCACAAGCGAGAAAGAGCGCACAATGAGTCTAGTCACACTCCACCAACAGTATACAACCGTGAAATAGAGGCTGTCTAAGAGAGCAGTTCGACATGTACAGATGGCTCCAAATGTTTTCCGTTCCACCTGAAGGGGGTAAGCGGGGTGTCTTATCGAGAGGTTATCCAGGTGCCTTAGCTCATACCTGCTCTACAAGGTGAGGGAATGTAATAATGATACATAAATATCATTCCAACACATTCCCCTTAGATTTGGCTCTAGGAATGTAATAACCGAGAAAAGAAAACAGCAATAACATTACAGCACAGCAACATATGCAGTATATAAACTAATTTTTAAGAACTAGAGGCATCTTATTTATCATTGTATAACAAGCAAGTGCTAAAACAAAATGGTTTGGTTTTCAATATTCACTCCTTACCCTACCCATTAACAACTAACATAGTTTCTTTATTTTCATAATGTCCTTATGAAGTATATTTTTCCGTGCATCGTGACAACAATTATTTAGGCCAGGAATTATTTAAAGTTACAGTCCAAGTTACACTTTTTCCTATTTGGTTGCATGCAAGATGCCGTAACAACAAACAGCCGCTTATCTATACCAGAACTCATCTTTTTACTGTCTCTACTATTTACCTATAATAAGTAGGGAAGGTATTGTATTCCAACCAAGAATTAAAAAACGAGATTAACCGTAAATACACGTTTTGAGACTCACTGAATCCAAAGAAAGCGTTTTTACTTTCCCTACTACGCACTTAGAGCAAGTAGAGGAAGTATTGCATTCCACCCAAAAATTCAATAAGGAGGCTCACCGGAAATACACGCTTTGAGACCTCATGAATCGAAAGAAAGCATTTTTACCTTCTCCACTACATAGCTACAGGAGGTAGATAAAAGTATCGTATTCCACCCAAAATTCAGTAAAGAGATTTACCGGAAATACACGTTTTGAGGCTCCCTAAACTAAAGAAACGTTTTTACTTTTTCTACTGCGTAGCTAATGGAGGTGGTGGAAGTATTGTGTTCCATCCAAAACTTCAATAAAGATATTCATCGGAAATGCACGTTTTGAGACCCCTAAATCCAAAGAAAGCATTTTTACTTTCTCTACTATAGCTGCAGGAGGTGGAGAAAGTATTGTATTCCACTCAAAAATTCAATACAGAGATTCACCGGAAATACACGGTTCGAGACTCCCTGAAACCAAATAAAGCATTTTTACTTTCTCTACTAGCAGATACAGTAAGTAAAGAAAGTATTGTATTCCACCCAAAAAATCATAACGAGATTCACCGAAAATACACGTTTTGAGACCCCCTGAATCCAAAGTAATCATTTTTGCTTTCTCTACTACGTAGCTACAGTAAGTAGGGAAAGTATTGTGTTCTACCGAAAATTTGAATATTGAAATTCACCGGATATACACGTTTTGAGGCCCCGGAAACCATAGAAAGCGTTTTTGTTTTCCCTACTACGTAGCTGCAGTAAGTAGAGAAAGTATTGTGTTTCATCCAAAAATTCAATAAAGAGATTCACCGGTAATACATATTTTGAGATTCCTGAAACCAAAGAAAGCGTTTTTATTTTCCCTACTACGTAGCTACAGTAAGTAGGGAAAGTTTTTGTTCCACCCAAAAAATTAATAATGAGGTTCATAGGAAACACACATTTTGAGACCCCCTGAATCCAAAATAAGCATTTTGTTAGCGTTACCACGTAGCTACAGTAAGTAGACAAAGTATTGTGTTCTACCTAAATATTCAATGTCGTAATTTCACCAGAAACAACGCTTGCGGCTCCCGGAATCCAATGAATTTATTTTTACAAAAACGTCCAAGTGTGTGTGTGTGTGTGTTTGTTTGTTTGTTTGTTTGTGTATCCGCGAACAGTATAACTCAAAAACAAAAATTTGGCTAAAATCAAACTTAGTGTTTAAGTTCAACTTCTTTCAAGAAAGCGACACGGAGATTTTAAAGAAAATCCCCCACTCCAAATGACCTTTACATTGGGCATTTTTCGAACTTTTTTGTTCTTTCAAAAATGGCTCTAAGGATTTAAATTAAAATACATATGTTTAAGCTAATTTTAATGATAATAATATCTTTAATATATCTTTAATTTTCTAGGAATAGCCTGTAAATTCGTATTTATTGTGAATGACTTTTGATAACTAGTAAATCGTAAGAGAGAGACAAAATCTTACTGTACAACAAATGTAGATTTTGATAAAGCGCAAAGTTTATATCAAATAACATTTTTATTTTAATGTCAAATTACATATTTATATTTTACCTACTCTGAAATATTTTTTGTTATTAGTTTGAGTTTTCAAATACTTTATACTTCTCTCAACTACAAATAGCTATTGTTTATCTTTCCTTGCTTTCTTAATTACTTTCTTATTTCTCTTACTTCCCTAACTTCCCTTTTGCCCTTCCTTCCTCCTTTCCTTCTTTATTTCTTTCTTTATCGTGTTCATATAAACAGAACAGAATCTCAAAGCTATCACCTCTGTGACTTGCATTCGGGAGGTCATGAGTTCGATTCCTATGGCCGACGTTCCTGATCCATGTTTTTTCGGGGGTTTTCCCGGATCACCAGGCAAATGCTCGGAAGTATTCTCACATCCCCAAATTTCCTGCCCCTCCATTTCATCTCCATTCGCATTTCTCTTCAACTTTCATCCATTAGTTTCTTTCAGGTTTGGAAGTGTCAGATATGGTGTTTCGGTGCACTTTGGCAGGAGAAAAAGGATGCTCTTAGTGATTCTCTCCGTTCCTCGAGGGTTTCGGCTGGCTATCGGGGTATCCTAACTCCCTTGAGGGGCGTTGGACCCCTCTGTGCGGGGAAGGTTCCCCGGTCTGCTTGTCCGTCTGACGGGAAGTAGATTAAACACCTTTTCAGTTGTTAGAATATTATTATTGGATTGAATATCACTTATATTTATAAGTTTCGTTATATTAATTTCATCTCAAAGAGAAATTCAAAAATTTCATTAATAAGTTTACAATTTTATCACCTAACTTCAGTCATTTTTCACTATCTGGAAACTTAGGGACCCTGCCATTCTTGTGCCGTCACTCTAGTTCGGGTTGCCCGGTGTCTCCTCTCGCCTCATCCTTCCTCCCGGAGACACCCCCTTGTGAGATTTAGGCACATTATCCACTATGTGGATCACTGCCGAGTCCCCTCTTTAGCCAACCAATCCAAAGCTATCACATAGCGATCAGCTTTAAGGGGTTTGGCGAATAGCTTCATATGTTCTCCACTTATACCTACAACGAATTGCGTGAATAAGTGACGAAGGATTATCCGTATTAACATGAAATAGATGCAAGAATAAGCTTTGTAAGAATAGTTTATGGAAGAGTGAGTAGAGGAAGTCATGTGAATGCAACACATATTTTATAGCAAAAGCTCCATGTGCTTGTAGGTTTTGTGAACAACATAACTCCAGAACGACAAGTCGATTAAACACCAAACTTGATATTTAAGTTCACCATCTTCCAAAGATGTGACACAGAGATTTTCAAGAAAATCTTCCCCACCCCAAACAACCCTTTACATGGAGAAATGTTCGAAATTTATTTTGTCAAAAATGGCAATATTTTGCAATGCTCTCTGTTTAAGATATTTTCATGACAAACGAAATATACATTTTGAATTTTCTGAGAAGAGTCTCTCAAGTCCTTTTCGTTATGAATGACTTTTGTACAACTGTAAAGTTTTGCTACACAATAAATGCAGACCCCGTTAAAGCACGTTGTTTGTTGTACATATATTTTATGAGATTCACTATTTCCCAGAAATTTTTTGTTATTTATTTGAATACTTTTTGTAACTGAGAAGTCGCTATTGGTTTTGTTTTTGTCGCGGTCATACAAACAGCACGGAGTTTCAAAGTATCACGTAGTGACATGTTTTTTGAAAATGAGACTATCCCTTTATCAACGTATACTACAACGAAATGTGTAAATGTGACCTTTTTTGGGGGGTATTTAATTAAGGTATGTTAACCGTGTAGGGTATTACGGATAGTGAATGAACGAAATGGCTAAAATGATACTCAAATGGTCCAGAGGTCCTAGAGCTTATATCTGATATTTATCTTCTAAGGATTTCAGGAAACCCTGGAAGAAACTTTATCCAGAGAACTCACTGTAACCGAGATTCAAACTCTGGACTTTTGAATGTGAGCCAGAGAAGGGCTAAATGTGAATTGGAAGTTTATCTGGATTATAAGAAGTATACAGAAAAATATGATTTAGTAAAAATAATTTGTAGAATGGTGAGAAGAGAAAGTTATGTGAATGCAACACATTAGATTTTTTTCGTGGTAAGGTAATGAGCTTGGAGTTTCGAAGGCACCAAATAAAAATCTGACTATCATTTGAGCTACTGCATTATTCTTATACTTACAACAAAGTTTGTAATGGCAGTTCATCTCATTTAACAAGAAGACTTTCACTCAAGCCGTGTGCAGGACAAGGTTGCAAAGATAGAATCAGCTTGAAACATACAGGCATAGCCCGAGATTTGAACTACCGATCTTCCAGTTTCCTTCCAGGTGGCGCTGCGGTAACGCGTGCGACTCGTATTCGGAACATCCCTAGTTTGCTTCCCGGCGACCGCCCACTCTGACCCATGGATATTTTCGGGAGTTTTCCTGGGTCTTCAGGCGAATGCTGACTCTCTCAGCCCCCGAATATCGTTCCATTCCTCATTTCATTCATCCTTAACCCCGTTAGGTCTGTTTCAGGGTTGGAAGTGTCGGCGATGGTGTTCCGGTGCGGCGTGGCAGGGAAAAAGAATGATCTCTGTAGAACCTCATCCGTCTCTAGATCTTCGGCTGATTGCCGGCGTATACGGACCGCCTCTTGGAGGGCATTGGACCCTATGTGTAGGGTGGGGTCCCCGTTTGCCTGCCCGACTGTCGGGGCGTCTCAATCTGGAAAATTTAGGAACCTTGTCATTGCTGTGCTGTCACTTCTGGTTCCGGCCGTCCGGTGTCCCTCCCTCCCCTTCCCCGGGGGCTTCCCCACGAGGGACACAAGCACAATATCGTCATTCACTGGATCCGGGTTGAATCTCCTCCGTTACACATCCCATTTCATTCCAGACAAGGGAAGAGAAGCATTTTAACAATTCAGTAGGTTTGCTTCAGATTTGTAATTTGAAAGCAAGTTTACTTTTGAAAGCAATTTAATTTTCAGAATAAAATGCTTTCAAATGAACAAATTGCAGCAAAAGCACATCAACCGTTCTGCATTAACACTTTCGGATCACTATTTTGAAAATGTAGCTTATATGTTGAGGCAGTATTTTATATCACAACACTGTGAATGCCAGAGTGATTATAGTGTAAATTAGCATTATTGTATGACAATGATTTGAGATGTTTGTTAACTATAAGCATTGTTAGGAAATAAGTTTACACGGCCTCACTGAAACTGACAATAGGAGCGGGTAAGGGGGTGAGTTATTTATCAATTAGAAGAGACAAACAAATGACGTCAAAGTAGCGTGCCTTTCTTTAGAAATGGAGGGAATATCTTCCCTAGAGCATATGTGTTTGCAATTTTGATTGGATGACGAAATAGACGCTAATGTTGGTGTGATTTATTAACCAATAGCAGCTCTATTATAATTTTTAGTCATATCGGGGTGAGGGAGTATAAATTCTGGAGCCAAAGACAAATAACGCGCAGTTCTAAGGAATCATTCACAAGGCAAATGTCGCGCAGTTCTAAGAAATCTCTCTCGCGAGTTACACGTCGGGCAGTTCTAAAAAAGCATTCACGAAGTACACGTTACGAAATTCTACAGCATATCTCGCGTTGTAAAGTTAGTTACAAAAATGTGAAATACGCGAATTAATAGTGCGTGGCAAATAAGTGATTGTAGTTACATTCGAAAATATAACAGTTTCTGTCAGGCGTGTATCAAGATTAAATATATGAAATTAATTAAGTGTGACGGCAATAAAAGTGTAAAAACAAATTCTTTTATCAGTGTTATCTTTTAGTAACAACTCCTTTCCCTTTACACACCCTGTTCAAGAGATATTTGCTCGACTGAGTAATAATAGCTAGCCGGAGGACAAAGAACTCAAAATTAAAAATAGTAAAACAATAACAGGCGCTCAGCAAATAAGATAATACGAACAGGTACTGCGACAATGTTACCCTAACCGAAAAAAATCTGATGTGTTACACTCACATGACTTTCTCTACTCTTGTACAATCTATTTTTACAAACGCCTATTCTCCATATGCTTCATGTTAATCGAGATGTCAATCTTATTGGTAATTTTCTTGTAGATGCAAGGGAAACATGGTAACTTTTAAGCGATAGTCAAATATTTTAACGCTGGTTGCTATGTGGCGAATTCCATTCTCTTTGCATGTCCAGGACATAAAAAAATCTGATGTGTTACACTCACATGACTTTCTCTACCCTTGTACAAACTATTTTTACAAACGCTTATTCTCCATATGCTTCATGTTAATGGAGATATCGAGATGTCAATCTTATTGATAATTTTCTTGTAGATGCAAGGGGAATATGGTAGGTTTTAAGCGATAGTCAAATATTTTAACGCTGGTTGCTATGTGGCGCATTCCATTCTCTTTGCATGTCCAGAACATAAAAAAAATGAATAACGAAGTTGAGAAAAAGTATAAGTATTGGAAAATTTAAGGGAATAACTGGCAATATCTCGCAAAGCTTCACTCAACAAAAGAAATGTATATGACATAAATTATGTATTTTAACGCGATCTACATTTTTCGTGTAGTAAAATTTTGTCTATCTGTTATGGTTTACCAGTTATGAAAAAGTCGTTCATAATGAAGAATACTTTTGGAGACATTCCCAGAAAATTCGAGATATACATTTTATTTGCCATGACAATATCTTAAACATATGATATTTTAATCAATATCGTTAGAGCCGTTTTTGAGAAAATTAAAATTTTCGAAAAATGTTCCATGTAAAGGGTAGTCTGGGTTGGGGGATTTTCTTGAAAACCTTCGTGTCGCATCTCTGAAAGATACTGAACCTAAATACCAGCTTTGGTGTTTATCCGACTCTTCGTTTTTGAGTTATGCTGTTCACAGACACACAGACACACACACAGACACACAGACAGACACACACACGGACATGTTTCCAAAAATGCTTTTTTTGGATTCAGTGAGTCTCAAAACATGTATTTCCGGTGAAATCTCGGTATCGAAATTTTGGGTGGAATACAATACTTCCCCTACTTACTATACGTAGTAGAGAAAGTAAAAATGAATAACGAATTTGAGAAGAAGTATAAGTATTGGAAAATTTAAGGAAATAACAAGCAATATCTCGAAAACGGTTCACTCAACAAAAGAAATGTATATGACATAATTTGTGTATTTTAATGCGATCTACATTTTTTGTGTAGTAAAATTTTGTCTCTCTCTTATGGTTTACCAGTTATGCAAAAGTCGTTCACAATGAAGAATACTTTTGGAGACATTCCCAGAAAATTCGAGATATACATTTCATTTCTCATGACATTATCTTAAACATATGATATTTTAATCAAAATCGTTAGAGCCATTTTTGAGAAAATTAAAATTTTCGAAAAATCTTCCATGTAAAGGGTAGTCTGGGGTGGGGGGATTTTCTTGAAAACCTTCGTGTCGCATGTCTGGAAGATACTGAACCTAAATACCAAGTTTGGTGTTTATCCGACTGTTCGTTTTTGAGTTATGCTGTTCACAGACACACACACACACACAAAGACACACACACGGACATGTTTCCAAAAATGCTTTTTTTGGATTCAGGAGGTCTCAAAACATGTATTTCCGGCGAAATCTCGGTATCGAATTTTTGGGTGGAATGCAATACTTCCCCTACTTACTATACGTAGTAGAGAAAGTAAAAACGGCTACATAGAGATGCATATTTTGCGTTAAACGTTGTTTCCTCGTATCTATTAACATTTTCTCCTTTTAGATGCAATAGCTGTTTTACTCTACGTCCACTATATTGTTGCTACGGTTTTTCTTCCTTTGTCTTGTGAGTGTGTGAAGGAGGACGCAAAGGATATCTCATTTTGAAGAAAACTGAATGTTGCACTTAATTGTGTTCAAACTCCTTCAAAAGTTTGACATTAATATTATTAATGGTAATTATGAAACGATTATTATTATTATTATTATTTTATTAGCAACAAACGTTAAAAACAAGGTATACATAATGTGCACCTTGTTTCTCAAGAAAATTACTGAATGATGCATCAAAATTCTGAAGCACCCGGATAAACACTGCAATATTTGATTTTTAAACAACATATTCTGTAAAAAAAATATCAATTTATTACGCTTGAATAAATCTAGTAAAAAGAAAAGATTCTTTCCTCTTAGAGCCAGTTGCAGAATTATACGAACATACACAAAAGTAAATGTGACCTTTGAGCTGCACTTACTGTCGGCTATACCACGGCTTGACTAGTCGAGAAGACATTCCTTCCCTTTCTTCCTCTACACTCCCTAGTCCATCGGAAAACATTTGGAACCTTCTGTACCAATTGACTTTCAGCTTTCCAGTACTATATAAATCGTCCAGCTAAGGCAACATCAGTCCAAGAGAGTTGCCAATATAATATAATTACATTTTTTCTGCTGCTTTCAAAATAAAAAAAACATATAGGTCACTCTATAATAATAATAATAATAATAATAATAATAATAATAATAATAATAATAATAATTCCTATATCAGAAAATCAGATCTTAAGCCATTAATGTAATAACTGTGATATAGAACAAAAATACGACGAAAGGCATAACTCTGCAATTTATTTCTAGAATAAAACCGCTAGAGCAAAATAAAAATATTGATTGAACCTGCTAATCAGAGCAGATCAACAAAGCTTTCCCAAGTAAGCCTTATGACAGGCTTGTTTGAAAGTTGCCGATTCTCACAGTTACGATGAAAGTTGTTTCCGCATGTTCTATGTAACTGAGCGTTTATTCCTTAATTTTAAATCAACCATAGGTAAAAGCATATCCTGGCTAATATAACACCAGTAGAAGAATCATATTTTGTATTAATGTTATAGTATATTATAAAAATATGTTATAAATAGTGAAAGTAGTGTAAGCTTTGCACATCAGATAACTTTTTAATCCGTGTTCAACAAATTATAAACCTACGCATGCATTATATAAAGTGGCCATGAAACCTGCTCAAGCGTTGGTCCAGCTATTATGTTAATTGTGAACGTTGTAAGGCAGCGCAAGCACGCTTCTATAAAAAAAATCTGCTTTCACGGGATAAAAGAATTCCTTCGTCGAAAAACATGTTAACTATTATCGAAAACCGAACCAGGCCTGTGGTAAAGTAAGCAAGCACTCGGCTAACGGTTGTGATTAACTTCAGCTATTTCAAATAATATGAAACTAAGTATAATCCAATAACATGTAAGCTAATGTGACTATGAAGTGGAATTTCAATATTACCTATCAATAATAAACACTTGGGATACGTATTACTACTTACTATCTCCACCACTAGATTCATTGTTTACCCTCCATCACCATAAGTACCAGTACAACCACGACTACCACCGTATGTAACAGTGTAACCGCTACTACCACCATAAGTAACAGTATAAAAGCTACTACCACCATAAGTAACAGTATAAAAGCTACTACCACCATAAGTAGATATGAATATAAATACTACTATCACATAGTATCAGTATAAACACTATTATCATAAGTATCAACATAAATAATACTACCACCACAAGTACCAATATAACAATCACTGCCACTGTAATTACCACTACTACCATATACATCAATATAGCCACTGTTACTACTAAAATATACTGCCAGAATCACTAAAACCCTAGCAGTACCAAAAATACTACATCTTGATTGTCCTGTTGAAATGTGGCCTGTGGAGATGCCTTAAGCAGGGGGAGTACCTTAAGCTCTACAACCACCGTTAGGTACTGGTTGCTGTTCAAAGTGCCCTCAATTCGTAGGAGGCGAAATCGGGTGCTGTAACCAATAGCGCCCCAAACCATCACTCCTGATGTTTGTCCGCTATGCCGCTCAACAATGCAGTCCTCTAAGTTGCGCTCACCACGGTACCGCCGGACACGTATGCGGCCATCCCTGTAGGACACGTTGAAGCGGGACTCGTCTGAGAACACTACATTTTGCCACTCAGTATCCCAGTGACGGTGTTCACGTGCCCATTGCAGTCGGAGGAGCTTGTGGTTTCTGACAATGGAATCCGGCGTATGGTACGCATGCAACAGTCCAACCTGCAGCAGACAGCGACGAACTGTTGATGCAGACATGTTCACACCTGTTGCAGTGCTCCAGCGTTGAACCGAAACTGTGGATGAAGCTATACGGTCTGTTATGTTCAGCGGACAGGATGACGGTCATTCCGTGCTGTGGTCATGTTCCGTGGTTCAGTATCCGCTCTTCACTGCGTACGACCTTCAGATATCCACTGCTTCCACCCACGCATCACTGTCGTAACAGCATGCCCTGTACGAGCCGAAATGTCACAGTATGACAAACCCGCTTCCCGGAGACCGATCATTCTGCCCCGTTCGAACTCACATGCCGATATGGCTCCCTTTGACTTTGCCGAGGCATACTCGTAATCACTATATTGTTTCCACCTTAATTGACAGCTCTGCACTGACTACACTGGGCGCAACACTGACCTTGTCGGACCAACACGAGAGGGGTCTGTTCGGCCTACATATACCCCATCTCTCTGCAAACTTAATCACCCATTGTTTGCACACTCTTCTATACTTCCACCAAGTTTGGAGGTATTCGGGAACTTCTTTCTTGGTGTTGCAATTTTCACGAACGGTCGTGTATATACTTGATTATAATTGAGATAAATCTTTTCAGAAATAGCTGCATTACACATTTCGTTATAGATACAAAGGTAACAGCAATAGTCAAAATGTTTAAGAACTGGACATTACGATATATGCCATACTGTTCCCATGCAAACGCGAGAAAGGACTGAAAATCGACAGGTCCTGAAAAGCATGACAAAAAATTGAACAATTCGAACCATTAATAACGGATATCTCGGAAATGGTTTCTGCCACAAAAAGTTATTTGAAGTAAATTGTGTATTTTAAAGAGATCTACATTTTTTGTGTGGTAGGTTTCCATTTATCGTTTAACGCTTACCAGTTAGACAAGATTATACAAAATGCCTTTCAAATGACAGGACTTCACAGGCTATACCCAGAAAATTCAATTCACACATTTTATTGTCCCATAGATTTATTAAATATGTAGCATTTTAACCAAATCTTAATACCCATTTTTAAAAAATAAAAATGTTCAAAATACGTTACATGTAAAGTTTAGTTCCGGGTTGGCGTATTTTTTTGAAAATCCTCATGTCGCATCCTTGGATGGTACTGAACTTAAATGCCATGGTGTTGGTTCGTTTTTACTTACGCTGTTGACAGACATACAGGCATATACGCGGACCTTTTTTCTAAAATCAGATGTGTTACATTCACATGATTTTCTCTACCCTCCATCGCTGATTAGTCGGTATATAAATTATTCTTACCAAAGCTTATTTTTTCACGTACTTCGTTCTAATTGAAGTAAATCTTTCCGGAAATAGCTACATTGCACATATAATTATAGACACAAAGGGAATAGCGATTGTCGAATGTTTTAAAACTGGACGTTGTATGCATGGCTTTAAAATTCCTCACTGTTTCCATGAACATAAGAAACAAGGGGACTGCGCCCCCAATTGACCCAGGGGAGCGGGCGTCATCCGAGTAACACACTCACCCCCGAAAGCTTTTCCATGGCCGACATCTGGTTGCCTAAATCGACCCCACATTACAGAGTGTAATTGGATACACCATTTACGCACATCAACCCCCCAAAAGGAAGACTATCGAACAACTTCGGTAGGGCCGACAGTCTCCAGCTACCGTCTACCGGCTATCCAGGGTGGTACCGGAAGACCTTGAGGTGTCTCACAACCCCGCCTGGACGGAAACCGCCCAGACATACCCAATCTCATGGGTATCGGGAACCACTACCCCGCTGAGTCCAACCCAATCCAAGCGACACCCCTACGGATGGGGCTCGGACCTTTGGCCCAGTGCACTTCTAGTCACGTTAGAAATACCACGAGTGCATAGGATCCGCAGCGCCCGCACCACGGCAGCTGAAGGGGTCGAAGCCGCCCCCCCTATGGAAACTTCAATTTAAAGTCGACAGGACTTTAAAAGAACGGCTAACGGTTGAATAAATGCAATCGTTAATAACTGATATCTCGGAAATGGCTGATGCCACAAAAAATATTTAAAATGTGTTGTGTGTTATAAACAGATCTACATGTTCTGCGAAGTACGTCTTCGTTTATCGTTTAACGTCTATCAGTTATACAAGATTATACCAAGCTCCTCCCGAGTGAAGAGAACTTCGAAGGATATTCCCAGAAAATTCAAGATATACATTTGATTTTTCATGCAAGTATCTTTAATATATGATATTTTAATCAAAATTGATACAGCCATTTTTTGAAAATCAAAATTTTCAAAATTTGTAGCATGTAAAGGGTAGTTTGGGGTGGAGGAATTTTCTCGAAAAATCTTCATGTGATATCTTTGGAAGGTTTTAAACTTAAATACCACCTTTGGTATCTGTCCGACTTACCGTTTTTGAGTTATACTGTTCACAGGCACACTTAGACACACACACCACACACACACACACATGGACTGTTTTCTAAAAATGATTTTTTGGATTCCGGGACCTCAAAATTGTATTTTCGGTGAAATCACAGTATCGAATTTTTGGGTAGAATGCAATACCTTGTCCACCTATTAGGTACGTGATAGAAAACGTATCAACCCTAACCCATAACAAAGGATATTTCACATATTTCACAAATGACTCGTGCCACAAAAAGTTACCTGTAATTTATTGTGCGTTTTAAACAGATATACATTTTTTGAGTAGTAAGTTTTTCTCTCTCCTATACTTTACCTGTTTTACGAAATTATAAAAAAGACGCTTCCTTCCTAATGAATAGGACTTCACAGGCTACTCTCAGGGAATTCAAGATAAACATTTTGTCATATAAATATCTAAAGTATGTCGGATTTTAATCAAAATCGTTGTAACGGATTTTGAGAAAATAAACAACAAAGATATTTGCATGTAACGCATATCTCGAGACGAGAGGACTTTTTGGAAATTCCTCGTGTCGCAACTCTGTGAAGATAGTGGGCCTAAACATCAAGTATGACATTTATCTGACATTTCTTTTAGAGTGGTGCTATTCATACACACACACATACACAGGGCCTTTCTCTACGATGCTTTGGACTCAGGGAACTTAAAAATATATATATTTGCGGTGAAATGCATCAATTCCATTACCTATTAGGTACGCAGTAGAGAAAATAAAAGGAAATGAAGATCACCTCTCTGGAATATTAGTGCAGATTTTTAGAATTTCCAACATTAAGAATCCTTAGAACGCTAGCAATAATTGTGGTTATATTAATTTCTGACACTTCAGAGACACTTACTCGCTGGATACATTTCCAGATAATGTTCACCTCTGAACTGAAGAGTGGAAACTGCTGCTGAGTTACGACTCTGAAACCTGTTTGGGAAGAACGAGAGTCCAACACTCCCTCCCGGCCAGTTATTTCTATTAGAAAGTGCTCAAGGTTACAAAACATACAATTTTGCAGATAACTGTTATACATCTAACTGTAAATTGCTTGTTGCTTGCATTATTACGACACGTTGTGTTTTCTGTTCCAGCAGTTAAGGGGGAATGTACGCAAATGGTGTCAAAGAACCGAATTGTTCTAAAATTTTTATTGCCTAGAGCATGCATTTGAGAATATATTCAGGGGCACTTTGTTTCTTTTCCTCCTCTAAGTTCATTAAAAAATGTAAATACCCTGGCGGTGCAGATCAGGCACCACCTGCGTTTTTGTTTGCATCTATTTGTATTGCTATATTCTTAGTTACTAAATTAAACTTTAAATTCTTTTAACTATTACAAATTGCAAACAAATACCCTGGCGGTGCAGATCAGGCACCACCTGTGTTTTTGTTTGCATCTATTTGTATTGCTATATTCTTAGTTACTAAATTAAATTTTAAATTCTTTTAACTATTACAAATTGCATATTACACGTAACCCCAAAATTAATAATAATTAAATAATAATTTAGAAGTTAGTATAATATTATTATGTTTAAAAATTTATAAAAGAGGTCTTACATTGGATGCTTCCATCTGCTCCGTCATCATCCAGGCATGCCGTGCCACCGATTATTTAACCTGGTCCCACCCCATTCTAATCCACAGGCGAGATAGAGCGCACAGTGGGTCTAGCCACACTCCACCAAAAGTACATAGAGGTGTTCTAAGAGAAGAGTTCAACATGAACCAAGTGACTTGAAGTTTTCCATACTATATAAATCTCCCAGCTATAGAAAAATCTCTCCGTGAGAGTTGAAAATATAATCGAATTAATTTTTTTTATATTTCTTTCAAAATAAAGAAACATATAGGTCACTGTACTATAATAACAACATTAAAAGTTCCGATGTGAGAATATCAGGTGTTAATCCATTAATGTAATAACTGTGAAAAAATACAACGAAAGGTATATCTCTGCAATTTATTTCTAGAATAAAACCGCTAGAGTAAAATAAAAATAATGATTGAACCTGCTAATCAGAGCAGATAAAGCTAACAGAGCAAATGCAAGACAGAGATAAATAGAGGAAGGGGGAAGAAACTGGAGGATATGAGTAGAATCATTACGGAGGTTTTCAAATTTAAGTTAGTCTCTTACATGTTGAAACATCTGAATTAAGTGTTTAAAATGTATTTCTCCAACTAGTAGAAGTTTTTTTCATAAAAACTATTACGGCTAAATCTATTACATTTTCAGTAACTGTATAGAACATATTTCTGTACATTTTGAATTAGAGTAGTAATATTTATGTACTTAAATTCTGATTTATAGGGTTGTACGTTAGGAAAAAATAGTTAATTTTGATTATGCTAAATTCAAAAATGTATAAGCAAAAATTTTTAAGCATATATGAATATTGTAGTTCAGCGATCTTATAACCCACATAGGATAATGGAGCAAATTTGTCAAATAGACTGTCTAGGTTTTCCATTAAGGCCTTTTATAACTTAGTCGGCTTGCCCTACTCGTATGTAGGACTTACAACCGTGCCTAGGGTCAGAGGCCTGTAGATGAGCTAACTAACATTGAATCAGAGAATGAAGAACCCGGAAATGGGGATCAGCCCGTAGTTGTGTATTTTCTTCCTTTGTTTCCATTCACTAATGCTTTCAGTGCGTCTCTCAGCAATGTATTCTCATCCTCTCTCTCTCTCTGTCTCTCTCTCTCTCTCTCACTTATTCATTCAGAGTCCCAGCCTATTTATCATCTTCAGAGACAGTTTTAGAGCTGTTCTTCTTTTTCCCACTCTCTCTAACATAGATTAAATTCTAATTGTTTAATGCATTTTGCATACTTCCATCTGACACATATTCACTTTTCAGTACGCAGACAAATTTCAGCAGTTCAGATTTGCATTTACTAGCGAGGCTGAGGCCTGCACATTAGTACTGTTTACATTGCGCGACTGCACATTTCTCTATCGCCTTGCCCTCACTCCCCCTGATACCTAGCCTGGATTGTCAACAAAATACCGTGGTGCCATTCACCAAGCGCATTCATATCGTGGCCGACTAGTAGTCGTGTTGTGACTTCAAGAATGGAAGTCTAGTTAAACACCACTCGAATTTGTATTTTCTCTCCAAAATATCAAACATTAAAATATATTAGTATTTTATCCGCGGAACTTGAGCATTGGGTTCAGTAATCTCATTTCGACAATTCTTAGCGTCTTTATCACTTACCTACAGTAGGACCGAGCTATGTGGCGCCGCGGTAATGTGTGCGAGTCGCAATCAGAGGTCCCAGGTTCAATCCCCGCAGACCGCCCACTCTAACCAATTGGTTTTTGTTGGTTTCCCCGGAGTCGACAGGCGAATCTGGTGTAGTTCTACTCTATAATACTTTCATTTCCACAATTTCCCTTTTATTCTTATTCCTTGTCATCTTTCTGGTGTGCTTGTAGATTTCGTGGTGTATAGCTTCACCGGACACATGGCGCGGATGCTTGCTCAATGGAAAGGACACTAGAGGGCTGTTTGACTGGTGGGTGGTCGTCGTCCTCTCTCGGCGGCTCCAGCGGTGGGACAGGTCTGCGAGCTTGAAAATGTTAAGGACTTCCGCGCGCCTCTCTGGCCTGTCTACCTATGGCCTATAGCCTCCTATGGTTCCTTCACCTCATCCCTACCTCCTGGGGGTGGTAGCCACAATAAATCTTTGTGGGTCTCAGTGCACGAGGTGTGCCCCTCCGTTGAATACCTATACTATGCTTACCCACAGCAGGTAGGGGAGTTATTGTATTCTTGTCAAATATTCCATTTAAAAATTTCATCGAAAGTATTTTCCTGTAACCAAAAACGCATTTTTAGAAAAGGTCTGCGCGCGCTCGCTTGTGTGTGTGTGTGTGTGTGTGTGTGTGTGTGTGTGTGAGCATTACTAAAAACGAAAATTCGGATAAATACTAAACTTGTATTTAAGATCAGTACTCGCAAGTATACGCCCAGAGGATCTTTAATAAAATGTATCCACTGTACACTACCCTTTACGTAGAAAAAGTTATTTTTCATTTATAAAAATGATTTTAACATTCCACACGTTTAAGATATTTGCAAAAGTAAAAACATATTTAAGAGCTAGACAAAAGCTTACAAAACCAAAAATATACATCTCGTTCAAACTCACAATTTATGTCTATAAAATTTTCTTTTCTTGCTTTTTCTTGGTTTCATTATTTTTTCGAGATAATCGTTGAATATAAGATGCATTGATTTGGGCCGCTTGAATAATAAGTTAGCAGCTTTTATTCACTTTCTTAACCGGAATATGTAATTCAATTTCCCGATACGCCCACTTTCTTATGACTTGTCTCAGCCTAATAACGAAAGCGATGGGTGATTTGTGCATATTTTAGAGTTATAAATCATTTAGCAAACTTTCTTTTGAATTACCTTTTAAAGTCCAAGCTTATCGCCTATCAAGACACTAACTCCTCATCCTCCTGTATATCTCTTCTATCCACAACGAAACGTATAACAGAACTATTTCTGGAAGAATTTATCTCGATTAACATGAAGTAAATGGAGTTGGTCAATGTCGAATGTCTGGTAAATAAATGGAATGTTAAGCAGATATTGGTAAAAGGGTTGACTTGTAAAACTTGCTAAGGAATGGTAAAACAAAAATAAAACGGTATGCTGTGGAAATTTGATACATTCTACATTTATGTATGCCTTGTGTATCACAATTATTAATGTATTATTGTTTTAAAACACCATTTGTGTCATCAACTTTGCCTTGAGCATTTATATATTTTAAATTATTCATTAGAACTGCATTTATTACTATACTGAGAGACAAAAAACTAATAACGTTGAAAATATTTAAATAAAGTTACCGAAAAAGATTGAATTCGCAAATAAATAAACATTGTGGAAACAAAATATATAACAAAAAGTGAGAATTCTAGCAGTAATATGTTTTATGCATAATATGATTGTAAATATGTTATTCTTATGAATACGTTATTTATTCCATAAAAGAATTTTAAATTATGCGAATTTGTTTTAAGATATATAGAAACCAGAAAATAGCCTGAATAAACAGGATTCGACTATTAGAAATGTTGAGAAAAATTTCTCTAAGTTAGGAGACGTTTTTAGGGAAAGTAAAAGAAGCATATTAATTTGCTACGTGAATTATCAAATACTTTCAACGAGAAGTAACAAATAATCGATTATTATAATATCAAGGATATCTTCAAGTAATTAAAGCACATATTTAAGCAAGTATTTGATTTGATTCACTTATAATCTATAGTGTACTGTAAGAAATTTTATATTCAGCAAAAGAATAAAACACATTATAGTGAACGTTCAATTATTGAATTTGTCTACTTATTTATGTAATAAATAACTTACCTTCAAAACATGGAAAGCCTGAGATAAGATTCAACAATGCCACAAGTTAGAGGAACTAGAATTTTAAGTATATCTTAAATATAACGGGCAAAAAGAAATATTCAAACATTTAGCTACGCCTTGCATATATGTAAGAACCCATAATAATTACTGCGCAAACAATTAACCACTAGGAAGTCAATTCTACCACATAAACTTGCCGTAGCAACAGTGTGAGAAGCCCAGTAAATTCAAACTGAGCATTTCATAGTACACAGTATTTGTATGTAATGTAGAATAGAGTGTTGTATTTATTGGTCTTAAACATTTTACATGTTCAAACCATACATCGCACAGATCAGATAGACCGTACGTGCTTATATAATACACTGTAGTTCACATTTTTCAGACTATATTCATCACACTGTGCTTTAAAGTAAATTATATTTACAAAAAATGAAAAGAAACGATATAAAAAGACAAACTAACAACAAAAATCCTACAAACAAAACCCAAGAAGAAACAAAAACGTCTTCACAAGCACACACTATTGTTTACAAAAAAAACAAATATCCGCCTCTAAGCCACTAATCCTCCTCTCCCAACCTTAACCCTCTTCATTACACTCCGATTTGAGCTGAATAAACGTTTGTAAAAATGTACCCTTTAGTTAACAAAGGAACCTGGCAGATACCTTCTCCTCAGCTGTTCTGTCTTAGTACAATACACTAGAATATGAATCCAAGTTTGTTCCTCTCTACACCAGGGACAGATTCTTATGGCTTCTTCGCTAATGACTTTCATCGCTCGTCATGATCCCAGTCTTAGTCAAGCAAGCCCTTGTATGCTGGCTCTATTTATGGACACTATACCTATTCTGTTTTTAGTTTCGACTGTAAGCTTAATTATAATTTCTCGTTACATTGTGACAGCGTCTGTTGTAGAACTATATCTTTCAGTCGCTTGTGTACTTTCCTCCACACATATGCTCTATTTCCAGGTCCTTTAAATTAAATATTACCCATTCCTATTCTCTCCAATTGTTTGGCAGTATGCACCATATTCTCTAAAAATGCCGTAGTTTGCAGTACCTCTTTCCACATCTATGATCATTTTAGAAAACCTGTTCTTACTTGATTTAGTCTTTCCGTGCGTTCCCATCCGCAGCTCTTCACCCCATACGTCATTGTGGTCTTAACAATTGCACCAAATATTGTTTCTGGCATGTTTACCGGTTTATCTGGGATTCTGCTCCGAGTGCGCAGTGTTTCCGCAGTTCTCATTCCAATCTTGAGTTTCGCAACCTCAATGTGTTAAGTCCATCTTCTGTTCATTGTAATAGTCAAACCTAAGTATAAAAAACTCTTTAAATTGTCCAGTTTCTCCCCTAAGTAAGTCCAGGTCTCTGTTCGCCTGTATACATAGCTGTTTTAAACGTAATAGTTTTCGTTTTATTTACATTAACGGTCAATAGCCATCCATCACAATAAGTCTGAAGTCTGTCTAGTTCCTTTTGCAACCCTTCTACAGTAGTAGAACAGAGTCATATCGTCTGCATATAAAAGTACTGGGATCCGATATCACCGATGTCAGGCGCCTCCACATTTTCTCTTAACAATATGCCACTACGTCATCCACAAAGAGATTAAGGAGATAAAATACGGCCTTGCCTAACACCTTTATGGCACTCAAAGTTCTCTGAAACGCTGTTCACATTGTACTTTACGCGGAATTCCACTCTATGATACATAGCCTCCAATGCTCTAATCATCTTCGATAATTCCTTAGCTTCTAAATTAAACTACAATGCGTTGCCATTTATAGAATCAAAATCTTTCTTAAAATCAATAAAGGTACAATGCAATCTTCCCTGCTTCTTAGCCATCTGTTTTTCACTTAGTGTATCCAAAATAAACGCATTACCTACAGTATTATACCCCTCCCTAAATCCCACTTGAAATTTCGGAAGTATATTCAACAGACTCATCCATGTTTCTATCATTTCATAAAGTATGCTACCCTATATTTTCCTCATAATCGAAAGCAAACTTACTCCCCTATGATTGCCTGGTGACTCCGTCGCTCCCTTTCTTTTATGATTCCTACCTTCCAGTTGTCTGGGTAGATTCCTCTATTAAAAAGACTGTTAAATGTTTGGATCATTGTTGTCCATAACTCAGCACCATTACATGCTGCTTTAAGCATTTCCGGCGGAATCTATCATATCCCGGAGACTTTCCGTTTTTGAGACTGTTAACTGCACGTATGACCTTCTGTGCCGAAATCTCCGTATCCGGCAATTGTATCGTGGGTTTAAATAACCCCTGGCTCAATCTAGGTGTAACCCCCATATGCCTGACTCCTCCACTAATATACTTATGTGCAAAAACCTCCAGAGTGTCCATCAGGATCCAGTGGTGGTACCTCATCCACTGTACCCACAGCTTTCACACACCTCATCAACCCTCATATTAATTCTGCTTCAAATGGTATTTTAAAAATACTCGGAAAATGAAGCAATAATTACTAATATCAAACAAAACATTTATTTATATTTTAATTTTAAAATATAATTATAGTAACTTATGATAACATTAATAAGATAATTGTTTAAACAAGGAATGGATCCAGCATAAAATTGCAATGCGACCATTACTGTTTGACTCGTTCTAATCCATAGAGAGTTGTTTGAAGGAGCCTTCGAACCCAAACAAGTCGTTGCTAGTGAGTGGCTTCAGTGGTCGTTTGGATTCATCTGCTTTAACGCTTTCTTGTTCTAGGAACCAATCTCGAAACTCCAGCACTGTCTCCTTCCAGGCATCTGTAAACAAATTGCAGCACCTTAGAAACTGCATAATCTTTAAATATGAGAGTAGTTGAATGGCTCTTTCAGTTCCAAGAGAAGTTGGATGAAGTTTTGAAAGTAACGTCAAAGAGCCGGGATCATGGAGAACAAAACTTGTCTTCCCAGAATAAGGGAACACATTATCCAGTCAATTCACCCTCACCGAGATTCGACGTCTATGTCATCCGGACTAGAAGGTGGACATGCTACCTTAAAAACGCGCAGGTGAGCTTCTGTTTATTTATCCATACTAGTTAAGTCTAATGTGTTTTAAAGATAAGCGCACATTTTCGCTATATGAAGGTTGAAGAAAAGAAAACAAAGAAAATTCTAATGTGTTAATGTCACACGAGTTTCTCTAACCACTATCTTTTATTTTTATATAACTTCTACAAACTATTTTTACAAAACGCTTATTTCTTTCTCTACTACGTATAGAGATTTCGATACCGAGATTTCACCGGAAATACATGTTTTGAGGCCCCTGAATCAAAAAAGAGTTTTAGAAAAAGATCCGTGTATGTGTGTCAGTGTGTCTGTGAACAGCATAATTCAAAAACTAAAAGTCGGATAATTTTCGTATTTAGATCCAGTAACCTTCAAACATGCGACATGAAGATTTTCAAGGAAATCCCCCCAAACCAAACTACCCTTTGCAGGAAGCAGTTTTCGAAAATTTTGATGTTCTCAAAAATAGCTAACGATTTTCATTAAAATAGCATATATTTGAGATATTTTTATCTCAAACTAAAAGTATATCTTGAATTTTCTGGGAATATCTCCAAAAGCCCCCTTCATTCTCAATGGCTTTTGCATAACTGATACACCGTAGGAGATAGACAAAGCTTTACTGCGCAAAAAGTTATATCTCGTTAAAACACAAAGTTTATGTCATGTACATGTTTTTTGTCGACTGAACCGTTTCCGAGATATTTCTTGTTATTTGTTTGAGTTTTCCAACACCTATACTTTTTCTTAAATGGGAATTCGTTATTCGTTTTTTATGCCTGAAACATGCAAAGAGAATAGAATGATCCACATAGCAACCAGCTCTTAAAAGATTTGGCTATCGCTTAAAGCCTATCATATTCCCCTTATATCTGCAAGAAAATTGCCATAAGATAGTTTCTGCAAATGTTTGTCTGGATTAATATGAAGTAACATTTTATAGCTACATAAGCTATCAATGCAAAACAACCACTTGAAAAATCATCATTTATTGAATAATTTCTAAAAATTTCAGGAAAAACTATTGAGAACTTTAAGAGCAGTGGTAATTTAACACACTTAAGGTGAAATTTCCATGTGTTCAGAATACCTTGTCCCCTTAATAAAAAACTGTCGAGCAGTTTTTATAGAATAAAAGATATGGAACAATTTTGCATATAAGGAGTAGTTTAGCGTGGGAGATTTTCTTGAAAATCTTCATGTTGCGTGCTTAGAAGCTGAATACACTTAAATGGGAGGTTTGGTATTTTTCCGACTTTTGACTTTTAAGTTTTGTCGGTCCATACCCAAACTCGAACCTTTCTCTAAAAGTCTGTTATGTTACGAGGGTCGTCCAATAAGTAAGATTCCCTATTTTATAAAAAAAATTACATACAATTGATCATGTTGAATTAAATTTATTTATATTGTACAATTCTTCTGTTAATTTTCTACATAGTCAACATGTTTTTCCAAGCATTTTTGGGGACGTGACACAAGTTTTTCCAAGCCAGTGTTGTACCAGGTCGGGTCCTGTGCTCGCAACCAGCTGTTCACTGATTTGTGTTCATCTTCTGTATTAAAGGTGCTTACCTTTGAGTTGGAGGAACATGTGAAAATCACTTGAGTCAAGCTCCGGTGAATACGGAGGATATGAGAAAACTTCCAAGTTGAATCTTGATCCAGGCGAAGCTCAGAAGATTCAACTGGGAAGTTTTCTCGCATCCTCCATATTCACCAGATCTTTTCCCAAGTGATTTTCACATGTTCCCCTGACTCAAAGGTCATCTTTAACACCGTGACGAAGATGAATCAGAAGTGAACCAGAAGTCGTGTCCGTGCTCGTAACCAGCTGTTCAGTTGTGATTGAACTTCGTCACGGTGTTAAAGTGCTTACCTCCATGATGACCTTTGAGTCAGGGGAACATGTGAAAATCACTTGGGAAAAGATCTGGTGAATATGGAGGATGCGAGAAAACTTCCCAGTTGAATCTTCTGAGCTTCGCCTGGGACAAGATTCAACTTGAAAGTTTTCTCGTATACTCTGTATTCACTGGAGCTTGCACCAAGTGATTTTCACATGTTCCTTTAACTCAAAGGTAAGCACTTTAAACACCGATGATGAACTCAAATCAGCGAACAGCTGCTTGCGAGCACAGGACCCGACCTGGTACAACACTGGCTTGGAAAAACTTGTGTCACGTCCCCAAACATGTTTGGAAAAACATATTGACTATATACGAGGGCGGATCGAAAAGTAACGCACAATAATTTTTTTACAAAAAGTTTAATAGTTAAAACAACAAACAAAATCACAAATGAACTTACACCTTTTGCCTACTTTTTGACGTAGTCATCAAGTTTCTCAACACATTTCTTCCATCGTGATACCAGTTTCAATATGTATCCTGTTCGTAGAAGTCAGTTTCCTTGGAGTATAGCCATCTGCGGACTGTGATTTCACTTCCGCATCTGTCGCAAAGCGTTGGCTGGCCAGAAATTTCTTCATGGACCAAACAGATGAAAGTCCGACGGTGCAAGGTCCGGACTGTATGGTGGATGCTACAGCTCACAACCAAATTTGGCGATTTTCTGACGAACAGCAGCAGCAACAAGGGGGCGAGCATTGTCATGAAAAATTTTGACATCGTCAGCATTCATGTTGTTGCGTTTGTCACGAAGGGCACGACACAACGTCACTAATGTTTTCATGTAGGCTGTAGCATTCACAGTGGTCCCGTGTTCAGCAACTCCATCAATACAACACCATGCACAGCCCAGAACACCGTCAGTCACAAGCACTTTCCTAGCAGATTGGGTCACTTTGAGGGATCCAGCATGTTTCACTCCATATTTGCCTGCTTGGTTTCGGGCGTGTAGTGGTATGCCCACGACTCATCACCAGTGACGATTCCTTTCAGAAAGTTATGCTCTTCTGCGGTGTACCGCGTTAGGTGATCCAAGCTCGTTATCATTCGCTGTCAGGTTCTTAGGCACCCAGCGAGCACTAACTTTACGAAATTTCAACGTGTCATGAACAATATCGTACACAAGAAATATTCAACTGTTGCGATAAGGTTCGCAGTTGCACACGCCGGTCGTTCAACTTTGTCGCCTGAATGCCTCTGACATTCTGCGGGGTTGCATCTGTTACCGGCCTCCCGGAGCGTAGCGAGTCACTAAGGTTCGCACGGCCCTCTACGAACAATGCACACTGCCTGGAGACATTACTACGGTCCATATAATCATCCCCATACACGTCGTCCTCCGTGGACTAGTGATACCGTGCTAGCCTCTGGTTCCCACGGTCGCGGGCTCAAACCCGGCGGAGGGCGATGGATTTTTTCGGGCATAAAAATCCTTGGCATGGCTTCCATCGGAAGGGAAGTAAATCCGGTGGTCCCATGTCGTAGTTTTACGGCACGTAAAAGAACCTCAAGCCTGATTAAGAGGCTCTGAGCAAAATTATCAGTCTTTCAAGCCCAATATAGAATAGGACGCTAAGGACCATAGTAGTTAAAGAGCGTCCATAAATAAAACTCAATTAAATTTATCCCCATACTCGCTACGCATGTCCCTGTGATTATCGCTCGGTTTATGCCATTTGGCCCACAAATATCGAACCACACCTCTCTGCTCTTCACACGTGGACGACAGTAGCATGCGTGCCATCTTCATTGCGTAGTTCACGTTTCTCTCGCTAGAGCTGCACATGAAACAAAAAATACCCTCTGTGGCGAAAACCTCAAACTATACCGGTGTGAAATTGCAACATTCCAGCTGCAATACCAAGGCAGAGAAAAATTATTGTGCGTTACTTTTCGATCCGCCCTCGTAGAAAGTAACAGAAGGACTGTACAATATACATAAAATTAATTTAACTTGATCAATTCTGTGTAATATTTTTTTTATAAAATAGGGAAACTTACTTGTTGGACGCCCCTTGTACATTCACAAGGTTTTCTATCCCACTCTTCTACAAACTGTTGTTACAAACGCCTATTCTTCTATCCAGTTCATTAAACTTTGCAGAAATAATTTTATTATACACTTCGTTGTAAGTGCAAGAGAGATACAGTAGGCTGAAGCGATAGTCAAATATTTTAAAAGCGGGTGGTTATGTGAGGGTTTTGAAATGTCATATACCATAAATGACCACGAGAAAAAATGAATAGCGACTTAGCACTTGAAAAAGGTATAAAATACCTTAAAATTCAAACCAATCACAAAAATATCTAGAGAGCGTTTAATACCGTAATAAGGTTATTTTACATAAGTTGGATGCTTTAACGCGATCTACAATGAGTAGCGGCAGAACACATAGAAGAAGCTCGATACAGTGGACCGAAACATTGGCAAATCGCCAAACATTATGACGCGGTCTAAACCGGAATTTTAAGAATTTTCTGCAATAGATAACGGCCGTGGAAGCCTACATGCCTAATTTTCAAATTATTTTGTGTCGCTTAAAATTCTGCAGAAAACAATGTAGATATGTCTAACTATTGGTAGTGTGCAATAAAGCTACTTCATTATTCAATTTAGTTTTTAATGTACAGAAATCGGAATTACATTGCCTTTTCTGTTCCATCGTGAGTTTTATAATGTACAATAATGCATTTTCAAAATACATTGAACATAAATTACATGCGAGTAGCAGACAGACAGTAGTTGTATTTTGAAAAACTACGTTCCATATCACCCACGTAGTAGGAGCAAATGAAAAAACGAAATATGACACTTGCTTGAGATTCCCTGCCTCAGTAACGCGTCCCTCGTTTTACACATGTCTGCGTACCCTGAATCATTCTCTAGAATGCTTTAAGTTATTTTAAAGTTACAGTTTTACACGTTACTCAGTGTTTCTGAAACCTGTTCTATTGCCTCAAGAGCTTCTGGTATTTTTAGTGTGTATGTCATTGCAATATTACTGAAATGATCGTGAATATATGAAAAATCTTAAAACGAAGCTGGTAAAATTATTTACTTCATTGAATGTTTAGCAGTATTTTCTCTTTACAAAGACATTAATTATATTAAGAACTTTGTCATTATATTGAGCTTAGTATACTACAGCCTGTAGCCATTTCCCCCACCGAGTTAAAATTTGTTGTGGAGTCAAGGAAATTCCAGGTTTCGTCCTCTCAAATATTTTGATTCTTGAGGGCGCCTTACGAAATCCGGAAAACAGGCTCTAATTTCTTCTGCAGCTTGGAAACGACCATATGCTAGACTTGTTTATCGTATTAATGTGGCATAATGTTTAACATTGTATTTTAAACTACCTTTGAGTTCTATGTGACATATGTTACATCTAATGGTTCCATCTGATGATGCTGAAGTTTTCCCTGTCAAATTCCTTTACAAACGATGCTAATTGTGATAATGGTTTTGGTGTGTGACTCTACTTTAGGGCATTTTTCCACAATTCTCCACTGGTTTGTATGCAGCGAATAAATGGAACAGTCGCAACGAAACCGGGTGTTGTGAAGGCAAGGGTAGGAGTGTGTGTCATAGTACCTGACGTCACCTATACTCCGTGCGGTAACAGGAGTGCTCTGATTACTTACTAAAACCCTTCTGCCTCCATCATGAGTAACTAAGTGTAAATTTGGGCTCAGTAGGGAAAGTTGTGTGAATGTATCACATTAAATTTGTTGTATTTCTGGCCGATCAGCATAACTGCTTTGCAGGTCATTCAGAACATAATTATCATGTATTTATGTACATACTGAAGTACATTTAAATGGCTTCTCTAACTTCATTACAATAATTCAAATAATTCATTAAGGATAAAGTTATTTACAAATAAACATTAGATATTTCATTATAGCAAAAAAGCAATGAAAAGAAAAGTTGTATATACAGCACATAATTCTGGTGTACATTGTAGGGGGATATTATTGCTGATGAGAAAAATCGCTGTAATTTGATTAGCTTAGCCGAATGTCATATGGCTATTTTCGTTTTAGTCTTGTTCTGTACTAGGTATTAGTTCCAAGGTGATAAACCACAGCTTCAGAGGCTTCCGATAATTTGATACAGAATAATTTTCTGGGAGTAACTTGATGTAAGGGAAGAATGCCTTTTTCCTGAAGAAGTCAATGAAATTTAACTCAAATTGTCGCTTTGGGTATTGACAGATTCGATTGCAGCATTAGAATTCCCAATAGTGGCCAAGATAAAAGCTTAAATTTCTTTGGTGATAATGACAGGTGGCATTATTTATCTTACGCTTTTTCAGCCTATGACTATCGCCATCTTGGGCTCGTTTACTTGTGCTGATTTGTTATTTAAACAAACGTTTCATTATTGCTTTTATTGTATTGTATTTTATAGTTATTTATACAGGTAATCGACATTTAATAATGCCAGTAGGAACCCTGGGTGCTAACCATATCCCACCCTCCAATACTGCACCCCACTCATGGCGCCTGTTGTGGGCAGAGATAGGCGACGCAGTGGGCAGGCCGTAGGCCTTAGCCCGGCAACAAACTGTTGCTCCACAGAGTTTAGTGTAGTTTATTAGTTTAATTAGACGTGCTAGATCTGCTAAAGAGAAAATTCTCACGGCTGTCTGTTGTGCTTAATCAACGCAACTGAATGTGATTCTCCCATTAACAATCAATTAGAAGAGTATTAGTCTAAACATTCAAATTTTATCTGCGTTAATTTTTATGTACTGTTTGTTTTATAAGCATTTATTACAGGAGAATGTGCTTCTATGTAAAAATATAATGTATTTGCAAATATAATTTCTAATTATTATCCTTTATCCTTGAAATAAATCCCCGTTCCAATAAAATAGTCATACATGCTTTAAAATAGCAAATAACATCAGCAAACATATATATATATATATATATATATATATATATATATATTGCCAAAACTAAAGTGGCGGAAAGATGCAGGAAGAGCACTAAATTATCGACAGACATGAGCTGAACTCCACCGCGATGTCAGATAGCTACATTATTGACGCTTGGGAGTTCAAAACTTTCGCCAGTTAGGCCAACGTGATCCATACGTTTCCTCTTTTTCTTTTACGGAATCGGGAGTGTATTTATTGTAGCAAGCGCTCTATGATGAATCTGACTGTTTCTTAAGAACCAAGAAGCAATTGTGGCAGTTGGATTTAATTGATTTTGTAAAACCTGTAGGTAATGAATGTGTATCCTGCATGCTGAACCTCATACAAGAGTAGCTTATGTCATGAGTGGATGAATCGGTGATTTATAAACAACATTGAGCATTCCAGTCCAACCTTATTGCGTCGGTTAACCAAATTAATAGTTTGGTGATTCCAAATGAAGGAGGTGAACTGTGCAAGTAATATGTGCATTACAAGTGATATTTGTGTCTACTAAAACTCTAAAGTATATTACTGGTGTTTCAGTTGGAAGCCAAGTTATTTATGAAGTATTCTAACTTGAGATTTATCTTTGCGTACACAAATGTTAACTTTAGAAATTTAACAGCATTATTAAGATGAACATGCACACCATTTACAAACTTTTGTAAAACGTATAAAAAGGCCTATAGAAGTGAAAGAACCTAGGCTTTACTCACCCCAATATTGTATAGCAGGACCTGCATCTCCTCCATAATCCTCAGGTAGATATTTCTTATCCACAAACTCGTGCAGACTCTCCATTCCCTTAGGATGTGTGTGCATCTAAAATAACAAAGTTATAATCAGTAACATCATAAATAAAGTTACATTGATTTTACCGCTTACTCTGTGAACATCCATATTTTCAGAAGGTTATATTGGGGTATATGGCTGCGTAATGCAAACAAGATGCATCAGGTTTGTTGAATTAGAGTTTCATATTGTAACTGTCTGTCTTACCCGGTATTATACGATTACATTCTATAATTAAGTGGTTAAAAAAAGATAGGGTTGGTTTTTGAAAGTAATGAGTAGCCTAAAATTTTCATCCGTACATAAAGCATCCAAAATTTTGTCCACATTGGTGAAATGGTGCAAATTAGCGCATAAGGGATTGAAAAAATGAGTTGGGGTAGTACGTTATCCTATTCGTGCCCTATTAGGCAAGCAGTATATCATTATTTATACGGAGTTGATAATCAAAGCCAAGGAAGGTTTTTAAAACTTTCAAGGTACTTTATGGTTAAAAATATGGTCAGGTGGATTTTGAAAAATACAAGGATAGCCTGCAGATATAAGGGGTAGAAAATACAGCAAGGGTAGTTTTCAAGATTTTGTAAGGTAACTTTTTATTTTAGATGGCTTCTACGGTAATCAGGGTACGACATTTGGTCTACATAGGTCAACAGCTTTGACTCTTATGTTCAAAGATGAGAATTGGAACTGAAAATGAAGAGCAAACGTTTTGAAAGTTGGAAGGGTAGCTTAAGTTTTGCCTCATTTTCATACCCAAGTATATTAGGTTTTGTAAATATACATTACAATTAATTGTTTTAAAATATTATACGTTATATTCACGTGACTTTCTCTACATTTTTCTACAAAGTAAATATTCCTACAAAGGTTATACTTCTATATTCTTTATGTTAATCCAGAATAAACGTTTGCAGAAATGTTTTTACTGTTGGTTAAAGGATGTACATATCCCACAAGAAGTAACCTACATCCGATTTCTGATCGTCTGTAAGGACATTAATAGGGCGTGACTTAAGGTATCCGCTGGCGCCTCCTTCACCCTTAGTGCGTTGAAGGAAGAAGGAGACTATAGCGTGCCTCTTTAAGAACATGTAAATAGCTAGGAAACCCTAATTTATATGAGGACCTATAACGGATGTTTGAGGACTAAAATGCTAATATCTCGAGAATTGACTCATATTCAAGAGCATTTCCAAACAGACATTTGCTGTATATTCGCAATTAATCTCGTGAAAGTTCGACAAAATCGGTCGCAAATCCTCACCTCTGCCTATTTATAATTTGCCAGTGGGTTGGCAGAACTAGCATAGGTATGCTTACTGGTGCGATACACAGCACAGGGCGTGGTAGCATCTATAATGTGACACCATCACCCAGTTAAATGAAGTCATGACGCCATGAAGTACTCTAGAAACGTAACAAATGCGGTTTGTCTAGGGAAGCCGTGTTGATTTCTTCCTATCGTATCTGTACAAGAAGGCTCAAAGCGATAGTCTAATTTTAAAAGGTGGGTCGCTATGGGATGGCTTTGAAACTCCACTCTTTGCATGAAAAAACAAAACAAAAACAAATGGCGACTAAGCAATTAAAAAGAAATAAAGCTTTTTAAAATGTTGAGCAATAACATTGAATATCACCAAAATGACAAATACCAGAAAATCATTTATTTGACATGAATAACGTGTGCTTCGAGATCTTAATTTTTTGTTTAGTAAGTGTTTGTCTATAACTTACGCTTTACAAATAATGAAAATACGTTCAGAATGAAACGTAACTTCAGACGATTTGCAGAAAATTCAAATATATGTATTGTAACAAATGAGAACACCAGTTGCTATGAAACACACCTTATTTAGTACTTTGGTGTTCAACTTAGCACAAAGGCTACAATTGAGATGCTGTTGACACACTCAGAATAGGACACAAGTGTTTGTCGAATCGAATCATAACTGAACTATACTACCCTTATCGGGCCCGCATACAAGGGGAATGTTCTAGAAAGGGAGCCTACTAGAACATGCCGAAAGGTATGCCTGTAGGTAACTTCACGCGCGTGGTGAGAGTATTTTATTCGTCATGTAAGCATCTGAAACGTATGGTTATTCAATCTAAATCGTTAGTTATTTTTATTAATGAAAAATGTCTCAGTGTTATGTGTTGTTTTGAGTGGAGTATTTTTCTGAAAGTATTATTGTTGCATCCTTGGCAGATGCTGAACTTAAATACAAGTCTGGTATTTATCCAGATTTTAGTGTTTGAGTTTATATTCACAGAGAGACTGAGAGTTTCTGTTCCTTTACGTATATTTCTTATGCAATTCCGATATGTCGAATGTTTGGGTGGAATGTAATACATTATCTATTTACTACGGGTAAGTATTAGAGAAAATAAGAGTAGGTGTAAACTTTGGATACTTAAATCCGTTGAGTGTAGAAATTACTTACAAGAGAATTTCAAAATGTAATTTGATTTTACTTTCTCTACCACGTACATACGCCTTCCACCCCAAAATTCCATATCGAAATTTAACCAGAAACACATGTTTTGAGGCTCTCTGAATCCAAATAAAGCATTTTTGGAAACAGTCCGTCAATGTGTGTGTGTGTGTGTCTATGTGTCTGTGAGCAGCATAACTCAAAAACAAAAACCTGGTATTCGAGTTCAGTATCTTCCAAGGATACGAGTCGAAGGTTTTCAAGAAAATCGCCCACACGCCAACTACCCTTTACGTGGAACATTTTTCGGAAATTTTTATTTTCTAAAAAAAATGTCATCAACGATTTTGATTAATATACTGCATATTAAAGATATTTACATGTCAAATAAAATTTATGTCTTGAATTTTCTGGGAACAGTCTAGGAAATCCTCTTCATTTGGAAGGAATGTTGTATAATCTTGTTTAACTGGTAAACGTTAAACTATAGATGTAAACGTACCACACAAAGAATGAAGATCTCTTTTAAACACACAGCTTATTCCAAATAAGATCTTTTGTAGCGTAAACCGTTTCTGAATTTTGAATTTTTCAATACTTACTCCTTTTAAATTCCACCTATTTTCAATTGTTTCTCCGAATGTATGGAAACAGCATGGAATTTTAAGGCCAGCGTATAGCGTCCAGTTATTAATCATTTGACTATCGCTGTTTTCTTAATATATATATATATATATATATACATACATAACGAAATATGTAACGTAGCTATTTCTGCAACTGTTTATTGGATTAAAGTGTAGTAGACAGAAGAACAAGCTTTAATAAGAATAGTTTGTAGACCCACTAATAAAGGTAAAGAGTAGAGAAAGTTATATGTGAATGAATCTCGTCAGATGCTTATATCTAACCTGAAGTTTTAATATATGAATAACTGATAATGAAACCCAAAGTTGAAAAAAAACTTAATAATAAAGAGAATATACAGTAGTAAAACTATTTGGTCATCTTGCAACAAGCGGAACTGTGAAGTGTTTTCGTGAAGGTAAATTAATAGAAGGAACAATTTATTTTTTCTGGATATTTAAAAACGAATACAAGAACAAAATGTCTTTAAAAGCCTGTATCTCGGTTTTTACATAACATTGTGACAAGTTAATTTTTTGCGTAATAACTAAGCACATAGAAGTAATTCATTACACAAGGCTAGGTTACATGTAAGAGGCGTATAAAAATTTATAATTTAATACTTACCCTTTCTCTGAACTTCCGTTTGTTAAAGATGGTCTTTAAAAGTGTCACAAAGGCGTCGATATATACAGGTGTATTAACAAGGTGAATTCCTTTAAATTTTGTATTGTATGCTTTCTGAAAAAAAAGACAGAACAGAGATATCAATATAAAGATGAAGAACATTTTAAAATGATTTAAGAGCTTGGATAAAATGTATAAGCTCATCAGTATGACAAATTATCTAGAGTACCAGAAATATTTATTGCAATATTTATATTTTGCACCCTTACAATATACGATACGAGTATTTTGGCACTTTCGCTAAAGTATTTTTGTTAAATGCTTTCCCTTCCTTCTTGCCAAGCCACTAAGGTTAGAAACTTGTGGAGTGAAAATATATATCGTGACCTTGGGTGAGCAATATTAAACGTATCAATTACTTTTCGAACCTTAATGATAATTTAAACAAAATACGTGGACATTTTAAAAGTTTCCAGAATGACCCACAGATTGCAGCAGCATTTCCGAAGCAGTTTTGTTTTCAAAACTAGTCATCTTCCATGCAAACATTTGTGCAATAGCATAGAAATTGTTCAAGAATCATTCTTTGTTACAGACACATGTGTATATACGGCAAACATGGCAAATATCGAACATCATGCGATTATTCGATAATTCGTAAGTAAGGGCCTGCATGCAAAAAGAAGAACAAGAAACCTATCGTCACGACAAAACACTATAGGGGACTCTGCCCCATCATTTTCAACAATTTCCAAGTAGACCACGGAGTTTAAACGGGCTTGAAAACGATGCACACAGTGAATACATTACAACATAAATTATTATCAATAAAGTACAGGACATGGTTATGCAGATGCACTGACTGCCCTACTGCCCTCCGTGTACTGTATTTCTAAATTCGTTATTACGCTGGGCAAGTTGGAATGTGGAAGAGGTTCCAGAAAGGTCACAATGTTAGGTTCAACAAGGCTAAACTTTCTGACAAGAAATTGTTCCCGTTTTATTATGTAACGCTTAATATATTTTAAGAAGCAAGGATACAACTAATTGGTTCACTTAGGTACATTAAAAAATTTATCTTCAGGCAACTCGCTCCACATTATATTGCCTTTTGGTATAGTGAAATTCTCAATGTATAATTCGTTCACACCAATTTACACGTCAACAGAGTAATGGGATCATTTGTACAAAACGATTTCCGCCTATACATAGCCATCCTTAAATATATTACAGCACGATGTGCTGTCAAAATTTTTATTACTCAATAGCAGCATACATAGCCTTTACTTTAATTGCCCAAACACATTGAAACCCGTATCTCGTTCTCCAACAAACTTAACAATGACCAAACACGACCAAACAACACTCATTAAAAGTACCAAGTATTCCCTTTAAAATTATTTGCATATGGCATAAGAGGACTAGATTAAACTGGTTTAAGTCATATCTTGAAAATGGAAGGCAGTCTGTAGAAATTGAGTATTTTGATAGTAAAACCATTGAAATTAAAATAGACCTGTCTCGCTTTAAAAATATAAAATATGGTGTACCTCAAGGATCTGTTCTCGGGCCACTGTTATTTATGCTACACATAAATGACTTAGCTAACAATGTAAATAGCCTGATGAATGTGCAGGTAACACTCTTTGCAGATGACACGAGCATTTTTATAACAGGGGCAAATGATAATAATTCTAATCATCATATATACAACATTTTAGAGTGTATTAAAAATAGTTTAATGCCAATTTGTTACTTTTAAATAAAGAGAAAACAGCGGCTCTAAGCTTCCATAATAAGCCTAATAAGAATGCTATATATCCAAAAATTAAAATTGGGCAAGTCGAGATAAGTATGTAAGAACCAACAATTTTTGGGTTTGGTATTGGATGGAAATTTAAGTTGGGAAATGCATATAGACAGCCTGATTAAAAGACTCAGTAAGATTTGCTTCTTAGTAAGGTCAGTCAAATTTATGTGTACATATTCTTAGTGTAGTTTATTTTGCACCATAGTTTACTAGTATATGTCATAATCTTCTGGGAAAATTCTATAAACAGCATTAAGGTCTTCAGGATGCAAACTAAAGCATTACGAATTATGACTTATATCTCTAATACAGCTAGCTGCAAGCCATATTTTAAAAAATATAAAATTTTGCCATTAACATGCATGTTTATATATGAAACACTAAACTGTACAAAATAAAACTTAAATTCCTTTAAAACAAATGCTGAAGTTCATTCACATGACACTAGAGCAAAAATAAATTCACACAGAACCAAACTCTATGAAAATAGCTTCACATATGCTGGTCTACACCTATATAACAAACTACCTCAATATATAAGGGATACTAAATCCCAACTAACATTTGAAAAGTTTTATTTAATTACTTAATGGAATATAGCTTTTATAGTGTAGATAAATTCCTACATCATGAAGTAGTTAATGTAAAATGTTAATTCGTAAATGATTCTTTATAACTAAAATCTGTATAGTCTTTCATGTATGCTGTTATTGTTTTCCTTTGCATTTTAAAATTTTGTTGAATCTTATATCTCTGCATTTATAATTGTTTATGTATAGTGGAATATTTTCTTTGTATCTTAAACTGACGTGTCCTATAACATACGTATTATGTTTTTATGGATGAAAAAAATACAATACAATGTAGCCCCAAATAACAATTACAAATCATCATGATACATTGTTCTGCACTTGCGTCTCATTAAAGCTTAAGGGGACAAAGTACTCTGAAATGATAAAAAATCACATTTTTTATTTTAGGCACTTTAAAGTCCCTATTATTTCCAGTTTCATAAAATATATACTTTTTAGTGGCTAAGAGATTTTTAAGACATTTATATACCATTTAAATGCTAGTCTGCATTCTTTTAAAGCTGTTATGCTTTTATAACATTCCTTTCAACAACGAATGACTATATCATGCCCAGCGAGCAGTTCAGCAATTAACAAAAGAGGCCAGGACCAAGAGAAGGCAATCAAAAGATCTGAAGTAATCCAGGAATGAAGGTGCAGATGATTATGACCCTGAAATGTGCTGAAATGTGTCAGAATTTTAATGTTCAAACTTTAAATTTGAACGTTTTCTCAATACAACATTTTTGGATACTTATGTGCCCTTTCCTCAGAGTTAGAGAGCAGAAATTTTCAGTAAATGTATACAACACATAGCTAAACGATCTGAACCAGAATCATAATTTTATAATGTATATTAGTGATATTAAGAAAGCAACAACAATGCAACTTTTCCACATTTTTAGTTTTTTGACTTTGCAAATAATTTTTTTTTAATTTCTATGAACTGATACACCTAGCTAAATAATTAAAGTTTAGAAGATAACTTATTATACTACGAACAAGCATGCAAAAGTGTGATTCCGTGTTGCAAGTAGTATCAGAGAAAAAGGTACATGAATTCACATGTTTTAAGAGTAAATTTTATTATTTTTCTGCAGAATGAAATACTTTTTACGGGCTCAACTATATAAGCTATCAATGCAAACAACCATCTGAAATAATTGTCATGATTTATAGAATAACTCGAAAAAAGCTCAGGAAAAACCATTCAGAACATTAAGAGCAGTGGTAATTTAACACACTTAAGGTGTAGTTTCCATGTGGTCAGACCTTGTCCCCTCAAATAGCTTAGAAACGAACATCGAAAAGGAAACGATCAGAACGACCAAACATGGAGGTACACGGTTTGGGAATAACCACATGTGTTGACAAAGAACTCATCAAGGCTATTTCGAGAGGTGCACACAGGCAAAAGTCCAGAACACGTCACTTTGCTAAACCTGTACACTTCTCAGCTAAGCTCTGTAACAACAAAGACGAAACCTGACCAGCCAAATAAGTGACGACCAGAGCATGTTCATATGCACATACCCAAACCTCACCTGAAGTGCGTGAGAAGAATAATCATACGAAATTGGTACAAGGATCGCCGAATGAAAGTGTTCGAAATTAGTAAAACTCTGACCATTTCAGGGGAACGTGTACTTCACATTTCTCATTGAGAGAAGACTTTGACATGTAAAAATTATCTCCAGGATGGGTGCCGCGACTTATAAATAATGAATCAGAGTGTAAATCTTTGAACGAAGTTTGGCTCGTTTTCAGAGGGATCCTACCGACTTTGTGCGTAGTTATATAATGAATGTTGAAACATGGGTGCACTATTACACATCTGAAATAAAAGAACAGTATAAGCGACGGAAATTCTCCACCATAAAAGAAATCGAAGTGTGTGAAATCGCCTGGAAAAATCTTAGGAATACAGGATGAGCTGATAATTTATTATCTGCCCCCTGGGAAATCCATCACGGGAGCGTATTATACTAAACTTCTGGACTAATTGAAGGCCAAAATTGCCAAAGAAGGTCATGTTCCGTCAAACCAATGCCTAACATAACTATATTGTTGAAATGGCGAAAATCAAAGAAGTGGAGTATGATTTTCTGTCACATCACCTTATTCCCCTGACTTGGTTCCATCAGACTTTCATCTATATCCTACACTGAGAGAGTTCCTTGATGGAGAGAAATGTTCCCCCGATGAAGAATTTAAACCTCAGTTGAGGCGTATTTAGCAGCCTTGAGGAATCTGACTTCCGTGATGGGATAAAGACCTCGGAGTATCAGTGAACCAAGTGTGCTGTCCTCAAAGGAGACTATATTGAGTTATAAGAACAATTTAAAGGATCTGTGGTATTATTTTGTAGTTCATTCCGAGAATTTTTCAAATAATCCTCTACAACAGATTATAAAAGTTTGCAAGTGTAGAAAATATTAATATAACAATAATACTGAAGTTTAAATATTTAATGCAATAATGATTGCAAATAGATATAAAATCCTAGCATAATAATTACTATAATATATTATAAGCGTACGTTTCAAAAATTAAAACTTGAACAAAGATCTATCTTAAATAATTGTACACCTTAAACCTGACCATTAAAATACCTTAGTGCTGAGACCTCAATTTTCTAAGAATCATTAAAATTTACATTTACTGCGAACTAACAGTTCAACAATGACCGTGAAAGAATATTCCTTCTTCCTTAATAGCTCATGATATTAAACTTAACATCAATACCTTGGTTTCCACAAATCATTAAATTTTTACTTTCTCTACCACGTACATGGAGGCATTGCATTCCACCCAAAAATTCCATACAGCGATTTCACCGGGAATAAATATTTTTAGGCGCCTTGAATCCAAAACAAAACATTTTTACTTTCTCTACTACATAAGTAGGGGCAGTATTGCATTCATTCCAAAAATTAAATATCAATATTTCACCGTAAATACAAGTTTTATGTCCCCTAATAAAATAAAAGCCTATTTAGAAAAAGTACGTGTGTGTCTATCTGTGAGTGTGTCTGTATATCTGCGAAAAGCATAACTCAAAAACGAAATGTTGGATAAATACAAACGTGGTATTCAGGTTCAGTATCTTTCAAAGATGCGTTACGAAGATTTTCAAGAAAATTTCTCCACCCCAGACTGCTCTTTAGGTGGAACGTTTTTCGAAAACTTTGATTTTCTCAAAAATGGCTATAAGATTTTAATTAAAATATTATATGCATAAGATGTCTTCATGTCCAATGAAATGTATATCCTGAATTTTCTTGGAATGTCCCCAGAAGCCCTCTTCATTCTGAATGGCTTTTGTATAACTGGTAAATCGTAAGAGAGACAAAATATTGCTACTCAAAAAATGTAGATCTCGTTAAAACATACAATTTATGTCACATACACCTTTTTGTGGATTGAATCATTTCCGAGATATTTCTAGTTATTTGTTTAAATTTTCCAATACTTGACACTTCTTCTCAAATACGAATTCTTTACTCGTTTCTTTTCTTATTTTTTTTGTCCTGGACATGAAAGAGAATGGAATGCCTCCACATTGCAACCGATTTTTAAAGATTTGACTGTCGCTTAAAGCCTACCATATTCCCCTTGCACCTACAAGAAAATCAGCAATAAGACTTTCTGCAAATGTTTATCTCGATTAACATAAAGTAGAGGGAGAATAAGCGTTTGTAAAAATAGTTTTACAAGAGTAGAGAAAGTAAGTGCAACACATCAGATTTTTAGAAAATCTGTGTGTCTTGAGCAGCATAACTCAAAAACTAAAAATCGGATAAATACCAAACTGGGTATTTAGGTTCGATATCTTCCAAAGGTGCAACACGAAGATTACAAACAAAATCCCCCACCCAAACTACTCTTTACATGGGAAATATTTCGAAAGTTTTGATTTTCTAAAAAATAACTAACGATTTTGATTAAAATACCATATATGAAAGATATTTACAACAAAATTAAATCTTTCGTGAATAGCGTGTGAAGTACCTTTCATTCGGAAGGAATTTTGTATAATCTGGTATAACTTGTAACGTTAAGCAATGGAGGAAAACATACTACACAAAAAATGTAGATCTGTTTAAAAACAATTCATTTAAAATAAGTTTTTGTAACATAAACCGTTTCTGAAATATCCGTTATTAAAGATTCGAATTGTTCATTTCTTGGTATTCTCTTAGTCCTTTCAATGTGAGTAGTTCCTCACGATTGTATGGAAACAGTATGGGATTGGCCAGCATATAGCGTCCAGTTCTTAAACATTTCACTTTTGCTGTTCGCTTGGTAGCTATAATAAAATGTATAATGTAGCTATTTCTGCAATGGTTTATTTAGATTAAAAGGAGTAGATATAAAATAAGCTTTAGTAAGAGTAGTTTAGTTTGTATACCCACTAATAAACGATAGAGGGTAGAGGAAGTCTCGAGAGTATTATGAAGTAACTAGGCTCTTAGTGAGAACAAGACTGAGACCACTCGTCAAATCTGCGTGATATACATGGATTTGACAAGTCTTTTCTATCATACGACTCCATAATTTAAAGTTTACACAGGGTGGGGTATGGTGGGGCCTTAAGTAATACTAGTGTAAAATTCTGATGTGACGACTTTCTCTTTGCTTGCACATTTGATGACGTGGTCATTATCAAATTACACGTCTGCACGGATTATTGTGGCAGATATTGTCACGAACGTGACTGAGGAGATCCGTATTGTAATTATTATTTTATATTAATTGGTATTATTTTATTAACCTACACAAGTTTTTGAATTCATATAGAATCATGTTTTATATTTTTAATTCTGCTCAAGTCTTAGTAAATTGCATATATGACAGGAAATAGCGGCCTGCTACTTCCCTTGACATTTCCAAGGGATGTCACTAGGTCATAATTTCCTGAGGAGTACGTGTCTTTCTGCAGGCTCTTAGCTGCACCTTAAACCGCTTTACGTCACGTAGAATGTTCTAGAACATTGACGTATCGAGTTATGATTGGCCGCTATATTTCAAATCCAGGCCGGTGGCAGACCATATTTGGTAATAGCTGCCACGGTATTAGAATGAACCCCTCTAGGGTATTCAACTCTATATAACCAAGCCCTCAAGCTCTCCTCGTGAGGGCTTTATGTCGTAGCTTGGCGGGACCACTGTGGTACCCGTCGACGGCCGCTCCAGATGGGTTCATTTGGCACCACTAGCGGCTTGACAAAGTCGTGTTGAGTATTGGCTCTCCTTATCCACAACGAGACATGTTTCTCAAGGTAAGCATTATAAAATAAATTGTTAATAATAATGTTAGCTAGTACCATCATCATCCCTGATCTTGTAAACCCAACTATCGCATGGTAGAAATCTAACTTTCTAGAATATAGTCATATCGCTCTAGCCAAGCGTTATAATGATTATCTGTAATCCCTCATTTAGCTATTCCCCCCAGTGTCACAACTTAGCACGTGACAATATTGTACTGTCGCAGTACACTTAAAGGGTCATGCAGCAGGTAGGTAAATACTAAGAGCCGAAGCTCCCCATGACGACTTAGAGAGGACGCCTAAAGACGCTCCTTTAGTGGAGCTTCCCATGAATCCAATGTATATTTTATACAAATGGTCGCCACTTGCGTAGTATGGAAGTGGATAAGTTTCTTACCGCGTCAACCCAAAGGGAACACTACCGGAATCCTCGATAGTCTTCCTTGGTTTTCGGTAGTCAGGGACAGAGTCTAGCTCGCTGTCTTCCAGCTGTCTCAACTGGTATGAGAGAACATTGGGATGTCTCCAACCAAGCAACACCGCCTGGTCGTATCCAATCTCCCATGGCTATCGGTACCACTTCCCGTCGGGACCAACCCAACCCGAACAGCTCAGAGTAAATGGCTCAAGTGTTCGGCACAATGTACGTCCGGTAAAGTCAAAAGTACTACGAAGATATGGGCTCCTCAGTGCCCACATCCTGGCAGCTGAAGGTGTTGGAACACTCCCCCTTACGGGGGGGGGTAGGTGAGTAGAAGGAGAAAAGCGGCAAAAGTTGATAGTGATAAATTGCTAGTACTTACGAAAGCTATAACTGCTATTTTTTTGAGCAGCGCTGGAGTAAATTTGGCCAAAACTTGAGGTGTGATATTCTTGAAATCCAGAATATAAATGTCACCTGCAGGAGTATCATAACGTGATCGAATATCGATCACCATAAAGATCATCTTGGCTGCTTCTACTACGTCCATATCGGAGAGATCAGAGGCTACTGCTTTGAGGATACAAATCCTTTCGTATTTATCCGTAAGTCGAGGCATCGGTATAAAGGCTCTGAAACATATACAAATGTATCTTTAAGTTATTTATCTTTTGGGGAGAGCATAATATTGATCAAAATTGTTTAGGAAATATTTGTGCAATATACATGTATACCGTTTGGCATCGTATTCAACAACATAAAAAAGAATACCTAAATAATTGTGTCATCCTCCGTGGGGTAGTGGTTACCATACTAGCCTCTAGTTCGCGGGTTCAAACCCGGCGGCGGGCGATGAATTTTTCGGGCGTAAAAATCCTTAACATGGCTTCCTTCGGAAAGAAGTAAAGCAGGTGGTCCCGTGTCGTAGATTTACGGCACGTAAAAGAACCTCAACCCTGATAAAGAGGCCTCTGAGTAAAATTACGGTCTCTCATGTCCAATATAGAGTGGGACGCTAAGGACCATACTAGTTAAAGAACGTCCATAAATAAAACTCAATTTAATCCCCTACATAATTGCTCCTACCGTCCGATTTGAGCATCATTCTGGCCAACCTGAAGAATTTGCAGAGAAAAGCAAGAAGTCTATAATCTATCATTTTATGTTATAAACAAAAATGTCCGTTAGAAGATATAGAAATCATTGGACTAATAGTTGACACCCGCGAAACAATTCCTACATATTTCATCAGGACATAAAAGATCTTTGGTCTACCGACACTATAATAGTATATGTAGTATAGTATAATATTGTAGCGTACGTGTGAGCATTGTCGCGTCGGACAAATTATTGCTTTGTAGCATGACATAATTCTGTATAATTATTTCGGCGGGGCTTTGAATTTACGTCCGACGGGGCATCTTTCTCTCCCCACCTCCTGGCCAAGGGGTTGGAGAGAGGAAGGGGGAAAGCAAGCGTTACTGCTTTATTTGTCTAGTGGCGACAGTCTAGTAGCGTGAGGCTTGTGTGTGTCTTCAGGGCGAGTGGTTGTATGTAGAGTGCATGGATCTGTGTGTAACATCGCCCTTCAATGTGTGATCTGTAATCTTTTTGTGTATGGTGTAGTGGCACCAAGTCAAATTTATAATAAACCGCAGGTAATGTGTTAAATGTGAAACCCTGTATTTTGTTATGAATGTCCCACGCCTGCTTTAAAATGTGTAGTTAAGGTTTCTGGTCCTCTCGTTGCCGCTGCAGTTACGTTCCCCAATGTTTATGCCGGGGTAACTAAATGTAATATTTTAGCTGCAAAACCTTTGTGGCTCACCCCAGTATATAATGGTATAGTATATAGCATAATTGCTATAGGCGATTTGTTGATGATTTTAAGAAACAAGTTGAAAGGCAACTGAAATCTGTTAATCTATGCAGATTAATGCTTACACAGTATTATAGCAAACCCGGGGTATTAACCCTGGTTCCATTAGCAGCGGCTACGTAGGCTCCGATGGGAGTATCGCTCTGGGCGTAAGCAAGAGGATATCATGGAAGTTAAGGATGGAAAACTCGGGGTTCTATAAAGTCCACTCGCCTAGGCCGTTTACTATAAGCAATACATTATAAGGTCCATTGGGGGCGCATGGCGGCAGGAACTTAGAATTAGAACACAATTAACTTATCTAGAGAGTACTTGCGAGTGTTGATGCACTTATATAAGTGGAGTTCGTGACGCTGACCGCCGTGGACATCTCGTCAAAGGTGATCCAGCAAAAGAGCGAGGTGACCTAGTTACTGGTCTTTAAGTAATACGCACCATTACCGATAGCGCTCTAATTTCAACATTGTGTGAAACTTGATGCAACTCTCTGTCTACGTTCGTGTTCCGATGAAGGATGTCAACCTTCACTAATAACTGACGTTATGCAGAATTTTCTTACTCGTACAATTTCAATATGTTTACAACTACTAGTTTCTCTCTCTCTCTCTCTCTCTCTCTCTCTCTCTCTCTCTCTCTGAAATGCAGGTATACTGTGTATCATACTTTGTCCAACGTGGCTCGTATGTGGGAAGTTGTTGAATTTAAAAAAAAACAGGTATATCAAAACTAATGGTCCAAACTATTGGGATGAGTAGAGAAGCAAAGTTTTCCTGGGGTTCGAGAAATTAAGCGTGAGTTAACCAATTTTATTGCTGTTTGTGGTCCGCGGCGTAGCTACTAAATAGTAAGTTAATATTTCTTGAGTCGACGTGTTGACACAAGTTCACGCGCGTCAAGTTCTAAAATTTAAAATGGACATTTGTTTCAGGTAGCGTCCTACCTATCTTCAGCAGTTGATTCGACTAAGCCGTTCTTCTCTTGTTTTTTCCCATCTCTTGGCATACACTTGTTGCGAACCTCATCTGGTGGCTGTAAAAGGATCTGCATGACGTCGTCTACGGGAGGAATCTCGAAACTCAAACATGTTTTTTTATTCCTTATGATGTGAAATTTTTCCTACGGATCCAAATCTGTGTGTTTATTAACATTTCTTAGGAGTTTGATTTCTTGACCGATGTCATGATGGTCTTCCCAAAAATGATGTGCTACAGCTGAACGGTCACATTGTTTTAGTGTGATATTTCTCTGATGTTCTTTCAGTCTAATCCTAAGTTTTCGTTTCGTGTGTCCGTTATATTTCTTGTCACAACGTATGCAGTCAATTCTATAAGTACCTAATTTATTTATGGGATTTGTGGAGCTAGTTGTATTCCAAAAACTTTAAGGATATAGTGAAATTTACTAAAATTTTTAGGACGGTACGTGAATTTTTTTGTACATTTTTGCTTTTTCAATATCTTTTAGACTATTAACATATTGAAGTAGTTTATTTTAAGTTTGTACCGCTTTAACGTATTCTAAATGCACTTAGGGTTGAAACCATTAATCTCTGCAACTGTCTGAATATATTCAAATTCTTTCCTATATTCCTCTTTTGACATCGGAACATCAACTAAAGAGTGTGTCAGGTGATGGAAAACTGCATATTGGTGTTGACCTGGGTTGAAATTATTCCTTTTAATATAATTGTCAACATGGATAGGTTTCCATATACACGCAATTCAAGGCGATTGTCCATCTTAGTGATCTGAAGATCTAGAAAGAGAAAACTGTTGTTCTGTTCTAATTCCATAGTGAATTGTATCCTTTCATTTTGTTAATTTAAAATTGTCAATGCAACATCGGTCAAATGGGATGGGACCACAGCAGGGACGTCGTCCACATACCTCCACCAACATTTAAATATATGTGGATACTTTTTAGTAACATTAATTTCAAGGCAACTCGTAAAAAATCCGCTAAAACAGGTTTCCCATAGTCAAACCATGTGTTTGTTTATAAAATGTATTGTCCAAAACAAAATAATTCTCTGAAATGCACCTATCCACGAATGAGATAACCTCTTGTATAATAGCGTCTTCTGATTTTTCTGTATTTAGATAATGATTAATTAATTGTGGCAATTTTTCTGTTGGAACAACCGTAAATAAAGAGTTGTGTCATACACGTCGATTAAAAAATATTAATACATTTTAACTTCAGTTTTACTAATACTTTGAATGTGTTTGGGTTTTAACTTGTGGCAAACAAGCCAAAAAAGTCAAATGGAGTCGAACCTAGTTTATGACTATTCATTTCAACAGGTATGCTCTACACTCACTGGTTTTAATATAACTTTAAATACCTGCAAAAGAAATAGTAAACAATTTATGAAATTCTAAATTCAGAAAAGGCATATTGTAGAGGATATTGAAATTTCTTCACTCCTACTTTTGTGAGAAAAATTGTAAAATTTCAAAACAATAACAGATTCCAAAGAATAGCTGATAAAAAGGTAATGCGATATGAAACATCATTTCATTATAAAAAATTACACAATATTGATTTACATTTATATCAAGCATATCAAGTGTTAACGAAACAATTAGATATAGCAATATGGGAAAATATGTTGTATAATATGTATGCGAAGTTGCATTTTATAATGAACAAAGAACTTAAACACTTAAAAATAAATTAAGATACCTTATCGCAAATAAAACATCCACAGGAAAGATATCATTGTTTAAAAATGACAATATCGTCGACTTATCTAGTCAAACTTTAGATAAAAGGAAATTTAATTTTTGCATAAAGCAGGAAAAAACTTGCGTTGATGTTTCACACGATCTAAAAGATTATATAACCTTCGTCACGATTGCCACACAAAGGATGACAGAAAAAGAAAAAATCTGATGTGTTACACTCACATGACTTTCTCTACTCTTGTACAAAGTATTTTTACAAACGCTTATTCTCCATCTAGTTCATGTTAATCGAGATAAACATTTGCAAACTCTATCTTATTGCTAATTTTCTCGTAGATGTAGGGGAAAATATATTTACAAGGGCAATATAGAAAAACAGTAGCCTTTAAGCACATACATATCTCTTAATAGCTGGTTGCTAGGTGCAGCACCATTCCCTTTGCCACAGATTATAACTCTTTGATTATCCAAGACAAAAAATGAATAACGAATTCCCATTTGAGAAAATAAGTATTGAAAAATTTAAGGGACTAACAAGCAATATCTCGAAAATGGTTCACTCAACAAAAAAAGAAATGTATATGACATAAATTGTGTATGTTAACGCGATCTACATTTTTTGTGTAGTAAAATTTTGTCTATTTCTTATGGTTTACCAGTTATGCAAAAGTCGTTCACAATAAAGAATACTTTTGGAGACATTCCCAGAAAATTCAAGATATACATTTTATTTGTCATAAAAATATCTTAAACATATGATATTTTAATCAAAATCGTTAGAGCCATTTTTGAGAAAATTAAAAGTTTCGAAAAATCTTCCATGTAAAGGGTAATCTGGGGTGGGGGGATTTTCTTGAAAACCTTCGTGTCGCATCCTTGGAAGATACTGAACCCAAATACCAAGTTTGGTGTTTATCCGACTGTTCGTTTCTGAGTTATGCTGTTCACAGACACACAGACACACACAGACAGACAGACACACACACGGACATGTTTCCAAAAATGCTTTTTTTGGATTCAGGGGGTCTCAAAACATGTATTTCCGGTGAAATCTCGGTATCGAAATTTTGGATGGAATACAATACTTTCCCTACTTACTATACGTAGTAGAGAAAGTAAAAATTATTAATAAACAAAAGTGTGTTTCTATTTTACAATACCTACAACAAAATACTAATGTCAATGTCAAAATACGTAAGATGATTAACAATTTGAATAAAAAAACCGTAATTTATCTAAAAGCTGATAAAGATAATAAAACAGAGGTGTTAGCTGAAAACGATTACGTTGAAAGGATTTATAATTTATTAGACTCCGATGACTATGAAATAATTAGAAAACTCATTTGAATAATTGCATAAAAACTGACAATAAAGCTAAAAAATAGTAATATTATACCTAATGAAGAGAAAAATCATTTAAACGTAGCAACACTTTGTTATCATGGTTATACTATCTACCAAAAATCCACAAATCAAATAGCATATGAGACAATTAATAATACTGATGCTCCCAATTATTTGATAGCAAAGTGGCTAGTAAAGAAATTACAATCCTTTACTAAACATGACAGTTTAAACATAAAAAATTCTCTGGATTTAATTGAGAAGCTAAAAAACATCAAAGTATGTGAGAACGATGTTTTAGTCTCTTTTGACGGAAAATCTTTATTTACGAATACTGCAACAGAAAAATTGCCACAATTAATTAATCATTATCTAAATACAGAAAAGGCAGAAAAGGCTGTTATACAAGAGGTTATCTCCTTCGTGGATAGGTGCATTTCAGAGAATTTTGTTTTTGACAATAACTTTTATTAACAAACACATGGTCCGACTATAGGAAACCTGATATCCCTGTTTTAGCGGATATTTTTACGAGTTGCCTTGAAATTAATGTTACTAAAAAGTATGCACATATATTTAAATATTGGCGGAGGTATGTAGGCGACGTCCTTGCTGTGATCCCATCCCATTTTACCGATGTTGCATTGACAATTTTAAATCAAGAACATGAAAGGATACAATTCACTTTGGAATTAGAACAGAACAATAGTTTGCCCTTTCTAGATCTTCAGATCACTAAGATGGACAATCGCCTTGAATTGCGTGTATATGGAAACCTACCCATGTTGACAATTATATTAAAAGAGATAACTTCAACCCAGTTCAACACCAATATGTAGTTTTCCATCACCTGACACACAGGTTAGTTAATGTTCCGATGTCAAAAGAAGAATATAAGAAAGAATTTGAATATATCCAGATAGTTGCAGAGATTGATGGTTTCAACTCTAAAGTGCATTTATAATATGTTAAAACGGTAAAAACTTAAAAAACAAGTTCAAGATGTTACTATTCTAAAAGAAATTGATAAAGCAAAAATATACAAAAGAATTTACGTACCGTCCTAAAAGTTTTAGTAAATTTCAGTCTAGCTTTAAGGTTTTTGGAATACAACTACCTCCACTAGACCAGTAAACTTTAAATAAATTACTAAATCATCACTTAAAAAGAACAACGATTTCATAAATAATCAGGTATGGTATGGATTGCATACGTTGTGACAAGAAATATAACGGACAAATGAAACAAAAACGTAGGATTAGACTGAAAGAACACCAGAGAAATATCAAACTAAAACAATGTGGCCGTTCAGCTGTAGCACATCATTTTTGGGAAGACCATCATGACATCGGTCAAGAAATCAAACTCCTAAGAAATGTCAATAAACACACAGATTTGGATGCGTAGGAAAAAATTCACATCATAATGAATAAACAAACATGTTTGAGTTTCGAGATCCCACCCGTAGATGACGTCATGCAGATCCTTTTACAGCCACCAGATGAGGTTCGCAACAAGTCCATGGCAAGAGATGGGAAAAACCAAGAGAATAACGGCTTAGTCGACTCAACTGCTGAAGATAGGTAGGATGCTACCTGAAACAATTGTCAATTTTAAATTTTGGAGCTTGACGGGAGTGAAATTGTGTCAACACGTCGACTCAAGAAATATTAACATAGTTTAACTTCACTTTTGTTAATACCTTTAATGTGTTGTACTAAGTATTAATTCCAGTAAAAGCAGTGAGTGACAGTTTTATTTAATTTATTAATAACCATAAAGCACGCATAAAACAAATTTATTACAAATGAGATTTTTTGCGTTAAGGTAACCCATTATATGTATGTAACAATTATTCATCCAAAATACAAAACTATCAGAGAAATTTCAATTATAGATATACAATATTTATGGATGATGTAATTTTATCAAGCCCTTGAGCATAAACCCATTTCCTGTTTGTGTTATATTAATATTTTAGTATATTTCATAGGATGTGAATATTGGTTCTTCATTTGAGTTATTGTCTATATAGAGGAAGCCTTAGTGTGTATACGAAGCCGCTAAGAGTAGCGATTAGAGTTTTTGTTGATTTTTATTTTCTTTACCACGTAGAGGAAGCATATATTGTTTTCTATCCAAAAATTCGATATCGAGATTTAACCAGAGGTACAAGTTTTGGGGCTCCCTGAATCCAAATAAAAGGCTTTTTAGGAAAAAGGTTCGTATGTGTGTCTCAATGTGTTTCTGTTAACTCTAACTAAAACAAAAAAATGTCAGATATACAGGGTGGACCATTTAAGTTGAGACTGTAAAATATATTCAAAACTAAGCGTTGTAGAAAGAAATGCCTTTAATAAAAGTTGCTTAATACTATGGGGAAAAGTAAATGCCATTACTCGTGTTTTGTTTGGAGGAAATTTAGATGGGCATTTTAATTTTTTCTAAATAGGAGCCTGCGATTAGGGCCAAATTATATTTACCCTAAAATTACCATTACAACGTCCTCCAAATAAAACAAGACTAACGGCATTTACTTTCGCCCATAATATAAAGGAACTTTTATTCAAGACATTTCTTTCTACAACGCTTAGTTTTGAAGATACTGTACAGTTGCAACTTAAATGATCCACCTGTATGTATGTATATCATACTTGGTATTTAAATTCAACACTTTTCAAAGATGCTACACAAAGATTTCCGAAAAAGTTCCCACCCCAAACTACCATTTACATGGAAAAGTTTTCGTTGATTTTCTCACAAATGGCTCAAATTATTTGTTTGATGATTTCATGTATTTAAGATGTTTACATAACAAAGTATATATCCCGAGTTTTATGGGAATAGTCTTTGAAGCCTTTTTCATTTGGAAGTAATTTTGTGTAACTTACTACACAGCAATTTTGGATCCCTTTAAAATAAGTTTATTTCAAATAGTTTTTGTGGCATCAGCCATTTCCGAGATATTCTATTGTCATTGGTTTGAATTATTCAATAATTTTGCCACTTTACGATGTGCTATTAACATTCAATTGTTTCTCGCGATGTATTGAAAAGGTACGGAATTTTAAGGCCAGCATAAGGCGAACCGCTTTTAAACATTTTATTATCGCTTGGTTTTCCTATATCCCTCTTGTACTTTCAAACAAATATGTAGTGAAACTATATCTGCAAAAGTTAACGGCGAACATTCAGAAAGTCATTTGAATGTAAGCTTTTTTATGTACACCAAAATGCTGCCAAATTAAACAAGTTCCAAGTGCTCCGATCACATAACTGCCTGTTACTATATGTCTTGCTTTCCTCATTTAATCCTTCTGGTTTGCCTTTTCGTTTTTCAAACCTTACTGTAGGGTTTCTTATGTGACGCTTATTGTTACTTGGCGAGATCGTCATCACTTCGATTCTTCCCCGAACTTCCACCGCAACAAGTATCCATAACTTGTTCGAATACGTCACGTTTGGCCTTTGAGGTGGAACAGCGGTTTGGGCTTTCCCAATAGTTCCCGGAAAACTAATTATGTTTACCTGCGTATAATGCCTATCTGGAAAGTCCAATAGATATATTTATTGATGAAAAGGGTAACATATGTTTCAGAAAATACTAGCCATCTTTAAAATTTCTCCGATTATACTACAGATGTATCCAGTGGGCTTCACTGTTTATGGGTTACGAATGAAACAGCTTACGTATCTGGCTGAAACTCAGAATAATTGCAGGGCATGGCCACCTAATTATGAATCTTAGTGCAAAAACTAATCATGTGCATTGGAACCGACTCAGATGGCTCAGGTGGTAACGTCTCTGGCCCGCATTCGGGATCTGCCAGGTTCGATTCTCGGTGGCCGCCCACTCTGACTATGGGTGTTTCGTCGTTTTCCTCCGGTCCGCTAGGCGAATCTGGGGTGATGTACCCTAACACGATTTCTCCTTTCCCTCATTTCCTGTCATTCCGTATTTCTCTCTTTCATCTTTTAGGCACTGTCTCCGGGTACCGTAGTACGTCTGATGGTGGGCACAGTGCAAGGGCGCTGCGCTTTGGAAAGTTTTCTTCCCGCCAACGATGCGGCGCATTGGCCTGCGTGCAAGGGCCGCTTTGTCACTCCGCGTCTACTGGCCGAGTGAGGGATGTCAACTGAAAGATAGAGACTTCCGTGCGTTACTGTAATCACCTCTACCTGAGGACCTGCGACCTCCTGCGGCTACTTCACTTCACTTCACCCCTGCCTCCCGGAGGATGTAGCTATTGGCGAGGTGTCTCCCTCCGGTAAATACCTCATATCCCATGTAGAGGATGCCAAAATTAAAGTAAATGACCAAATTCTTCATTCAGTTAATGAGACTAATTTCCTTGATACCATGGTTAACAAAAATGGCATTGTCAAATATGAAATTAAATGAAAAATGGGATTAGGAAAGTGGCTATAAACAAATTATCAAAAGTCAAGAAGGACTCGAGCATATCCAGGAATACTAAAATAACAATTGTTTAGACCGTGGTATCCCAGTTTTTTTATATAGCAGTAACAATTGAACTCTTCATAAGGAAGATACAAAAACATTAGACTCTTCTGAATTGTGGACCTGGAGGAAAACGATGCAAGTGTTGGAAATAAAAAATAACAAATGCATCAACATTAGAAGCGGTAAATCTCGCCAATTCCTTAACAGCAATTGCTAAAAAATGCATATTTCTGTCATCTGATTAGAAGAGCCTTGTCCATGAAAAACGATCTGATGATATGCGCACAGAAGATAGCAGGCAACAAGTTAGGCGTAGACTGAGACGGACGGAATCAAAGACACTCTTCAAATGGATCTCCGAATCTGTGCTTGTAGAATCACGATCGAATGGATAGACACTTTGCAAGAGGCTAGGCAGAACATAAAAAGGACCAACGTCAGGCTGGCAACTTAAACTGCTATGCAGTTGTTTGCAATCTAAGAATCTAATACGGCTACGAGCTTAAGTATATTATTTGGACGATGTAGCCACCACAAACCTTCATGCATTAAACATCAGGAACTCGTAAAAGATTTTTGTTACAATACATTCACAAATGCCTTTCTCTATCGTCTATCATTTATTTTATATAGATTCTACAAATTAATCTTACAATAGTTTATTCTTTTATCTACTTCGCGTTAACTAAGAAACACGTTTGCAGAAATACCTTCATTGTACATTTCGTTGTGTGTACAAAGGGGATATGGGAGAATAAAGCAATAGATAAATCTTTAAAAAAACTTAGTCACTCTATGCTGGCTTTAAAATGCTTCGCATGACGGGAAAGACAGAAATGGCAATCCAGAGTTACAAAAGATGTACGATAAATTAGGTCTTGTAAAATCTAAACCCAGTTTAACAATTATCTCGGAAATAACGCCACAAAAACGAGACCTATGATTTCCGTTTCATATGTTTAGGTCTTATGGTTGTACAGCATTATATAAAATTACTTCCAAAAGAAGAGGACTTCATAGGCTATTCCCAGAAAATTCAAAATATACATCACTATGTCAAAATTAAATTTAGTTTTATTTACGACGCTCTTTTAAATGCTGTTCCTTAGCGTCCCATCCTATATTTGGCGTGAAAGACCGGTAATACATTAGTATGTCGTGTAAGTATCTTAAATATGGCATTTTAATCATAATCGTTAGAGCCATTTCTGAGAAAATTAAAAATAACGAAACAATTTCCATGTAAAAGATTGTTTGGGCTAGGGAAATGCTTTAGACAATCTTTGTGTCATACCTTTGGAAGATACTCAATTTATTTACGAATTTATCCACTATTCATTTTTGAGCTGTGTGTTGCAGACATACACATACATACGGACCTTGCTTTCAAAAATGCTTATTTCGGGGTAGGTGCTCGAGGGCCACAAAACATTTAGTAAGATAAATTGAATTTTTGGGTGCAATGCAATACCTTCCTGTACCTACTATAACTAGTGCTAGCAAAATTAAGTACATCATCAAGATACTAAATACGTCAGGCAAAACCTCAATCCATTTAATGCCATCAAAAATAAAATTGTGAAACCACGAATTTGATTATGTTTTAGAAATTAAGAATATGAGGACAAATACTATGAATGAATAAGTTGATTTGGTTTCTCCAAATATAATATAATTTCTACAAATTTCAAGCAATTAATTTGACGTTTCTATCAAAGAAGCTTAAAACATATTTATAATAGAAAATCAATTTTCCTGGTTCTATTTATACAACGTTTTAAGAAAATAATTTTCCAAAAATTAAAATGCCGTAAGATTTAAAATGTCCCAGGAGATGAAAATTTGAAAACTAACTTTTAAATGTGGCATATTGTTTCTGAAAGATTAAATCCTATATAGAGATGAAACTTTCTTGGAAAAAATAAAGTATTATGACAATTTGAAGTTTCTCGACATCATTCGTGTTTTAAATGTTTGAAGTTCTAAATCAAAATTGTTAAATGTCAACAACACACTCTTTAAATCTCTCATCCAATTTAAAATTAGGTATACTGAAAAATTGAAACAAATAGAACAAAACTGCGTCACAAGGAAAACTGTAAAATGACAAAATTGAAAGAAAACGAGATTAATAGAAAATCAAGCTTAAAATTTCACACGCTTTTTGCACACACCAACGCACGTCCGTTTTAATGTCACCTTTGGGCATTCAAACGCCAATAAAAGCAAAATGGCAATTTTCTACAGTGTTCGAAGAAATGCTTTTCTATAAACATGAAGATTAGTCTTCCGTGGTTCCCCCTCTGGTTCCCAGGTCGCGAGTTCAAACCCGGCGGAGGACGATGGTTTTTTCGGGCGTAAAAATCCTTAGCATTGCTTCCTTCGGAAGGGAAGTAAAGCCGGTGGTCCCGTGTTCTAGATTTACGTAAAAGAACCTCAAGCCTGATACAGAGGCCTCTCAGCAAAATGTCCGGTCTTTCGCGCCCAATGTAGAATGGGACGCTAAGAACCATAGCAGTTAAACAGAGCCCATAAATAAGAACACAATTTAATTTTGTTTATAAACATGAAGTAATCTTTTTTTTCGAAATTTTGTGAAAAAGTAGGTATCAAACAGCTTAACGTAAGAGAATCTTTACCAAAAATTAGTATTATTAACAGCACAATTTTTAAATGTATAACTTTTACATCATATTTTCTGGGAATTGCATTGAAAGCCTTCTTCTTTGGGAATGAATTTGTATAGTCTTATAGAACGGTAAACTGTAAGAGATAGACAAAACTTACTACAAAACAAGGTGTAGAACTTTTTAAGATACACAAGTTATTTTCAAAACCTTCTTTGTGTGATTAGCCTATATTGATTTCGGTTTTAATTTATTAACACTTCATTTTATAACTGCTGGCAGTATTCGCAAGTTTCTCGCAAAGTCATGTAAATACGAGATGTAGTATGGAATTTCAAGGCCAGCATATACAACACGCTTTTTAAAGATATGGCCATAGTTTCAGCCTCCTATGCCTATAAAGAAATGCGTAATGAAGCCATTTGTGTAAAAGTTTAAGTGAATTCACATGAAGTACGAGCAGGAAAAAAATTTCTGTTGCGATACATTCACATGAGTTTCTCTATCTCTATCATTTATTAGGTATACAAATCATTCTTACTAATGCTTGTTTTTCTATCTACTACGTTTTAATCAAATAAGCCTTTGCAGAAATAGCTACATTACACATTTCGTTATAGATACAAAGAGAACAGAGATAGTCAAATATTTAAGACTGGACGTTATATGCTGGCTTTAAAATTCCATATTGTTTCCATGCAAGAAGAAAGAACTGAATTTGACAGCACTTTAGGAAAAATACCAAGTAATGAACAGTTCGAAATATTAATAACAGATACGCAGAAATGAATTATGCTACAAAAAAGGTTATTTGAAATGAATTGTATGTTTTAAAGAGATCCACAATATTCGTGTAGTACGTTTTCATCTATTGCTTAACTTTTGTTCAAGATTATACAAAATTCCTTCTGAATGAAGAGGACTTCGCAGATAATTTCCAGAAAATTCAAAATATACATATTATTTGTTATGTAAATATCCTTAATATATGGAATCTTAATCAAAATAGAGCCATTTTTTGGAAAATCAAAATTTTACAAAAATGTTGCATGTAAAGGGTATTTGGGGTGGGCAGATTTTCTTTAAAATCTTTATGTTACAACCTTGGAAGATACTGAATTTAAATACCAAGTTTGGTACTCGTCCAACTTAACATTTTGAAGTTCTACTGTTCATAGACACACAGACCTTTTTCTAAAAATCCTTTTTTTGGACTCAGGAATTCTCAAAACATGCATTTCAGATGAAATCTCGACATCTATTTTTTTTGGAGTGCATATCTTTTCTACCTACTATGTATGTGGTAGAGAAAGTAAAATAGTATAAACTTCTACACAGAATACTCCAGGACAAATGAAGCAATCTCTAACATCGACACTACCATCTAATACATGCCTTTTTAAACCTACGAGTTTCCGTTGATTAAGAGAAACATGGTTTTTTGCACAAATTTGTTACCTTAAAATAAAGAACAACCATTCATACTCATGATGTAACTTTGAAATGTTAGAACTTCTAGGATATGATTAAACCTCGGAGGAAAACTGTATAAATCTGAGAGATTTGGCTGGTGATTTCAACGAGTGGATAGAGAACGACCTCGAGCATACAACATTCATGTTGTTTTTAACTCCAATAATACACTTTGCTCTACAATTTCCTCGCTTATAAAAAAACTTCGTTATTTTTTTATCAAGAACTAAAAGATTCAATGTGATGGCATTTTAAAATTTGAATAAATAGCAGACAGACGATGGTTAGAATAATTGCATTATTAGCTCTTATTTGAGGAAAGAGCTGAGACACAGCTATGTTAGCAAAATCAAATTAAAATTGGGGGAGTGAGGTAAAAGGAAGGAACCCACTTGGATACGTTGCGTTGGCCTCGAAGTATGCAATGACGAAAACGAAATTCAAATTATTACAATTCTTTAATTTAATTTGGAGAAACGTAGTACGACTACCAGATGAATCGTCAAAGCCAAAATTCATGAAGATTTTTAACAGAGGTAAAAGTAGTTAATTTGAAACTTACCAAGAATAATTCTTTTTTATCTATACCTGCAATGAAAAATGGAACATTTCTAAACTGCAAGCCAAAAATAACATTTTAAAATGTGTGTGTGCGTGCCGGTTTATGCAAGAAGGCAGACAGTGACAATTATCAACTATACGATCCCCTCATTCCTCATACCTATCAATATATCCTGCGAAATCTTAGAGCCACTCTCTATGTAAGAAGGGGAAGAAGCATCGCCATTTAGGGTATTCAAATGATTTTTTCAGTCTTGTTTTACAATTTCTATCAGTAAAGTAACCTTTAAGAACACTTACCCAAAGCTGCTTGCTTTCTCAAACCACTCCGATTTAGGATCTCTATTCGAATATAGCTCAGGAAGAGCAGTACGTAGGGTGTAGTACATGTCAATGGTATCTTTGGACCTCTGGATGCTATTCTTGCTCCAGATGAATATTTGTCGAAATTTGGAATCATCTACAAAAATGCAATAAATTCAAGAAAACATTATGTGAGATATCATGCTTACTATAACCTCAGTTTTTGAGGAAGTAATTAAAATATTATATTAGCTATTCTGCTAGAGAAACCGAAAGTATGTTATACCGGATAGAACGGTTATAGAAAGCTACAGTAATGTACTGCATTAGAAGTGTAATTCACTATCTCCACACTACGTTTCTGTTAAAATCTTAAATCAATGCACTGAGTGGGAATCTTGAAAAAAACATAAATTTATGGTATTTTTCTATTTATTATGTTTACACCCATGCTTTTCATTTGACTCTTTTTAGTTATTAATTTGTGCATTATTTAAGATATTTGCTGTTATTTAAATATTCATTTTGATTACTTAAAATGCTTCAAGTGTCGTTTTTGACCAATTAACTTGCATTTTTTAGTAAAGCTCAATATATTATCATATAAAAATTGCCTGTTTCTGAAATGCTTTATTGCTTATAGTCTTTTAAAAATATTTTATCGTTTGATACTGTAAAATGAAAAAATATATCTATAACTGAGAAGGTGATCTACCTTTCTCATTTATTCATTCATTCATTCATTATCTGTTTACCCTCCTCTTATGTAGGACTTACACCCCCCAGGACTTACAAGCGGGTGCCTGGGGTCAGAGGCCCGTCGAGGAGCAGACACTCATGGATCAGACAGAACATCCAGGATGGGTGATCAGCCCGATGCCTGGTATGGGATGAAGGAAGTAGATGAAACGAAATGTTGGTGAAATGGATGAAAGGAAAGGTGATAATGGAGCAGTTGGTGGAATGAATGGCGGGGGAAACCGGAGAACCCGGAGAAAACCCGCCCAGACGCCGCTTCGTCCACCACAAATCCCACATGCAGGTCCCTGGGATTGAACCCGGGCCGCCTCGGTGGGAGGCGAGCGGTCTAACCACTCGACCACGGCGCCGCCTTACCTTTCTCATTTAGCTTGATTAAAAGTTTAAGAAACAGCCAAAATAAAATTTATAGTATGATTTTAATGTTTTTACATCACAATATCTGTAATAAAATTGTCGTCTCTTAAACGAAAACTTTTGTTTTTAACATTTTTCCATAATTAATTGTCTTAAACACAATAAAATAAAATGTTCACCAGAATCTGGTATTAGCACATTAATCCACGCATGCTTTACGTTAACCTATGTAAACTTGCCTTTCGGAGAATGAAATGTCAGTTATTTCATTTTTATTGTTAATACTAGTAATAAAACTTAAACTTTCCCATCATAATTTTTAGGTCCATTTGCTACTGCGAGTCCTATTGGCATCCCTTAGTCCATCTGAGCCAGTATTCGTGAAACAATTTTCTGCGAGCACAGGTAGTACAGAATTGAGATTTAATGCATAACTCAAATTTATTTGAAATCAGTAGAAAATTAAGGTGCCTTAGATGGAGGGACTCCTACAAATTTTCAGTTTTTGAGTAAACTACTGCACGTACAGAGTTGAAATTGTTGTTGTTGCAAATATTTGAATAAAATCTATCAACACATGTGAAGTTTGTCTGTAATCAGTAGATAATTAATACTAGTTTAGGTAAACGTTGCTTATCCATTACGTAGTCGAACTAGCTTTGCTGGCTAAATTACATACTGCAATCAAATATATATGCAATTGGCTGAAACTCGGTGAGTGGAAATGCAGGTATTATGCAGGGTGGACCATTTATGTTGAGACTGTACAATATCCCCAATACCAAGCGTTGTAGAAAGAAATTTATTTAATAAAAATTGCTTGGTATTATATACTTTATTGTCATTAGAAGCGGAATACCACCATGATGCAAAGCAGTACAACAGACGAAACAGGGTAAACGCATTTATAGATTCAATTCTTAGCCAGTATCTTCAAGGTGTAATAGCTGGAGTATGCTACGCGAATAACCCAGTTTAAAAGCGTTATAATCATCTGAATGTTGGCTGAAGGAAATAAATATATCTTTTATTCTAAACTTATTGGCATTAATTTAACACTTTAAACGCAGTTTGGATCCATCGCGTTTCCCCAGAAACACCACGCTTAGGTTTTTTTCACAAATTAAAGCAATACCAAAGCTACCATTAAAACAAATAAAAACTTTAATGAATCTCATAAATTTATGAACCGTCTGATCGTACAACGTAACAGAAGCTTCACTCATGTAGATAAGCTTGGAAAACTGCACATTATATCGGTTGTATTCGTGCTTTTTAAATCAGAAAGCAGGTAATGGTGTAGAATAATGCAAACAAATGTTAAGCAAATGTTCATGAAGGTAATACATTTTAAATCTATTCAAAGTTTAGAGTATTTTGTACGGGAAGACCACTAAAAAAATACGACTTCTGGGATTATTACCAAACTATCCAATAAACACCAGTATACAAAACAAAATGACTACCTCTGTGGTCGAGTGGTCAGCGTTCCGGTTTTCCAGAGGTCTCTGGTTCAATTAGCAGCTGGAGCAGGGATTTTTCTTGAATTAGAATAATTCCCTACCCTCCATAGGGTCTGGAAGTATGTATGTGAGAGTGAATTTGAGAGTTTCAAGTTAGAATTATTTAAATCTCAAAGTCATTAAAGAAACTACAGCAAACGAGTTCTTTCTCAGTTAAAGGCCCCGATATGATTATAGAAGTTAAAGGGGCCTATACAAATAAAACATTTTAAAAACATTTGTTGTAAACACGCCTAAAATGCAACGCTATGTGTAAGTTTTCGATGTTGTTAACTATGCCTGCTGTCATGACGATTATTAAAATTATAATTAATTAAATAATTTAAGTTAACCATGGAGGAACATACTTGTATGAGCTAGATTATAGAAGCACAACAATTTCTCGGACGAAAAACCAGAAATGGTTTTATTTAGCAGCTATCGCACAAAACTAATACAGGGATTATACCAATATTCTTAGGTAGATGTGGTTGAGTGGCAATCCATTCTCTCAATGTTGCTATGGCCTCAGCTCTCCTCTTCGGGTCCATTCCAAGCATAAGCCACACCTTTTCTGCATCCTCGTCGTTGGGTTCCGGTAGCACTTTCAATTCTGTTAACAAACAAGTACATGACATTAAATTCCATCAGCAGTATATAAACATCTTGTTTGCAATGTTTAACATCCGAAATGCCTCTCACTCTCAGTTTAAAGAAGAGTTTTGTCAGAAACTTGATACTTTATGCATTCTAAAGTAAGTATATATATATAATTATTTATTTATTTTCATTTTTTCTATCACCTACCTATATTCCACCCAAACAAACGATAGCTGTACGTGTGCAGCATAATTCAAAAAGTAAAAAAATCCTAATAAATACCGAACATATGATATAAGTTCAGCGTCGTTCAAAGATGCCAAACGAAGATTTTCAATAAAGTTCCCCACCTAAAACTACCTTTTGCACTGAAATATTTTCTCTATGCTTTTGAATAAAATAACATAAGATTAAGATATTTTCATGATTTATAAAATGTATATATTGAAGTTTCTATGTATAGCCTCCGTGAAGTCCTCTTCATTCTGAATGCACTTTTGTATAATTTTGTATTACCAGTAAAATTAAAAGAGATAGCTATAGGATTAACACAAAAAAATACATATCTCGGTGAAAGATACAATCTATTTCAAATAATTATGGAATCCGAGTTTTTGAACACGTTATGATCGTCAAAAACGTGCGTTAGCTAAGTATGATGATTACTTAGTAAGGCAATAAATCTGTAGAAACCTACAGAAATTAATCACATTCCTTTGTAATTCTCCTTCAAACTCCAAATCCTCCTGTAATATCGCCCTGTTGACTCATTTTCATTTGAGTTGGCAGTGCAAACTATTACACTTGGTCTCAAAGAGGAACAACGACGTCACTAAATATTCACTCATGCCACAATCTAAAGGATTATACGCTGGTTAAATAAATAACTGTTATTACATTAACCATTGAGCTGCTGTTAACGCGCCTGCCTTAACATGCATGCAAAGCCCTAAAAAAAGACCCCTAGAAAAACCAAACCAGAGATTATAACCGTCCTGTTCGCACACGGCCAGCACACCATTATTGAGATATTCGTTGCTAATGGTTTGAATTCTCTAATATTTTATATGTTCTTGAAGGTGTCACTATTCATTGTTTCTCATTATGTGATGCAAAGAGTATGTAATTTCAAAGCCAAAATATAGTGACCCACTTTTTCAACATTTGAATATGGCTTCGACTGAAAAGACGATTCTTGCTTGAGTATGAATAAAATCTTGTAGGAATTGTTTGTAGAACTGAAACAATAAAATAATCAACACTGTGCAGAGAAAGCCACGTGAATTTAATACATCATATTCCTTATTGTGTCTTTGTGGAATCTGTTATGAAAAATATATCGCTTACGAGTTTTAGATTAAAATACTCACATAAGCAACACATAATCTATCAGCTTGTTTTGACGTCGATTCGCTCAGGATCAGCATGCTCACTAGTGACCACTTCTGGAACTTATAGGACTGAGAAACAAACTTATACTTTAACGTTGCTATAAGAATATACAGCAAATCTACTACTGAGAACTCTACATTGCGAAGCATGTTTCAAGATCTCCTTCTATCAAATCATCTTCATTTCCGATTTATACTGATGACTCTAAACTTGACAACTGCAGTTGCGCGTAGTGTTCTCTGATCACATGATGCTACACAGTCTATCTAATTACCTCAGCGTCTACACGTGTGAACTATATGCAATCCGCTTTGCTCCGGGATACATTCTGGACAACACACAGTATGATTTCTTTGTCATATTCAGGGACTCTACGAGTGTCTTGTCAGCATTACATCACCAAACTCTTGTCTCACCCACAGAACTATTAATGTTATACAATACAGAAACTCAATTTGGTAAATATTGATGCAGTAATTTGTATCATAAATTATTTAAATGTAAAGAGTGATTATAGTATGAATATGCATTATTATGTGGCATTGGTTTGAAATGTTTGTTGATTGTAATTATTGTTGGGAAGTAAGTTTATACTGCCTTACTGAAACTGACAATAATAGCGTGCAATAATGCAGCGAGTGGGTGAGCTGTTTATCATTATTGGAAATGAGGAAGTTACGTAATATTGGCGCGTTTTTCTTTTAGAATCTTCTGGAACATTTCCCTAGAGCATATGTATTCATAATTTTCATTGGATATTAAAATAGACGCTAATCTTGGCGCGTTTTATTAGCCAATTGCAGCTCAGTTATAATCTTTAGGCATATCGGGGTGTATGAGTATAAATAAAGAGCCAAGTCAGAGGTAGATCGCCCTCAGTTCATCGAAAATATTTGTAAAGTACACGTCTCCTTCAGTCCGTCAGTTCATCAAAAATCTTTGTACACTACACGTCGTCTTCGGTCCGTCAGTTCGTCGAAAGTATTTGTACGGCACACGTCGGATATCAATTTGCAGGTTCCGCGTAACAGAGTTATGAAAAATCTCAAGTGTTATAAAGTTAATTATACAAAAAGTTGAAGTACGCGAATTAAGAATTATCAGTAATGAAGTTATTATAACAGTTTCAGTTTGGCGAGTGTCAAGATCAATGTGTAAATATGATAGTGAAAGTGTTCGACAATAAAAAGTGTAAAACAAATTCTTTCATCGGTGTTATTTTTGGATAAGAGACTCCCTTCCGTTTACACAACCTGTATAAAGAGAAGTGCTTGACCAAAAAGATTGTAGCTAGCCGGAGGACAGAGAACCAAAATTAAATAAAATAACAGTAGCATTCTTTCAAACGAACACTAATACTGCCGCAAATTGCTAACACCAGATGGAGCTAACAAGCCTAACAAATGAATCACGTCACAAGATGGCTTCAACACGTTGAGTAAACACACATACACAAACATTATAAATTTACCATCGCAAATTGGCTCCCAAACGTGGGGCTACAATAATGTTAAATAAATAACATTAATAATGTTACTTCAAATTATCAAACTTATCTAGACTCCGTCTCACGTCGACATCCAAGCGAACGAGGAAGCTCATTTTGCAGATAAAGAGACCACCAAGCATCCTCCAAAGAACTGTGGAATACCATATTGTGACTTCCTCAGATACATACACAAGAAGATCACTCAGATATAAAAGCAGCACTGGCATAGTTCATCTACAAGTAAACTGCATGGCATCTACTCTTCTCGCTCTCCTAAATACCAAGTGAGTTCCCTTCCTCACAAGGACCGAGTAGCTCTCACACAATTACGCATAGAACACACAGCCATCATTCACTCCTACCTTATATCTCATGATCCTCCTCAAGCGTCTAAAAATAAATTAAAAAGAAACTGAAATCGTACGAAGAGACAATAATTATTGATCAACAAACCGATGCTGCAGATACTAAATTTGGAGCATTCTGTCGGGTTAAAACTGCACTCATTCTTCTCCTGACTCGAGGGGCAAGATAGAAATGGCGTTTTTTAGGCTGCGAGGCTAGAGGTCACAGAAAATGCCTGGCGGTTCTGGCAGGCAATCTGTCCATACTGGTGAGGATAGACTAGGTGCATATTTTTGCTGAATGTACACAGTGAGAGTACCAGCGAACAATTTTTAAATCCTGATAGGAGGAGACTGGCATGCTGGGATCTACAGAATCTGACAAAACAGGAATTTTCTGGGCAAAGTTCGCGAAGCAAGATAAAATTTGTTAAAATAGTCAGAAACAATTTATTTCTATTTTTTCTTTCTTTTTCCTTTTCTGCCGCAGAAGGGACATGTTGTTATACACGATGGAAGGAGTGTAGATGCGACTAGATTAACTGATATTTCTACACGATATTTTGAAGTATTATACAAGGTGATTTATGAAGTACTGCCACATTTCTTTCTTTAATTATTCTGTTCGAAATACACTCAATGCCCCAATTTAGCATCAAATTAAGCAATGTTCTGGAGTTTCAATTGTCTATCACTAGATGTGCATGTTCATGTTTTATTCGTAATTGATAGTTTTATTGTCAGCAACTGTTTTGTGCAATATTGTTCTAGTCAACGTGAAAATGGAGTACACATTAAATGAACGACACAAAAAATGTGGATCTCTTTGAAACACAAATTTTAATCACATAAGTTTATAACAGCAACCTGCGTCGAGACTTAAACATTCGACTGTCATTGTTCTCTTTGTATAAATAACGAAATGTGTGATGTAGTTATTTCCCCAAAGATTTATTTGGATTAAAATGAAGTAGATAGAAAGATAAACTTTTGTAAGAATAATTTGCATACCTAATTATAAGCAATAGAGGGTAGAGAAGGTCATGAGAATGTCATGAGAATTTTTAAAAAAATAATTGTTCATAAATTTTAACCAAAATGGTATATTAAAAAAGTAATTTTAACTTCCTTAATAAACATACTTATCTTATATAAATAAGTAAACAAACCAGAAGATATGCATCTACATCCTGTGAAAACTTTATGTAGTAAATGTGCGAGAGACTTTGAGACCTCATAGTATATACCTACTATGCGAATGCAAGCTTCGCTGTTTCCTTAGGGTCCTCCTTTTTGGAACCTGAGGAGATAAGGACTTTTCATTTGTTTTTTTACGAGTTCAGTGAACTTCAAAACTCGTATTTTAGCTGAAATCTAGCTATCAATTTTGTGTGGAATGCAATCTGATAAATAAAAAATATCAAACTTGGTCAGGCACTGTTTAAGTATCACAGGAGCTTTATTATCTCAAAATATGCTTGTCGTGGAAAATGTTTCATTATTTTTATTTTCTCAAAACTGGTTATAAATATTTTGATAATATATTCGAAATTTAACATTCCATGCTAAACAACATATGTAGTTCAAATGACTCTCTAGGTAGAATATTTTATTTTTATAGAGCTTCTACAAACCATTCTTACTAATCCTTATTTTTATTTATCGAGATAAGTGTTTCCAGAAATAGCTTCATTACACTGTTCGTTGTCGGAACAAGGGGAATACAGGGAACCGAAGCGAAATTCAAGTGTTTAATACTGACTATGGCTTCATTTCGTTTTGATTTACATAAACAATTATTATTAGTAAGTCGACAAACTTGAAGGGGAGTTTAAAACACAATCCTGCGAACTTAAGTCTGTTAAATAACTGACCATTATTTTATAAATCATTTAATACATCACAATTAAGTTAAAGCATATAGAAGCTGCTATAATCAATAGTAGTACCAATTTGTAGAGCAAAATGTTTCCTAAAATACGGGCTCAAGTTTATTCCTCTACTCCAAAGTGTGTAGGAGTTATGGTTTTCAATTCTATGAAGTGTTGCAGAATACACAATATAAAATGTCGTATGTGGTACCATTTTTACTTTCTCTACTACGTATAGTAAGTAGGGGAAGTATTGCATTCCACCCAAAAATTCGATACCGAGATTTCACCGGAAATACATGTTTTGAGACCTCCTGAATCCAAAAAAAGCATTTTTGGAAACATGTCCGTGTGTGTGTCTGTGTGTGTGTCTGTGTGTCTGTGTGTGTGTGTGTCTGTGAACAGCATAACTCAAAAACGAACAGTCGGATAAGCACCAAACTTGGTATTTAGGTTCAGTATCTTCCAGAGATGCGACACGAAGGTTTTCAAGAAAATCCCCCCACCCCAGACTACCCTTTACATGGAAGATTTTTCGAAAATTTTAATTTTCTCAAAAATGGCTCTAACGATTTTGATTAAAATATCATATGTTTAAGATAATGTCATGAGAAATGAAATGTATATCTCGAATTTTCTGGGAATGTCTCCAAAAGTATTCTTCATTGTGAACGACTTTTGCATAACTGGTAAACCATAAGAGATAGACAAAATTTTACTACACAAAAAATGTAGATCGCGTTAAAATACACAACTTATGTCATATACATTTCTTTTGTTGAGTGAACCGTTTTCGAGATATTGCTTGTTATTTCCTTAAATTTTACAATACTTATACTTTTTCTCACATTCGTTATTCATTTTTTTATGTCCTGGACATGCAAAGAGAATGGAATGCGCCACATAGCAACCAGCGTTAAAATATTTGACTATCGCTTAAAAGCTACCATATTTCCCTTGCATCTACAAGAAAATTACCAATAAGATTGACATCTCGATATCTCGATTAACATGAACCATATGGAGAATAAGCGTTTGTAAAATTAGATTGTACAAGAGTAGAGAAAGTCATGTGAGTGTAACACATCAGATTTTTAATAATATGTTTAACATATAAGTATTGTCCCTAAACGACAAATTACAATATATCAACTTAAATAGGAAATTGCAATTTATAAGAGTGCACAAAAGAAACTAAATATTTCACATTTTGGTAAATATTACCACTCAATCTCCCCTTAATCCAATAATCACTCTGTTTTTGCATGGTGACATTAGAGATTACATGGGCAGTTTACCATCATAACCTGCTAATTTATATGCAAGTGGTTTCTTGTCTCACGGAATCTCAAGGAAGGTACCCGAGTATTCAAAATCGTATGGTGACTAAGTCTAATCTAAGCCCATTCTACTCTGTGGTAATACTTTCCAGGGAGTAGTGGGGCTCAGAGACCAGTTTCCTCCCGAAGGCAAGGGGCTGGACGTGGTTCACGGACGGTTCCCTCCTCAGGGGCAGGACGGGGACCGGGGCTTATAACTAGAACCAGGCTTGTCATTCCCCTTGGGCGATTTGCCATGATTTTCCAGGCTGAAGACTATGCGATCTTAGCCTGTGCTTTGCATATTTACACTATGTTAAGCGGACGAGCAGATGTGTACATCTACTCGAACAATATGGCAGCTTTGAAAGCTCTTAAAGCAATTAAAACCACATCCATACTGGTGTTGGATATACTATGTACCAGCTGTCCGGTTACACTTCTTTGGGTTCCGGGATAAGCTGGTATTAGAGGAAATGAGATGCATGCACTCTTGCAAAAAAGGGATCGCAGGTCGTTTTTATTGGGTCTGAGCTCTTTTGCGGAGTGTCTGCTAGTAATGTCAAGTATGAGATAACCTAGCTCACGGCGAGGGTTCATCTTGAGAGTAAGCAAACCACTGCCACGCAGGCCCATGACCTAACATCAGGGCCTGACCGGAAAGTGAGTGAGTTTCTCCTTAATTTGACTAGAGTTAAGCTCAGGGGGTTGTGGCTATTTTACGGGCCACCACACCCTGCACAGACATCCGTGCATAACTGGTCTTGCACAAGAATCTTTATGTAGGAAATGTGCGAGAGATTTTGAGACCTCATAATATATACCTACTATGCGAATGCAAGCTTCGCCGTGCATAGTTATGTTTCCTTAGGGTCCTTCCTTTTGGAACCTGAGGAGATAAGAAGGACAAATATCAAGGACGTGGTCCATTTCATACGGACCATTGGACGAGTAATGACAAAATATGAGGCAATGGGCTCTTAAAGCCTGCGTGCATGGTCTCTTTAAGAGGCCACTCAGTTACCATCATTATCATCATCATTCCAGATGGTATTCTCGTTGTTATGCTTCGTATATATTCTTGCATTTAAAAAATTCTACAAATATAGTATTTAGCAAAGACTGTTCCGCAATTTCAAAAAGTTTGAAGTATAGATACATGTATAAACTCTTTGTAATACTTATAATTAACAAGGGATATATTTTGGTATAGCACTTTGTATGCTGAAGTTTATTATGAGAAATTTCTGTGAATTTCTTTTGAAGTTCTCTTCATACTTAATACTATGGGTAGAAAAAGTCGTGTGAGGCGTTGCTCATCAGATTTGTTTTAATGCTTGTTTAACTGGTTTTAAAGTCACACATTAATCCGTAAAGTGACCATGAAATCTGCCAAGCATTTCCCCACCCACGTTGTTAATTATGTAATGCAAATATTGGAAGGCACACGCAAGCACACTCGTATAAAAACACTCCACTTTGAGGGAATTAAGAACAATTATTAATCGAGAAATATGGTTAACCACTATCGAAAAATCTAACAAAACCCATAGTAAAGTGAATAGCACTCGGCTTACCCTTGAGCTTAGCTGAACTATTTGAAATAATATTTAGTATTATCCAAGAACATGCATGATAAATAGCACATGTATGCGTTATCAATATTACTTATGAATAATAAATACTGGTAACATTAACACCACCATAAATACCATCACTGCCAACTCATCACCAACATCAACACCACTACAATAATTTACTCCTACTACCAGTACCAACAATCCTGCTACAGCTAGGTGCGCTACTAAGTATAACCACTACAATCATTAAAAGCTTAAAATATTTGGGGAAAAATATATAACTATTTTGCGGGAATTTCCCTCTCGTCTGACTGCAGAGATTTGCTTTATTTACCAATACCAGCTACCCTCTAGCAATGCAAAGAATGTAACTACTTCTACAATCTCAGCCGAGTGAGGTGGAGCTGCGGTAATGCGTGCAACACGCATTTGGGAGATCCCGGATTCGATGCCGGTGAGTCATTCTTTGATTCATAGCTTTTTTGTTTGTTTGTGGTTTCCTCGGGTCGCTGTAGCCCACTTGCGGTGCTCTGTGCGGTTTCACGGACCTCTCCGTTCATCCGTACCTTTACCTTTCTACAATCCCAACTACCAATACTACCAGTACTATAACCGTTACTGCTACCACTATCACTGCTGTTACTACCATCACCATCAGTGCAAACACCAAAGAACACTAGTGCTACCACCACCACCACTACTCGCACTATAATCACTACCACTAGAACTACCATTATTATGGTATCTTCAGCACTATATGACCACTACTTGCGATACAATTACCACTATTACTACAACTATTGCTACCACCAACATACTGAGTACTACCAAGACCACTACCATGGCTAACATTGCCACTGCTGTTACTATACCAGCATCAATACCACCACTACTGCTACCAGTATCACTATCACCAACGCTACAGTTATTACCACTATCACTACCACTACCATACTCACCAATATTTCAGTGACTATTACCATCGCAATACCACTATTACCACCACTACTATCATGTTTAACATCACCACCGGTATTACTATACCAGCAACAGTACTACTATTATTGCTAACAGTATCACTGTCACCACTAATATTCCAGACTATTACTATCGCAATACCACTACTACCACCACCATTATACCTCGATTATCACTATTACTACTATGGCAATACCACCACCACCTTAATGTTATGCCTAGATCACAACTACTGCCAATACCACCATTATTACTATTACCAATATCACCAACATTACCGTTGTAGTTAATACAAATATAGACATTGTCATCGCCGTCAACACCACACCACCATTACCACCACCACACCACCATAACTACCATCATCATATCACAAATACCACCACCACCACCACAATAACATCAATTTTATTAGTAGTATAATGTAGAATTAAAATGCTGAAAATGAAATATTTTCATTGTATCAAAAATGCATGATCTTAAATTGTGTTTTCTTTAGATCATAACCTACAACTTAAAATTTGGGAACTTTACTTGTCACGCAAAAAGTTATAAATATTCAGTGATAGAAAATTAAGGATGTCTATTAGTGAATCTTTTAGATATTTGGTAAAATCTTAGTTTAATTTTTGTTTCTGTTATGCATATAGGTTCCCCAGTGATGGTTTCTAAGTATTGGTTTCTTCAGTGTTCAATGGATTAATTTAAAAAGAAAATGTTAAAACTGAACCATAATACACAGATTAACCAAGAGAAGTCTTAAAAAGTGTGTTTATTCTGGACTTAGCGCCAAATTTAGAACTCAAAATAAATCCTTATCGCAAAGGGTTTATAATTGCCGTAAGGAATATAGTACATTTGGCTATTATCTTCCTATCCATAAGTCTTTAAAGAGAGAATTTTCGAATATGATGTACTCGCATTATAATTAACTCATGATTCCTACTTAGGGCACTGGGAAGAGATAAGGATGTGCAATTCTGGTGCAACTTTTTAACTTTTGGTTTGATTAAAACCAGGTCTGTGGATAAAAGCAAATTTAAATGTAGCTTGAAGCATACGATTTTGAATGATTGAGATAAAAAATGTGTTTTAAAAGTGACGTAAATGCCAATGTTATTTTTTAAGAAATGCAGTGAAATGTGTGATAGTGCATTTGTACACTACAATTTTGGTTTAATCTTTTTAATTTTTTAACGTGCTACATAATGATTTTTTGACTTAGGGAACATTTTGCTTTAAGAATTGAAATATTAACCCAAGCTAAACATTGTATACATCAGCATAAAAATTTAAATATATCCGTGTTACATTCACATGACTTTCTCTACCCTCTAACGCTTATTAATGGGTAAACAACGAAAGTTTATTTTCCTATCTACTTCCGGAAATTACGCATTCATTATACATATAAAGGGAATAGCGATTGTCTGGACGCTATGTACTGGCTTTAAAATTCCATGCTCTTTGCGTGCAACCGCGAAAAACAACTGAATATCGAAAGGACTTAAGAGAATGACCAAACCATTGAACAATTCGAACCATTAATAACGGATATCTCGGAAATGGCTGATGCCACAAAAAAGTTATACGATATAAATTGTGTGCTTTAAAGAGATCTACATTTTTTGTTTAGTACGCATTCGTTTATCGCTCAACGTTTACCAGTTATACAAGATTATACAAAAAATTTTCAAGTGAAGTGGAATTAACAAGTTATTCCCGGGAGTATCAAGATATACATCTTATTTATAATGTAAATATCTTTAATATATGATATGTTAATCAAAATCATTAGAGCCAATTTTAGAAAATAAAAAACTTCGAAAAATGTTACATGTGAAGGGTAGTTTAGGTGGAGGGATTTTCTTGAACTCGTGTCGCATCTTCGGAAGCTACTGAACCTAAACACCAAGTTTAGTATTTATCCTACGTTTCATTTTGTATTTATTCTGTTCAGACCCACACACACAACTTTTTTCTAAAAATGCTTTCTTTTGGATTCAGGAGCCTCAAAACGTGCATTTCCGATTAAATCTCGGTATCGAAATGTTTGGTGGAATGTAATAGCTTCACTACCCATGTACGTGGTAGAGAAAGTAAAAATGTTTTGGTTTTAGGGGACTTTAAACATGTATTTGCGATTAAATGCGTCACTGCTCTACCTACTGGGTAGGTGATAGAGAAAGGAAAATATTAGTGCATATTTTAACAGTTTCACTCATCAAGAAACCTTAGAACGTCAGTAATAATTTTAAGTGTACTATTCACAGATACGAAATATACTTACTCGCAGGAGGATGCATTTCTAGATGTTGTTCACCTCTGTACTGAACACGGCAAACTGCTGCTTCGCTCAGACTCTGAAACCTGTTTGGGAACAAGGCTACCCCACCACCTCCTTCTGACCAATTATTGGTATTGAAACTAAACAAGGTTAGTGAAACTAGAAATCTGAAGACTCCTCTGTTCAAATATGTGTAAATTGTTTGCATTTATTACGACATTTTATGTTCTCTGTTCCAATACTAACCATTTGCCGGCTCTCGTAGTCGAGGTCGCTAGTCGTATAGCTACGACGCTCCGCCAAGCTGAGAGTCGCGGGTTGGAGTCCCGGCATGGGTGTTTGTCAGTGTGTTGTATATGTGTAGCAGTAATAACGGTTAAAAGTAAAACAGAACACACTGTAATAATAAACGAGGAAAGACAGGCGAACATTAAAAAGAAAAGCGTTTAGTAACACTATGACTACTTTCTCTACCATGTATACAGTAGGTAGAAAAAGTGTTTCAATCCATGGATTGATATCGAGATTTCACCGCAAATACATGTTTTGAAGCCGCCTGAATGTAAGAAATTTATAAAAAGGTCTGAGCGGTGTGTGAGTTAAAACAGCATAACTAAAAACGAAAAGTTGGAAAAACATCGAACTTGGAATTTAAGTTCAGTATCTTCCAAAGATGCGACACAAAGATTGTCAAGAAAATTCCCACACCCCTTTACCCTTTACATGTAACATTCTGCTATTTTATTTTCTTCAAAATGTAAAATAAAATGTATGTCTTCAATTTTGGGGGACAGCTTGTGAATTCCTCTTCATTCGGAAGAAATTTTGTATAAGCGATAGATGAAAACGTAATGCACAAAGAATGCAGCTGTCTTTGAAACATGCAATTGATTTCTAATAACATTATTTGTGCCTGAAGCCATTTCCAGGATATGCATTATTAATGATTCGAATTGTTCAATACTTTTTCATTATTTTAAAGTCCTGAGGATATTCATTTGTTTCTCTCAATTGTATGGAAAGAGTATGGAATTTTAAGGTCAGCATACAGAGTCCAGTTCTTAAGCATTTTATTATCGCTGTTCCGTTTGTATCTTTAACGAAATGTGTAATGTAATTATTTTTGCAAAGAATTTCCTTGATTAAAACATAGTAGATAGAAGAATAACATTTAATAAGAATAATTTGTATTAATAAACGAATCTAATAAACTATTGAGGATAGAGAAATTTATGTGAATATAACACACTGAATTTTTTATGTTAAGGTCTTTCTTGGTTTGCATTACAAACTCATTTACCAGAAATAGGTATTTGACAACCGTTGTAAGCTAATTAAAAATTGCAGTTCGTTTCATGCCGTAATTGTTTTAGTTTTCATTTGCAGGTTCTTAGCATAAACTGTGGTTTACATTATATACTGAGTGCAATAGCATTTTTACTTCCTATACTAGTATTGGATTGTGAAGCGGATGGGAAGCGGCACTGATCCAGTGAATCCGGATATTGTACCTACCACCCCAAGAGGGGACTACCCTGGGAAGAAGAGATGAGATGAAAGGAGAGACAGAACGGCTGGAATCAGGAGGCACAGCAATGACAGAGTCCCTGTAGTTTCCATATATAAATGTCCCAACAGTCGGTCAGGCAGACCGGAGGTCTACGCCCCTCCCCCGGGGGCGGTCCATAAACCCCGGCAACCAGCCGAAGGCCAAGGGATAGAGAAAGTTCACAGAGAGCATTCTTTTTCTCTGCCAGTGCACTGAAACACAATCGCCGACACTTGCAACCCTGAAACAGACCAAACGGGGTGAAGGATGAATAAAATGATTCATGGAATGAAACGAAGGGACAAGAAATTCGGGGGATGAAAGAGACCACTCCAGCATTCACCTGACGATCCAGGAAAACTCCCGAAAGAAACCAAGTCAGAGTGGGCGGAAGCCGGGAATCGATCCCAGGACCTCCGAATGCGGGATGTACTAGCATAGTATGTAAAGTACTGTATCCCCCCCCCAGAAACTCGATGTCGAGATTTTAACGCGAATATACAGGGTTGGACCGTTTTAAGTTGAGACTCTAAAATATCTCCAAAACTAAACGTTGTAGAAAGAAACGTCTTTAAAAAGGGTTGCTCGATATAATGGGGGAAAGTAAATGCCATTAGTCGTATTTTGTTTGAAGGAGTTATGATGGTCATTTTAGAGTCAGTTCAACTTTTTTAAATAGGAACCTACAATTAGAGTAAATTTAAATTGACCCTAAAATGATCATCACAGCCTCTTTCAAACAAAACACGACTAATGGCATTTACTTTCCCCCATAACATCAAGCTACTTTTATTCAAGACATTGCTTTCTATAACACTTAGTTTGGAGATATTGTTCAGTCTCAACTTAAATGATCCACCCTGTATGTTATGAGTCCACCTCAACCGAAAAGAAAAAAGTTTTAAAAACGTTTTCAGAATAAGGTCCGTGTGTGTATGGACACATTAACTCAAATATAAAAAATTCAATAAATACAAAACTTTGCATTTAAGTTCAGTATCGTCCAAAGATGCGACACAAAGATTTTAAAGAAAATTCCCTTGCACAATGTTTTTACATTGAACATTCCTTTATTTTTTATTTTTAAAAAATGGCCTTAAAGATTTTGATTAAAATACACGTGTTTAGGATATCTGCATTAAAAAGGGTGTAAGACGCTTAACTTAAATACCAATTTTTGTGTTTAACCCGATATCCCTTGTGCTATTTACACACACATAAATATTCAACTTTTTCTACAAATGCTTTTTTGGGTTCAGTGTACTTCATGTAAACAGTACAGAGAGTAAAAACTGTACAAGTGTACTTGTAAATTTATGTAAAGAGTGGAAAAACATAAATCGGCGCTGGGAAATTGCATGTTGTCTTAATATGCTCGCTTTCAAAGTTATTGTGGGTTTTTTTCCTAAATAGCTTGGTTTTCCTTATTCAAAGACGCACTTATATTGAACCGGTTTTCTAGTTATCTGGTTCCGCAACTCTCAGGCTGTTCTTCTCTTAGTATCATTTCTTCCTGTCAGGGCTTTTTGTAAAGGAATTTTAATTTCAAAGCACTTTGCTTATGATTTCCAGTTACCCATTTCGCTCATTGTATTAAATTAAACAAAATTTAAATTTTCCGATTTCATTGCTTACTTTGTATCAAATTGCAGCACCTCCCCCTGCCCGCATCATGGCCAACAATACATGAATACAAATCAAGTTTACAAATCCTATATTTGCGCAAACTTACTGCACATAATTTAATAATCATTTTAGTTCTGAAGCTCGATGTAGTCATAATTGAATAAGGTTATAAGTCTGCCCCAACTGGGTTCCCATCACAACACATTAACAGCAGCATTTAACAGATTCGGACGTATATGCAACTCGACTCAGGTAAGCACTATTAATCACATTTACCAGTTCAACCGCCATGCAACTCGGTTCAGAAAAGTTTTATTTTGCAACCAAGCTTTCGGCTCAGCTAATTATAAAAACCTTGGGATAGAGCCAACACACAAAAGGAATATATCAAGAATTCAGAAACTGTGAAGGCCAAACGAGTTACATTCCGAGCGAAAAAAATAAGTAAAAGAGGTGTAAACGGAGTTACACAAAGAACAGTACCGCACGACTTCCTCGAGACTTCGGGACAAGAAAACCACCAGGCACTAAAGCTTGTCTCAACCTTAAGACAATGTAGAGATAAATGAGATATCTCTATCTAACGCATACATGTTGCCTTTGTCCTTTTCTATTCAGGCGCTGTCGCCAAGTTGCTAATAACACAGTGTAAACATTCAATTGTTATATATTTCACCTTTGAACCCGTTATCCTATGCAGAATATTCTTCTGTATTAGATTATATCATTATATCATTTATAGATTTCTGTGGGCACAATTTTCTAAATAAAACCAGTTTTTCACTACAAGTCCAGTAATTGCTGTTTCTATGCTTACACACAGCAACACATAAACCAAAGAATAGAATGCAATAGTATTTTTCTTCGCTAGAGTCAAATAGAGTGAAGATAACTTCTGTTGGAATTCTCTATCTTTAATGTGATGAGTATTATAATTTTTTAAATTAAATATTTTCGGAAAATGCCATATCCATGCGGTAGAAAAGTCCGCCAGTAAGAAAACCTTTTTTATCTTATTAGGTTTACAACAGCGAGCAATCAAGAGAAAATGTCCAAGTGGGATGGAGACAGTTTTTAAAAGCAGCTGACAGCCTGTAACTTCTTGCATTTATTGTGTGTGACAAACAAAAGTCAACCATCTATTCATATAACAGGCACTAGGCGCGAGGCAAAAGGCAGATAGGTTAACATCATTGCAAAGAAGTGTGTACGTGTACAGCATATGGAACACTATGAGGTGTTGTGTAGATTGTTTATTTAACATTTTACGTAAATATTTATGGTTATGGAGGTAGAAGTTGGGGTGGTATTTTTTCTTGTTGATTGTGGGCCCCACGTTAGGGCGACAATTTGCTGTGGTATGTGGATTCTGCGGTGGTATGTAGCTATTTTACGGTACAGGATTTGTAGGAACGGTCCCGGGTTCGTTACTTCCTCAGGGTTCTTTCCATGGATCTTGGATCTCAGGTTAGTGGTGAATACGACTGTTTTGTTTTCCTACTCGTTTATTTATCGTCACCGATTAAACATTTGATTCCTGCTATTTTCTTCGACACACACGCGCATTTTCTATTTGTTACGCTTCATATCATCGCGCCTACCACGGCCAAGTGTGTATTATAAACTTTCCTACACATTTTCCTAACAAACATCTCCAAGGAGCTACAACGGCCAAGTGTGTATTCTAAACTTTTCTGTTTCTCTATTTTAAACGTTCTATATCTCTCCATTCCACTATCGCTTGATTTCTAGCTTCTTTCATTGCAGGCCTAAGGCTATCTGTCTTTTGGCGAACATTGACCCTTTTCTACAACTCTGCGTTCCAGCAACCTAACGGGACACTTAACAATAGAGGGAAAAACCACCCGTTTCCGGCCGCTGATGGCCACTGTCTCTCTCAACCCTTATTCCCACTGACAGTAACATTCACTTTCCAGTTTATTTAACACTAACCTTACTGTTATCACTATTTATTCTCCCTATGATTATAATTTTATTTAACTACTCAAAACATACTGCTTCAAAGTTAGGAAGCGAAAGACTGCCAAACTAAGAAGAAAGGCAAATTAATAATGGCCGAGTTAGATTATTTTTTAAGTAAAATGAGTGTTAGTAAGGCAATAAAAGAAACAGCTAAGACTTCCGGGTGTTCAGAAACAGTAATATATAGGATAAAAAAGAAAAGAATGATACCTCTAAGGACTCGTAAAAAAGAAAGCAACAAATAAAGGAGAAACAAAAAGCTACTAGGTTAATGCAATATGATGGGATAGCGCAAAACGGAGCGTGGAGCATCGTTCATTCTTTGCTGTTTGAAAACATTCCACCAACGTCGAATGTGATTTTTATCAAGGTAAAATGTGCTGATGCCCTACTAAATTCTAGATTTTATTTCTTTGTTAATACATGTTTTGTATGGCTGTAAAATCCCATTTCGAAGTACTAAAACCACAAAGAGGAGACAAAGTGCAGGTGAAATTAAATGTCTTATAACGGCCTTAAATAGCAGTGTAGATATTTCACCATTTAACCTGTACTGTCTTTTAAGCGTGAGACGCGATATAGCAACAATTTATATTTATGGATAGCTGGTCGTGTATTCCGAACGCGAGCTGTCATCTGCAGCTTTCCGACATATTGACGGATAGCAAACAAGCTCCCTGCCACCATATTCCCTACATCTAATCAATTATCTTATAACGGAATTTCCAACATGAGGACATGCAGTGCCCCACACATGCTCATAGTAATAAATACAGGACTTTAATAAGCTAATAGGCATATTATTTGGTATTGTTTTATTTTGCAAAGCTGTTTCTTCCGAAAACATGAGAAGAGTTTTCTCCAAAACTGATAAATGCAACATTTAATGAAACTCGTGTATAACAAATGGCAGCTTTTTCAAAACGTGAGAGATGCATCCCCTCGCTTAGCGCGAAAGTAGAGAGATGCAATTATTTTGTAAGCAACGTGCAATCGAACGCTATAGTGAAAACGCTTCTTGGATTTCCTTATCACTTTAAGGAGGGAAATATTAAAAATCCTAACTCCCTATTTGATGTACCTAAAATTAATTTTAATACGTTGCCATGCACAAATGACATATAAACCTGCATTAGAACATTAACCTCAATTTTATCCCCACTCATTACCGAGCGAGGTAGTGCTGTGGTAACGTTTGCAACTCGTATTTGGGAGGTCCCGGGTTCGATCCCCGGCGACCACCCAATCTGACCCATGGGAATTTCGTGATTTACCCGGGTCGGCAGGCGAATGCTGGGTTGCTTTATCTTCTACCACGACTCTCCGGCCCCCCATTTCCTGTGCCCATCATCTTACTTATCATCTGTTTCAGGGTTGTAGGACCAGGCGACGGTGTTTGGCGGGTTGTGGTTGGACGGTGGCTATGAAACTTTTGTGAAACTTTTATCTTGACGTCGTCCAGGGACTGCTCGATTAGAACCCGTCTCTAGGTGCTTACGGGCGGGAGCTCCTTCGGGGGATCCCCATCTGTGTTTGCGCTCGTCATTATCCGGATCTGGTCGACCATCGAGTCTCTCCATCCTCATCCCTCCCTCCCGGGAGTCACGATAGAAGCACAAGGAGCGATTGGCCTGCATGCGGTGCTCTATCCAACAATCCAGCAATCGGGAGCAGGTCGCCCAGGTTTACCTGGGCGGGATGTAAATCGCCACAGTACCTAGCCGCAAATGCGGCTTTACCTATGCGGCAGTAGGTAAATAAAGATTTACGCAAGCTTTTTGTTTGTTGTCAAAGGGCGGAGTTTACCTTTCTGCACTGCCATTGATTGAGTTTCGGCGAACCCACCTGGGCGGTCATGCGTTCAAGTGATGACCAAGCCCAATACTGCTTAACTTTGGCGGTCACTCGCGTGGTCGTCAAGCTAAGCAGGCCGGCATGGCAGCGAAGCAGGATGGAATTAGGGTTTAAAGAATATCCAAGGCAGCAGGCGGGCGAGTCACGCCAGACGTTCACTCATCCAGTTAGTGACCGCGCCCTATACTGCTTAACTTGGGGAACTTGTGATGGGCAGGAGTGGTGGCCTTTAAGCCCGGGGGCCCAAGGTATCCTTTGGTAACCGGTAGCTCTTTCGTCGTCTAGGTGCCCTATGGTCATAGCGACCCAGGGAGTGCACCAGCTGGTGGGTATCGTAAGTAAGTTTCGTGTACAGGGTACGGGTTCTCTTCCGCACCACGCCCATGATGTGTGGAAGACCAGAGTGGGTGTGGGATATGCGACGGGAATCTACGCCCGGTATCATAGATCATCCGAAGCTCCCTGTTCTGGCCGGTCTGCAGCCTGCGGATGGTGGTCGTTGCCGCCGATCCCCAGACCTCACAGCCATACAGAATAAGGGGCGGGATAATCGCCTGATATAGGCGTAGTTTGAGGTGTGTAGACATGGTTGAACGAAATACCGGGTACATCAGCCCAAGTGCGGTGTGGCCGAGGCCAACCTTTGCCCTGAAATGTGCAGCAAAAGCAAGCCCGTGGTCGAGGGTGACTGAGGTATTTGGCCGAGGTAACCCAAGGGATTCTCCTCCCCCGCAGCCCCAGGCACCGCCCGGGCCGCCAGTGACGGACCTTCGCCAGGAGAAGCGCAGAGATCTTCCCCGGGCTGATGGCTATCCTCCACTTCTCGCTTTACCTGCCGATGTTTCAGAGCTGTCCTGTAGTGGAGGGAAACAGAATCGGGCATTCTTGTTCTGTGCCATTATGAGGACATCGTCCGAATACTGACACGTAACAGTTCTGGGTCCCGTAGGGAAGTCTGACATGTAGGTCGCGAAGAGAAGTGGGGACAGTACATTGCCTTCCGGGACTCCGGCGTCTATGAGACGGACTGATGAAATCTTCCACTCCACTCTCACCCTGAATGTGCGGTCCCAGAAGAAACTGCTTATCAGGGCGAGATGTCTGCCTCCTTGAGTTTGTACAAAAGGCCTTGGTGCCACGGTGCTCTGTCCCGGCTACATTAAAAAAGCAACGAAATATGAGAATGTAATGTGTATCACTGGCATTTGCTCTCATGTTTGCATGGTTTTCATCACGGTGCCTTAATGTTTTGATTTACTCTACCATGCCTATGTGTGTAACAGTAATAATAATAATAATAATAATAATAATAATAAGAATAATAGCAATAGGTGAACAAATGCCAGTGATACACATTACGTGCTCTCATGTTTGCAAGGTTTTCGTTACGGCGACCTAATGTTTTCATTTAACTCCATAATGTTAGTAAGAGCGTAAACATATTTCAAAAATGGCTATTGGTGGATACTGATAAGCCAAAAAAGACATTTTTAGTCTTTGTAAATCTAAAAAGTTAATATATTCCCTCAAAAATAAGGTCTCCGTAACTGAAACGGAAAACATTCTAAGACATTTTCCGTCTGTTTACACTGTTATTTATATCATCACTGACTGCACACTCCAGTGCAATCCTGGGAACTGCCCCTCAATGAGCGCGATTCGTTAATCCTCTTCGTGACAAGCAAGAGGAGTGAAACGAAATTTGCTCACATTAATGCGCCAATTGCCCCGTTCAGTTCTGCAACTCTTTTAACGCACGAAGGGATATCTGCACGCGTGAAATATGGCGCTGTAGGGCCACCTGGTATATACACGAAATTTTAGATCAAATGCACGGGCTCTCTATTTACAAGATGTAAGTGGTGTAGTAAAATCGAGGTTTTAAAAACATCGCATACTACATACGTTTGCAAAGAGAGGCATAAAAGGCGCTAAGTAAGAGAGAGTGGAAGAGCGCATGGAAATGGAGAGAGGTTGAAAGAATGAGGCAGAGAGGGGAGAGAGGATGAGGATGTTAGAGAGAAGAAGTTGAAGGAGATGTGAGTATAAATTAAGAAGAAAGTGTGTGCGAGCGAGAGAGAGAGAGGGAGAGGCGGGCAGGAAATGACAGTGAAAAAGTGAGAGAGAAGATGTGGAAATCTCCGAATTTAAAGCAATAACACATGCAGAACTGAGGATTCTAGTGGATTGTAATATCACGCCTTTGTTCGAAGCTAATCCATGCACTTGTCAGAAAGATCTAAACCATAAACAGCATAGAAAATAAGCATTGCTGAGTATGTTCTTTATTATAGTCGGTCATGTTATGAGTGCACTTGGAGGAGACTGTTTTGTTGAAAATCCGTAACATCATCAAGATTAGGATACAGAGGGGAGTGAGAGGCAAGTTAGTAGTGGGAATGTAAAGACACGCCTCAGCCTCGCTAGTAAATTTAACTCGGAACTGGGATGTTTTCTTTACCTGACTGCCTTTCCGATGCCCCGAACACTTGTTCCGTAAGGCTTTAGTTTCTCTTCCTACCGAACGCACTCATATCGTCGGCGGCTAGCAATTCAAATTCATGATACATGGGTTGTAAGTAAAGTATTGGTAGCAATTCTGACAATAGATCATACGCATTCGCATGCAGCACGTTACAATTGTTAATCCTTGATAAAACCAGGTGCTATGACAACATATATTATTGTGCCTGATGATATGTAGAACAGAATTTTAAGTGTACTAAAGCATGTTTACTAAACTTCAGAAACGATCATGAATAAAAGCCGGAGTAGCTCGTGGTAGAAATGCACCCCAATGTCATCATCAGGGCAACAATTCGCTCCCGCATAGGACGTTGCAAGATAGGTCTCCGAATGTCGTATATAAAGGGTGGCGAAAACGCCTTCTTTCCGCGAGTAACCAAATATGCAACACGCACTGCATCACTCAGCAGTAGGTGTAAAATAAAGTGACAGTGCCAGAGAGGGAACGACGCCTACGAGTCCACATGACTCGCGAGTTATTCATCTCTGCCGTATATGATCGGAATTTGGCGGCACATGTGGCTCGCACAGATCGCCCGTCCGTTTCTGGCAAACAAGTGGAGTTAGTACGAAGTCTCCTTGTTGCTTTATCATCGATGGGGTGCACGAGAATTATCCATTGAGGCTGGAATTAGTCATCAAACTGTGTGTGGCACATTATGAAGAAAAACCTTCAAATGAAAGTCCTGATTGTCATGTCACAGAAGCAGTGGCTGAATTGCTACAGAGACTAAACTGAGAAGTATGGTAACAACCTCCGTATTTCCTGACATAAGTCCTTGCGACCACGACTTGCTTCCACGGTTGAAAGAACCATTTAGATGCAAGAGGTTTCCAGATATTACATCAGTGATCATGGAATGGGGCAGTCCATCAGAGAGATCAATAGAAAAAAATCTCGCTAATGGTATTCATTGGTTACTATGGGTAGGGTCATGCTGGTAATTACATTGAAAGAATGTAAAAGTATTTTCGATGTTAAGTTCAATAATGCGTTCGCACAATGTTGCCATATTTTATTTACATGCATCTCATTACATAGCCATAGCTCCTGATTCAAAACGCCAAATCTTATCTAAGGCACCTCCTGACCGAGTAAGGTGGCGCGGCGATAACGCGTGTGACTAGCATTCGGGAGCTAGTTTCGATTTCAGGTGACCGCCCACTCTTATCATGGGTTTCTTTGTGGGTTTTCCCAGGTAAATGATAGAGTGGCCTCTTCTGCCTGTCCGTCTGTCGGGGCGCCTCAATCCGGAAACTATAGGGACTCGGTCATTGCTGTGCCGTTGCTGCTCGTTCGGACTACTCTGTCTCTCCTCTCACCTCTCCTCACTGGAGAATGCCGAGTCCCTCCGATGATACGATATAAAAGGCACCTTCTGGCCAATGTCCGCCCAACATCAAGTATGTGCCTATGTTTCGTAGATAATCTGGACCAACAACATTTTCAGAATTAATCTATACATCATACATTTTATGTTTTATTTTATATACATTTTCAAACAGTTGCTGAGTTCCACGTAGACAGACTTTGAAACTAACCGCTATTTTCTAATCCATGGAAAGTTGTCTGAAGGAACCTTCGAACCCAAACAAGTCGTTGCTAGTGAGTGGCTTCAGTGGTCTTTTGGATTCATCTGCTTTAACGTTTTCTTGTTCTAGGAACCAATCTCGAAATTCTATCAGCGTTTCCTTCCAGTCGTCTGTAATCAAAGTACAAAGCTATGAGATCTTGGTAACCTGCTTTGAAGTAGTTCATTGATCTATCAAATTAAGGCACTAATATTTCAACCCAGTTCAGTTTAGTACAAAGCTCAACATGAGCGCATGTAAACATGATTTAATAAGGGAAGAAATGCTTTGTACAAATGTAAGGACTTAACGCTTATAGATATAGACGTAACTTAGGGAAGTGAGGGCGTTTGCCACCCCCTCCCAATTTCCAAGTTATTTTATTTTTAGTTACTTTAAGAAAAAGAAACATAAAATTGTATTTTATATGTAAATATAAAATTAGAGTAAAGTGTAGAGAGTAAATTGTAAAAAATTGGGTTTTGGTCACAGAAACAGTCATCCATTTCTTTAAAACGATAATAAACCTCGATCCAACTTCAAACAGTTTTGGTCTCCACAAATGTTTTCTGATATTTTGAATTGCTATAATAACTTGTTTGGTTATCAAAGATTGGTTGCCAACCAAAACAGCCAGAATTCCCCCACAGTACAAAATAACCAGAAAGCTTTTAGATCACCATTCTAAGCACATTGGAAATTATCTTCTTTTAAAATGTTAGCACTCAAAATAACATAAAGGTTAATAATAAAAATAAAAAATAACAGAAGTTTCGCTAGCACTCGCATAGGTAACTAGTTAGGTTTATAATATACTCGTACCTGTCATATCGTAAATAATTATTAGCATGTTTGGAGTACCAATGTCATAGTGAAGGCAAGCAGGGTTGTAGATCCACTGCTAATTCCTTTGTTTCTCATTAGTTCAAGCAACACGTTTAACATCAGGGCCGACATAACATCAAATTGCTTCTTAGCGGACTCAACGGGCAAAGCATTAACTATTTGAAACCATTTCTTGCGAATTTTTACGATGAGTGACCGAAAATAAGGTATCTTTAACGTTTTGTTTCACTATTTTTATGTGATGTTCACTATCAAAAATGTAACTGCATAAAATAATTTCTATTATTCCCATTAATTCAGTTTGTAATACTTTAAACAAACGTATTATATAGTATTATAGTTTTCGATACAACTGAATGTTGGTAATATTACGCTATTACTTGTTAGAAACAAAGAAAGAATATATTATTTCGTTATACACGACTTATGCGCAAATATCCTTGAAAATGAATACCATAATTGAGGGAAAATAGGATATATATATATATTACTGTGAGCTATAATGTGTATAAACAGAAACAAACAAGGAAAAGTAACAGAAAAACCTTAAGAACAAACTTTACCTAGGAGTATTAATTCATAATTATGGCAGATTTTGCAGAACAAAAATTAATACTTTTTTTGTGGAATGTGGAACAACGGGTAGAACTTGTAATGTTAATTACATAATAAAATGTACTTTCCAATGTCATCCTTTTAATAAAATACAATTATGGTTATAAATGTTGTGTTTATAAATAAATATATATATATATATAATTATATGAACTCGCACTTTATTTTCGTGCCTGTATCTGTGGGTTAATCGAGATGCTCTTGGTCGAGAGAAGTGCTTCGGAAGGAGAAACAAGGGAACAAAGAATCTGAGCCTGATAGGTATACTTTCGACAATCGACCGCAACAAGCTAAATGAGTCACGATCGGTTGTGAAATGCAGATCTCTATTTCATATATTGGAGATTGAAGATAATTTGTAGACACATTTAAAATTGTTTGAAATTGCTAAAAAGTTAAGGGTAGTTAAGATAGCTTCCAAATCGAGGTTACAGCTGAATATTTACCAACGATGCTAAAGGTTTTGCAAGTTTGCTAGCTAAAATAAAAGAGTACAATAAAACATACAGGTAGTTGAACTGCAAACCCGCGATAGGAAATAAGCAGGCACTTTTTCTTATTTAATTTCTTGTAGTATTAGAAGCGGAATAAAATCAGGGCAGTGAGCCCTAACTCCATTAACAGGTTTATAGACCCCTATTTCAAACAGTTGCTGTGCGGTGTAATGGACTGTGTTCTCGCATGTCACGCGGGAGACTGAGTTCGGATTTGACGCCAAATATTAACGATTAATCTATCTTATTAACTCTTAAATAAGTTTTAACGATTAATCTATCTTATTAACTCTTAAATAAGTTAAGCGTAGCTTTAATTATCTGCAACCCTACTGTAGAACATAACCACGCTTTCTTAATTTTATTTTATTACCATGACCCGAAAAATTCTTTTAAAAATTCAAATTTATCGACAACAGTTCAGAAACACCAGGTGAATTTGGGTAGCAATTAAAATAAAACAAGGGCTGCTACTATTAATAAATCTACTTAGGGAATCTCATGTATGTGAGCTAACAAAATGTCAACTGCACTCTGATGTAATGAAATGATATTAAGTTGGTATCAGTACAATATTGAGAGAACAAGTGATAGTATTAAATCAAGAATATTAACAAATGTTAAGGGAATATGTTTAGATGACATTTGCTTGAAATCGATGGAAATTTAAGTTATTTATATATGGGAATCTATTAAAATAGTATGATTTTTAAGATTGTTTCCTAAAATCTCTACTAAACACAGAATGTAAATTATTTTCAGGTTAAAAATTTTATTTTCATCATACATACTGTCAAAAATTTAGAATTAAAAATGTAAATACTTTCATATCATTGTTTTCACTAACCATTATCCGGCTTGATGTCTAAGAGAAACATAGATTTAACAGTTTTTCATCACAAAATATTACGCACCCTCCTAAAATGTAACTGTATGTGTACATTTACGATGTGTTATAACCCTAAACTATATAAATTTGATCATCAAAAACGAAGCTATCACAAACATTTCCATATTTTTAAGCTGAAAGCTTTCCTGGGTTTTACACATCCAAAACCTAAATATTGAACAAAGAATGTTCAAATGTCAATTTAGACTTCCTACTACAATATAGGGTTTTCTTACAGACTTGACGAAGCTTTTGTGGCTTTCTGCTTATATCCATATATTGCCTCTGTGATATTCAAACTTAAATTTTACTTTTCCTTATCATTTTAAAATAAATTTTATTTTCTTTCCGTCCACCTATGTAAGGACAGAAATACCTACCCCAGAGTTCTTGACAAGTTCCTGCATCTCCTCCATACTCCTTAGGTAGACACTTCTTGTCTACGAAGGAATGAAGACTATCAAGTCCTTTAGGATGCACGTGTATCTGTAATATTGCATAACATTACTTTCCCAAACTACTTCACAATTTATTTAATTAAGTTAAAATTAATGAATTTATTGTTTTTATATAATGTATTTGATTGGGGTGATTAAGAGATAAAATAAACTCCTTTTATTTTAATATTAATAAAATTCTTTTCCTGTTAAAAAAATTATTTTAAATATTTCACTTACTGAAAAAAATGTAAGTGTTGCATTCTCATTACTTGCTGTGTTCACTTTTCCACAACCTATTTATACAAAGCTTATTATTTAATTCTTGTTAATCAAAATAAACTTTCATTATATTGTGGCGTATTAATAATTTGGGGTGTTTCATTGTTAATACCAGAAATATTGTTGTTCCACATTGGCATTACCAGATATATTGTTGGTTTCCTTTCATGTTGACTGGGATGACGTCACTCTTGGCTGGGAGTTTTTGCTAGTCACGAGTGGCGGGGATAGCGGCACAGCGGTTTGGATCGGTGCACATCTCCTTTCTCACCTTTCATATTTAATAATGTAGGAACCCCAAATGTTTGGGAAATAAATCTAGAAATGTCTGAGTAGATTGGTGTTATGAATTTTGTACAGTGAAAAATCCACGCCTTCCTCTTAACCTCCACACCAGTTTCGGTCCTCCGCAGCCAAGTGAGTATACGTCCCCTCAGTGTGCTTGCTGAGTATTAGAAATTAATTAATTTTCATGTGAACTTTTAGGTCATCTACCCAGCATGTAACAATATGTTCGATGATAGGTTATAGTAGGGACTTAGCACTTGAAAAAAGTATAAGTATTTAAAATTTAAAACCAATAATTATCTCGGAAATGGTTAAACTAAAAAAAATTACATAAATTGTGTACGAGTACTTTAAATAGATTACTTACATTTTTTGTGTAGTGGGATTTGGTCTATCTCTTAAGGTTTATCAATTAAATACATACAGAAGACATCCAGAATGAAGAGGACTTCACAGGCTGTTCGCAGCCAATTCATAATATACATTTTATTTCTCATGCAGATACCTTAAACATATTATATTTTGATGAAAATCGTAGAGCATGTTAAAAACAAAAATAATGAAAACTTTTTACATGTAAGGTGTAGTTTGGAGTGGAGGTGTTTTCTTAAAACCCTTCGTGCTGCATCCTTGGAAGTTACTGAACTTAAACAGTAAGTTTTGTATTTAATCCACTTTTATTTTTTGGTTTATGCTGTTCACGCACACGCACTCGCACACCTGGACATTTTTCTAAAAGGCTGTTTTTCTATTCGTGTGAAGGTTACCTTGGGTATATGGTTCCCACGGTGATGATATCATTTCACGTTTAGGACTGGAGCCTTCGCGTTGTCTCTGTCGTAATGTGTTGGTATGGGTAAGGATATCTGATGACTTGTAGATAGCGTGGATAGGTCTAGTTATGTGTGTTTAATACTCAGAGTTATTATAATTGTGCTATGTTGCCTCGCTTACTATGTTGTCGGTAGCATTTTGCTCTAGTATGGAGCTACAGCTGGTAAAGTATGAGTAAAAAAAACACACATTTACAGTTTGATATTTATAGGATACACTATTTAGTATTCACTGTACAACGTTTAGAAATGTGGCACTAACACAATATTAAACAGTGCAGCTCGAGTATATTTATGGGTATTGTTCGGGAGTTAACTAGGCTCGCGAGTAACTTTATAAGAATTACGCTATTAATTGACAAATATATCAGGATGTAGCTGTTATCTTAAACGTTCCGAATTAAGTATAAATATAACTCAATATTACATTATAGTGCAAGTATAATGAGTAGTTCTCGGAGCTAACTAGCCTGTACTTAATCTACAACGTGAATCTGATCAAAGACTGACTCTTAGATGTAAATGATTTCTTAGCTGTGAGTCTACTTTTTGGTTTAAAGTAAACTCTAATGTTTCATTGGGGCATCTGTTACGTGTAATCTACCTTAGCTTATCCTAATGCTACATTCGAATTTGGTTCAAAAGATTACGGTTGGCTTTGTAAGCCGTCATGAACTTTCGCGAACATCGACATTGCTATATGTAGCCTTTTGACTTTCAGTTAAGGGACTGCAACTTTCTATTCGGTTGGGGTTAAATTAACACAAAGAAACGGTGGCTTCTGAAGCATTTTAGTAAAATATACTCGAATCTTTTTAACGCTAAATTAAAATAACAGCTAGTTACAACATCACAATGCAAATACCACATAAAAAATTGAAATTACATTAATAAAAAAGTATGCGAGGTTTATCCTTATTATGGAATAAAACATGAATGTATTAATCAATAGCACAGTAATAATTTATTATTTGATTAGTAGTAATGGAGAGGTTGTGACCTGTCTTATCAGGTACTTCAAGACGTATATTTCCAGTGAAATCTTAATACTGAATGTCTGGAAGAAGTGCATTCTTCACTATTTACTACAAGTACATAAGTAGTAGGGAAGAAAAAATACGAGAATCACAGCCATTCCGTAATCATATTCAAGAAAGTATTAGAGAGGTGTGTGCTTAAAGCTCTGAAAGGACTGCCAGCAAAGGTGACATCTATTGAAGCGATGAGCAGTCAGTTTTCTCTGAAGACATGTCTTACTCAGCTTACGTCATTCGGAAACTTTGAAGGCTCCGTCGACTTACTCGGCTGATATCCCGAGAGCTCATCGCTAATTCCTAATGGTAAGAAGGTCTCAAATATTTTGCTACTATGACGTGGATGGAGCGATTGGTTGGAGGGAGGGATGAATGGAATAATTTTAACGCGAAATTACTTTAAACGATTTTGTTTAATACATGACCTAAAAAATGTAGGAGTATATTTCCAGTTTTCTAGGAATAATCTGTGAAGCCTTTTTGATTCGGAATAAATTTTGTATAATTGGTAAACCATAAGAGATAGACAGAAACCTCACAAAAGGTTTACACCGAGTCAATTTAAAACTGGGCGGCGTCTGAGAAACGGAGCTCGAATCGAGTACTTCCATGAGCCTTCAGGTCATCCAGACTTTATTCACAAGAGAGCGTATAATCTTGTAGTAACTACAGAATCTTTGCTATAAAATGTGAGCACTTGCACAAGGTTTTGTGTCTGGATAGCACGGCATGCCACAGCCGGCAGTGCCAACAGTCTGTCTTCGCTTCTTAAATCTGAATTCCTGTAAACCTGTATATAAAATATAACAAAATTAACCTTACCTCAAAGCAAATACTATATGTTAGAGGTCACTGAAACCCCAACTTTTGCTAATTTCGATAGCGATTTTCGTAGCAAACATTCAAGTTTTTTGCTAATATTTTCCAATGTTCATTCTGTTGACACTGTACGTCTTCGCATGCGTTTGTTTTTTTTTTTTTTTGCACTATATCACTAATCTCAAATTTAATCACAATATCGTGAATTGAAGCTTATGGAAGCTTGTGCAGTAAACTTTAGGATGAATTCTACACAGACGTGATGAGCAGATCCGTATTTAAAATAACATTTACATGCTTATATACATTGTTCTAAAGATAACTGCCTTTCCAACTTCGCAAATGAAAGTGGACTACCGACGCTAATAACTACGTGATAACTGAAGGACAGAAAGCCTGTCCTGAGTGCGCGGTGTTGGGAGTAGGTAAGCCAGCCGGCATTGGCTCTGACGCACACCGTGCAAGCGGTCAGGATTTACGAGAGAAGACCCAGTAGTTAGACTGATGCTTCCCTCTTTTCTTCATTTCAAGGTGCCATGGTGATGGATAGTCAAATGACGAAATGGCAGAACAATATTCCTTCCACCATTATGTGGTGTTTATTTAGTAATCCGGTAGGTGGCAACCATGACATTAATTTATCGGTCGGGAGGAAGTTTCGTACTCAATAAACTTAATTCTATAATCTAGATGGCACTATATTTGTAAGTAAAATGAAGTAACACAAGCAATATTATTTAACTATATTACAGTAAAACGAGTTAAAACAATAAAAGATAATCCACTACGGAGATCGAATTCGAACTGCTTGCTTAGAAGTGGCTTAACCGCTGCTTCACGCAAGCACGTGCACAGGTAGCCCAAACCAGCGCCCTGTGGCTTGTACAGAGAGAGCCAATAAACTACGAACCGGCTGCGCGGTGTTTTCACTGTCCGCGTCCTCGGTGCTCGTTGCCGTCTACCGCTAGCATAGAAAGGTGCAGATGAAACCATGTAATTTTTTTAAAACTACTTTTAAATGATTTACTTACCAACTTTATGAAAGGAGAATGCTGAAACTGGCCACCGTCGTTTCCATACGTTTTGGCACCTCTTTAGGAAACTATCCATCACTCGCCGTAGTACACGTTGAGAAATGCTGGCAATTTCCTGGCCGATATTTTGTCTTAATTCTTCCAGGGTGTGTGGGTTTGTCATGTATAATTTGTTTTAAGTTAACCCAGAGATAGAAATCGCAGAGGGTTAGGTCGGGGGACCGAGGGGCCATAAATTTCTACTAATAATTCTGTCATCAAACACAGTTTCATAAAGTTTTTATGTAAATCCTTTAAAAGTAGTTTTTAAAATGTTTGGTTTCATCCGCGACTTTCTATGATAGCGACAGACGGCAACGAGTGCCGAGAACGCGGACAGGAAAAATACCGCGCAACCGGTTCGTAGACTTTTGGCCCTCTCTGTATTATAGAATTAGCCAAAGCGGCACACAGAAGTTGACGGTTGTGAAATACGAGTCACTCGAAGAAACTTTGAAAAAATTTTACTGTTCAAGAGACTGCCGCTTTTGATTTGATAGAGCATATGTCTCTTAAGACACAGAATATATTTCAAACAACTTTCTTTGTGGCATCAGCCATTTCCAAAAGATTTGTGTCATTGGTTTGAACTTTTCAATACTTTTGACACCTTTGAAGCGCTGTCGCTATTCAGTTGTTTCTCAAAACGTCATGGAAAGACTATGGAATTTCAAAGTCGGCATAAGAGACCGCCGTTTTAATACTTGACTATCGCTTTAGCTTCCCATATTCTCTTTGTACCTACAACGAGGTGTGTAATAAATCTATTATGTACACGTCTATCTCGATTAACATGGGTAGATAGAAAAAGTAGATTTTGCAAGGATAGTTTGTGGAAGCTACAAGAATGATAGTGGAAAAAAGGGCATCCGAATGTAACAACAGGTTTACCTTGAATGCCTGTTTAGGGGACCTCTAAATAATAATTTCCTATGAAATCTCATAATCAAAATTTTGGTTGGGGTGCAATACTTCCTGTAGCTACTACAGGAAAGTAAAAAATGGAAAAATTGAATGGAATAAAAACATTACTTCTCAAAATGTAAAGGTAATGCTTTAGCTTCTTAATAAGCGAACCCGTATTCAAACCCAGGTGGTGCAAGCTGTTCGACTAAGGATTTGGTTTTACTTCAGTAGCGTTTTGGGTCCCCGAGCTCCATTCATTTCATGCTTTCAAAAGAATCTCTTCGTTTGAAAAGCCAATTTCTATAAACACTTACCCTGTCTCTCATTTTCTGTTTGTTGAAGACGAAGCGAAGCAGAGCTACAAAGGCATCAACGTATGTAGGTGTATTGATCAGATGGACTCCTTTTATTTTTGCGCTGAAAGCTTTCTGAAAACAAAACAAAGCATTGAATTACATTTATGTAACATAATTTCAATACTTTTAATTTCTTAAGAAACAGCGCTTATTTAACCTGTGTTTATCGCATATTTTTCATGGGATTAAAATAAGATGTCGCAACGTTCAAACGAACACCAAAACGATCTAGGGACTCCCATTTGAACTACGTTAGCATACACACACGTGTTCTTCTATGTAGAGATTAGTTAGGAGTTATATACAATTATAAGCTATTCAACTTTAATAATTTCTAGTACAAATGCAGTGAATGAAAACTGCGAAAAATCGGATGCAAGATACTTCATACATATAATTGTGAGATTTATAAAGTTCCTTAATATTCTATTATTATCTGTCCAAAGCATTTTAGTCTTCTACTATCAGCACAGTGGGTGTATACTTTTTACTCGTATTTAGTATGTGTTGAACCAATGAGTGGCAAAAAAACTAGAAGAGAGTGAGGGAGAGAGAAGGAGAAAAAGAGATGGGAGAAGCAGAGAGAAATGTGGGGAAGTTTCACAGGAAGCATGATTTTCAATCACAGCTTGTTAAATCTCCTATGATAAAAATATGCTGTGACACATTCACATGGCTTTTTCTACCCATTCTTCAACAAGCTGTTCTTACAAAAGCTTATTCTTCTGTCTACTTTATGTTAATCGAGATAAAACTTTGTAGAAAATAAATAGTTTTATTAAAATACTTCCTAGTAAGTACAATGCGAATAGGGGAACACAGTAAGCTTAAACGATAATCAAATCTTTTAAAAGCTGGTCACAATGTGATGGCTTTGAAATTCCGTTCTCCTTGCATGACCAGGAGAAAAAAAAAACCTTCCCATCTGAAATCAGTATTTGAAAATTCAAACCAATAACAAGGAATATCTCTGAAATGAAGAACTCACAAAATTTGTTATGTTACATAAATTGTGTGTTTTAACGAGATATGCATTTTGTGTATAGTAAGATTTGTCTATATCTTACAGTTTATCAATTATACAGAAGTGATTCGGAATGAAGGCTTAACAAGCTATTTGCAAAAAATTGGAGATATATATTTGTTTTTCATGGAAATATGTTGAACATATGGTATGTTAATCAAATTCGTTAAGAGGCGTTTTTCAGAAAATAAACATTTTCAAAAACGTAGACATGTATATTATAGTTCGGTTTGGGGGAATGTTCTTGAAAATCTTCGTTGACATCCTTGGAATATGCTTAACTTGAAAGACAAGACTGATATTTAACCCACTTTTCGTTTTTAATTATTCTTTTAACAGATACACACACGGGCGGTTTTTATTAAAAACCTTTTTTTTTCTTTTTTTTTGTGGATACAGGTGGATGTGTATTTCCAGTGAAATCTCAGAACCCATTTTGGATGGAATACAACACTTATTCTACTTACTATAGTAAGCAATAGTGAAAGTAAAAAAATCTTATGTGATACATTCCCATGACTTTCTCTGCTCACTATCCTTTGTTCTTCTAATTCATCTTAGCAGAGATACGTTTTTTTCAGAAATTGTTTTTGCACATTTCTTGTAGGTGCAAGAGGGATACAGAAAGCTGAAGTGAAAGTCACATTTTACTTTCTCTACTACGTACAGTAAGTAGGGGAAGTATTGTATTCCATCCAAAAATTCGATACCGAAATTTCACGGGAAATATATGTTTTGAGGGCTCCTGAACCCAAAAATGCATTTTTGGAAACATGTCCGTGTGTGTGTGTCTGTGTGTCTGTCTGTATGTCTGTCTGTGAACAGCATAACTCAGAAACGAACAGTCGGATAAACACCAAACTTGGTATTTAGGTTCAGTATCTTCCAGAGATGCGACACGAAGGTTTTCAAGAAAATTCCCCCACCCCAGACTACCCTTTGCATGGAACATTTTTCCAAAATTTTAATTTTCTCAAAAACGGCTCTAACGATTTTGATTAAAATATCATATGTTTAAGATATTTTCATGACAAATAAAATGTATATCTTGAATTTTCCGGGAATGTCTCCAAAAGTATTCTTCATTGTGAACGACTTTTGCATAATTGGTAAACCATAAGAGATAAGACATTTTCCTACACAAAAGATGTAGATCGCGTTAAAATACACAATTTATGTCATATACATTTTTGTTGTTGAGTGAACCATTTTCGAGATATTGCTTATTATTCCCTTAAATTTTTCAATACTTATTTTCTCAAATGGGAATTCATTATTCATTTTTTTTTTGTCTTGGATATGCAAAGAGTATTAATCTGTGGCAAAGAGAATGGTGCTGCACCTAGCAACCAGCTATTAAGTGATATGTATGTACTTAAAGGCTACTGTATTTATACATTGCCCTTGTAAATATATATTCCCCTTACATCTACAAGAAAATTAGCAATAAGATAGAGTCTGCAAATGTTTATCTCGATTAACATTAAGTAGATGGAGAATAAGGTTTGTAAAAATAGTTTGTACAAGAGTAGAGAAAGTCATGTGAGTGTAACAAGGCAGAATTTTTTTTATGTCCTGGACATACAAAGAGAATGGAATCCGCCACATAGCAACCAGCTCTTAAAATATTTGACTATCGCTTAAGGCCTACCATATTCCCCTTGCATCTACAAGAAAATTAGCAATAAGATTAACATCTCCATTAACATGAGCATATGGAGAATAAGCGTTTGTAAAAATAGTTTGTACAAGAGTAGAGAAAGTCATGTGAGTGTAACATCTCAGATTTTTTAAATGAATCGCGGTATGCTCACTTTGAAGGGTCGTGCGTTTTGAACGACCGTGAGGAACATAAGAATTGCAACTCACCACTTCAAAAAAGAAAAATATTATGTGTTATATTCACGTGGCTTTCTCTGCACACAAAATATTCTTTAAAAGCTTCTTCTTCTTTCTACTGCATGTTAATCCTGATACATATTTACAATGATGTTTCATAACACGTTTCGTTGTAGGTACAAACAGCACCAAAGAAAATCTTCGGGGGCTTTTGTATCGTTTTCTGTGGTCTTTTGAGGCGTGTTCTTCACCTTACCTATCGCAGAGCTTGATGGCTTGATACACAGCAATAAGAGGGAAAAGAGGGGAGGTTGATGCCTTTGCTTTTTCTGGTGTTATTGAAACGAAAACATGTTTATTGTCTTAGAACCAGTCATGCCGTATACTAGCGAAATTACTCGTGGACATATCGTGGGTATGTGGGAGGCTGGTCGCACTGTTACAGCAATTATAACGGCAATGCATAAAAGTGCTTTTATAGTAAATTACTGGATAAAAATATTCCAGGAAAGTGGGGAAGACGGTCTACATACTCGTCAGAAAGTGGGCACTCCCCGTAAAACATCCGCAGATGATACTCGTTTACTAAATGCAAATTACTCTTTTGTTATAATTGATGATCGTGTTTAGAAATTAGAAATAAATGTGTATATGTATATGGTTTACCGAATATGACATATATATTATGGCAATATAATTGGGTTATATTTTTCATTATAATCTTGTTGTATTCCTATGATCATCAATATGTTAGTAAAGGTATCTTAACCAATTGTAGTTTGAATTAGAGGGAAAACGAGCTGCTTTATTTATTTATTATTTAAATATGTTTACTTCTATGCAGCAACAAGCATTGATACCACTTTGAAAATATAGTTCTGTTTATTTTTTGTTATAAAGTACTGCCTTGCTATGCATTTAATGAATACCACTCAAGCTTTAATTTGAAAATTTTCTCACACATTTCGCTAACCTGGGCGCTCATCAAGTTTTCTCCTTAGCTTTTAACCCTTTCAAAGGCGTGTCCTGCACTAGCCGATAAGGTATGGCTACCAATCACGATAAGAGGTCTGCATGACAAATTGAATGCACTCACTCTACCTCTTTCTCTTTTAGCCAATATGATCCAGAGCGTAAACATATATTTCGTTTCTACGCCATTTTGTAACCTTTGTTGTGGTTATTGGTGCAACTATTTAGCAGAAGGACTGGCGCATCCTTGCACGTGGCCCAAACCAACGAATGAAATGAACACCAAGGCCACCTACAACGATAAATAATGTGACACAGGCACGAGGTGCAGTAAGATTTTCTTTGGCACTCTTTGTACAATAGGTACAAGACAGGAGGCTGAAGCAGTAGTCAAATCTTTAAAAAGTGGGTGGCTGGCTTTGCAATTCCACTCTTTGCACGATCATAAGAAATATACAAATTGTCACTTAGCACTTAGCACTTAGCACTTCACAATGTATTAAGTATTTGAAAATCCAAATCAATAACAACGAATGTCTACAAAAGGCTAATGTATTTGGCATAAGAGGTGTGTTTCAACAAGAGTGTTGTCGCAATCGTCATCATCATCCTGGTATCTAAATGCTTATGAACCAAAGTTGTTGCTGAAATTGCCAATTGCATAGAAATAATGTCCTCTTTTCAGGAATAGGTTTAGACTTTATTTCCACGTCTACTTCAGAAAGAACTTACTTTTCTTTGTTTGAAGCTTAACATCCTTTAACACGTTAGGCCATGTCAGAGGGCGAATGAACGAAATGGTTGAATGGATGCTCAAATGGGCCCGACGTCCCTAGAGCTTAAAGTTGCCCGACATTCGTCTTCTCAGGATAGAGGAAAGCCTCGGAAGATAATCCATATTCAGGTAACTCACCCGAGATTCCAACACAGGTCCTCTTGAATATAAGGTAGACGCGCTACCTCCACATCATGGAGGTGAGTCAGAAGAAACATTTGATATAAATATTACGGCTGTTTCAATCTCACCCATTCCTCCCATTACATGGTCGAGTCGCTAATCATGTTACACTGGGCAAACCATTTACTTGCTTAGACGCTGAGAATAATTCATTAAGAGAGGTTATTTATGACACTATAAGTATAGCATCTCTCATGGTTCATGTTTGTTTATTGGGATTTGTTTCAGCCTACCACAGGGAGATGTGATAAGGGCTGGATGGGAACTAGTTTTGGTTGGATAGATATGGAAAACTAACGAAAGAAAATATACTGTGATTTGTTGGAATGGGCCACTTGTGCTCCTAAGAGTAATTTGTTTATCTAACTCAGTTTTTTTCTCATATAACCGCATAATTTCAACTTTATAAGGTTACTTCCTCTCAGCATAATGTCATTTAATCTGTATTCATATGCAACGATATTGTGGCAGCCTCCAAAACGCCCCAAGATTAACGTTTTAAGAATGTGGCGTATCCAGTGCTTTACCGCTGTTTCCAGATGTCTAAACTTTCGCAAAGGTTTCTTCAAATCGACGAAAATATTATTTCAATGATCCAAGTTGGAAGGGTAAGGCGCTTGGAAGCACCTAAATAGTATAATAGTAAAGTTACCGTCTCTTCCCTCCGAGAATTTGTCTCCTCTGTTGATGTGCGAGATTCTTCACAGCCTTCCACCAGGATATGCGTCTGCAGGAATCAACTGAAACGCATTTAGATGGAAGCTATATTTTCTCGTCTTCTTCCACGAGGAGGTACCAGTGAAAAACAACATAATGTTATTGGTGGCAGGGATTTTAAATTCTAAACCAGTAGATTATTCGGTACTATGTAATCCTTACCAGCCAGCTCTGTAAACATCGTTATGTTGTAAAAACCGTACCACTGCAATTTCTACGTGCGTAGTTCTTCCCTCTTCTATTGTCTGTGCCTAAGCTTGACTGAGGTTATACGGGAAGAGAAGGAGAATCTACCCACACCCAGTAGGGCGTGGGTGTCTTACTCAGTACGGTGAGACCAGCTCAAGACTCGGCATATCTGGAACATTTGATGATGTATTTTGGGTTTAATTTTCTACGGCTTGTAGGACATGTTAGGTTCTTGAAATTAGAAAATGGAAGTAGGCCTTTCGGGATAGCTTCTATCGACGTAAATGTGAACGATTGAGTGACTCAGGCAGGTCTTGTAACGCATATATAAAAGGATAAATAGGAGATATATAAAACAATCTGACTAAACAGAGGTTATGTTTTAATTAATATGCATTACTTAAATTTACCAACATTAAGGTTTATAAAAGGCGTTGTACATTTAACATATATCTGAAGGAAGGTTTTTAAATTATAAGGTGCGTTTACTGTCGTTGAAGGTCACTTAGTACCAGTTTTTGTGGCTGGTAGTGTTTGTTTATACTGCACATTCCTTTTTCAACTCGGATCGACATTTTCCAGCAAATTCCTATCAGATTAAACAGAGTTTGATGACAGCAGAAATAATCTCTTATTTAGCTTAGTTGTGTAATGGTGGTGACGAAGTAGGAAGGTGACAGTAGGATTATAAAGTCGCCAAGCTGCAAGTATGTCCTTCGTATGACTGATGTCTATTATTGGATTACGTAGCGTGTTTGAGCAGCGATGGATATGAGATAAGTATGAGCTATAAAATATAATATTGTTGAACTGTGTGATATTCTAATGATTGACATGGCATGACTCCTAGATTTTGTCTTGATATAAATGGGGATGTGTTAAGGATACTCGATAAGGAATTTTTGATAAACATTTCGATAAAAAATGTCTTTTCTTTTAATTTTTAAACAAATGAATCCTCAAATATAGTTAAGAGTCATTATCTGATTGAGGTTTCGCCCCTATGTTCGTTTAAATGCGTATAATGTGACTTTAAATGGACGTTCATAGGTGTGAGAAAATAGCGCGGAAAACTTTAAAGCTCCATTTTCTCGTTATAAATGTCTTTTACGTGTTTGCCACTTTAAAATGTTCCTCGTGCTACAATTTTTGTTCAATTTCTTTTAAATGTTCAGTATAACAATCATTTTAAGGCGACTAAAGATATCTAAAAGATGTTTTCTTAACATCAGGCATAGTTTCTGCCTCAGGTTTTAAGTATTTAATGCACGAATGATTTTTGGAAAATTAAAAGTGTTACATACTACGGAATCTCATGATATTTGTTTACAGAAAAAGTCCAAATGTTATACAAAATTTTTAACTTTAATTGTAAAGACTGCATTTGTGAAATAATATGCAAAATTTAAATGTTACATTATGATATTTTCATGAGGTGAGGTATTTTATATACGATTCGATACGTTGGATACATAGGACGACAAAAATTAATTTTTCATTATAATTGTATTGAACAAAGCTGAGAAAAATGTTGTACTAAATTGGTTTAAATTTTAGAAATATACAATTTCAGCATCTAGTAACCTTAAAGTGCACTTGAGTTAAGCTAACTCATCTTAATTTATTTTATATGCGACTTTTTGGTGATTGTGTATAACATGACGTGCTCAAAACAGATAACCATATTAAAGTGGAAGCATCGTGTTTCTTATTTACTACATAGTTGCAAATAATTTAGTAAGAGACGTTACAGCACAATCTCTTGTAACATATACTTGTCGTTGAATGAATGGAATCTCATGATATTATCAATTCACCACAACAACGTTACATCTGTCAGCACAGCACAGTTGCATTTGCATGAGAAGAGAAGAGAAATGTTACATTTTCTCTCAATTAATGCAAGCAAAATATACTTGGGAAGGAATTAATTTATTAAATCGGGCTCCAGAAAATAGTTAAGAACAGAGGAAATGATTTGTGATCCTGATAAGAAATCTGTGCATCTACTGTATAAAGAATAATTTAAATGACCTGAAAATTACTAAATAACAGAAGATGCGCTTGAAAGCGAACTCAAAAATATTACAGATAATAAATACTATGTGCGATATGGAGTGTAATCTCTCGGAGGTGTACAAAACGATCTTATCTTAGAGGCTGGCATGCATAAAAAGCGTCGCATTCCTCTAGATCGCATTACTGCTTTTCCCCTCCATAAGGCTTCCACCTTAGACAACCAACCTTTGATGCGAAGCAATTAACGAATTTATAATCGATGTGAAATTATGGATGGTTTGAATATCCCCTCTGTGAAAGTGTTTCACTACTGTTGGTACACAAGGAAAGGCTAAACCAGTAAAACAGTTGGTGTTCTAGACGAAGGGGTGAAGAATTTAATTGAATGTGTCGTTAAACTGGACGAAAGCTACAGGGTTTACATGAAGCTTTCAGCAGCGACGTGTAGACGAGGTCTAAAGTTACTTCCACCATCGGTGGAATTAAGAAAACCGAGACTAAGAAAATGGTAGCGTAGCATGAAACTAGAAAGGTTTAAGTGGATTAAAAGAACAAAACAACAAAGATGCTCCAACTCCGTCTTTATTTTATTATATTACATTTTTTTCAACAAAGGAGCCTTAGTGATACACGGAATAGTGTATATGACACTAGTGAGAATATGACACTTAGTGAGAATATGACACTAACTTGTAATGTTACCTTTCGGGAGTCGGCCATGTTTTGGGGAGGTAAAGTACCGTACCAATCCAGAGGCTATAATTATGCTCCAGAAACAGAGGAGGTTACGCTGGCAGAAGGTGGGGCTAAATTTGTCAGTTCCAACATAAACAATTACGTTCCATTAAGTGCGATTTTTTATACACATCAGACCACATCATTACTTGAAAACACTGTAAACTCAATTTTGAAGTTTAATATTTAATGTCTCTGCCACTTATCTATATTACGTAAAGGAAATAGGTATTGTATCCCAACAAAATAATTTATATCGAGATTTCACCGGAAATAGTTGTTTTGAGGCACCTGAATCGGAAATTTATTTACAAAAGATCGCGCGCATGTGTGTGTGTGAACTACGTAACTAAAACGATATCTGATAAATAACAAAGTTGGTATTTAAATTTGGTCTTCCAAGAATGTGATACCAAGAAAATGAATCTACCCCAAACTAACCTTTACATTTAAATATTTCGTTATTTTTTTATTTTCTCAAAAGTAGCTATAACAACTTTTATTGAAATACCGTATGTTTAAGAATATACACAGCAAATAAAATGGGTCTCTTGAATTTTACACGAATAGCCTGTGAAGCCCTCTTCATTATGAAGCAGTACGCTCTGTGTAGTGAATAAATATAATACACAATAAGAATAATTAATTATTTTATATATATATATATACACGCGTGAATCTTATGAGTAACCTCCGAGGAAAATATGTACATTGCCATTTATTATTGACAACGTCATTCAAATGAAATCTGGCCGCGATAGAAACAATGGGGTGCAGAATGGTAGGGCACTGATCGCATAGCTTTTGTTACCGATGTACCGTTTGAGTATATTTCCGGCGTTCTGTTTAACACAGGTCTGTGGTCAAGGATAAGACGTATTACCCAGTAAATTGCACGATGTAGGGAAACCTTAAAATTCACCGCATCTTTCCATGTATGAATCTGGCGTTCTGAATGAAAATCTAAAACGTGACCAATAGGAGAAAAGGTATACAGCAACAAGCGGCTTCAAAATTTAAATGCAGGGAGACCATTTTTAAGATGTTGATGAAACACCGGGGAGGGTACAAGTTGCTAAAACACCGGAGAGCACGGAGGTAAAATATGAAAAGGTGATTTGCTAAAAGTAAATTCATTAAAATATGCAGATATCGAGTTACTAAGACGCGAGACAAGTCCTTCACAGGTAAGGAGATAAATACGCGAGCAAGCGTGATAGATGTGTGCCGAGTAAGGGTCAGTAGCAATAGTGTATAGTGCGATGCGTGTGTGTGTGTTAAATTAAATCGAGTTTTATTTATGGACGCTCTTTAACTACTATGGTCCTTAGCACCCATTCTATATTGGGCGTGAAAGATCGATAATTTTGCTCAGAGGCCTCTTTATCAGGCTTGAGGTTCTTTTACTAGCCGTAAATCTACGACACGGATCACCGGCTTTGCTTTGCTTCCCTTCCGAAGAAAGCCATGCCAAGTATTTTTACTCCCGAAAAAAATCCATCGCCCTCCGCCGGGTTTGAACCCGCGACCTTGGGAACGAGAGGCTAGCACAGTACCACTAGTCCACGGAGTACTACGTGTGTGTGTGTGTGTGTGTGTGTGTGTCAATACAGGAAGAAAGGTAACGGGAAAATAAAGAAACATAAAATACAATAGTCAAGTTACATAGCACCTCTGATAAAAGGTCCATTCATCCGAGATGAAAAATCAACATTAATCAAGACCCGAACCCAATACCAATCCCACAACCTTCCATGCTGCAGAACTATCTCGTGTCACATCCGTTACGACCCTCACGCCGCATACCACCTCAATTATGAATGAAATATGTATATTTCTGTATAAGTGGTAAAATGTAAGGGCTGGACAAAACATGTGTAGCTGGCAAAGGCATACAAATTACTTATAAATAATTTTGGTGGCATTCACCATTTCCGAGAAGATGTTATTTTTGTTGGATTTTTCAAATACTTAATACTTTTTAATTGCTAAGTAACAATTCGTTTGTTTGTCGTGGTTATGTAGGATGTAGAATTTCACAGCGCACATATTATAATAATCATCTTTTTAAACATTCGACTATCAGTTCAATCTTCTGTATCCCTCCTGTCTCTAAAACAAAATGTGTAACGAAAGCACTTCTGCAAATTTTTATCTCTATTGACAATGTATGCCAAAAATTATATCTTTATATGATTAGTTTGTGGAAGAATGATTTAAAAGTAATTGTGAAAGCAACACATCAGATATTTTAGCCCAAATAATTTTATGTTTTTCATTTCGACCAGTTTTGATTTAACATTTCAAATAGTGTGTCTTAATTTATATACTAACTCTAGATATGACAAGGAGTTTGTCAATCTTGTTATAGATAAACATATACATGTTTCTGATACTAAAATGAATATCAATATATGTTTTATGCGTACTTACGAAACCAATAACAGCCGATTTCTTCAGCAAAGCTGGCGTAAATTTCGACAAAATTGCAGGAGTGAAGTTCGCAATATCTATTATATAAACATCTCCTATTGCGATATCATGCATCGCTCTAATGTCATTAATCATATACATCATCTTAACGGCATCCGTTGCGTCAATTTCAGAAAAATCTGGAACCATGGTTCTCACTATACATACTCTCTCGAAGTTGTCTGTGAGTCGTGGCATTGCTATGCAGGCACTGAAACATAGAAAGTATAATTCTTTTTTAGAAGCTACTCAGCTTTATCTTTAATGTGCTTCTTTCAAAATTATTAGATATTGTGTAGTACTAAGGTCTTGATAGCAATTTCGCGCAGACAAAAAATAAGTACATTACTGTAAACTTCTAATGTTCTGTATTAATTTACTCTTTCCTTCTTGTTTCCTAAGGTTCATTGTGCCAAACTCTATACTAATTACCCTGTCAAGACTCCAAACTCCACTTTAGAATCTCTAGAACAGGCCTATTGAAGTCAGTGTTACTGTACTTTGGAGCTTGCAACGCGCCAGGAGAAGGTTATCAACCTAAATAAGGCTCGTCTGCAAGCCTATTCTGTCAGAATATAGATTTCCGATAAAAAACAATCATATAATTTTCAGATAAGTGTTCAGATGCAGTGTTTAAATTTCTGAAGTACGTTTTTAATTCTATGAATTTTCTTTGCAAGAATCTGATAATGGTATGCTCTTCCAAGAAATGTGTAAAGCTGTTATCAACTAAATTTGTATATAGTCCTTTGGCTACTTTAGTTACTTTAGCCGTAAAAGTATTATATCGCAGAGGTGATTTCAACGCATGGGTAGAACACGAGCCTAGTATTCATGCAATTAAGAATAGATGATTGCTGTTCTACATAGCGGGGGAGGCAATGTTATTACTTTAGGCCCCATTCACAACGAAAAGTAAAGCACAGCGCATCATAAGTGCAAAGCTATGCACCCATGTTATTTAATGGAAGCATTCACATACTCGCGCAAAGGTTATTGAACTTCAAAACTTATGGTTGCGTTGCGTGTTAGAGGAAGAGTCCTGCATTTATCTATCCATGCATTACCAGCTTCTGAATAACACACGATCGCGAAGCGAGATTTTATGCCATCTGCTGTACAATCACTTGGCCGTGCCACGCCATTTCAAATGTTGACGCCAGAGGCTGATTGTTGTTTGTTTCGTACAACACTTCTTATATCTTGTTTACAAAGACTCGGTGAATTTTAATATTGGATACTATTGGGTTATGTTATTAAATCTGAGGTTCGCTCAGAAGTGTGCAATTTACGGATCTAGAAATCCGTGCCGACTTCTTGCGTTACGCCTACGACTGTATTACGAATTACCTTACCTTACGCCTACCCTTATACTGCCTTATGTCAGTGTTACGTCTTCAATGTTAATGGGGGTCTTAGTATTTGTGTCAAGCTACTTCAATCCTGGAAGTGGAGGGAGCTGCAATCTGACTTATGATTACACGATCGCGCCTGGAATGGGTAAGATGATGCGCGATCTAGTTACAGCTATATGAATCGCTAATGAAACAGCTGCAATTATGCGCAACTTAATTATAACCACAGGAATCACGGCTGTAAGGGTTAATCAGTACAGAAGAAAATCAAAACAACCTTATTACTTTACATAAAATTGCGTTTACTTTATAATGCATTTGGATTTAAATAATTTTATGGTTGTCCAAATTATTTCAGAGCAGGTCCATATTTTACATATTGGAGTGTAATGTCATACATCTATAAACGCATGGTATCAAAATGTGACATTTCAGGAAAGGCGTATTTTGATTTCTTTCCCTATGTACTCCTCATCTGGTTTTATAAAGTCTTTGATCCAAGTTCTTGCACACACAAGAACTCTAAGAGGATTATGAATGCACATTTATGAACATATTTTTGGTTTGAGAAAAAAATGTTATGAGCATTTAAGAATACCCTGTACTAGTAAAAATTGCTACAAATCTTGACCAATTTCAACCCTACATAGAAAGCTATACTTGACATCAAGAGAATCATCAGGATGTGCGTGGGCGGGTGTGAAAGAATAATACCAGTTAAATCGACAGAGAAATATGTGATCTAATATTCGACCACTGAAGCGAGTTGCCGACCGTTTGAAGATAAAGAATAAAACTGATTATGAATCGTAGCACTCAAACTATAACAACTGAATTATTATATCTGCTAACTTCTGCAGTATAAACTTTAAGGTTTGAAGCAACTATTTTCGCAAAAAGAGAAACTAGAAGTGTAACTTGCCGTGAGTCGCTAAAATGCTTAGCGGCCAAACCCGTCGCGGCTACCGCTAAGTAATTGATGGCTCAGCGCGGTCTTAGTCGCTACGAATTGCTGGTCACCGTAAACGACTGTAAGCCTCTAAGGCTATACACAAAAGAAAAAAGTTAATTGTAGCTCTTCAAGCTCTTTTATTAATCAAGCTCTGCCTATCTTAGAAGTATCCCACCAAGATTCCTTCTCGCGCGGGGCCAATCTTAAATTCCTACGTATGCATATCTGAGCCATTACTATGGGGCACCTCCCCGAATCTCAGAATTTCATTTCCTTTCTCTTTTACAGAATTTCTATCTACGTAACTGCAAAAGTACTGAATGTATAACCTTAACTGCATTCGAGGAATCTTTATATACATGTATACTGACTAATTGACTTTGCTCGCTAATTACCTTTTTCTCCGGACAAATCTTTTGAACTCAAGCTTATTACATTATACATTGATTCAATATACATAAATTATTTATTGTAATTATTTCTTTGTGTTAATATTATTTATTTATTTAATTATGTATATATATATATATTCCTACCAATAATTACGGTATCAACAGACCTGCGAGAAAGCAAAGTTGCTCATAATAGATTTTAGCTTATTTCAGAAATGAGGTCTCTGGTTTACCGAGGTCTGACCAATCACGACATTTTGACTGGTTTTAGGAATTAACACACAATTACCTGTAATGACGACGACGGGCTGCTGGTAGGCTGGGGTACAGTCAGAGTGTTTTTGCTGAGTACGCCCCCCCCCCCGCCCTCAATGGGGTTTAACCATAATATTTTTATTTCGGGATGGGTATTTAAGGATTGCTACTTTTTCTTTGGGATGGATAGATGTGTAGGAGGTAGCATGTTGCTCCTCAACGGCTGTCTGTTAGGATGCAGCGGCCCTTCTGCATCTTTGGTGGACAGTGGTTTTAAATTTCTATTGATTGAGGTAAATAATTGTGTATCTCATTAGTTCCTGGTTGGATTATGAAGGGCGTTCAGCTTTTGCTGCTGATGGAGATGCTCCAGTGCTACCTGGTGTGCCGCAAGCCATGCGAGGAACCTGGTACCAACCGAAGAGGCGACTTCCAGGATTGTAATCCCCAAGGAGCCTCAGTCTGATGTTGAGGCAAACTATTGTATACTTTTGCGTCCAGATACCTAATTTCATCACCCAAGTATTGAACGGTTGAGACTTCATGAAGTAGTCTCACGGCGAATAAGCGACCAAGAGAATACACAAACGAAGTCCCCTATTCTGAGCCCACTGTAGCCATAATAGCCAGCTGTCTGCGGCAATGCCCCAGATCTCGCAGGCGTAGAACATAAGGGGGATTATAAAGTCTCAGAAGTGATTCAACTTTAGGTTAATAGGCATCCTGGACCTTAACATGGGATATAGAGAGGCTATGGCGCCTTTCCCCGAGCTGACAGGTCACAGATGTACTCGCGAAAGTTTAAACCTTTAACCAGCTTCACTCCCAACTAGGTGATTGAATTTCTCCATTCAATCCTGGGCCAACCACTTACGAGATGCAGGATTGGCCGAAGTAGCTAAGCCAAGCAGAAGAATTTATTTTACTTATAAAATGTGACGCTAACGCGCAGTTCTATCATGACCCTAAAGAAATCCCAGGAGGGTAGAAAGCTAGGTCATGTATCCCATATCACTCGACTGCAATCCTCTCTTATTATCAATCTCCAAAATATTAATCTACACTGACTGACAAATATGAACAAAACATTTCACATTTAAGCTGTGAAACACGGAAATAGTAATTTAATATAAAAATAAAAGTAAGTTTTTACGGATAAGCCGATGTTTTTATCCAAAGCATGGGTGAGACTGGAATTTCGAAAACATCAACAAACCACTTCATATTATTGTAACATACAATGTTTTATTTCATAAATTGTCGAATACCATTACTTTCAATAAATTATGCAAGGTTCAAATTGATAAACGCACTATGCTCATTGAGAATTTAGATACAGCGATAGACGGAATGTAAAAGTTTAAATGAGATTAAATCTTTTGCAAGTAAACAAGCAGACTTGAAATGAAATGTCTACCATCCTTCTCGTATGACTAAACCTTTTTATCATCCACAGTGTGCCTGCCCTGCCTTTGAACCTTAATTTTATTTTGGGAGCAATATTTCCTACCTTATAATTAGTGTATTTATTATATAATGGGTAATAATGCATAAAAATCGTATCAGCCTTAAATACAGATTATATTTCTGATCATTTGTCTGATTTCCTCATTTCACAATCATATGACTTTTTGTACCCATTATATATATATACTTCACATAATCCCTTATAGACTATAGTGTTCGTATAAAAATATAGTTCTTGTATTCAAAATATATTTGTTTTGCCACATTGGATTAATATCTCCTAGAATCATTTTTATTCATTGATTAATAAGTTATGAAGCATCTATATAATACATACAATCACTGAACAGTGTTTACCTCAAGGTGCATATTTTCTTTATCCGCTCCGACGTCGGATCCCTGTTGGCGTATATCTCGGGAAGGGCTGCACGAAGGGTGTAATACATGTCAATACTGGCCTTGGCCCTCTCCATGCTGTTCTTGCACCACACGAAGGTTCGCAAATACTTGGCTTTATCTAGAGAAAAAAAAGCCTGATGTATTACACCCAGAATAAATTCTCTATCCACTCTTCTACAAAGTATTATTTCAAAAGCTTCCTTCTGCTTTATATTAATAGAGACATACGTTTGCAGAAATAGTTACATTACGATTTCGTTATAGGTACAAGAGGGATACCGGAGGGGAAGTGATACTAAAATCTTTATAAAGCGGGTCACATATGTTGGCTTTCAAATTCCACTCTTTATATGGCCATCAGAAGTAATGAATATCGACTGAACAATTAAAAAATATGAAAAGTATTTGAAAATGCAAACCAATAACAACAAATAACCTGAAAATACGAGGTGCATTTTCAAAGTAGAGTCCGTTATACAATACAATAAGAACTACTAAATATTATGGGTAGTCATGCTTTTATTCTATTCTACATGCTTTAAGCTTTGTTTCTACACGGTTTACAGAATCACATAAATTGTCATTGCAGTTTTGAATAAATTTTAGTTGCTTTTCCTCATAGAACTTCGCCTCAAGTATAGAGCCGTGTGCTCTTTCTGACATGCAATTTATTTTTCCGTATCTAAGATGTCCTGGCAGAAGAAGGTGCTTTATTACTGTAGTTGGTTTCAGGAGGAATTGTAACCGGTGTTCCGGAGATTCGATATTCATCCCAGAGTTACTGAAGGAAAACATTTGTTAGGATTAGGATTAAGGTTACGCTGAGGGGGCACCTAGCACCACGACCCACACAAGGATCTTTTGTGCATACAGCCCAAGCAGGAACGGATGAGATTATGGAACCGCAGGTGAGGTATAGGCTGCAGGACCGGCCGACGCAGGCGATAGAGACGCGCAGGGGTCCCTAACAGTTACAAGCTTAACCAGCCAGCCAGATAGCGCTCAAGGCAGCCCTTCCAAGCCACCAGAGGGTGGTTCACCGACGCGGAGACTCGAGCTACCTCCATCTGATGGGGCCGAGAGGAAGTTCCAACGCACAAGGCCATCTGCCCGCAGTCGTCCGAAACACAGCCCCGGAACCAATCTGTAACATTAAAGAGGAGGATGAAATGAGAGGGAATGAGGGAAGTGAAATTCGGGGGGGGGGAACAATGAACCATTTCAGCATTCGCCTAGTGACCCCGAGAAACCCGAAAACCGCCTGAGCCATCCCGCTCGGTAAGCGATTGTTAATCTGATGTTCGCCAAGACAGGCGACTCACTGTCTCATTCAAAAAGCGTTCGCATATATCGCGCATGTCCCTAAAACATTATCACATCTCATTTTCAATGCAGAAAATTTAACTGCAGGAATTAACACATTTAACACATTTCCTTCACGGCCTGGCGACGGAAGTCTACCAAGAGGTCCTAAAAAAGACATGTGCTATACTAACGCAAATGTTCGAATAAAATATTGATAACCAAGACAAATGTTTCGAGAAAAAAAACATTGATATATGTAGAAAAATAGTGTAAGGTTTGAAGAATTGTCTAAAAAATAAACTATCGAGAAACATCTATTAGTTTTTACTTTATTGCAAATCGGATCTTACTTTAGAAATACCCCATCGTGTTTATTGACACAAACAATTTTATTTAACAAACATTGCGTTTTTATATTATCTGTATTTTTTGTGTCGTATACTTCTGGCTATCTCTTACGGTTAACAGTTAAACATAAGTATGTAAAACTCATTCTGAATGAAGCCGACGACATCACAGACTATCCTCAGAAAATTATACTTTATTGCAAATATATTCAACATTTGGTATTTTAATCAATATCCGTTTTGAGAAAATGCAACAACACGAAATACTTTGAATTTGACGGATAGTATGAGGTTGGAGGATTTTCTTCCAAAAAAAATATTTGGGTCGTATTAATGGAAAATACCAAGTTTAGTATTTATCCTCTCTCTCTCACACACACACGCGCACACGCACACGCACACGCACACACCTTTTTATAATGATTTTTCAACTCAGGGATCTCGAAATGTGTATTTCAGATGTAATCTGGAGAATCTTTGGTGGAGTCACTTAAAAGTACGGCATACATGTTTATGCAGTAGAATTTAGAAGCCATGTCCTATTGTGTATATAGGTGTAAACTTCTGCGTTTTTACTGCCTACACCTGCTTGCACCGGCAGATAGATTTTCAGCCGGCTAACCTACATATAAGCAGGCAGTTTTTCTCAATGCTGGGCATGTGAAGAAAAACCTCTCCTATACCATCTGACAGCCGAGCGAATGTATAGAGGTAGAATTGGAAAGCCTTTCTCTCATATTCCTGACTGCTGGTATACAGGTTAAGCGTTAGTGCATGCATGGCCATCCTAATGCTTATTATTTGTTAGATTTATGTTTTTCCTATAATTATATGCTTCTAACTGCTAATGAAACAATAAAACGTCATAATTTTGAAACTGTTAGGAAAGCTTTCATTCGAATTATGTCATCCATTACGTAGAACAACATTTTTAGACGTTTTTAAAATTTTAAATGTTTGTAAACGTTTTCAGCTTTGCAAGTTGATACGTGTTTTATTAATTACTATTATTGATTATTATACTGTTAGAATTAGAGGAACACATGTTTAAATCAAAGGCCAAAATAAACTATTGATAAAATGTAAATTTTGACAGCCAGATGTCACGTTTTGAAGCGTTATTTAAAACTAAAATGAAATCTTCTAAAAATGTGTCAGTTTTTATCTGAATATTTTAGTGAAGTCGAACAATCTGTGTAAATCAAAGTGAGTGATTTTGATTTATTAATTTATTATTTTTACAATAGATTTTAACAGCAATATGTGGTAGTAAATTGACATACACAGCAATGATATCCTATTATTTGCTTATGGAATGGACCCTGATTTTCTTCTAATGCACGACAATGCTATACCCCGTATAGCAGAGAAGAAAAATATATCCCACGACAACGTCAAATTCGGGTAATCGACTGGCCTGCACACAGTCCTGACCTAAATCCGATTGAGCATCTGGAAAAATAAGCTGAAACAACGTTCGCGAGAGGCCTGCTGTGCCACAGTACCTGGGAGAATTCTCAGATGCACTCATTGAAGAATGGGAGAGAATCCCAAATTCACAATCAGGAGGCAGGTGCGAAGCATCCCACATAAGTGTTACACAGCTATTGCAGCACACGACACACTAGGTACTGAGTGTTGAAATAACCATGGAAACATTGATTAGTAAACAATGTAATCTTGTATTAATCCCACTTTGTTCTGTGTATCAATCAATAATCTGATCGTATTTCTGAACCTGTTTGTTAGAGTGCCTATTATAATTTTACACAATGCTTTAATCTAGAATTACAAACTGTGAAAAATTAAATTGCATCAATATTTATTTTGAGATTTTGGTTTAAACATGTGTTCCTCTAATTTTAGCAGTGTTTATTAATTAATTTATTATTATTATTACTATTATTATTATTATCATCATCATTATCATTAAAGGCCTCAATTTTCTTGTCTTTACAACTGTTCAAAGTGTATTCTTTTAAAAAATCGCACAAATGACCACAAGTGACATTGATTATCTCATAACTATTTATTCGCCAACTTTTTCGTCTTTAATTATCGCCTTGAAGTCGCTGCGCTGCAGGTTTAATGATGCTCAGCCCATACAAGGTGATCTAACCTTTTGATCTCCGTCACTGCAAAGGCATCCTTTAAACGCGATGAAATCTAGTAAAGAATTATAAAACGTGTAAGAATATAAAAACTGTAAAAGTTCGAAACATTTAAGTTAAAGGAAGGTTAAAACGCATAAAGAAGTCGAAAACATGCAAAATTCCAAAAATCCACAATAGTGCGGGAATTAGGAACAAATTTTGGTGAAGTGTAGAAAGTTAAACTTTGCAAATTGTGAAACATCATTTTAAAACATCGAAAATGCTTTCAAAGATTATTAATACAGAAATCATTATCACTACTAAAGAGTTTCTACAACGTATCGTGCCGTTCATTAAGCTAGGATGAAAGTATAATAAGAATGTTTTCATTTCACTAACTCCTAATCTTTCTCCAAAGTAAACCTTGTTTTATTCGATATTTGCCCCGTCAAGGTTCCAAGTCTGTAGGCATACCACAGTAACTGGTAGTAGGTCCAGATTATACTGCTCAATATGGAAGGGAGTGTTGAAGATAAATTACTCCTCCACTCACGCAAGGACGAGATCTCATGCATGTTGCCTAAGCAAGCAAGCGTAAGCAGGAGTAGATCGAAAACTATACACCTCTAATTGTATATAGCAACGTAACTTACCAATGTTCTTGGGAAGGTGTGGCTGAGTATGAACCCAGTCCCTTAATGCATGATATGCTTCTTCTCTTCTCTTTTCGTCACAGCCAAACTTAACCCATATTTTCTCTGCAACTTCTTCAGTAGGCTCTGGAAAAACCTTCAATCCTTTGGAGAAACATACTACATTATAGCTGTGTTGAATTATGGTCTACCTATAAACTATTCTTAAATTTTAACCAAATTTTATCTGTTACTTTGATCAAAAAAAATATCATTTTAACATAAAATTGGCTATATTTGGGCATACATGTACTTGTTTTCACTCAAGAGTGGGTGAATCGATTGCTATGATTCCGTAGAAAAGATGAATAAAAAATTACATTTTCTTCCTTCAGCGTTAATTTAAGTAAAAAAGCATTGAACAATTTTCGTGGTATTAAAATTAACATACACAACATTTATAAGAAGCCTTCTTAAAGTACTATGCCCCTAGAAAATACATATTCGTCTCCCCTCAAAAATTCTAATGCGTTAAATTCACAAGACCTTCTCTATTCACTCTTCTACATACTATTGTTACAAAAACTTACTCTTCTACTCGTATTTCTTGTTGATCCGAAATAAACGTTTATAGAGATGGTTTCATTACATATTTCTTGAAGGTATACAAGGAATTTATTAGATGAAGAGACAGTCATATTAAACAAAATCTGAAGTACCTAATACATTTACATAGCCTTCTCTGTCATCTATCGTTTATTAGTGAGTATACAAACTATTCTTACTAAAGCTTATTTTTCTTGTCTACTAGATTTTAATTCAAATATGCTTTTGCAGAAATAGCTGCATTACACATTTCATTATAGATGTAAAGGGAATAGGTATAGTCAAAGGTTTTAGAGCTTGATACTATATGCTGGCCTTAAAATTCCAAACTGTTTCCATGAAATCGCAAGAAACAACTGAATGTTGACAAAAATAAATTGAGTTTTATTTATGGGCACTCTTTAACTACTATGGTTCTTAGCATCCCATTCTATATTGGGTTTGAAAGTCCACAAATTTTCGTCAGAGGCCTTTTATGAGGTTCTTTTACGTGACGTAAATCTACGAGACGGGACCACCGCTTTTACTTCCCTTTCAAAGGAAGCTATGCAAAGATTTTTACGTCCGAGAAAATCTATCGCCCTCCGCCGGGTTTGAACCCGCCTCCTCGGGAGCTAGAGTGAGTGTTGGCAGGACTTAAGAGAATGACTAAGTAATGAATAATGCAACTTTAATAACGGATACCTTAGAAATGACCTATGTCAAAAAAAACTTATTTGAAATAAGATTTGTATTTAAGGACATCTATCGCTTAACGTTTACCACTGAAACAAGATTATATAAAATTCCTTATGAATGAAGAGTGATTTACAGGCTATTCTCAGAAAATTCAAGATATACATTTTTTGTCATGTAAATATCCTTAATATATAGTATTTTAATCATAAGCGTTAAACTCATTTTTTAGAAAATCAAAAATTTCGAAAACTGTTTCATGCAAAGACTGTTTCGTATTGGGAGATTTTCTTGAAAATATTCGTGTCGCATCTTTGGAAGATACTGAACTAAAGCCTCATTTATGCCTGCGATTTCATGCCGTACGACCAGTGCCACGCGATCTGAAGGTACCTGGGTTAAATGGAAACATTTATCCAATGCGATGTGACGCACGAACTGAGAAACACCTCGCATGACTTTTCATTTCGCATGACAATATGTAGCAGTCGCATGACTTCAATATACATGGGTGTTTATGGGTTTTTATACACGTAGCATTACCGCATTGTGAGCGAGAAAAGCGAGTCACTTGCCACCTTGGGAAATAGAGAGCTCCGATTGTTGGGATTTGTGCTATCACGTATTGCGAGAATGATCTGATTGTCGTCGTTCAGAGTTTTATCAAGTATGGATACAGAATATTTTATAGAAGAAATTCTTATAGGAGTTCAATTTGGGTTGTTCGTCAGAAAATTACAAAGATCGTGACAAGAAGCAATTTCCCAAAGGGGTTTCTAAACACACGAACCTTGTACTGTTTATGGATGTACACTCCACTCGTCTGTTTTTCTTTTTCTTTTGTTTTACTTTCTCTGCCATACCCAGCAGGTAAAGAAAGTATTTATGGCATTCCACCCAAATTTTCGATAACGAGATTTCACCAGAAATACATAGTTTAAGATCCCCTGAATCCAAACAAAGAATTCTTAGAAAAAGGTTCTTGTATGTGTGTGTGTATGTGTGAGAACAACATATCTCAAAAACGAAAAGTTAGTTAAAAACCAAACTTCGTATTTAAGTTCAACAAAGGACGCGATACGAAGAATTTCAAGAAAAACCGCTATTTCACACTACTCTACATACAAATCGTAAAGTATAATTGAAGTATACATTGTATACATTCTGAAATATCCGTTATTAATTGTTTGATATGCTCAATCCTTTTAAGTCTATTCTTTTTAAGTCCGGTCAGTTTTCAGTTGTTTCTCGGGATTTGACTATCGCTGTTCCCTTTGTATCTATAACGAAATGTGTAATGTAGCTATTTTTGCAACGGTTTATCTCAATTAAAATGAAGCAGATAGAAAAAAAATTTAGTAAGATTAATCTGTACACCCACTAATAAACGATAGAGGATAGAGAAAGTCATGTGAATGTAGCACATCAGATGTTTTTCGAGTTAAGAGTTCGTAATAATAGTATAACACACACGGGGATGCATTCTGGCAGTCGAACCAAATATGGAAACGGGCTGGCAGAACTGATTTCCTATCAATACACAATACACACGTCGCATGCATAAATTGATCACTGTAAGGCTATGCCCGTCGTATCATACCTTGCCGTGCGACATAAACTCACATGTATTAACGAGGCCTAAATGCCAATTTTGGTATTTATCCCACTTTTCGTTTTTGAGCTATGTTGTTCACACACAAACAGACAGACAGACATACTGACAAACAGGCAGAGACACACGCGTGCGCGAATCTTTTTTCTAAAAAATGTTTCTTTTGGATTTCAGAGGTCTCAAAACATAAATTTCAGGTGAAATCCAGTATCAAATTTTTGGGTGGAATACAATACTTCCCCTACGTAATATACATAGTAGAGAAAGTAAAAATTCCTTTCTTTTTTATTCAGGGAGCGTCGAAACATGTACTTACAGTGATATCTCCATGTCGAATTTTTTGGTGAAATATAATTCTCTACTAGCATGGTAAGTAGAAGTAAAAAAATGGGTCGGTATGCATGACTTTAAAGTTGTGTACTCTTGAATTGCAACGACAAATGTATTACGTTTATACGACTTTCTCTACCCTATGATTTTATCAGATGTGTATACAAACTATTCCTACTAAAGGTTATTTTTCTATCTACTGCATTTTAATCAAAATAAACCTTTGCAGAAATAGCTGCATTATAGATTTCATTATAGATACAAACAGAACAGCAATAGCCAAATGTTTAAGAACTGGATGCTTTAATCTGGCCTTAAAATTCCATATTAAATCCCAGAGAGAACGGATAGAGGCTGGGTTGGCTCAAAGGTTGTAAATTGGAGGGAAAAACACTATTGCGGTCCAGAGTTATGTGCCACTTTTTTATGCACATTAGTGTACCTCCTTGTGTTATTAGCTTTTTAATCTCACAAATTCTAATTATGGAAGACATTTAATTGTAAATAAACTTAATGAGAATTTTAATAAACGTACCTCAGAATATCTGAAGTTCTAACAAAAAATGTATCTCCTGCTACATTCACATAACGTTCTCTAACCACAAACGTTTATTTCTTTACCTCCATCTACAAATATTTGCAAAAAACCTTATTTTTCTATTTATTACATTTTAATCAAAATGTTTCCAGAGATACGGAGAATAGTTCACTATCTATGGTAACAATATCAGACGAGCACAATAGCTCCGTGCTGAAACATGTGGAACCAAATCAAGTTCAGCAGTATGAGTGTATCACTGTGTTTGCTCAGTTATGTGATCTTGTTCTTGCTCCATCAAATGACGTCAAAGATAAACAATTTTGATAAGATTACATTATTGCCCATTCCGATGTAAAATACTTGTATTCTAAGATAATTAAGCAGTGCAAGAGGCGTGATTTTACCATTAACAAGAAAGTGATCACATGTGCACTCAAAAAAATTTGGGATCTCTAGCTACTGTGAACACCATAATCAACTTGAATCTAGAAAAGTGTCATAAGAGCCAGGGATATAAGCTGTTGCCTAAACACATTGCAGAACGTGCCACTAACAGCTGAAAGCTTATATACGACACCTAGCTGGTGAAAAGTGTATGTTTGTTGTCTTTTTAGATGAGGCATATGTTTATCTAAGTGACTACAACAAACCCTGGACTATATATTACAGACCAAGGGGAGAACAAAAATTTGAAATTTGGTATAAGGAAACTAACGAAACTTTCTCCAATGGTTTCATGGTAATAGGAAGGTACAGTTACAATGGCAAATTAACCATTCGTCGTGTACATAAAAATGTGAAAATCAACTCGGCATATTATCAGACTAACATCCTATTACCAATTTTCCACAGAAATCCCTGTTCTCCATGGTGCAGATGTAAATAAATTCCGGTTGCTTCAGTATAAGGCATCAAGCCAAACGTCTGCTTCAACCTACAATTTTTGGAAGAACTGAGAGAGAGAGAGAGAGAGAGAGAGAGAGAGAGAGAGAGAGAAAAATGCGAATACATTCCATACCCTTCAGCGACATCCGTGTTAAGTCCTCTGATGCATCACTGATGGGTTTTTGTGCATTTGGGTTACTGAAAAGAGCCCTTGGAAGCAGACGACCGCAAACTTTGGATGGTCTCTGAAAAGCTGCCAGGAGGAATGGAATAAACTGGACATCGCTGCATTTCGTAGCAGTTCGCTCCAGTGCAAAACTGTACTGCAGATTGATAGCTCAAACTAAAGGCTGCCAGATAGAACACGCTGTTGGTGGAGGCGTGGTTTTTCATAAGGTACGGGAGTCTTTAATGTGTTACTATAGATTGCGAACAACCCTCTGTAGTTCAATTACACATTTCTTTGTGGGTGCAATGGACATTTAGGACATACAACGGTAGTAAAATATTTAAAAACAGGTTGCTATATGCTGGCTTTATGAATCCATTTGCTTTGCATGACATTTTGAGAAATAAGTGAATGATGACCACGTACTATTGCAAATTCCAAACCAATAAGTTCAAATATTTCCGAAATGATTAATAACATAAAACAATTATATCACGTAAATTCTGTTCTCCATAGTTTATCTTTTAGTGGCATCTTTTCATGTCTTTCTTCTATTGTTTTCCAGTTATACGTAATTACACAAAATTCATTAAAACTAAAATGCTTTCACGGGTTATTCGTAGAAAAATAAATTTATGCATTCTATTAGTAAAACATATACCTTCTCTGTGTAAATATCTCAAGTTACTTTAGTGAAATTAAAAAAAGAAAGCTTCTCTATGTAAGGGGTAGTTTTTGTTGGTGCAATATGGTTAAATATATTCATGTAGCATGCTTAAACGATGCTGAACCTAAATGCGAAGTTTTATAACTTTTCGTTTTTATATTATGCTGTGTTCACACATACACGCAGACACACACGGACCATTTTCTAAAAATAGGTTTATTGGAATCGAGTACCTCAAAACATATATTTATGGTGAAATTTCGATATCAGTGTTTTGTGTGGAATGCAATACATACTTTCTATACTTACTGCAAGTAGGTGCTAGAAGATATTAATACACGATTTCTTTATTATTCCAAGCGTATTATGAAGTTTAAAAGTAGTTTAATTCATACAGCCGGACATGTGGATAAGAAAAACCGATAGGTACTGAGCTGAAAGGTAATACACACAAAACCTAAAATAAACAATTGTAGGCCTCGTGTTCAATTTTCCTGCAGCACACTCAAAAAAACACCGTCACTAAAGTCCTGCCGCAAGTGAAAACTTACTCTTTGGATACATTGCTTGAGGAAATCACTGCCACACTCAACAAGCACCACGAAACGTCTGAGATAACATTAATGCAGGCAGGGAACGTTAGCACACCACAGCGCTTCTCCGGGCAATTACTTATAATAAGGGTTTCGCGGCTCTTCCAAGGTCACCCGGGAGCGGGATTCCTTCAGTATGTTCACCTCTTGCATCATAATGTAAACAAATCGGTCTGACAAGAGTCTATAAATGAAATTATGGATTCCTTGTGTGTGTATATATACCCAAGTCTAGTACACTCGCACAACTTCTGTACACATTAGAAATTTCCATCGGCACCTTATAAGAATATTTATTTGTAATTTACTTTTAACACAGGGTGACAGATTTGTTTCAAATCTTGTTTAATATTTGTTAATTAATACCTAAATTATCATTTTGTGCATCTTTTTGGGGCTATAAGCTTAGGTTGGCCACATTCCTATTTAAAACAGCCCTTCAAATGCATTTCATTTGATTGCATTTCAAATGAGGATTTTGAGACTCTTAAATATGGCATTTTCCTGAAACATGCAACAAGCTTTTAGACTTATTTTGAAAGTGTTTGTATTCTAAATGGTTCCAAAAATCCCCACCAAAACTGTAAATTATTGACATTACTATTAAAAACAAATTTGCAGTCGGCAACTTATCCAAGTCGTGTGTTTCTGGTGCAGGTAGCTAAATATTTCCAAAACTTGTTTTTCGATTCAAAGTAAAACACAGTATGATTAAATACGCTGCCGTTTGTGAAAATTGCAACACCAAGAAATAATTTCCCGAATAACTCAAAACCTGGTGGAAGCTTAGAAGAGTGTGCAAGCAATAAGTGATTAGGTTTGCAGAGAGATGGGGTACACGTAGGCCGATCAGAGCGCTCTCGTGTCGACCCGACAACGCCAGTGTTGCGCCCAGTGTAGAGCTGTCAAACAAGGTAAGAACAATAAAATGAGTGCCAGTATGCCTCGTCAACATCAAAGGGAGCCATATCGGCATGTGAGTGAGTTCGAAAGGAGCAGAGTGTTCGGTCTCCGTGAAGCGGGTTTGTAATACCGTGACATTTCGGCTCGTACAGTGATGCGTGTGTGGAAGCAGTGGATAGATGAAGGTCGTACGCAGCGAAGAGCAGGCACTGAACCACGGAACATGACCACAGCACGGGATGACCGTCATCTTGTCCGCATGGCCATAACGGACCGTACAGCTTCAGCCACAGTGTTGGCTCGACGCTGGAACACTGCAACTGGTGTGAACTTGTCTGTATCAACGGTTCGTCGCCGTCTGCTGCAGGTTGGACTGGTTGCATGCATGCCATTACGTCGGCTTCCATTGTCCAGAAACCACAAGCTCCTCCTACTGCAATGGGCACGTGAATACCGTCACTGGGGTGCTGAGTGGCAAAATGAAGTCTTTTCGGACGAGTCCCACTTCAGTATGTCCTACAGTGATTGCCGCATACGTGTCCGGCGGTACCGTGCTGAGCGTAACCTGGAGGGCTGCATTGTTGAGCGGCATAGCGTGCAAACACCAGGTGTGATGGTTTGGGGCGCCATTGGTTACAACCGATCTTGCCTCCTATGAAATGAGGGCACCTTGAACAGCAACCGGTACCTAACGGTGATTTTAGAGCCTGAGGTACTCCCCCCTGATTCAGATATATCCACAGGCCACATTTCAACAGGACAATGCCCGGCAACATATTGCGAGGAATGTACAAGCCTTCTTCGAAGAGCGACGGGTACCATTGCTTCCCTGGCCTGCACATTCGTCTGACATGTCACCCATCGAACATGTCTGGGATATGGTTGGTCGGCACTTGGTGCGTCACGGTCCTCCAATAACCAGTGTCACGGATTTGTGGGCCCGAAAACAAACTGTGTGGAGAGAAATCCCTCAGGAACTTATTCAGAACCTTTTTGATTCAATGTCATGGTGTATAGCAGCTCTAATTGCAGCGCATGGAGGCCACACAAAATGCTGAATATTAGCGCTCAAAGGTAATGTATAGATTTGAAATGTTCATTTGTTGCTTGTCATATACCCAACCTGTGGTATTAAATTCATTAAATTCATACGTTTCCTTCTTGGTGTTGTAATTTTCACAAATGGCGGTGTATGTGAGTAATGGTTTGGAATTGAAATTTGATTTGTGGAGAGTTTAAATAAGTTGTTTTATTTAATCTTATTACCATTAGAGATTAAATACAACCATAATGTAATCCTGTTCAGCGTCCGTAACTGTGGTCCTGTCTTTATGGATCATCATAATCATAGACTACATCTATGGTGTAATGGTTAGATTGTCACCTGCCGCGTGCTTAACTGGGTTTCCATACTATACGAAATATTTTTTCCTTCGTAATTAGCCCTAAGTCCTAATCTTACTCAAAGTGGCGGCACTTTGTCGATGACCATTATTATTGTTACACTTTCTGTTTTACGAGGCGTATTTTAAAGTAAGTGCCACTTTAATGCCTTGGCGCTGCAGTCGCGATTTTGAGCGTGCGTGAACACTTCTTGAATTCATTAGGAAGCTAGACCCAGCTGTAAGCGATCATCATTTTATGTTTTCCTGTTAGAGCGTTTCGAAATTTTTGAAACAATCGAACGACTCGCCGACTGTGACATCAGGTCAGTGATTCGTTTTTTGAATACGAGAAATGTTACGCCAGCAAACATTGTGTGAGGTTTATGGGGGAAACAACAATGAGAGCAAAGCCTGGACCCACATAACCAAAGAAACTCAAGATCTTATCGCATTATTTGGTTGGGAACGATTCGACCATACTCCTTACAGTCGCGATTTGGCACCAAGCGATTTCATCTGTTGCTTAACCTGAAGAAATTCCCTGGTGGAAAACACTGTAGAAAACGACGATGATGTGAAACAATAAGTGCAGACTTGGCTATCACTATAGGTAGCATCATTCTTTGATGAAGGCATACAAAAACTAGTTTCCCGTTACACAAGGGCATAAATAACGCCGGTGGCTATGTGAAGGAGTAGTGTAGGATAATGGAGTATTTGAAAAATACTGTTCTCTTTTTTTTTTTTAAAAAAAAAAACATGCCTCGTACACTTATTGCAATGCTTTAGAATGCACTCAGGTATGGCAGGAGTGCCCTAGCACCACTAGATATGATGGAGTGCTACCATTAAGAGTAAATAAGGCACTGGGAGACCTCCTAGTTTAAAAAAAAAGCCAATCATACAATGCAGTCGTAAAATTCTACACCTTGAAAAACGTAGCTTCACCAACATTTTGTACTAGGATTGGACTCGGGGTGAATGTCAATTTATGGTCGTTTTAGATATTTATCAAGGTTATGTGAGTTTCTTTGTTTAGCATTCTTTAACCGGTTAGGTCATATTGGACGGTGAATGATATGGGTGGAATGAAGCTCAAATGAGCCCGGGGTCCATAGTGCTTAAAGTTACCCGACATTCGTCTTTTCAGGACAAGGGAAAACTCCGGATAAAACCTTATCTGGGTAACACACCCTAACCGAGATTCGAACTCGGGACCTCGGGAGCACTACCCCCATACCACACGAGTTATCTAGTAAATGCTTAAAAACACATTATGATGCATATGCATCACGGCTATTCCGTCATAAGAATACACAGAGAGACAAAGGATGATCGCAAGTCAATGTATTTGAACTTTCTCGAAGTTTCTCTCTAAAATTTAATATATTTGCTACTAAGACAACATAGATACCCCAACTTTACTTGCATTGGGGTCTGCTTCACGGGTGTGACTTATCAAGATTTATTCTAACCACACTTCACATGCCTTTCTTGGTTGTTAAGGGGCTTTCTGTACCGGGAAAATTACTACTGAAACGGAAATCCCTTTTCTCACTATTCTAAGACGTAACCGGTTCTTTCACAATGTTATGCTTCATAACAAATGTGAAATCTCACCTTCGTTGCGTTCGTTAAGGAGAGAGACTTCACATGAATCACTACTCTGTTTCACTTGAAATGTACGTCATGTAATCAACAAAACCACTGTCGATATTCTTTCCTTTTCCAATGCCGTAGGAATTTTTGGTTTGTTTTATAAATTATTATATGCGTGTGTAAATTAATATTTTCTCCTAGAATAAGGATATAATATTAACAGCGATAGGGATTTCTGAACATTAAAGCCAGGACTGAAGCAAATAAAATTGAACTGTCAGTGGATTATAGGCAGAGACGTCGCAACAAACAAACTATCCCCCATGCTCGTACAATCCTTTGACGTTTGCAGACAGCATTCGGACCGTTTTACCTGTGATAATAGTTTGAGTGTAGATTAACTTGAAACCAATTGCTTAAGAATCCCTATGACAGAACACGACAAGCCCACTCTTTATGATTCCTTAAACTATGCACCTAAAAATGGATTTAAATCGCAAGGGTGAATATAAAAACTCAGTTGCAAGCTTAGGATTGCAACGTGACGAAACGATCAAGATTGCTGAAGGACGGTTAACCGACGACAATTCTCGTATCCCTAGAGGTGATACCAAGCTGGCATCAAGATTACAAAGAAAATCTATAAATATTAGGATGAGAATGTGGTGAAACGGGTTAAGGGGTAGGGGAGTTTAATGGGAGTAAATGAGAATGAAAGTGTAATAAGGTGCAAGGAGCCAATGGGTTGGTATGGTATTTTTAACCTTATGTTTTTTTCTGAAACTAATCTTTGGCCCAAAAACAATACCCCAAAAAGTCATTAGGAAATTGTTAAGTACACATTAAGCTTGATTTAAAACTGTTTGCGGGTGCTAAGGTAAATAATTACCAAAGTATATTATCCTATCCAGGTTATGTCATACACGTTATATATTTGCTTAAAACTGATTTCAAATTAAACCTTAAACACGTATTTACACAGGAAATTCATAGAAAACCTTCAAATGTTTATTGAAAGCACGGAGAAATAAATTCAGAAGTCATGCTCGCAACCTCTTACGAAGGAAACACAAAAAAATAAAACGAATCTGAAACTTTGGGACATCTTCCGCGAGATAGCGTACTTAGTTTAATCATGAAGTATAGAATATTTCGAAAACATCCAAAGCTTGAATATAATTATTTCACGACAATTTTATATTTTAATGAACTCTACGACTGTCTTCCAGAAAGCTTTTGTCTAAATACTATGCTTTCCTAGTTAAAACATAAAATGTTGCAACTTCATCACAATAAAGAGCATTTCACATAACATGCAATATATATACATTATCTATATGCAAATAATTAAAATACATTATATTTTAATCAAATTGTTAGAGCCGTTTTATCAAATAATAAAATTGTGAAATTAATATTTTGTTTCTCAATGATGCTGTCAATTGCCAGGATCACATCAGGCCGCCGGTGTGCCGGAGTTTCTTTCCGCAGGAGTTGTTTTACATGCTAGTAAATCTACTGACATGGGGCATTCGCTTTTAAGCACACTTAAAAACCACGGCTTTGTACCCGTGTTCTGGGGATCAGAAGGCCAGCAATAAAATCGGATGTTATATTCACATTATCTTCTATACATTCTTCTGGAATTGTTTGACGCCAGTTCGTACTCCATACCTACCACAGGCAGTGGGAAATGATGATACATGAAATGAAATGACATTTGGGAAAGGAATTTTGGGAAGGAAATGTTCCAGGCCTAAATTTAGGGTACCTCCCAGGCATTTGTCAGCTATGAGGACTGAGAAAAATCTGGAAAAACTTCAGCCTGAACTTATGGTAGGAGTACACGTAGGCTTATGTACCTCCTCTATCTCCGTTGTTTTCTAGACATTCTTGCCGGCTGCCAGTCGGAGAGCTGTGAAAGGAATTCCTGTACTATCTAGTTGGATAATACCTCTGGGATTTTGTGGGTGAAGGTAAAATAATAAATTGATTTTCCCATAACGTTAATTTATCGAATAAAATTATGTCTATTCAGGTGGCTAACAATTTTCCCTTATGAATTTTTTTTTAAACCTTAAACCTCCCTGCTATGATTTATGTTATTCTGTGGACCTAGGCAATTCGTCACATGATCTTCCCAGCTGGTTGCACAATTTAATTACATCATTGATTCTAATCTCAGTTGCTACGGTAGTAGTATGCAAACTAATGCCAAGAAAGTATCTTAGTGTCGTGTCAACTCGGGGCATCCCTACCTTTTTATGTTTTCCTATGACGCCAGAAATCGTGCCTTTATTTGTTAAATAATTTCCACTGGTTCTTAAGTAATGCTACATAGCATGCTATGACAATAAAATGTGCCAAATTTCTGAAATCACGCACCCTGCTGTCTTATCCGGTAAAACCCAATATCTCCGTTCTTCTCTTAAATACATGCTTCCTTTCCTATTTTCCCAACTCCCTCGAGTTCCAGGAAATGGACTACTATTCCCTGCCCTCTTTATTTTAGCCTGTTTAGCCTGAGCCTTGTGCGCAATAGCGCGGGTGTTTATGGACTTTCACCTCTCGTTTGCTAGCACGTCTGTTCTAATTACAGCTATGTTACAAGTTGGTTTTTAACATTTTAAATCATTCCCAATATTATAACATTGATTCTTAATCCTATTTCCAATATTTTATATATTATTTCCTATGCTTATTTGTTATCGGGTATGTCCCCTTACAAACCGCAGACTTCCCATTCGCACCCGTTTTGGTGACTTTTTTCATGACTATCGTTTATTGTATCTTTTCTAGAAAATATTCTTACAAAGGCTTACTGTTCTATCTCCTTCACATTAATTGGGATAAACGTTTTCAGAAATAGGTTCATTTTACGTTTCCTTGTAGTTACAGGAGGCTGAAGTGATAGTTAAATCTTTAAAAAGTGGGTCAATGAACGCTGATTTTGAAATTCTAATCTTTGAAAACATCGCGATAAACAAAGGAATGATGACCAAAAAATTAAAAAATCACACAAAGCACTGGAAAATTCCAGTCCATAGCAACGATGGTTATGTCACAAGAAAAGAAAGAAGGGAGTAAATTGTGTGTTACTAGCAAAATCTGTATTTTTCATGTAGGAAGTTTATATTCTTTTTGTGTTATCTAACTATTGTAAAAAGTGTACAAAATGAATTTTGAATTAAGAGGACGTCAGAGGCCACTTTCAAAAAATTCAAGATATTTATTTCTTTAGTCAAGAAATACTTTAAACTTATAACACTTCATCCAAAGTTATAATTACTATTTTTGAGTAAATTAAAAATAATGAAGCATGTTCTATTTAAAGTGCAATTTTAGATAAAGGGATTTCCTGCAAATCTCCTGTTGCATCTTTGGAAGATACTAAACTTAAACTCCAGTTTGGTGTTTATCCCAGTTTTTCTGTATACAGACACTTGATACACGCACACTTTCACTAAGCTTTCCCTAATTTTTTTTAGTTCAGGGACCTCAAAATTGTACATTTCTGTTGAGATTTCAATATCAAATTTTTGGGTAGATGCCGTACTCCTCTATATGCTATAGATAATGGTAGAGAAAGTAAAAAACAAACCAAAATTCGTGCATTTATGGAACCGTTTTGAGTGGGGGCGATGGTATTCGTGTTTCATCCTGGTACTAGGCTTTAATAAAGAGTTTGGTATTGATTCACCTTGTAATTTTTAAGTCTGGTAGCGTGCACTCACGGATTTGGACATTTTTTATAGAAATTACATTGTGGGACGCGGATGTTGTAGAAACCTAAACACATCTATTTCCGGTGAAATCTTGATAGCTGGTTTTTGATGGAATAGAATATTCCTTCCATTGTAGCTAAGTGGCGGAAAATGAGAAACAGAATAAGCACAGTAACATTATGTTTCATTATGTTTCATTTTTTTCAAAAACAGCTCTAACGATGTTATTAAAATATCATATTAAATTCAAAATAATCAAATGAGGAATAAAACATCATATTGTGTGTAGGCTGTGAGGTCATCCTGATTTCGATTGAATTATGTATAATTATTATTCATAACTGGGAAACTACAAGACAAATAAACGCTTAGTTCAAGAAAATTGAATAGTTGATTAAAATACATTTCGTAACAATGTTTTTCATAATGCTAGCCGTTTTCCAAATACCCCATGAAAATATTTGCATTTTCCAAAATTTAAGTGCATCATCATACGGACATGCTAGAAAGTTTGCGGATCCCCCCCTCCCCATTGCAAGCAATTGCTACCACATTTGACATTTAATCTGTTTGCGAATGGTATTATAAAACCACGAACGTATTGATTAACGAATATGAGCAATATATTACAAACACCTGCCTGCTGTTCGAGGGGTCCCGGGTTCGATTCCCAGCTGGGGTGCAAATATTTCTCTAGCCAAGATAATGTCCTATCTTCCCCAGAGCCTGGAAGTATGAATGGCAGTGTGAATGTGTGTATCTAATGTATAAAACTCACAGAAAAACCATAAATCAATGACAATAGTATACGAGTTTGCATTATTGCTGATAGGCGATATGTTCCAAAGGTAAAAGGCCGCCGACATGACCATTACAGTCGGATACAGATACAGTCAGATTACACCACAGATACATTTGAATGGTAATTATTCCTCCACAGAAGCCGCGTGTAGGCTAAAGTTGGAAAGATCGGCCTGAAAAATACAATACCATCATTCGGATTTGAACTATGGATCTTCAGATTTCCGTGGCGGTGCTGTATTCAACGGAGCTACCATGGCAACATGTCCGTACGACATTATATTCCCAAGCCGACCCACATTTGGTTGCAATAATGGTTGAAATCCCGCTATGACATTAAATTTTTCAAACTGATTTTACATTCTCAAATGCATTTGAAGCTGTAATGGGTAGACAAAGTCGCGTGCGAGGAAACATGACTCTTTTAAATTTTTTTAATTTATTAGAAACGTTTTATGTAACAGCATACAGTTCATTGTGTCGAACTTTAACTGTTTGTGCTAGCGATGGACCTGATGTTTCCGATTTTGATTTTATGCTTAATATGAACGTTTTTTCAGTCGTTGCGCAACGATAGTATTAATTATAAGCTTATGTCAGCTAATAAAGATAATTAAGTGTTAATTATAAGACAAAGCAGTTTTCACAAAAACATGACCTACACGAAATTATGGAAATTAATTTCCCAAGTTTCTAATAGGAGCATAACAGCTACTATGACTTCCTTGATAAAAGAAACTCAGTTTTTCTTTTTTCTCCATGGCGATTAGAGACTAAGTCCACTATGCCACTGAAGCAACAAATTAATTTAGCCTTCAGAATTATTGCACTTGGACTTTCTGCACTGCTAGTGTGGCAAGGATGATGTTCTTAATGCATGGTTCTATGGAAATTTAGATAAATGAAGAAAGTTTTGAGCACAATAGAAAATTACAAACATAAAATATTTATTAACATTTGGACAGAAAATAGTCCGTATTATAAAATTCAGAGCTTGTTACAACAAAAGCTGAAGGTCTTCAAGAAACACGTGTAAGGAAGCATAGAGATAAGAAATGGCAGGTTATACTGACAATGGAATATTACAAGACCTCCATCACCCTCCCTTAGCTTGTTCTAGCAATACTCTAGTTTCGATTCGTAAACCCTGTCTCTCTCTCTCTCTTTCTCCCTCCCTCCTCTATTTTTTCCACAGGAAACAGTTACTGTTTTTAGTGAACTAACAGCTAAAATGATATTTAAAATACTAATTTACTGAGTAACTTCAATTAATATTCTTAATTCTCAGCTATTAAACGTTTAATTCTTGCTACAGCCACCCAACATAAACGCTTCATTCTCCACAATTCAAAATGCTGTTAACCCGTCTCTAGAACCTTCTCAGTGGACTCAAGGAACTGACGGAATATTATTCAGTTTGAAATAAAAATAAATACTTTGTGTTACATTCGCATAACTTGCTATACTCCTGTACAAACTATTGTTACAAAAGTTTTACTTCTCTACCTACTTAATGTAATCGAGATGAACGACACATTTCGTTATAAAAAGCAGGATGGAGTACGCCGAAGAGATACTCAGATGTTTTAAAGGTGGATTGCTATATGCTGGCTTTGAAATTTCACACTTTCCACGACATCGCGAGAAACAAACGAACATGATTACTTAGCACTTGAGACAAATACAAATTATCGGAAAATTCAAACTGGTAACAACGAATATCCTGGAAGTAGTTAATGCTACACAGATTGTTACATTAATAGGATGTTTAAGGGGATATACATTTTTCATATGGTAAGTTTATGTCTCTCTTATGGTTTATGGTTGTGCAAGATTAATTCAGAATGAAGAAGACTTCATAGCCCATTCGCAGAAAATTCAAGTATCGTAAACATGTGGCATTTCAATCAAAATCATTTCAGCCATTTGGAAATTTAAAATAACGAAGCAATTCTATATAAAATTTAGTTTGGAATGGGAATATCTTCTTGAAAAATCCTCATGTCACATCTTTGAAAGATACTTGAGCATAAATACCATGTTTGGTATTTATCCAAAATTTTATTTTTATTATACTGTCGACGGATATGGGTGCGTGAGTACAACATACCGGAACGAGCCTCCTCCTCTAAAAATACATTTTTTGGGTTCAGTGAACCTCAAAACATGGATCTCATTATCAAAATTGTTGAAGTACAATACTTCCTTCACTTGCTAGGAAAGTAGCAGAGAGAGAGAGAGAGAGAGAGAGAGAGAGAGAGAGAGAATTCGATGTGTTACATTCACATGACATTCTCTGTTTACTGTCCTTTATTTTTGTATGTATCCTACAAACTACTCTTACATAAGCTTACTTTTCTATCTACTTCATGCTAATGGAAATAATCTTGCTGAAATAGTTTCATTTCATTTCGTTATAGACACAAAGGAGATACAGAAGGCTGAAATGATAACCAAATCTTATAAGGCCTGGGGATGAGATATTTTGATATTTACAGGGCAAGAAAAAATGGACACATGTCAGAAATACGTTATGTGGAAGATGTTTCGAAAGGTAATCTCTCAAAGTTTTTTACGGACACCCTGTGTAACACGACTTACATTAATCCTATAGTTAATCTCCTGCCAAACCGTTTACAGCATATTGAGGTCAATGTCAGCAATGATTGTTCTGTTACTGGCGCGTAGGTCGTTCAACGTTGTTGAAAGTGACAGTATAAAACATGATCCTTTACAAACTCCCACATATAGAAGCAACATGAGGTCAAAGCCTGGGGACGAAGTGGCAGCTATGGAGACGTCGATCCCACGTAGATTAAACCATCGTGGTGGTAAGCCTATTGACCCAACATATCAAGGAAAACATATCCTTACTGGGGGTGTACATTTCTGCGACTTGCACCTGCTTGCTCGGGCAGATAGATTCATTGAACGCATCCTATCTTGGTCCCGTTATCTTCGCGAGTAAAAGGTGAAAAACCCAGCTCGGTTCCGTAGCATATGCTTATCAACAACCCAACTCAGTCCCATAGTATTCAGTGTCATAAACCTAACTCGGTTCCGTAGCATGCACTGTCAACAATCCAACTCAGTCCCTAGTATTCACTGTCAAAAACCCATTTCGGCTCCGTAGCATGTAATACGGAACCGTAATAATACTCTAAGCATAGTGAAGTGTAAAGTGGTGTGACATCTCTGTTACTTAAAATCGATAACAGTATTGAGCACAAGTAGTTAGTGTGACCGCGACATTGCTGGACATTCTTCACAAAAGAACAAACGTTATTACACGTTATATATTTTGTCATTTTTCAAAGCCTTTGATTTGATTGGATTTATAATTTGTGTAATAAAACACTGATTCTTCAACTATTTTGTGTGTGGAGTTTAAAAGATTGTTACATGTATTTAGTAGAGCAAATTTTATGCAACATTTGATTTTGCGGTTAAAATCCGTTTTGGTAAAGTATGAAACTACAATATCGTTTTGTAGTCACTACAGGTCTGCTGAAAGCCCAAAGTCGTCTAAAAAGGTAAGGGAAATACGCACTACAAACTAGATTGGAATTAATTTCCTACAGTACCAAGTTGGATTCGACAGCATAAAATGGGACCTAAATGGATTTCATGGGATTTATTTTCAGCGGAGCAACCTATCATAGACAGGTAATTTTCCTCAATGATGGGCAGGTTAAGAAAGACCTGTCTTATACTACCTGGCGACAGGAGCGAATGTACCTAATAAAGGCGAAATTGGGAAATCTTTTGTCTCACACTGCTGACTGCTGGTAAACAGGCTAAGTGTTATTTCATACATGTCCCTACAATACACATCCTAATGCTTACTACTGTTAGATTTAAGTTGTTTTCCTCAGTTATATACTCCATTAATGAAATAATAAAACGTCACCACTTCGGAATGTTCGAAAAGATCATTTGGAATGTTTTCAACTTTGCTTTGCATAACCTACTTCGACGTTTTTAAAACAGTTTAAGATATTTGCAAACGTTTTCAGCTTTGCAAGTTGATTTATTAATTATTATTATTATATTATTATTAACCGTGTTGTATACTTGTGCTTACAACTGTTCAAAATGCATCCTTTTAACAAAAGGAACAAATGGTCTTAAATGGATTTTGATTATCATTATTTTTTCCGCTTTTACCTGTCACCTTGAATACGCCGCCAGTTTAATAATTTGCACTTCCATAGAAGGTGATCAGCAACATCAAGGTGATGTATCACCGCAAAGAATGTGAAAGTTGCTAAAGATCGAAACATTTATAAATACTAAAGCTGAGCTCAAGCTGGTGGAATTTACAATGCTTTTCAAGCGATTGTTCGAAACCGGCGTTTTCAGCATCAAAAATTTATAAAATAAGTTATTCTACTCATCTTACAAATAAAAATATATTATCTATCTTTATTAAATTCAAGCATTCTCATAGAATAAGTAATTTTAAAGAAAAGAGTCTTTGGAAAAACAGTAATCAAGGAACAAAATGCTATTACACTTTTCTGTTTATAATACCTCTATGAATATATACAATAATTTCCCTTCCATTATAGGAAAAAGCTTAATAGACTAAAATTGGAGGTAATTGAAAATATACAATATAAAATGACTATTTGTAGCATAAACTACTTTCGAAATTTTCGCTTCTACATTCAATATTTATAACACATATCATTAGACCATCAATAACCAAAAACTGATTTAAGATATGATTCTGTTTTGTATGTCGTGCAGAAGTCAAGTTCATTTTCCTTAATTGAATATTATCTATATAAAAATATTTATCGTGAGTAAAATAACGTAATAACCACGGACAGTAGCATTTTAGACCGACATTCAGGAGATCCCGAGCCCATAATCCGAAGTAATAGAACTTTCTGAGAAAGAGATTTATACTTTCTCCTGTATCTACGTGTATGTAGTAGGTGAGAGGAGTATTGTAAAAAATTATTTATGGATAATACAGATATACATGGAGATGTATCAGTATTTCTAGCAATTCCTTATGGAAATACACGTTTCGAGGTCCAACGAAAAAAATTACAAAAAGGTCCGTGTGTGTGTGAGTGAGAGAGAGAGAGAGAGAGACAACAGATAACCGAAAGCGAAACGTCAGATAATGCCAAATTTGATACTTAATTTCAAGAAAATCCCCCACCATAAATTCCCTTTACATGGAACATTTTTACGGTCTTCTATTTTCTCAAAAACTGTTCTAAAGATTTTTATCAAATTACTGTATGTTTAAGTTACTTGCATGAAAAATAAAATGCATATATTGAATTTTAGCGAATTGCTTTTGAGTGAATTTTGTATAACTGGCAAATTATAAGACATGACAAAGATTTTAACTACATGAATAATATACATATCTTTTTAAAAATATTTATTCTAGTGTTGTTGTTCGGTTTTTTTTCCGTTGAACCCTGCAGTACTTTTTTTTTTGTTTAGTTTTTTGGTTACACGCTCGTTTCACATGGTATTTTAAGTTTAAGTGTGGGGTATCAAGGCCATCCCACTTTTTAAAGATCTGACTATGGTTCGAATCTGCTGTACCTACAACGAAATGTATAGATACGTTTGCCTCGATGAAGTAGATAGAAACGACAGCTTGCAAGAATAGTTTATAGAAGACAGGTGAACATAAATGATCATAGATAAATAAAGTAATATAAATGTAAAACATCCGATACGCTGGTCGCTAGGTGTACCTGGATTTGTCCTTTCATTTCGTTCTTCATGTTTCAGGAATGCAGGACCTGGTGCAGTAAACAGTGGTGGAAGATACGCTTTGATGCAAGCTTCTGGTATATGAAGCTTCTGACTAAACTTTTCCGTAAGGCGATTGGATCTGGAAACTTTAGGGACCTCGCTGCGTTGAACCTGTCACCATCAGATCTGTAATCACTCGTCTCACTCTTTGCGCCCTGAAGTAAGACAGGGGCAGGAGGTAAATTCCTGGAAACAGTCCTGCTTCTTCTCCAACCAATGCGCATGAGGGTATGTTGCTTGCATTTCCTATTCAATTTCCAAGTCTAGGAGCATGAAACTAAGTATACATGTAGACCAGTGGTTCTCAGAGAAAACGTGAGGGATTCTAAAACGGAGCACAACAATTTAAGCACAGAAACGACAAACGTGCTCTGATAAATGAAGAAATTAATTGTAATAAACATAATAATAACGTGTTATTCTATGTTATACCTCTGATACAAGTTCTATGATATCATTTAAAGTATAAAAAAAATTAAGCACACTATAAATACAGACTATTTAACTAAATATCTGTAAAATCAATAATGGAATATACATATTTGCTAAATATATGTTCTTTTAATGCCTCTTAAAAATGGTTCCCATATTGCTAGTTATACCATATCTGTAGGTAATTTATTGAGCAGATGTGGCACAACATAGATATAGGTCATACAATGGAAAGAGACACCTCATCCACTGCCGCTATATATCCCGCATAGATATATTGCGGCCACCATCCCCTTGGAGAAAGGGATGAAGTGAAGGAACCACAGGAGGCTAAAGGACGCAGTCAGACTTGCTACAGAGATGCGCGGATGTACCTAACAGTTCCAGGCTTGAAGACCCTTCCCATTGCTGGAGCTACATAGAGAGGACGATGAACGACCCGTCGACCAAGCAGCTCTCTAGTGTCCGGGGTAATAACACTTCATTTCTCCGCGCCGTCTGACCGCCATGCACCACGAAACCTAGAAGCACACCTGAAAGATGATAGAGAGACGAAATGAAAGAGAAATTATGAAAAGGAGATCGTTGCAGATGAGAAACCACTCTAGCATTCGCCTACTGAGCAAGCAAATCCAAGATCAGAGCGGGTGGTTGACGGATATCGAAACTGGACCTCCCAAATGCGGATCTCGCACGTTACCGAGGAGCAATCACGCTCGGTTCCACAATAACATATTAACTACCGAGGTTTTTAAAGGTTTGCATATGGAAGTAATGTTTACTCCTGTTGTCAGAATCGAATAAATAAAATTATTTTAATCAATGATTTTTATCTTAACTTATAAAAAATTAAATGTAGGAAAGGCTTAAATATATTTCCACCCACAAAAAGGTGAAACATAGATATAAATTAAAGAAATCTAATGTGTTATCAACTTATCACATTCATGTAACTTTCTCAAAACGCTATGGTCTACTACTTTCTCTAACATCTATTTATATACAGTAAACAGGTAGAGCAAGCATTGCAAACCACCCAAAAATTCGACATCGAGATTGCACAGTTTGAAATTCCTTTAATAATAAAAGGATTTTTTTTTAGAATATAGTCCCCCGCGCATGCTTGTGTGAACAACGCAAATAAATAAAAAACAACGTAAAATTCCGATAAATGCCAAACTTAGATTCAACAGCTCCCAAAGATGCATCACGAAGTTTTTCAAGAAAATTCCACTCCTCGAATAATACTTTTTTCATTACGTTTTATTAACTCAAAAAGTTTCTTCTTACGATTTTGATTAAACACCACATGTTTAAGGTATTTATATGAGAAAAATAGAATGTGTATCTAAAATGTTCTCTAACTAGCCAGTGAAGTCCACTTCATTGGAAACGACTTTTCTATAATTTTATATGTCTGGTAATACTACTAATAAATTTTTAAAGTTCCATTGTTTACCCAGTTTATTATTACTGCGTTTTTCTGTATTCTTTACCGCTTATTATATCAATTACACAACAAACACAAGCACCCATGCCCATGGCGGGACTCGAACCCGCGACTCTCAGCTTGGTAGAGCGCCGAAGCTATACACTCCAGCGACCGCGGACGAGGGCCGGCAATAATAAAAGCAAAGGACAGAAACTTTATACACAAATAATGTAGCTCTCATTAAAACATATAATTTACACCAAATAGGTTATTTTTGTGGTATTAATCATTTCCAAGATATTCGTTGCTATTGTTTTGAATTTCCAATACTTTATCATACACATATTGAAGTGCAAATTAATCATTCAATTGGAAAGGTAGAATCAGATGACTGAAAAATTCAATGCCTTAGCCGGGATTTGAACCACGGATCTCCCGGTCTCCGTCCGGTTGCTCTAACCACTGAGCTACCATGGCAACATGCCGACACGACATTAAATTCTCCAGCTGATTCGCATTTTTCCCGGTAAACCACAAGGAGATCTCAAATTGTATTGAGATGCCATACCCCAATGGCGACTTACATTCATTGTAAGTACTTTAAGTCCCGGGCTTTATAGACCGGGAGATCCGTGGTTCAAATCCCGGCTATGGCATTGAATTTTTCAGTCATCTGATTCTACCTTTCTAACCCTGTCCAACACATGGCTTGTGTGAAAGAACAATTAATTCCAATCATTCAATTGTTTCTCGTGGTCATGCAAAAGCGTGTAATTTAAAATTCAATGTATAGCAACACGATTTTAACTATCGTTTTAGTCTCGTATATCCCTCTTGTACTACGAAATGCGTAATGAAGCTATTTTGCAAGCGTTTATCTCAGTCAAAATGAATTAGATAGAAAAATAGCTTTAGTAGAAATAGCTGGCAGAAAAGACATAAAATAATCGACAGATTTTCAAATTATAGAACGTTATAAATTCAACGTGTCATTATCAGACTTCGCAATTCAAAAGATGTATGATAAATTATTGTAAAATTCAAATTAATATCAACGACTGTCTCGAAAATGGTTAATGCTACAAAAAATTGGGATAAATTCTCTGTATTAATATACCTGTATTTTTTTTTGGGGGGGGGGGTATGGCTTTGCCTACCTCATATGCTTTACTAGTATCATAAAATCAAGCAAATGCATTCCGAATGAAGAAGGCTTCGTAGGTTATTCGCAAAAAGCTTAGAATATAGATTTTATTAATCAGTAAATATTTTAAACATATGGCATTTTAATCAAGGACATTGGAGCAATTTGAAGGAAAATGGAACACACCCAAAATTTTTGTATGTAAAGTATAGCTTGGGGAGCGGGAATTTGTTTAAAATCTTCACCTAGTATCCTTAAAAGACGTCTGACTCAAATAGGAAATGTAGATTAGTATTTATCCGACCTTTCATTTTTTAACTGTATTGTTCATAAACTGAGACACACTCACTCACACTTGGACTTTTGTTTTTCAGGAAACAATTAAAAGCATATACCCGAAGCATATGCCAAATTAAAGTGCTTTTACCCACCACAGGTACGTGGTAGAGAAGAACCGGTTTCATTTCTGATTTTAAAAACATCGCATATCACATACCTTCCAAAACATAGGTAGGAGATAGTAGAGGGGATGGAAATTTAGAGACATTAAAAGAATGAGACAGAGGAGAGAGAAGGAGGGAGTTGCAGAAGAAGAGAGTATAAATTAGGAAGAAACTGTGTGTGAGAAAGAGACAGGAAATGACAGTGAAAAAGTGAGAGAGCAGATAGAAAACTCGCAATTTTAAAGCAATAATGTATGCAGAGCAGAGGATTCTACGGAGTTTTAATACCACGCGTTTGTTCCAAGCTAAACTCTGCGCTTGTAAGAAGGATTCAGAGTAGCTTCTATATCACTAGTCAGCCATGGTATGTGTGCACACAGAGTGCACTGTTTTGTTGACAGTCCGTGACTCACTCAGAGGGGAGTGATGGGTAAGGCAAAAACGGAAATGTTCAGCTGCAAAATGAAAACAGTTTAAATTTACACGCCTCAGCCTCGCTAGTAAATGTACCTCGCAACTGCGGATGTTTTCTTTACCTGACTGCTCCTCCGATGACCCACTCACTTGTTCCTCTTTCCATCGAACGCACTCATATCGTGGCAGACTAGTGATTCAGATTCATGACACGTGGATTGTAAATAAAGCAGTGGCAGCACTGCTGAGAATGGGTCATGCGCATTTGCATCCGATATTTTACAATTGGTGATCATAGTTGGAAATATTGTCGATGAATTGAATGATAAAACTAGTTTCTTTAACAGCAGATGTTACTGTGGAGCACTGATTTTAAATGCTCTAAAGCATGTTTACTAAATTGGAGAAGCGTTTATGGATAAAAATCGAGGTAATTCATGGTATAAATGGACGCTAATGTCGTCGTCATCATCAAGGGATACTTGAAACTTTAGGCAACAAGACACTACCGTATCGAACGGTTGCAGAATGGGTCTTTGAATTTCACATGTATCGGTATGTGACGGAACATATGTCTCGCACAGATCCATTTATGGCGAAGAAGTCTCCTCGCTTTTTTGTCATTGTTGGACTGTACGAGAATGATCCATGGAGTTGGACTCAGTCATCAAACTGTGTGGCACATTCCGAAGAAAAACCTCTAAATGAAAATGCTCATTGTCATGTCACAGAAGCAGTGTCTGATTTGCGGCAGTGATGGAATCGAGAAGTATTTGAGCATCCTCCGTATTCCTTGACAAGTATCCTTGTGACTAGACTTGTTTCCACGGTTGAAAGAACCATTTAGATGCAAGAGGTTTCCGGATATTACATCAGTGATTTATGGAGGGAAGCAGTCCAACAGAAAAATCAACAGAAACTCTCGCTAATAACATTCAACGGTTACTACGGATAGTGCCATGGTGGTGATTATATTGAAGAAATGAAACTGTCTTCTCGATATTCAATAACGTGTTCGTACTGTCTATGTTGACACTATTTTATTCACAACCCATGCATTTCATTAAATAGCCATAGTTTATTATCTAACACGCCAAAGCTTATATAAATATAACGCAACTCGTGGCTGATGTCCGTCTAACATCAAGCATGTGTCTATAGTTCATAGATAATTTGTGCAAACAGTATTTCAGATTGAATATATACATAAATTTTATGTTTTATTTTATATACATTTTCAAACAGTTGCTGAGCGTCTACGTCTTTGAAATGAACCACTGTTTCCTAATCCACGGAAAGTTGTCTGAAAGAACCTTCAAATCCAAACAAATCGTTGCTAGTGAGTGGCTTCAGTGGTCTTTTGGATTCATCTGCTTTAACATTTTCTTGTTCAAGGAACCAATCTCGAAACTCGATCAACGTTTCCTTCCAGTCGTCTGTAATAAAAAGCACATAGACATGAGATCTTGGTTACCTGGTTTGAAGTAGTTCATTGATCTATCAAATTAAAGCACTAATATTTCAACACAGTTCAATTTAGTATAAAGGTCAACATGAGCGCACGAAGAGATGGTTTAATGAAGGAACCAATGTGTTGTGTACAAATGGAAGGACATATTGCTGTTGCATATAGACGTAAGCGTAACTTATAGAAGGCAGTGGAGGCATTTTCCATCCCCCCAATGCTTCCAACTTACATCATTTTGTTTTTAACTACTTTAATAAAAGCATAACATTTTATTTTATATATAAATTAATAGAGTGGAGTGAAATATTTGGGTGCTAGCCAAAGGGTCAGTCATCCAGTTCTTTAAAACAATAGTATATCTCGATTCAACTTTAAACAGTTCTGTTTTCCACAAACGTGTTCTGATATTTTGAATTGTTATCATAACGTGTTTTCTTTTCAATGTATGGCTGACAACCAAAAGAGCCAGAATTCCCCTCTAGTACGAAATATCCAAACAGTTTTTCGATTACCATTCTAAGCAAATTGAGATGAAGTTAATTTCCTTTTAAACATTTACGATTCCAAATAATATAAAAAACGATTAATAAGTTCGCTAGCGTTCGTTTACTTTACTTCCGTGCTCGCATATCAAGTTCTATAATATAGCTTTCATATCGTAAATAACAATTAATATATTCTGTAGTGCCAAAGGCATAGTGAAGCTAAGTAGGGCTGCAGACCTATGTTGCTTCCTTTGTTTCTCATTAGCTCAAGCAAAGCGTTTGTAACTCAATGGCCGACATAACTACAAGGAAATTGCTTCTCAGCAGTCTCAGTGGAATGGTATTATGGTATTAACTGGAATTAATTGTTCTTCCACACAAGCCGTATGTTGGACAAGGTCGGAAAGGTAGAAGCAGCCGGGATTTCAACCACGGATCTCCCGGTCTCCGTCCGGTTGCTCTAACCACTGAGCTACTATAGTAACATGCCGGTAGATCTCCTTGTGGTTTATCGGGAAACATGCGAATCAGTTGGGAAATTTAATGTCCTACCGGCATGTTGCCTTGGTAGCTCAGTGGTTAGAGCAACCGGACGGAGACCGGGAGATCCGTGGTTCAAATCCCGGCTATGGCATGGTATTAACTATTTGAACCCATTTCTTGTGAGTATGTATGATGAGCAACAAAACAGTAAAAATTTGTTTAACGTTTTGTTTCACCACTGTTTATTATTACTATTATTGATCTTTTAAAGCCAGTTATGTTTTATTTCATTGAAAAGTAACTGAAAATTATTTTAATGCACTTATGTGTGTATTTTATCAGTTCTGTCATATGGCTCATAAACGTAGAGTTTAACATAAAACAGAGGCAAACGATAGATGTTTGCGGAAAGCGGAAAACATTGGGTATAACAATTACAGATAGAATGCAGCACTAAGAAATAAGGAAGAGAACACGATTAAAACGCCGCAACCACAGAAAGCTAACTAAAATGGGGATGGGCAGGACACGTTATGAGACAGAACCCTAACAGAGTGACTTCTTGGGACTGCAGGGTTAGTCAGAGGAACGTCGGTAGACAGAGAACCCGCTGGTCAGACGAACTGAGAAGAACCTTCGGCTGCAGATGGACCACAATAGCCAAAGAAAACAGAAAAAAACGAGTGGACTTAGCCAGTAGGATGAGACAGTATTTTAAATCTCAACATTGTGAATGCCAGAGTGATTGTAGTGTAAATTAATATTATTGTATGCGCAGGATTTTAGATGTTTGTTAGCCATAAGTATTGTTAGGAAATAAGCTTATACGGCCTCACTGAAACTGACAATGGAAGTGGGTAACAATAAAACGAGGGGGTGAGTTGTTTATCACTATGAAGAGACAAACAAATGACGTCAGGGTAGCGTGCCTTTCTTTAGAAATGGAGGGAATATCTTCCCTAGAGCATATATGTTAGTAGTAGTGATTGGCTGACAAAACAGACGCTAATGTTGGCGCGATTTGGTAACCAATAGCAACTATATTATAATGTTTAGGCATTTCGGGGAGGAGTATATATTCTCGAGCCATAAGCATGTTTCACGCAGTTCTATGGAATCTCTCGTGAGGTGCACGTCATACAGTTTGGAAGAATCTCTCGTCGCAGTGTTAGTTACAAAATGTGAAGTACGCAGCAACTAATACGACAGTAGTTACATTCGTAAATATCACAGTTTCAGTCAGGCGTGTATAAAGATTAAATATGTGAATTATTAATTAAGTGTGACGGCAATAAAAGTGTAAAAACAAATTCTTTTATCAGTGTTATCTTTATCCTTTCCGTTTACACACCTTGCTCAGAGATAGTTGCTTAACTGAGTAATAATAGCTAGCCGGAGGACAAAGAAACCAAATTTTAAAATAATAAAACAATAACAGGCGCCCAGCAAATAAGATAACACGGGCCGATTACTGCGACAAGGACAACAACTTGGTTTATCTTTCCCGGATTAGTTAGCTTGCAAAATCCAGCTCCCTTTCACTTAAAAGATTCTTGCCCAAAAGGGATGTATACGAGCTAATTGTGAATACTGATTTTCATTATGTAGCTGTAACTTACTTTGACCCCAAAGCACATTTTTATAGTCAGAATGGAGTGTTAAGAGCAGTCCAATGGAAACTGGTAACGATTGTCCTGGGGTTTTTTCATATGGATAGAAGAAAAAATGGCATTTAATTGGTAGCTAGAATGGACTGGTTGACCCTTCTTTGACTGCGCAATTTATGGAAAAAAGTGAGTCAGAAAGTCTTATATTATTCGGCCGTATAATTTTGCTGCCAAATTAACATTTAATAATTCATATGCAGGATGATTCATTGAACCTATCTGTTTAAAATTGCGTAATAAATATCAAATTTGAAATCAAATTTGAAGTAGGATAATATTAACAGTGAAGAGTCAATTGATAAAGGAGTCGAATGATATTAAACACCTTCACTTACATCATGGTGGTAAAAGATGGGCGATCGTTTCGAGACTTCAAGGTCTCATCATCGGCAGGACGAAGACTGAATGTTGCTTCAGGTTTATGATTAGGAAGAATTTTATTCAAATACATAATAAATTATTATTTTATAATATTTAGATTCAATTTTTGGATCCACTTTTTTTGTAGCAACCGGATTTCATGGACTTCACGTTATAAGAGGCTCTATCTTGTAAACCTAAATTTGCCTATGTAGCCATAAAACTTCCATTCAACACAAAATGTATCTGACCCATGTGGACGATTGGAAGGACCTCAGGTGGTAGTTTTTATAACTGCTGAAGGTGAACCAGAAGGCTGCTGTCCCGACATCTCTTGTAGTGTAGTGGAACTAGAAGTAGAATGGGCTCCGTCTTGAATTGTTTTCTTCTGAAGGTGAACCCGAATGCGGGTGACGTCATCCAACGGCGGAATTTCAAAATTTATAACTTGTGAATTATTTTAATAATGAATACTTTTTCCCAAGCATCCAACATAGAAGAATTATGTATGGGTTTTAATAGTTCAATGTCGACCAATTTCATGTTCTGTATTCCAAAAATGGTGGGATACAGCTGATTTATCAGTTTGTTTTAATTTAATATTTCTTTGATGTTCTTTAAGATGGATTGAAAGGTTACGATTTGTTCTTCCAATTTAGAACTTGTCACAGTGATCGCATTTAATTTTGTACATACCAGAAAGAGTTTTCTTATCTTTGTCATTGACATTGGGCTTATTTAACAATGCTTAAATAAGCCCAATGGAGCTGCTTTATTCCATAGGTCTTAAAAAATTTTCAAATTTCTTGAATAATTTAGGATGATAAGACCATTTCTTAAATACTGATGGCGTTTCTTTAATGTTCCTGAGAATACTGATCTCTTGTAACTGTTTTTATATTTATAACGTTTAAGCATATTATTTATTGTTTTTGGATCAAAGCAAGTTGTTGTGAAGCAACATTCAGTCGTCGTTCTGCCGATGATGAGACCTTCAAGTCTCGAAACGATCGTCCATCTTTTACCACCATAATGTAAGTGAAGGCTTTTAATATCATTCGACTCATTTATTTTGCGTAATAAATGTTAAATTTATCATTATGTAAACCAACAAATATGTGAAATCAACGCCAATAATGAGTCATTTGAAGCAAACCAGGGGAATAACTTAATTCCTTTTAAATTATGTTCTCTAAATGGCCTCCATTTCTGCGACAACAATCTGCTAGCCTGTGTGATGCATAGTGTCAGACGCATTGCGTAACCTTTCAATTAAAATAACACTAATTTCTCTGCGATTCCAGCTGGATTACAGCTAGCGAGAAGTCATTTGTTGATAGAAGAACATTTATGTGCGCATGAAACTGTGGAGCACCTATTAGCATCCATTTAATCATTTCCCGTCCGGCCGTCCACATGAAACAACTCGTCAACCACTGCAAGCAAAGATTGAGGTTTGCACTCTCACGAAAGTAACCGACTGTGACTCACCAGGATACCTTGGGTTGTTACTTCCGGCAGCCGGGACAGGTTTAGCTGAGCACGTGAAGCCGAGCACACACCCGCAACCGTAATGTTATTGCGCTCTGGAGGGTTCCAGTTGTAATACAACTGCCGGCGAGTCATTGTTCATCAGAAGGAAGCATTAATACAGCAGTAAATTCAACTGCAGACATATACCTTAGCATTAAATATGTTACTGGGGGTGGCGGATTATAAAACAAATGCATTATTTTATTAAACTACGCTGATTCATTTAATTATAGCACTATCATCTACCCAAATTTTTGGATATTATACATAATCTATCATATGAATTAATCCGAAGTTCTACACTGAATTTTTTATTTTTGTAGTTTTCAGTCGGTAGATCATATCGGTTAAAGCCAGTTATCGAGACCCAGGAGGGATAATAATAATAATAATAATAATAATAATAATAATAATAATAATAGTAATAATAATAATAATAATAATAATATACGATCGAAATCAAACATAACGACAAAAATGTGCCGAAAAGAGATAAAGGAAATAAAGAGAATCAATTTATAAAATAAAAAGACGCCCGCTCTGTAAATTCATATTAGAAAGGGGTTTTGTTGAAGAGGCAGAAAACAACTTTTGTTTTCCTCGAAACGAAAGCAGATGTACCTGCTATCGGCGACAAGAAGTCTACCGGAAGTTTCGCTTTTGTACTTTGGCTCGGACGTGTAGTTTACAATGGTTTCAAAGCTTAGAAGGGTCATAAAGTATAGGTGTCTTATCTACGATCTAAGAATATTCGTGGGAAGATTTTAAACTCAAAATAAGTAGAAGCAGACGAGAAAGTTGTCAAAGTGGCGGTAGCCAATAATAAAATCATGAAACAAAAAAAATGATAGCCAATCAAAGATCGCGTATACCTCACATGATACGTTTGAACTTAAACGGAACGAAACATAAGAAAGGTGGGGGAAAATTCTAAGTTTGGCGAAAGAAAAGAAACGCCGAGACACATTCGGGTAAAAACTAACCACGAGGACGGTTGATGAAACAAAATAAGAAGAAAATAATCAGAAAGTTTGAAGTGTGAAATGAAGTTGCGAAATCTAGCCAATTCAAGGGCTAGTCGGAGGAACACATAAGTAGCGACTTCGAAAGTGATAATAACAGTGGTTTCGACGACGAAGGTGGTGGGTCGACAAGATAGGAATCTTCGTGACAAAATAAAGGAATAATAACTCAATCTTCGCCGGCAGCATTATTAATATTTTCAAGACAGTGTACCACCCCTGAAACCAGAACCTCAGCTCCACCAGAACAAGTTCCTAATCCCTGCCATCCAACAATCGAACCCGGGACTCTGAGTCACCTGAAGCGACAGCAAGGAACAACACAGATGTGTCAAAGGTCAGCGTCACGGTCGGGTTTCAGTTTTGTGCATACATTACAAATTGGTTGTTTTCAAAAATCACAATTTTAATGAAGATACATCCAAAAATTAATCAGCTTTAACAATGCCTTACCACATCATGCGGCGCGAAAAGGATTGGCTTTAAAATAAAAATATTCGTTGTTAAACAATACAATTATAAGAAATAAATCCTATTGCTCCTAATAATACAATTGGTATTTTAAGATTTTAAACAAACGTTGCTAGTTTAACTGTAATTTTCGATACAATTGAGTGTTGATAATATTGCGGTATATTATTTGCCAGAAATAAATAAAAAAAATATACTTCGTTATGCGCAACTTTAGAATAACCTGTAAAACGAAGACCATGGTCATAATAGAGAAACAAAATATGATATACTTATTACTACTTGGCTGTATGTACAAACAGAAACAAACAAGGAAGAGTATCAGAAAATGCTGAGGCACAAGCTTTACTTTGACATAAAGGTCATAATTATGAAAGAATTTTGCAGAACAAAAGTTAATGCCTCTTTTTATGGAACGTACCACAACGGGTTGATCTTGTAATGTTAATTATAAATAGTACCTATTCTCCAAGTGTCACTTTTTTGATTAAAACCACATTTATGATTATAAATTGTGCATTTATAAATAAACATCTATGGACTGGGGCTTTATTTTCGTCTCTGCATCTAACGGTTAACCGAGACACCACGGTGAACTGCGGAATCCAAGTCGACCGTGAGCGCTCGACCAAGAGAAGTGATTCGGACGGAGAAACAAGGGGCCAAAGAAGCTGAGCCTCATAGGTATACAACCATCTGCGCATTCCTTTCGGCGTCGACCATAACGAGCTAAATGAGTCACAATTGTTGTTTTAACTGAAATGCAGATCTCTGGATTATGTATATGTAAGAGTTTGAAGATAATTTGTAGAAACATTTAAAAATTGGTTTCAAATTGGCACAAAATTAAGGGTAGTTAAGCAGCTTCCGAACCGAGATTGCAGCTGAATATTTAGGAACCGATGCTAAGTCTTTGATAATTTGCTGTCTAAACGAAAATACTGTAATAAAACATACCTACACGCAGTTGAATGCAAACCAGCGAGAGGAAATCAACAATGCATATTCTTTTCCTGATTTGATTTCTCGTAGTATTAGAAGCGGAATACAACTATATCTATGGCAGTGAGCCAAAACGCCCTTAACGAGTTTATAGACTCCTATTTTAAACAGTTGCTGTGTGGCGTAATGGTCTCTTCTCGCTTGTCATGCGCGAGAGGGTTTGGATTCCACACCACGTATTAACATTTAATCTACTTATTAAGCCTTAAACAGGTTAACATATCTTTAGTCATCTGTAACTCTACATGATGGTAGACACGAGGTCGAAAATGTCAGGTCTACCTGGACACTGAAATAAAATAATACAACGTCTACTATTAACGAATATACTTGGGTAATCTCACTGGACAGACTAACAAAATAGAACTGCAAGCTGATGTAATGAAGTAACATCCATTATGTTGATATTATTACAATAACGAGAGAATAAGCGGAGGTATGAAATAATGTTAATAAATGTTGAGGGAATATTCATGGATCAAATATGATTGAAATCCATGGAAATTTAACACATTTATAAGGGGAGTCTACTAAAAATGTACGCTCTTTAGGGTCATTTCCTAAAATGTCTACTAATGTCAGAATGCAGGATATCAAAATTACATTGTTAAGCTTAAAAATGTAACGGAATGAATACATGTATGAGGCTGTTATAACTCTAAACTTTAAAGTTGTGTTTATCACGTAAATAGATCTATTATAAATATTTCCATATTTTACTAGTAATAGACTTTTTACATCGAAATGTTCGTTTTGAGGGAAAACTTTTCGAGATTTCGCAAAAGCAAAACATGAAAATTGATATGTTCCAATAGCAATTGATCACTTGCTAGTATAATTTACAATTTTCTAACAGATTGAACGAAGCTATTGTGCATTTCTGTTTGTACCCAAACACTCCCTCTTATGCATTCAAATGTAAATTTGATTTTGCCATTTTAAAATGCATTTATTCTCTCTCCGCCCATCTATGTAAGAACTGAAATACCTACTCCAGAGTTCTTCACAAGTTCCTGCATATCCTCCATACTCCTTAGGTAAACACTTCTTGTCCACGAAGTAATGAAGGCTGTCGAGTCCTTTAGGATGCACGTGTATCTGCAACAATATTATATAACATTAATTTTCCAAAATTCTCACGAGGCGCTTACTACAAAGAGCGTTGCATTTTCAGAACTTTCTCTGCTCACTCTTCTACAAACTACTCATTATTCTTCTATCTACTTCTTGTTAATCTAAATAAATGTTCATTACACATTTATTGATAAGGATACAGTAGGCCAAAGCGATGGTCAGATTTTAAAACTGATCACTACGTGATGGCTTTGAAATCCCATGCTCCTTGTATGAACAGGAGACAGAAACGAATAGGGACTTAGCACTTGAAAACAGCATATCTATTTAAAAATTCAAACCAATAACTATCAGAAATGATTAAAGTTACATTGATATACATTGTGAACTTTAACGAGATCTACATTTTTTGTGTACTAAGGTTTTGTCCATCACTTATGATTTACAAATTACACAAAATTCATTCAGAATGAAGAGGGTTTCGCAGTCTATTCGCAGAAAATTCAATATTGTGACTTTGTCCAGTTTTTCAACTGTCACTTCTCTCGCTTTTCACTTCACTTTTCGTTTTTATGTAGTTCACCTTCACTGGCAGTTCACTTCGTTTGCACTATCACTTCACTAAGGTAAACTAGTTCAATTCTGTCACTTCACTTCATTCGTGACGTAGCTTCTTCGCGCCAAACGGTTCTTCACTCGGGAGTCCAACTCAAAACCTCCACAAACCGTCGCTCCGCTGTAGCACTTGCTGCACATCACAACAGCCATCACCAACACGCTCGGAGAATCGCTCTTAATGTCGCACTAGAAACGCAGTCGCTAACTCGCTCACTGACTGACAGACTGAACTCCACTCCACTCCACTCCGTTGCACTTGCCTCGACTCGCACTCAATTCGCGACTGACTCTCACTGCCTAACTGCCACGAGAGCGCTCGCTTATATAGGCAGTGGAATCTTCCACATAAGTTCTCTATAATTCTAGAACTATTTCGACACATTTACTGGATGAGGGGGGAGATAAAGCTTCCAGAAGGTTCTAGTTGTCTCCCGATAGCGCGCCCGGTGTTTACGCTGGCAAGCTGCCATTATCTTGTTTACTCCGACTGCTCGGCACCAACCTCCCAATAACCTTCAGCTATAGCCGCTGCATCATAATATATACATTTCATTTTTCATGCAAGCATCATAAACATGTGGTGTTTTAATCAAAATGTTAGGGCAATTTTTAAGAAAATCAAAAGTAACGGAATTTTTACATATAAAGGGAGGTTTTGGGTGAGGAGATTTCCTTAAAAATCTTCATGTCACATCCTTGGAAGATGCTGAACTTAAATATCAATTTGGGCATTTAATGGATTTTTCGTTCCTAGGTTATGCTATTCTCAGACAGACATACACATATGGACCTTCTGTAAAAATATGATTCAGGTTAAACAGGATATATGTGCATTTGGAAGTTTGTATGTGAATTTTAATGTTTAAGCAGGTTTCCGCATTCAAGGCCTCATATCTTAGATAAGTGCGTTAAAGTTGCTTGAAGGGAAAACTGGAAATCTTCAAGTTACAGCAGCCTTTGTAGTAGTCATTTTACAAAAAAACTGTTATGGCTGAGGCCTGGGGAAGAAAATATAAAGTTCTTAAACAAAAATGATGTAGTCCCTTCCGTATTCAACTTTCCTCTTCATTTGTTAAAGAAAACACTTAAACGAAGAATACTAAATAGGCCACCAGCTGTGATTTGCACCAGTCAGAGTAGTATAGTACTCGTGTAGAGGGAGATAATCACTGTGGTAATTGTTGAATAAGCACTCCCATTAAATAGCACATATTAATGCTGTGCTAATCTCAAATCGCGTTTACTGACATTTACGAGTATACTTATGCATATAATATAAGGTTAATTTAACTTTCAAACATGGGATGCAAGATAGTTTTCTAAATCTGGAACACCAATAATGAAAAGTAATTATTCTATTTGTAAAAACAATCGTAAGGATACAGATTTTTACGGGACTTTTAGGTTTAAAAATTATGCACAATCAAAACTAAAGCCTTTTAGTTTTACTTTTCACGTGATTTTGGCAAGAAAGGAAGAGGTAATTGCTTGCAAAAGCTACGTCAAGCAATGCCTCCTTAAGGTATAATTGTTCGCTTCTGAAGACAAGTCTAACAATTCAATATTAATGCCTTTCATGTAACTTAGTGTTTTGAAAATTGTGTTAGATACTGTTAGTCCTTTTAACAGTAATAGTTAAGAGCATAATCCAATTCCTTTGCCTGTAAAATTCTGAAGACATATTCAGTTCTGTTGCAACATTGTCACTGCTTTTATTGATATAGTCAGTTAATAGAAATGTAAAATACATGCCTGTAATTTCACAAAGTTAAGGGGAGATTACTCTTTAAATGCAATGAAAAATCTGATGTGATACATTCATATGACTTTCTCTACGATCTATCGTTTATTAGTGAATATACAAATTATTCTTGCTCAATCTGCTACATTTTAATCCAAATAAACCTTTGCAGAAATAGCTACATTATGCACTTCGTTATAGATACAAAGGGAGCAGTGACAGTCAAATATTTAAGAACCGGGCGCTATATACTGACCTTAAAATTTCATACCGTTTCCACGCGATCGTGAGAAACAACTGAATGTTGAATGGACTTTAAGAGAATGACCAAGAAATGGACAATTCGAACCTTTAATGACGGATATCTCAGAAATTGCTTATGCATAAAAAACTTATGTGAAATAAATTGGGTGTTTTAAAAAGATCTACCTTTTTCGTGCAGTACGTTTTCGTTTATTGCTTAACGTTTACGAGATATAGAAGATTATACAAAATGCCTTCCGAATGAAAATTCAATATGTACATTATATTTGTCATGAAATATGTTTCATATATGGTATTTTAATCAAAATCGTTAAGAGTCAATAATCAGATATTCAAAAAAGTTCGAAAAGTGTTCCATGTAAAGGGTAGTTTGGGGTGGGATATTTTTAAAAAATCTTCGTGTCGCACCTTTGGAAGATATTGAACCTAAATACCAAGTTAGGCATTTATCCGACTTTTCGTTTTCGAGTTAATGGTGCTCACAGACATACAGACAGACACATTTACACAGACATGTTTCCAAAAATGCTTTATTTGGATTCAGCGGGCCTCAAAACATTTCCGATGAAATTTCGGTATCGAATTTTTGGTTGGAAGGCAATACTTCCTCTGCTTACTATACGTAGTAGAAAAAGTAAAAAATGGTGGAGTAGGTTTAATATTTCCCCAGTCGTAATTATGCTTATGTTAACTTATGTTTCTTTACTAAAGGTTTACCAGATAGATCACACTGTGTTGTTTTAAAGCACATGTAGCTATACGATTCATTAGAGCATTCTCTGAAGGATTCGTCCAGTATGGCTGCATAGCTTGCACACGACCGCTGGCATTCTCGTACTTGATAAGCAATCCAGCTGTTATATAAATCCATGGCTGAAGGACTATACCAGTAGAGGCGACATCTATTGAAGCGATGTGGTACTCAGTTTTCTCTGGAGTCGACGTCTCACTCAGCTTACGTCTATCGAAGGCTTTGAAGACTCGTCGACTTGCTCGGCCGATATCCCGAGAACTTATTGCTAATTCGTAATGCAGAGCAAGCTTGAAGTCATCAGTATGGTGCTGGTGATGATGGAAGCGAATTATTTTAACGTGAAGTTGGTTTAAACTATTGTTTACAACAGCATACACTTAATGTATTTGCATGATTATGGGCCGGTTTCACCAACCGATGTTAAAAATGCTCTAACATCTTGTTTGTTAATACGGTGTGCAAAGTTTAACGTAAAGTTAAAACTTTTGCGTTTCATCAAACTTTTACAGCAAATTGTTAGCTAATATTTGTTAACGTCAAAGACAACTGCGAGCGCTAGCTTTCGAGAAGGCGGTGGCGGAACTACACTGCCTCTAAATGTGCTCCGATGCACTTTTGTCTACGTATCGCTGCGCTCTCTGTGTCAGTAGCGGACAACTATTTACATTCATGGCAATTGCCATGTGATGTTCCCGATTGTTTAAGGTTAGAATCGCGATGTTTCACCGTTTGAAACGCGTTAATTAACAACTGGTTAATATGTATAGACGTATTATCAACTGAAAAATCTGACGGTCTTACATTAAAGGATAAAATTGTAGCCTGGGACAAAATTCGCAAGTAATTTAATTGGAATGAACGCGTTTCTCTTAAGACCAGTAAGCAACTGCGGCAATTTTATGCTAACAAAGTGCAGCGCCAGAAACGTTAGGTTCAAAGAGCCCGTAAGACGGTTTAAATCTGGCGGTGGACACTGCATTGAAACTAAAATGGACGAAAGTGTGTTATCGCTGATTAATCAAGCAGGCCCGAAAAAAATGGTGTTTGATTCTTGAAGAAATTACTTTGGAACCCTTCCGGATGAACCACAAACGGTAGCTTTTGAAATACCAACATTATCGCCCACCAAGTAAATGAAAAATGTTAATAGCATAACATCTAAGTACCTAATTAACACTTGTAGCTTAGGAGAAAGATGCATGCTGGTAGTATTCTAACCTCTCTCTCATTTCCCATAAAACAATGCTCATGACCCCTTGAACAGTCTATATTGCTTTAAATATTCCTCCTTTTGCAGGGTTTCAAATTTATTATGACGTACGACCGCTCTTCTATTAGGAATGGCAAAAAAGATATCAATTGTAGCAAACTCGCATCAACAGCTTGATTTGCGGCAGCCATTTTCCAACTTCTAATATTTGTTAAAAGCCTTAACACAAGGGTATCGCGATGTTAACTTAACAGCGACTTTAACATATTGTTAAAGTTAACATTGTTTGATAGAACAGAATTAGTGTTAACTTTAGTGTTAAATCAGTTTAGCTTGTATTAAAATTTAGCATCTGTTGGTGAAACCGGCCCTAAGAAGTGTATATCTTTAATTTTCTGGGAATAGCCTGTGAAGCCTACTTCATTCGGAATGAATTTTGTACAATTTTGTTCAATTAGTAAACTATAAGAGATAGAAACTTACTCACAAAAAGTGTAGATCTCTTTAATTCACAGAATTTATTTCAAATAACTTTCTTTTTGGCATCAGCCATTCAAAATATTCGTTGCTATTGTTTCAACTTATCAAGCCTTTTATCATCTTTAAAGTGCTGTTGTCATTCAGTTGTTTGTCGTGATGCCATGGAAAGGGTATTAAAATTCAAAGCCGGCATACAGCGACCTCCTCCTGTAGTTTTAACTATCGTTTTAGCCTCCTATATTCTCTTTGTACCTACAACGACATGTATAATGAATCTATTTCTGTAAAGTCTATCTAGATTGACATGAAGTGGATATAAAATATATTTTGCAAGGATACCTTATAGAAGCTATACAATGTCGGGAGAGATAGGCATGTGAATACAACACAAAAGTTAATCCTAAAACAATTGTTGTATTTTATTAGGAGACCTCAAAACAATAATTTCCTGTGAAATCTCTTAATAAACTATTTGGATATAATTGAATACTTCCTCTAACTACTACAGGTAGATGGTAGAGAAAGTAAACATGTAAACATTGAGTCCAATAAAAGCATTAGTGTAGAAAAATGTAGAGATAACGCTTTTGTCTCTTAAGAAGCCGGCCCGTATTCGTACTCGGATGGTGCAAGCGTTCCATTAAGACTTTGCTTTTACCTACTCCATTAGCTTTTTGAGTCCTCGAGCTCGATTCATTTCATTCTTTCAATATGGTCTCTCTGATTGAAAAGCCAGATTCTATAAATACTTACCCTGTCTCTCATTTTTTGTTTATTGAAGACAGCGCGAAGCAGAGCAACGAAGGCATCAATGTATGTAGGTGTATTGATCAGGTGAATTCCTTTTATCTTTGCGCTGAAAGCTTTCTGAAAATAAAGCAAAGCGTATAATTATATTCTTTTGTTCCATTTACACCCCGCCTTTAACTACATTGGTCTTATCAGCAGCCTTTCCTTTGGAACTTATTGCCTAAGGGAATGGTGTGAACTCGTATTGCTTGTCGTTGGGTTTCTTAAACTTTGGATTTTTTTATCATTAGATCACACACACACACACACACACACACACACACACACACACACACATTCTCACTCTTATTCATACTTCCAGACTCTGTGGGGGATAGAGAAAATAGTTTTCGCTAGAGAAAATTTCTCACCCGCCAGCTGGAAATCGAGCCCAGGACCCCTCGCAAACAGGCAGGTGTTCTACCGACTGAGCTATGGGGCCAGCCTAATTACATTTATTGAATATACTCGTAAGTTCAGTACTTTTAATTTATTATGCAACAGCGTTTGTTTAATCTACTTAATCGCAAAAATTAATTACGAATGGATATTTATAATGGGAATAAAACAAAATGTCACAACACTCAAACAAACACCAAAACAATCTATAGGTTCCCACTTAAACTTAGTGAACACACAATTTTCTTCTATGTTGGGGTTAGTTAGGATTAATATAAAATGTGTATCATTTATTTTCAATAATTTCTATTATAAATTCAGTGAATGAAAAGTGCGAAAATTTCAATGTAACACATTTCACATGTTTTCTACTTAACAGCACTATAAGTGCACATTTTTATTTACTAGCTGTTGAAACAATGACTGGAAAAAAGTGAAGGAGAGGGAGAAAGAAGAGCGAGGAAAAAGAGATGTGGGAATTTCACTGAAAGCATGATTTTCAGCCATAGCTTGTTAAATCTCTATGTTAAAAACATGCTTGTCTCATTTACATGACTTTTCTACCCATTCTTCAACAAACTATTCTTACAAAAGCTTATTTTTCTATCTACTTCATGTTAATCGAGATAAGCATTTCTAGTAACGGTTTTTATTACATACCTTCTTGTAGGCACAACAGGAATAGGGGAATATAGTAGGCTTAAGCGACAGGCAAATCTTTTAACAGCTGGTTGCTATGTGATGGTTTGCAATTCCGTCCTGTTTGCATGATTAGGAGAAGAAAAGAATTAGGAAAAAAAATAAGGACTTCCCATTTGAGAATAGTATAAGTATTTGAAAATTCAAACCATTTTTTAAAGTTCCCTTGTTTACCCAGTTTATAATTACTGTGGTTTCACTGCTTACTTTACCGCTTCTTACCGCAATTACACTACAACACATACACACACCCATACCCATGGCGGGACTCGAAACTGCAACCCTCAGCTTGGCAGAGTCCGAAGCTACACACTCTAGCGACCACGGCTATGAGGACTGACATCAATCATTAACAAGGAATATCGCAGAGATGGTTAACTGCGCAACATTTGTTAATCGACATAAATTGCGAGACTTAACGAGATCTCCATTTTTACTTTCTCTACTACGTATAGTAAGTAGGGGAAGTATTGCATTCCACCCAAAAATTCGATACCGAGATTTCACCGGAAATACATGTTTTGAGACCTCCTGAATCCAAAAAAAGCATTTTTGGAAACATGTCCGTGTGTGTGTCTGTGTGTGTGTCTGTGTGTCTGTGTGTGTGTGTGTCTGTGTGTGTGTGTGTGTGTCTGTGAACAGCATAACTCAAAAACGAACAGTCGGATAAGCACCAAACTTGGTATTTAGGTTCAGTATCTTCCAGAGATGCGACACGAAGGTTTTCAAGAAAATCCCCCCACCCCAGACTACCCTTTACATGGAAGATTTTTCGAAAATTTTAATTTTCTCAAAAATGGCTCTAACGATTTTGATGAAAATATCATATGTTTAAGATAATGTCATGAGAAATGAAATGTATATCTCGAATTTTCTGGGAATGTCTCCAAAAGTATTCTTCATTGTGAACAACTTTTGCATAACTGGTAAACCATAAGAGATAGACAAAATTTTACTACACAAAAAATGTAGATCGCGTTAAAATACACAACTTATGTCATATACATTTCTTTTGTTGAGTGAACCGTTTTCGAGATATTGCTTGTTATTCCCTTAAATTTTCCAATACTTGTACTTTTTCTCACATTCGTTATTCATTTTTTTTATGTCCTGGACATGCAAACAGAATGGAATGCGCCACATAGCAACCAGCGTTAAAATATTTGACTATCGCTTAAAAGCTACCATATTTCCCTTGCATCTACAAGAAAATTACCAATAAGATTGACATCTCGATATCTCGATTAACATGAACCATATGGAGAATAAGCGTTTGTAAAATTAGATTGTACAAGAGTAGAGAAAGTCATGTGAGTGTAACACATCAGATTTTTATGTAAGATTTTGCATATCTTAGGATTTAGAGTTTACCAGTTATACAGAAATCATTCAAACGGAGGGGACTCCACAAGCCATTCGCAGAAAATTCGAATTATACACCTTCTTTGTCATGGAAATATCTTAAACACGTGGTATTTTAATCAAAATCATTGACAGCCATTTTATAGAAAATATATTTTTTCGAAAAATTTTCCACTTAAAGGGTAGTTTAGGGTGGAGAATTTTTTTGAAAATCTTCGTGTCGCATCATTAGAAGATGCGAACTAAATGCCAAGTTTGGTATTTAACACATATTTCGTTTATGAGTTATGCTGTTCACGGACACGCACGTGGACCTTTGTTCTAAAAATGTTTTATTTAGTCAGATGACCGCAAAACTTGAATTTCCAGTGAAATGTCGGTATCGAATTTTTGGGTGGAATGCAATACTTCCTCTACTTATTATAGATATACAGTAAAAATCTGAAATCGTATGCGTTACATACATGACTTTCTCTACACACTCTACGCTACTCTCTTATACTTCTAACCACTTCATGTTAATAAAGATAACCGTTTTCAGAAACTTCTTTTTTTGCATATTTCTTTGTGCATTAAGTCATTGAAGCATGATTGAGCGCATTATGAGAGCAGAATAATAAGTCTCTCTTCATGTTGAACCCATTCGACCGAAACAGCCAATGACCTGAATCGTAAACCATTAAGTGCCCTGAATACAAGAATAAGCTATGTAACCATAAAAACCATGGCCGCTGTTATAGTGCCTCGTATTAACTGGAAGTGGCAACAGACCTTTAGAAACCCAAGCATATACAGGATGTTTCTTTAGTTACTGTACAAACTTCATGGGTGTAAAGTAAAGGTAAAAATAAGATTAAAATGTTATACCTGTATAGTATTTTATCTGAAATTACTTTATTTCAGACTTATGCAGCTGATGATAGTTTACACTTACTGAAATAGCAGACAAAATAATTGTTACCAAAGAAACAAACAAAGCAACTTAATTCATCCCCAAAAACGCACAGTAGGGATCACGAGTGTAACACAGACAAAACAACATTAATGTGTGCCGAGTTCAATAAATAGAGAGATCACTACTTCAGCACAAACTACGTAAGATAATTTAAATAAAAGCATGTCCAAAGCGACGCCTCTGAAGGCTAACACAGCGATGGGCTCGTCGTCATCCGCTCTTGGAATATTGCAAGCCCCATTCAACTCATTCCGCAGAGTTATGCAGCAATTTTTAATTCGCTGCTGTAGTTCTGCTACATTCTGAATTTCGGTTCCACCATAAACGAGTGCCTTGAGACGGCCCCAAATGTAGAAGTCCAGAGAGTTAAGGTCCGGTGATCTGGCTGGCCAGAAATTGCTCTTGCACGACCTATCCACTTACTGGGATATGCAATACTGAGGTACGCCTTGGCCTTTCGACTGAAGTGTGCAGAGGCTCCATCGTGCATAAATCATAAGGTGGTTCGTGTAGCGAGTAGGACATGTTCATGAAGCATAACACCCAACTCAGATTCTAAAAACCGTCGGTACACTCGGGCAGTCAGACGCGGTGGTAGAACATGCCGTCCCAATAAGTGATTGTCCACCATACCACACCAAATGTTCACTAAAACGTGATTTTGATATCCCCTTACTATAGTGGCTCGAGCATTGTCATAAGCCCAAATGTGCATGTTATGAGACTTTATGATACCCCACAGGTAAACAGGGTTTCGTCAGCAAACAATACCCGACGAATGAGCATTGCTGCAGCATCAGCGCATTGCTGGAGTAACCGCTGACAGAAATGCTAACGTCGTAGGATTCAGCTCGTGTACTTTCTGAAGGTGAAATGGCTGAAATTGTCTCCGAAGCAGGCGTCATACAGTTGAATGGGTATCCTTACAGTAGCACTTACTTGTCGGGTACTTATGCACGGCTCTTCATCCACTACTTCCAGAATGTTCTCAAAATCCGCCCCATACAGTTGAGGCCGATTGGACCGTGGCTTAGAACGAACCGTATTCTTTCATATGCCTGTCCACAGCTGCACAAGTCAGATGGTTTAGTATTCTTCTGTTTGGAAACTATTCTCTGTACCGCCATCTTTTTTCCCGTCAAGTGTCTTCTGCTGCTCCATAACAGAGGCGCATATCTGTGCATTCATTGTCTGAGTAAGCCATCACGTCATATTGTAGCGTATATGTGTGTATTGTCGCGGACACATTATTGCTGTGTATAATATTGTTGAGCTAATTTGTGTCTGTGTGTTAAGTTCTTGTCCGGCGCGACAATTCCATCTTTCTGGTTGGGGGTGAAGGCAAGTCCAGGGAAGAGCCTCTTTGTGTGATGGCTTGGCGTCACTTGTAGTCAGAGTCTAGTGTAGGTCTTCTCAGAGGATGGTTGTGTGTGTGTGTGTGATAGGTGTGTTTGCGTGGGGTATCTCCCCCAGTGTTCTTCTGTAAACCTTTGTGCATAATGTAGTGCACCTTGCTAAGTATAACAAATCAGAGGTAAATGTGAATTTATGTATTTTTAATGTTCTAAATATTCCACGCTCGCCTAGTTCGTGCAGCGAGGTCTTGGTATCTTTCGTTTGCCACTGATGCTACGTCCCCCAATGTTTATGCCGGAGTAACTAAATTTAATATTTTAGCTGCAAACCTTTCGGCCTCACCCCAGTGTATACAATATGAACAACACAGCAACAACTGAATGACGAATTGAAGTGTAGCAGACGACAACAGCGCCATACTACAGAGTAAAACAGACCATACCTACGTAAGTAAACAAAGTAGTATTTTCTTGAACTGTGTAGAGGTGTGCCCTACAGTATTACGCTCACTATGTCGACAAACATGACACGCACAAAGGCTGTAATGGGCCATGTTTTTAATACCTACCCAGATAGTACGTTATACATCGTAACTCCAAAATAAAGCAATTTCAGATAAAGCACCATACAGCATTTTACTCTTATTTGAGCTCTACTTTACACCCACGAAGTTGTACAGTGATTTATGAAACATCCTGTAGAGCTCTGGTGTACGCGCTTTGGGCAATGGCAAACCTAGCTTCAAATCTCGGAGATGATTATACTTTTTGTTCCGCTTTATTTTCTTTCTCCTATCTTCCATATCCACTTCTCATTCCTAATTTAAACTAATACATGTTATAAACTGAGCGTTAGAGATACATAGATATGTCTATATCATGGCCAACCCTTCCAACTGCTGGTGATAAGCTTGATTCCTTTATCATTATTTTTTTTCTTTATTTTGTGTTGGTCACACATTTGTGCTTAGTTCCATTCATTACCGAAAGAGATCGTCAATCGTTACTAGTATTCTACAACAGCGCATTCATTCACACCTTAGCAATGACAGCTGCCGTTAATAAACGTGCTGCTGCCAATCTCATCCGGTTACGTAGGGCTATACGGCCCCTAGAGCAGGTAGCGTTGTGGTGTTCCACACTCCACTGCGAGAAGGTGGACGAAATTGTGCCGTGAAAATGGACAGGTGCTGCAAGGAAGACTACACCTCGCTCACCTTATCTACAGAGATACCTCTTGACCGACGTTTTAACTGCCACGGAATACAAGGCTTTGTCTTTATTCTTGGGCACTGCAGGACATCACCAATCATTGTAGATATGCCGGAATTTGGCGCAGACTTGCGGAATATAAGCAAGAGCTAACCTACGCCCACAAAATTGACGGTTGGCATTTTCTGTACAATATGAGAACTTCGATTGGAGAGAACTTCGTTCTGTATTGCAAAGGCCAATTCCACTGTTTGTTTACAGGTCCGGTATGATCGAGGAGTGGTTGGACGATCATTACTGCTTGAGCGTGAATATCTCGGGGGAGGAAGGCTTTTATTTGAACCCAATAGAACATGTTTGGGCGAAAGTAAAGCAGAGACTTTCTCGAAGTCCCAGATTGACTAATGCTGTTCAACTCTGGTGTGCCATGACAGACACTTGAGAATCACCAGTAGAATATGTCAATTATTTTAAACCGCTGGTGGATTCCAAGCCCGAAGACCGAAGGCAGTAATAGAAAATAAGTATTATAGTTTTTTCTTTTTCTCTTTCTCTTGTTTTATTAGCGTGTTACATTTAAAAGCAATCGGAGATACTACCGCTATATGTTTCTTCGTTTTCTAGTTTGAGAGAACGGCAGACAAATATTTCACACATCATATAGTAACTTTTGTATTATAGAACGTAATCTATATCGATATAAAAGGTACTAATATGAAGAGAGTAAAAAAGTACCTATGCGGGTCGCGAGTTTCGAACCTACCTCCCGAGTAGCACAATGATCTTCAAACGAAGAACGTTAGCACTGAACCATTTCTACCACGTAGAAATCCTTATTCTTTTTATACAGAACTGTAACGGACAGTTCAACACTCAGCGTTTGCTTTACTTTATGAGTATTTACTGCGTATGTTAGCGAATAACTGTTCTTTTAATTGTTCCTTGGTTGTTATTTTACATTATAACGCAATAGACTGTCTTTTACTTTGCTGTGTACAAGTCTGATTTATCACATAGCGCACGTACCCGTTTGAACCAAGCTCTGTTAACTTCGTGAGGCCGAAGTGCTCAACCAGTGTTTCAAAGACTACTCGTACAAGAGGTGGCTGAAGTGATAGTCACATTTTTAAAAGTGGGTCGTTATATGCCGGCTTTGAAATGTCATATTCTTAGACAACCGCGAGGAACATAATAATTGCAAATTAGCACTTCAAAAAAAGAAACATCTTATGTTATATTCACAAAGCTTTCTCTTCACACTCTCCTACAAACAAGCTGCTGCTTCTTTCTACTTCATGTTAATCCTGATACTTTTTTGCATAATGTTTCATTGCACATTTTGTTGTAGGTACAATGGATGCATATACGAGGCTGAAGCGAAAGTTAAGTATTTAAGGAGAGGATAATTTCCGAGATATCTGTTGTTATTGTTGGAGTTTTCAAATACTTAATACTTTTTGAAACTGCTATGCAACCATTCGTTTGTTTGGTATAGTCATGCAAGGAGTGGAATTTCAAAGATAATATAGGAGGCAGTATTTTTAACACTTAAATGATTTCAGTCAAATTATATAAATAAGTAAATTCAATAACAGCCCACCTTGAAGCAATGTGTGCATGTAATAATTTGTAAAATGTATGTAACAGTCATTTCATATGCTTATATTATTGTATCCATGTGTAATAATGTTATGTGAATATATTACGTAATTTAATAATGTAGGAGCTGTGAGAATGGTAAGTTAAACGTTGCTAACAATGAGGTAACCTTGAGGATGAGGAAATAATGAGTTTGAGAGTTTAAATGTTATTTCTTGGAAGCATTAATGTAATTTTAGTGACAGTTTATAAAAATAGCCAATCAACAACCCGAAAAAGTTTTAGTTAAATGCAGGTATTCTATTGGAGTAAAAATAGCCAATCAGATACTTGAAATACAGAAATTTACAAGTTTAGACTGTTGAAATCTAGTCAGTTGCCTGCGGACAGTGTTTGTAACTGGAAGCGAGATGTGTCCTCGAGAAATTAATTATGTATTCGTGTGAGACGAAAAATAGTATACTTGTTAAAAAGTGCAAGTATTAAATAAAAGAATCTCACAGCTCTTGACATCAGTGAAGTGATATTTAATTTGTGTCAAGGATTAATAAAAATCTGATGTGTTACACTCACATGACTTTCTCTACTCTTGTACAAACTATTTTTACAAACGCTTATTCTCCATATGCTTCATGTTAATCGAGATAAACATTTGCAGAGTCTATCTTATTGCTAATTTTCTTGTAGATGTAAGGGGAATATATATTTAGAAGGGCAATATAGAAATACAGTAGCCTTTAAGCACATACATATCTCTTAATAACTGGTTGCTAGGTGTAGCACCATTCCCTTTCCCACAGATTAATACTCTTTGCATATCCAAGACAAAAAAATGAATAACGAATTCGCATTTGAGAAAAAGTATTGAAAAATTAAAGGGAATAACAAGTAATATCTCGAAAATGGTTCACTCAACAAAAAAAAATGTATATGACATAAATTGTGTATTTTAACGCGATCTACATTTTTTGTGTAGTAAAATTTTGTCTATCTCTTATGGTTTACCAGTTATGCAAAAGTCGTTCACATTAAAGAATACTTTTGGAGACATTCCCAGGAAATTCAAGATATACATTTTATTTGTCATAATATATCTTAAACATATGATATTTTAATCAAAATCGTTAGAGCCATTTTTGAGAAAATTAAAATTTTCGAAAAATGTTCCATGTAAAGGGTACTCTGGGGTGGGGGGATTTTCTTGAAAACCTTCGTGTCGCATCCTTGGAAGATACTGAACCCAAATACCAAGTTTGGTGTTTATCCGACTGTTCGTTTCTGAGTTATGCTGTTCACAGACACACACACGGACATTTTTCCAAAAATGCTTTTTTTGGATTCAAGGGGTCTCAAAACATGTATTTCCGGTGAAATCTCGGTATCGAAATTTTGGGTGGAATACAATACTTCCCCTACTTACTATACGTAGTAGAGAAAGTAAAAAGGAGTAAATTAAAACTTAAAATCTGTGTAAGCCTACATTCTTGTCGCATCACGCCCTGCCAAGACTTCCATGTCTTTAACAATAATACTGACGCAGCTGAGGCAAACGTAAATATTTAATACTTAAAGAAACAGTTTAATTACAAAGTTAATATTTTTAAACTAGGGGCAAAGGCCACCTAAAAATACATTTGGGGCAAAGGCTACCGGAAACTGTTTACTATACGTCCGATTGCAACTACTTTAAGTTCGGCTCCCCAAAAGTTAAAATACGATACAACTCCTGAACTATAATACATCTTCAAACTCTTTCCATACGTGAAACAATAACGTAAACAAACCAACTACTTCATATATTATAACGATACGCTTTTTAAACATTCGAATATCGCTTCAGCCTCCTGTATTCCTCTTATATGTACAAGGAAATGTATAATAAAACCATCTTGCAAGTGATTATCTCTCCTGCAAAGTATACAGAAAAATATACGTTTATACGAATTTTGTGAAGTAATGGTAGAAAAACTCGTGTGAATGTAACACGTTAGATTTTTTAACCAAAATAAATTTATGTTTTTGATTTTGGCCACTTTTGATTTAATATTTCAGAAAGATTGTCTTAATTTATATACTAACTCTAGTTATTACAACTAGTTTATAAACCTTGTAGTAGGTAAACATATACATGTTTCTGATATTGAAAATAAATATCAATACATGTTTTATGCGTACTTACGAAACCAATAACAGCCATTTTCTTCAGTAAAGTTGGTGTAAATTTGGCCAAAATTGCAGGAGTGAAGTTCGCAATATCTATTATGTAAATATCCCCCATTACGATATCGTACATCGCTCTGATGTCATTAATCATAAACGTTAACTTAATGGCTTCTGCTCCGTCTATTTCAGAAAAGTCTGGAACCATGCCTCTTATTATACATACTCTCTCCAGCTTCTCTGTGAGGCGTGGCATTGGAATGTATGCACTGAAACATAGAAAATATAATTATCTTTTGATAAACTCAAAGTATAAACTCAGTTCATGTTTAACAAGCTTCCTTTAAAATGTTAAAATGTTAGATAGTCCTGGGGTGTTGATATCAATTTCGCGCAGAAGAAAATAAGTACGTGGCTATAAATTTCTACTTTTCGGTTTCAATTTAATCTCTCCCTCATTGTTTCAAAGCTCATTGTACAGAACTTTATATTAATTACCCTGTCAGGACTCCAAATTACACTTTGGAATCTCTATAAAAGACCTATTGAAGTCAATATTACTTGGGAGCGAAATTCATCTGCTCTTCTAATCAACAGCTAAGCCGTTGCAACGCGCTGAGAGAAGGCTACTACTCTGAATAAAGCGTTTCTGCATGCCTGCTCGGTCAAAATAAGGATTTCCGACGAAAAATGCATATAATTTTTCAGGTAGTTATGTTAATGTTTATATTTCAAAGCTACGCTTTTAATTTCATGAGTTTTCTTTTAAAGAATCTGATAATGGTATGCTCTTCCAAGAAATGTGTAAAGCTATTATCAACTGAGTTTATTTTTAGTCCTTTGGTTACACCAACCGTAACAGTTATATCGCAGAGGCGATTTCAACGCACGGATAGAACACGAGCTTATTATTCGTGCAGTTAAAAATTGGCGATTGATATGTTATATAAGGGGGGTGCAACGTCATCACTTAGTTATAAGCTCCATTTAAAATGAAAAATAAAGCGCAGAACTATGCACCTATGTTATTTGACAGAAGCATTCACATAGTCACGCGAAAGTTCTTAAACTCCAGAAGTCTGCATGGAGGAAGAACTCTGCATTTATTTATCCGTGCATTACCAGATTCTGAACAACACACGAACTCGAAGCGAGATTTTATGCCAAATGCTGCACAATCATTTGGTCGTGCCGAGTCATTTTAAATATTGACCAGAAGTTGATCAGTTGTTTGCTTGGTACAATAGTTTTTTATCTTGTATATTTATAAAGACGGGATGAATTTTAATGTTGGATATTTTGTTTTATATTATTTAAATTTAAACTCGGAAGATTTCAGCGCACAATTTAATCATCTAGAAGCCCATGCCAACTTCTTGCTTCACGTCTACGACTGCATTGTAAATATCTTACCTTACACCTTCCCTTATACTGCATTATATTAGCGTTACGTCTTCATTTAATTGGGCTTTATTATTTGTGTCAAGCTGTTTCAGTCTTGATCAAAGCAAAATGGAAGGGGAGGGAGTTGACGACACGATCACGTCTGGAATGGGTTTGATGATGCGCTATCCAGTGAAGACGTCCCGCTTGTGACGGTGTAGGAAAGCAGACCAATTAAATAATCTAAGCAAAGATATGAAATTAGTTGGGAATTTTCTGTATTTGTTGCTCTTTTAAATGCGTTGTATGTATTGAATTGGGAACAGGGCTATGTTTTCCTAAGTTGCGGAAACCAGAAAAGAGCCATGAAGCTTGTAGCTACAGCCGAGGGGATCGCAACCTCTAGAATGTGGGCATGTCGTGCCAGGCAGTGGCTCGTGGGAGAGCAAACGGTCACCAAAAGTTAAAGGGTAGCAGGAAGACAAGAAGGTAGTGTCAAACACATTTCCGTGTGCGTGGGAAGTCATCACGGAATGGTTGTAATTAGGCATTGTGAGGTGGTAGCGAGTGCGATAATGAAGACGTGACAATCAAGTTAGAAATAAATCTTGGTGGAAGTAAACACGTGTTACATTATTACGTACTCGCTACTCAAAGGAGTTCTCATAGTTCAAGACAGCCAGCCGACGCAAGAAGAACGGAAGTTGTAATGATTAATCCGATCACCTTTCCTTTCCCCACCCACGTCTAGCTCCCAGAGACCAGTCTCACCAGTTACAGCTATATGGATCGCTAATGAAACAGCTGCAATTATGCATAATCTAGTGACAACCTCGCGAACCACGATTGTGAGAGCTAAGCAGTTACCTACTGAATAAAATCAAAGCAAGTTCAATACCTTTTACAAAAATGTGTTTACGTTATAAAACCTTTGGATTTAATTACCTTTATGCTTGTCCAAATAATTTCAGAGCAGACTTTTAAGGGAACCATGGTTTGTCATATGGGAACGTAATGCTATATTTCAATAAAATGATGGTATTAGAATGTGGCATTTCAGTAAACGCGTATTTCGAGTTCTTTTTTCATGTATTCCTCTTCTCATTCTATAAAACCTTATATCCAAGTTCTTGCAAACATAAAAAGGTCTCTCTGATTATTATGAGTCTTAGGCTTGAGGTAAAAAGGTTATGGGCATTTAAGGGTGCTCGATACTGAAATTAACGAATTTCTACAAATTTCAACAAATTCAAACCTAAGAACAAAACTATACTTGATATCAACAAAAGGATGCATAGATTTCATCTATCATTAAAGAAGGCATACATTTGAAATAAATTTTAATAATGTATAGTAGAGAACATTTTTAATGGAAAGGTAGAATCAGATGACTGAAAAATTCAATGCCATAGCCGGGATTTGAACCACGGATCTCCCGGTCTCCGCCCGGTTGCTCTAACCACTCCCGGTTATGGCATTGAATTTTTCAGTCATCTGATTCTACCTTTCCAACCCTGTCCAACACACGACTTGTGTGAAATAACAATTAATTCCAACTTTTTAATGTTAAAAAGGCAATTTAACGAGAAAATCAAGTTTTAAAATTTCACATGCTATTTACATACACATGTGCAAACCCATTTAAACGTCCAATTTGGACATTTAAGCAGTAGAAGGAAAGACTGCAATAACATTTTAAAACTTTTTCTTCGAAAGTTTGTAGGGAATTGAATTAGAAATATCCTTAAGATATTACAGTTGACTTTCGCAATCTATTATTAAATGGGATATCAATTATATTTTGTTTTCTTCATGGTAATAGATTTTGTACCTGATCTATAATTAAGGTTCTATTAATAATACTGTATCACTGATTCTGTTAATATGGAATATTGTTTTATGGTAAAAAAATTCTGATGTGATACATTCATATGACTTTCTCTACCCTCTATCGTTTATTAGTGGCTATAACATAATTCTTACTTCTATCTACTGTATTTTAATCGAAGTAAACATTTGAAGAAATAGCTAGCTTCCACATTTCGTTATAGATACAAAGAGAACAGCGATAGTCAAATGTTTAAGAACTGGACGCTATATTCTGCACTTAAAATTCCATGCTCTTTCCATGCAATCGCCAGAAACAACAATGTTGAAATGACCAAGAGAATGGCCAATAAATTAACAATTCAACCTTTAATAACGGATATCTCAGAAAGAGCTTATACCGCAAAAATTGTCTTAAATATATTGTGTGTTTCAAAGAGATCTATATTTTCGGTGTAGGACGTTTTCGCTGTCGCTTAATCTTTACCATTTATACAAGATTATGCAAAATTTCTTCCAAATCAAGTGGACTTCACAGGCTTTTCCAGAAAATTCAAGATATAGATTTTTATTTGTTACGTCGTAAATATCGTTTAATATATGGTGTTTTAATCAAAATCATTACAGTCAATTTTTAGAAAATCAAAATTTTCAAAAAATCTTCCATGTGTCGCATCTTTGAAGGTATTGAACTTAAATGCCAAGTCCGGTGTTGATCTCGCATTTTTGTTTTCGAGTTATTCTGTGCACAGAGTCGCAGACATACACTCACGCGATGTTTCTAAAAATGCTTTATTTGGATTCAGGGCGCCTCAAAACATGTATTTCCGGTGAAATCTTCTGTCCAATTTTTGGGTGGAATGCAATACTTGCTCTACTAGTATACGTAGTAGAAACAGTAAAAATAAGCAGAACGAATTGTTTGCACGGTTGAGCCTGCATTTCCTGTAGGCCCTTATCTGAAGATCTTAAAATTATTACACTTGCTAAAGAGTGCATATATTCACTCCTGTACTTGTCAATAAATACAAAAACAAACAAGTAAATGACAATTTTAAATTAAATGTTTATTATTACGTTTGTATTTTCCATTCACTTTGTGTACTTTATGCATTAAGGATGTTAATCTAGTTTCATATAAGAATTATCTTTATGTATTGTATTATTTAAAATTTCATTAATCCTACTGTATTCATTTTAATATTCTGCCAAACCCCATTCACCCTTTGCCATTAGATAATTTCATATAACGTTCACTCATTAAAAATATGATAAATAATATAATTCTGGAAGGTGATAACGGCAAAAATTTAAGGGACGCTGGTACTGAGTTTATTATTTCTATAATTATGAAGTTATTTAGTATAATTTATAAAGTCGTATCTTGTGATAAGCCTAATTTCATTTCGGTATAATTACTTTTCAAGATATTAAGTTTTTATAAAAATGTAAAACAAAATATTAATAGAAGTTAGAAGACTCCTTGCAACATAGAAATTGAGGCAGAGCAGTGAAACAACTCTTCTTTTTCAGTTTACAGAAAAGCAGCATTTATTAATCATAGTTTAGTTTTTGAGATATGTTTTCGTTTTTTATTTCAGATTTTTTTTAAAAATAAGGTTTCGAAGAGCAAAATGCAACACATACTGCGAGAAAGCGAAATCACTTGGAAATACAGGTTCGCACATAATGGTTTTCAGCATATTTCAGAAATGCAGTATCTGATTGACCAAGATCTGACCAATCACAACATCTTAACCGCTTTTAGGAATTAACTCGTGATTGGACGTAACGACGACAACGAGCTGCAGGCTGGCTGAGGTTCAGTCTGAATGATTTTCCTGCGTGCCCATCCTGAATAGGGTTTAACTGCTGGATTCTTATTTCGGATGGGTATTTAAGCTTTTTGTTTTTTGTTTTGGGTGAATAGATGCATAGTAGGTAGCATTTGGCCCTCTACGGTTGTCTGTTGGGGTGCAATGTCCTTTCTGCATTTCTGGTGGATAGGGGTTTTAAATTTATATTGGCTGATTAAATAGTTTTGATGCCCGTCAGCACTTGGTTGAATGGAGCTCAGATTTTGCTGCTGATCGAGGTGCTCCAGTATTACCTGGTCTGCCCGCAAGCTACGAGGGAAACCCGATATCGCCTGAAACGGCAGTTCTGGTATTAAAGTCCTAAAGATATCTCACTCTGAATGTTGAGGCAAACTGTTGTTTAATTTTGAGACCCGTTGCCTAATTTCATCCCCCCATATATGGAAGGGATGAGGCTTTGTGAAGCAGTCTCACAGAGAATGGGTGCTCAACAGAAAAGGCGGACTGAAGTCCCTTATTCTGAGCCCATTGTAGCCATAATAACCGCATATCTCGCAAGCGTAAACATAAGAGAGACTCTCAGGGTTCAGAAAGGGTTCAACTTCAGATAAATATACTTTAGCATAGAGTACAGAGAGGCTATGGCTCCCTGTGCCCGAACGAACAGGTCCCGGATGTGCTTGCGAAAGGTTAAACTTTTATCTAGTGTCACTCCCGGGTAGATGATGAATTCCTCCAACCGTTTATGAAACGCAGGATCGTCCGAAGTAGCCGGACCAATAATAAAAATGCATTTTACTTTAAAAGGTGATGCGAATGCCCAGTTTTATCACGCATTTCTCCGCTGGAATTCGAAGCGCAAACATCTCGAGGATGACAAGAAAGAAGAAGATTTCACTACAGGAAGGGCAGACTGAAGCAACTGGGTAACCAGAAGCGGCACGCCACCTAACCGCGACGATGCAGCCGCAGTGTCAACCTGTCACCGCAGCGCCACCTGCATTGACTACCAAGCCAGGCATCCCAGCAGCAACCGCAGAGCCTTCTCCAGCTAGGGACTCTGTTCATGCACCGGCTGAACTACCGCTACAGATCCGCCACTCCAATGGTCGCCACGACGTGGTCGTATTTGGGAACCCGAGGAACCTGCCATCACGATTTGTGCTGTTGGCGCCCAGCAAAAGTGGCATTCTGCTCTCAGACCCTCCCGCACCACTTTGTCCAGGACCCACGCCGCTCGTACGTCTACACTTTGGCACAGTGTCGGACGCGGAAGCGGCCTTGCTGTCAAGTTTACCCCTGCTTGGGCAAAGCTTACGCATTGAGGCCAGCAGAGGTGAAAGACTGGCGCCATGCCGACGCTGCTACCGTTAAGGCTACTTCGCCGACGCCTACTCTGTAGCTCCCAGATGTCACTACTGTGGTCCATACACACTCACCGCCGCCTGCATAGGGTACTACCTACGCCATCGCCAATGATTCTGTGCAACTTGCAAGGGAACGGTGGACTTCACCTGCCAGAACAAGTGCCCTCTGCAGCCACGGAGCAAGCCCTCAGCGACGCCACTGCTGTCACCGACGCAGCCTCTTACATCTGCCATGCAAACTCCTACGCCACCAAAGTAGATATCCACGCCGCAGTTCACACAGAAGAACCAGACGCCTCCGCAATCACAAGCCACCGAAGCTGCCATTCTGCAGAAGCTGGAAGATATGCGGGCAAAGCTACTCAACTTCACTACCAAACTCGCCGAACTGGAGGGAGCACTGGCTGAGGTTTAGCCTGACAGCGAAACCGTTCTCTTCAATATCAAATTAATTTCATGCTTACCAAGCAAGATTAAAACTTCCGGATTTCTTCCACGACCAGTTTCTCTCCGTCTGAAGGCTTGTCAGAACACAGATAGCAGCCCTTCAGACGAGACTTTATGACCAACTGCCGACACAAGAACAGCAAGATCTGACTGATTGGGGCACACAGGGGAAGCTCCAGCGCATCACAATCGTGGGCGTCGGAGACCCTAATAGTCTACACCTTACTCCTATTTATCCCAAAACCCAATACTTCCTTTACTTCCCCACTCAGAATTCTCAAGTGCGTAAGGAGGATCATGCTTGCATCCTGGCACCTCTCTTTCACCTAGCTTAGGTCGCTGTGGCCAGCCAATATATCCATACCACGAATACGCAGGTGCAAATACTACCCCAAATTTACCCCTAATTTTCTTTTCTTCTTCTTAGTTTTTCCTTCCAGTGGAGGAGCTTTTTAGTGCTATGATCACCTACTGGCGAGACCCACACTCTGTTTCCGAATTCCTATTGGGACTGGGGTTAGCATGTAGCTGTTTTTCTCCTGCACTCGAAAAAAACAGCTCTATAAGAACCATGAATAAGGCTAGGATAGAGGGCAGAAACCTATCCTATGGAACTGAACATCACATGGTTAAAATCCCACAAAGTCCTAGTAAACTATCCTCTCTTATTTTTAATCCCAAAAATACAAATATACATTGGCTAACAGATATGTAAAAAGCATTTGACATTTAAGCTTATGGAAGACGGAAATAGTAATTTATAATAAACAATGAAAGTAGGTTTTTACGGATGAGTCGAGGGATAGCTGAGACTGGAATTTCAAAAATAATCAACATACAACTTTAAATTATTGTAATGCATAATGTTTTACTTCATAAATTGTAGAATTTTATTATTTTTAATAAACGTATAGAATGTTAAAGTTGTTAAGCTCATTTAGGATGTAGGAACAGTTGATAGACGAAATGTAAATGTTTAAATAAGATCAGATAATTTGCAAGTAAGAAGCAGGATTTGTAATGAAATGTCTATTGCTACTGCACAGCCTTTTCATATGGCTAAACCTTTTTATCATTCATAGTATTTCTGCCCTGAATTTTATTTTGGAAGCAATATTTCCTAACACATTATTAATGTGTTTCTTATAAAACGTATAATAAACGCAGTAAAAGAATACCAAACATAAATATAGATATTAATTGTGAGCTTCTCATTTTTGTTTTTAATTTAAATGCCTTTCTGAAACTCCACATCTGTCTCATTTCCTCATTTCTAATATTTCTCACAATCTCATAACCTTCTGTATCCACTATAACTTCACATAATGCCTTACAAATTATAATGTTCATATAAAATACTATTAAGTTTTGAATCATTTATATGCAATCAGTGAGCAGTGTTTACCTCAAGGTGCATATTTTCTTTATCCGCTCCGAAGTCGGATCCCTGTTGGTGTATATCTCAGGAAGGGCTGCACGAAGAGTGTAATACATGTCAATACTGGCCTTGGCCCTCTCCAGGCTATTCTTGCACCACACGAAGGTTCGTATATATTTGGCTTCATCTAGAGAAACAGAATCTGATGTGTTACACCCACAATAAATTCTCTACCCACTCTTCCACAAAGTATTATTTCAAAAGCTTCTATCTGCTTTATATTAATAGAGATAAACATTTGCAGAAATATACTCAACTCATTTAATGTATTTACAGTATATTTCACTCAATTTCAGATATTGAATTATTCAGAGTGCATGAAAATTTCCTGAGAAGATGCAGAGAAGGACAACATTCCAACATATGTTATGATAAGGTAATTGTAATTGTAACTGTAATTGTAATATGAGAAAGTGAGGCGGTTGCGGGGTGTTTCGGCGGGAGTCCGGGTAGCAGCGGTCGACACGCGAGCAGCCGTGAGGTGGCAGCAGTGTCAAAGAAAAGCACTGTAGTTGCGTTACGATTTCATTATAGGTACAAGAGAGATAGTGGAGGCTAAAAGGTGATAAAATCTTTGTAAAACGGGTCGCCATATTTTGGCATTCAAATTCCACTCTTTGCACGACCACCAGAAATAAAATGGCGACTAAACACTTCAAACATGTAAATAGTGTGTGAAAACATAAACCAATAACAATGAATATCCTGAAAATAGTTAAGGACGCAAACAATTTCACTGGATAAAAATTGAGTGTTTTATCTTACCGACATTTTATGTGTCGTAATTGTTTTTGCTATCTCTTATGATTTACCGTTAAACAAAGGTACACAGACCTTATTCTGAAGGCTATCCGTCCATTTTGAGAAAACACAAAATCATGAAACAGTTATGGTAGTTTTGGGATTGGAGAATTTTCTTGAAAAGAATCTGAAGGTGGCATCATTGGAAAATGTTCGACTTAAATGCACAGTTTAGTACTTATCCTATATTTCACACACTATTTTATAATGTTTGTTTTTTAGCCCGGGATCTCAACATTGTATTTCCGGTGGAATCTGTACATCGAATCCTTGAGTCGGTAACAGTTCATCCTTGAAACCCGCGCAGAGTGCAAACAGTATCATACAGGAGTCGTCTAGAAGTAGGATATACAATTTTTTGCAGTACGATGTAGAAAGTATGTATTGCATATATACGCGTACATTTCTGCGATTTTTACTGCCTGCTTCGGCAGATAGGTTTACAGCGGCCTAACCTACGCATAGGCAGGCAGTTTTTCTCAATACTGGGCAGGTCAAGAAAAACCTCTCTTAAACTATCTGACAGCAGGAGCGAATGTAATGAGGTGGAATTAGGAAGGCATTTTCTCGCATTCTTGACTGCTGTTAAAGAGGTAAGCGTTATTTTATGCAAGCCATCCTAATGCTTATTACTGTTAGATTTAAGTTCTTTTTACATAATTACATGCAACAAATTTCTAGGAAATAATAAAACGTCGCCGCTTTGGAACTGCTCGGAAGGTTTTATTCGAATTACTTCAAACATTACGTTGAAGAATATCTTTCGACATTTTTAAAATAGTTTGAGTTGTTTGCAAACATTTACAGCTTTACAAGTTGATGTGGTGTATTACTATTATTATTATTATCATCATCATCATCATCATCACCACCACCATCAGTCTTATATCCTCCTGCTCACAAATTTTCAAAATTTATTCTTTTAAAGTGCACAAGTGACCTCAAGGTATTTGATTGCCTCCTAATTATTCATTTCGCCAATTTTTACGCCTTTAATTGTTGCCTTAGGACGCTGCGCTGCGGGTTTAATAATGGGCCCTTCCATAAAAAATGAATTACCTTTTGATCTCCGTCACCTCAAAGATAACGTCTAAACCAGTTGAAATATAAACGTGTAAGAATATAAAAACTGTAAATGTTCGGAGCGTTTACGTTACAAGAAACTTAAAACATCTAAAGATGTCTCAAAAATGCAAAAATCTCAAAAAAAACCCACATAGTGTGGGAATCAAGAACAAAATTTGGTGTTGTAGAAGGTTAAACATTGAAAATTGTGAAAAATTAATTAAAAATATCGAAAATACTTTCAAAAAGTATTAATAAGGAAATCATTCGTGCTACTAAACAGTTTCTACAAAATATTATGCCGTACATTAAGCTAGGATGAAAGCATAATAGGAATGTTTGCACTTCGCAAACTCCTAATGTATCTCCAAAATACTCATTGTTTTATTCGAGGTATGGGTCCAGCAAGGTCCCAAGTCCTGTAGGAATACCACAACAACTAGTAGGTTCGGACTGCCACTTAATATGGAAGAGAGTGTTGGAGAACATAAATTACTGTCTCCACTCACGCCAGGACGAGACCTCGTGCGTATACCCTAAGCAAGCAGGCGTAGGCAGAAGTGGATAGAAAACTGCACCCCTCTAATTGTATGCAGTAAAGTAACTTACCAATGTTCTTGGGAAGGTGTGGCTGGGTATCAACCCAGTCCTTTAATGTATGATAGGCTTCTTCTCTCCTCTTTTCGTCACAGCCAAACATAAGCCATATTTTCTCTGCAACTTCTTCAGTGGGCTCCGGTAGAACCCTCAATCCTTCAGAGAAACATACTACATTATATCTGTGTTGCATTAAGGCCTACGTACCTATACACCTTACACTATAACCAAACTTTATCCGTTATTTAGAACAAAAACGCTCATTTTAACATAAAGTGGGCTATATTTGGAGATCCATGTGTGAATGTTTTCATTAAAGAATGAGTGAACCGACTGATATGACTATGTGAACAGATGAATGAAAAATTGCAGTAACATTTTCATTCTTGAAAGTTAATTTATATAAAGTCCACACACATTGAACAAGTTTCGTGATATTACACGATAATTAACATCGAACTGCAATGGAAGTCTTCTTAAAAGTACGATGTCCCCAGAAAATACCTAGTCGTCTCCACTTCAAAAAACTAAATTTGTTAAATTCGCAAGACTTTCCCTAACCACTGTTCTACACACTATTCTTACAAAAACTTATTATTCTACTCCTATTTCTTATTAATCCAAAATAAACGTTTATAGAAATGGCTTCATTGCATATTTCTTGTAGGTATAAGAAGAACAAAGCAGAATGAAGCGATAGTCAGATTTTTAAAACAATTCCGATGTGATACATCCACATGACCTTCTCTACCCTCTATCGTTTATTACTGCGTATACAAATTATGCTTACTAAAGCTTATTTTTCCATCTGCTTTATTTTAATCCAAACAAACGTTTGCATAATAGCTACATTACAACTTTCGTTACAGATACAAAGGGAACAGCGACAATCAAATGTTTAACAATGTACGCTATAAATGCCGGCCTTAAATTCCATACTGTTTCCATGCAATCGCGAGAAACAACTGGGTGCTAAAAGGACTTTAAGAAGTGAAAAATTCACAACTTTAATAAGGATATCTCTGAAACGGCCCATGCTACAAAAGACTTATTTTAAATAAATTATGTGTTTCAAATACATCTTCACTTTTTGTGCTTAACCTTTACCACCTATACAGTGTGATCCATTTATAAATCTGAACCACTTTAATGGGCCATAACTCTTAAACCAATAATAGGACACATGTACAAGTTTAGGAGAATATAATGGACAATTGGGAGACTACATTGCTTATTGTAACTCAGAGAAAATGTTGGAAATGTCCTCTGCTGGCATCCATACATATCTGCGCTCGTTCCATCATATTCTGTGGCGTTCTACGAAGAGTATCCTCACCAATGTTGCTTATTTTGTCACCAATTGATTCATGGAGTTCAGCATTGTCCGAGGTATATTCTTATACACACTATTTTTAAGATACCCCCATAAGAAAAAGTCCGATGAAATTAGGTCAGGTGATCTGGAGGGGCACAGACATTTTGAGATTATTCGATTACGAAAGGAACTAGTTAAAGTTGCATGTAGGCGTTAGGTGTATGGCACGTTGCTCCATCTTGCTGGAAATAACCTTCTGTCAATTCGATATCATCCAGGTGCTCCAAAAATGTATTGAAGATTCCCGTATAAACCACAGTGTCTAGTCGCATCAAAGAAAATGGGGCCAACAATCCTGGAAGCTGACACCGCGCACCATAATCCAACCTTTTCATCATGCAGTGGCGTTTCGTGAATGATATGGGGGTTTACAGCAGCCCAGTATCTGCCGTCTTGTGTGTTGATGTAGCCTGACATGAAACCATGCCTCATCTGTAAACCACGTTATAGAGAGAATGTCTGCTCGTGGAACCATTGACAATAATGCATTCGTTTTTCATGATCTGCTTCTTTCAATTGTTGCACTCTGTATGGTCGCAATCCCGATTTCTTCGCAGCTTTTGGACGTATGCCATATGCTTAGCCTGTCTCCTGGCTCAATTGACGCAACGATTTCTTTGGAGATTTCACTAAGCGTCTTTGAAAATTACCAACAGACTCTGCATTCAATGATGGTCTATGTTTTCCACTCTCACTGACGAGTACACCAGTTGTCTCCAGCTTTCTTATTAGAGATAAAGTGATTGTCTTTGTTGGAACATCGCACACATTGAATTCTCCTTGAAATTGCGTTGCTATCAATGAATTTGTCTTCCAATACGTTTTCACAATAAAACTACGTTCTCGAAGTTAGTACTGCATGTTTCTGTTATGACTGCAAACTAAAGACTGTCCCGGTGGTCCCATGTCGTAGATTTACGGCACGTAAAAGAATCTCAAGCCTGATAAAGAGGCCTCAGCAAAATTACCGGTCTTTTACGCCCTACATAGAATGGGACGCTAAGGACCACAGTAGTTAAAATAAAACTCAATTTAATTTTTTATTCTGTCAACAATGCTCGTAATTGCCATCGAAATAAAAATACAGTCAACACATGGCAATGGTACTGATTCTCCCAGAGCCACTTATATCATAAAAACAAATTTGCATTTCTAAGAGCTTTCAGAGGGAAATTATGGTCCATTAAAGAAGCTTAGGTTTATATGGATCGCACTGTACAAGATTATACAAAATTCCTTCCGAATGAAAAGGACTTCACACGCTATTACCAAAGAATTCAAAATACGCATTTTATTTGTCATGTAAAGATTTTGCATATATATCATTTTAATGAAAAACGGTAGAGCCATTTTTATAAAATAAAAATTTTCGAAAAATGTTCCATGTAAAGGGTACTTTGAGGGTGGTATTTTGTTTAAAATCTCCGTATCGCATCTTTGGAAGATATTAAACTTAAATACCAGGTTTGGTATTTATCCGACTTTTCGTTTTTGAGCTGTGGTGTTCACAGACAGACAGACGCACAGACATACACAAGGACCTGCTTTCAAAAAATGCGTTATTTGGATTCAGGAGGCCGCAAATTTTTTCAGCGAAATCTCGATCCGAATTTTTGGGTGGAATGCAATAATTCCCCTACTTAGTAAAGAAAGTAAAAACAGGTAGCTTGTATGGCTTTGAATTTCTATGCTCTTTTGCATTACGAGAAAAATTTTATGTGATACATTCACATGACTTTCTCTACCCTCTATCATTATTAGAGGGTAGAGCAAATTTTCTTACTAAAGTTTATTTTTCTATCTACTACTTTTAATTCAAATAAGCCTTTGTAAAATAGCTGCATTACAAATTTCGTTATAAATACAAAGAGAACAGCGATAGGCATATGTTTAAGAACTGCACGCTATATGCTGGCCTTAAAATTCCATACTGTTTCCAAGCAATCGTGAGAAACAACTGAAAATCGATGGGACTTAGAAAAGAATGACAAGTATTGAACTATTCGAACCTTTACAACGAATCTCTCAGAAACGCCTTATGCCACAAAAAGTTATTTTAAGTAAATTGTGTGTTTTAAGGAGATCTACATATTTTGTGTGGTACGTTTTCGTCTATCGCTTAACGTTTACAAGTTATACAAGGTTATACAAAATTCCTTTCGAATGAAGAGGACTTCCTAGGCGATTCGCGGAAAATTAAGACATACATTTTATTTGTCATGTAAACCTCTTTCATACAGGAATGGTATTTTAATCAAAATCGTTAGTGCCATTTTTTAGAAAATCAAAATTTTCGAAAAAGTTCCATGTGAAGTGTAGTTGGGAGGGGGGATTTTCTTGAAAATACCAAGTTTAATATTTATCCGACTTTTCGTTTTTGAGTTGTACTGTTCACAGTCAGACACACACACACACACACACACACGGACATGTTTTCAAAAATGCTTCATTTGTATTCAGGGCGCTTCAAAATATGTATTTCCCGGAAATCTCGGTATTAAAATTGTGGATGGAATGCCTACTTCCCTTACTTACTATACGTAGTATAGAAATTAAAAAGAGAATAGTATGTTATTACTTGAAAAAATTGTATTTAAACATTAAAAACGGAAATGGTTAAAGCCTCATAAAATTTAAACTTAAACTGTATACTTGAACGATATATTTTTTGCAGATAGATTTTGTCTATCCTTTGGGGTTTACATATTAAACAAAAGTAATTAATAATGAAGAGAGCTTCACAAAGTACTCGTAGAAAATTTTAGATATACATTTTATTTGTCATGTAAATATTTTAAAAACACATTTTAACAAAATTTTAGGAAAACTCAAAAAACAAAACATTTTTGCATGTAAAGGGTAGTTTAGGGCGAAAGGTTTTCGTGAAAATGTATGCATCTTATCCCTGGCAGATACCAAACTTAAATAACAAGTTTAATATCTTTCCGACATTTCGTTTTGGAGTTATACTGTTCACAGACACGCAGGAATATTTCTTTTGAAAAGACTTTCTTTTTATTCAGGAATCTCAAAACGTGTATGATACAGAATTCTTGGATGGAATGCAATACTTCCTCTGCATACAAATCGTAGATAAAAATTCAAGCAGCCATGTTAATGACGAAAAAATTCTCCTTTCTAATATGTAGACGTAACAAGTCATAATGCAGTTTACTTTTCCTGGTCTTATTTCAGAATTTCCATTTCGTTGCCTTTGAAAATTGCAATGATTTTTTTCAGTTTTTTTCGCGTTTACTGTGAAGCAGTATTTCATTGCACATAATATAATTTAGATTCTGAGTGAGACTAACTGCGGATTTCCGTGACTTTGGAAGGGCTCAAGCTTTTGGACACTCTTGGCGCGGTCTCCATCCGCTACACAAAGGAGAAGCCAAGCTCTGCATAGCGTCATACTGGCTGGATTCGAGTCTAAATGTAAAACTCGTAGCTCGTGGGTAAACATTGGTATAAATTGAGGAGAAACGTGAAGCTCGTTCTCTAGTATTTTGTTGACTTCCGCAAGTATACATATATCCATCCACGCTCCCACGAGCACGTGTTCAAGATGTGAGCATGATATATTAAAGATACTAATATTCCGGGAGCATTTAAATACTTGAATCCCAGTGATAATTGGGAGCAAATTTTGTTTTTACCGAGTGAACGGGGAAATAAATTTACGCCACTATTGCCGTAAAGCCTTCTGTTAGCCTTTGCTCCGAGAACTTTCTTGCCTGTAAAGTGAGTCATCAATAAACTCTGAATCAACGCAAATCGTAGTCTTCATTCCAACGTGGTAAGCCTAGTTACCTTGCAGTAGAGTTACTCATTGGGAATTTGAGCGAGACAGCCTCAACTGGTTGCAAAATTCTTCTACATTCATTTAGAAATATTATTTTACTCTCTTTACTACTTAGTAGTAGAGGATATATTTCATTTCACCCAAAAATTCGATATCGAAATTTCACTGTAAATACACACACAACAATATACAAGATTATGTGTCACAACAATCACACAACAGTATACAAGATTATGTGTCACAACAGTCCCAGAACAATATACAAGATTATGTGTCACAACAGTCACAGAACTATATACAAGATTATGTGACACAACAGTCACGGAATTTGGCTTTAAAAGATCTGTAGCATTTCTCACAATGGAGAGAGACACACCTGCTTAAGGCTCATTTCTGTAGAAGTTTTTGAGGCAATGGATGCAACTTACCAGCAATTTTATTTAGTTTAGCCTCAGTTAAAGGTACGATCCGTTGAATAGAAAAGCACTTTTAGAAAAGGGTCCTTGTGTGTTTAATTGTGATCAGCATAAAAGAAAAAGTAGGTTATACACCAAACCTGGTATTTAACTTCAGTATCATCCAAGGATGTGATAGGAAAATTTTTCAGAAAATCTTCCTATTCCAAACTATCCATTACTCGAAGAATTTGTGGTTATTTTTTATTTTCTCAAAACTGGCCTTGGAAATTTTGATTAAAATACCACATGTCTAAGATATTTTCATGCAAAATTCATATGTTTAATTTTCTACGAAGAGCCTGTGGTCTTCTTCATTATGAATGACTTTTGTAAATTGTAAGAGACAGGCAAAATCTTACTACTCTACACAAAGATGTAGAACTCGTTAAAACATCCAATCTATGTGAAATAAAATCTTTTGTGACGTAAATAATTTCATAGACATTCTTTGTTATTGGTTTTGATTATACTGTTTTTAAATGTGAAGTCGCTATTCGTTTTTTCTCGTGGTCATGCAAAGAGCATGAAATTTCAAAGACTTCACGTACCCCCACTTGGTGAAAATCTGACAAACCTTTAGCCTACTATATTCTTTTTATACTTATAACGAAATGTGTAATTTAAAGTTTATCTCTATTAACGAAAACTGAATAGAAGACTAAACCTTTTTGTACGTAAAAGAAAATTGAGGTAAGAAAGTTATGTGATACAACATGTCATATTTTATTTAATATTACTTGCGGTTATGGATAAAATCGGTTTTGATCTCGCGGATGAAAAACAAAACGTCAAAGACAGGAATCATCAGTCCTTACGTAACTTCCTCATTAATGCCCAGGATTTTACTACTTCACAAGTATGTTTTTCCATGTGTACTAGCGAACATAAAAATTGGCCCATAATTGAACGCAACTGATCACGTTGATAATAACAAATTTAGCCCCACGCTCTTCCAGCGTGGGCTGCTCTGTACCTCAAGAATAATTTCTAGCTGCTGGATTGGCAGGATACTTCTGCTCTTCCAAAATATGGCCGAACTGCCCAAGGCTAACATTATACGTTATACATTCCCACTGGCGGAGTAACGTTAAAACAATGCTTCGTTGAATTTAGGCGCAAACATTAAAAAACGTATAATAAAAACGTATAAATAAACACCAAACCTTTTGTCCTCTCCATATAGCTGATGAACGCTTTCATTTAAATGTTGTAACTGTCGTTCAGTTTTATGACACATACAATTCTTCACACCTTCCTCTAGAAAGCCGAATTACGTCGTATTAGTCTAGCGACTCTTTTTGTACAGTTGTGGCGAAAGTCTTTCATAGAGACGGTATCCAAACCACCCCTTTATTTCACCTATATTATATCGCTCACTGGTTCGTTTTTGTGTCTCTGAATTGTTTTTCAGGCCACTCGCATAAAGAATTGATACCAGCTGAGTGGGGTCAAGGGTTGCAAACTTTGCGGAGGGAAAAATACTATTGGGTCTAGGGGAATGGGGGACTTTTTATGCACGTTATGGTACATCCAAGTGTTATTAGCGTCGTTCTCCGTGGTGTAGTGGTTACCATGCTAGCCTCTAGTTCCCGAGGGTGCGGGTCCAAACCCGGCGGAAGGTGATGGACTTTTTTTGCGTAAAAATTCTTAACATGCCTTCCTTCGGGAGGGAAGTAAAGCCAGTGGTACCGTGTCGTAGATTTACGGCACGTAAAAGAACCTCAAGCCTGATAAGGAGGCCGCTGAGCAAAATTGTCGGTATTTACCTCAGAATATCGATGCTCTAATGAAAAAGTGTCACTTGTTACATTCACATGACATTCTCTACCCATTATAATTTTATTTCTATACCTCTTCTGCAAACTACTTCACGAGAGCTTATTATTTTTATCTGCTATATTTTATTCCAAATGTTTCCAGAAATAGTATCATTGCACTTTCTTTATGGGTACAATGGACAGGAGTCTGCAGAAGTAGTCAAATATTTAGAAACGGGTTATTATATGTTGACTTTGGAAATCCATACTTTTTGCATCACATTGAGAAACAATGAATGTTGACCAAGTACTACTGCAAATTCCAAACTGATAACAATGAATATTTCCAAAATCCTTAATGCCACAAGAATTATTGGGTTGTCTCATTAGTTCGTTCGTTTTGCTCACAAGTTCCATCTATAGCGCCTGAAAACCCTGAACCCTCTGTACACTCAAATTATCCTAGTTGCCTAACCACCCCTACTTAGAGAACTACCAGACTCACTATGGAATATGTCGGTGTGTATTTGTAACTAACGTTGGATAGAACGGCGTGAACTTTGTGTTTACAAACTATGGAAAGCAAAAATGAAAATTTCTGACATCCTATGCTGTTTTACTACCGTAAGGGTAAAACCGCCTCACAATACCAACAGAAAATTTGTGCTTCCGTCAGGGAAGATGCAGTAACGAAGCGACTATGTCAAAAGTGGTTTAATCGATTTTGAACTAGGAATTTCTCCCTAAAAGACAAACCTCGGTCTGGACGGCCAATAGTTGCGGACTTGGAAATAATTCATGAAACGATAGTCAACAATCCACGAATTACAACTCGTGTATTGGCACTGGAGCTAAATTTAGTTCGTGCCACTGTAGCAGGAACTTGGCAATATATTGTCGACAGTAATGGTGTATACTGTAGAAAATAAATAGTTTGTTTACAAAACATAACTGCCGTAGTTATTTATCTTTTGTACTACCTTATGCTTAAAGTTTGTAAACGGAAAGTTTGGCAACTACGCTGTCGAAGCTATGCTACTCGTGAGGGTGTTCCCAGGTTCGTGGCGATTGAAACGTAACGAAAAGCGAACGAACTTATGAGACAACCCTATATTTCACATAAATGTGTCCTGACGAGTTCCATGTTTTTGGGGTAACTTTTCGTCTTGTATGGTTTACCAGTTATACAGAATTACAGAAAATTCATTTAAAGCAAAGACGCCTTCAAGGACTATTCGTAGAAAATCAAAATGTGCATTTTATCATCCTTACAAATATCTTAAACCTACAGTATTTTTGGTAAAAATTTAAGGAAAACGTAAGATTTTCCATGTAAGGGGTAGTTTGTGATGCGAGATTCTGTTGAAAATCCTCATGTAGTTTGCTTGGAAGATGCTAAAACTGAATACAAAGTTTGATATTAATTCGACTTTTCTTTTTTTCCCCCATAGACAGAAAGACATGCACGGAAGCAGATATCCACAGAAATACACTTGCACACACAAATAATTTTTCCTAAGATTAGATTTTTGGATTCGGGGACCACAAAACACGACTTTAAGGTGAAATTTCGATGTTGAAATTTTTGGTGGAGAACAATACATATTTTCTGTACCTACTATAAGTAGATGCTAGAAGAAGGTAATGTATCAATTTTTCAGGACTGTTCCAAATTTATTAATCAAATTTGAATGTAGTTTATGCAAACAGACGCACATATCGATAACAAAAACCGATCGATACTGAACTAGAAGGAACATGCATAAAATCTAAAACAAGTAGTTATACGGTGTGTTTTTTAAACTTAATGGCCTCGAGTACAATTTTCTTGCAGCACACTCAATAAACACCGTCACTTCACAAAACTAAAGCCCTACCTCAAGTGAAAACTTACTCTTTGGATACATTGCTTAAGGTAATCGCTGCCACACTCAACAAGCACCACAAGACGTCTGAGATAACAGTAAGGCAGGCAGGAAACGTTAGCACGCACAGCGCTTCACCAGGCAATTACATATAATAAGGATTTTTACGGCTCTTCCAAGGTCACGCCGGAGTGAAAGTCCACCTCTTTACAACTGTATACACACCTCTTGCATCAAAATCTGATACTACATCTATGGCACACTCACACAAATTCTTTAACATTAGAAGTTCCCATTGCTACCTTATAACAACACTCATTTGCAATTTACCGGATGACTGACTTGTTTCCAATATTGTTTATCTGTTAAAAAATACCTTAATGATCCTTTCTGCCTCTTTTTGGGGGTAAAAGCTTATCTTGGCTACAGTCATACTTAAAACGCCTAAAACGGCCCTTCAACTGCATTTCATTTGATTTCATTTCAAATGGGGATTCTTGAGACCCTTAAATATCAAGTTCTACTAAAATATATAACAAGCTTTTGGCTTATTTTGAAAGTGTTAGTGTTATAGATGCCCACAAAATAAAAAAAAATAAACAAATTATTAGCACTGCTATTAGAATCAAGTCTGAAGTCCCTAATTTATCCATAGTCGTGTGTTTCTGATGCAAGCAGCTGAATATTTCAGAAATTTTGGAAGGTTTGCTAGCCGAAAGTAAAATACAGTGTCATCAAATATATGTAACTGCAATTTGATTGCGGGTGTGTTATATCAGTTGCTTTATTTAATTTTATTGTCATTAGAGGTAAAGTAAATCACAATGCAATCCTGTATAACAGTAATCATGTATTTGTGGGTCATAATCACATACTATGTATGTGGTGTAATGGTCAAGATTGTCACCTGTAGCATGTTTAACTGCGTTTCGATAACAATCTTATTTTCCATCTGCTATTTTGTCGATGGCCTTAATTATTACACTTTCCATTTAACATTTCTTGCGATGCTTGAGAAAGTCACAACTGTTGAACTATAGACCAGTATCATTACTAACTGCTTTCTGTAAAGTATTTGAAAAACGTATGCTAAAACGAATGTGTCACAAAGTAATTAAAAATAATATTTTAGCAAAGGAACAGTTTGGATTTAGGAAAAACATGTCAACCAATGATGCCACTTTCAACTTAACGAATGAAATTTTGAAATCACTTGATAGTAAATTTAACACGCTAGGAATATTCTGTGATCTATCAAAAGCATTTGACTGTGTCAATCATAACATACTCTTATCAAAATTATCATATTATGGCATTAAGAATTAAACATATCAATGGATTGCATTTTACCTATCAGACAGGCATCAAAAGGTCATAATAAATTCTGAGATAATTCCAAAACATATTCCAAATGGTCAGAAATAAAGCATGGTGTTCCACAAGGTTCGATTTTGGGTCCATTATTTCTAATATATGTCAACGACCTCCCCAGAGTTATAAATTAACATGCTCACCCAGTTCTTTGCAGATGATATAAGTATTATAATTAAAGAACACAACTCAGTCGCCTCTCAGAGTTAACCAACAGTATTTTCAGTGTGCTAAATAATTGGTTTGATAATAACAAAATTCATATAAACTTTTAGAAAACTAGGTATATCAATTTTCGCACAAAAATAAAAGTATTGCAAACATAAGAATTGAACATGAAGGCAATGAAGTTACTGAAATTTGTAACACAAAATTTCTTGGTCTTCTTATAAATCATAATATGAATTAAAAAGACCATATTGACTACATCCTACCGAAACTAAGCTCTGCATGTTTTGCAATTAGATCATTAATTCATTTTACAAATTAAAATATCATACAAACAGTATGTTATGTTTATTTTCATTCAATTATGACTTATGGAATAACATTTTGGTGAAATACAGTAGACGCAAAAAAATATTCCTTTGGCAAGAAAAGGTAATAAGAATAATGGCAGGTGTAAAGCAAACAACTCATTGTAAACCACTATTCAAAACATTTGGAATTTTACCATTAGTTTGTGAGTATATTTTAGCTGTACTTTTAACCAGTTGTCCATCCAGAAGTGTTCATAAAAATTCAGACATATACATTAAACAAACCAGAAATGGGCAGGACTTACACAGGCCAAGCAATAACCTACAAGTATTCCAAAAAGGGGCTTACTACAATGGTTATTTAATTCACTTCCATCATATATTAAGGAACTGAAAATTAATAAAAATAAATTCAAGTTAGCATTGAAAAGATATCTCATCACTCACACCTTCTATACAGAGGAGGATTTATTTCATTCAAAAAAACAACTGACTATAAAATGTTACTGAATTTTATAAATACGTTAAGTATAAATAATATTTTTTTAAAATTTTTAGCTCTAACGTACTCTACATAAGAACTACAATTTATTTACATACAAGTATATAATGTAATTATGTATTTATGATGTAATCTACATCCTAGGGTAGACTGGCTTTCTGTAAGCTAGTCTAGCTCACTATAGAGCCTACACATTGTCACGTCACGTCACGTCACGTCACGTCACGTTACGTTACGTTACGTTACGTTACGTTACGTTACGTTACGTTACGTTACGTTACGTGCTCAGGCATATCAGGAGTGTCCGAGCACTACCAAGATATAATGTAATGCCACCGTTAAAAGTAAATAAAGCATCAAGGAACCTCCTAGATTAAAAAAATTCTATCACACAACGCAGTAGTAAAATTGCACACGGCTGGATGCTCTTAAAAAACGTACCCTCACCAAAATCTTTTATAGCATTGTTAGATATTCATCAAGGTTATGCGAATTATTCGAAACCCAGTAAATGTTTAAAAGCATTACGATTCGCATGCATCACGGCTATTCCGCCATAAGAATATACAGGTAGACAAAAGAAGATCGCGTCACTTTTCGTAGATTTGTTCCAACCACACTTTACATGTCTTTCCTGGATGTTAAGGCGTTTTGTGAACCGAGAATTAATTACTACTGAAATGAGCATCCTTTTTCTCACACTTTTAACACGCAACCCATTCTTTCTTCGCCCGTACAGTTGGCGTATGCAGACCGGTGTTTGCCCATCTCGGTCCCATTTTCCATTTTTTAATTCTAAATCGGTCCGGTATCCCAGGAAGGGGACAGCCCAGCGGTGCTCAAGTACAAGCAGGAAAGGGGAGGGTGAAATCATTTCCTTCCACCCGCTGCGACAGAATGACGCATTTAGCGTGGTTACTGAGTTTCAGTGGCGGAACTGCGGAGTCATTCTTACGTACAGGAAATCAAGAGCTCACACATTCATATTTTACTCCTGATTAACCCACATGATGTTTCTGAGGATGACTCTTTGGCACGTTTTACAACGTCTTCAATATTTGTTGCAAAAGATGTAGCGTACAGTCTCAAAAGATAAACAATGTGATTGTCATTTATCTTGCTGCGAAACTCGCTTTTAATGTAGTTCATTTCTTAAAATGTTTGTTCCAGATACAAGTGGAGCCAAAGACTGTCATTCAACTAAATGCAAACAAACGTAATCTCGGACATTCAACGCAGGGCAAAGATTTAAACAATTCCCACCCTTATTTCTCAAAACATTTTATGGTCGTGGAATTCTGCGATGCAAGTAGTTGCATTTGTAGTTCGTGTGGATCCTCACTACAAGGAAACATCAAAGGAGTGAAAAATAATTGAATTTTGGTCTCAAATGTTTTAAGTCCTCAAATTGTGAAAAATGTGTGATAGTTGTATTTTTCCAGGAGAATAACGATTATTGAGAACGCGGAACGCAAGCTACGGTAATGGCATAAATCTGGAACTAACAGTTGCTCTTCCCACAATTACAATTGTGCCATAAATGTGTTCACGGCGTTTTGATTTGTACCCTGCAAGCGTACATTGAATTTGTTCAAATAATCAAATAGGTCTGTTAAAAACACCAGATCACACAACTATTCGTCTTGTGTCAATTCAGGAACTTCAACTCCTTAAAACAATAATATAAAAAACAGATATTATTTAAGACTGTCCAAAGAAACTACAAAATCGTATGAACATTGCAATTGTTAGCATTTAATTTGGTATGCATACTTTGTTTTTCATAAATTCTGCAATCACCTGTTGTTGAAAGAAGCATCTTAACATGGATTCCCTAGTACTACTTCTCCGTGCCATCCAACTCTGATTACTAAGCCTGTCTCTCGTTGCCTAGGTCACTAGTGGGGGGGGAGGAATAATATGTGTAGGGGAAGCGAACAAGTGCTGCAGGGTTGAGCAACCCTGGGACAGCCTATATCGGTCCCGTCTTCCAAAATATAAACAACCTAACTCCGTCCCGTCTTCCTCGGTCCTGTAGGAAACTAATCTCAATTTAGTTCATAATTCATAATATCCATTCCCATTTTAAAAGACTTATGACTTTTAGCAGACCTATAGTGACTGCAAAACGATATTGCAGTTTCATATTTCATCAAAACTTATTTTAACCGCATAGTCATATGTTATATAAAAATCTGATGTGTTACACTCACATGACTTTCTCTACTCTTGTAGAAACTATTTTTACAAATGCTTATTCTCCATATGCATCATGTTAATCGAGATGTTCATATTATTGCTAATTTTCCTGTAGGTGCAAGGGGAATATGGTAGGCTTTAAGCGATAGTCAAATTTTTTAAGAGCTGGTTGCTATGTGGGGCATTCCATTCTCTTTGTATGTCCAGGACATAAAAAAATGAATAACGAATTCCCATTTAAGAAAAAGGTATTGGAACATTTAAGGGAATAAAAAGCACTATCTCGAAAATGGTTCACTCAACAAAAAAAATGTATATGACATAAATTGTGTATTTTAACGCGATCTACATTTTTTGTGTAGTGAACTTTTGCCTATCTCTTATGGTTTACCAGTTATGCAAAAGTCGTTCACAATGAAGAATACTTTTGGAGAGATTCCCAAAAATTTGAGATATACATTTCATTTGCCATGAAAATATCTTAAACATATAATATTTCAATCAAAATCGTTAGAGCCATTTTTAAGAAAATTAAAATTTTCTAAAAATGTTCCATGTGAAGGGTAGTCTGGGGTGGGGGGATTTTCTTGAAAACCTTCATGTCGTATCTCTGGAAGATACTGAAGCTAAATATCAAGTTTGGTGTTTATCCGACTGTTCCTTTCTGTGTTATGCTGTTCACAGACACAGAGACACACCTGCACGGACATGTTTCCAAAAATGCCTTTTTTGGATTCAGGGGGCCTCAAAGCATATATTTCCGGTGAAATTTTTGTATCGAATTTTTGGGTGGAATACAATACTTCCCCTACTTACTATACGTAGAAGAGAAAGTAAAAATTTGCTCCATTAAATTGCATGTCACAATTTTTAAACTCCACACACAAAATATTTTAAACAATCGGTGTATTATTCAAAACATTCTGATGTGTTACACTCACATGACGTTCTCTTGTGCAAACTATTTCTACAAACGCTTATTCTCCATATATGGCGGCGCCGTGGCCGAGTGGTTAGACCGCTCGACTCCCACCGAGGCGGCCCGGGTTTGATCCCAGGGACCTGCATGTGGGATTTGTGGTGGACAAAGCGGCGTCTGGGCAGGTTCTCCGGTTTCCCCCGCCATTCATTCCACCAACTGCTCCATCATCTTTCCTTTCATCCGTTTCGACAACATTTCGTTTCATCTACTTCCTTCATCTGATCACCCATCCTGGATGTTCTGTCTGATCCATGAGTGTCTGCTCCTAAAGGGGCCTCTGACCCCAGGCACCCGCTTGTAAGTCCTGGGGGGTGTAAGTTCTACATAAGAGGTGGGTAAACAGATAATGAATGATGTTCATCTTATTGCTAATTTTCTTGTAGATGCAAGGGAAATTGCTAGGCTTTAAGCGATAGTCAAATATTTTAAGAGGTGGTTGCTGTGTGGAGTATTCCATTCTCTTTGAAATACCAGGACAAAAACTTGAGAAAAAGTATAAGTATTGGAAAATTAAGGGAATAACAAGCAATAACTCGAAAATGGTTCACCCAACAAAAAAACTGTATATGACATAAATTGTGTATTTTAACAGCTACATTTTTTGTGAAGTAAAATTTTGTCTATCTCTTGTGGTTTACCAGTTATGCAATAGTCGTTCACAATGAAGAATACTTTTGGAGACATTCCCAGAAAATTCGAGATATACATTTCATTTGTCATGAAAATATCTTAAACATGATATTTTAATCAAAATCGTTAGACCGATTTTTGAGAAAATTAAAATTTTCGAAAAATGTTCCACGTAAAGGGTAATCTGGGGCGGGGAGATTTTCTTGAAAACCTTCGTGTCGCATGTCATGTGAGTGTAACACATCAAGATTTGTTTTGAGTGGAATGGAATATTCCTTCTGCCTATCGTGCTAAGTGACTGAAAATCAAAAAGAAAAGAAGCATACTAACACCGGTGAGCTTTCTAAATGTAGCCTTCTTTGGTATTAATTAATAAATTCCACGTATAACGTGGAAAAGTTTTCATTATATTTTATTTTGTCAAAAAAGCTCTAACGATTATTATTAAATATCACATTAAATTCAAAACACTGAAATGAGGAATAAAATATATCTCATATATTGAATGAGACTGTATAATTTTCCTCATTTTAGTTGAATTATGTATAATTCCACATAACCGGGAAGCCACAAGAGAGAAAAACGATTGGTTCAAGAAAATTTAATAGCTCTTTAAAATACCTTTGTATAAATGTTTTTCCTAGTGTTAATAGTTTTTAAAATAGTCCATGTGATTGGGGTATGTCATCTCAAAACGAATTTGAGATCTCCTTGTAGTTTACTGGGAAAATGTGAGCTGGTTGGGGAATTTAACGTTTTAAAGTGTGATTATTTTCTCGTTTTCATCGCCAGAGCTTGTTACCACATTAACATTTAAATACTGTTTCGGAATGATATTATGTGACTACGTTCATATTGCTTAACGCGAAATCATTCCTAGGCAATACATACACTACATCCAAAAAAAGCTCTCGGAATTTCTTAACAACACAGAAACAAGTTACCTTTAAGTGACTTGCACATAATTTCCTTCGAAATATTTCCCTTCTGCAATGACATACTTCTGCCAACGCGTGTAAAGAGACTGGAAGCACTCCTGGAAGCCATTTTCATATACCTGTCGCAGTTATTTCTTTAGCGTTCGAAAACCTTCGCCCTTTCAGATGATATTTTAGATTTAAAGGTTTCTTTTCATTGCTGCTTCACCATAAACTACTTCTAGCATTGTCAATGTCTCTGACAAAACTTTGTTTTTTTTTTTTAATTTTTGTTATAGCCTGTTCATTGAATTACTATGGTTTTCCTTTTAATGTTTAGAGTATCAGTATTTTTTTAAAGTTCCCTTGTTTTACCCAATTTATGATTACTGTGTTTTACTGTCTTCGTTACCGCTTATTACCGCAAATACACAACACACAGACACAAACACTCATGCCCATGGCAGGAGTCGAACCCGCGACCCTCAGCTTGGCGGAGCGCCAGAGCTATACACTCCAGCGACCACGGCTACGAGGGCCGGCTATGTTTGAACTTTGCTGTATTGACGACATTATGAAATGCAATAAACGAACATACACAAGCAGCAAAAAACTAATTGCCACGGAAAGACAACAGTCGTTACTATGAAAATTAAAATGAAGTGTTGTCATGGACGTTGCCAACTAATAGTTAAAATAACCGTTTACTTTCGCATACATTAAAGAGAAAATAAACGCTTCCGGGAACTTCTAGGGTTATAACGGACACGTTTGAAAAATAATTGTCCTTCCACAGGTGCCGCGTGTAGCGTAAAGCTGGAAATGTGGAAATCAGTCCGAAAAATTCAATGCGGTAGTCGGGATTTGAACCACGAATTTTCAGCTTTCCGTTCCGTTTCTCCATCCAACGGAGTTAACATGGCAGCACGCCCGTACAACATTAAATTCCCCAGCCGACTCATATTTAGTTAGAATAACCGCACGGAGAGACGAAGATCCGTGGTTCAAATTCCGCTATGTTATTGAATTTTACTCACTGATTCTACGCATTTGAAGCTGTAATAGGTATACAAAGCCGATCCCGAGCGACACATGGGATTCTTTAAAATTTTACAATTTACTAATTACGGTTTATGTAACAGCATGAAGTTCGTTGTGCCAAGTTTTTCCTGTTTGTCTTAGTGATGGACCTAATGACGTCTCCTTGACCTTCATTTTATGACATTTTTTATTGTTGCGCAAGGATAGTTTAAATTATAAGCTAAAGGCAGAAGTAGAATTACACGTCCGTGATGGCAATTACAAATATAAAAACACATTACGTGAACGAAGATGTGGAAGTTAATTTCCCAACTTTATAATAGGTTACCATAACAGCTGCTACGACTTCCTTCATAAAAAGAAACACTGCATTTATTTTTTTTCATACCAATTACATACCTTAAATTCACAATGTCATTGAAAACAACAAATTAAATTAACCTTCAGAGCTCTTGCATTCGACTTTCTGCACTGTTAGTGTGGAAAAATGATGTCGTTAATGCATCCATCTACAAAAAATTAGATAAATAAAAAACATTTGGGCACGGGCACCGCTCGCACGCACGTGCTCACCAGCACCAACCCTTTCTTTAAAGGGCTTCTTTAAAACCCTAACCTTTTTTTTGCGTTCTGTGGACCTCAGCATGCATGTCCGAAGAAATCTCGTTCTCAAAGTTTTATATATACAATACTTCCTCTACTTGCTGGGAAAGTAGCAGAGAGAGAAATTAAAAATAAATCGAGTTCTACTTATGGACGGTCTTTAACTACTATGGTTCTCAGCGTCCCATTCTATATTGGGCGCAAAAGACCGGTAATTTTTGCTCACAGGCCTCTTTATCAGGCTTAAGGTTCTTTTACGTCCCGTAAATCTACGACACGGAACCACCGGTTTTGCTTTACTTCCCTTCCGAAGGAAGCCATGATAAGGATTTTTACGCAGAAAAAAATGCATCGCCCTCCGCCGGGTTTGAACCCGCGACCTTGGGAACTAGGGCTAGCACGGTACCACTAGTCCACGGAGGACGACGCAGAGAGATCTACTGTGATACATTTCCATGGCATTCTCTACTTTCGTTGTTTATTTTATATGTATACTACAAACTATTCTTTCATAAGCTTATTTTTCTGTCTGCTTTAGGCTAATTGAAATAAACTTGGCAGAAATAGTTTAATACGAGTGGGGATCGAAAAGTAACGCACAATAATTGTTTTACAAAAAGTTTAATAGTTAAAACAACAACAAAATTCACAAATGAACTTGCACCTTTAACCTACTTTTCGACATAGTTACCAAGTTTCTCAACACATTTCTCCCATCGTGATACCAGTTTCAATATGGCCTGTTTGTAGAAGTCCGTTTCCTTAGAGTATAGCCATCAGTTGACTGCTGATTTCCCTTCCGCATCTGTCGCAAACATTTGGCCGATCAGGAATTTCTTCATGGGATCAAACAGATGAAAGTCCGACGGTACAAGGTGGTGGATGCTGGAGCACCTCCCAACCAAATTTGGGATTTTCTGACGAACAGCAGCAGCAACACTGGGGGCGAGCGTTGTCATGAAGTATTTTGACATCGTCAGCATTCATGTTGTGGCGTTTGTCACGAAGGACACGACGCAAATTCACCAAAGTGTTCATGTAGGCTGCAGCATTTACAGTGGTCCCGTTTTCAGCAAAGTCCACCAATACAACACCATGCATATCCCAGAACACCGTCGCAAGCGCTTTGCTAGCAGATTGAGTCACTTTGAATTCTTTCTTCACTGGGGAACCAGATGTTTCCACTCCATTTTTGCCTGCTTGGTTTCGGGGGTGTAGTGGTATGCCCACGACTCGTCACCAGAGGCGATTCCTTTCAGAAAGTCATGCCCTTCTGCAGTGGACCGCGTTAGGTGATCCAAGCTCGTCATCATTCGCTGGCTTTTGTGATTGTCTTTCAGGTTCTTAGACATCCAGTGAGCACTAACTTTACGAAATTTCAACGCGTCATGAACAATATCGGTCGTTCAAAATTGCCACCTCAATGCCTCTGACGTTCTGCGGGGTTGCAGCTGTTACCGGCCTCCGAGCGTGGCGAATCACTAAGGTCCACACGGCTCTCTAGGAAGAGTGCACACCGCCTGGAGACATTACTAAGGTCCATAATCCCCATACACGCCACGCATGTCCCTGTGAATATCACTTGGTTTATGCCCTTTGGCACACAAATATTGAATTCACACGTGGATGACAGTAACATGCGCCCTACCTTTGTTGCGTAATTCACGCTTCTCTCGCTAGAGCTCCACATGAAACAAAAAATACCCTCTGTAGTGAAAACTTAAAACTATATCTGTGTGAAATTGCACATTCCAGCTGCAATACCAAAGCAGAAAAAATTATTGTGCGTTACTTTTCGATGCACCTTCGTACCATTTCGCAGTAGATAAAGGGATATACAGGAGCTGAAACGGTAGTCAAAACTTTAAGAAGGCCTGGGGATGAGAATCTGCATATTTTCAGTACAAGGAAAAATGATGGACCAATGTCAGAAATATATTGAGTGGTAGATGCTTCGAAAGGTAAACTCAAAGTTTTCTACGGATACCCTGCGTAACACAACTTACATTAAGTTTAAATATCTCCTGCCAAACCGATGGCTGCATATTGCTGTCAATCTCAGCAATGACTGTTCTGTTGCTGTCGCGGAGGTCGTTCAACGTCGTTGAAGTGGTAGTGCACAAACATGTTCCTTTACAAAAACCTACATATAGAAACGCATGGGGTCAAATTGAGGTAACGAAGTGGCAATTATGAAGTCAATCTCGCACAGATAAAAAACCTAACTACGTGGTTTTAAGCCCATTGCCCCAGCATATCAATGCATCCTGATTAAAGTTGTACATTTCTGCAATTTGTACTGCCTGTGCCTGCTTGCCCCTGTAGGTGGATTTATTTTCAATGGACCAACTTATGCATGGACAGGCAGCTTTCCTAAATTATTGGCAGGTTAAGAAAGACCTGTTTTAAACTATCTGACGGCAGGAGTGAATGTATAGAGGCGGAATTGGGAAACCATTTCTCTCACATTCTTGAGTGCTGATAAATAGGCTAAGCGTTATTCCAGGCATGGCCCTAGGATATGAGGCAGTATTTTTTATCGCTTAACTGATATCATTTTAATTGTGCAATATAAAAATAAGCTGCCTATAAGCATCAATAATTGCTATAAAATAAATATTGCAGCCATTTTATTGTGTATATTTATTTATGTATATATGTATAAATTGTTAGATTAATGTATTTCTTAGTTTAGTAATACAGGAGATGTGAGGGTAAAATCAAGCTGCCTTTAGTAGCAATCAAAGTAATAAAATGAAAACCTAAGGGTGGCTAACAATAAGGTGTAATCTTGAGAGAGAGCAATAACTTTGAAAGCTGAGAAGTTTATCAGACGATGGAAAAATACTGGTACAACCTCCAAAAAGTTTGTAAATGGTCACGTGGGTGCAGAAAGCCAATCAAAATCATGCTAAGGGTGTTCTCCTAGAGTATGCTTAGCCAACCAGAAACTAGGAAGCTTAAATTTGAAATGTTAAGCTGTGGACGCTAAGAGATAGCGTATCCAAGCAGTTCAATTCAGTGGTTGTAGCTAAGAATGGGCAGATGTGAGAATTTAGTGCAGTGCAAAAAAGCTAAATTTTAATCTTTAAAAAATGTAGTTAGGAACATCTCACAGCTCCATACTTAGATAGTCAGTAAATTGTATATATTATTCAACTGCCGTGAATAATAAAGAAGTTAGAATTTACAACTATAATTGGTGTTATATGTGTAAAACTATTCTGCAGCCGTACCAACCCTATTTAGAAATACTTTCTCTACCAGATATCACTGACGCAGCCGAGACATAAATAAATAAAAATTAAAAATCATAATTAAAAATCATAATTAAAAATGTATTACACAAACTTTATTATTAGCACATACACGACGTCCGATGCAAATTTGGCACCCATGCTGGGTGGACTACCGATGCAGCTACGACATCTTAATGCTGGCTACTTTTAGATTTAACTTGTTTTCATAGTTATATGCTCCAAACTGCTAATAAATAATAAAACAGGACCATTATGGAACTGTTCATTAAGTTTTCATTGGAATTATTTAAACCATTGCGTTGCAATCTTTTTCGTGTTTTTAAAACAGCTCGAGATAGTACTTTTAAACATTTTCAGCTTTACAAGTTAATCTAAGTTGTAAGTGTTATCATTATCACATTATTAACAGTGTTATACCCTTGAACTTAAATGTGTGCTTTTAGCAAAACGTGCAAATTACCTCAAGTGTTCTTTTATTCTCTTAATTATTTATTCGCCATTCTTCCGCTCTTACCTGTCGCCTTGAAGATGCTCTGCAGCAGGTTTAATAATACGCAGTCCCGTGGGATTTTGATCTCTTTCACCGCAAAGAGACCCTTTTAAATTGGATGAAATCTAATAAAGGGGCAAAAAAAAGTATAAGAATGTAAAAATTGTAAACTTTTGAAACATTTGTATTAAAACAAAGTTCCTACATGTAAAGATATAGAAAATGCCCTTAATAAGGGAACCAGAAACAAAATTTGGTGAAGTATACAAGATTAAACGTTGTAAAATTGTGGAAAATGATTTTAAAATATCTAAAATGCTTTCAAAAAGTATTAATAAACAAATAATATTGCTACTAAAGAGTTTCCAAAGAATATAATGCAGTATATTAAGCTATGATGAAAATGTGATAGGAATGTTTGTACTTCGCTAACTCCTATGTATCTCTAAAATAAGCATTTTTTATTCCACATTCCAGTATAGGTGCTGGGCGACAAATGCCCATTACTATATGCGTCCACCAGGGTTCCAAGTCCTGTAGGCTCACCACAGCAACTGTTATGTCCGGACCATACTGATCAGAGTGGAGCGGAGCGTTCGAAAAGATAAAGTACTGCCTCCCTTCACACCAGGAGGAGGCCTCGTGCATGTTTGCATGTGACCTAAGCAGGCAGTCGTAGAAAGGAGCAAGTCGAAAACTGTACACCTCTCATCCTGACAGTGTTGAATCCTAGCTGCAGAAAACGGAAACTTAACTTTGAGTTTATCTTTTGTAGCACGTCTCTCGTAATACGGTATGTTCATTAGATTTTACACACAATAAATCTTTTAAATCAGGTCCACCATTTTGACTTTCTCTGTATTGGTTACGCATATTCATGTCAGTGGAGGTCACATTATTAAATAACTGTGAAACCAACAAGAATGGACAATGCTCAGCGACGGTTGGATTCAAATGAGATGCTAATAATTAATCACTTTTGCAGTCAGTCATAAACCTAACTGAATTGAATATAAGATTTAGGTTTATTTGTTCTAATTGTTTGCGAAACAACCCCAGTGTGCGGGAAAAATCATAAGGAGCTGCTAACACAAAATTGATAACAAAGCAACCCGCTTGTCGCCAAGGATAACGCGACAATGGTACAAAAGTTTAAAACGTCATCTACTGCGATACCTAAAAACCTGATGTATTACATTCAAATGATTTTCTCTACAGATGTTTAAAAGCGGTTTCATATATCTGGCCTTGAAAACCCATACTGTTTTCATGACATTGAATAGGGACTGCACTTTAAAAGAATGATTAAGTATTGAACAATTCAAACTAATAACAACGGATATCTCCGAAATTGCTCATGTCACAGGAAGATATTTGTAATAATTTGTGTTTAAAAGAACTACATTTTTGTTTAGTATGTGTTTGTCTATCTTTTATGTTTTGCTCGTTATACAAAATTTCTTGCTGATGAAGAGAATATCACATACTATTCCCAGAAAGTTCAAGGTATGTATTTTATTTGTCATATAAATATCCTAAATATATAGTATTTTAATAAAATCGTTAGAGCCATTAAAATCAAACATATAGCATTTCCTTTCCATGTAAAAGCTAGTTTCGGATATGGGTTATCTTAATCTTCGTGTCGTATCTTTGAAGGATGCTGAAGTTAAAAACCAAGTTTGGTATTTATTCAAAATTTCGTTTTCGAAATTTAATTGTTTTATTTATGTATGCTCTTTAACTACAATGGTTCTTAGCGTCCCATTCTATATTGGGCGTGAAATTTTGGAAATTTTGCTCAGAGGTCTCTTTATTAGGCTTGAGGTCCTTTGACGTGCCGTAAATCTACGACACGGGACCAACGGATTTACTTCCCTTCCGAAGAAAGCCATGTTAAGGATTTTTACGCCCGAAAAAAATCCATCGCCCTCCACAGGGTTTGAACCCATGACCTTGGGAACTGGAGGCTAGTATGGTACCCTTAGGCCACGGGGACGAAAATTAGTTTTCCAATTATGCTGTACAGACACTCGTACACACAGCCTTTTCTAAAAATGGTTTGTGAATTCGGGGGGCCTCAAAACATATATTTAGGTGAAATCTCGGGATCGAATTTTAGGCAAACTACAACACATCCTCTGAGTAGAGAATGTAAAAATTACTCAATCATTTCATTAATTTCTTCATCCTTAAAAGATACTTATTTACAAGCTAAAGAACATTTCTAGGACTTGCAGGACTGTCGGATGGAGGTCAAGGAAATCACAAATACAACATACGCAATGTTTCATGGTCATTTGTGGGATAATCAGATGATATTCTCACGACGTAATTTTCCATAATTTGTTGTAATACCACCGAGAGTATACAAATTACATCGAAGCAAAACGCTTCAAAATATACTTCTTGTGCTGTCCTCCAGAGAACTGTTGGATCCTCCATCACAAGGAATTTTATGAAATTATGGTTATTGGGGTAAAATGCTTAATTTACCATTAAAAGCTTCTAGAACAGTGTACAATAATTTCATATAGAATATATATTTACGGTTTTACAATGTGCAAGCATTTTTCCGGCACCCAAGACTACTGTTTTTAACACCATCTTACCATTTTCCCCATTAATGCCTGTTGAACCACAAGTGTTCCTAAATGTTCCCCTCTAATTCCTTGAATGCTATGGAGTCTCCCTTTTCTCCTACTTCCTGGTGTCATCCACTCCATTGTTCTTTTAGGTAAATTTTCGTCCTCCAGTATTATAGCATTTCCATAGCATTCTAATTGTTTCTGTTCAATGATATCTAAAATTGAATTTTGAACATTCATATTTTCTGTTATAATCTCATTTCTAATTTTTTCTCTTTAAATATGCTAGCAGATCTCCTCCAATAACCCATTTCTGTTGCCAATAATTTTCTTTTTAACAATAATTTTTGTTCTCTAAACCTAAGAGCAAGTCGCCTAAATATATCTCAAATTTCAGCACCAGGAAATATTTGTGAAAACTACCTTTGGACTCGCAGCATTATTTGGTTTGCACTGAAAATCATTTCGTCTAATATGATTTTTTTCGCCAGCATTTCACAAGGATAATAATTTTCATACACGCATGCGCTGAAGGCAGGCTAATGTATTCTTTATCGCTGTCACTTGCTGCGCTCCACCGCAGGAAGCTAAGTCGTCGAGTCAGTAACCGTATTGCCATATACCGGCCGAAACATAACCTGATCACTCGCATATATTCTATTCAAGCTAGCTAATTGCTGTCATCCGATTCTTTTACATTGTAAATTACTAAATATGGAGTTGATGAAACGAAAAAATAGGCTCATTCACAAAAATGGGAGGGGCGCACTATGTAATGTGTTCGCAAGTCATAATACGTTAATCCCTTATTTTGAGGGTTGAAAATTGAATTCCATCGATCATTTTCCAGTTATTTTAAGACTATAGTTGGAAAGGGAGGAGTTAGTATAAGGAGTCAGGGACTTCCAATTTTAAGATACCGGCTTGAGAGAAGTAGGGAAGTAGACTATAAATAAGAGTTGCTATCAATGGTAAAAATAAATAGATAAATCGCGTTTTTGTGATAAAACTGAATTCTATTAACCACAAATCTGAATCGCCCTATGTTCCAGTACTGGACACAAACACCTGAGTATGTTGCCGTGTTCACAGTAAAATCTGTGTCATTTTCCACGTATAGATTCTCATTTCCAAATCAGTGTTAATTACATTCTTTTTTAAGGTTCCGGGGTAACGCAGCGGTTTTGTTTCCGGCTCTCATACTGAGGGTTCGGGGTTCGATTCCCGGAGCTGGGGTGGCGATTTCAAATCGGCCCTATCCACGCCTTAACCTCCGACTTGCTCATGTGAGGTATTCCCAAGTACAAACTTAGTTCGGAACCCACGGTAAAAGCTGTAGGTCCTCTCATTACACCGTCATCCTCGTCACTAGGATAGGAAGCAACGGATTCTGCCCGCTGGGTGCCGCTTCCGGCTCCAAAATGGTTCCAGCCAACGCTTGGTGGAATGAGATTATCCCCAAGATCATAGGCCCAATGGGGAGCATTCCTTTTTATTCTAGTACGCAGTGCATAACTTAGTGTTACAGTTTTACTTTCCCTACACATGTCATGGTAGAGAAGGCAGGTACATGAATACTGTACTCCTTCCAAAAATTCGATATGGACATGATACGGAACTCTTTCAACAAAATATCGCCATTTCAAGCCACCCTGCATCTGTGAAAACTTCCCCATTCTGAGTGAATTTTGTGCAACTTTGCATAACAGGTAAACCCTAAGATAGACAAAACTTGCTACACCGAAATCTTAATTTTATTAAAAACAATTTATGTCCAGATTGTGTCACTTTGTCCATTTCCAATATATTGTTATTGTTTTAAATTTTGTAATATGTACCTTAAAGCTTTTTTAGTGTTAAGTCAACATTTGTTTCTCGCGATGTTATACGAAGAACGCAGAATTTCAAAGCTATCACATAGCGAACAGCGTTATAAAGATTCGACTTCGTTTCAGCCTCCCACATCCCCCCTTGTGCTTACCACGAAATGTGTAATGAAACCACCGTTTTTGTGTATGTTTATCTCCATTAACATGAAGTACAGAGAAAAGAGGAAGAATAGTTTGTGGAAGAGAGAGAGAAATAAATACATTGGCTGGAGAAAGTCGTGTGAATGTAGCACATCAAACTTTTATTTATTATACATAATTTCGGTCAAATTCAAACAAGACTAATAACATATTCTTGGAAATAGAATGAGTATTATTGTGAAATAGCCATTACATTTTCTTGGCTTGTCAATATTATTTATACTTGCTACAGTTTCATCACATAATTGAAAGACGCAGGTTTTTAAGGTCAAATATCAAGCAATACAGAATATAAATTAACGTTATGTTATGATTGTGTAAACTATCTAAAAAATCCGTCATTGTCATTACTATAATACTATGTATTATCTTCTATGTAAAGTTTACTTTCCGAGTTGCACAATTCATACAACGGAAAAAAAGACTGTCTATTACATTACATAACCATATTTAATTGAAATTTAGTTGTTGACTGTGCAAAATTATGCGGGAAATAGTAGCCGAGTATAATTCTGCGTCAGAGAAAAATTGTTTTAACTTCATTTTTCCTATTTTTTGGTGAGAGCCCCTCCTTCAAAAAAGAACCGCATTGTACCACATGAGAAAGGCAAATTATTGTTTGTTTGTTCCTTTAACATCTAAGGTCATATCGGCAGCTTTGGCTTTGGAACAGTTGCTCATCCACAGTGATGTTCATCCGTTTACTATTTTGTATCTTTGGTTCTGCTTTACGTTGCGTTTTCTTCTAAACATTAAACCCACACATATTTACTCTCTCGTGTATACTTCTAGATTCTAGGGAGATCAGGGAATAATCCTGGTTAAAGAAAAATGTCGATCCTACAGCCGGATATCAAATCCGGTGCATCTTAAGTTGGAAGCTAGCATGCTAACCACCATACTTCTGAGGCATAAAATGCAACTTTCCCTTGGGTATTAAACAGCTATCTTCGAATCTATATATATATATATATATATATATATATATATATTTTAGGAGATGTGGTACGAGTGTAACAGAGGCAGGTGAGACGAATACAGTAGTATTAATGTCTCAAACATCTGGTGTTGCATTCATATTGTCGTAGCCTCTTATCAAATTACTCAGTGGGAGGTAGGCGACTCGCTTAGAGGTACCAGAAAATTAACAAGTTGTAAAATGGCGAGGCTACGACTAGGGACGCAGCTAAAGTGAAAGGGCAGAAATATTATCAAACACTGGCAAAAGGACACCTACATGGCTCAAAACAGGAAGAAGGAACTTTACACTATCATAAATAAGACAATAAGGATATAGATGACAGAGAGTTTATTAGATAAAACTGAATACTTTACCCCACATTCTTAGTTCCATGCCTGTCGGGCGAGGCCGCCATGCATTCCTGCACGGAGAGGGCGACTCACTGACTCTCTGCCCCAAGCAACGCTTCCTAAAGCGTGGGGACGCTAACCAAACTACCTCCACCTAAAACTGCTAATCCCCCACCCAAGCTTTAACCGCCATCTCGAATCTAGGTGACCAGAGAGACGTATGCGCGACAATCTCTGCATACGCCACAATATGACTTTCTTACTCAATATTATACAAGTTGTCCTCCGTGGTCTAGGGGTACCATGTTAGCCTCTAGTTCCCGAGGTCACGAGTTCAAAGCTGACGGAGAGCGATGTACTTTTTCGGGCGTAAAAATCCTTAGCATGTTTTTCTTCGGAAGGGAAGTAAAGCCGGCGGTCCCGTGTTGTAGATTTACGGCACGTAAAAGAACCTCAAGCCTGATAAAGAGGCCTCTAAGCAAAATTTACTGTCTCTCTCACGTCTCATACAGAATGCGACGCCAAGAAATACAGTAGTTAAAAAAACTTCCATAAGTGAAACTCAATTTTAACTCCTCTACAAACTATTCAGACAAAGGTTTATTCTTCCTTATGCTTTTTGTTAATTCCAGACACACATTTGAAGAAATAGTTTTACTATCTGGCTACCCGGCGTTGCACTGATAGGTTTTTTTAAACTCCAATGACGATTTAATCCATTACTTTTATTTCCCTCGTTTTTTATGAAATAATACAACAATTTAGAGTAGAGTAGAGTGCTGTATTTGTTGGTCTTAAACATTTTACACGTTCAAACTCGTGCATCGCAAGTTAATGATATTTTATAAGAATTGGAAAGAAAAAACAGAGAAACTAACAACAAAATAACAAACAAAACAGAAGAAAAAACCTGTTCACAAGCACAAGCTATTGTTTATAAACAAAAAAATACCCGTCCCTAAGCCACTAACCCTCCCTCTCTCAACCTTGTCCCTCTTCGTTACACTCCGATCTGAGTTGCAAAACCTTTTGTAAAAATGCAGAAATCGCTCCCCCTCCCAACCAGCAAGGTCCAACATGCTTGTAGCCCTCTCCTTGAGTTAATAAGAGAGGTCTGGCAAATACTTTCTGCTCAGCTACTCTGCCTAGTACAATGCGCCAGAATATGAACCAAAGTTTCTTTCTCTCTACACCAGAGATAGATTCTTAGGCCTTCTTGGTTAATAAATTTAATCTCTCGCCATAGTCACAATCTAAGTGTCTACTTCTTATCTATATCCTTCAGTCGCTTAATTGAACAATGCTACATAGCAATGTGGCTAGATAACTAAGGTGAGCCACTCCGGGGTGGGAGCTGCCATTGGCTGCCCGCCTGTGACGTAAGTGAGAGTGAAGACGAGCGCGCGGAATACAAACACAGCGCAGTGAACACAATTAAATTCCTCCCGATTAACTCCCAATTGTTTATTATTAGCACTTCTTCCAGGTTTTTTTAAAAGGTATACTATTTCAGAGCATTCTACAAACATTGTGGGCTAAACATATAGCAAAACGAATGGAAACTGCATTACATTAGCGTTATATTTACGTATAAACAAAACTACTGGAACACATCCAGGACTTCAACGTAAACTGTAGGCGCTACAAGAGATTCAAACATACATTACTTTAGTACTAAAGGAAAATTTACAACTACTCTAAAGGAATCGCTAAATGGATATGCTGGTGTATTTTTTTACCGTAAGAAATGAAAACAATAATTCCAGAATGCATTATTCTGTTACAGGATGTAAAAATGAAAAAGACATACCTGCAACATTCCACTTGTACTTGGACCTTCACTAAGTGCATATCCATGCCAATCGGGAATGAACTGCTACGGAACTGCATCTGGGAGCAGAATTTTCTTAACCGGCAAACCTAAAAGTTCACTCTTCAAATCCCGTTTATAGTTACTAGGAAGAAAGTGCACTGAACATACACGTGAATTATCAGCGTTAAATTTGTCAGTACGCTTACAGCGAGACACCCACACGCGCTTTAATTGCTCTTTTTTTTTTTGGAAATGTGTGATAATTCACACCAACCGTTTTAAAACCGTAATTCTTAACGTTCTTACTCATTGCACACCGACTTAAACACTTCACCAAAGCAGAGAAAACTGAATCTATACTCAAGATTCTAGTTTAAATATGTGTGTGCAACTTATTTTTTGAAGTGGGGGGGTATATGACTGAGTGATAAGGAACAATGTACTTTCGTACATCTGTTGTTAAGTTGTGAAGTTTCCGCCAACATAGCGAGATAAAGTAGGATAATTGTACGTGACTTTTAAAGCGAAGAGAAGCTCAGATTAATATCTGTTGCCTTTTACGCAGTTGAGCGGCATAATTATTTCAAAGGAAATGCTGTTTGCTCTTACATCCAAAGTTTAACAACCTTTTTCCGTTCACTGTGGTTCTGTAAAGGATTATATACCTGGAAAAGCTTGCCATTTTCAGGGAACCTTTGGCCCGCATTACATCTGTTTTCATGTTATGAGTCGGCCTACCTGCCAAACAGTATGTTCTTTATATTCCTCAGGAATGCGTATTAAACAGTATATTATTGTGAGCAGAAGCTATTTGAAGACCAAGTATCATATAAGCATGATCCGGATTCTGATGACATGCCATCTTTTAATTCTTGCAATAAAGGTATTGCTTTAGTGTACATAAATCCTTATCATGGGTCCCATATTAAGAAAAAAGAATTATATATATTAGGTCATTTTGGTAGTTTCAAGTTTTCTATTTTGGATAATGTTTTTTTCGATATTACATCATTAATTTGTAATTTCTTTGTCCTTTGCCGCTTTATTTGGTAACTTCCTTGCATAAATATAGAGTATATAAAGATTATTGGTTGGTCTGGAAAGAGTTGCTTGTGGGTGGAGAGATGGTTATTGTCAGGGAAACAGGTACAACTACTGTTATGAATTCATGTCCAAAATTAGGGATGAGGAGGTAGTTTTCCCTTTTTTGCTTAATAAGTGCGTATTGCTCTTATTTATGTATGACATGGACTGTGAAATCCTCTTCATTTGCAATAAACATTGCATATTCCGAGTTCTCAAAAGAGTTAATGCTACACTTTTGTAAGACCTGTTCAAAAACACAATAAGTTAGAAAATTAATTGAAAATATATTTGTTCTATGTTCTTGTTTGGAGAATCTGAAAAGCAAAGAAAATAATGTTCTTACTTGTTTGAAGAATCTGAAAAGGAAAGTAAGAAAATTTTCTTTTCTTTTCAGATTCTTTGAACAAGAACATTTTCACTGCTCTTTTACTTATTTTTTCTTCTTGTATAGGAGTTATATCAATATATAAATTAATTTATAACTTTCTGTACACTAATTTTAGTAAATCAAATAAATCTCATTTTAGATAATTTTTTGTAATTACAAAGTCATTTTGAAACAAATGTAGTCATTTTAAAACAAATGTAGTCATTTAAAAAAACAATTAGTAATCAAAATCCGCGCCCTGCTTATAAAACACCGCTCTGACATTTTCTCTCATGTATTTACGTTCATCTCCCCTGTATTTGCTCACAAAATATTGTTTCGTAAAGCCTCTCCTGCCAGTTTGGCGTGAAATGTGTCCATGTTTTATACAAAATAACGAAAACTAAGATACGAGTAAGTTATTGCACTTTCCTTGCATAAATACTAAATAATATAGGCACCTAATTACAATTGGCAAGTTCCTTAGATCTACCTCCTTTTAAAAAGATCAGTGTAATATGTTTCAGGATCGCCAGTGCAATACACTAATACACCTCCTTTTAACAACACCCACTTTCCCGTGGGTGAAAGCATTACATTTGTGTGCTTTTAAGGGTATTGGTTGCGAGCGTATACTAAAGCATACAGGAAAGGTTGTTCTAAAATTAATATCTCCAAAATATTAAGGCTAGACGCATCCTTGTTCTTACTCTTTCAAGTAGGAAGGATCAAATGGGAACTATGTACAATTAATTATTCATTAATTAAAAAATTAAAACAACTTTATACTAGTAATAATTAAGAAACTAGGTTTATATAAGCACATTCTCAGCCTAAATAATGAAGCCAAAATATCCAAATTCTGAACACATCATTCGAATGTACACTACTCTGTAAATTCGGTTTATTTGAAAATTGGAGATATTTGCAAGACTTGCTGTGCAGATAACTGTTTTTCAGCATGTGTCCATTATCTACTCCAAGTAGTCGAATGTTATGTGAATTTATTCATTTTGTGGAGTTACTCTCTTCTGCCAAAATAGCTATATTAATAAAATTCTTTTTAAAAAAATTATTTTAAATATGCATGTCGATTATTCATGCTTTTACCTAGACGCGAAAAAAAAGTCTCGGAAAACATGAACATATATCAAGTTTTCAGCTATCATGACTTTTAAAACTGCTATTTAAGTCATATTACATAATAGCATGATCAACATACAGTTTCTCTCATTAAGTCGCGTTTTTCACAATCCATAAACAAACAATACAATTTAATTTCGAATCAAAGTTTAAGACCCGATAGCGTATAACGTTGAATTTTATATAGCGTATAACGTATTTTATTTTCGTTGCTAAAATTGGCCGAATAATGTGTTATTGGTTTTCTTTAACATAATATAATTAAAGTCAAGCAATAGCATAAACTAAGAAAATGGTTTTAAAGCTTGCAACTTAGAGCTTCTGAACAACTTTAATATAACAAATATATGATTTATCTCTACATATCTCTCTTTCTTTGAATAACATGTATGCTGTAAGTCATCCCTCAAGACCAAATTTCATATATCGACAGCGTTTTAGTGAATATTTCAAGGAGAAATGAAATTGGTGCCAGTTGGGTATTTAGCTGTAAAAAGACAGGATTGTGTTTATTATTTCCAAGACTAAGTCTAGTTATAGATGCGATTTTGTTTCAAGTAGTATAGGGTCGAAACAGATCGTATATAACGAGAATATTATACGAACTTTCATGCCGAAAAGTACGGTGCAGAATACTGGCTAGCTAAAACTTCACTCTCGATGACGTCATGCAGCAGGCGGACCGAAAGCAGTACAAGCGAAAACGATCGGGAAGAGACCCCCCCTGGCTACATAGTGCGTTTGCTGCACACTACGGCCACCGCACGCAGCTCGCGCGCTGTCTCTACAGCTCAGCTACCGCCTTTAACAGTTACAATATCCGTGCAACCGCCTCACATTCTCATACTTAAAATACAAGTACAATGATAATAAGCACATACCTGCTATAAGTGATATTGAAAATGTTGTCCTACTATACCCATACATTTCTGGCATCATCTTAAAAAAAGTTCATTTACACTCAAGAGTTCAGAATTCGAAATTGAGTGAATTTCTCCGGATATTTTCTTTAATTCGCATAAGCGCGATTTGCAGCCCGGCAATAAAACGAACGTACTGTAATTTGTGGTGGGAGATTTTCTGAAAACCCTCGTGTCGCATCTTGAAGACGCTTAACTTAAATAGCAAGTTTCGTACTTAATCAGAATCTAGTTTTGGGTGATGCTGCTCACAGATACATATACAGAGAGCTTTCTCTCTCTCGGATTCAGGGAACCTCAAAACGTACATTTCCGGTGAAATATTGACATCGAATGTATGAGTGGAATGCTGAAACTATTACTTACCATAGACAAGTAGCAGATAAAGCAAAACTGTATTGTCCTCAAGTAATGAACACACATTGTCTTATGAAAATCTTACTCTATCTTTGTAAATCACAGAAAAAATTCTCAAATCTATGTCGCATAGAAATTACAAAACATATCATAAAATGGAGAACTGGATGATAGCTGGTATTAATCGCTCAAAAGTAACAATTTGGATTTAACACATTTTACTTCTAACATTAACATGGTTTATTACACTTTCACAAAACTGATCGGCAGAATTCAAGTAACAGAGTAATTTACGCCTTACATTTAACACCCCTCCTTAGAATATCCTTTATTTGACATTATCATCAACCTGAAGGCACTAGTGTCTAAAAGGAGTACGACCGCGAGTTGCTACCACTTCTCCTCGAAGTTCTTTTTCTAAAGGAGTGTAATACTTGACTTCACTGTTGCATCTAATACATTTGGAAATATAGAAGATGCCCTATGTCGGCAAACTATTTGTTACACAATCGAATCCATAATCTTTATAATTTACTAACAGAAATATCCGGCGTTGCTCGTGGTTTGACAGTATATCCCAACACCATTTAGCCGTAGGTTGCACTTACCCAATAACCTTGCGTTTCTTTGTAGGCATTTAAAAATGATTGCACAAGATATTTAAACAAAGTGTTAATTAAAACTCTCAGCCTCTACAAAGAATAAAATAATAATAAAATGCTGAGAAAACACTATGTAAAAGCACTGCTCAACAACCACAAACACCACAGTTTATAATTACTTCTAGTTGAATGCAGCTGAGAAATAGTTCTACGCTGTCATATTTAGAATTCCTTGTCCTTATTTATAGAGAAAATCTTGGTATCTCGGTTAGAAAGAAATAATAGCGCTTTAAGTAACATCAATATAACCTTGTTCATTATCAGTAATAACGAAATAAACTACCAAGAAAACACACGAAAGACAAAATAAAATCAAGGCTAAAATGAATATACAAAGAAAATAAGAATAACAATAGGAAGGAGTACTTCGACTGGTTTGATGCTCCTGTTATTACCCATGCCTACTGTCATTTTACGTGTTGCTCAATTTTTGTTTTTATGTTCATAAAAGCATCACGAACTTCACAGAAAGAAAGAAACCCGCTGCTTACAAAAAATGAGAAACTACAAATAATAATAATTGAATATTCGAACATCGGAGAATGATCATAGAATGAATGGATATGAGCTTCGACTTATTTATTATTAGGCTATTCTGCTCTTTGGTCTTCATTGGAAACGTTAATAAGAGCTAAAAGGGAATAAAATACCTTAGGGCTAGTTATCTGTTCTATAGCTGCTGTCCACCTACCCGCCTTTTCAGGGTGTTTTACTTTTATAGCAAAATTACGGTGTGAAGAGAACAAACGAGGCCATCTTCCCGCTATCACACATGGACAATAGGAACTGCCAACCTAAATGAGAAGTGAAAGCCGCGGAATAAGCGACGAGTTCTTTATTTTTCTTCATTTTGTTTTGCCGCTGACAGAAACGCAACGCATTGTTATTAACAGTGCATAACAAAATGGATTGCGGAGGATACAAAAACACAATATACACGAACTGCTAACAGAAGCAGCGAAAGACTTTCCACCAGAAGTTTAATTGTTATAGTCAAATTTGTGTTATTATTAAAATGTTATTTGTATCAAAAGCTTAATTGCCACATTGTTATAGCCAAAGATATGTTACACTAAATATCAATAAAGAAGTTGCTTTGCAGTAACACTGGTAGATAATTAACCTAAGCTCATAAAAAAACAAACCCTAACCTAACCTCCCGCGAATCAGAAACCTAAGCTTATATTTTAAAAAAAAAATTAGCCCTAACGTAACCTCTAGTGAATCGAAAGCCTAAACTTATATAAAGCTACCTTACCTAACCTCCTGTGAATCAGAAACGTAAAAAGTTAATAAACCTAAAATAAAGAGTAATTAGGAACGCACGCTGAGAACATTGGCGGTATCTTACTACCTTTGGCGGCATTTCTTATTCATATGTTGCCAGCATTGTGTTGGAGCTAGAGGATAACGTAGGGTGACATCTGTAGGAGATGCAAGACCTCACTTTCATCGCTTCTAAAGACCAACGTAATGCAACTTACCGTGTTATTCTTATGTTAGCAATGTTTGAGCGCCATAGAGACTTTTGTAGTAAATGCAATTATGCATTTGAATGAACGCTTTTTTGATATTTTATATCAATACACAATAAATAATCATATAAGACAAAGTGGAAGAAGAAATTGTATTTTGTCTGCTATGATGCTGTTGCTGTTATCACAGTCCAATATAAGTTAGAAATGTTAATTTTTTACCAAGCGGTTGTAGCCCTTTACATTTATGCAATCATAGCCACAGATGATATAGCTGTTTATTTATTTAATTGTGTTATTACTCCATGATCAATGTCAGAGAGGAGATCAAATAATATGTGATCTCGCCGTTCCTTTTTTTATTTTTGAGGCAGTGAAGGTCTAAGTAATTATTATGTTGTCAATATTCGATCTATTACGAGTATCGTTAAGAAAGCTATACATGGTCTTACAAGCCTTTGTAAGCATGACAAAATTAAATAACTAATCGTGTTAAATGCGGCGGAATTTTGAATTTCAAGCTAGTCGGTAATTCTTGCCTTCTGTCAAAGGTTATCTGTGCCAAGTTTGGTCGAAATCGTTGCAACGGTGTAGAAACTTATTAAGAACACACGCAAACACTCCGGCTCTTAAATACACGGTGAACCATTTAAGTTGAGACTGTACAATATGTCCAAAACGAAGCCTTGTAGAAATTAACGTATTTGATAAAAGTTGTTTGATATTATGGGGGAAAGTAAATGTTATTAGCCGTGTTTTAATTTTTACTTTCTCTACTACGTGTAGTAAGTAGGGGAAGTATTGCATTCCACCCAAAAATTCGATACCGAGATTTCACCAGAAATACATGTTTTGAGACCTCCTGAATCCAAAAAAAGCATTTTTGGAAACATGTCCGTGTGTGTGTCTGTGTGTGTGTGTGTCTGTGTGTGTGTGTCTGTGAACAGTATAACTCAAAAACGAACAGTCGGATAAACACCAAACTTGGTATTTAGGTTCAGTATCTTCCAGAGATGCGACACGAAGGTTTTCAAGAAAATCCCCCCACCCCAGACTACCCTTTACATGGAACATTTTTCGAAAATTTTAATTTTCTCAAAAATGGCTCTAACGATTTTGATTAAAATATCATATGTTCAAGATAATGTCATGAGCAATGAAATGTATATCTCGAATTTTCTGGGAATGTCTCCAAAAGTATTCTTCATTGTGAACGACTTTTGCATAACTGGTAAACCATAAGAGATAGACAAAATTTTACTACACAAACAATGTAGATCTCGTTAAAATACACAACTTATGTCATATACATTTCTTTTGTTGAGTGAACCGTTTTCGAGATATTGCTTGTTATTCCCTTAAATTTTCCAATACTTATACTTTTTCTCAAATTCGTTATTCATTTTTTTATGTCCTGGACTTGCAAAGAGAATGGAATGCGCCGCATAGCAACCAGCGTTAAAATATTTGACCATCGCTTAAAAGCTACCATATTCCCCTTGCATCTACAAGAAAATTAGCAATAAGATTGACATCTCGATATCTCGATTAACATAAAGCATATGGAGAATAGGCGTTTGTAAAAATAGATTGCACAAGAGTAGAGAAAGTCATGTGAGTGTAACACATCAGATTTTTTTTATGTCGTGGACATGCAAAGAGAATGGAATGCGCCACATAGCAACCAGCGTTAAAATATTTGACTATCGCTTAAAAGCTACCGTATTCCCCTTGCATCTACATGAATATTACCAATAAGATTGACATCTGGATATCTCGATTAACATGAAGCATATGGAGAATAAGCGTTTGTAAAATTAGATTGTACAAGAGTAGAGAAAGTCATGTGAGTGTAAAACATCAGATTTTTTAAATGGGAACTACAATTAGGATCAAATTAAATTGACCCTAAAATGACCATCATAACATCTTGCAAATAAAACTCGACTAATGGCATTTACTTTCCCCCCATAATATCAAGAAACTTTTATTCAAGGCATTTCTTTCTACAACGCTTAGTTTTGGAGATATTGTACAATCTTAACTTAAATTGCTCGCCCCTGACCAAACACATGTCACATTTAGTTAAAAAATCTTATGTGATTCATTCACAAGACTATCCACCCTCTATCGTTTATTAGTGAATATACAAACTATTCATACTAAAGCTTATTTTTATATCTAAAATATTTTAATCCGAATAAACCTTTACAGAAATAGCTACACGACACATTTCGATATAGATAGAAAGACAACGGCTATAGTCAAATGTTTAAGAACTGCATGCTATATGCTCATCTTAAAATTCCATACTGTTTCCATGCAATTGCGAGAAACAACATTAAACACAAAACTCCTTCCGAATGAAGAAGACTTAAAAGGCCATTCCCATAAAATTCAAGATGTACGTTTTATTTGTCATGTAAATATATTTAACATAATGATACTTGAATAAAAATTGTTATAGGCATTTTTAGAAAATAAATATTTTCGAAAAATGTTGCATGTAAAGAGTAGTTGGTGTGGGAGGATTTTCTTGAAAATCTTCGTGTCGCATCCTTGGAAGATGCTAAACATAAATGCTAAGTTTGGTACTTATCGGACTTCTCGTTTTTTTAATTATGCAGTTCACAGAGACACACCACCCACCCACACCCACAGACTGTCAGACAGACAGTACTTTTCTAGATTTTTTTTGGATTCAGGGGGCTTCGAAACATATATTTCCGGTGAAATCTCGACATCGAATTTTTGGGTGGGATACAACACTTCTCTACTTGCTATACGTAGTAGAGAAAGTAAAAATCTGATGTCTTACATACACATGACTTTCTCTACCCTCTGTCTTTATTATTGGGTATACAAACTATTCTTACTACGGCCTGTTTTTCTATCTGCTACGTTTTAATCCAAATAAACCTTTGCAGAAATAGCTGCATTTCGTAATAAATACAAAGAGAAAAGCGATAGTCAAATGTTTCAGATCTAGACGCTATACCTGGCCTTAGAATTTTATACGGTTTCCATGCAATCGCGAGAAAAACCTGAATGTCTACAGGACTTTAAGAGATTGACCAAGAAATTAACCATTCGAACCTTTAATAACGGATATCTCAGAAATGGCTTATGACACAAAAAGCTTGTTCATAATATTGTGTGTTTTAAAGAGATTTACAGTTTTTGTTTAGTACGTTTTCTTCTATCGCTTAACCAGTTATACAAGATTGTACAAAATTCCTTCCAAATGAAAAGAACCTCATAGGCTATTCCCAGAAAATTCAATATATATACATTTTATTTGTAATGTAAATATCTTTAATATATGGTCTTTTAATCAAACCGTTAGAGCAATTTTTAGAACATCCAAGTTTTCAAAAATGCTCCACATAAAGGGTAATTTGGGGCGGCGGATTTTCTTCAAAATATTTGTGCCACATCTTTGAAAGGCACAGAACCTAAATACCAAGTTTAGTATTTATCCAAGTTTTCGTTTTTGAGTTATGCTGTTCACAGACACGTACACACGCGGGGCTTTTTCTAAAAATGCTCTTTTTGGATTCAGAGGCCCTCAAAACTTGTATTTCCGGTGAAATCTTGGTATCGAAGTTTTGGCTGGAACGCTATACGTTCTCTACCTGCTACCCGAGTTAGAGAAAGTAAAAATCTTATGCGCGCCATTCAAATGATTTTTCTACTCACTCTTCTAGAAACTATTCTTAAAAAAGCTTATTTTCTACCTACTTCTTCTAAATACAGATAAATTTTCATTATGCATTTACGCTTTTCTTTATAGGTATAAGAGGAATTCAGTAAGCTGAAGTGATATTCAAATTTCATTCTCTATGTATGAACACGAAAAAAATAAAAGAAAAAAATAATAGCGATTTATTAAGAGTGGCATAAAGTATTTAAAAATACAAACTATTAACAAAGAATATCTCGGAAATGGTTAACAGCATAAACAATTTTATTTTAAAAATTCTGTATTTTAACTGCACATTTCTGTAGTAAGATTTTGTCTATACCTTATGGTTTACCAATAAGTTGTTCAGAACGAAGAGGCCTTCACAGGCTTTCCCAAAAAATTCTATATATGCAGGTTATTTGTCAAGATTAAATATCTTTAACATATGGTATTTCAATAAAAATCTTACAGCCATTTTTCAGAAAGTCAAAAATAACGAAAATATTTCTATTTAAAGTGTAATTTGGGTTGGGGGATTTTCATCAAAATCTCTATATCACATCTTTGAAAGATACAGATCTTGTATGCCACGTTAGGTATTCGTCACACACAGAGACAGGTGGATAGACAGATCTTCTAAAAAGGTTTTTTTATTCAGGTAACAACGAAACATTCATTTCCATTGAAATCTCGATATCGAATTTTTGTGTGGAATGCCATACTTACCATAGGTAAGTAGAGAAAGTAAAAATGTAGATCATTCTGCCGCAAGAGGTTAACAAAGCATCAAAACGCTGATAACATCCTTGCCACAAATGTTTTAATTATATGTATTTGTTAGGGAGACATTATTTTTAATATGCTGCCGTGTGCAAGAAAGTAGAGTAGGGAACTCATTTGTAGGTCCCGAATTATGTTCAGATATTAGTTATACAGTCATTTTTCATATTTGGGTTTATGCAGAGATTTCCTGGCTATTTATTAGGTTGTGAAAATCATAGGGAAAGTTAACTCTGGCACTATGTCTCGTGGCACTTCCTTTTGAGAGCATTGAAAATGCTTTAAAATGTTTTGTCTCTCCATTACAGTAATATAATTTGTTACTTTTGGCTAAACTTTATTCATTTAACATATTTATTATTACAATTGTATCTTCTGAAATATTTAATTTAATATATTATATAGTTAAACTGGGTATGCACATATGTTATTTGAACCAATCACGATGCCTTGCAATTTAGGACTCTTCATTCAGTATTTCCCCAACTTTTCCCTTTGTTATTGCAGGTCATCTGTGAGGTAAAGTCAAATATGACGTTATCCTTCTAGAGGCTATTACTATTCATAATGCAAGTAAAAGCTAAATCAGTACAGTGCTATAGTTCTCTCTCTAACCTGGTGTTGCAAATTGGTAGCAGAGTGCGGTTTCGATCCACGAATTTCTAGTCCACAAATGGGCCCAGGACGTTTTCACGCCAGGTTAGAGAGAGAGAGAGAAAACTCTACCATTTACTTGAGTGGTTCTTCCATTCATCATCGCTTACATAATAAGCGTACACGGAAATATATCCGGTAGTATGAAGAATGAGCAATTTTGTATGCGATACCAGAAAGGTATGGGAAGAAAAAGCAGACAGTTCGGCATATCTGATTTTATATATGTAGATACATAGCATCATCTTATATAGATATTATGACATTTCGAACGCAACGCCTCATGGCCAATTAACTGCGAACTTCCGTGTGTGTCGAAGGCTTAAAATCTGCTTTGTTTTTATGAGCACAAAATGAGCTCGTGAGCTTTCACATCAAAAGGCTGCTAACCACTGTTTTCTAATCCATTGAAAGTTGTCTGAAGGAACCTTCGAACCCAAACAAATCGTTGTTAGTAAGTGGCTTCAGTGGTCTTTTGGATTCATCTGCTTTAACGTTTTCTTGTTCATGGAACCAATCTCGAAATTCCATTAGCGTCTCCTTCCAGCCATCTGAAATCAAAACGCAAAAGCCATGGATTCTTGGTAACTTGCTTTAAAGTAGTTCAATGATCTATCATTAAAACAGATTAGTTCAAATCGGCTAATCCTCAAAGTCGTCGTACCCGGATAGATATTTCAATGTCTTATTGAACAGACATTGTCATCTGGGGCCAACTTATCATTCGCTTGAATAGTGCTGCATGCTTAGAACATCTTATAATTAGACACTTAAATCTCATCTCATCTCATAAGCGAGAACGAACAGCTCATAGGTTTACTCCATATGGACAAGAAAAAAATCCGATATGATGTATTCACATGACTCTCTACCAATGATAAATTCGCATATCCGTTATATATAGGCTTAAATATGTTACCAGGCTCGAAGGTGAAAAAAGATGGGTACCATGTGATCATATTTTGTCATAAACCCATGTCCAGAAACTCTTTTCCCCTTCTTTCTTTTCTAAAGCGCTAGGGTCTCTGAAATGCATGGTGTAGGCTGGGTGACGCCTGTTGCGGTACCGTTGTTAATAGAGCTGACAAGCCGTTTTTGCGTTCCTTCTGGCTTCCCAAGCCAAGTATCTCTGTGTACTCTGCATCTGTGTAGAAGGCTGCTGTTGCTCATTCCCACTTGATGAAAGTGAATACTGTAAAGTATAAAACAACTAAACATAATAATACTGTACACACTACCGTTGGCTGCATTTATGGGCGAAGGACTGCGGTACATTATACAATATCATTGGTAAAGGCTAACTAATGAATATGACATCTACTGCTTGCCGCGAAGTGTACGGTTGTTTACTTAGTAATCCCCTTCCCGTTTCGGAGGCTCTATAGTGTAACCAAAAGCTTCTGAACACTGATTTCTTAACAAAATACGGTCACACAGTACATAAACCTTTTAATGTGTATTTTTATGTATGTATTATAGTACCCATATCAAGACATTCTTCTATCCATGTCATGTTATTTAGGGTGTATTTTTGCATAGGAATATCGCAAATTAAGCATAAAGTGCTTAGTGCAACAAGCGGTAACAGATGTTAAACTTGCAACATGGAATATTGTTACAACGGCTAACTGTATTTTGGCGAGCACTACACTTTTTTAAGAGTAGGGTTTTGTCTATTTCTAGTGGTTTCCATAGGTACACAAAATTAAATCAAATAAATGTAACTTCACAAGCTGTTCGCTGGGAATTCTTTACATGCATTTTATTTGTATTGGAAATATTTTGAACAATGTTATTTTAATCAAAGCGTTAGAGCCAGTTTTTAAGAAAATCAAGAATAGCTATATTTTTCCAGTTGAGTTGAGGGCATTTTCTTCAAAATCATCATATCACATCTTTGAAAGATTCATTCATTATCTGTTTACCCTCCTCTTATGTAGGACTTATACCCCCCAGGACTTACAAGCGGGTGCCTGGGGTCAGAGGCCCGTCGAGGAGCAGACACTCATGGATCAGAGAGAGCATCCAGGATGAGTGATCAGCCCGATGGGATGAAGGAAGTAGATGAAACGAAATGTTGGTGAAATGGATGAAAGGAAAGGTGATGATGGAGCAATTGGTGGAATGAATGGCGGGGGAAACCGGAGAACCCGGAGAAAACCCGCCCAGACGCCGCTTCGTCCACCACAAATCCCACATGCAGGTCCCTGGGATTGAACCCGGGCCGCCTCGGTGAGAGGCGAGCGGTCTAACCACTCGGCCACGGCCCCGCATCTTTGAAAGATATATTTATCTTTCAAAAATATCAAGTTTGTTTGAGAGTTATGCCGTTCACAAACACAGCTTTCATATAAAAACGTTCATTTGGATTCAGTAGGTCTTAAAAATCTTATTTCCGGTGAAATTTTGGAAAGAAATTTTTAGTGACATACATTACTTTCTCTCCCTAATATAAGTTGCGGTATACTCGTGGCGTGAGAGCATAACCCACAGTATGTAAATATGTCCGATATATTAATATATGAATTATTTGTGATGAACATCTTTTGTTTTGTTTGTTACTCTTAAAGTGTTAATGGTGTTATTTTTATTTCTTGCCACGGCTGCTGCTGTTTGGGTTTTTGGTAGAGCATGTTTAACTTTGCAGGGTCTGGTACGGGAAGGAAGGAAAGTAGTAACAACACTAGCATAAGATTAGGTCAATGAGAAACACAATGCTTTAATGGCACACGCATTTTCTGCTTTAGTAAGACGCTACACGGTTACTTTAGTTATTTGGAGCTGTAGAACAGCCGCTTAGCAATCAAGTATTTTATAAGTGCACTAGAAATAATGGTGGTATTTATCACACGTTTCTAAACTACACTTTGTTTCCCTTCTCATAACTTGAACTTTTAAATTGATATCATTTCAACGTTCCCACTACATTATGAGAGGTAATTAGTAACGCCTGCTTCGGAAAGGCTACACGTATGTTCTTCACATCGCAGCACTTTATACGCAACTGTCTTTGGGGACGCTATAACTAACTTCCCTAAACTTAAACATTTTAAATATATTCTTTCTTAAAATCTCATTGGCTGTCTTCGTTCAGCTTGGAACCTTATAGAAGACTTACCAGGCTATTATTATTATTCCAAACATGTGACCTCTACAAAAATATGTTGTGTTAGCTTGTCGTATATTCTCTTACACAATGACTCAAGGTCTTGCTTTTGTGACTTCCCCTTACAAGTCCTTTTTGCTTGGGCCCTAATTCTAACAAAAACATGTTTGTCTGCTTTTAACAAGGGTTCCACAACTCCAGCTAAACTCTTACACATACATAAAACTTATGCCTTAACATCTATTTATACAACAAATATTTTGCTTATTAATATTATTTTACATTATGATTTACAATATTATATACATGGTATATATGACGATAGTTACTGCCTCAAATAAGGTGCTAGAGAAAGATAAAACTGGATATTTTAATTGGTTGATATAACACAAACAATATAGGGTATTAGAATACACTGATTTCTGAAGGTAATTCACTTCATAAAGCGAAAAGTAAAGTTTAATACCGTTGTGTTGTGGAAAATTAAATTTCAATAATTCCTACAGTTAGGCTTACGCTGTCAAACCACGTAACAGAGAAGCGATGACCACTTCTCTGCTGTTTGGGCCAGGATGAATGAAATAAGGGGTCTTCTAATAAAATGATTTATTATTCTTTTCTGGTTTATTCTCAATCAATTATCTATGCTAGGTAGAAGTAATATTGTACTCCACCTAAAGATTCTATAATGAGATTTTACCGAAAATACAAGTTCTGAGGTCCTTCAGAGGACCTAATAAGGCATTTACAGAAAAATATCTTTTATATGTGTGTATGGGTGTGTGCAGGCTCTCATGTGTGCCACTCCATTCAAAAGATCAAGACTTGTGAAGTTTTGTGAAAATCTTAAAAAATCCAAAAGTTTATTATTTGCTTCTTATTATGTTTACACCCCATATTTACATTTAGCGTTTTTTATTTACCAATATCGCTGACAACGATTAAAGTTCTCATGGTAGTTTAAACTCTCCAGAATATGGCAATGTAATAAGTATTCCAGTTTTCTGAAAACTGTTTTCAAATTTCATATTACTTAAAATGCACCACGCATCAAAATGTTTGACCAATTAACTTCGACTTTTCAATAAAACTTAGGGAATTATTGTTATAGAATCCCATTATGTCCGTCTTTTAAAATAACTGAGTAACTTAGATTTTATTAAATAATTTCATATCTATTCGTCAAATTAAAATATGTTTGCGCATAACTGCATTTGAATTTTAATGTATTATTCCCGAGTAGTTTTCTGCACACTGTTCTTTTAAAGTCTGTTAAAATGATATGCAGGTAACCATTCGTACATTTTTCATTAACATAATGTATAAATTGATAATAGAGAACAAAAAAAATATCTGAAATGCACATAGTTAATTGAAATTTCCATTACAGTATTTATATCACATTACATTAATGCGTTGAAAATTTCAGGTCTCTCCAATTAAATCTGCATATTTTAAGTTTTTTGTGGGCTTTTGCCTTTAGTTATATGTTATAAATCTAATGTGTTTTACAATGTTTGGGCGGCATGAATCGATGCACGTAATTCGTATATTCCGTGTTATCACTCATGTCAAAATACGAAGATTATATATTTTTTACATAAGCATAATTTTGAATTTCTTCTGATTTTGCAAAACTTACCCCAGAGATCTTGATAAGTTCCTACATCTCCTCCTAATTCCTCAGGTAAATACTTCTTGTTGACGAAGGAATGAAGACTGCCCATACCTTTAGGATGCACGTGTATCTGTAACAACATTGTGCAAAATTACTTTCCCAAAGGAAGAGAGCGATGACTTCAGGAACTATTTCCTCCACAGCACGTAGTAATACGTAACGGCGAGAGCCCTCTCTTATTGCTTTCATGTACTGATGCTACATAGATATAGTGTGGAAATCAGTATAAAGGCACTGTGTGTCCTATTGAAAGATAACAGGCACAATTCCTTAGACATATGTATCTAATTTATTATGAAAGTAGTTGATATGAGCAGTATAAAAGTCATGACAGAATTAGTTTCTCTCATAAAACGAGTAACAAAATGGGACATTTGCATTTCTTGGATGGAAATAGGTATGGCACATACTATCCTACAGGTTATTGCATTGTTAGTACTTTGCCGAACCATTTTTATTCTTATATACATTAAGAAGTATCTTAGGCCCTTTTTGGTGGGTTTTTATTTCCTGTAATGAAATTTCGGCCCACTATTTTGGTATTGCTCATTTCAGCTCAGATATGCCTTGAAGTTGTCTTCCATTACGAAAATGCCTTGCTAGTATTCCATTGGATTCAAAACTGGGCAAGATTCTGGCCAGGGCAAGACAATATATGTTTCTTCAAACCACATTTTGGCTGTAACAGAAGAATACACCGATGCATTATCTTGTTGACAATTTTACTTTCTTCCCCTAGGTCCTCATACATCTGAATCAATTCTGTCTCTAGCATCTTAGAGTGCATGTTAGTTCATCCTGGTGCTCAGCCAAGCAATGCACGATTTACCTTTAGCGTAGAAGGATTCCCAAATCATAACACCTCTGCCACCAGATTTTCTCCTCGTTCTCATTGGCTGCTCTGTTCTAAGATCATGCTGATAATACTGAAATATATTAGGTCCATCCAAACTACACTTCATCACTACAGATCACTTTCTCCCATTCTGAAGTCCATGACATACATTCTCGCAAAATCCTATCAAGCCTTCTTATGAGCGAGTGTTAGGTTTGGATTATGCAGTTGTTTCTTGAACTAAAGATGTTTTTCATTTGACAAAATTTGACTTACGCATCTGGAAAATACTGGAAACTGTAAATCAGCAGTAGGTTGGAAAGAATTAACAATTTTAGACCCTTGTTTTGTTCAAAAGTAACCGTTTAGATACCTCAGATAATTTTCGACTTTACACACAGCTTATGTTCTTTCCATATTGTGCATTCAATGTAACGAAACTATCAATCATTGAACTACAAAACTTCTTGGCATCGGATGACTAAACAGTCCCATTGTCCTGTACACACTGACCTTTCCTTTTTCATCACATGAAAACCATTTCCCATATCGCATTGTCCATTAATGGTTTATGTAATACACGTCAATCTGTCGCCAGTGGTGTCTGTTTACTAACTTCAGTAGAAGCACATGCAAACCCTAACATCACACAGTTTCTAACTGCCTTTATACAGATTTCCACCCTCTACCAGCTGAATCGTTGTTTGTTTGTCGTATTGTACTACTGACAACTGAGATACCATTTGAATGCATTTGTCAGCGTACTAAAGCGATACTATTGTATATATTATATATGCAACAATAATAAAACAGAATATGTCCATTTTACCACAAATATCTATGCCTTTATACTAATTTCCACTACTGTATACAGAGTGCTAGCCGGTTTAAGCATTCTCAGCTGGTACTGTAGAAGCAAAACAACGTAGAATTGCTAGAGCAAATAAAATTAACAAGGATTAAATGCAAGAATGAGCTGCAGCTTTACTCTCCTGATAAAGACCCATGCTAATATATAAAAACAACACGTGGACCCGTCACCATTTCACATTTCCTAGAACTGACCTAAGCCATGTCACTATGTCACAACCTCCAGCGCACCATCTCAATGCAATACTTCCTGGTTTAATACATCCTAGATAAATGGTGGAGAAATTCAAAACAGAACATTTTATAAACACTTACCCTCTCGCTTATTTTCGGTTTATTGAAGACGGCACGAATCAGACCAACGAAGGCATCAATATATCCAGGTGTATTTACCAGGTGGATTCCTTTAATCCTTGTATTGAAGGCTTTCTGAAAGTGCAAAATGAATTACATTTACACGTGTTAATAGAAGTGCAGTGCTGTTGGTTTCTTATGCAGTAGAAAAGAGTACCACTTCTTTAGTCTGTTTATAAATGAAACAATATAATAAGCTTCCTTATGGCATTACAACGTAAAAATCTAAAAAACCAAAACTTTATTGAAAGTTTAACATAAAAATATATCTTCTATTTTCATTAATATTTACACAATATTTTATATTTATATCATTATTTATTTTAGGCTGCTAATGAAGATAACACGTAAAGGAAATGATGGAAAACTTTCTTACACGAGGGTTTTTGGAAGAGTTTGGCATCCAGAAACTCGATTATAAACATATGTAGAATTAGAATAAGAGTTGTTTCAGTGTTAAACACTGCAATGCATCTATAATAAAATGTAAATTTAATAAATCTTAACATACTGTAAGGCAGTATTTTTAACACTTAAATGATTGCAGTCAAATTATATAATAAAAATGTATAATAACAGCCCGCCTTAAAGCAATATGTGTATGTAATAATTTGTAAAATGTATGAGTCATTGTATATGTTTATATTATTGTATACATGTTCAATAATGTATTGCGTAATTTAATAATGTAGGAGCTGTGAGAATAATGGGTTAAAAGTTGCTAACAATGAAGTAACCTTGAGGCAATAATTAATTTTAAAGTTTAACAATACAACTTGTAATTCTTGGAAGCAATAATTAATTTTTGTGACAGTTTATAAAATAGCCAATCAACAACCAGAAAAAGCTTTAGTTAAATAAAGGCATTCTATTGGACTAGGATTAGCCAATCATAGACTTGAAATACAGAAATTTACAAATTTTAGGCGGTAGAAATCAAGTCAGTTGCTTGTAGACAGCGCTCATAACTGGACGTGTTGCTTGCAGACAGTGTTCCTAACCGGACGCGAGATGCATCCTCGAGAAATATAATAGGTATTCAGTGTGAGATGAAAATAGTTTACGTGTTAAAAAGTGCAAGTAATTAATTTAAAAAATCTCACAGCTCTCTCTCTATATCAGTGAAGTGTTATTTAACTCGTGTCAAGCATTAATAAAAGGAGTGTAGTAAAAATTATAATCTGTGTAAGCCTACATTCTTCAGTCGCATCACAACCCTGCAAAGAGAAACATGTCTCTAACAATAATACTGACGCAGCCGAGGCGGACATAAATATATAATATTTAAAGAAACAGTCAAATTACAAAGTTAATATTTCTTAAATTTGGGGCGAAGGCTACCGGAAACTTTTTACCATACGTGCGGTTGCAACTACTTCAAGTTCGGCTCCCCAAAAGTCGAAATATAATACATCTTCAAACTGGCTTTCCATACGCAGCAGCAACAAACCTTCTTCAAATTGGCTCCCAAAACGTGGGGCAAATAACGTAAAGATACTATCTACTTCAACTGATATATGCAGGATTCGAATGTCCTTTCTTTTTCTGTTTCTTCAGTTTCCCTGTTGCTAAATTCTAGCCATTCGCTTAAAATTAAATATCCTCGGCTTTTGTCTTTATTTAGCGCGTTTTCTGTGGAGCAACAACAATATTCTACTCGGTGGTATTCCCAATGAAAACAGTCACATTCTCAAGCACGTATATTCCTGTAGGATCCAAACATGTTCGTTTTTAGTACACAGGATTTGTAAATTCTTTTTAATGTTTTTGTTAGGGAATAGTATTAGTAACTGTTTTGTAGATGTTAGTTGGGGTGGTCCAGGATTTTTAACATAAATTCAAGTTATAAGTTCTATTTTTCACATTAATTCTTTTAAAAGATGGCATTTTAAGTAAAATCGTATGAGCCGTTTTTGACAACATAAAAAACAACTAAATGTTTTCCACATAAAGGGTAATATGAGGGAGGTTATTGAAAGTATCCGTGTCGTATCCTTGGAAAATGCTGAAATTAAAACATCGTTTAGAATGCAACCAATTTTTCGGTTTGCATTTATTTTGTTCACTGACAGGTGCGCGCGCGCACGTATACCTACTTATTTTAGTTTTTTTTTATTCAGGGGACAACAAATTTGTTATTTCTGGTGAAATATCTACATTCGAATTTTTGGATGGAATGCAATACCTCCCCTGCCTAGTACAGGTAAGTGGTAGAGAAAGTGAAAAATGTTTCATTTATATACAACCCCCTCAAATTCTATGCTCATAACGGATTCTTTGACTTAAGTTATGCTTTTGATAACAAATTGAGCTTTAAAGTTGTCCTAGAGTTTTTATTCGTTTTCCTCGAGACAGTATTTACACCTCTCCTACGATTTAATTATGTTTGTAGGTTTATTGTTTCATTTGTGTCATCATTTTATTATATAGTAGGATTCATTCACATCTGCAACGTAAAGATAGGTGTTTGTACTATATTTTATTTTAATAGCTTTAGACTTCCACACCAGTAGAAATGTAACAATCGTTGGAAAGAACAAGAGTAAAGGTTATTGCACTCTGTGTTTGTTAGTTGGTGTGCAAATAGGACAGAAGTAATTGACGCTAGGGAAAGTACTTAACAGTTCAGAAAGAAGGGATTTTTTCACTGTATTCTACCATGTGACGTCGAGTTGGCCAATCAGGTTAACAGAAATTTGTTAATGTTTAAACGTAAAGTAAATTCGCACCAGCTCGAGGTCCAATATAATTAGTTTGTAAGCTTCATATTCGTACCTCTCAGAGATGTTTGTGGAAAGTTCAGGCAGTTTTTACGACTTCAAAAGGAGGAGGAACCTGTGCTTCTTGCGACAATATTTTCGCGCCAGAAGCAATTTAAGAATGTAACGCAGTTTTTGAGCATAGCCGCGCGAATAATGTGTGCTAAAAGTGACAAATTCTCGGAGAGAGTAAATAAACATTAAGTATTTTTATACATTCTTAGACAAGTGATTAAGTAATATTTGGTGGAAGTCAAAATGTAGCCATGTACTTTGTTTAACACACAATATAAAATGTTTGTTGTTGGTTTTCTGTTACAACTCGGAACAATAAAAAGAAATATGTCTGTTGAACTTCATATTGTGGCGTATTAATAATTTGGGAGGTTACATTATTGTTTTACATTGTCATTCCAGACACATTGTTCTTTATGTCACTCCTGGTTGGTAGATTTGCTAACCACGAGTAGTGGGGGATAGCGTCACCCTCAGTTAGGATTTCGGGAGAAACGGACCGCGTGTGTAAGCCGGAATTTGGATCAGTGGACATCTCCCACCTTCTATTTTTAATAATGTAGGAACCCCAAAAGTTTGGGAAATAAATCTAGGAATGTGCGAGTAGATTTGTGTTACGGATTTTGTGCAGTAAAAACCCACGCCTTCCTCTAACCTCCACACCACGTTTCGGTCCTCCGCAGCCAAGCAAGTTTACGTCCCCTCAATGTTCGTGCTGGGTACTCAAAATTAATTTAATTTTCACGTGAACCTTCAGGCTATTTACCCAACATGTAAAACTATGCTGTGCCGTCTATAGTTGTTAGTCAGTTGAGCCTTTACGTACCATACCTTGGAGATCAACGAAAACATGCTTCTACCACAACAAAAATAATTACAACAGATATTCGAACTCGGACAACATCTTCAGTGTGTAGCCGAAGTTATGAACAACACGTCATCACGAGGTGAGCGACTGACTGCATTCTTCAGGTAAATATAAAACAAGGTAAAGGACGACCCATTTTAATGAAATACACTTGCATTCACTCCCACGTTCATACTTTCAGGCTGTGGAAAATAAGTATTTTTTCCAATTAAAAATAATTTTCCACCTCAGCAGATAATTTATTCTGAGGCCTCTCATTTGATAAGCCAGAACGCAAACCATTCAATAGCAAAGGTCTTTGCAGACATTGCGAAACATCTTGTATCTGATTTAACACTTGCTACTTAAAATGTAATTGTTTTTTTCAATTTTGCTCATTGTAATTTTATATTTTTACATTTTATTCACCTAAATATTAACTCCTGTGTATAAATTAAGTTCTAGATTTAGCTCTAAATTAACTGAATTAAAGCCAATGTATACCTATTTTCGGTGTACTTACCAAACAAATAACGGCGAGTTTCTTAAGCACAGTTGGCGTAAATTTTGCCAAAATTGGAGGAGTGACGTTTGTGAAATCTAATATGTAAATATCCCCTGCTGCGGTGTCGTATTTTGCTCTAATGTCGGTAACCATAAACAACATTTTCATGCCGTCCTCTACGTCCAATTCTGATAAATCTGGAACTATGCCTCTCAATATACATACCCTCTCGTACTTCTCTGTGAGGCGTGGTAGTGGTATGAAGGCGCTGAAACATAGAGCAGTGTAATTTTCTTTTGACCACACCAATAATAAAATAGGGTTACCTTTAACAATCGTCCTCCAAAATGTTAAGTTTGTGGAATTAATAGCAAATTCATGCAGCCGAAAACACTAGGAGATACAAGAAATATACGGAGCTGTCACGTTAGAGCAATAGGAGTAAGAGGAATTTCTACACACCCCTGTATGAAACTATCCCCTTCTTCATTGTATCTTAACACTCGCTGGAAGAGAGGTTTATATGCCCCTCTATTTAATAGCAAATAGAGATTGTCGCTGTCGATTGCTGAGAGAAGGCTACTGTTCTGAAAGGTGCTTTTTCGGATACCTACTCTATAAAAATAAAGATCCCCACCAAAAGCACTGCATAATTTTTATGTATATTGCAACGTACCTGCTTATCTTGATGTTTACATTTAGATAATCTTAAGAGGATATTAAGTCGTCTTGAAAAAAATAACAGTGTGCTATTTCGAGTAATACCTTAAGTATAAATATATGATAAAATTAACACATCGGCTGTTGTAGTTACACACGTCGTAGATATGTTGAAATACAAAAGTGATTTCAACGCATGGGTAGAAAACAAGCTGTTATTTGTACAGTTCGTGAAGTTTATTTTAAGTTATGTGTCAAGCTATTCCACTCCTGACGAAAACAAAGGAAGCGTGGGGAAAGAACCGATGCGGCAGTATTTTTTATCCATTAATTCCTATCACATTTAATTATATAATATAAAAATAATATGCCGCCTATAAGCGATCAGTAATTGCTATAAAATGTATATTACAGCCATTTTATTATGTACATTTATTGTATACATGTGTAAAATATTATGTGAATGTATTTCTTAGTCTAGAAACGTAGGAGCTATGAGGGTAGAAGCAAGCTGTTATTTGTAGCAAACAGTGTCAAAGTGGAAAGGCAGAGGATGGCTAACAATGAGTTGTAACCTTGGCAGAACAATAAGTTAGAAAACTAAGGAAGGCTTCCAACAGTCGATGGAAAAATACTGATGTAGCGTCAAAACGTTTGTACTAATAAATAGTCAGGTGGGAGCAAAAAGCCAATGAAAGTCAAACCAACAGTGTCCTGTTAGAGTAGACTTAGCCAATCAGAAAAAAAACATTAAATTTAAAATTTTAAACTGTGGGCGCTAAGAGGTAGCGTACCTAAGCCAAGTCAGTTCAGTAGATGAAGCTCAGAGCGTGCAGATGTGAAATATTAATGCAGTGCGGAGAAGATAAATTTTGACCTCTTAAAAGTGTAGTTAGGAACAGATAATTACTACAACGTAAAATAAATTTCATTATATATTCGCAGAGATATACATTTGGTGATTTATAAATTTTTAATGCGAATAAAGAACTTAAGAAATTCTCTGTAAACTGCAGTTCGTTAGCACACCTTTAGAACTTAATATTTTAAGAGTTCCATACGTAAATAGTTCAGTAATTTGTTATTTGATATATTATTCAATTGCCTTCAAGATTTAAAAAAGAAGTGAGAATTTAAAGTAAAATTTGTGTAAGGGTGTGAAACTATTCTATAGTGGTACCACCCGTGTTAAGAGATACTTGCTCTACCATATATAACTGACGCAGCCGAGGCATAATTTTAAATTAAATCATTTTTAATTTAAAATCACAAATCACTACACACACGCATGCTAGACCCAATAGCAGTGTGATGTATTATTGGTGAAAATAAAAATATACGCCATCAACCGAAATGAACAACTGCCATCAATCTAAACAAAACATAGTGCACTTATAGAATTTAAGCCAGAATTAAAACTTGTAAGAAAATCTATAATTTCTAAATCACCCGTCTTTTTTAAACTGTTACACTAATGTATCCATGAAAATCCAAAAACCCAGTTTTCAATCTGAATGCTTCACTTTTTACCAGTCAGAACATAAAACTCATAGTGCAAACAAAATTTTAACGAACTATGTCAAACCGTTGTTAAGATATTACCTTTTTACTGATATTAATCAGTTTTTATATAATCTGAAATGCTCGTTGGTCCCTATAGTTTAACTTATCGCTCACAAATCTTTAATCTGAGCTTAATAGACAAATAAAGTAACCGTTTTGCTTTGACAATTTTGTGTAAGGATTGAGTTTTTAAACTTTTTTCAAATGTGACTAATGGAAGACAATTTTACTGAACTATTTAATACTTTAATAATGCCCAAAAATTTTTAAATAAATAATATTTGAAGTTCTCATTAAAATTTCGAAATAACACACTCTCAACTGTGATCCAAGGAGTATTTTAAATAGTGAAAAATGCGAAAAAAAAAGGAATCGAGACAAATGTAGTTTGAAATTCACATTTCAATCAAATGTGTACACTTACGCTATAGCATCCATCAAAAAATATAAGCACCCTTACTAATAACAAGCATTTCTTCTACTAATATTCTCAGTCCTTGAATAAAATAGTCGCCCTATACTTTGTTCTTATGTAGGGTAGAGCCTGACGAAAATTGTAGGCTTGATTGTTATATTTCAAACCCTTAAAGCGAAATCTGTGCCATTATATTTCTCTGGATATCATTTCTCACGCTCATGCACTTCAAAAATTACAACCGACCAAGAGCTTTCATAAACAACCCTTCTCTTATTCTGAACAAATCTGCCTTTTATGACAGAACTGGACAAAACTTGATTTAAGTCTCAGTATCCGAAAAGACATTACACCAAAATGAAAGAAACCACGGTATCCTTAATTTCAACCTCTTATATTAAAATCTAAGCCATTTGCCGCTATAGAACACCCTGGAAACTTACACTTAGGACTCAGAAAAATCATAGAATCATGCTGACAGTGTGTCTGCTGTGTCTGAGGACAACTTTCTTGTTTTGAGTGTATTGTTTACTAAAATATACTAAGAAAACAAACCACAAAGTATATAATAAATTCTATAAAGCACTAAATTTAGTATTTAGTTTTAAGTTTCATTTCATTTTTTGTTTTATTGAATTTAAACTAGCTTTTATCTTGAGTTCTGTTAATGATTTTGCATTTCAAAAACAAAAATCACGTGCGCCAACGCCGGGTAAGACAATCTGATAATGTATACAGCCGTTAGAAAATTCATTGGCGCACCGTTAAGAGGTTCCGCTTTTGGTTTTGCTAAAAGAATATGTAATTCATGACTGCATAAATTATCTTTGCCCACAAAATGTCCAATACCAGTTATTAAGTAATTCAAAGCATTTCCGAGGAGCATTTCTCACCAAAAGGAAGAGGCGGGAGATAGAAAAATCTGATGTGTTACATTCACGTGACCTCCTCTACGCTTTATTGCTTATTAGTGGGTACACAGATTATTCTTACGAAAGTTTATTTTCCTATCTACTTTATTTTAATCCAGATAAATCGTTCCGGAAATAGTTACATTACACATTTCATTATAGATGCAAAAAGAACAGCAATAGTCAAATGTTTAAGAACTGGACGCTATACGCTGGCCTTAATATTGCATATTCTTTCCAAGTATTCGCGAGAAACAACTGAAAAACGACGAGACTTGAAAAAATAACAAAATATTGAACAATTCCAAGCATTACTAACGGAAATCTCGGTAACGGCTGATGTCACAAAATTTTAAATAAATTGTGTGTTTCAAGATATATACATTTTTGGTATAGTACATTTTCGTCTATCGCTTAACGTTTACCAGTTATACAACATTATACAACATTTCTTCCGAAAGAAGATGCCCTTATAGACTACACTCATAAAATTCAAGCCATATATTTTATTTGTCAAGTCAATATCAATATATGATATTTTAATTATATTTTAATAACAATCGTTCCAGCCATTTTTTAGAAAATAACTTTTGAAAAATGTTTCATGTAAAGCGTAGTTTGGGGTGGGGGAATTTTCCTTAAAATGTTCGTGTCACATCTTTGAAAGATACTGAATCTAAATTCCAAGTTTGTTATTTATGTACTTTTTGTTTTTGAAAAAAAAACGACCCCCACTCTCTCTCTCTCTCTTTCTTCTGAAAATGCTTATTCTGGATTCAGGGCGCTTTAAAATCTATATCGGTGAAATCTCGGTTCTCAGTATCGAATTTTTGGGTGGCATGCCATACCTTCTCTACCTACTATGTACGTGTTAGAGGAGTAGTAAGCTTTGGTATCAATAAGTTGTAGAACAAAAAATACGTAAAGCAAATAAAAATGGGCAGTTACCGACTTCGATTACCATTATGATATTATGATTATCAGATATTTTAAATTTCTACTTCAACCTTGAAAGTAACGGCAAGAACAATCTGCGCCGAGTATAAAGCATTTCACCACCTATGTATCTAGATATTCATCTTATCACTAGGGTTAGCTTTTATAATAAATTGCCAACTCATATTAAAGAATCAAATGGTTATAGTCTTAAATTACAGTTGAAGATCTGGCTATGTAACAACCCTTTTTATAATTTGACTGAGTTTTTGGGTTGTGATAATGTTAAATGAGATGTCACTCTATAAGCTTTGACATAGTCTATTGTACACCCGTGAACAAAAAAAAAACTAGTCATCCCCAGATTCCATGTAACTATCGGAGGGCTTCGTGTACATTCGTAACAGCTACGTTCACAACATACATGCAGGAACTATAGAATGGTCTCTGCCCTGTGAGCGCTGTGGTCACCTTATAACGGTTATTCTCGGTGGTCACGCTTATAAGCTATTGAAAACAGAGCAAGGAACAATGTTCCGTTGACCAAGAGGTTAAGAAGGTACCGCTTGCGCTCATAACCTTCTCGGTTTAAATCGAGCATTAGTTATTGTTATTTTAATGTTATTAATTTTATGACTGGGTGTGCAGAATATAATATTGCATCAATATAAGTTTAGCATTTTAAGTTTTGGTATATCTATATACACAGAAACACAATTCTACTAAAATACTTGTTTTAAATAACTAAAGACATAAATGTAAATATGTAAACTATTATCTTCTAAAACACATAAAAATAAACAAAATTAATATTGGAGGTATGAACCCTGAGCATATATAACTGCCCTCACTTTCGGGTTATAGATGAAATTAAATCCCTGTAGTAACATGGGCGAGAAGTTACAACATCCCAGGCTTCTTGAACATGTACCCAGAATCCTGTACGAATTCAAAAATTTCATCAGGATATCTTATGCTCATAGAGGGAATCAAAATATTCTCAATTATTACCGTGTATTACGCACTGTTCAGTGTAGCATCAAGCTACCACAACACACCTAGACCGTCCCTTGCTATCCATCAAAATACAGATATACGGCCGTGACAAAATTGTAAAGCCACGTATTATGCATCGTAATAACTATATCGAAATAAGTATATCGAAAGTAAATACTCACTGTGTGTTGATTAAACACTGTTAACAGAAGAAAAAAAAGTGTTTGCCACAAGCTAGAAGCGAACCTGCAGTCTTAACCATAGAAGTGCCTTACGCTTTGCCACAGTGCTACAGATAAGACACTAGCATGTTTAATACTGACGTAGAATAACTTGTTGCAGCGGCTACAATACCGTATTGCGTATAGTGTAAACAAGGCGCTGTGCCGTGTAGATTTAAAAAACATTGGCTTCAAGACATTACTCTTTTTTTGTCCACGGGTGTACACTGTAATTAATGGCAAAAATAAATTGTTATTATTACTAAAATCAGAGCGTTACTTTGGCAGAATATACGAAGAATTTAACAAAACTTATTATCAAGAAAAATTTGATGTGCAACGCTCACTCGACATACCACTACAAATTCACATTGTCCCTTATATATTACATAAATCATAAAACAAGCAATTTCTCCACTCGTGTTACACTATACGGGGCAAATGTTTTCCTAGAAATGATTTCAAACCAGGCACTGTGCTTATTGAAAACACCAATTGTACATTTTAATGAGTAATGAGTTTTTTTTCTTTTGCATTACGGTTTTGTTATTATAAAATTCATAAAATAAAAAGGAACGAAGTGGAATTAATTTTATTTTTAGCAAAAATGGTTTTATAGCTCAATTTTGAACATAAATTTGAAATTTTGTTTAAAAATATAAATATTTCTTCGTAAGGAGCTTTTATATAAATTAAGCTTAAATTTGTATTTTAAAATATGGTTTGTTGCATTCACATGGCATTTACAACTCGCTCTTCTACAAACTATTTTTCAAAAAAAATTATGCTTCTATCTACTTCTTGTTGATAGACTCTTTATACGGTTACGCATTTCGTTGCAGGTTTTTCGAATACACAAGCTATAGTGATAGTAAACATTTTTAAAAGCCTGTCGATATATGATGGCTTAGAAATTCCGTTCTCTTTGCATACGCATGGTGAAGAAAAAAATAAAGAAATGCAAATAGCGATTTGCATTTGAGAAAATTACAAAGTATTTGAAGGTTCAAACCTATACGATTATCTCGATAATGATAAAGCAACAAAAATTGCATTTGACGTAAACTGAGTGCTTTCACAAACTCTACGCTTTTATATGGTAAGACACTCTCTCTCTCTCTCACTCTCACTCTCTCTCTCTCTCACTCTCTCTCTCTCTCTTACGTATATAAAAACCATTCAGAATGAAGATTTCACAGGCTATTCACAGAAAACTTAAGCTATAGATTTGTCATTAAAATGCTGTAAAACAGAGTTATGTTAAGCAAAATTTGAGCGTCAATTTGGAGAAAATCAAAAGTAACTGAATTTTACCATGCCAAGAGTAGTTTGGGGTTGGGTTTAAAATCTTTGTATCCTATCCTTGGAAGATATTGAACTTAAATACCAAGTGGTTTACCGGAAAAAATGCGAGTCAGCTGTTGGGAAATTTAATGTCGTGCCGACATGTTGCCATGGTAGCTCAGTTGGTTAGAGAAACCGGACCGAAACCGGAGGATCCGTGGTTCAAATCCCAGCTATAGCATTGAATTGTTCCATCTGATTGTACTTTTCCAAGTTTTGTATTTATTGAAATTTTCAATTTTTATTTAAGCTGTTTACGGACATCCACGGAAGTGTTTTTAAAAATCCTGTTCCGAATTCAGAGGACCTCAAAAAGTGTATTTCTGGCGAAAGCCGGGTATCAAGCTTCTAGTTGGAATTCAATAGTTCCTCTACTTACTATCGACGAGTAGTAGGGAAAGTTAAAAAAGGGGAGGGGTAGAGTCAGGAAATGTGGACACATACCACAAGGACATTGCTTTCTGCAGTCGCTCCAACGTTGGATCCCTGTTAGCGTAAAGCTCGGGAAGAGCTGCACGAAGTGTGTAATACATGTCAATAGTGGACTTGGTCTTCTCCAGGCTGTTCTTGCACCACAGGTAGGTTTGTAGATATTTGGAATCATCTAGAAAGAAGAAAACATGATTTAAGCGACTGTACAAACATTTACTGTTAACTTCATGTTTGGGAGAATCTCTCTCACTGGTAGGAGAAATAATATAAATATTTGAATATCATAGAATGAGAAAGGGTGTAACTGTGTACTATAAAGAGATATCAACTTTCCTATCACCATGATGTCAGTAATGAAATAAATGGACAGAAAGTATAAAACGCTCTGTAAAATATAGTGTTCTCCAGGGAATAATACTGGATATCTTTTTATTAATAATGGCTAAGCACCTAACATCAATGCATTGCAATATGTTGATAACTCCTGATTTATAATCGATAACAGTTAAACTGATTGACAACTCTACTACTGAAAAAATCTGATATGTTACACTCACATGACTTTCTCTACTCTTGTACAAACTATTTTTACAAACGCTTATTCTCCATATGCTTCATGTTAATCGAGATGTCAATCTTATTGGTAATTTTCATGTAGATGCAAGGGGAATATGGTAGGTTTTAAGCGATAGTCAAATATTTTAACGCTGGTTGCTATGTGGCGCATTCCACTCTCTTTGCATGTCCAGGACATAAAATAATGAATAACGAATTTGAGAAAAAGTATATGTATTGGAAAAGTTAAGGGAATAACAAGCAATATCTCAAAAACGGTTCACGCAACAAAAGAAATGTATATGACATAAATTGTGTATTTTAACGCCATCTACATTTTTGTGTACTAAAATTTTGTCTATCTCTTATGGTTTACCAGTTATGCAAAAGTCGTTCACAATGAAGAATATTTTTGGAGACATTCCCAGAAAATTCGAGATATACATTTCATTTCTCATGATAATATCTTAAACATATGATATTTTAATCAAAATCGTTAGTCATTTTTGAGAAAATTAAAATTTTCGAAAAATGTTCCATGTAAAGGGTAGTCTGGGGTGGGGGTATTTTCCTGAAAACCTTCGTGTCACATCTCTGGAAAATACTGAACCTAAATACCAAGTTTGGTGTTTATCTGACTGTTCGTTTCTGAGTTATACTGTTCACAGACACACAGACACACCACGGACATGTTTCCAAAAATACTTTTTTTTTGGATTCAGGGGTCTCAAAACATGTATTTCCGGTTAAATCTCGGTATCGAATTTTTTGGGTGGAATACAATACTTCCTCTTCTTACTATGCGTAGTAGAGAAAGTAAAAATGAATGGGGATGCAGTTCACAGTAAATGGTTTCAAAAATTAAATTAAGAAAAGTAACGACATCTTACAAAGTCAACCATTTATATTCTCAGTTGTGTACGTACATAATATATTGAAACTTGAAAAAACTAATGCTGTTTATCTACTTAAGATCTGTGTCAAAAGGAGTTCCAAAGTTTTATCTGAAGCAAACTTATTAACCCGATTTGAAACTGTTTTTATACATGGCATTGTAAGTATTTTAATGCAATAATGGTAATCTAAGTGATATTTAATTGTTGCAGAAGAAGGGAGTTAAGATGTTTGAAGATCTCCAGTTCAAATTCCTTCCATACCTTTATTGATGCAGGTGAGTTTTATGGTTGTGTATAATTATGTAAATTTTATATTAATATATGTAAATAAGACTGTTTGTAATTACAAAGTTATAGAAACATGTGTTTACAATACAAAAAGTGCAACAAAACTATCATTTCATTTGTAAAATTGTAGGAGACAAAGTAAACATATTATTACTACCATAAATGTTGTAATAATTTACCTGATAATATTAAATTCCTATGCAAACAATTTTAAAAAATAATCTAAGGTATAGTTATTAAACAAAGCATTTAATTATCTGAGCGAGTATTTTAATAGGGTTATTCAAAAAGAAGGAACAGATTTTAAATCTTTTTTATAATAAACGGAAATAGATGGCGACACATGCGATACATCACTGAATAGAGGAAATTTCAAAATTTTATTTTGTGTGTTCAAAATGAGCACCATTTGTTATGCGAGGAAGACCAGTGCTTTTCCGTTTGCATATGCAACCATCATCTACAAGTTTATTGTATCAAGTGCAAATTTTTTATGACGAGGCGGCGCGTTGTTGAACTTACAACTAAATGCACGTTGCAATGAAACAATGGATTCACTGTTTGCATACTGCAGCACACAAAACGACTTTTCCTGTAGCGTTGCTATTTTCTCGTAAACTGTAGGCACTGATTGGAACTAAGAGATGGGGACTTAAAACTTTGAACTTTCCTCTATTCAATGATGTGTCGTGTGTGTTGCTATCTATTTTCGTTCTTTGAATAACCCTGTATGTTATTGATATTTGTTAACTTTTTTTTCTGACGAGCTAACAAGTAGGGGAACGGCGGATAGTATGGGTCCTTTAAGGAAAAAGGTATATAACATTTATACTTTTGCTTGAAAATAAATCATAGTTATATAAAATCTTTCTTTAAACATTTTTTTACAAATATGGTTTGAAAAAATTAAACCCAAGGTAAACACACACATACACTAAGGGTTTAAAAAAGTCTTATAATTGGAGATAGCGAAAAAAAGGTCGGGTAGTATGGGCCATAAAAAGAATACGGGATTTTAAATTAAATAACACAATTTTGCGGCATAATAACAAACATGTTTATTTATCAACGTATAATATGATTAAAAATAAAAAAGTGAAAGTTGAAGGCACAAAAGTTTTTTATAAGTGTTTACAAAAATGCAATGTATGTTTTTGTGAACAAAACTGATTTTGAAAATGAAATTATAACCTTCATGAAAAAACAAGAATAAGGTTTTAACTAGACTTCATCAGCGGCTATTGTTTATACAGTAATCACAATAATAATACAAACCATCTTCAATTATAGCACAAAGTTCATTAACCCACCCCTCACATGCTTTGCACTGGATCCAGTTTTCTACAAAATTTTCACCACACACAATGCATTCCACATTGTCACATGTTGCATCTTCTGTGGATTTACCTGGCTTTGGATTTTTATAACCTACGGGCTTGATTATCTTTTCCTTATTTCTTTCCAGTTTGGTTTTTTTCTCAATTTTGATTTCAGGCCTAACTCTGTCTAACCTCTCCTGTTATTTTTCAAATTTTAACTGTCTTCTCAACTCTTTTGCAGCTTCTTTTTCAAGCTCCTTATTTTTCTTTTCAATCAAATGTTCTTTAATGGGCGTTGAGTTAAGTATTTCACTTCTCTCTACTTTTCTTTTTCGACTTGTTAACCTCTTTTCAGCACAGGAGGGCAAAGGAGATAGATATCTTTTTCAAAACGCTGGAAAAGCTAGGCTGTGAAGATTCAGCAAGTTCTGTAGTGAGTGGAATAGGTGTTGAATCAGTTGAAGGGGGGGTTCCCGAGGTAGTGATAGCAGCTTCAGCAGTGGTCTCAACGGTTGATGAATGTTCTATATCGGTAAGGGCACTGCCCATATAATCCAAATCAGTGAAAATGTATGGATCAAATGGGTAGATTCCTGTGCATTTGAAGCCGCTTTCTGCTATATCTAGGCGACACACTTGCTTGTAGGCATCTGCAACTAGCTTTGCGATGTCGTAGTCATTGATTCTAGCCCCAGGGTTTGACCTCATCCACAAACTGCAAGCATGATTGTAGCAGTTTTTGAAAGGTTTCATAAAGGATCGGTCAAGAGGCTGCAGTTTGTGTGTCGTATGGGGTGGGAAAGATAGCATGTGGATATGGTTTGTTCGAGCATAAGAAATGACATCAAGCTTCTTGTGCGTTCCATGACCGTCGACGATGAGCAAAATAGAGTCTTCTGCACTGGGTTTTGTAAAAGTCACGAAGTGCTGGAGCCATTTAAGGAAAGTCTCAGTTGTCATCCATCCATTAGGAGTTGGGAAGGCACAACTCTCAGCAGGTGCACCTATCATTAGGCGGTCGTTCATACTTTTCCTGGGGAAAATGAAAAGTGGAGGAATAAACTGTCCGGTCGCACTCATGCAGAACATCAGAGTGACATTACGGCCCCTTTGTCCGGATGTCACTTTTCCAACTTGGCGCTTCCCTTTCACTGTTATAACCTTGTCATTTTCATGTACGCAAGAAACTCCTGTTTCGTCACCGTTAAAAAGCTTAGATGGACGAAAGGAGTGCTTGTCAAACAATACTTTCAGTTGGTTAAAAAACCTTTCAACCTGTGGTTCATTAACCCGACACAACGCATCAAACTTGTAGATTGAGGTTTCCTGTAAGTTAGTTCTGGGTGCCTCTTCATAAAACTTGCATAGAAATCCTTTCCTGCAGTTTTCTTTTCTTTATTGAACCTGTGAGGCAGTTTTAAACTTTCTGCCAAATCATAGGCTAACTTTAAGAACTCGGGTTTTGCTAGGGGAAACAATCTCGAGTCCAAATCTCTCATGTGTTCTAACTCTTCTTCAAACGTTGGTTTGAAAAAGCCCATCTGGGGTTTCATGATGGTTTGCTGGTTTCCTAAAACAGATTTTATTTTTCTTTGCAGTGTAGTTCTTTGAATATTAAAATGATCGGCCGCAGCTCTTGTAGTCATTTGACTCTCTAAGACGCATAAAACCACCTGTTTCATGGCTTCCTCTTTCCATTCCCCACGACCCTCGCCCTCAGCCTTCTTCTTGAATTTCGGCATCATGTCCTAAAAGTAAAAATTACAATTTGCTTACATGGCCCATACCACCCGATTTTAGTATGGCCCATACTACCCGACCGACATTGAACACTTAATCATGGCGGTAACAGAAATCGGCTTGAGCAACCGGAATTTCATTATTGCAGTAAAATCTACATTAATCTAGCCAAATGTTAATACTAGTTTGATAACTTTACTCCTTACCTTTAACAGTAAAGGATGATAAAGAAAGTTACGTGTAACAACAACTTCACCACACGAAAACAAAGAAAAGTATATAGCAATCAACACAAAGCACCTACGTCATCCAAGTTCTATCACAAAATTGAGTAATGAAGAGCCGCAACCTAGGCAGTATATGTGCCTGCTACCTAGCGGCATATCTGAGCAACACTAAGTGGCCCATAGTATCCGCCGGCCCATACTATCCGCCTTTTATATACAGGATGATCCTTTGATATAAAAGTAAAAGGTTATAAATAATAGGTTAATGAACACATCTGAGAAGTTTGCTACAATATAAGCGGAAAGGATGGAAGTTAACACTGAGTGATGTTTCAGAATTCACCCGCGTGGCATGACAGCACTATGGTGCATAGGAGGCAAAATGGTGGTCACGCCACAACAACGTGCTTAGTACGGTATGTTAAATGTGCATGAGACGTATAGGTTCTCAGTTATCCAAATAATTCAGTTATGCTTGTTGACTCGGCCACACATGAAATGTGGCTTTGTGCATCAATTTTACCACTGATCGTCTGCTTCCTGCCGCTCGCGCAATAAAATCAGGTACTATCAATCCTCTTATACAGTTTTATGGCATATTCCGCTGTGTTGATAAGCGGTGGAGTGACTTCCATGGGCTCCAGCACTGTTGTTGCACGACCTCATTTTGTCTTCTATGCACGACAGCGGTGCCATACCACACGGGTGAAGTATGAAACATCACTCATTGTTAACTTCTATCCTTTCCGCTTATATTACAGCAAAGTGCTCAGAGATGCATACGTTAACCTCTTATACATAACTTTTACTTTTTTGGCATCTCAAACTATCACCCTGTAGTAAATTGTTGGCTATGTCCATTACTGCTTTACAGTTGAATGGTAAAGTAAAGTTCTACTGGATGCATGCATTAAAATGGATGATGTAATTCCTTAAGTAATAAGAATAAATTTTGCAAATCAGAAATGCCTACATAAGAATGTCCACAAAAGTAGTAAACGCAATCGTATTGTATTTAACGCCGAAATACAATCTTAATGAAAGAAAGAAGCTGCATGTGTGAACAGCTTCGTAGGCTGTTTATGCCAGGGAATGTGTAAACAGCTGTTTATTGTTGCTTATATATTACTCAGTAGACAGTGTATGAATGACAGTTCACCGTTTTATGTAACTTTTGTACACAATTGACAAATGTTTATAAACATTCATATAGAGTCGGCCACGATGTTGAAGCCTCATCTCTTCCATAAGTAGAAGATGAAATTAGGCGCCGGGCTACAAAATTCTACGCCAGTTTACCAAACCATCAGAGTATCCTGGTCAGATTACTTGGGGATTACAACCCTAGAACTCGTCGTCTTCTACGTCATCGGGTTCCCCGCATGGCATGCGGGCACACCAGATAACCAAGGAGTTACACCAACAGCAGCTAAAGCTGAACTCCATAGTAATCCTACCCAAGAGATGATTGGTTTCAAAATTCAATCCCAGCCAAAGAATAATTTATAAACACCACACACACCAGGGTGCAGAAGGGCCGCTGTATCCTAACAGGCAGCTATTGAGGAGCTACATGCTTCCTGCTTTCTTTCATTACTACCTAAAAATAAATCGTCATCCTTAACCACCATTTCCTATTGAAAATAATCACCCTGCGGTTAAACACTTTTGAGGGTGGGCACGCAGCAAAAATTCACTCGGGCTAAAACTTAGCCTGCCAGCAGCTCGTCGTCGTCGATGGGCTTGGAGGAGGGCGCCACTGCTTTTTTTTTGTTGACAAAGCTATGGATCAGAAGGGAACGTGGGGCAAGACGATAGAGAAATGTACAGTTGCACAATGAAAACAGTATTACATTTGGTGGCATCAGCTTCACTAGTAAATCCGACTAGGAACTGCGATATTTTCTTTACCCGACTAACGTTCCGATGCCTCGCCCACTTTTTTTGTAACAGTTTGGTTCCTCTTCCCACCGCACGCACTCATATCGTGTCCGACTAGTAGGTGTTACTCGTTTCAAAGCATGTCATGACCAGGCAGAGGGGTTTTTAAGTAAACAGAGCAATCGCGTTTACTGCACGGGGTATCTGACGTCAGATATTGTGACGTGCACTCTCCTCCCCTTCCCTTCATAAAGTCCGGTTTCGTTGCGACTGTTCCATTTATTCGCAGCATCCAAACCAATGGAGAACTATGGTAATATGCCTAAACCAAAGAAGAATCACACAGCGAAACAATTTTAACTTGGTGGGGGATATTGCTACTACGTTCAATACGACAAAGTTGTTAATGTAATTAATATCTTTGACGAGAGAAAACTGTCACCACACATGCAGTGAAGGAAAGTGATCTCACTAGCTTTGTTTTTGGATCTTTCATTTATTCAGAATTATTTTATTAATATTGCAACTAAAATAACCTATGTATTTGCAAGCATATATACTAGAAATGCCAGAAGCTGTTGGGGCAATAGAACAGGTTTCACAAACACTGAGTGTGGTATAAAGCTGGAATGTTGAAGAAAGGGGGACAAAAAAAAGCTTAAAAGTATTCTAGAGAAGAATTCAGGGCACGCAGAAATGTGTAATACCAGGGACACGTTACTCAGATAGGGAATCTCTATTTCGTCCTTTATTTGCTCCTACTACGTCCAGTGATGTGGAACGTAGTTTCTCAAAATGTAACTGTCTACGTGCTAACCGCATGCGATTTATCTTCCGTGTGTTTCGAAAATGCATTATTTTACATTGTAAAGCCTCACTGTGTAACATAAAAGTCCATATAACTCAGACTTCTGCACATTAATGACTTATTAAATAAGTAAGTAACTTTATTGCACACTACCAATAGCTAGACATATCAATATTGCTTTCTTCCGATACTCCATAATCCTGATCTACCGATTTCGATGCATTCAACTGTTCATATTTGTTTGCAAAGAACACTTAAGGTCACAAGCGCTTCCACCTTCTCTCGCCACCAGTTCTCGGTGTGTTCCTAACTTGTTGCTTTACTTACTAAAACCCCTCTGCCTGGTCCTGACTAGGGACAGGATTTTAATGCAAATGCATACTTCTCTGATGTCAGAAGTAGTGCTCACTTGGTGTGCGAGTTAACCACTAAATTTCCAATTTAAATAGTTTATGTTGCACACAATGCATATTTTGCCTATTTTGTTAAGAAGTACTATATTTCAGCAGTTTGCAAATTATGCTTCCTGCATATTTTCTGGTTTTACATGTATACTTTAAAAATGTACCTGCATTTTATTGCATTCATTTTATCTTCGTATTTGATTTACAAATACGATATTTATGTATTATACAATATGTATTATATTTATTCGAATAGTATTATGTGCTATTGAGCTTGCTTGCTCTTTAAGCTTGGTAGCACTGATGATAGCTTACATCCTCAAAACTACTGAAAAGTGCATCCAACATAACGCTTGGGCCATGTAGGGATGTGTAAATTTAAGAAAGGTAACACGATTCAACAAGGTGTTTATATTGTATGTATAGTAAAGTAACTTACCAACATTCTTGGGAAGATGAGGCTGCGTATGAAGCCAGTCTTTTAATACATTATAAGCCTCTTCTTTTCTCTTCTTGTCACACCCAAACATGAGCCATATTTTCTCTGCAACTTCTTCAGTGGGCTCCGGTAAAACCTTTAGTCCTTTGGAGAAACATACTACATTATAGCTTTACATTACAGTTTATCTACAACAAAATAAAATAGCAAATAAAACGTTCCATCTAATTTTATGTTTTGAATTTGTGTATAGTGCAGTGCAGCCTAAATACAAGGCACGATAATCGTATAAAAATAAAAGGAAACAAAAGAGTTCTAACCTCGGTCTCTATTTCTTTTTATTTTCACGACAAAAGTCACCGAAGAAGACTCGCGCTGACCGAGAGTGGGGCTAGGCTTGTTGAAACCAACACCCGAGTATACGCCTTCAATTATAAGCTTGAATTTTAGAGTAAGGCTTTTTAACCGCGATTAGTCTGCAACTGCTTCAGGATTTTAAAGCTAAAATGTTTATGCTGATAGTGCTCCTCAAAAATTTCTTTATGCGGGGTTTAAAGTCCGTAAACACTTGAAATCACGTTAAATTGTGAACAATCTGAGATTGGAAGAAACAAACTTGCTATTGGCACTTAAAGGGTTTCTCATTGGTTAATATAGAATTTTTAACTCTGCACCTCAGTTTCAGCAGCAGCTTTCAATTGGACACCGCAAAACAACCTAGCCAGGTCTGTAATTGTAATGTAATTGTCAAATGGCATACGCTGTTAATTTGTCTCATCTGATTATAGTCTTTTCGGAGCTTTAAAGAAGCACTTGTTCAGTATAGGATACGACATTCTGAAAACGTTATTTTAGGGAATCTGAAGAGGCTACCACATACCTGGAGCAAACGCATACAGCTCAAGGGCGACAATTTTAAAGTACGTTCCTTTCTACCAGATTTTAAATTATGCAATTATGTAGGTAAAATAAACTTTAAATCAATGTAGTACCTCGTATGTCGAAATTAGTAACTAAAAATATCGATCCCCTGAACATGTCAAAAGCTTTTAATATCAAACTCCGAAATGGTTGAAAGTCAAAAATTTGAAGTTTTACAATAACTGTGTTTTTTCTACTTATTACAATTTACTTTCATGTCTACTCTCCAAATTACTTCTAAAAATTATTCTTTTTCTAAATCATGATAAATGATTTCTGAAATTACACTTCAATGAACATGTAGCTAAATATATATACAGGATTACAGGACGAAAATAAAATATTTAAAGAAATATATTGTTTGAACAATCTTTGCGTAGCCTGATGAAAAAAAAAGAACGAGTCTAACATTTTGAAAGTGTGCGTAGCTTGAATTTCAGGAAAATTCACACCAAGAGCAGGAAATACCTTTTTAAGGATTAAATCTATAAAGAAGTGAGTTTACGCAAATTGTGAACAAAAAAAGCTTTACATTGTTTCCGATGTAAACTTTTGCGTATTTCGTAAAGTTTCATAGCCATACAAAATTGGATTACAACGAAAGTGGGCATTGGTTATTCACAGAAAATTCAACATGTGTGTCTTATATATATTTTATGTATGTCAATTTATATTTTGATAAAATCGTCAAGAGTTATTTTGACAAAATTAAAATTATCTAAACATTTTCCATCTAAAGATAGTTACAGGTAGAGGACATTTTAGATGCTGAATTTAAACACTAAATTTGGAATTTATCCCAGTTTTCGTTTTTGAGTTATGCTGTTTACACACATAGTACACACATTTACTGTGGCAGGAGTGTACCTCTATGAAGCACGTATGTGGGATGCTGTATATACATGCTCACTTAAGCATATACGATGTCTAGTGCCCGGTCTGCTGCATCATCTTCAGAGGCCTCCGTCTGCTTTTCCAAACGTTCTTGATAATTAACAATTTATTTCAGTAGTATTATGGACTGTTCTTACTACACACGGTAGCACAAGCAGTGGGCAATGATGAGGAAAAGTTATTTTAGGAAGGAAACGTTCCAGGTCTAAGGCAATTACCAGTTATGAAAACTGAGAAAAACCTGGAGAAAACCCAGTCCGGGAAGACGGTCCTAGCCGGGTTTGAACCTTGGACCTCCCGTTCACGAGTCCGTGTAGTTAATGCCTAGCTACTCTTATCTTGGGTTAGGTATGAGAACAAACGAATAAGCCATGTTTGGTATTTAAGCTATATTTATTCCAGTTGCGATAATGATTAAATCAATGGAAGCGGTTAGCTAGGTACACTTTTACTGTTAACTGGAGCTCTAATTGCATAAATTATAAAAACTTAATTCAGGCCTAAGGGAACTACAGACTATTAGCAGATACTTCAAGATATTTTATTAGTAAATATCTTAAACACGTGGTATTTTAATAAACGCCGGTCAACCATTTTTGAGAAAATAAAAAATAACGAAACATTTTATATATATAAAGGATAGTTCGCGGTGGGGAATTTTCTTAAAAACTCGTGTAATATCTTTGGAAGATGCTGAAATTTAATGCCAAATGTTCTGTATAATTGACATTTCAGTTTTTATATACGCCATAAACACACATTTTATTACTTGTTATTCAGGGTACCTCCAAACCTGTATTTTCAAGGAAATCTCTATATCAAATTTTTGGATGGATATAAAACTTGCTCTTCCTACTACAGCTAGGTTATAAAAACTACCTTACTAGGAGGACCTACCTCTAATATTTCACCAATTTGCAAACAAATTTGATTTATTTTGATAAAGTTTTCTTCACACAATCTATAAAATATCCACTCTGTACACATAAAATTATGCAAAAAACCGAAATATTGCACTCAGTTGTGACAAATTTAAACTCTATGGGCCAATTTGTTTAAAAGGTCTTATACATTAATTTGCAATTCTGTTTGTCTCGGTTATATCCAGAAATAGTAAAGGTTAGGGGGTTATAAATATGATCTTAATTTTGTTTCAATTCAATATATCATGATATGTTAAAATTGTTAAAAATGTTTATATATAACGTTCACCAATGAAATCACAAAATTTGGGAGGCACCTCGTGCTAAATATGCCCAAGTTACATTGATTTTAAGCAAAATTGTAACGCGGTAAATTGTGTGTATAACAATATGAAGAAAGTTCAATTCCATACTTCTGCCAGTTGTTCTATACTTAAATAATGACAAAGTAGCATTAATAGGTGACCTGCAGATAATAATGCACTTAACTGAAATGTATCAGTAAATTATTTAAGATTATTTTTTGAGTCTTTTGCATCTCACATCAATGTTCAGTCACTCCATAATATAAAAGTTCACACACAAAGAATAACTTACTCTTCGGATACATCGCTTTTAGAAATCGCTTCCACACAAGCACTAGCACAACTGAGCACGTCTGGAGGAACAAATCTGACGGTCACACTGCACCACCTCGCCAGCCAATTATTATAATAAGGGTATTTCGGTTCTTCCAAGGCCAGCAGAAATGGCTCTCACAGCTGCACTTTCATCTCTGGCATCATAAATATACGAAACGTTGTATATCGTCGATATCAGGTATACACAAGTGACTTTGAACTGTATCTCAAAAGGGACATTGTTTCTATATTCACAACTTCCTCCACCCGTCACATATATACAGGTATGTCTTTATATATTGCAAAAAAGAACATAAAACCTTCTTTTATACATATCAGGATATTCGCGTAATTTTGTTCCTACAAATGGTTTCAAATTAAGCTGCGTTGCCCTGCTTGCACGCAACGTAAGGAAACAACATTTAGCTGCTTTAATCACAAGTCAGTCATGCGAAGGAACAGAAAAAAGCAAGAATGCAAATTTTCAAAATGACACACTTTAACTTGGGAATAATTAAGATACAACAAATCGAAAATACTGATGCTTACAAAAAGTTATTTCATGTCAGTTCCAGTACTAAATATGTCCCTGTTTCCCAGTTATGGAAAATAATACTACTTAATTAGACTGCAATGCCCTTCACAAAGTAGAAAGTGCAAAATATACATTGTACTTGTCATATCACTATCTCAAAAAACTACAAATTTTCATAAAAACCGTTACAGACGATAAAGAAGTAGAATGTCTTGTGTGTTGAATTCATCACTACCGTTAAATTTTATTTATTTATTTTTAGCCTCTAAAAACTCTTCTCGCAAAAGATAATTTGACTATCTGCTTCATGTTAATGGATAAAAACGTTTGCAAAAATGGTTCCATGAAATATTTTTGTAGGTACAAGGAGAATAGAGGTGGCTTGCAGTGCAATCAAAACGTTATAAAGTGGTTTGCTGTCTGTTGGCATTGAAATCCATGCTTTTTCCATGACATAGCGAGAAACATCTGAATGGTGACAGCATTTAAAAAGCAATTGTTGAAAAATCAGATCAATAACGATTGTATCGGAATGGCTAGTGCCAAAAATTACACAAATTGTGTATTATAAAGGCATCTACATATTTTGTGTAGTAAACTTTTCTTTAACTATTATGCTTTACCAATTATACAAAAAATATGACTCACTTCGAAAGAAGAGAGCTTTACAGGTTATTTGTAGAAAATAATTCAAGTTATATATTTTATCAGTTGTATATAAATATATTAAACCTGCAGTACTTTAATCAACATTTTAAAAGAATCTTAGAGAAAATAAAAAAGAAAGAGTATTTTTTCACGTAAAAGGTAGTTTGAGGTGGGATAACTTTCTTTAAAATTGTTTATGTTGCATCCATAAAACATGCTAAACTTGAGCAATAAGTTTACTATTTATCCCACATTTCGATATTGTTTTGTACTATTGACTCGCTCACATATGTTCCATTCTTTTAAATACCATTTTATTCAGGAGCCTCCAAATATGTATTTATAATCAATTCTTAATATCGAATTTTTTGTGTGGAATACAATACTTGCTCTATCTACCACAAGTAGGCGATATAAATGGTAAAAATAACGATATATGCAGTATCCCATATCCAGTTTTATGTGTGTTAGGAAGCTACCTCAAGTTAAATGTCAAAAAGACTGTTTTTGTAGGTACCTCTTCCGTACCTTCTCGCCACATAAGCCGCTTAACTATACTGACCGCTTGACTAGAAAGACAAGGGACAACTTCCCCTTCAGAGAGGTCCTCTAAGGTGGAGGAAATCACAACACTTCAGCATATATTCAAGGTAGAATGTGGCTCAAAAATAACTTCTGTGTATTCCAAATTGGTGTGCCTGTAGTGAACGAAGGGACTGTAAACTATCCTTAGCCTGTATCAATAAAGATCCATTGGGTTGTCGGGTACAATTCTGCACTAGGCCAGCGATATTGTCCAGGTTGGCCTGAACCCTGAAGGGGTTCAAAGACTAAGCGGTACTTGTTCCGATGTAGCTGAGTGCATGATTAAGTAACGAGGAGTGTCATTTTCCTGCTGCAGTAGCTTTCCCCTTCAAGACAACATCAACCCTACGTCTCTTTTTAGAAAATACTAGGGAAAATCAGTAGCAGTGACCATTGTCGTAGAGGATGCCATGCACGGAGAGACGCCACTAACCCTTCTATCTCCATGCCAGTTCGAACCTCAAGGCAGTTCCGAACGGGGTCGACTTGCGACCCCGCGCCGCCCCAGTATCTTCCAAAAGATTAGGAACAAAATTGTTTACGGGCAAGGCTGTTAACCCGAACTCAACTCACGAAAGGACCGGTGCTCAGGACCCCGGGAGAGCCAATCCCGTACTTACCGAAGTAAGCCCCTGGGGGCAATACATAGAGTATCAACCAAAAGGAAATTCCTGTATCCGTTAGAATACTTAGGCAAACGAACTTGTCGTTTCACCTCTATCGATCTAAGATATATTTGTTGTTTCAAGAGACTCAAAGTAATTAAAATAATATATGGCTAGTTTCATGTACACTTGGGAGTAGAAGTGGCACAATCCCCTAGATCGCAATGCGTTTCTTCCATAAGGTTTCTACATTTATCTAATAACCACTAGTTACGACTAAAACCTTATCACATTTTTGTGACTGGCTTGTAAAAACTTCTAAACAAGCAAACATGGACTAATCAGCAATATTAAACTCTGTGTGAAACGAAATAACATCTCAGTGAATTGTAATCTAATTTCGGATAAACAAGCAGAGATACATATCTCAACGTAACTTGAGGACACGAGCTTGTAGAGGGAGGAGTGGGTAATAAATAAATTAACTACATCACTGAAGTGCACATCAGCTAAACGCTTATTCTTAAGTAGGGATAGAAAGTAAAACTAAAATTATTACCATTGTTGACTAATTGCCGCCAAGATACCACCATTGCACGTGCTTTTCAATGTTAGATAATGTTTTTCAATGGGACACATGAGCACCAAATGTTTACCAAGTTTACCAAATGAGGTATCGTTCTAGAGAGCATGTACGGTCTTTTGACCCATACGACTGTGTTACGCAGTTATACTACCATTACTACTAAATAATAATAGTGGATTAGGCTATATCGCCTATCCCGGCTTCAAGCTAAATCTGTCCTGCCATCTGGCTGAAGGTCTTCCCGTCACACTACTACCTGATAGGAAAATAGAGGCTTTAGTAACCTGGAATGTTTATTGTTATTATTATAATAGGTTAATGACAATGACGTGGCCCTACTAGTCAAACGTTGTCTTGCAATAAACTGTTATTATAGTCAGCCTTCTTAATATTATCAAAATTAATATTAACTTAACGCGATCAACTAGCAAGATCATATACTGATCATTGATACTGTTATGCTTGTTCATCTTTTGGGAAGCCATAAGAACTTGGCCTACCTTCCGTTTGGATTTATGCTAGAGTAGTAGAGAGTGGTACTTGGAGGAGCTACGTATACCGGTAGCAATTTAAATTCCCTTGTCCCTAAACAGGCAAATTTTCTGCTACCAGTGTATGTATCACATAAACTGCAGATAACCTAATTTGCCATGATCATAAATAAAAATTTAAGGTTAGTTTCCTCTTGGCTGATCCGTGTATTCCACTTTCGCTGTTTCACAAAAGATTATGAAATAACGGGGTGATTTCAACGCATGGATAAAACACTAACCACACACCGTAGTGAATGCAGTGCAGTTCCTCTACCCTCCCCAACTTGCGTGCTTACATAGGGTTTCAGACACGTAAAATAAATCCTAAGCAAAGTATTCTGGTTTTAGTTTTTATTGTACTCCGTCTACTTTTATTTATAGATAATTAACCACGATAAATTAAACTGAGTTTTATTTACGGACGCTCTTTAACAGCTGTGGTCCTTAGCGTCCCATTCCATACTGGGTGTGAAAGATCGGTAATTTGCTCAGAGACCTCTTTATCAGGCTTTGAGACTCTTTTACGTGCCGCAAATCTACGACACGGGACCACCAGTTTTACTTCCCTTCCGAAGGAAGCCATACTAAGGATTTTTACGATCGAAAAAATCCATCGCCCTCGGCCGGGTTTACCACGATGACGTATAATGGGATGCACCCAGAAGACAAAACATTTTTACAACTTTTGTCTGAACAAGTATATGCTACCACTTATTTTCACTTAAAGACAGAAAGTAGAATTTGGTTACGGCTTCCAAAGTCGGGAGTCAAAAACCAAAAATGTTCTGCTTAGCTTTCGTGCTTATTAAAGAAATGTTACATAGCAAGGTTTAATTAGCATAGTTTTATGTGATACGCTTTAGCACATATATTTTATGGACAAATTTAAAAAGATATACAACTTTTGCTTTGTCTACCACTTGCTACAGTGGATAATGTACGATATTCCATCCAAAAACTCGATATCAAGATTTCTTCAGAAATGCATGCGAGGTCCTCTGAACCTAAAAAGCACATTTAATTTGCAGTACAGAAAGTATTGTGTTCCAACCTAAAATTTGATCTCAAGATTCCACCGAAAATATGTTTTCAGGCTTCCTGAATCCAAACAAAAGCATTTTTGGAAAATCATCAGCGCGACCGAGAGCGCGTGCGCGTGAACAGCATACTCAAAAATGAAACATCGGATAAATACAGAACTTTGTATTTAAGTTCAGTATTTTCCAAAGATGCGACACAAAGATGTTTAAATCTATCCCTTCAAACTAAACTACCTATACATATATTTTTTTTCAAAATTTCTGTAATGATTTTGATACACCATATAGTTGAGATACTTTCATAACAAAATGCGTATCTTGAATTTTCTGGGAATAGCTAGTGAAGTCCTCTTCATTCGGAAGGAGTTTTGTATAATGTTGTATAACCGGACAACCTTAACAGATAAGAGAAAAACCTACTGCACAAAAATATATGACTCTTAAAACACACAATTTATTTCAAATAACTTTTTTGTGACGTCAGCTATTTCCGAGATTCCGTCATTGGTTTGGAATTTTCAATATTTTTCATCCTTTTTAAAGTATTGCCCCTATTCATTTATATCTCGCAATGTCATGGATATAGTATTGAATTTCAAGACCAGCAAACAGCGACTACATTTTAACACATGACTACCGATTTAGCTTCTGCTATCCCCCTTGTACATATAATGAAAATGTTTCTATAAAGTTTTATTTCAGTTAACATGAAGTAGATAGAAATTGTATAAGGTTTTGTAAGAATAGTTCATAAAACCTATATAACAAACACGATAGTGGGTAGAAAAGACCATGTGAATGTAACATCAGATAATTTCTTTTCTAAAAATAATTGCCGGGTGTATGCGTGAACAACATAACCCAAAAACAAAAATTTCGATTAAATATAAAAATTGTTATTTAAGTTCAGCATCTTCCAAAGATGCGACACCAAGGTTTTGAAGAGAATTTCCCTACCCCAATTACGTTTTACATGAAAAATCTTTCAGTTTCCTCGATTTATTCAAAAATTGGTCTAAAATGTTTTATTGAGATAGCATATGTTGAAGATATTTCAAGATTAATGCATATCGTGGATTTTTTGTGAAAAGTCCTTAAGGCAATAGCGTGCATTTTTATTTTCTCTACTACTTGCTTACAATAAAGGGGGGTTTTTTGTGTGTGTGTGTGTGTGTGTGTGTGTGTGAGAGAGAGAGAGAGAGAGAGCATTGAAACACGAAAAAGAAAAGTCTATTAATACCCAGCTTAGCATTTAGAATCAGTGTCTTCTAAAGATGTAACACAAAGATTTTTAAGAAAAATCTGTCCTCTCGAAACAACTTTCTACATAGCAAAGCTGTCGGTGTTTCTTTATTTTCTCAAAATGGCTATCGATTTTGATTAAAATGCCACATACCAACAGGACCCGACCTGGTACAAGAGTGACTTGGAAAAAACTTGACACATCCCTAAAAACATGTTGACTATGTAGAAAAGTTACTCAAGGATTGTACAATATAAATAAAATTAATTCAACATGCTCAATTTTGTGTAATGCTTTTTATAAAATAGGGAAACTTACTTATTGGACGCCCCTCGTATTTCCAATATAATATGTGTGTTTTCTCAGATTAAACTGTTATTTTTGCGCAAGTATTAAAAATAAAATCCCATTTAACATATGTTGTCATATACTATTTTTAGACGGCCCTGAATAGCACATTATACAGAAATTATGTGTGAAATAGCAGTTGAAATGTGCAATTGTGAGCTCTAGTCTGTTGTTTGGTCTTAGTTTTTTGCCTCAACAGTGCTGACAACATGATCACTTGCACAGTTATAACGTGCTATAATCTATAGAAGACTGTGGCAAACACAAATCAACGGAATAAGCGTAACACATTTTCACTGATATTATACCTGCGCCAATCAAGAAGGTGATTGACATTTCGCGGAGCGAGAGAGGCGACGTTGCCGCTCATCGCGACCACGTGGAGAGCGTGTTGAAGGAGACTGGACTGCACCTGCATTGTAGAGCGGATACTATTTATATTCGTATACGAAGACAATTGTAAAATAATGAATCTACGTGCAGAGGATAGATCATGCAAGAATCTGTCAGTGTAAATATCTGTGTTAAAAGAAGAAACATACCTGTGAAATATTGATGCTTATTCTAATGGAAAAATGCCACTGATTTCCGAATCGCTTGCATCGCTGTTGTTATTGCTGCTGCTGCTGCTGCTCGCTTGATAGACTTATTCGGTTCCCGAGTGCGCCCAGTTTTTCGTTTGGCTACGCTATCTTTGTTACTATTTTGGACATTGTTAAATATCCATTAAACACAATTATAAATACTCACACAACACACACACGCACAAACACACGACTCAAATACAAGTAACACAAGGCAAATGCCATACAAATAGGACGACGCAAAAGAACTATTCAGTACGCAGGCAATCTCTAAACTGATACCAACACACAAGCAAGCTGGGGCTAAAAGGAGGAATTGTTTATAACTGCACCGACAGCAGAACATAAGACTTCAGTTCCTGTTTACTGCAACGGTCACTCGCCCGGCACGTCATGCCACCACGTGTTACGATATCGCAACAACGCATTTGCGTCTATCGTTGCTATAGAAACGTCTTAGTTCTAATTGGTCCTTCTAATGGTTGCTATGACGACCACTGTGACGTATTCATCCCCTCCCATTCATTTAAAGCTTTCCGCCACGTGGTTAGTAACTGTCAATCACCTTCTTGATTGGCGCCGAGTATAGTTTATACGGTTTTTACCTCGCACCGCTTAAGAAATGTATTGCATACAATACATGAGCTGTATTGTTATTTCCTCGACTTCTTTGGTAACAATTGCGTTATTCTTCTGGTTCTGCCGAATCCATTTCTGAGTCTTTCAAATAACCCGCCATTACATAAATAATTAGTACACAAATTGTCGGTCTGTGTGGCTCAGTTGGTTAGTCATTGGCCTTCTGATCCCAAGGTCGCGAATTCAACCCGGCCCAAAATCAATGCCTTTAAAGTGTGCTTAAAAGCAACAGCCCCATGTCAGTAGACATACTAGCATGTAAACTAACTAAATTCCGGCACACAGACGGCGTCCTGCCAATTAACAGTTTCGTTAACAAACAAGATTTTTATATTACATTAATCGATGCAAAGCCTCCGCTTAATCTTGATACATTTTCCATTTGAATGGAACAAGGGTGTTAACAATGGAGTGTTTATAAACATATTATTCCACTGATCTCTCTATTAAGTTTCTAATATAAGTGGCTCGCCTTAAAGGTTATACTTTTAGTGCAAACAGTCTAAGCAATAGATTAGGATACAATGAATATAAGTAGGGTTTCATTTCGCAGCAAAATAAAACCGCTTTTAACATGTGCACATACACTATTACTTTCTCTACTACGTATAGTAAGTAGGGGAAGTATTATATTTCACCCAAAAATTCGATACCGAGATTTCACCGGAAATACATGTTTTGAGACCCCCTGAACCCAAAAAAAAACAATTTTTGGAAACATGTCCGTGTGTGTGTGTGTGTGTGTCTGTGAACAGCATAACTCAGAAACGAACAGTCGGATAAACACCAAACTTGGTATTTAGGTTCAGTATCTTCACAGATGCGACACGAAGGTTATCAAGAAAATCCCCCCACCCCAGATTACCCTTTACATGGAACATTTTTCGAAAATTTTAATTTTCTCAAAAATGGCTCTAACGATTTTGATTAAAATACCATATGTTTAAGATATTTTCATGACAAATGAAATGTATATCTTGAATTTTCTGAGAATGTCCCCAAAGGTATTCTTCATTGTGAACGACTTTTGCATAACTGGTAAACCATAAGAGATAGACAAAATTTTACTACACAAAAAAATGTAGATCGCGTTAAAATACATAATTTATGTCATTTACATTTTTTTTTGTTGAGTTAACCATTTTCGAGATATTACTTGTTATTCCGTTAAATTTTTCAATACTTGTTTTCTCAAATGGGTATTCGTAATTCATTTTTTGTCTTGAATATGCAAAGAGTATTAATCTGTGGCAAAGAGAATGGTGCTGCACCTAGCAATCAGCTATTAAAAGATATTTCTATGCTTAAAGGCTACTGCATTTCTATATTGCCCTTGCAAATACTAAACAAGGGGAATATAGTATGCCTTAAGCAATAGTAAAATATTTTTAGAACTGGTTGCTATGTGTAAAATCTCTCTTTGCATGTCAAAAGCTCGTTTCTGCAAATGTTTATCTCGGTAATATGAAATAGATGGAGAATAAAAGTTTGTAAAAATAGTTTCTACACGAGTAGAGAAAGTCATGTGAGTGTAACACATCAGATTTTTTTCGATAGCGCTCGAATTTCTAAAATACTAATAATATTATACTGATTCCTGATACTAACAGATTACGTTTAGACGCGTTCTTGAAACAAGATAAATTACATTAAAAGAGCGAGATGTCGGATGCTTTGGTAATTTGCTGATTCACTAGCAGTCATTTTCAGTGAAATTATTACTTTCTCTACTACGTACAGTAAGTAGGTGAAGTATTGTATTCCACCCAAAAATTCGATACCGAAACTTCATCCGAAATATATATTCTGTGGTGCCCTGAATCCAATAAAGCATTTTTAGAAAAAGGTCCGTGTGTGTGTGTGTGTGTGTGTGTGTGTGTGTGTGTGTGTGTGTGTGTGTGTGTGTGTGTGTGTGAACAGCATAACACAAAAATGAAAAGTCGGGTAAATACCAAACTTGGTACTTGAGTTTACCATCTTCCAAGGATGCGACACCAATATTTTCAAAAAATCCTCTCATCCCAGACTACCCTTTACATGGAACATTTTCGAAAATTCTGATTTTCGAAAAAAGGGCTAACGATTTTGATTAAAATATCATCGTTTAAGATATTTTTATGACAAATTAAATGTACATCATGCACCTTCTGGAAATATCCCCAAAAGTCCTCTTCATTCTGAGTGACTTTTGCATAACTGGTAAACCGTAAGAGATAGACAAAATTTTACTACAAAAAAATGTGGATCTCGTTAAAACACACAATTTATGCCATACTTTTTTTGTGGAGAAACCATTTCAAAGATATTCATTGTTATTTGTTTGAATTTTCCAACACTTAATACTCTTTCTCGAATGGAAATTCGTTATTTTTTTTATGTCCTGGACATGCAAAGATAAGATAATGAAATGCTCCAAATAGCAAGCAGCTCTTAATAGATTTGACTGTCGCTTAAATTCTACTGTACTTCCATATTCCCCTTGCACCTACAAGAAAATAAGTAATAAGTTTCTGCAAAGGTTTATCTCGATTAACATGAAGTAGATGGAGAATTAAGCGTTTGTAGAAATAATTTGTACAAAAGTAGAGAAAGTCATGCGAGTGAAACACATCAAGTGTTTTTCAACATTTTTGCCAATGAAGAGATTAAATGCTACATGATATTGCCTTCTGGATTTCTTTTTGTGTAAGCACTTCTAGTGATATTCCTTCTGCTGATTCTGTAATTTCACCTGGTTCTCCCAATTTCAGTTTCATATGAATTCATAATTTCCGCCATTTAATCTTTATGTAGGTTAGACAAAGGGTAACGCTTTAAATCAAAGAAAACTGCCAATATAACGTATAGATTCACTCTATATCTAATTGCGATAAACTGAAATAGGATGAATTGTACTGTGACATAATGCGAGAGCCATGAGAAAATGTGCAGAGTCATCAGATTAAGCGGCAACGCTGCTAGCGGCACTTCGGTCGCAGGCGTGCGCCACTCGCCTGCCGACACTTCATCCCCGCGCAAACCGTCATATGCATCGAAATAAAGAGGATGAACGGACAAGGACAACTAGTACCACTATTACTTCGCAAGTTTCAATATTGAATGTCGCTTACATCTTAACTTTTCAAATACGATGTTTGAAACGTTCCCTTTGTACTCAAAGACAGACATTGCAGCTTCTTAACAGATTATGATTCATACAATGCAGCTCTTATTGGGAAATGTTGATTATTTTTTCCTGTATATTATTTTGCAGTTCTTGTAATGTTTGAGGATTTTGGCTATACATCTTGTCTTTTAAACTGCCCCACAAGTAAAAACATCGCAGGTCACGAGGTCTAAGGATCGAGCGGGCCACACCCCTACATGATCACTCCTTCAGCAAAGACGTCAGCAACTGTATCCAATGAAGTCCGTACTGTATTACCTGTTGTCCCGTCTTACAGAAATACGTCATGCATTCGCTCATCTGTCAACTGAGGGAAAAGCTGCCATGCAGCATTAACTGTTTCGTGAAAGAAAATTTGGCCAATTATTCTAGCCGCGCACACATAACACACGGGAGCCTTAGTGGACTTCGATTTGCATGAGGAAAGCGGCGCAATAGCGGGAACTGGAGTCTCGGCAGGGAAGCGGCGCGCGACCGCGACCCAGTGCCGCTAACAGCGTTGCCGCTTTATCTGATGCCACAGTACAAAGGTAATTGCCATGTGATTGGACTTGAAGCCAAAATTTGTCACAATGCAGATTATCGCACTGCTTTTAGTTCGTGTCCACTATGTTAGAAGTTCTACTTTTAGGCCATGCTGTGTAAAAAATATTTTATGCCTTTCTTCTTTTCTTTCCTCCGCAGGGGTTCACTATAAACAAAAACTAATCTAGGGTACGCGCATAGGTGCTTTCTTTCTATACTGCCTAGAGAAAAAATTCGTTATGGAGATTTCACTGTAAATACACGTTTTGATGTCCTCTGAATCCAAAACAGCACTTTTAGAAAAAAATTCCGCGTGTCTGTGAAAAGCATAAAAAACCCGGAAATTCTAGCATCTTCCAAGGATGCAACTCTAAGACTTTCAAGAAAATCCTGCCTTAAACTACCTTTATATGTAAAACTTAATTATTTTCTATTTCTTCAAAAATTTTCTTAAAAGATTTCCATTGAAATACCGTATGCTTATGTTTGCAAGTCACAGAAAATGCATATATTAAATTTTTGCGAATAGTCTAGAAAACTCTTCATTCCGAGTGAATTTTGTACGATTGTTAAACCATAAGAGAGACTAAAGCTTACTACATGAAAAATATACTCTTATTGGAATACAAAATGTATGTTAAAGTTTTTGTGATAACCATTTCGGATGTATTTTTTCGTATTGATTTGATATGTCAAATACTTCATAGTTTCCTTCAGGTTGTAAGACACTACTAATTTTACTCTTGTGGACATGCAAGGGACATGGAATTTCAAAGCCATTACAAAACGGCGTGCTTTTAAAGGGTTTGACATTCGCTTCAGTATACTTTTTGCTTCTTATATCTACGACGAAATGTGTAAATAAACAATTTCTGTAAAAGCAAAACATTTTGTAGGAGGTATATAAAATAAACTCTAGTGGATATAGAAAGTCATGTGAAGGTAACGCATCACATTTTATGTGGCCATCGCTGTGTGGTGATATATTGCTAATTCAACCTGGGTTCAAAAGTCAGGCGTTATAATCGCCGACCTTGAGTTTAATAAATCCGTGTAAAAACAAGCCTAGTCAAAAAAAATTAATACTGTGTCATTATTTCTTATTCTTTTAAAATTGCTATAGACCTAAAATAATTGAAGGTATGAGTGCATTTGAACCTTTAATTTTCGTACTAATGGTATAATCTAGCTTCCCAACGATTTAGTGGGTTGGCTACGAGGAGGTCACCTTGGGATACCTTTAATATCTGCAGTCTCTTAATTCTAGTGAAGATACACCGGTCTAATGCGAAATCTTGAGAGCAAAAATACTTCTACGTAAGTATGATTCACCGTCTATCAAAGCAGCAGCTTAACAGAACGTGAACATAATTTTTAAGAAATGAGGCTGGAGACGAGATACCACCTGCTAACAGAGAATCGTATTTAATTACTCATTTATATAGAATAAAGTAGCCTAAGTAATATTTAAGCACTGTATGTATGTATGCTAAAACATTGTGCAATGGGAGTTTGGCCAGATGTTAAAAACACAATTGCAAGCAAACAGAGGTTATTAGAAGTTCGGAGATAGTATTCAGGTTAAAAATTCATTAACTACTCGTTGTGGCAGTGAAAATTATAACAGATTTCGAGTTATAAGCAGGTGAAGAATTTGTGGAAATGGTGAATTAGAAATTAACACAGCATTGACTGGTGGGGGAATTATTTGATTTAGCTGCTGCATGTATCAATCAATAGGTAGAGAATTATACATAGTGGGAGCTTATTTATGCCTATTAGCCATTTTTCTTTTCTCTACCACTTATCTGTGGTAGGTAGAGGAAGTAATGTACTTCAAACATTCGACTTCGACATTTCGCCAAAAATATATAATGTATTGAATTTCATTGACACTAAAAGCATTTTTAGAAAAAATCCATGTTCTCTCTCTCTCTCTCTCTCTCTGCGTGTGTATATGTGCACGAAACGACGAATATGATAAACACGACTTGGTACTTAATACGGAAACATATTCAAGAATTCCCAAACCAAAAGGGTGATTTATCAAGAACTGACAATTCTTTCTTTACTTATTCGTTTCGAAATTCACTCAATTCCCCAATTTTAGCACCCAATTAAGCAGAATGTTCTGCAGTTTTGGTTGCTTGACACTAGATGCGCAGATGTTCATATTTTATTAGTAATTGTTAGCTTTATTGTCGGCAACTGTTTTTGAGATTTTGTTCTAGTCAACGAGAAAATGGAGTACACATTAAATGAACGACGAATTCAATTACAGCTGCTCAAAGGTCATAGAATTTGTTGTTTGGAATCCTCCCAAAGAAACGCAATACTGGGAAAGGTAAACAAACTGGAAACAACTGGATCTCTGGTGAGTGAAAAAGGCAAAACTCTTTCATCTAGGCTTCCCACGGTTGTTAACGTAGGAGCACGACTGGATCAATCACCCAAAAAATCATTAAGACGTTTGTCGCAGGAGACAGGTACAGCTACTCCATGTGTCAGAGAGCTGTGAAAAGTGCAGGCCTAAAGCCGTATAGAATTACGTTTTCCTATCAGTTGCAGGAACCAGATAAGGATAGACGACTGAATTATTGTCGTTGCTTTCAGGCGTTCACTGTGCAAAATCGTACCACATTGTCCATCACATGGTTCACATATAAAGCATGGTTCCATTTATCTGGCTATGTGAACTCAAATAACTCACGCTATTGGGCCAGAGAAAATCCACATGTTATTCATGAAGTACCTATGCACCCGGCTAAAATCGGAGTTTGGTGCGCAATATCCGCACAGAGAATAGTGGGACCAATTTTTCTTTTTAAAAAAATGTGAACACTACAGAGTATCGACGGATTTTCATGGAGTTTGCTGAGCAACTAGACGATGTAGAGCTGAGTCAAGGATATTTTCAGCAGGACGGCGCTACATGCCACACATCAAATGAATCCATGGCACTAATTGCAAGTTTCTTTGAGACCGGATAATTTCCACGAGCTTTGTGGCCACGAGCTCTCCAAATTTGACATCGCCGGACTTCTTTCTATGGTGTGACTTAAAACATAGGGTTTATGCCACACGTCTCCAGACAATGGACGATCTGAAGCACAACATTACGCAGGAGATTCAAGCTATTGACAACAGAGTCCTCCAACGAGTGGCCAGTAACATGGAACGACGTGTTGAGTTGTGCCTTATGCAGGATGGAGGACATTTTCAACATTTGCTATAGCGGTAAATAATCTACCAAAATTCCTCTGCATTTCAGGTATAATAAGCTGTCGCTAACGTAACTCGTTTTGAAACAATTAAAGAAATAAATGTTCAATTCTTCATAAATCACCCTGTACTTCTTACATAAAACATTTTCCTCATTTTTTTATTTTCTCAAAAATGTCTTAATTTTAATATACTTGTATTATTAATATTTATATGTTGAATTTTCTGTAAATAGCCTGTGATGTGCACTTTATTCCGAATTAATTTTGTAGAAGTTTGTTTATCTGTTAAACATACAAGTTAAGGCATATCGTACGCTTACTAAACAAAAATGTGTACCTCGTTAAAACAGCAATTTATTTCCTTTTTTTTTTCTTTCTTTATTTTTTGTATTGACCCTTTCAAAGACCTTCACTGAATTTTTTTAAATGTTTATATTTTTTGGAGTGCTAAGGCATGAATCATTTGTTTCTCGTGATGTCGTCTATCAAGTAGTAGGAAGAGAGTTTTGAAACAAGCATATACCGAACCGCTTTTTAAACATTGGACTACCGCTTAGCTTCCTGTATACCGCTTATGCCTATAACGAAACGTGCAATTAAACCATTTCTGCAAACAGTTATATCGATTAAACTAAAGTAAATAGAAACGTAAGCTATGTAAATAGTTTGTAAAGAGATGTAATAAATGTTAGTGGGTGGAGAAAGACATGTGCACTGGATTTTTTATTTTTTTTCTTTCTTTTATTACGTATACATTTTAATGGCATTTCATTGCCGCATGTTATAATTATGCATTCTTACCTAATTTGAAATGCTGTATTCTCCCTGGGGAAAAATCTTCTACACTCGCACGATTTTCCGTATCATCATTTATCTGTATATAGTGTCTATAAACTATCCTCTCAAAAACTTATTCTTCTATCTAGCTCAAGTTAATTGATATAAACGCTTGCATAGTCCCATTACAAATTTCATCGTATAGCAATAACCTGCGAATAGGATAACCAAATGTTTAAACAGCGGTTGTTAAATACTGGCCTTCAAATTTAATTATCTTTGCATGATAACGCGAAGAATAACTGAATAATGACAGCACTTTTCAAAATTAAGTATTGAAGAACTCAAACCAGCAACGACGCACATCTCGGAAATGGCTGATGCCACAAAAAAGGTATTTCAAATAAAGTGTGTAATTCATAGATCAGTTTAGTAGTAAGCTTTTTCTCCCTTATGTTTTACTAGTTATACAAAATTGTACAATATTCTTTCGGAATGAAGCAAAATTGAAAATATAAAATTTATTTGGTACTTAAATATCTGCAATATACATGATATTTTAATAAAAGTTGTTTTTGAGAAAATGGTTTTAATAATATCTATATAACAAATATGCTATATAATAATTAATGTGAGCAACGTCTATGGCCCAAGGTCATCGGCGGTCAAGTAAACATCGATAACTACCCCTTGCCAACGTACCTACAAACCGGGCGCTACTTCTGGAAGCTATTTCTCCTCCAGAAAGTGCGTCTAAATAGTTCTAGAACGTTCGAGAACCTTGTGGAAGAAGTCTACTAACTATATAAGCGAGCGTTCTCGCAAGAGGCATTCAGTGCTTTTCGAGTGAGTTGAGTTGTGTTAAGTGAGTGAGCGAGCGAGTTAGCGAGTGCGTCTCTGTTGCGACATCAAGAACGATTCTCCGAGCGAGATGGTGGCGGCTGTTGTGACATTCAGCTAGTACTACTGCGTAGCGACGGATTATGGAGCTCTTAAGTTCGATTCCCGAGTGAAATGAGCCGTCCCGTGTGAAGAGGCTGCGTCACGAAGGAAGTGAATGACGGAGAATTTATCTAGTTCCCCTTAGTAAAGTGAAAGTGTGACCGAAGTGAATCAGATAAAACAAAACAGTGACAGTGAGAACCGAGTGACAATTGAAAAACTGGACAATCACAATAATAATATCGAGCGAGATGGTTCCGCGGTAACGTGCGAAACTTGCATTCGCGAGGTCCCGGCTTCGATATCCATCGAGGGTCACTCTTACGTCGGGTTTTTTTCGCGGTTTTAGGCAAATGCTAGGCTAGATTATATGTTACAACTTTTCCTGTCATTTAATTTCCTTATGTTTCAGAGACGAAGGATCAGGCGAGTGGACAGCAGGCGAATAGTATGGCGTTGAGTTTCCTTTGTGGAACTGCCTGCCCTGGCTTTCGGTATGAGACGGCGCTGAAGAGAGAGCTCTCTGCGGATTGACGTAGACGTGTGAAGGGTCCCGCCGACGTCAGGATATAATATCTGGATAGGTTAGGGACCCTGTCTGTGTCCGAACCTGCTTCTGTGAATCTTGTCCTCTTTGTCCTTCACTTCAACCCTTCCTCCTGGAGGTTTCCAGAAGTACAATAGGCGACTGTGCTCTTAAGTGCCAAAATTTTCTTCCCCCTCCTGACAAGTGCAGCGTAATAGTTTTAGAGTTTGCGATGTTACAATGGACACAACTTTCTCTCTTTATGCAATTATTTACCATACAATGGTAATGAACTAAATAACATACACAGGACATACAACAAAACTTTCTTTCACAAGTCTTATCAAATGTTTTAGGATTATAGAAATTAATTACATACATCTGTAATCTAAAATAAAGCTTACTGCAGTGTTTGAATAAAATTAAACTAAATAAAAAATCTTAAACATACTCATCCACTATAACCAGAATCAGATTATTTTAAAGTGTCAAGTAGCCATTCCTTTGCTTCTGTAGTCAATAAAGGAGTAGAATTTCGAAGCCAGCATATAGTGACCCGCTGTTTAATCGCTTTAGCCTCCTATCTTCACCTTTTACCTACAACTAAATGTGTATTAAAATTATTTCTGTGATTTTTATCTCTATTAACAAGAAGTGCATTAATAAAGTCTTATAAGAATAGTTTGCAGAAGAGTAGGTACGGGAATGTCATATGAAAGTAAGACAAGTATTTTAAATGCATTTTCTGTGTAACAACTGTTTTTCATTCCATGACATTTTTTAACAAAAGTCAAATCCATCTTTGGATGTATCCAGCGTGTTTGTTATGTTATATTATCCAGGTTTTGTTAATTATTTTTGTTATTTTGGTTATACAGAAGTTCAAATTAGAGCGTTTTATAGACTATGTCCATTGAGAGGAACACACTTTTGATTTGTTGAATAAGTTATGAACAGCGAAACCCAACCTGTTCTCTTTAAGAGCTAAGGTTAAAAGCTCATAGTTCACCCCAAATTCTATATTTGAAGAGATTGGCAAGCTAAACTAATCAAGTCCTTGGCAACACGACAGGAAATAAAAGAGAAAGGAAACTCCCTTGATCCCTATGTAAGGTTGTTAAATTAAATTCAGTTTTATTTATGGGCTCTTTAACTACTATGGTCCTTAGCGCCCCATTTTATATTGGGCGTAAAAAACCGATAATTTTGCTCAGAGGCCTCTTTATCAGGCTTGAGGTTCTTTTACGTGCCGTAAATCTACGACACGGACCACCGGCTTTACTTCCCTTCCGAAGGAAGCCATGCTACGGATTTTTACGCCCGAAAAAAATCCATCGCCCTCCGCCAGGTTTGGACCCGCGACCTTGGGAACTAGAGGCTAGCACTAGTACCACTAGTCCACAAAGGACGACATCCTGGTTGTGAAACTCTGATGACTTGATTTCCGTGATTATTCTAAATACATATACGGGCTGAGGCATTTAAATCAGGCCACCTGAATAACGCGCCCATTTATAGTGATAGAAGAAAATACTCCAGACAAAAGTTATTTGGGATGAATAAGTCATATTTTAGTATGATAATTTTGTGATGAGTGCAGGTGCAGGGGAGATACGGATACCAACTTCATAATTTTAAAGGAATGATTTGATTTATTATTTAATGAACTCATAGAAAATTTGTATTTTAATGGACATTGATGAGAGTTGAAGGCCAAAGGTTATGAAAATTAGTTTACTGCAATGAACCGATGAATTACTCAGTTGCCCCTTGTACAGTTTGAACTTATTAATTGGATGTAAACAAACATTCAACTCTTTGTACCGTCTTTGGACTTTTAACTGTGGGGTAAATTAAAACAAGAAGTGTACCAAGAAATACCGACCACCCCCGAAGACATGAAAGACAGTCGTATAATAAGAGTATGCTCGGCAATAGGTTCTGATGAATTCAACGTGCACAGTTTTCCACTCAGAATCGCTTTACATCACGTACCAATGCTCAAGGTTACCACTTTGAACATAGGTTTAAGTTGAAACATGACCTTAATCCCCGGGGGGCAGTCAGGACCCTGGCACGGTTATGGCTGTCTCCCGGACATTTCCACACCCTCTGCCAGCGAAATAAGCTGGCAGTTACCTTCCGCTTACTATCGGGGGTGCTCAGCGGAACCCCAACACCTTTCCTGACTTCTCCTATCAACATCCCTCTCCATAAATTCTCTCCCCTACAGCCGTCCACTACCTCAAAAAAAATGTTTGTGCTACCTGACCGGTCTAGAAGGGGAAGAAGGGTCCAAAGTGCTGAGAAGCCCTGTCATTTCACTGTTTTACTGCCTAGTCTCTCAGTACTAGCTGCTCTACTTGTAATGATGTTGGCAGTTGCACTTTTGCAGTGAAATATGAAAATATCCGGATACCTTCGGCCGTCCTTACTTCACTGGCTTTTGTATTGTCATAAGCGGGTTTTGGTTGTTCTCTTCTGAATTTCATGTTTCAACCTAGCCCAGAGTTTAAACAGCTTCAACAGTAAAGTTTTTGAGATTAGGCAGTTAAGGATTATCAACTACTGCGTGGAATATAGTGCTCTCTCTTTCTACTTTGCATGTTTCAACTTAAAGAAAATGCACTATAATTCTGAACATCTGATATGTAGGTGACAAATGTGCTGTAGGCTTTAACATAAACTGTTCATGATTAACCTTCAACCATCTTCAATGGCTAACAAAACAGTTGTATGCTCCTTCAAACACACTATTCAATGGTAAATAATAATCATAAATCGATTTTAAATTATGATGCTAGTATCCGCATCTCGCTTAGACCTGCACTCATCACATCACACTAGGTTGAGCGCACGGTTCATTACAGTTAAACTCTACTAAACGCACCTCGATGTACATCACGTCGTCTGTTTTTCATTTGTTCCACCTCTTTGTCGTAGTGCATGCATGTGATTGAGCGTGCAATGGAGGAAAGCAAAAGCAGACCAAAGTTTCTCTATTGTGTTATTAAATTTAACATGCAATTCTTAAGAAAAAGTACAGGGATAGAAGCAATAACTAAGATTGACATGTGGGAAAAGCTGGCCTTACAATTTATTAGAAAAATATGCTGGACTATTACAGGCTTTTTTCTTCTTTCCACACTGACTAAATTCAAATTTGCTTAGTTGATATTCACCTATCATATTCAGTAGAAAGAGAGGCAGAAAAAAGGGTAAAAAAAATATTATTCCCAAACAAGATTTGAACCTGGAATCTCTTGAATAGGAGGAGCATAACCTATCCCAGCACGATGACGACTTCATATTTCAGTCTTCGGCACTGCCTCATCAGGTTACCAGATTCCTATATTTGTGCAATTAATGTACCTAATATTCCTGGAAATCTACTAGTTGTATTAAATCCATTCATTACTCCCCTTATTTCTGCCTTGTTCTTGGAACTATGCTTCAACTATATAATCATGGTGTAACGCAGTGATTGTGTGGACTCTGGTTACGTCTATTTAAGGCACCTGTCGCATAAGAAGGCATTAAAGCATTAAAAATTACAAACTACATTAAAGTAACGTTATCAGGATGTATCCACTGGCGAAAATGGAGTGCATCTATTAGTTTGGAATTCTAACCACTTTAACATTTCAGCACAAGTTTGAAATAATTGATGAAAATGATGGCCAATCAGATTTAACCGCGGTAAAATACTCTGTAAACTTTTACCAGCGTCGATGCACCACAAATGAACATTCACCACGGTAAAGTCCATATTTTACCACAGTAAAATCTTGATCGAGAATGGTACACACGACCAAATATGTCCATCTTCATCCCAGACAACTTTTGTCTGAAGTATTTTCTTCTGTCATTACAAGTAGCCGTGTTATTCAGGTGGCCTGTTTTAAATGTCTCAGGTGATGTACCCACAAACTTTGTCTTTGTGGTATATTAGTGTATATGATAACAGCATGTTTCCCCCTCAGCGTTTGTAATTACTTTCAAATAGCATTAAATTACGCAGAGTTTACCTATACTGCATTTTTTGCAGCATTCCCTCATAATGTACTCCTACACCCCCCAAGATACGCATTCAAAAATGTTAGAATAAAAAGTTAAGTAAATAAAATATACTATCCCCACACAACGACGCATCATTAACAGTTTTTCATGTTTTTTGACCGACATCCGTGAAAAGAGTCATAGTATGAGGACTGTCCCAAAAGTACCCGGCCTAACAAACAAAACACTAAAATTTTGGGAAAAAACATCTTTATTTCACTACAAAATCTCCTTTCAGCTCGATATACTTTTTTCAGCGATGTTCGATAGCTTCGATGCCCTGTTCATAGTGAGAACCGTCGAGTTCTGCAAAACATCCATCAACTACCGACTCCACTCTTCATTCTTGACAAATCTTTTACACCAAGCCATCCCTTCAACATTAAAAACATAAAATAATCAGAGGGGTTAAATCTGGCGACTAGGATGCATGAGGAAGCAATATGGACTTTAACAAATTGATTTTGGCCATGGTGATAATGGATGTGTGAACTGGTGCATTGTCTTGGTAAAACCAAACTTTCTTTTCCGCTAAATTGCAGCCGGTTTTGCTTGATTTCATCATTCAAATGCTGCAATAGGTTTGCATAATACACGCCATGTTTTTTATTTTTGAAGATATCAATGAAAATTATCCCACGAGCATCCCAAAAGCTGACGCAATGACCTTTCCTGCGGATGGAATTGTCTTTAGCTTCCTTGAGGCCGATTCTTCCTTTTCAATCCACTGTTTTGACTGTTCCTTCGCCTCAGGTGTCAAGCGATGGACCCATGTTTCATTCATGGTTGTGAATCAACGCAAAAACTCGCGAAACATCGCCACTCACCTGAAACATCCTGTTGATGCTGTTTTTGTTGATTGTGAGTAAACCCGGAATCCATCTTCACACAACTTTCTTAGGTCCAAATTTTCATTCAGTATCTGATGTACAGGCTTTTGAAATGCCTACGATGTCTGCCAGCTTGCGCACTTTCAGTCGACGATCATCCGATACCATTTTGTGGGTTTTCTTCACAATTTCTGGCATGGTTACCTCACTTGATCGACCATTGCGATGTTCGTCTTGGCAGCTCATACGGCCTCAGTTAAACTCTGCCACCCAATATTTTACTTTGTAAACGAAGGAGCGGATTTCTCCAGAATAGAATCTAGCTCAACTTTAATATTAGTTGGACTAAAACATTTAAAATGAAACTATTGTATCACATAATGCCAGTTTTATCCGTATTTACAAATTCACTGAGAGTGCTCACTATTGATGGCTGCCAAACAATTACTAAACAACGTAGCATCGTCAAACTTCAAACTTAAGCTTTATAAGGTTGGTAGTTTATACCATAACCATTTGTTTGGAACAACTGCTATCTATAAGTCAGGTCGGGTACTTCTGCGACTGCCCCCGTACATCAGCACCTTATTATGGTAGAAATCTGGCGACATTAGGCTACATAGGGAATCTGATTTCGTGACTTTAGCTGAAATAAATCTGGCAACCAACCCTAAAAATGTAATTTGTCAATCGAACAGGTTTCCAACATACAAAGAATATGGAAGAACATAAACTTCCTATTTTCAGAAGTGCACGGCATGGTATATAAAACCAAGTTATTTGCAGCATATGCCACGAGTTTTGAAAACTTCACCGGTGATAGACAGGGTGCCTGATTGGATTTTCCCTAATACAAGGGAGATCGAGTTTACAGAGTCGGTTCCTGCAGCAGATTAACTAAAGAGATTATTTCCCTTCATTCTGGATGTTCCTTCAATTTTGCTTGTACACACAACTGCAAATTCAATTGGAAATAAACTTGTATACCAAGTTTGTTTCTTCATCTAAGAGTCATGTTTATCGCAAGGTTGTGATAATATGAGTTTATACAAAGACCTATTCAATTTAATCTTAACGATTCCATGGACATATCCCTCGATTACTGTATGCGCATATAAAGGCGATTCTCTGTTAAAAGTGTTGCGAGTTATCAATAAACAGTTGGTAGCGAGGTTATTTATATTATTATTATGATTATTATTTTTTAGCGTTCCTTGAGTGATAATCAATTTCATCTTCAGGGCGTGGTAAAACAATAACTTTATCAAAGTTTGGGTTTCAAATAATGTATTAACAACTTCGTGAAAAATTAAATACATTAATAATTTCAATGGTTTTCAAAGAACAAATCTTATTAATAATTCATTAATGTATGAGCACTCGAACCCGCTATGTTTTGTGCTGCAATTAAATCCTTAGCTCTGACATAATTTTATCTAGCGTGCCTAACACAGTTGCCTCCGACGGAATCCTTTAGAGAAGTAACTACTGATATGAAGTTACGTTGTCATAGTGAAGAGTAATCACTTTCTTATATGTTGATTCCCCATGGAAGAGCAATAACAAGAAATACGCGCACCTCATAGCAAATTGTTTGTTGTTAATGCTAGCCATGTTAACCTAATTTAGAATAAACCGCAATTTAAAGCCAGTGTAGCCGAAATGGTTTACCCTACATCAATTCAGCACAAAGAGCTATAATGTAACAAGCATATAAACAGTAAAGTAGAAAAGATGTAAACAGAATAATATTAATGTAAGCAAATGTAAAGAATATTTTATATTATTCACATATACAGGGTTATTCAAAAAAAAGGAACAGATTTTAAATATTCCCTTTTAATGAACTACAATAGATAGCGACACATACGACACATCATTGAATAGAGGAAAGTTCAAAGCCTTAAGCCGCACCTATCACTTCACTCAGTTGTAGCGGGAAAAAGTTGCGCATCAATTGTTGCTAGAAAACATTGTTCCTCTGGCTGATGCCCTCTGCTGCAGTTTTCTTGTCTCCGGCTATTGCTGCTCGTCGGCTGCTGTTTTCTCCATTCCTAATCAATTACCTAACTAATTTCATGGGTCTCAGGGTTTTCGTAGGTGAGGCAAATTAAAATACACTGCATTTCCCTTAAAGATATGGTTTATTATCAAATAAATAATTATGGGCGGCTAGCATTACCCAGTATAACAATTCCAATAATAATAATAATAATAATAATAATAATAATAATAATAATAATAATAATTAGGAGCCTAGTCTAACTGCACACGCTTCCCACCCATATGCACACACGTCGTCCAGAGAGCACTGGTCGACGAGATTCTATAAGAGTGAAAATCTGGGGCTTTATTTCACTTTTTATACCTAAGCCTAATGACGCTCGCCTTAGCGCCTCAAAATGTCACAACATTTCTAATTGTCCTCAGACCGCGTTACCTTGTGATGTATAAGAATATTATGCTCCAAAAGATTTCGCATACGTGTCCCACTGACGGGTCCGGAAGTAGATTCAATACCCCTGTCTCTTTCTGTTTCTCCTTATTGCTTACAGTTCCTTGCTCATTAGCTTGGTGAAAGTTGGGCTCCACCTAGAATTATCTTTTATCTGGAATTAGCTAGCTCGTCCGTCCCTTACTTATCTAAGTTATAATCTGCTTTTGTACAATTCTTGGTTGTTAAATATTCTAACATACTTCCTGGTGAATTATATTATGTGCAATTCTTGTTTAATATATATATATATATATATTGGTATATTCCCTTTCACAGTGCCGACAGCGGCGCTGTGTTTGTTTACGATAAAATGGTGACGCCATAGGAAAAGTAGTTTTGTGTGCTGTATTATGAAAAGAGTAAATCCATTGTTTCATTGCAGTGGGCATTTAGTTGTAAGTCCAACAATGAGCCACCTCGCTATAAAAAATTTACTTGATACAATAAATTCGTAGAAGATGGTTGCGTATGCAAACAGAAAAGCACTGGTCGACCTCACATAACAAATGGTACTCATTTTGAACACACAAAATAAAATTTTGAACTTTTCTCTATTCAGTGATGTATCGCATGTGTCATCTACTGTCGTTCATTAGAAATAAACATTTAAATTATGTTCCTTATTTTTGAACAATCCTGTATTGTAAACCTAGAACTCAATGTCATACATTTTAGTATCAGTCACGACTAACAACGAAGCAATTAGAAACAACCTTTGAAACCACTGAAAATAATTAGTTTTAGACGCGACGAGTGAGATAGACAGAGCATTAGAAAGAGATAGAGATAGGTGGAATTCTCTTAAAAAGTTACACAGCTGAAGTAGCGTGCCAAATGAGAAATGTTAGACAGAGATAAAGTTTGGAAGAAAGATACCAGACATGGGAATTCCAGAAACGTCATACTGACGCTAAACATAAGAAAGGAGTCGAATTTATTTTTGATACGGTGTAATGGACACTACGTTCTTATCCACTCAAAATAGCTGTTGCATATTTCAAGAAGAAAAGAAGTATCATGTACAGATCTTATAAGTATAGAAAAAATTTGCCGGAGCATCACTTTTGTTACAATTTCTTCTCGAGGAACCTTCATGCTGCCCAGCAAACTGAAGGGGTCGAAGAAATTCGTATGACTTGATATACCCTCACATATATTGGGTAGTTAAATTATATTCGAACCCACTCGCGGCCTCTCTCTCTCTCTCTCTCTCTCTCTCTCTCTCTCTCTCTCTATTGCGCGAGACCGCCGGTAGTCGCCGGGGAAATTACGCCGGCAGAGGCGAACTAAAATCCTTACCTTATAATAGATAATGGAAATTTTAACCTGCTCTCAAACAGGCAGCATATCTCGTGTAAATATTCTCGCTCACTCTCCAAAGCTCAGCAGCAGGAATTCTTGTGATTTCTTGCACAATGGGGCCCATATTCTTTGATGAAACAATAAATGCTGAGCGATATCAGAGGTTAATTCTGAGGCCATTTTGCAATCGCTTGACACAAGAGAAATCGTACGATTGGTTCCAGCAAGATTCTGCAACAGCACATATAGATGTCGAATCATTACATGCAATAAGAGAGGTGTTTGATGACAGAATAATTGGTATTGATTTGTGGCCCCTTCGTTCTCCTGACCTAACGAGCTGTCATTTTTATTTATGGGGTTCTTTAAAAGGCAAAGTGTATCATTCCAATCCTCGCACACTACAGGAACTTAGAGAAAACATTGTGCAAGAAATCACAAGAATCTGCTGAGCTTCGGAGAGTGAACGAGAATATTTGCTCGAGATATGCTGCCTGTTTGAGAGTAGAAGGTAAACATTTCCAGCATGTATTATAAAGTAAGGAGTTTAGTCCGCCTCTGCCGGCGTAATTTCTCCGGCGACTTCCGGCTGTCTCACGCAGTAGAGAGAGACCGCGAGTGGGTTCGAATATAATTTAACTACCCTATACTTCACATGGCGGGAAGCAAAGATTACATTACTGCAATTAGTCACAACGAGGGTTGCTAGCTGCGTCGATATCAATATTTTCAGCCTTTAAAGGCTGCGCTTATTTTGAGCATTAAATGTATATTACAAGCTATCTCGTGATAATTGTTTATCAAAGTAGCCCTTCACCCTCAGAAACCCTGAGTTAGCAAACTGCATGCGTAGGGCTTAATTTTTAACTCATCTGAAGGACACTGAGTGGCTCGGCAGGATTCGAACCCAAATCCACGAGGAGAACAGACGCAGGTCAGAAACCTTTCCCGCCACATAGCTTTCCTCATAAGGTGCTACTACAAAAGCAATTTACAATACATACAATTTATAACAGTAACGCACAGTTAATAGCAATCACACGAATAACAAATGTTAATGTGAAACAGTATAAAAATAATTTGCATTCATGATTAAATATCACACATTAGTAACCATTTAAAAGCTGTACATCCATATATTTCAGTATGTCATTTACGGCAAATGTTCACTAAAAGTTAGTTAAGTTTAGTAACGTAAACTTAATTGCTCAAAAGAATCTAAAACAACATTCAACTGTTTATATCAATTCGCGACAACATTGGAAGAACTAGGAGGGAGGAAATATGGGCAGAAAGAATCATCAAAAGTAAAAGTTTCTGGAAAGAAGTTAGAACAAGAGTGGAGGATATTGGAAAGAAAGAAATTATGAGAAGTTTTAAGGAAAAAAGGTCATTAATAGATTATAGATATTTAAAATCGGAATGGGGAAAAGAAAGATACATCGAAGTATGCCACAAAGAGGCCAGAATGGAGTATGCATGGACGAGGACAGGTGTAATGAATTTAAGTGGTCAAACAGGGAGAAGAAGGGGGAGAGATGTACTAAATGTAATGGATTACAGGACAATTGGAATTATATTCTGGAATGTGAGACACGGATAAAGGAAGAGAGAATTTAATACTAGAAAAATGGAAACATTTACCAATAGAGCTAAAAGTTAGGAATATGTTAATACAAGATCAAACGAATATATGGAGATAGTAGGAAAAACTAGGTTAAAGTGGTTTCAAAAAAGAGGTGTGAAGCAAATTGGAGAAAATACGGAAAAAGCGTAACAAGGCAAAAACGTAAACAGTGGAAAATTATACTTCCCATTATATATACAACAGAATGTTAAATATAAGGGGAAGAGAAATAATAAGCAATCCATTGTATTGTAAACATTGTATAAATTGCATGCAAGTACAAAATAGACAATAAATCATTCATTAAAATCAATTCGCAACAACGAGCTCAAATGAAGGGGTGGGAAAAACACATGCACGCTTTCGAACATGCCATGTCAGATGACGCTCTTGAGAAACTATAAACATGAATTACTTTCGAAAGTGGTTAACGATATAGAAAAAGCTGACAAATCCTAAATTTTAATGACTTCCACATATTTCTGGCTGTAACCTTTATCTGTATTTTAAAGAACAGAATGCAAAGGAGTTTACAAGCCATTCACAAAAATATTCAATATATATACATCTTAATTGTATCTTAAATTTTCTAAATATATATTTTAATAAAAATAGAACCAATATTGAGAAAATAAAAAGAGATTAAAATATTTTCATTGCAAAGCATAGTTGTGGAGTGGAAAAGTGTAAAAAGTTTAATATTGTATTTCTAAAAATATTTAATACTAAGATTTCGCTGAACCACCTCTAGAAAAGCAGTTTAACAAAAACCATCCATTTATATTGATTATGAACATAAAATCTGAGTCATTCTTTCACGCGATTATCTCTACCAACAAGGTACTTACTTTTATGACTACTATAATGTGTGATTCTTCTATAGGCCTTACGTTATTCACGATAATGCTTGTTCGTTTAAGCAAAAAGTGCTTTGTTGCAACATGGGAAACAACATTCAGATACATGGCCGTGATAATTCGTGATAGGAAGAAAAGAACGAAAAAAAATTTACGTGTAACATTCACACGAATTTCTCTACCCCTATCGTTTTAAGTGGGTATACAAATTATTCTTACGAAAGTTTATTTTACTAACTACTTCAATTTAATGGAGATAAACCTTTCCGGAAACAGCTGCATTGCATATTTTGTTATAGATACAAAGGGAAATGCGATAGATATGGACGCTATACGCTGGCCATAAAACCTCCATATGTTTTCCACGACATCGCGAGAAACAATTGAAAATCGACAGGGCTTTAAAAGAATGACTAAGTATTAAACAATTGAACAATCAATAAACGATATCTCGGAAATTGCTGAGGCCATAAAAAAGTTGTTTTAAATAAATTGTGTATCGAAAGAGAATGCATTTCTTATGTGTGCGTTTTCGTGTATCGCTTAACGTTTACCACTTTTATTTTGATTAAAGCGTAGTAGGTATAAAAATAAGCCTTAGTAAGAATAGTTTGTATACTCACTAATAAACGATAGAGGGTAGACAAAGTCATGCGAGTGTATCACAGATTTTTCTCTATTCTCAACTCTTTTTTCGATATCCGCCATTTGTAGTGATTTATGGGAGCTAACTCATTGTCACATGATATCTCCCCCCCCCAGCCTTCACACAACGTTCAGCGTCTCGCTGCTTAAGAATCTGAGTTACAATGTGGGCTGCTTGGACAAAATTCCCCTTTATTATGAAAAAGTTCAATCGCTTGAATTTTTGCTGTCACGCTTCTGGTGTCATATTTGGGGAATCTATGTATCTCTGTCTCTTTATTATGTCGGTCCGCTCTCTCATACAGGCTATTACTTTTACCAATCCCTGTTTTGGCTAAAGTTCAAATAAATGAAATTGAGTTTTATTTATGGACGCTCTTGAACTACTATGGTTTTTAGGGTCCCATTCTATATTAGGCGTGAAAGACTGGACATTTTGCTCAGAGGTTTGATGTTCTTTGACATGCCGTAAATCGAAAGGGGACCACCGGCTTTATTTCCCTTTCAAATGAAGCCATGCTAAGGATTTTTACGCCCGAAAAAGTCCTTCGCGCTCCGCCGGGTTTCAGCCGTGATCTCGGGATCCAGAGGCTACTTCTAGACCATGGAGGACGACGCTAAACTTCAGATGCTAATTGTTTTAACTTGCTAGCTGCATTTCCTGGCCAAAATATCCTTTACTTTCATATATAAGGTTATAATATTTTAATTACATGTTAAGCCCCTTGTACACCATCAAAACTTTTTTTCAATTCAAGAGTTTACAACAAAAATTGTCAAACATTTTTCAATATGTGACAAGATTGGAAAAGACTTGGCAAGACCTGGAAAGACTTGACAATGTCAAAAATGTGTATTTACTAGTTGTCTCTTCGCCAAACTGAAACCCTTCAGAACACACTGATAATTTATCACGAGCAAAGCGCGAGTAGTAATAGTCCCGGATGAGCCAATTGTTTTAACGATAATCCTGCCGCTAGGGGCGCTAGTGTCGCTAGTGTCGCTGCGTGCGACGGCGGCGGCGGTAAGTTTGAAAAGCGCCCTGAGCGTTAGGATTATCGTTAAATCGGTTGGCTCATCCGGGACGAGTTGAAAGAATTGAGGAAGTGACGTGTAGTGTTTTGATTGGTTCGTTAATTTGGGGTGGGAGATGGAGGAAGGAAGATGGAGGAGTATGGAGGTCGCGTGATGGAGAGGAATTGGGTGGCGAGGTGTTGTCTGTGCGGAGGTCGGTACTGAAAGAGGGGTAAAGATGGGTAGCGAGGGATAAAAAGTGTAACAGAAAGTGACGTGTGAAGTTGTGATTGGTGGGAATAAGAAGTGATTTTATTGGTGGAAAGGAGCAAATGAAGGTTGTTGATTGGTAAGAATAAGAGGGATTATGATTGGTGGAAAAGAAAAAGTTGTGGGAGTGGGGTATGTTGGAGGTGATGGGAAAGGTGAGTTTTGCTAGCAGCAAGATTTGCAAAAGCCTGTCTTGAACTGATCAGCAATTTTTGAACGTCGGATGGTAGTTTTCTTGAGTGGATAGAGAGATGGGGGCGATATGAGATGCGGTGGCGAAAATGGGAACTAGACAAGGTTGTTGAGACAAGAGGTTTAAGGACGAGGAAATTTGGAGGTTAGTGGTGAACACGGCGGTCGCAAGAGGTGGGGGTAAGGAGACGCAGTGGTGAGAATGGGAACTAAAAGAAGATGGGGGTAGCAAGAGTTTTAGAAGAGTAGATTTTGAGGTTAAAATAGTGGGAACTAAAAATGGCGGAGGGTCTGCGACAAGGAGATGCGGTGAGAACTAAACAAGATGGCGGTCGCAAGAGGAGGGTAAGGAGATTTGAGGTTACAGTACGAAAACACGAAAGGATATATTCCTACGCCAAGCAGGTCCGAAAAATAATTATGCGTGTGGTACTTACCTGTTACCGGTGTGGATGCGTCACCAAAAGCGCGGCACGCGAGGCGGAAAAATAAAAGCAAACTGTTTTTGAAAATGCTTAACCAGCTTTAAGATCAACCAACATCACTACGCACTGATATACCTAGGTTTTTAAAGCGGTACAGACACCCTTTGCAGAGGCGTAATTTAACTATACCAAAAACCTGGTACTGGACCATCGTGATGGTCGCTAGCGTACGTAGGAGCAGGGTTCTCATAGCCGGTCGAAAGCGGTCAAAAACGTGTACGACGTAGGTGTTGACAGTAGCTGCTGTCGAGTCAACGGTCGAGGTGTGAATAAACAAGATCTGTTCTCGCCGGCAATTTGGTTCGGAGATGTGAGCAGCGGCGAGGTGTTGTCTGTGCGGAGGTCGGGACTGAAAGAGGGAAAAGATGGGGAGCGAGGGATAAAAAGTGTAACAGAAAGTGACGTGTGAAGTTGTGATTGGTGGGAATAAGAAGTGATTTTATTGGTGGAAAGGAGCAAATGAAAGTTGTTGATTGGTAAGAATAAGAGAGGTTATGATTGGTGGAAAGAAAAAGGAGTGGGGTATGTTGGAGGTGATGGGAAAGGTAAGTTTTGCTAGCAACAAGATTTGCAAAAGCCTGTCGTGAACTGATCAGCAATTTTTTGAACGTTGGATGGTAGTTTTCTTGAGTGGATAGAGAGATGGGGCGATATGAGATGCGGTGGCGAAAATGGGAACTAAACAAGGTGGTTGAGACAAGAGGTTTAAGGACGAGGAAATTTGGAGGTTAGTGGTGAACATGGCGGTCGCAAGAGGTGGGGGTAAGGAGACGCGGTGGTGAGAATGGGAACTAAAAGAAGATGGCGGTAGCAAGAGGTTAGAAGAGTAGATTTTGAGGTTAAAATAGCGGGAACTAAAAATGGCGGAGGGTCTGCGACAAGGAGATGCGGTGAGAACTAAACAAGATGGCGGACGCAAGAGGTGGGTAAGGAGGTTTGAGGTTACAGTACCAAAACACGAAAGGATATATTCCTACGCCAAGCAGGTCCGAAAAATAATTATGCGTGTGTTACTTACCTGTTACCGGTGTGGATGCGTCACCAAAAGCGCGGCACGCGAGACGGAAAAATAAAAGCAAACTGTTTTTGAAAATGCTTAACCAGCTTTAAGATCAACCAACATCACTACGCACTGATATACCTAGGTTTTTAAAGCGGTACAGACACCCTTTGCAGAGGCGTAATTTAACTATACCAAAAACCTGGTACTGGACCATCGTGATGGTCGCTAGCGTACGTAGGAGCAGGGTTCTCATAGCCGGTCGAAAGCGGTCAAAAACGTGTACGACGTAGGTGTTGGCAGTAGCTGCTGCCGAGGCAACCGTCGAGGTGCGAATGAACGAGATCTGTTCTTGCAGGCAATCTGGTTGAGAGATGAGAGGCGCGGTGGTAAAAATGTGAACTAAATAAGATGGCGGAGGCACGAAGTTGAGGTTAAGGAGCGGCGAGGTGTTGACTGTGCGGCGGTTGGGGTCTGAAAGAGGGGGAAAGATGGCGAACGAGGGATAAAAAGTATAACAGAAAGTGACGTGTGAAGTTGTCATTGGTGGGAATAAGAAGTGATGTTATTGGTGGAAAGGAACAAATGAAAGTTGCTGATTGGCGAGAATAAGAGAGATTATGATTGGTGGAAAGAAAAAAAGGTGTGGGAGTGGGGTATGTTGGAGGTGATGGAAAAGGCAAGTTTTGCTACCAACAACATTTGCAAAAGCCTATCCAGAACTCATCAGCAATTTTAAATAACTAGTGTTTCGGGGGTTTTCTCTGGTTGGTAGACGAATGCAAGCTGTTTCTACCATACTTATATTATTCGTCTTTTTCCTTTTTTTTTTTTAAAATGACTAGTTTTTTTTTTTTTTTTTTTTTTTGGGAGTTTTCTGCGGATGGTAAACAAATGCAAGCTCTTTCTGCTTTTTCATAGGTTTTCCCTGGTTGGTAGGCGTTTTCTGTACTGGTTGACGAAGGCGTTTCTAATTTTGGAGGTTTTCTCAGGTTTTTAGCGGTTGTCCCTGCCCGGTAGGCAAATGATGAAGTTTTACCTTGTCGGCGCACGGATACTAGGCACGTACTGGCGCGCACACACACACACACACACACACACACACAGAGAGACAGACAGACACACAGACAGGCACACACACACGGACATGTTTCCAAAAATGCTTTTTTTTTTTTTTTTTTTTGATTCAGGAGGTCTCAAAACGTGTATTTCCGGTGAAATCTCGGTATCGAATTTTTGGGCGGAATGCAATACTTCCCCTACTTACTATACGTAGTAGAGAAAGTAAAAAAGTATTGAAAAATTTAAGGAAATAACAAGCAATATCTCAAAAGTGTACTATCTTGTTTTCAAGGGTTTTCCAGATCGGTAAGCGTTAGAATACTCTTAGAGCTTTTTTCAGGTTTTTTAGCGGTTGTCCCTGGCCGGTAGGCAATTGATAAAGTTTTTCTATAACGTCGTCGTTTTGGCTTGTGGCGCACGGTTCCTAGGCACGTACTCGCGCGCGCGCACACACACACACACACACACACACACACACACACTAAAATAGTAGCGTATAAAAAAAACTGATTTGTTACACTCACATGACTTTCTCTACTCTTGTACAATCTAATTGGTAGCTTTTAAGCGATAGTCAAATATTTTAACGCTGGTTGCTATGTGGCGAATTCCATTCTGTTTGCATGTTCAGGACATAAAAAAAATGAATAAACGAATTTGAGAAAAAGTATAAGTATTGGAAAATTTAAGGAAATAACAAGCAATATCTCGAAAACGGTTCACTCAACAAAAGAAACGTATATGACATAAGTTGTGTATTTTAACGCGATCTACATTTTTTGTGTAGTAAAATTTTGTCTATCTCTTATGGTTTACCAGTTATGCAAAAAAGTCGTTCACAATGAAGAATATTTTTGGAGACATTCCCAGAAAATTCGAGATATACATTTTATTTGACATGACAATATCTTAAACATATGATGTTTTAATCAAAATCGTTAGAGCCGTTTTTGAGAAAATTAAAATTTTCGAAAAATGTTCCATGTAAAGGGTAGTCTGGGGTGGGGGGATTTTCTTGAAAACCTTCGTGTCGCATCTCTGGAAGATACTGAACCTAAATACCAAGTTTGGTGTTTATCCGACTGTTCGTTTTTGAGTTATGCTGTTCACAGACACACAGACACACAGACAGACACACACACGAACATGTTTCCAAAAATGCTTTTTTTTTTGGATTCAGAGATTCTCAAAACATGTATTTCCAGTGAAATCTCGGTAACGAATTTTTGGGTGGAATGCAATACTTCCCCTACTTACTATACGTAGTAGAGAAAGTAAAAATGAATAACGCATTTGAGAAAAAGTATAAGTATTGGAAAATTTAAGGAAATAACAAGCAATATCTCGAAAATGGTTCACTCAACTAAAAAAAAATGTATATGACATAAATTGTGTATTTTAACGCGATCTACATTTTTTGTGTAGTAAAATTTTGGCTATCTCTTATGGTTTACCAGTTATGCATACTGAACCTAAATACCAAGTTTGGTGTTTATCCGACTGTTCGTTTTTGAGTTATGCTGTTCACAGACACACAGACGCACAGACAGACAGACACACAGACACACAGACACACAGACAGACACACACACGGACATGTTTCCAAAAATGCTTTTTTTTTTTTCTGGATTCAGTGATTCTCAAAACATGTATTTCCAGTGAAATCTCGGTATCGAATTTTTGGGTGGAATGCAATACCTCCCCTACTTACTATACGTAGTAGAGAAAGTAAAAATGAATAACGCATTTGAGAAAAAGTATAAGTATTGGAAAATTTAAAGGGAATAACAAGCAATATCTCGAAAAACGGTTCACTCAACAAAATAAATGTATATGGCATAAGTTGTGTATTTTAACGCGATCTACATTTTTTGTGTAGCAAACTTTTGTCTATCTCTTACGGTTTATCAGTTATGAAAAAGTCGTTCACAATGAAGAATTCTTTTGGAGACATTCCCAGAAAATTCGAGATATACATTTCATTTCTCTCGACATTATCTTAAATATATGATATTTTCATCAAAATCGTTAGCGCCATTTTTTAATACAAAGAGAACGGGATTTCACAAGTGAAACAGTACTGTGATAACGATACCACTGAAACAAAAAAAAAATCTGATGTGTAACACTCACATGACTTTCTCAACTCTTGTACAAAGTATTTTTACAAACGCTTATTCCCCATCTAGTTCATGTTAATCGAGATAAACATTTGCAAAATCTATTTTATTGCTAATTTTCTTGTATAAAAAAAAAATCTGATGTGTAACACTCACATGACGTTCTCTACTCTTGTACAAAGTATTTTTACAAACGCTTATGCTCCATCTAGTTCATGTTAATCGAGATAAACATTTGCAAACTCTATTTTATTGCTAATTTTCTTGTAGATGTAGGGGAAAATATATTTACAAGGGGAATATAGAAAAACAGTAGCCTTTAAGCACATACATATCTCTTAATAGCTGGTTGCTATGTGCAACACCATTCTTTTTGCCACAGATTAATACTGTTTGCATATCAAAGACAAAAAAAAAATGAATAACGAAGTCCCATTTGAGAAAATAAATATTGGAAAATTAACAAACAATATCTCGAAAACGGTTCACTCAACAACAAAAATGTATATTACATAAGATGTGTATTTTAACGCGATCTACATTTTTTGTGTAGTAAAATTTTGTCTATCTCTTACGGTTTTTCAGTTATGAAAAAGACGTTCACAATGAAGAATACTTTTGGAGACATTCCCAGAAAATTCGAGATATACATTTCATTTCTCACGACATTATATTAAACATACGATATTTTTCATCAAAATCGTTAGAGCCATTTTTTTTAATACAAAGAGAACGGGATTTCACAAGTGAAACAGTACTGTGATAACGATACCAACAAAACTAATTATTATTCACCCACTGAAACACATAAAAAAAATCTGATGTGTAACACTCACATGACTTTTCTCATCTCTTGTACAAAGTATTTTTACAAACGCTTATTCCCCATCTAGTTCATGTTAATCGAGATAAACATTTGCAAACTCTGTTTTATTGCTAATTTTGTTGTAGATGTAGGGAAAATATATTTACAAGGGGAATATAGAAAAACAGTAGCCTTTAAGCACATACATATCTCTTAATAGCTGGTTGCTATGTGCAGTACCATTCTTTTTGCCACAGATTAATACTCTTTGCATATCAAAGACAAAAAAAAAATGAATAACGAATTCCCATTTGAGAAAATAACTATTGGAAAATTTAAGTAAATAACAAGCAATATCTCGAAAACGGTTCACTCAACAATAAAGATGTATATGACATAAGTTGTGTATTTTAACGCGATCTACATACTTTCGTACTCACCTATAAGATATAGAGGGTAGAGGTCGTACGAACGTAGCACTTTGAGAATCTATATTCAACAGTTGGTGTTACTCCTTAGAAAGGAAGTATCTGCTGATTTTTATTTAATTCTTTACATTTTACATAACACGTATGCACTGGCACAACACAAAAGCACTACACACAATACTCAGTTTTAATATTTGCACTAATAACATCAGGAATAACTGAAGTCTGCAAACAGTCATTTCCCATGTGCAGCCTTACGTACAGAAAACGTGTGTGGCTGATCTATGTGTAAAAAGAGCCTGAGAGCGGATGTACGTCAGCGGTAAAATCTTTTAAATGCATTTTTATTGGCGATGGTAGAAATCGTGCAGTGGTGGATCGTGAAAATTCATATAAATGGATGTATCACCTCATAATAAGCCTCTATATACCAAGAATATTGAGTTTTTAAAAAGTCAGCAACTGTACCTGTGTTTCTATACGTGAACGTCAGATGGCAGCTTCGATACGTGTCCACGGAGACCTTAGTGCTAGGCAACTGTACCTCTGTTTCTATACGTGAACGGCAGATTGCAGCTTCGATACGTGTCCACGGAGACCTTAGTGCTAGGCAACTGTACCTCTGTTTCTATACGTGAACGGCAGATTGCAGCTTCGATACGTGTCCACGGAGACCTTAGTGCTAGGCAACTGCACCTCTGTTTCTATACGTGAACGGCAGATTGCAGCTTCGATACGTGCCCACGGAGACCTTAGCGCTAGGCAACTGCACCTCTGTTTCTATACGTGAACGGCAGATTGCAGCTTCGATACGTGTCCACGGAGACCTTAGTGCTAGGCAACTGTACCTCTGTTTCTATACGTGAACGGCAGATTGCAGCTTCGATACGTGTCCACGGAGACCTTAGTGCTAGGCAACTGTACCTCTGTTTCTATACGTGAACGGCAGATTGCAGCTTCGATACGTGTCCACGGAGACCTTAGTGCTAGGCAACTGCGCCTCTGTTTCTATACGTGAACGGCAGATTGCAGCTTCGATACGTATCCACGGAGACCTTAGTGCTAGGCAACTGCACCTCTGTTTCTATACGTGAACGGCAGATTGCAGCTTCAATACGTGTCCACGGAGACCTTAGTGCTAGGCAACTGTACCTCTGTTTCTATACGTGAACGGGAGATTGCAGCTTCGATACGTGTCCACGGAGACCTTAGTGCTAGGCAACTGCACCTCTGTTTCTATACGTGAACGTCAGATTGCAGCTTCGATACGTGTCCACGGAGACCTTAGTGCTAGGCAACTGCACCTCTGTTTCTATACGTGAACGGCAGATTGCAGCTTCGATACGTATCCACGGGGACCTTAGTGCTAGGGAACTGCACCTCTGTTTGTATACGTGAACGGCAGATTGCAGCTTCAATACGTGTACACGGAGACCTTAGTGCTAGGCAGCTGTACCTCTGTTTCTATACGTGAACGGCAGATTGCAGCTTCGATACGTGTCCACGGAGATCTTAGTGCTAGGCAGCTATACCTGTTTCTATACGTCAACGGCAGATTGCAGCTTCGATACGTGTTCACGGAGACCTTAGTGCTAGGCAACTGTACCTGTGTTTCTATACGTGTCCACGGAGACTTTAGTGCTAGACAACTGTACCTCTGTTTCTATACGTGAACGGCAGATTGCAGCTTCAATACGTGTCCACGGAGACCTTAGTGCTAGTGCTAGGCAACTATACCTCTGTTTCTATACGTGAACGGCAGATTGCAGGTTCGATACGTGTCCACGGAGATCTTAGTGCTAGGCAACTATACCTGTTTCTATACGTGAACGGCAGATTGCAGCTTCGATACGTGTCCACGGAGACCTTAGTGCTAGGCAACTGTACCTGTGTTTCTATACGTGAACGTCAGATGGCAGCTTCGATACGTGTCCACGGAGACCTTAGTGTTAGGCAACTGTACCTCTGTTTCTATACGTGAACGGCAGATTGCAGCTTCGATACGTGTCCACGGAGACCTTTCGCTTCAGGTGACAAAATAACACTAGGCACTTGTGTGCCGTGGTGTAAGCCGCAATCACGGTATTGGTAGCGTGGATCTCCTTGGGGCTCTCCTCGGAGTTACCTCAACACCACGTACATGACCTGGTTCGTCACGGGTACGCAGGTCTGCACTACCACTTCCTCGGCGTTGAGCAGGCCCAGGAGGCGATCGTACCGGTACACCAGCTAGCACGTGGACATGTTATCGCGCTGTGGTGTTGCGTGTGCGAGGTATGGAAACTCAAGGACGCAAAACATGCACGACCGAGGGTTAAAAAGCAGAACAAGTAGTGACGTGGAGCGTTGTGATTGGTGTAAATAAGACGATCTCTGATAGGTGGACAAATTGAAATAACGTGATGTGATAGGCGAAAATAAAATCAAAGGTGATTGGATGAAAAATGACGAGAAGGAATTAGCGGTGAATTTGTGAACTAAGATGGCGAAGATTTTTTTTTTTTTTAAAAAAAGGATAATATAAGTACGGCAACTGTAACGGTTTACGGCAAACGCGCGCCGCGCAATGCGTCACGCCCGGGCAATAAAACAAAAATCATATTGAGCAAGATGCCCGGCGTGACGCATTGCGCGGCGCGCGTTTGCCGTAAACCGTTACAGTTGCCGTACTTATATTATCCTTTTTTTTAAAAAAAAAAAAATCTTCGCCATCTTAGTTCACAAATTCACCGCTAATTCCTTCTCGTCATTTTTCATCCAATCACCTTTGATTTTATTTTCGCCTATCACATCACGTTATTTCAATTTGTCCACCTATCAGAGATCGTCTTATTTACACCAATCACAACGCTCCACGTCACTACTTGTTCTGCTTTTTAACCCTCGGTCGTGCATGTTTTGCGTCCTTGAGTTTCCATACCTCGCACACGCAACACCACAGCGCGATAACATGTCCACGTGCTAGCTGGTGTACCGGTACGATCGCCTCCTGGGCCTGCTCAACGCCGAGGAAGTGGTAGTGCAGACCTGCGTACCCGTGACGAACCAGGTCATGTACGTGGTGTTGAGGTAACTCCGAGGAGAGCCCCAAGGAGATCCACGCTACCAATACCGTGATTGCGGCTTACACCACGGCACACAAGTGCCTAGTGTTATTTTGTCACCTGAAGCGAAAGGTCTCCGTGGACACGTATCGAAGCTGCAATCTGCCGTTCACGTATAGAAACAGAGGTACAGTTGCCTAACACTAAGGTCTCCGTGGACACGTATCGAAGCTGCCATCTGACGTTCACGTATAGAAACACAGGTACAGTTGCCTAGCACTAAGGTCTCCGTGGACACGTATCGAAGCTGCAATCTGCCGTTCACGTATAGAAACAGGTATAGTTGCCTAGCACTAAGATCTCCGTGGACACGTATCGAACCTGCAATCTGCCGTTCACGTATAGAAACAGAGGTATAGTTGCCTAGCACTAGCACTAAGGTCTCCGTGGACACGTATTGAAGCTGCAATCTGCCGTTCACGTATAGAAACAGAGGTACAGTTGTCTAGCACTAAGGTCTCCGTGGACACGTATAGAAACACAGGTACAGTTGCCTAGCACTAAGGTCTCCGTGAACACGTATCGAAGCTGCAATCTGCCGTTGACGTATAGAAACAGGTATAGCTGCCTAGCACTAAGATCTCCGTGGACACGTATCGAAGCTGCAATCTGCCGTTCACGTATAGAAACAGAGGTACAGCTGCCTAGCACTAAGGTCTCCGTGTACACGTATTGAAGCTGCAATCTGCCGTTCACGTATACAAACAGAGGTGCAGTTCCCTAGCACTAAGGTCCCCGTGGATACGTATCGAAGCTGCAATCTGCCGTTCACGTATAGAAACAGAGGTGCAGTTGCCTAGCACTAAGGTCTCCGTGGACACGTATCGAAGCTGCAATCTGACGTTCACGTATAGAAACAGAGGTGCAGTTGCCTAGCACTAAGGTCTCCGTGGACACGTATCGAAGCTGCAATCTCCCGTTCACGTATAGAAACAGAGGTACAGTTGCCTAGCACTAAGGTCTCCGTGGACACGTATTGAAGCTGCAATCTGCCGTTCACGTATAGAAACAGAGGTGCAGTTGCCTAGCACTAAGGTCTCCGTGGATACGTATCGAAGCTGCAATCTGCCGTTCACGTATAGAAACAGAGGCGCAGTTGCCTAGCACTAAGGTCTCCGTGGACACGTATCGAAGCTGCAATCTGCCGTTCACGTATAGAAACAGAGGTACAGTTGCCTAGCACTAAGGTCTCCGTGGACACGTATCGAAGCTGCAATCTGCCGTTCACGTATAGAAACAGAGGTACAGTTGCCTAGCACTAAGGTCTCCGTGGACACGTATCGAAGCTGCAATCTGCCGTTCACGTATAGAAACAGAGGTGCAGTTGCCTAGCGCTAAGGTCTCCGTGGGCACGTATCGAAGCTGCAATCTGCCGTTCACGTATAGAAACAGAGGTGCAGTTGCCTAGCACTAAGGTCTCCGTGGACACGTATCGAAGCTGCAATCTGCCGTTCACGTATAGAAACAGAGGTACAGTTGCCTAGCACTAAGGTCTCCGTGGACACGTATCGAAGCTGCAATCTGCCGTTCACGTATAGAAACAGAGGTACAGTTGCCTAGCACTAAGGTCTCCGTGGACACGTATCGAAGCTGCCATCTGACGTTCACGTATAGAAACACAGGTACAGTTGCTGACTTTTTAAAAACTCAATATTCTTGGTATATAGAGGCTTATTATGAGGTGATACATCCATTTATATGAATTTTCACGATCCACCACTGCACGATTTCTACCATCGCCAATAAAAATGCATTTAAAAGATTTTACCGCTGACGTACATCCGCTCTCAGGCTCTTTTTACACATAGATCAGCCACACACGTTTTCTGTACGTAAGGCTGCACATGGGAAATGACTGTTTGCAGACTTCAGTTATTCCTGATGTTATTTGTGCAAATATTAAAACTGAGTATTGTGTGTAGTGCTTTTGTGCTGTGCCAGTGCATACGTGTTATGTAAAATGTAAAGAATTAAATAAAAATCAGCAGATACTTCCTTTCTAAGGAGTAACACCAACTGTTGAATATAGATTCTCAAAGTGCTACGTTCGTACGACCTCTACCCTCTATATCTTATAGGTGAGTACGAAAGTATGTAGATCGCGTTAAAATACACAACTTATGTCATATACATCTTTATTGTTGAGTGAACCGTTTTCGAGATATTGCTTGTTATTTACTTAAATTTTCCAAAAGTTATTTTCTCAAATGGGAATTCGTTATTCATTTTTTTTTTGTCTTTGATATGCAAAGAGTATTAATCTGTGGCAAAAAGAATGGTACTGCACATAGCAACCAGCTATTAAGAGATATGTATGTGCTTAAAGGCTACTGTTTTTCTATATTCCCCTTGTAAATATATTTTCCCTACATCTACAACAAAATTAGCAATAAAACAGAGTTTGCAAATGTTTATCTCGATTAACATGAACTAGATGGGGAATAAGCGTTTGTAAAAATACTTTGTACAAGAGATGAGAAAAGTCATGTGAGTGTTACACATCAGATTTTTTTTATGTGTTTCAGTGGGTGAATAATAATTAGTTTTGTTGGTATCGTTATCACAGTACTGTTTCACTTGTGAAATCCCGTTCTCTTTGTATTAAAAAAAATGGCTCTAACGATTTTGATGAAAAATATCGTATGTTTAATATAATGTCGTGAGAAATGAAATGTATATCTCGAATTTTCTGGGAATGTCTCCAAAAGTATTCTTCATTGTGAACGTCTTTTTCATAACTGAAAAACCGTAAGAGATAGACAAAATTTTACTACACAAAAAATGTAGATCGCGTTAAAATACACATCTTATGTAATATACATTTTTGTTGTTGAGTGAACCGTTTTCGAGATATTGTTTGTTAATTTTCCAATATTTATTTTCTCAAATGGGACTTCGTTATTCATTTTTTTTTTGTCTTTGATATGCAAACAGTATTAATCTGTGGCAAAAAGAATGGTGTTGCACATAGCAACCAGCTATTAAGAGATATGTATGTGCTTAAAGGCTACTGTTTTTCTATATTCCCCTTGTAAATATATTTTCCCCTACATCTACAAGAAAATTAGCAATAAAATAGAGTTTGCAAATGTTTATCTCGATTAACATGAACTAGATGGAGCATAAGCGTTTGTAAAAATACTTTGTACAAGAGTAGAGAACGTCATGTGAGTGTTACACATCAGATTTTTTTTTATACAAGAAAATTAGCAATAAAATAGATTTTGCAAATGTTTATCTCGATTAACATGAACTAGATGGGGAATAAGCGTTTGTAAAAATACTTTGTACAAGAGTTGAGAAAGTCATGTGAGTGTTACACATCAGATTTTTTTTTTGTTTCAGTGGTATCGTTATCACAGTACTGTTTCACTTGTGAAATCCCGTTCTCTTTGTATTAAAAAATGGCTCTAACGATTTTGATGAAAATATCATATATTTAAGATAATGTCGAGAGAAATGAAATGTATATCTCGAATTTTCTGGGAATGTCTCCAAAAGAATTCTTCATTGTGAACGACTTTTTCATAACTGATAAACCGTAAGAGATAGACAAAAGTTTGCTACACAAAAAATGTAGATCGCGTTAAAATACACAACTTATGCCATATACATTTATTTTGTTGAGTGAACCGTTTTTCGAGATATTGCTTGTTATTCCCTTTAAATTTTCCAATACTTATACTTTTTCTCAAATGCGTTATTCATTTTTACTTTCTCTACTACGTATAGTAAGTAGGGGAAGTATTGCATTCCACCCAAAAATTCGATACCGAGATTTCACTGGAAATACATGTTTTGAGAATCACTGAATCCAGAAAAAAAAAGCATTTTTGGAAACATGTCCGTGTGTGTGTCTGTCTGTGTGTCTGTGTGTCTGTGTGTCTGTCTGTCTGTGCGTCTGTGTGTCTGTGAACAGCATAACTCAAAAACGAACAGTCGGATAAACACCAAACTTGGTATTTAGGTTCAGTATGCATAACTGGTAAACCATAAGAGATAGCCAAAATTTTACTACACAAAAAATGTAGATCGCGTTAAAATACACAATTTATGTCATATACATTTTTTTTTAGTTGAGTGAACCATTTTCGAGATATTGCTTGTTATTTCCTTAAATTTTCCAATACTTATACTTTTTCTCAAATGCGTTATTCATTTTTACTTTCTCTACTACGTATAGTAAGTAGGGGAAGTATTGCATTCCACCCAAAAATTCGTTACCGAGATTTCACTGGAAATACATGTTTTGAGAATCTCTGAATCCAAAAAAAAAAAAGCATTTTTGGAAACATGTCCGTGTGTGTGTCTGTCTGTGTGTCTGTGTGTCTGTGAACAGCATAACTCAAAAACGAACAGTCGGATAAACACCAAACTTGGTATTTAGGTTCAGTATCTTCCAGAGATGCGACACGAAGGTTTTCAAGAAAATCCCCCCACCCCAGACTACCCTTTACATGGAACATTTTTCGAAAATTTTAATTTTCTCAAAAACGGCTCTAACGATTTTGATTAAAACATCATATGTTTAAGATATTGTCATGTCAAATAAAATGTATATCTCGAATTTTCTGGGAATGTCTCCAAAAATATTCTTCATTGTGAACGACTTTTTTGCATAACTGGTAAACCATAAGAGATAGACAAAATTTTACTACACAAAAAATGTAGATCGCGTTAAAATACACAACTTATGTCATATACGTTTCTTTTGTTGAGTGAACCGTTTTCGAGATATTGCTTGTTATTTCCTTAAATTTTCCAATACTTATACTTTTTCTCAAATTCGTTTATTCATTTTTTTTATGTCCTGAACATGCAAACAGAATGGAATTCGCCACATAGCAACCAGCGTTAAAATATTTGACTATCGCTTAAAAGCTACCAATTAGATTGTACAAGAGTAGAGAAAGTCATGTGAGTGTAACAAATCAGTTTTTTTTTATACGCTACTATTTTAGTGTGTGTGTGTGTGTGTGTGTGTGTGTGCGCGGCGCGCGAGTACGTGCCTAGGAACCGTGCGCCCACAAGCCAAAACGACGACGTTATAGAAAAACTTTATCAATTGCCTACCGGCCAGGGACAACCGCTAAAAAAACCTGAAAAAAGCTCTAAGAGTATTCTAACGCTTACCGATCTGGAAAACCCTTGAAAACAAGATAGTACACTTTTGAGATATTGCTTGTTATTTCCTTAAATTTTTCAATACTTTTTTACTTTCTCTACTACGTATAGTAAGTAGGGGAAGTATTGCATTCCGCCCAAAAATTCGATACCGAGATTTCACCGGAAATACACGTTTTGAGACCTCCTGAATCAAAAAAAAAAAAAAAAAAAAAAAAAAGCATTTTTGGAAACATGTCCGTGTGTGTGTGCCTGTCTGTGTGTCTGTCTGTCTCTCTGTGTGTGTGTGTGTGTGTGTGTGTGTGTGCGCGCCAGTACGTGCCTAGTATCCGTGCGCCGACAAAGTAAAACTTCATCATTTGCCTACCGGGCAGGGACAACCGCTAAAAACCTGAGAAAACCTCCAAAATTAGAAACGCCTTCGTCAACCAGTACAGAAAACGCCTACCAACCAGGGAAAACCTATGAAAAAGCAGAAAGAGCTTGCATTTGTTTACCATCCGCAGAAAACTCCCAAAAAAAAAAAAAAAAAAAAAAAAAAACTAGTCATTTTAAAAAAAAAAAAAGGAAAAAGACGAATAATATAAGTATGGTAGAAACAGCTTGCATTCGTCTACCAACCAGAGAAAACCCCCGAAACACTAGTTATTTAAAATTGCTGATGAGTTCTGGATAGGCTTTTGCAAATGTTGTTGGTAGCAAAACTTGCCTTTTCCATCACCTCCAACATACCCCACTCCCACACCTTTTTTTCTTTCCACCAATCATAATCTCTCTTATTCTCGCCAATCAGCAACTTTCATTTGTTCCTTTCCACCAATAACATCACTTCTTATTCCCACCAATGACAACTTCACACGTCACTTTCTGTTATACTTTTTATCCCTCGTTCGCCATCTTTCCCCCTCTTTCAGACCCCAACCGCCGCACAGTCAACACCTCGCCGCTCCTTAACCTCAACTTCGTGCCTCCGCCATCTTATTTAGTTCACATTTTTACCACCGCGCCTCTCATCTCTCAACCAGATTGCCTGCAAGAACAGATCTCGTTCATTCGCACCTCGACGGTTGCCTCGGCAGCAGCTACTGCCAACACCTACGTCGTACACGTTTTTGACCGCTTTCGACCGGCTATGAGAACCCTGCTCCTACGTACGCTAGCGACCATCACGATGGTCCAGTACCAGGTTTTTGGTATAGTTAAATTACGCCTCTGCAAAGGGTGTCTGTACCGCTTTAAAAACCTAGGTATATCAGTGCGTAGTGATGTTGGTTGATCTTAAAGCTGGTTAAGCATTTTCAAAAACAGTTTGCTTTTATTTTTCCGTCTCGCGTGCCGCGCTTTTGGTGACGCATCCACACCGGTAACAGGTAAGTAACACACGCATAATTATTTTTCGGACCTGCTTGGCGTAGGAATATATCCTTTCGTGTTTTGGTACTGTAACCTCAAACCTCCTTACCCACCTCTTGCGTCCGCCATCTTGTTTAGTTCTCACCGCATCTCCTTGTCGCAGACCCTCCGCCATTTTTAGTTCCCGCTATTTTAACCTCAAAATCTACTCTTCTAACCTCTTGCTACCGCCATCTTCTTTTAGTTCCCATTCTCACCACCGCGTCTCCTTACCCCCACCTCTTGCGACCGCCATGTTCACCACTAACCTCCAAATTTCCTCGTCCTTAAACCTCTTGTCTCAACCACCTTGTTTAGTTCCCATTTTCGCCACCGCATCTCATATCGCCCCATCTCTCTATCCACTCAAGAAAACTACCATCCAACGTTCAAAAAATTGCTGATCAGTTCACGACAGGCTTTTGCAAATCTTGTTGCTAGCAAAACTTACCTTTCCCATCACCTCCAACATACCCCACTCCTTTTTCTTTCCACCAATCATAACCTCTCTTATTCTTACCAATCAACAACTTTCATTTGCTCCTTTCCACCAATAAAATCACTTCTTATTCCCACCAATCACAACTTCACACGTCACTTTCTGTTACACTTTTTATCCCTCGCTCCCCATCTTTTCCCTCTTTCAGTCCCGACCTCCGCACAGACAACACCACGCCGCTGCTCACATCTCCGAACCAAATTGCCGGCGAGAACAGATCTTGTTTATTCACACCTCAGTAGTAATAGTCCCGGATGAGCCAATTGTTTTAACGATAATCCTGCCGCTAGGGGCGCTAGTGTCGCTAGTGTCGCTGCGTGCGACGGCGGCGGCGGTAAGTTTGAAAAGCGCCCTGAGCGTTAGGATTATCGTTAAATCGGTTGGCTCATCCGGGACGAGTTGAAAGAATTGAGGAAGTGACGTGGAGTGTTTTGATTGGTTCGTTAATTTGGGGTGGGAGATGGAGGAAGGGAGATGGAGGAGTATGGAGGTCGCGTGATGGAGAGGAATTGGGTGGCGAGGTGTTGTCTGTGCGGAGGTCGGTACTGAAAGAGGGGTAAAGATGGGGAGCGAGGGATAAAAAGTGTAACAGAAAGTGACGTGTGAAGTTGTGATTGGTGGGAATAAGAAGTGATTTTATTGGTGGAAAGGAGCAAATGAGAGTTGTTGATTGGTAGGAATAAGAGGGATTATGATTGGTGGAAAAGAAAAAGGTGTGGGAGTGGGGTATGTTGGAGGTGATGGGAAAGGTAAGTTTTGCTAGCAGCAAGATTTGCAAAAGCCTGTCGTGAACTGATCAGCAATTTTTTTGAACGTTGGATGGTAGTTTTTTGTTGAGTGGATAGAGAGATGGGGGCGATATGAGATGCGGTGGCGAAAATGGGAACTAGACAAGGTTGTTGAGACAAGAGGTTTAAGGACGAGGAAATTTGGAGGTTAGTGGTGAACACGGCTGTCGCAAGAGGTGGGGGTAAGGAGACGCAGTGGTGAGAATGGGAACTAAAAGAAGATGGGGGTAGCAAGAGTTTTAGATGAGTAGATTTTGAGGTTAAAATAGTGGGAACTAAAAATGGCGGAGGGTCTGCGACAAGGAGATGTGGTGAGAACTAAACAAGATGGCGGACGCAAGAGGTGGGTAAGGAGGTTTGAGGTTACAGTACCAAAACACGAAAGGATATATTCCTACGCCAAGCAGGTCCGAAAAATAATTATGCGTGTGTTACTTACCTGTTACCGGTGTGGATGCGTCACCAAAAGCGCGGCACGCGAGACGGAAAAATAAAAGCAAACTGTTTTTGAAAATGCTTAACCAGCTTTAAGATCAACCAACATCACTACGCACTGATATACCTAGGTTTTTAAAGCGGTACAGACACCCTTTGCAGAGGCGTAATTTAACTATACCAAAAACCTGGTACTGGACCATCGTGATGGTCGCTAGCGTACGTAGGAGCAGGGTTCTCATAGCCGGTCGAAAGCGGTCAAAAACGTGTACGACGTAGGTGTTGACAGTAGCTGCTGTCGAGTCAACGGTCGAGGTGTGAATAAACAAGATCTGTTCTCGCCGGCAATTTGGTTCGGAGATGTGAGCAGCGGCGAGGTGTTGTCTGTGCGGAGGTCGGGACTGAAAGAGGGAAAAGATGGGGAGCGAGGGATAAAAAGTGTAACAGAAAGTGACGTGTGAAGTTGTGATTGGTGGGAATAAGAAGTGATTTTATTGGTGGAAAGGAGCAAATGAAAGTTGTTGATTGGTAAGAATAAGAGAGGTTATGATTGGTGGAAAGAACAAGGAGTGGGGTATGTTGGAGGTGATGGGAAAGGTAAGTTTTGCTAGCAACAAGATTTGCAAAAGCCTGTCGTGAACTGATCAGCAATTTTTTGAACGTTGGATGGTAGTTTTCTTGAGTGGATAGAGAGATGGGGCGATATGAGATGCGGTGGCGAAAATGGGAACTAAACAAGGTGGTTGAGACAAGAGGTTTAAGGACGAGGAAATTTGGAGGTTAGTGGTGAACATGGCGGTCGCAAGAGGTGGGGGTAAGGAGACGCGGTGGTGAGAATGGGAACTAAAAGAAGATGGCGGTAGCAAGAGGTTAGAAGAGTAGATTTTGAGGTTAAAATAGCGGGAACTAAAAATGGCGGAGGGTCTGCGACAAGGAGATGCGGTGAGAACTAAACAAGATGGCGGACGCAAGAGGTGGGTAAGGAGGTTTGAGGTTACAGTACCAAAACACGAAAGGATATATTCCTACGCCAAGCAGGTCCGAAAAATAATTATGCGTGTGTTACTTACCTGTTACCGGTGTGGATGCGTCACCAAAAGCGCGGCACGCGAGGCGGAAAAATAAAAGCAAACTGTTTTTGAAAATGCTTAACCAGCTTTAAGATCAACCAACATCACTACGCACTGATATACCTAGGTTTTTAAAGCGGTACAGACACCCTTTGCAGAGGCGTAATTTAACTATACCAAAACCTGGTACTGGACCATCGTGATGGTCGCTAGCGTACGTAGGAGCAGGGTTCTCAAGCCGGTCGAAAGCGGTCAAAAACGTGTACGACGTAGGTGTTGGCAGTAGCTGTTGCCGAGGCAACCGTCGAGGTGCGAATGAACGAGATCTGTTCTTGCAGGCAATCTGGTTGAGAGATGAGAGGCGCGGTGGTAAAAATGTGAACTAAATAAGATGGCGGAGGCACGAAGTTGAGGTTAAGGAGCGGCGAGGTGTTGACTGTGCGGTGGTTGGGGTCTGAAAGAGGGGGAAAGATGGCGAACGAGGGATAAAAAGTATAACAGAAAGTGACGTGTGAAGTTGTCATTGGTGGGAATAAGAAGTGATGTTATTGGTGGAAAGGAACAAATGAAAGTTGCTGATTGGCGAGAATAAGAGAGATTATGATTGGTGGAAAGAAAAAAAGGTGTGGGAGTGGGGTATGTTGGAGGTGATGAAAAAGGCAAGTTTTGCTACCAACAACATTTGCAAAAGCCTATCCAGAACTCATCAGCAATTTTAAATAACTAGTGTTTCGGGGGTTTTCTCTGGTTGGTAGACGAATGCAAGCTGTTTCTACCATACTTATATTATTCGTCTTTTTCCTTTTTTTTTTTTAAAATGACTAGTTTTTTTTTTTTTTTTTTTTTTTTTGGGAGTTTTCTGCGGATGGTAAACAAATGCAAGCTCTTTCTGCTTTTTCATAGGTTTTCCCTGGTTGGTAGGCGTTTTCTGTACTGGTTGACGAAGGCGTTTCTAATTTTGGAGGTTTTCTCAGGTTTTTAGCGGTTGTCCCTGCCCGGTAGGCAAATGATGAAGTTTTACCTTGTCGGCGCGCGGATACTAGGCACGTACTGGCGCGCACACACACACACACACACACAGAGAGACAGACAGACACACAGACAGGCACACACACACGGACATGTTTCCAAAAATGCTTTTTTTTTTTTTTTTTTTTTTTTTTTTTTTTTTTTTTTTTTTTTTTGATTCAGGAGGTCTCAAAACGTGTATTTCCGGTGAAATCTCGGTATCGAATTTTTGGGCGGAATGCAATACTTCCCCTACTTACTATACGTAGTAGAGAAAGTAAAAAAGTATTGAAAAATTTAAGGAAATAACAAGCAATATCTCAAAAGTGTACTATCTTGTTTTCAAGGGTTTTCCAGATCGGTAAGCGTTAGAATACTCTTAGAGCTTTTTTCAGGTTTTTTAGCGGTTGTCCCTGGCCGGTAGGCAATTGATAAAGTTTTTCTATAACGACGTCGTTTTGGCTTGTGGCGCACGGTTCCTAGGCACGTACTCGCGCGCGCGCGCACACACACACACACACACACACACACACACACACACACACTAAAATAGTAGCGTATAAAAAAACTGATTTGTTACACTCACATAACTTTCTCTACTCTTGTACAATCTAATTGGTAGCTTTTAAGCGATAGTCAAATATTTTAACGCTGGTTGCTATGTGGCGAATTCCATTCTGTTTGCATGTTCAGGACATAAAAAAACTGAATAAACGAATTTGAGAAAAAGTATAAGTATTGGAAAATTTAAGGAAATAACAAGCAATATCTCGAAAACGGTTCACTCAACAAAAGAAACGTATATGACATAAGTTGTGTATTTTAACGCGATCTACATTTTTTGTGTAGTAAAATTTTGTCTATCTCTTATGGTTTACCAGTTATGCAAAAAAGTCGTTCACAATGAAGAATATTTTTGGAGACATTCCCAGAAAATTCGAGATATACATTTTATTTGACATGACAATATCTTAAACATATTATGTTTTAATCAAAATCGTTAGAGCCGTTTTTGAGAAAATTAAAATTTTCGAAAAATGTTCCATGTAAAGGGTAGTCTGGGGTGGGGGGATTTTCTTGAAAACCTTCGTGTCGCATCTCTGGAAGATACTGAACCTAAATACCAAGTTTGGTGTTTATCCGACTGTTCGTTTTTGAGTTATGCTGTTCACAGACACACAGACACACAGACAGACACACACACGGACATGTTTCCAAAAATGCTTTTTTTTTTTTGGATTCAGAGATTCTCAAAACATGTATTTCCAGTGAAATCTCGGTAACGAATTTTTGGGTGGAATGCAATACTTCCCCTACTTACTATACGTAGTAGAGAAAGTAAAAATGAATAACGCATTTGAGAAAAAGTATAAGTATTGGAAAATTTAAAGGAAATAACAAGCAATATCTCGAAATACGGTTCACTCAACAAAATAAATGTATATGGCATAAGTTGTGTATTTTAACGCGATCTACATTTTTTGTGTAGCAAACTTTTGTCTATCTCTTACGGTTTATCAGTTATGAAAAAGTCGTTCACAATGAAGAATTCTTTTGGAGACATTCCCAGAAAATTCGAGATATACATTTCATTTCTCTCGACATTATCTTAAATATATGATATTTTCATCAAAATCGTTAGAGCCATTTTTTAATACAAAGAGAACGGGATTTCACAAGTGAAACAGTACTGTGATAACGATACCACTGAAACAAAAAAAAAAATCTGATGTGTAACACTCACATGACTTTCTCAACTCTTGTACAAAGTATTTTTACAAACGCTTATTCCCCATCTAGTTCATGTTAATCGAGATAAACATTTGCAAAATCTATTTTATTGCTAATTTTCTTGTATAAAAAAAAAATCTGATGTGTAACACTCACATGACGTTCTCTACTCTTGTACAAAGTATTTTTACAAACGCTTATGCTCCATCTAGTTCATGTTAATCGAGATAAACATTTGCAAACTCTATTTTATTGCTAATTTTCTTGTAGATGTAGGGGAAAATATATTTACAAGGGGAATATAGAAAAACAGTAGCCTTTAAGCACATACATATCTCTTAATAGCTGGTTGCTATGTGCAACACCATTCTTTTTGCCACAGATTAATACTGTTTGCATATCAAAGACAAAAAAAAATGAATAACGAAGTCCCATTTGAGAAAATAAATATTGGAAAATTAACAAACAATATCTCGAAAACGGTTCACTCAACAACAAAAATGTATATTACATAAGATGTGTATTTTAACGCGATCTACATTTTTTGTGTAGTAAATTTTGTCTATCTCTTACGGTTTTTCAGTTATGAAAAAGACGTTCACAATGAAGAATACTTTTGGAGACATTCCCAGAAAATTCGAGATATACATTTCATTTCTCACGACATTATATTAAACATACGATATTTTTCATCAAAATCGTTAGAGCCATTTTTTTTAATACAAAGAGAACGGGATTTCACAAGTGAAACAGTACTGTGATAACGATACCAACAAAACTAATTATTATTCACCCACTGAAACACATAAAAAAAATCTGATGTGTAACACTCACATGACTTTTCTCATCTCTTGTACAAAGTATTTTTACAAACGCTTATTCCCCATCTAGTTCATGTTAATCGAGATAAACATTTGCAAACTCTGTTTTATTGCTAATTTTGTTGTAGATGTAGGGAAAATATATTTACAAGGGGAATATAGAAAAACAGTAGCCTTTAAGCACATACATATCTCTTAATAGCTGGTTGCTATGTGCAGTACCATTCTTTTTGCCACAGATTAATACTCTTTGCATATCAAAGACAAAAAAAAAATGAATAACGAATTCCCATTTGAGAAAATAACTATTGGAAAATTTAAGTAAATAACAAGCAATATCTCGAAAACGGTTCACTCAACAATAAAGATGTATATGACATAAGTTGTGTATTTTAACGCGATCTACATACTTTCGTACTCACCTATAAGATATAGAGGGTAGAGGTCGTACGAACGTAGCACTTTGAGAATCTATATTCAACAGTTGGTGTTACTCCTTAGAAAGGAAGTATCTGCTGATTTTTATTTAATTCTTTACATTTTACATAACACGTATGCACTGGCACAACACAAAAGCACTACACACAATACTCAGTTTTAATATTTGCACTAATAACATCAGGAATAACTGAAGTCTGCAAACAGTCATTTCCCATGTGCAGCCTTACGTACAGAAAACGTGTGTGGCTGATCTATGTGTAAAAAGAGCCTGAGAGCGGATGTACGTCAGCGGTAAAATCTTTTAAATGCATTTTTATTGGCGATGGTAGAAATCGTGCAGTGGTGGATCGTGAAAATTCATATAAATGGATGTATCACCTCATAATAAGCCTCTATATACCAAGAATATTGAGTTTTTAAAAAGTCAGCAACTGTACCTGTGTTTCTATACGTGAACGTCAGATGGCAGCTTCGATACGTGTCCACGGAGACCTTAGTGCTAGGCAACTGTACCTCTGTTTCTATACGTGAACGGCAGATTGCAGCTTCGATACGTGTCCACGGAGACCTTAGTGCTAGGCAACTGTACCTCTGTTTCTATACGTGAACGGCAGATTGCAGCTTCGATACGTGTCCACGGAGACCTTAGTGCTAGGCAACTGCACCTCTGTTTCTATACGTGAACGGCAGATTGCAGCTTCGATACGTGTCCACGGAGACCTTAGCGCTAGGCAACTGCACCTCTGTTTCTATACGTGAACGGCAGATTGCAGCTTCGATACGTGTCCACGGAGACCTTAGTGCTAGGCAACTGTACCTCTGTTTCTATACGTGAACGGCAGATTGCAGCTTCGATACGTGTCCACGGAGACCTTAGTGCTAGGCAACTGTACCTCTGTTTCTATACGTGAACGGCAGATTGCAGCTTCGATACGTGTCCACGGAGACCTTAGTGCTAGGCAACTGCACCTCTGTTTCTATACGTGAACGGCAGATTGCAGCTTCGATACGTATCCACGGAGACCTTAGTGCTAGGCAACTGCACCTCTGTTTCTATACGTGAACGGCAGATTGCAGCTTCAATACGTGTCCACGGAGACCTTAGTGCTAGGCAACTGTACCTCTGTTTCTATACGTGAACGGGAGATTGCAGCTTCGATACGTGTCCACGGAGACCTTAGTGCTAGGCAACTGCACCTCTGTTTCTATACGTGAACGTCAGATTGCAGCTTCGATACGTGTCCACGGAGACCTTAGTGCTAGGCAACTGCACCTCTGTTTCTATACGTGAACGGCAGATTGCAGCTTCGATACGTATCCACGGGGAACTTAGTGCTAGGGAACTGCACCTCTGTTTGTATACGTGAACGGCAGATTGCAGCTTCAATACGTGTACACGGAGACCTTAGTGCTAGGCAGCTGTACCTCTGTTTCTATACGTGAACGGCAGATTGCAGCTTCGATACGTGTCCACGGAGATCTTAGTGCTAGGCAGCTATACCTGTTTCTATACGTCAACGGCAGATTGCAGCTTCGATACGTGTTCACGGAGACCTTAGTGCTAGGCAACTGTACCTGTGTTTCTATACGTGTCCACGGAGACCTTAGTGCTAGACAACTGTACCTGTGTTTCTATACGTGAACGGCAGATTGCAGCTTCAATACGTGTCCACGGAGACCTTAGTGCTAGTGCTAGGCAACTATACCTCTGTTTCTATACGTGAACGGCAGATTGCAGGTTCGATACGTGTCCACGGAGATCTTAGTGCTAGGCAACTATACCTGTTTCTATACGTGAACGGCAGATTGCAGCTTCGATACGTGTCCACGGAGACCTTAGTGCTAGGCAACTGTACCTGTGTTTCTATACGTGAACGTCAGATGGCAGCTTCGATACGTGTCCACGGAGACCTTAGTGTTAGGCAACTGTACCTCTGTTTCTATACGTGAACGGCAGATTGCAGCTTCGATACGTGTCCACGGAGACCTTTCGCTTCAGGTGACAAAATAACACTAGGCACTTGTGTGCCGTGGTGTAAGCCGCAATCACGGTATTGGTAGCGTGGATCTCCTTGGGGCTCTCCTCGGAGTTACCTCAACACCACGTACATGACCTGGTTCGTCACGGGTACGCAGGTCTGCACTACCACTTCCTCGGCGTTGAGCAGGCCCAGGAGGCGATCGTACCGGTACACCAGCTAGCACGTGGACATGTTATCGCGCTGTGGTGTTGCGTGTGCGAGGTATGGAAACTCAAGGACGCAAAACATGCACGACCGAGGGTTAAAAAGCAGAACAAGTAGTGACGTGGAGCGTTGTGATTGGTGTAAATAAGACGATCTCTGATAGGTGGACAAATTGAAATAACGTGATGTGATAGGCGAAAATAAAATCAAAGGTGATTGGATGAAAAATGACGAGAAGGAATTAGCGGTGAATTTGTGAACTAAGATGGCGAAGATTTTTTTTTTTTTTAAAAAAAAGGATAATATAAGTACGGCAACTGTAACGGTTTACGGCAAACGCGCGCCGCGCAATGCGTCACGCCCGGGCAATAAAACAAAAGTCATATTGAGCAAGATGCCCGGCGTGACGCATTGCGCGGCGCGCGTTTGCCGTAAACCGTTACAGTTGCCGTACTTATATTATCCTTTTTTTTAAAAAAAAAAAAAATCTTCGCCATCTTAGTTCACAAATTCACCGCTAATTCCTTCTCGTCATTTTTCATCCAATCACCTTTGATTTTATTTTCGCCTATCACATCACGTTATTTCAATTTGTCCACCTATCAGAGATCGTCTTATTTACACCAATCACAACGCTCCACGTCACTACTTGTTCTGCTTTTTAACCCTCGGTCGTGCATGTTTTGCGTCCTTGAGTTTCCATACCTCGCACACGCAACACCACAGCGCGATAACATGTCCACGTGCTAGCTGGTGTACCGGTACGATCGCCTCCTGGGCCTGCTCAACGCCGAGGAAGTGGTAGTGCAGACCTGCGTACCCGTGACGAACCAGGTCATGTACGTGGTGTTGAGGTAACTCCGAGGAGAGCCCCAAGGAGATCCACGCTACCAATACCGTGATTGCGGCTTACACCACGGCACACAAGTGCCTAGTGTTATTTTGTCACCTGAAGCGAAAGGTCTCCGTGGACACGTATCGAAGCTGCAATCTGCCGTTCACGTATAGAAACAGAGGTACAGTTGCCTAACACTAAGGTCTCCGTGGACACGTATCGAAGCTGCCATCTGACGTTCACGTATAGAAACACAGGTACAGTTGCCTAGCACTAAGGTCTCCGTGGACACGTATCGAAGCTGCAATCTGCCGTTCACGTATAGAAACAGGTATAGTTGCCTAGCACTAAGATCTCCGTGGACACGTATCGAACCTGCAATCTGCCGTTCACGTATAGAAACAGAGGTATAGTTGCCTAGCACTAGCACTAAGGTCTCCGTGGACACGTATTGAAGCTGCAATCTGCCGTTCACGTATAGAAACACAGGTACAGTTGTCTAGCACTAAGGTCTCCGTGGACACGTATAGAAACACAGGTACAGTTGCCTAGCACTAAGGTCTCCGTGAACACGTATCGAAGCTGCAATCTGCCGTTGACGTATAGAAACAGGTATAGCTGCCTAGCACTAAGATCTCCGTGGACACGTATCGAAGCTGCAATCTGCCGTTCACGTATAGAAACAGAGGTACAGCTGCCTAGCACTAAGGTCTCCGTGTACACGTATTGAAGCTGCAATCTGCCGTTCACGTATACAAACAGAGGTGCAGTTCCCTAGCACTAAGTTCCCCGTGGATACGTATCGAAGCTGCAATCTGCCGTTCACGTATAGAAACAGAGGTGCAGTTGCCTAGCACTAAGGTCTCCGTGGACACGTATCGAAGCTGCAATCTGACGTTCACGTATAGAAACAGAGGTGCAGTTGCCTAGCACTAAGGTCTCCGTGGACACGTATCGAAGCTGCAATCTCCCGTTCACGTATAGAAACAGAGGTACAGTTGCCTAGCACTAAGGTCTCCGTGGACACGTATTGAAGCTGCAATCTGCCGTTCACGTATAGAAACAGAGGTGCAGTTGCCTAGCACTAAGGTCTCCGTGGATACGTATCGAAGCTGCAATCTGCCGTTCACGTATAGAAACAGAGGTGCAGTTGCCTAGCACTAAGGTCTCCGTGGACACGTATCGAAGCTGCAATCTGCCGTTCACGTATAGAAACAGAGGTACAGTTGCCTAGCACTAAGGTCTCCGTGGACACGTATCGAAGCTGCAATCTGCCGTTCACGTATAGAAACAGAGGTACAGTTGCCTAGCACTAAGGTCTCCGTGGACACGTATCGAAGCTGCAATCTGCCGTTCACGTATAGAAACAGAGGTGCAGTTGCCTAGCGCTAAGGTCTCCGTGGACACGTATCGAAGCTGCAATCTGCCGTTCACGTATAGAAACAGAGGTGCAGTTGCCTAGCACTAAGGTCTCCGTGGACACGTATCGAAGCTGCAATCTGCCGTTCACGTATAGAAACAGAGGTACAGTTGCCTAGCACTAAGGTCTCCGTGGACACGTATCGAAGCTGCAATCTGCCGTTCACGTATAGAAACAGAGGTACAGTTGCCTAGCACTAAGGTCTCCGTGGACACGTATCGAAGCTGCCATCTGACGTTCACGTATAGAAACACAGGTACAGTTGCTGACTTTTTAAAAACTCAATATTCTTGGTATATAGAGGCTTATTATGAGGTGATACATCCATTTATATGAATTTTCACGATCCACCACTGCACGATTTCTACCATCGCCAATAAAAATGCATTTAAAAGATTTTACCGCTGACGTACATCCGCTCTCAGGCTCTTTTTACACATAGATCAGCCACACACGTTTTCTGTACGTAAGGTTGCACATGGGAAATGACTGTTTGCAGACTTCAGTTATTCCTGATGTTATTAGTGCAAATATTAAAACTGAGTATTGTGTGTAGTGCTTTTGTGTTGTGCCAGTGCATACGTGCTATGTAAAATGTAAAGAATTAAATAAAAATCAGCAGATACTTCCTTTCTAAGGAGTAACACCAACTGTTGAATATAGATTCTCAAAGTGCTACGTTCGTACGACCTCTACCCTCTATATCTTATAGGTGAGTACGAAAGTATGTAGATCGCGTTAAAATACACAACTTATGTCATATACATCTTTATTGTTGAGTGAACCGTTTTCGAGATATTGCTTGTTATTTACTTAAATTTTCCAATAGTTATTTTCTCAAATGGGAATTCGTTATTCATTTTTTTTTTGTCTTTGATATGCAAAGAGTATTAATCTGTGGCAAAAAGAATGGTACTGCACATAGCAACCAGCTATTAAGAGATATGTATGTGCTTAAAGGCTACTGTTTTTCTATATTCCCCTTGTAAATATATTTTCCCTACATCTACAACAAAATTAGCAATAAAACAGAGTTTGCAAATGTTTATCTCGATTAACATGAACTAGATGGGGAATAAGCGTTTGTAAAAATACTTTGTACAAGAGATGAGAAAAGTCATGTGAGTGTTACACATCAGATTTTTTTTATGTGTTTCAGTGGGTGAATAATAATTAGTTTTGTTGGTATCGTTATCACAGTACTGTTTCACTTGTGAATTCCCGTTCTCTTTGTATTAAAAAAAATGGCTCTAACGATTTTGATGAAAAATATCGTATGTTTAATATAATGTCGTGAGAAATGAAATGTATATCTCGAATTTTCTGGGAATGTCTCCAAAAGTATTCTTCATTGTGAACGTCTTTTTCATAACTGAAAAACCGTAAGAGATAGACAAAATTTACTACACAAAAAATGTAGATCGCGTTAAAATACACATCTTATGTAATATACATTTTTGTTGTTGAGTGAACCGTTTTCGAGATATTGTTTGTTAATTTTCCAATATTTATTTTCTCAAATGGGACTTCGTTATTCATTTTTTTTTTGTCTTTGATATGCAAACAGTATTAATCTGTGGCAAAAAGAATGGTGTTGCACATAGCAACCAGCTATTAAGAGATATGTATGTGCTTAAAGGCTACTGTTTTTCTATATTCCCCTTGTAAATATATTTTCCCCTACATCTACAAGAAAATTAGCAATAAAATAGAGTTTGCAAATGTTTATCTCGATTAACATGAACTAGATGGAGCATAAGCGTTTGTAAAAATACTTTGTACAAGAGTAGAGAACGTCATGTGAGTGTTACACATCAGATTTTTTTTTTTATACAAGAAAATTAGCAATAAAATAGATTTTGCAAATGTTTATCTCGATTAACATGAACTAGATGGGGAATAAGCGTTTGTAAAAATACTTTGTACAAGAGTTGAGAAAGTCATGTGAGTGTTACACATCAGATTTTTTTTTTTGTTTCAGTGGTATCGTTATCACAGTACTGTTTCACTTGTGAAATCCCGTTCTCTTTGTATTAAAAAATGGCTCTAACGATTTTGATGAAAATATCATATATTTAAGGTAATGTCGAGAGAAATGAAATGTATATCTCGAATTTTCTGGGAATGTCTCCAAAAGAATTCTTCATTGTGAACGACTTTTTCATAACTGATAAACCGTAAGAGATAGACAAAAGTTTGCTACACAAAAAATGTAGATCGCGTTAAAATACACAACTTATGCCATATACATTTATTTTGTTGAGTGAACCGTATTTCGAGATATTGCTTGTTATTTCCTTTAAATTTTCCAATACTTATACTTTTTCTCAAATGCGTTATTCATTTTTACTTTCTCTACTACGTATAGTAAGTAGGGGAAGTATTGCATTCCACCCAAAAATTCGTTACCGAGATTTCACTGGAAATACATGTTTTGAGAATCTCTGAATCCAAAAAAAAAAAAGCATTTTTGGAAACATGTCCGTGTGTGTGTCTGTCTGTGTGTCTGTGTGTCTGTGAACAGCATAACTCAAAAACGAACAGTCGGATAAACACCAAACTTGGTATTTAGGTTCAGTATCTTCCAGAGATGCGACACGAAGGTTTTCAAGAAAATCCCCCCACCCCAGACTACCCTTTACATGGAACATTTTTCGAAAATTTTAATTTTCTCAAAAACGGCTCTAACGATTTTGATTAAAACATAATATGTTTAAGATATTGTCATGTCAAATAAAATGTATATCTCGAATTTTCTGGGAATGTCTCCAAAAATATTCTTCATTGTGAACGACTTTTTTGCATAACTGGTAAACCATAAGAGATAGACAAAATTTTACTACACAAAAAATGTAGATCGCGTTAAAATACACAACTTATGTCATATACGTTTCTTTTGTTGAGTGAACCGTTTTCGAGATATTGCTTGTTATTTCCTTAAATTTTCCAATACTTATACTTTTTCTCAAATTCGTTTATTCATTTTTTTTATGTCCTGAACATGCAAACAGAATGGAATTCGCCACATAGCAACCAGCGTTAAAATATTTGACTATCGCTTAAAAGCTACCAATTAGATTGTACAAGAGTAGAGAAAGTTATGTGAGTGTAACAAATCAGTTTTTTTATACGCTACTATTTTAGTGTGTGTGTGTGTGTGTGTGTGTGTGTGTGTGTGTGTGTGCGCGCGCGCGCGAGTACGTGCCTAGGAACCGTGCGCCACAAGCCAAAACGACGTCGTTATAGAAAAACTTTATCAATTGCCTACCGGCCAGGGACAACCGCTAAAAAACCTGAAAAAAGCTCTAAGAGTATTCTAACGCTTACCGATCTGGAAAACCCTTGAAAACAAGATAGTACACTTTTGAGATATTGCTTGTTATTTCCTTAAATTTTTCAATACTTTTTTACTTTCTCTACTACGTATAGTAAGTAGGGGAAGTATTGCATTCCGCCCAAAAATTCGATACCGAGATTTCACCGGAAATACACGTTTTGAGACCTCCTGAATCAAAAAAAAAAAAAAAAAAAAAAAAAAAAAAAAAAAAAGCATTTTTGGAAACATGTCCGTGTGTGTGTGCCTGTCTGTGTGTCTGTCTGTCTCTCTGTGTGTGTGTGTGTGTGTGTGCGCGCCAGTACGTGCCTAGTATCCGCGCGCCGACAAGGTAAAACTTCATCATTTGCCTACCGGGCAGGGACAACCGCTAAAAACCTGAGAAAACCTCCAAAATTAGAAACGCCTTCGTCAACCAGTACAGAAAACGCCTACCAACCAGGGAAAACCTATGAAAAAGCAGAAAGAGCTTGCATTTGTTTACCATCCGCAGAAAACTCCCAAAAAAAAAAAAAAAAAAAAAACTAGTCATTTTAAAAAAAAAAAAGGAAAAAGACGAATAATATAAGTATGGTAGAAACAGCTTGCATTCGTCTACCAACCAGAGAAAACCCCCGAAACACTAGTTATTTAAAATTGCTGATGAGTTCTGGATAGGCTTTTGCAAATGTTGTTGGTAGCAAAACTTGCCTTTTCCATCACCTCCAACATACCCCACTCCCACACCTTTTTTTCTTTCCACCAATCATAATCTCTCTTATTCTCGCCAATCAGCAACTTTCATTTGTTCCTTTCCACCAATAACATCACTTCTTATTCCCACCAATGACAACTTCACACGTCACTTTCTGTTATACTTTTTATCCCTCGTTCGCCATCTTTCCCCCTCTTTCAGACCCCAACCACCGCACAGTCAACACCTCGCCGCTCCTTAACCTCAACTTCGTGCCTCCGCCATCTTATTTAGTTCACATTTTTACCACCGCGCCTCTCATCTCTCAACCAGATTGCCTGCAAGAACAGATCTCGTTCATTCGCACCTCGACGGTTGCCTCGGCAACAGCTACTGCCAACACCTACGTCGTACACGTTTTTGACCGCTTTCGACCGGCTTGAGAACCCTGCTCCTACGTACGCTAGCGACCATCACGATGGTCCAGTACCAGGTTTTGGTATAGTTAAATTACGCCTCTGCAAAGGGTGTCTGTACCGCTTTAAAAACCTAGGTATATCAGTGCGTAGTGATGTTGGTTGATCTTAAAGCTGGTTAAGCATTTTCAAAAACAGTTTGCTTTTATTTTTCCGCCTCGCGTGCCGCGCTTTTGGTGACGCATCCACACCGGTAACAGGTAAGTAACACACGCATAATTATTTTTCGGACCTGCTTGGCGTAGGAATATATCCTTTCGTGTTTTGGTACTGTAACCTCAAACCTCCTTACCCACCTCTTGCGTCCGCCATCTTGTTTAGTTCTCACCGCATCTCCTTGTCGCAGACCCTCCGCCATTTTTAGTTCCCGCTATTTTAACCTCAAAATCTACTCTTCTAACCTCTTGCTACCGCCATCTTCTTTTAGTTCCCATTCTCACCACCGCGTCTCCTTACCCCCACCTCTTGCGACCGCCATGTTCACCACTAACCTCCAAATTTCCTCGTCCTTAAACCTCTTGTCTCAACCACCTTGTTTAGTTCCCATTTTCGCCACCGCATCTCATATCGCCCCATCTCTCTATCCACTCAAGAAAACTACCATCCAACGTTCAAAAAATTGCTGATCAGTTCACGACAGGCTTTTGCAAATCTTGTTGCTAGCAAAACTTACCTTTCCCATCACCTCCAACATACCCCACTCCTTTTTCTTTCCACCAATCATAACCTCTCTTATTCTTACCAATCAACAACTTTCATTTGCTCCTTTCCACCAATAAAATCACTTCTTATTCCCACCAATCACAACTTCACACGTCACTTTCTGTTACACTTTTTATCCCTCGCTCCCCATCTTTTCCCTCTTTCAGTCCCGACCTCCGCACAGACAACACCTCGCCGCTGCTCACATCTCCGAACCAAATTGCCGGCGAGAACAGATCTTGTTTATTCACACCTCGACCGTTGACTCGACAGCAGCTACTGTCAACACCTACGTCGTACACGTTTTTGACCGCTTTCGACCGGCTATGAGAACCCTGCTCCTACGTACGCTAGCGACCATCACGATGGTCCAGTACCAGGTTTTTGGTATAGTTAAATTACGCCTCTGCAAAGGGTGTCTGTACCGCTTTAAAAACCTAGGTATATCAGTGCGTAGTGATGTTGGTTGATCTTAAAGCTGGTTAAGCATTTTCAAAAACAGTTTGCTTTTATTTTTCCGTCTCGCGTGCCGCGCTTTTGGTGACGCATCCACACCGGTAACAGGTAAGTAACACACGCATAATTATTTTTCGGACCTGCTTGGCGTAGGAATATATCCTTTCGTGTTTTGGTACTGTAACCTCAAACCTCCTTACCCACCTCTTGCGTCCGCCATCTTGTTTAGTTCTCACCACATCTCCTTGTCGCAGACCCTCCGCCATTTTTAGTTCCCACTATTTTAACCTCAAAATCTACTCATCTAAAACTCTTGCTACCCCCATCTTCTTTTAGTTCCCATTCTCACCACTGCGTCTCCTTACCCCCACCTCTTGCGACAGCCGTGTTCACCACTAACCTCCAAATTTCCTCGTCCTTAAACCTCTTGTCTCAACAACCTTGTCTAGTTCCCATTTTCGCCACCGCATCTCATATCGCCCCCATCTCTCTATCCACTCAACAAAAAACTACCATCCAACGTTCAAAAAAATTGCTGATCAGTTCACGACAGGCTTTTGCAAATCTTGCTGCTAGCAAAACTTACCTTTCCCATCACCTCCAACATACCCCACTCCCACACCTTTTTCTTTTCCACCAATCATAATCCCTCTTATTCCTACCAATCAACAACTCTCATTTGCTCCTTTCCACCAATAAAATCACTTCTTATTCCCACCAATCACAACTTCACACGTCACTTTCTGTTACACTTTTTATCCCTCGCTCCCCATCTTTACCCCTCTTTCAGTACCGACCTCCGCACAGACAACACCTCGCCACCCAATTCCTCTCCATCACGCGACCTCCATACTCCTCCATCTCCCTTCCTCCATCTCCCACCCCAAATTAACGAACCAATCAAAACACTCCACGTCACTTCCTCAATTCTTTCAACTCGTCCCGGATGAGCCAACCGATTTAACGATAATCCTAACGCTCAGGGCGCTTTTCAAACTTACCGCCGCCGCCGTCGCACGCAGCGACACTAGCGACACTAGCGCCCCTAGCGGCAGGATTATCGTTAAAACAATTGGCTCATCCGGGACTATTACTACTCACCTCGACCGTTGACTCGACAGCAGCTACTGCCAACACCTACGTCGTACACGTTTTTGACCGCTTTCGACCGGCTATGAGAACCCTGCTCCTACGTACGCTAGCGACCATCACGATGGTCCAGTACCAGGTTTTTGGTATAGTTAAATTACGCCTCTGCAAAGGGTGTCTGTACCGCTTTAAAAACCTAGGTATATCAGTGCGTAGTGATGTTGGTTGATCTTAAAGCTGGTTAAGCATTTTCAAAAACAGTTTGCTTTTATTTTTCCGCCTCGCGTGCCGCGCTTTTGGTGACGCATCCACACCGGTAACAGGTAAGTACCACACGCATAATTATTTTTCGGACCTGCTTGGCGTAGGAATATATCCTTTCGTGTTTTCGTACTGTAACCTCAAATCTCCTTACCCTCCTCTTGCGACCGCCATCTTGTTTAGTTCTCACCGCATCTCCTTGTCGCAGACCCTCCGCCATTTTTAGTTCCCACTATTTTAACCTCAAAATCTACTCTTCTAAAACTCTTGCTACCCCCATCTTCTTTTAGTTCCCATTCTCACCACTGCGTCTCCTTACCCCCACCTCTTGCGACCGCCGTGTTCACCACTAACCTCCAAATTTCCTCGTCCTTAAACCTCTTGTCTCAACAACCTTGTCTAGTTCCCATTTTCGCCACCGCATCTCATATCGCCCCCATCTCTCTATCCACTCAAGAAAACTACCATCCGACGTTCAAAAATTGCTGATCAGTTCAAGACAGGCTTTTGCAAATCTTGCTGCTAGCAAAACTCACCTTTCCCATCACCTCCAACATACCCCACTCCCACAACTTTTTCTTTTCCACCAATCATAATCCCTCTTATTCTTACCAATCAACAACCTTCATTTGCTCCTTTCCACCAATAAAATCACTTCTTATTCCCACCAATCACAACTTCACACGTCACTTTCTGTTACACTTTTTATCCCTCGCTACCCATCTTTACCCCCCTTTCAGTACCGACCTCCGCACAGACAACACCTCGCCACCCAATTCCTCTCCATCACGCGACCTCCATACTCCTCCATCTCCCTTCCTCCATCTCCCACCCCAAATTAACGAACCAATCAAAACACTCCACGTCACTTCCTCAATTCTTTCAACTCGTCCCGGATGAGCCAACCGATTTAACGATAATCCTAACGCTCAGGGCGCTTTTCAAACTTACCGCCGCCGCCGTCGCACGCAGCGACACTAGCGACACTAGCGCCCCTAGCGGCAGGATTATCGTTAAAACAATTGGCTCATCCGGGACTATTACTACTAGCGCGTCACAGTATAACAAATAGCAATGAAGTATTGTTCTTTACTAAAATTATGTAACACTTTTACGTATTATATCCAATGAAATCACATTACAAGTGTGAAATACAATGAAAATAACACCAACCGATAGGTTAACCACACTATATAACATTGCATTTATGTATACTTAGTTCGAAAAACTGCCTGGCAATTATTTCTTCATAATCGCCTTCATCTGCTCCATCTTGTGGTAACCACGGAGCTCTCGATGTACAGACATGCCAGCTTATGTATAACCTAACCAGTTTGCATACGACATACCTTGGCCGGGTAGCCATTTTTGTTTACTTTTCGCTTTCAGCCATGTTGCAGATTTCGTGACACACTGTGAATACTCGTATTTCATTGGCCAAAGCCATCAAATGATTGTTAAATCTTTGATCGTTTAGAGCATATCCTTATTTGCTCTCAAGACTTTCAAAGACTTTAAAAGTATTGGAAGCAATTTGACAAGAAAAGTTGTGAAGCTGTGACAACTCTTGAAAAGTATTGTAAAGTATTGAATTTGACAAAAATTTGATCGTGTACAAGCGGCTTTATATACAACATTTGCAATATTTCTGTTATTTACATGTTATTTCTATTTATTTCCCTTTTTACTATATATTCTTTATTATTAATTTCCCTATTGTTTACTATCATACCTGGGATTATATTCTTTGTAATCGCTTATGCATATTGATTATGAGGTGGATGTTCCTCTACACCCACAAAAACTAATTTACGGAATGCGGATATTGTATTTTCGGCTTTTTGTTGATAATTCCGCTAAATTTTCGTAGGCTCATTGGTTTACTTGAATCAGTGTACGCCAGACAGATGGCCTAAGTTGCGTAGTTACCTTCTGTGTCTTCTAGTTTTATTTAAATTTATTTTGTTGTTTTGGTGGAACTTTGGATCGGCGTATTGTACACCCAATCTGGTATTTACCGACAACTGAGAGAAAACACACAGAAACCCCAGTCACATTCACCGGTGCACGGATTTGAACCCGCAACCTCTCGAATACAAACCACAGGTGGAACCATCTCGCTCGGTCCGTTGTGTTTTTTTTAGCGTCCTTTATACTATCAAGTCCATATTCGATTGTCTTGTAAAAATGCATCGTAATATAACACATATAAAGAATAACTGATGCAACATACAGTACTAGCCACGGAAAAAACTAATATTATAACTTATTAATGCAATAAGATATCTAATTCACAGCTTCTCAGCATCAACACATTAATAATTTCTTTCTTTAATATTTTTGTTCTAAGTTTTACGTGTTATGTATTGTTTGCTAATATTTTACGTATAATAATTAAGATGTGTTAAAAACACATATATACATAATGTACACATGGTAGAATACAATTATATAACGTTATAACATATATAACATAATTTAAGAGGGAAAGGCCATTGTTAGCTATATAAAAAGTAATATAAAATTACGAGAAATGCAGTAGTATCTACGTAAGCTTTAACGAACCTTGGATTCATAATTAAGATGATGAAAGTCTGTAAACACACACGTACGTACGTACGTACGTGTTTACAGACTTTCATCATACGTCTGTCTGCCTGGCTGCCCGGCTATACGTCTGTCTGCCTGGCTGCCCGGCTGTCTGCCCGTCTGCCTGGCTGCCCGGCTGTCTGCCCGTCTGCCTGGCTGCCCGGCTGTCTGCCCGTCTGCCTGGCTGCCCGGCTGTCTGCCCGTCTGCCTGGCTGCCCGTCTGCCTGGCTGCCCGGCTGTCTGTCCGTCCGCCTGTCTGTGCCTGGGTGCCTGGGTGCCTGGGTGCCAGGGTGCCTGGGTGCCTGGGTGCCTGGGTGCCAGGGTGCCAGGGTGCCAGGGTGCCAGGGTGCCAGGGTGCCAGGGTGCCTGGGTGCCTGGGTGCCTGGGTGCCTGGGTGCCAGGGTGGCAGGGTGCCAGGGTGCCAGGGTGCCAGGGTGCCAGGGTGCCTGGGTGCCTGGGTGCCTAGGTGCCTGGGTGCCTGGGTGCCTGGGTGCCTGGGTGCCTGGGTGCCAGGGTGTCAGGGTGTCAGGGTGTCAGGGTGTCTGGCTGTCTGTGTCTGGCTGAATCTGGCTGTCTGTGTCTGTCTGTCTGTCTGTCTGGCTGGCTGTCTGCCTCTCTGTCTGCCTGTCTGGCTGGCTGTCTGGCTGTCTGGCTGTCTGGCTGGCTGTCTGGATGTCTGTCTGGCTGTCTGGCTGTCTGGATGTCTGTCTGTCTGGCTGTCTGGATGTCTGGCTGTCTGGATGTGTCTGGCTTTCTGTGTCTGTCTGTGTCTAGCTGTCTGTGTCTGTCTGTGTCTGGCTGTCTGTGTCTGGCTGGCTGTGTCTGGCTGGCTGGCTGTCTGACTGGCTGTCTGTGTCTGGCTGTTTGTGTCTGGCTGGCTTTCTGTCTGTCTGGCTGGCTGTCTGTCTGTCTGGGTGTCTGGCTGTCTGGCTGGCTGTCTGGCTGTCTGTCTGTCTGGCTGGCTGTGTCTGGCTGTCTGTGTCTGGCTGTCTGTGTCTGGCTGTATCTGGCTGTCTGTGTCTGGCTGTCTGTCTGTGTCTGGCATTCTGTGTCTGGCTGTCTGTCTATCTGCCTGTCTGTCTGTCTATCTGGCTGTCTGGCTGGCTGTCTGTCTGTCTGTCTGTCTGGCTGTGTCTGGCTGTGTCTGGCTGTCTGTCTGGCTGTGTCTGGCTGTCTGTCTGGCTGTGTCTGGTTGTCTTTTTGGCTGTCTGTCTGGCTGTCTGTCTGCGTCTGTCTGTGTCTGGCTGCCTCCCTGCCTGCCTACCCGGCTGCCCGGCTTTCCGGCTCTCCGGCTGTCTGGATGTCTGTGTCTGTGTCTGTGTCTGTCTGTGTCTGTGTCTGTGTCTGTCTGTGTCTGGCTGTCTGGGTGTCTGGTTGGCTGTCTGTGTCTGGCTGTATGTGTCTGTCTGTCTGTCTGTGTCTGTCTGGCTGTCTGGCTATCTGTCTGTCTGGCTGGCTGTCTGTCTATCTGTGTCTGGCTGTCTGTGTCTGGCTGTCTGTCTGTCTGGTTGTCTGACTGTCTGTCTGCCTGGCCTGTCTGTCTGTCTGGCTGTGTCTGTCTGTCTGTCTTGCTGGCTCTTTTCCTCTCTGCCTGGCTGTCCGAGTGTCCGAGTGTCCGAGTGTCCGAGTGTCAGAGTGTCCGAGTGTCCGAGTGTCCGAGTGTCAGAGTGTCCGAGTGTCCGAGTGTCCGAGTGTCCGAGTGTCCGAGTGTCCGAGTGTCCGAGTGTCCGAGTGTCCGAGTGTCCGAGTGTCCGAGTGTCCGAGTGTCCGAGTGTCCGAGTGTCCGAGTGTCCGAGTGTCCGAGTGTCCGAGTGTCCGAGTGTCCGAGTGTCCGAGTGTCCGAGTGTCCGAGTGTCCGAGTGTCCGAGTGTCCGAGTGTCCGAGTGTCCGAGTGTCCGAGTGTCCGAGTGTCCGAGTGTCCGAGTGTCCGAGTGTCCGAGTGTCCGAGTGTCCGAGTGTCCGAGTGTCCGAGTGTCCGAGTGTCCGAGTGTCAGAGTGTCCGAGTGTCCGAGTGTCCGAGTGTCCGAGTGTCCGAGTGTCCGAGTGTCCGAGTGTCCGAGTGTCAGAGTGTCAGAGTGTCAGAGTGTCAGAGTGTCAGAGTGTCAGAGTGTCAGAGTGTCCGAGTGTCCGAGTGTCCGAGTGTCCGAGTGTCCGAGTGTCCGAGTGTCCGAGTGTCAGAGTGTCAGAGTGTCAGAGTGTCAGAGTGTCAGAGTGTCCGAGTGTCAGAGTGTCAGAGTGTCAGAGTGTCCGAGTGTCCGAGTGTCCGAGTGTCCGAGTGTCCGAGTGTCAGAGTGTCCGAGTGTCCGAGTGTCCGAGTGTCCGAGTGTCCGAGTGTCCGAGTGTCCGAGTGTCCGAGTGTCCGAGTGTCCGAGTGTCCGAGTGTCCGAGTGTCCGAGTGTCCGAGTGTCCGAGTGTCCGAGTGTCCGAGTGTCCGAGTGTCCGAGTGTCCGAGTGTCCGAGTGTCCGAGTGTCCGAGTGTCCGAGTGTCCGAGTGTCCGAGTGTCCGAGTGTCCGAGTGTCCGAGTGTCCGAGTGTCCGAGTGTCCGAGTGTCCGAGTGTCCGAGTGTCCGAGTGTCCGAGTGTCCGAGTGTCCGAGTGTCCGAGTGTCCGAGTGTCCGAGTGTCCGAGTGTCCGAGTGTCCGAGTGTCCGAGTGTCCGAGTGTCCGAGTGTCCGAGTGTCCGAGTGTCCGAGTGTCCGAGTGTCCGAGTGTCCGAGTGTCCGAGTGTCCGAGTGTCCGAGTGTCCGAGTGTCCGAGTGTCCGAGTGTCCGAGTGTCCGAGTGTCCGAGTGTCCGAGTGTCCGAGTGTCCGAGTGTCCGAGTGTCCGAGTGTCCGAGTGTCCGAGTGTCCGAGTGTCCGAGTGTCCGAGTGTCCGAGTGTCCGAGTGTCCGAGTGTCCGAGTGTCCGAGTGTCCGAGTGTCCGAGTGTCCGAGTGTCCGAGTGTCAGAGTGTCAGAGTGTCAGAGTGTCAGAGTGTCAGAGTGTCCGAGTGTCCGAGTGTCCGAGTGTCCGAGTGTCAGAGTGTCAGAGTGTCAGAGTGTCAGAGTGTCAGAGTGTCAGAGTGTCAGAGTGTCAGAGTGTCAGAGTGTCAGAGTGTCAGAGTGTCAGAGTGTCAGAGTGTCAGAGTGTCAGAGTGTCAGAGTGTCACAGTGTCACAGTGTCACAGTGTCACAGTGTCACAGTGTCAGAGTGTCAGAGTGTCAGAGTGTCAGAGTGTCAGAGTGTCAGAGTGTCAGAGTGTCAGAGTGTCAGAGTGTCAGAGTGTCAGAGTGTCAGAGTGTCAGAGTGTCAGAGTGTCAGAGTGTCAGAGTGTCAGAGTGTCAGAGTGTCACAGTGTCAGAGTGTCAGAGTGTCAGAGTGTCACAGTGTCACAGTGTCACAGTGTCACAGTGTCACAGTGTCACAGTGTCACAGTGTCACAGTGTCACAGTGTCACAGTGTCACAGTGTCACAGTGTCACAGTGTCACAGTGTCACAGTGTCAGAGTGTCAGAGTGTCAGAGTGTCAGAGTGTCAGAGTGTCAGAGTGTCAGAGTGTCAGAGTGTCAGAGTGTCAGAGTGTCAGAGTGTCAGAGTGTCAGAGTGTCAGAGTGTCAGAGTGTCAGAGTGTCAGAGTGTCAGAGTGTCACAGTGTCACAGTGTCACAGTGTCACAGTGTCACAGTGTCACAGTGTCACAGTGTCACAGTGTCACAGTGTCACAGTGTCACAGTGTCACAGTGTCACAGTGTCACAGTGTCACAGTGTCACAGTGTCACAGTGTCACAGTGTCACAGTGTCACAGTGTCACAGTGTCAAAGTGTCACAGTGTCACAGTGTCACAGTGTCACAGTGTCACAGTGTCACAGTGTCACAGTGTCACAGTGTCACGGTGTCACGGTGTCACGGTGTCACGGTGTCAGGGTGTCAGGGTGTCAGGGTGTCAGGGTGTCAGGGTGTCAGGGTGTCAGGGTGTCAGGGTGTCAGGGTGTCAGGGTGTCACGGTGTCACGGTGTCACGGTGTCACGGTGTCACGGTGTCACGGTGTCACGGTGTCACGGTGTCACGGTGTCACGGTGTCACGGTGTCACGGTGTCACGGTGTCACGGTGTCACGGTGTCACGGTGTCACGGTGTCACGGTGTCACAGTGTCACAGTGTCAGAGTGTCAGAGTGTCACAGTGTCACAGTGTCACAGTGTCAGAGTGTCAGAGTGTCAGAGTGTCAGAGTGTCACAGTGTCAGAGTGTCAGAGTGTCAGAGTGTCAGAGTGTCAGAGTGTCAGAGTGTCAGAGTGTCAGAGTGTCAGAGTGTCACAGTGTCACAGTGTCACAGTGTCAGAGTGTCAGAGTGTCAGAGTGCCAGAGTGCCAGAGTGCCAGAGTGCCAGAGTGCCAGAGTGCCAGAGTGCCAGAGTGCCAGAGTGTCAGTGTGTCAGTGTGTCACAGTGACACAGTGTCACAGTGTCACAGTGTCAGAGTGTCAGAGTGTCAGAGTGTCAGAGTGTCAGAGTGTCAGAGTGTCAGAGTGTCAGAGTGTCAGAGTGTCAGAGTGTCAGAGTGTCAGAGTGTCAGAGTGTCAGAGTGTCAGAGTGTCACAGTGTCACAGTGTCACAGTGTCACAGTGTCACAGTGTCACAGTGTCACAGTGTCACAGTGTCACAGTGTCACAGTGTCAGAGTGTCAGAGTGTCAGAGTGTCAGAGTGTCAGAGTGTCAGAGTGTCAGAGTGTCAGAGTGTCAGAGTGTCAGTGTCAGTGTCAGTGTCAGTGTCAGTGTCAGTGTCTGTGTTTGTGTCTGTGTCTGTGTCTGTGTCTGTGGCTGTCTGTCTGTCTGAGAGTCAACGTGTCAACGAGTCAGAGTGTCAGAGTGTCAGAGTGTCTGGCTGTCTGGATGTCTGTCTGGCTGGCTGTCTGTCTGTGTCTGGCTGTGTCTGGCTGTCTGTGTCTGTCTGTCTGTCTGGCTGGCTGTCTGCCTCTCTGTCTGCCTGTCTGGCAGGCTGTCTGGCTGTCTGGCTGTCTGGCTGGCTGTCTGGCTGTCTGGCTGTCTGGCTGGCTGTCTGGCTGTCTGGCTGTCTGGCTGTCTGGCTGGCTGTCTGGATGTCTGTCTGGCTGTCTGGCTGTCTGTCTGGCTGTCTGTCTGTGTCTAGATGTGTCTGGCTGTCTGTGTCTGGACGTCTGTGTCTGTCTGTGTCTGGCTGTCTGTGTCTGTCTGTCTGTCTGCCTGGCTGTCTGGCCTGTCTGTCTGCCTGTCTGTCGGTCTGTCTGCCTGTCTGGCTGTCTGGCTGATTGTCTGTCTGTCTGCCTGTCTGGCTGGCTGTCTGGCTGTGTCTGGCTGTCTGGATGTCTGGCTGTCTGGCTGTCTGTTTGGCTGTGTCTGTCAGTGTGGCTGTGTCTGGCTGTCTGTGTCTGTCTGTGTCTGTCAGTGTGGCTGTGTCTGGCTGTCTGTGTCTGTCTGGATGTTTGCGTCTGTCTGTCTCTGTCTGTCTCTGTGTCTGTATGGCTGTCTGTCTGTGTCTGTCTGTGTCTGGCTGTCTGTCTTGCTGGCTCTTTTCCTCTCTGCCTGGCTGTCAGAGTGTCAGAGTGTCAGAGTGTCAGAGAGTCAGAGAGTCAGAGAGTCAGAGAGTCAGAGAGTCAGAGAGTCAGAGAGTCAGAGTGTCAGTGTCAGAGTCTCTGTGTCTGTGTGTCTGGGTGTCTGTGTCTGTGTCTGGCTGTCTGTGTCTGGCTGTCTGGGTGTCTGGTTGGCTGTCTGGCTGTCTGTGTCTGGCTGTCTGTGTCTGTCTGTCTGTCTGTCTGTCTGGCTGGCTGTCTGTCTGTCTGGCTGTCTGGCTATCTGGCTGTCGGGCTGGCTGTTTGGCTGTCTGGCTGTGTCTGGCTGTCTGGCTGGCTGTCTGGCTGTGTCTGGCTGGCTGGATGTCTGTCTGTGTCTCTCTGTCTGTGTCTGGCTGTCTGTGTCTGTCTGTGTCTGGCTGTCTGTGTCTGTCTGTCTGCCTGGCTGTCTGGCTGACTGGCTGTCTGGCTGTCTCGCTGTCTGGCTGTCTGGCTGTCTGGCTGTCTTCCTGTCTGGCTGGCTGTGTCTGTCTGGCTGGCTGTCTGGCTGTGTCTGTCTGCCTGTCTGTCTGTCTGCCTGTCTGACTGGCTGTCTGACTGGCTGTGTCTGGCTGTGTCTGGCTGTCTGTCTGTGTCTGGCTGTCTGTGTCTGTCTGTGTCTGGCTGTCTGTCTGTCTGTCTGCCTGGGTGTCTGGCTGTCTGCCTGTCTGCCTGTCTGCCTGTCTGGCTGGCTGTGTCTGTCTGGCTGGCTGTCTGGCTGTGTCTGTCTGGCTGTCTGCCTGTCTGACTGGCTGTCTGACTGGCTGTGTCTGGCTGTCTGTCTGGCTGTCTGTCTGTGTCTGGCTGTCTGTGTCTGTCTGGCTGTCTGTCTGTGTCTGGCTGTCTGTCTGTGTCTGGCTGTCTGTGTCTGTCTGTGTCTGTCTGGCTGTCTGTCTGTCGGTCTGTCTCTGGCTGGCTGGCTGACTCTCTGGCTGGCTGGCTGTCTGTCTGGCTGTCTGGCTGTATGTCTGTCTGTGTCTGGCTGTCTGGATGTTTGCCTGTCTGTGTCTGGATGTTTGCCTGTCTGTGTCTGGCTGTCTGGCTGTCTGTCTGTGTCTGGGTGTCTGTGTCTGGCTATCTGCCCGGCTCTCCGGCTCTCCGGCTCTCCGGCTCTCCGGCTCTCCGGCTCTCCGGCTCTCCGGCTCTCGGGCTCTCGGGCTCTCGGGCTCTCGGGCTCTCAGGCTCTCAGGCTCTCAGGCTCTCAGGCTCTCCGGCTCTCCGGCTCACTGGCTCACTGGCTCACCGGCTCACCGGCTGTCCGGCTGTCCGGCTGTCTGGCTGTCCGGCTGTCTGTCTGTCTGGATGTCTGTGCCTGTCTGTGTCTGGCTGTCTGTGTCTGTCTGTGCCTGTCTGTGTCTGGCTGTCTGTGTCTGTGTCATTCTGTCTGTCTGCTTCTGTCTGCGTCTGTCTGTGTCTGGCTGTTTGGCTGCCTCCCTGCCTGCCTGAATGGCTGCCCGGCTGCCCGGCTGCCCGGCTGCCCGGCTGCCCGGCTCTCCGGCTTTCCGGCTCTCCGGCTCTCCGGCTCTCCGGCTCTCCGGCTCTCCGGCTCACCGGCTCACCGGCTCACCGGCTGTCCGGCTGTCTGGCTGTCCGGCTGTCCGGCTGTCTGGCTGTCTGGATGTCTGTGCCTGTCTGTGTCTGGCTGTCTGTGTCTGTCTGTCTGTGTCTGGCTGTCTGTGTCTGGCTGTCTGTCTGTGTCTGTGTCTGTCTGTCTGTGTCTGTCTGTCTGTCTGTGTCTGTCTGTGTGTGGCTGTGTCTGTGTCTGTGTCTGGCTGTCTGGCTGTCTGTGTCTGGCTGTCTGGCTGTCTGGGTGTCTGGTTGGCTGTCTGTGTCTGGCTGTATGTGTCTGGCTGTCTGTGTCTGGCTGTCTGTGTCTGTCTGTGTCTGTCTGGCTGTGTCTGTCTGGCTGTCTGTCTGTGTCTGTCTGTCTGGCTGTCTGTCTGTCTGGCTATCTGGCTGTCTGACTATCTGGCTGTCTGGCTGGCTGTCTGGCTGTCTGGCTGTCTGGCTGTGTCTGGCTGGCTGTCTGTCTGGCTGGCTGTCTGGATGTCTGTCTGTCTGTCTGTGTCTGTCTGTGTCTGGCTGTCTGTGTCTGTCTGTGTCTGGCTGTGTCTGGCTGTCTGTCTGTCTGGCTGGCTGGTTGTCTGACTGTCTGTCTGCCTGGCTGTCCGGCCTGTCTGTCTGCCTGTCTGTCTGTCTGCCTTTCTGGCTGTCTGGCTGATTGTCTGTCTGCCTGTTTGGCTGGCTGTCTGGCTGTGTCTGGCTGTCTGGATGTCTGGCTGTCTGGCTGTCTGGATGTCTGGCTGTGCCTGTCTGTGTCTGTCAGTGTGGCTGTGTCTGGCTGTCTGTGTCTGTCTGGATGTTTGTGTCTGTCTGTCTCTGTCTGTCTCTGTGTCTGTCTGGCTGTCTGTCTGTGTCTGTCTGGCTGTCTGTCTTGCTGGCGCTTTTCCTCTCTGCCTGGCTGTCAGAGTGTCAGAGTGTCAGAGTGTCAGAGTGTCAGAGTGTCAGAGTGTCAGAGTGTCAGAGTGTCAGAGTGTCAGAGTGTCAGAGTGTCAGAGTGTCAGTGTGTCAGAGTGTCAGAGTCTCTGTGTCTGTGTGTCTGTGTGTCTGTGTCTGTGTCTGTCTGTGTCTGGCTGTCTGTGTCTGGCTGTCTGTGTCTGGCTGTCTGTGTCTGGCTGTCTGTGTCTGGCTGGCTGTCTGTCTGGCTGGCTGTCTGTCTGTCTGGCTGGCTGGCTGTCTGTCTCTCTGGCTGTCTGGCTATCTGGCTGTCTGGCTGGCTGTTTGGCTGTCTGGCTGTCTGGCTGTCTGTCTGGCTGGCTGTCTGGCTGTGTCTGGCTGTCTGGATGTCTGTCTGTGTCTCTCTGTCTGTCTGGCTGTCTGTGTCTGTCTGTGTCTGGCTGTCTGTGTCTGTCTGTCTGACTGGCTGTCTGGCTGTCTGGCTGTCTGGCTGTCTGGCTGTCTGGCTGTCTGGCTGGCTGTCTGTCTGTCTGCCTGTCTGCCTGGCTGTCTGGCTGTCTGCCTGTCTGTCTGTCTGTCTGCCTGTCTGGCAGGCTGTCTGGTTTTGTCTGTCTGGCTGGCTGTCTGGCTGTGTGTCTGTCTGCCTGTGTGTCTGTCTGCCTGTCTGACTGGCTGTCTGGCTGTGTCTGGCTGTCTGGATGTCTGTCTGTCTGGATGTCTGTCTGTCTGGCTGTCTGTCTGGCTGTCTGTCTGTGTCTGGCTGTCTGTGTCTGGCTGTCTGTGTCTGTCTGTGTCTGGCTGTCTGTCGCTGTCTGTGTCTGGCTGTCTGTCGCTGTCTGTGTCTGTCTGTGTCTGGCTGTCTGTCTGTCTGTGTCTGTCTGTCTGGCTGTCTGGCTGTGTCTGGCTGTCTGGATGTTTGTCTGTCTGTGTCTGGCTGTCTGTGTCTGTCTGTCTGGCTGTCTGTCTGGCTGTCTGTCGGTCTGTCTCTGGCTGGCTGTCTCTCTGGCTGGCTGGCTGGCTGTCTCTCTGGCTGGCTGGCTGGCTGTCTGTCTGGCTGTCTGTCTGGCTGTGGAAGTCTGTCTGTCTGGCTGTCTGTCTGTGTCTGGCTGTCTGTCTGTCTGGCTGTCTGGCTGTCTGGCTGTCTGGCTGTCTGGCTGTCTGTCTGTCGATGTCTGTCTGTCTGGCTGTCTGTCTGTGTCTGTGTCTGTCTTTGTCTGGCTGGCTGCCTGGCTGTGTCTGGCTGTCTGGATGTCTGTCTGTCTGGCTGTGTCTGGCTGTCTGTCTGTGTCTGTCAGTGTCTGGCTGTCTGTGTCTGTCTGTCTGTCTGTCTGTCTGTCTACCTGTCTGGCTATCTGGCTGTCTGGCTATCTGGCTGTCTGGCTGGCTGTTTGGCTGTCTGGCTGTCTGGCTGTCTGGCTGTCTGGATGTCTGGCTGTCTGTCAATGTCTGGCTGTAAGTGTCTGTCAGTGTCTGGCTGTCTGTGTCTGTCTGTCCTTGTCTGGCAGTCTGTCTGTCTGGCTGTCTGTCTGTCTGTGTCTGGCTGTCTGGATGTCTGTGTCTGTCTGGCTGGCTGGCTGTTTGCTGTCTGGATGTCTGTGTCTGTCTGTGTCTGGCTGTCTGTGGCTGTCTGTGTCTGGCTGTCTGTCTGTGATTGTCTGTCTGGCCGTGTCTGGCTATCTGGATGTATGTCTGTCTCTGTCTGGCTGTTTGTCTGTGTCTGGCTGTCTGGATGTTTGTCTGTCTGTGTCTGGCTGTCTGGATGTTTGTCTGTCTGTGTCTGGCTGTCTGAGTCTGTCTGTCTGGCTGTCTGTCTGTCGGTCTGTGTCTGGCTGTCTGTCTGTGTCTGGCTGGCTGTCTGTCTGTCTCTCTGGCTATCTGTCTGGCTGTCTGTCTGTGGATGTCTGTCTGGCTGTCTGTCTGTCTGTGTCTGGGTGTCTGGATGTCTGTCTGTCTCGCTGTCTGTCTGTCAGTGTCTGGCTGTCTGTGTCTGTCAGTGTCTGGCTGTCTGTGTCTGTCAGTGTCTGGCTGTCTGTGTCTGTCAGTGCCTGGCTGACTGTGTCTGTCAGTGTCCGGCTGTCTGTGTCTGGCTGTCAGTCTGGATGTCTGTGTCTTTCTGGCTGGCTGTCTGGCTGTCTGGATGTCTGTCTGGCTGTCTATGGCTGTCTGTGTCGGTCTGTGTCTGGCTGTCTGTGTTTGGCTGTCTGGCTGGCTGTTTTGCTGGCAGTCTGGCTGGCTGTCTGGCTGTCTGGCTGTCTGGATGTCTGTCTGTCTGGCTGTCTGGATGTCTGGCTGTCTGGATGTGTCTGGCTTTCTGTGTCTGTCTGTGTCTAGCTGTCTGTGTCTCTCTGTGGCTAGCTGTCTGTGTCTGGCTGGCTGTGTCTGGCTGGCTGGCTGTCTGACTGGCTGTCTGTGTCTGGCTGTTTGTGTCTGGCTGGCTTTCTGTCTGTCTGGCTGGCTGTCTGTCTGTCTGGGTGTCTGGCTGTCTGGCTGGCTGTCTGGCTGTCTGTCTGTGGCTGGCTGTCTGTGTCTGGCTGTCTGTGTCTGGCTGTCTGTGTCTGGCAGTATCTGGCTGTCTGTGTCTGGCTGTCTGTGTCTGGCTGTCTGTCTGTGTCTGGCATTCTGTGTCTGGCTGTCTGTGTCTGGCTGGCATTCTGTGTCTGGCTGTCTGTGTCTGGCTGTTTGTGTCTGTCTGTGTCTGGCTGTCTGTGTCTGGCTGTCTGGCTGTCTGTGTCTGGCTGTCTGGCTGTCTGTCTGGCTAACTGTCTGGCTGTCTGTCTATCTGGCTGTCTGTCTGTCTATCTGGCTGTCTGGCTGGCTGTCTGTCTGGCTGTCTGGCTGTGTCTGGCTGTCTGTCTGGCTGTGTCTGGTTGTCTTTTTGGCTATCAGGTTGTCTGTCTGGCTGTCTGTCTGGCTGTCTGTCTGCGTCTGTCTGTGTCTGGCTGTTTGGCTGCCTCCCTGCCTGCCTGCCCGGCTTCCCGGCTCTCCGGCTGTCCGGCTGTCCGGCTGTCTGGATGTCTGTGCCTGTCTGTGTCTGGCTGTCTGTCTGTGTCTGGCTGTCTGTCTGTGTCTGTGTCTGTCTGTCTGTGTCTTTCTGTGTGTGGTTGTGTCTGTGTCTTTCTGTGTGTGGCTGTGTCTGTGTCTGTGTCTGTCTGTCTGTGTCTTTCTGTGTGTGGCTGTGTCTGTGTCTGGGTGTCTGTCTGTCTGTGTCTGTCTGGCTGTCTGGATGTCTGTCTGTCTCTGGCTGTCTGTGTCTGGCTGTCTGTCTGCCTGGCCTGTCTGTCTGCCTGTCTGTGTCTGGCTGTCTGGATGTCTGTCTGTCTGGCTGTGTCTGTCTGTCTCTGTGTCTGGCTGTCTGTCTGTGTCTGTGTCTGTCTGTCTTGCTGCCTCTTTTCCTCTCTGCCTGGCTGTCGGGGTGTCCGGGTGTCCGGGTGTCCGGGTGTCCGGGTGTCCGGGTGTCCGGGTGTCCGGGTGTCCGGGTGTCCGGGTGTCCGGGTGTCCGGGTGTCCGGGTGTCCGGGTGTCCGGGTGTCCGGGTGTCCGGGTGTCCGGGTGTCCGGGTGTCCGGGTGTCCGGGTGTCCGGGTGTCCGGGTGTCCGGGTGTCCGGGTGTCCGGGTGTCCGGGTGTCCGGGTGTCCGGGTGTCCGGGTGTCCGGGTGTCCGGGTGTCCGGGTGTCCGGGTGTCCGGGTGTCCGGGTGTCCGGGTGTCCGGGTGTCCGGGTGTCCGGGTGTCAGGGTGTCAGGGTGTCAGGGTGTCAGGGTGTCAGGGTGTCAGGGTGTCAGGGTGTCAGGGTGTCAGGGTGTCAGGGTGTCCGCGTGTCCGCGTGTCCGCGTGTCCGCGTGTCCGCGTGTCCGCGTGTCCGCGTGTCCGCGTGTCCGAGTGTCCGAGTGTCCGAGTGTCCGAGTGTCCGAGTGTCCGAGTGTCCGAGTGTCCGAGTGTCCGAGTGTCCGAGTGTCCGAGTGTCCGAGTGTCCGAGTGTCCGAGTGTCCGAGTGTCAGAGTGTCAGAGTGTCAGAGTGTCAGAGTGTCAGAGTGTCCGAGTGTCCGAGTGTCCGAGTGTCCGAGTGTCAGAGTGTCAGAGTGTCAGAGTGTCAGAGTGTCCGAGTGTCCGAGTGTCCGAGTGTCCGAGTGTCCGAGTGTCCGAGTGTCCGAGTGTCACAGTGTCAGAGTGTCAGAGTGTCAGAGTGTCAGAGTGTCAGAGTGTCAGAGTGTCAGAGCGTCACAGCGTCACAGCGTCACAGCGTCACAGCGTCAGAGTGTCACAGTGTCACAGTGTCAGAGTGTCACAGTGTCACAGTGTCACAGTGTCAGAGTGTCAGAGTGTCAGAGTGTCACAGTGTCACAGTGTCACAGTGTCACAGTGTCAGAGTGTCAGAGTGTCAGAGTGTCAGAGTGTCACAGTGTCACAGTGTCACAGTGTCACAGTGTCAGAGTGTCAGAGTGTCAGAGTGTCAGAGTGTCAGAGTGTCAGAGTGTCTGGCTGTCTGGATGTCTGGATGTCTGTCTGGCTGTCTGTCTGTGTCTGGCTGTGTCTGACTGTCTGTGTCTGTCTGTCTGGCTGGCTGTCTGCCTGCCTCTCTGTCTGCCTGTCTGGCAGGCTGTCTGGCTGTCTGGCTGGCTGACTGGATGTCTGTCTGGCTGTCTGGCTGTCTGTCTGGCTGTCTGTCTGTGTCTAGATGTGTCTGGCTGTCTCTGTCTGGACGTCTGTGTCTGTCTGTGTCTGGCTGTCTGTGTCTGTCTGTCTGTCTGCCTGTCTGGCTGGCTGTCTGGCTGTCTGTGTCTGGCTGTCTGTGTCTGTCTGTGTCTGGCTCTCTGTATCTGTGTCTGGCTGTCTGTGTCTGTCTGTGTCTGGCTGTCTGTGTCTGTCAGTGTCTGGCTGTAAGTGTCTGTCAGTGTCTGGCTGTCTGTGTCTGTCTGTCCTTGTCTGGCTGTCTGCCTGTCTGTCTGGCTGTGTGTCTGTCTGTGTCTGGCTGTCTGGATGTCTGTGTCTGTCTGGCTGGCTGTTTGCTGTCTGGATGTCTGTGTCTGTCTGTGTCTGGCTGTCTGTGGCTGTCTGTGTCTGGCTGTCTGTGACTGTCTGTCTGGCCGTGTCTGGCTGTCTGGATGTTTGCCTGTCTGTGTCTGGCTGTCTGGATGTTTGTCTGTCTGTGTCTGGCTGTTTGTCTGTCTGTGTCTGGCTGTCTGGATGTTTGTCTCTCTGTGTCTGGCTGTTTGTCTGTCTGTCTGTCTGTCTCTCTGGCTATCTGTCTGGCTGTCTGTCTGTGGATGTCTGTCTGGCTGTCTGTCTGTGGATGTCTGTCTGGCTGTCTGTCTGTCTGTGTCTGGCTGTCTGTGTCTGTCTGTGTCTGGCTGTCTGGATGTCTGTCTGTCTGGCTGTCTGTCTGTCAGTGTCTGGCATTCTGTGTCTGTCAGTGTCTGGCTGTCTGTGTCTGGCTGTCTGTCTGGATGTCTGTGTCTTTCTGGCTGGCTGGCTGTCTGGATGTCTGTCTTGCTGTCTGTGGCTGTCTGTGTCGGTCTGTGTCTGGCTGTCTGTGTCTGGCTGTCTGTTTGTCTGTCTGGCTGGCTGTCTGGCTGACAGTCTGGCTGGCTGTCTGGCTGTCTGGCTGTCTGGATATCTGTCTGTCTGGCTTTCTGGATGTCTGGCTGTCTGGATGTGTCTGGCTTTCTGTGTCTGTCTGTGTCTAGCTGTCTGTGTCTGGCTGTCTGTGTCTGGCTGTCTGTGTCTGGCTGTTTGTGTCTGACTGGCTGTCTGGGTGTCTGGCTGTCTGGCTGGCTGTCTGGCTGTCTGTCTGGCTGGCTGTCTGTGTCTGGCTGTATCTGGCTGTCTGTGTCTGGCTGTATCTGGCTGTCTGTGTCTGTCTGGCTGTATCTGGCTGTCTGTGTCTGTCTGTCTGTCTGTGTCTGGCTGTATCTGGCTGTCTGTGTCTGTCTGTCTGTCTGTCTGTGTCTGGCTGTCTGTCTGTCTGTGTCTGGCTGTCTGTCTGTCTGTCTGTGTCTGGCTGGCTGTCTGTCTGGCTGTCTGTCTGTCTGTGTCTGGCTGTCTGTCTGTGTCTGGCTGGCTGTCTGTCTGTGTCTGTCTGTGTCTGGCTGTCTTTTTGGCTATCAGGCTGTCTGTCTGGCTGTCTGTCTGTCTGGGTCTGCCTGCCTGCCTGCCAGGCTCTCCGGCTGTCTGTCTGCGCCTGGCTGAATGGCTCTCCGGCTCTCCGGCTCTCCGGCTCTCCGGCTCTCCGGCTCTCCGGCTCTCAGGCTCTCAGGCTCTCAGGCTCTCAGGCTCTCAGGCTCTCAGGCTCTCAGGCTCTCAGGCTCTCAGGCTCTCAGGCTCTCCGGCTCTCCGGCTCTCCGGCTCTCCGGCTCTCCGGCTCTCAGGCTCTCAGGCTCTCAGGCTCTCCGGCTCTCCGGCTCTCCGGCTCTCCGGCTCTCCGGCTCTCCGGCTCTCCGGCTCTCCGGCTCTCAGGCTCTCAGGCTCTCAGGCTCTCCGGCTCTCCGGCTCTCAGGCTCTCCGGCTCTCCGGCTCTCCGGCTCTCCGGCTCTCCGGCTCTCCGGCTCTCCGGCTCTCCGGCTCTCCGGCTCTCCGGCTCTCCGGCTCTCCGGCTCTCCGGCTCTCCGGCTCTCCGGCTCTCCGGCTCTCCGGCTCTCCGGCTCTCCGGCTCTCAGGCTCTCAGGCTCTCAGGCTCTCAGGCTCTCAGGCTCTCAGGCTCTCAGGCTCTCAGGCTCTCAGGCTCTCAGGCTCTCAGGCTCTCAGGCTCTCAGGCTCTCAGGCTCTCAGGCTCTCAGGCTCTCAGGCTCTCAGGCTCTCAGGCTCTCAGGCTCTCAGGCTCTCAGGCTCTCAGGCTCTCAGGCTCTCAGGCTCTCAGGCTCTCAGGCTCTCAGGCTCTCAGGCTCTCAGGCTCTCAGGCTCTCAGGCTCTCAGGCTCTCAGGCTCTCAGGCTCTCAGGCTCTCAGGCTCTCAGGCTCTCAGGCTCTCAGGCTCTCAGGCTCTCAGGCTCTCAGGCTCTCAGGCTCTCCGGCTCTCCGGCTCTCCGGCTCTCCGGCTCTCCGGCTCTCCGGCTCTCCGGCTCTCCGGCTCTCCGGCTCTCCGGCTCTCCGTCTCTCCGTCTCTCCGGCTCTCCGGCTCTCCGGCTCTCCGGCTCTCCGGCTCTCCGGCTCTCCGGCTCTCCGGCTCTCCGGCTCTCCGGCTCTCAGGCTCTCAGGCTCTCAGGCTCTCAGGCTCTCAGGCTCTCAGGCTCTCAGGCTCTCAGGCTCTCAGGCTCTCAATCTCTCAGGCTCTCAGGCTCTCAGGCTCTCAGGCTCTCAGGCTCTCAGGCTCTCAGGCTCTCAGGCTCTCCGGCTCCCCGGCTCTCAGGCTCTCAGGCTCTCAGGCTCTCCGGCTCTCCGGCTCTCCGGCTCTCCGGCTCTCCGGCTCTCCGGCTCTCCGGCTCTCCGGCTCTCAGGCTCTCAGGCCTACTGGCTCACCGGCTCACCGGCTGTCTGGCTGTCTGGCTGTCTGGATGTCTGTGTCTGGCTGTCTGTGTCTGTCTGTCTGTGTCTGTCTGTCTGTCTGTGTCTGTTTCTGTGTCTGTGTCTGTCTGTCTGTGTCTGTCTGTCTGTGTGTGGCTGTGTCTTTGTCTGTGTCTGGCTGTCTGGCTGTCTGTGTCTGGCTGTCTGGCTGTCTGGGTGTCTGGTTGGCTGTCTGTGTCTGGCTGTATGTGTCTGTCTGTCTGTGTCTGTCTGGCTGTCTGTCTGTCTGGCTGTCTGTCTGTCTGTCAGGCTATCTGGCGGTCTGGCTGGCTGTCTGGCTGTGTCTGGCTGTCTGGCTGGCTGTCTGGCTGGCTGTCTGGCTGTGTCTGGCTGTCTGGATGTCTGTCTGTCTGTGTCTGTCTGTGTCTGGCTGTCTGTGTCTGTCTGTGTCTGGCTGTCTGTCTGTCTGGCTGGCTGGTTGTCTGACTGTCTGTCTGCCTGGCTGTCTGCCTGGCTGTCTGGCCTTTCTGTCTGCCTGTCTGTCGGTCTGTCTGCCTGTCTGGCTGTCTGGCTGATTGTCTGTCTGTCTGCCTGTCTGGCTGGCTGTCTGGCTGTGTCTGGCTGTCTGGATGTCTGGTTGTCTGGCTGTCTGTCTGTTTGGCTGTGTCTGTCTGTGTCTGTCAGTGTGGCTGTGTCTGGCTGTCTGTGTCTGTCTGGATGTTTGTGTCTGTCTGTCTCTGTCTGTCTCTGTGTCTGTCTGGCTGTCTGTCTGTGTCTGTGTCTGTCTGTGTCTGGCTGTCTGTCTTGCTGGCTCTTTTCCTCTCTGCCTGGCTTTCAGAGTGTCAGAGTGTCAGAGTGTCAGAGTGTCAGAGTGTCAGTGTCAGAGTGTCAGAGAGTCAGAGAGTCAGAGAGTCAGAGTCAGAGAGTCAGAGAGTCAGAGAGTCAGAGTGTCAGAGTGTCAGAGTGTCAGAGTGTCGGAGTCTCTGTGTCTGTGTGTCTGTGTGTCTGTGTGTCTGTGTCTGTGTCTGGCTGTCTGTGTCTGGCTGTCTGGGTGTCTGGTTGGCTGTCTGGCTGTCTGGCTGTCTGGCTGTTTTTGTCTGGCTGTCTGTGTCTGTCTGTCTGTCTGGCTGGCTGGCTGTCTGGCTGTCTGGCTGTCTGGCTGTCTGTGTCTGGCTGTCTGTGTCTGTCTGTCTGTCTGCCTGTCTGCCTGTCTGGCTGGCTGTGTCTGTCTGGCTGGCTGTCTGGCTGTGTCTGTCTGCCTGTCTGTCTGCCTGTCTGACTGGCTGACTGGCTGTGTCTGGCTGTCTGTCGCTGTCTGTGTCTGTGTGTGTCTGGCTGTCTGTCTGTCTGTGTCTGTCTGTCTGGCTGTCTGGCTGTGTCTGGCTGTCTGGATGTTTGTCTGTCTGTGTCTGGCTGTCTGTGTCTGTCTGTCTGGCTGTCTGTCTGTCGGTCTGTCTCTGGCTGGCTGGCTGACTCTCTGGCTGGCTGGCTGTCTGTCTCTGGCTGGCTGGCTGACTCTCTGGCTGGCTGGCTGTCTGTCTGGCTGTCTGGCTGTCTGTCTGTCTGTATGTCTGTGACTGTCTGGCTGTCTGTGTCTGGCTGTCTGTGACTGTCTGTCTGGCCGTGTCTGGCTGTCTGTGACTGTCTGTCTGGCCGTGTCTGGCTGTCTGGATGTTTGCCTGTCTGTGTCTGGCTGTCTGGATGTTTGACTGTCCGTGTCTGGCTGTTTGTCTGTCTGTCGGTCTGTGTCTGGCTATCTGTCTGGCTGTCTGTCTGTGGACGTTTGTCAGTGTCTGGCTGTCTGTCTGTCAGTGTCTGGCATTCTGTGTCTGTCAGTGTCTGGCTGTCTGTGTCTGGCTGTCTGTCTGGATGTCTGTGTCTTTCTGGCTGGCTGTCTGTGTCTTTCTGGCTGTCTGTCTGGCTGTCTGTGTCGGTCTGTGTCTGGCTGTCTGTGTCTGGCTGTTTGTGTCTGTGTCTGTCTGGCTGTCTGTGTCTGGCTGTTTGTGTCTGTGTCTGTCTGGCTGTTTGTGTCTGTGTCTGTCTGGCTGTTTGTGTCTGTGTCTGTCTGGCTGTTTGTGTCTGTGTCTGTCTGGCTGTTTGTGTCTGTGTCTGTGTCTGGCTGTCTGTGTCTGTGTCTGTGTCTGGCTGTTTGTGTCTGTGTCTGGCTGTTTGTGTCTGTGTCTGTCTGTCTGTCTGTGTCTGTCTGGCTATCAGGCTGTCTGTCTGGCTGCGCCTGCCCGGCTCTCCAGCTCTCCGGCTCTCCGGCTCTCCGGCTCGCAGGCTCTCAGGCTCTCAGGCTCTCAGGCTCTCAGGCTCTCAGGCTCTCAGGCTCTCAGGCTCTCCGGCTCACCGGCTCACCGGCTGTCCGGCTGTACGGCTGTCCGGCTGTCCGGCTGTCTGGCTGTCTGTCTGGATGTCTATGCCTGTCTGTGTCTGGCTGTCTGTGTCTGTCTGTCTGTCTGTCTGTGTCTGGCTGTCTGTGTCTGTCTGTCTGTCTGTGTCTGGCTGTCTGTGTCCGGCTGTGTGTCTGTGTCTGTGTCTGTGTCTGTCTGTCTGTCTGCGTCTGTCTGCGTCTGTCTGTGTCTGGCTGTTTGGCTGCCTCCCTGCCTGCCTGAATGGCTGAATGGCTGCCCGGCTGCCCGGCTCTCCGGCTCTCCGGCTCTCCGGCTCTCCATCTCACCGGCTCACCGGCTCTCCGGCGCTCCGGCTCTCCGGCTCACCGGCTGTCCGGCTGTCCGGCTGTCCGGCTGTCTGGCTGTCTGACTGTCTGGATGTCTGGCTGTCTGGATGTCTGTGCCTGTCTGTGTCTGGCTGTCTGGATGTCTGTGCCTGTCTGTGTCTGGCTGTCTGTGTCTGTCTGTCTGTCTGTGTCTGGCTGTCTGTGTCTGTGTCTGTGTCTGTCTGTCTGTCTGTGTCTGTCTGTCTGTCTGTGTCTGTCTGTGTGTGGCTCTGTCTGTGTCTGTGTCTGGCTGTCTGGCTGTCTGTGTCTGGCTGTCTGGCTGTCTGGGTGTCTGGTTGGCTGTCTGTGTCTGGCTGTATGTGTCTGGCTGTCTGTGTCTGGCTGTCTGTGTCTGTCTGTCTGTGGCTGTCTGGCTGTCTGTGTCTGTCTGGCTGTCTGTCTGTCTGGCTGTCTGACTATCTGGCTGTCTGGCTGGCTGTCTGGCTGTCTGGCTGTGTCTGGCTGTCTGTCTGGCTGTGTCTGGCTGTCTGGATGTCTGTCTGTCTGTGTCTGTCTGTCTGTGTCTGGCTGTCTGTGTGTCTGTACCTGGCTGTCTGTGTCTGTCTGTGTCTGGCTGTCTGTCTGTCTGTCTGTCTGTCTGGCTGGTTGTCTGACTGTCTGTCTGGCTGGCTGGTTGTCTGACTGTCTGTCTGCCTGTCTGTCTGTCTGCCTTTCTGGCTGTCTGGCTGATTGTCTGTCTGTCTGCCTGTCTGGCTGGCTGTCTGGCTGTGTCTGGCTGTCTGGATGTCTGGCTGTCTGGCTGTCTGGATGTCTGGCTGTGCCTGTCTGTGTCTGTCAGTGTGGCTGTGTCTGGCTGTCTGTGTCTGTCTGGATGTTTGTGTCTGTCTGTCTCTGTCTGTCTCTGTGTCTGTCTGGCTGTCTGTCTGTGTCTGTCTGGCTGTCTGTCTTGCTGGCTCTTTTCCTCTCTGCCTGGCTGTCAGAGTGTCAGAGTGTCAGAGTGTCAGAGTGTCAGAGTGTCAGAATTTTAGAGTGTCAGAGTGTCAGAGTGTCAGAGTGTCAGAGTGTCAGAGTGTCAGAGTGTCAGAGTTTCAGAGTTTCAGAGTGTCAGAGTCTCTGTGTCTGTGTGTCTGTGTGTCTGTGTCTGTGTCTGTCTGTGTCTGGCTGTGTGTGTCTGGCTGTCTGGGTGTCTGGTTGACTGTCTGTGTCTGGCTGTATGTGTCTGTCTGTCTGTGTCTGGCTGTCTGTCTGCCTGGCCTGTCTGTCTGCCTGTCTGTGTCTGGCTGTCTGGATGTCTGTCTGTCTGTCTGCCTGTCTGTGTCTGGCTGTCTGGATGTCTGTCTGTCTGTCTGTCTGTCTCTGTGTCTGGCTGTGTCTGTGTGTCTTGCTGGCTCTTTTCCTCTCTGGCTGTCCGAGTGTCCGAGTGTCCGAGTGTCCCAGTGTCACAGTGTCACAGTGTCACAGTGTCAGAGTGTCAGAGTGTCAGAGTGTCAGAGTGTCAGAGTGTCAGAGTGTCAGAGTGTCAGAGTGTCAGAGTGTCAGAGTGTCAGAGTGTCAGAGTGTCACAGTGTCACAGTGTCAGAGTGTCAGAGTGTCAGAGTGTCAGAGTGTCAGAGTGTCAGAGTGTCAGAGTGTCAGAGTGTCAGAGTGTCAGAGTGTCAGAGTGTCAGAGTGTCACAGTGTCACAGTGTCACAGTGTCACAGTGTCACAGTGTCACAGTGTCACAGTGTCACAGTGTCACAGTGTCAGAGTGTCAGAGTGTCAGAGTGTCAGAGTGTCAGAGTGTCAGAGTGTCAGAGTGTCACAGTGTCACAGTGTCACAGTGTCACAGTGTCACAGTGTCACAGTGTCACAGTGTCACAGTGTCAGAGTGTCAGAGTGTCAGAGTGTCAGAGTGTCAGAGTGTCAGAGTGTCAGAGTGTCAGAGTGTCAGAGTGTCAGAGTGTCAGAGTGTCAGAGTGTCACAGTGTCACAGTGTCACAGTGTCACAGTGTCACAGTGTCACAGTGTCACAGTGTCACAGTGTCAGAGTGTCAGAGTGTCAGAGTGTCAGAGTGTCAGAGTGTCAGAGTGTCAGAGTGTCAGAGTGTCAGAGTGTCACAGTGTCACAGTGTCACAGTGTCACAGTGTCAGAGTGTCTCTGTGTCTCTGTGTCTCTGTGTCTCTGTGTCTGTGTGTCTGTGACTGTCTGTGTGTCTGTGACTGTGTCTGTCTGTGTGTCTGTGACTGTGTCTGTCTGTGTCTGGCTGTCTGTGTCTTGCTGTCTGGCTGTCTGGGTGTCTGGTTGGCTGTCTGGCTGTCTGGCTGTCTGTGTCTGTCTATCTGTCTGGCTGGCTGTCTGTTTCTGTCTGTCTGGCTATCTGGCTGTCTGGCTGGCTGTTTGGCTGTCTGGCTGTGTCTGGCTGTCTGGCTGTCTGTCTGTCTGGCTGTCTGGCTGTTTCTGGCTGTCTGGATGTCTGTCTGTGTCTCTCTGTCTGTGTCTGGCTGTCTGTTTCTGTCTGTGTCTGGCTGTCTGTGTCTGGCTGTCTGTCTGACTGTCTGTCTGTCTGGCTGTCTGGCTGTCTGCCTGTCTGTCTGTCTGTCTGCCTGTCTGTCTGCCTGTCTGTCTGCCTGTCTGCCTGGCTGTCTGTCTGTCTGCCTGCCTGTCTGTCTGCCTGTCTGGCTGTGTCTGTCTGGCTGGCTGTCTGGCTGTGTCTGTCTGCCTGTCTGTCTGTCTGCCTGTCTGTCTGTCTGTCTGCCTGTCTGACTGGCTGTCTGGCTGTGTCTGGCTGTCTGGATGTCTGTCTGTCTGGCTGTTTCTCTGTGTCTGGCTGTTTCTCTGTGTCTGGCTGTCTGTGTCTGGCTGTCTGGCTGTCTGTGTCTGTCTGTGTCTGGCTGTCTGTCGCTGTCTGTGTCTGTCTGTGTCTGGCTGTCTGTCTGTCTGTGTCTGTCTGTCTGGGTCTGTCTGTGTCTGTCTGTCTGGCTGTGTCTGGCTGTCTGGATGTTTGTCTGTCTGTGTCTGGCTGTCTGTGTCTGTCTGGCTGTCTGTCTGTCTGTCGGTCTGTCTCTGGCTGGCTGGCTGTCTCTCTGGCTGGCTGGCTGTCTGTCTGGCTGTGGATGTCTGTCTGTCTGGCTGTCTGTGTCTGGCTGTCTGTGTCTGTCTTTGTCTGGCTGTCTGTCTGGCTGTGTCTGGCTGTCTGGATGTCTGTCTGTCTGGCTGTGTCTGGCTGTCTGTGTCTGTCAGTGTCTGGCTGTCTGTGTCTGTCTGTGTCTGTCTGTCTGTCTGTCTGTCTATCTATCTGGCTATCTGGCTGTCTGGCTATCTGGCTCTCTGGCTAACTGTTTGGCTGTCTGGCTGTCTGGCTGTCTGGGTATCTGTCTGGCTGGTTGTGTCTGTCTGTCTGTGTCTGGCTGTCTGGCTGTCTGTTTCTGTCTGTCTGACTGGTTGTCTGGCTGTCTGCCTCGCTGTCTGCCTGTCTGGCTGGCTGTCTGGCTGTGTCTGTCTAGCTGGCTGTCTGGCTGTGTCTGGCTGTCTGGATGTCTGTCTGTCTGGCTGTCTGTCTGTGTCTGGCTGTCTGTGTCTGTCTGTCTGGCTGTGTCTGGCTGTCTGTGTCTGTCTGTCTGTCTTTCTGGCTGTGTCTGGCTGTCTGGATGTCTGTCTGTCTAGTGTCTGGCTGTCTGTGTCTGTCTGTCTAGTGTCTGTCTGTCGGTCTGTCTGTCTGGCTGTCTGGCTGTCTGTGTCTGTCTGTGTCTGTCTGTCTGTCTGTCTGTCTGTCTACCTATCTGGCTATCTGGCTGTCTGGCTATCTGGCTCTCTGGCTGGCTGTTTGGCTGTCTGGCTGTTTGGCTGTCTGGCTGTCTGGGTATCTGTCTGGCTGGCTGTGTCTGTCTGTGTCTGGCTGTCTGGCTGTCTGTTTCTGTCTGTCTGACTGGTTGTCTGGCTGTCTGCCTGGCTGTCTGCCTGTCTGGCTGGCTGTCTGGCTGTGTCTGTCTAGCTGGCTGTCTGGCTGTGTCTGGCTGTCTGGATGTCTGTCTGTCTGGCTGTCTGTCTGTGTCTGGCTGTCTGTGTCTGTCTGTCTGGCTGTGTCTGGCTGTCTGTGTCTGTCTGTCTGTCTTTCTGGCTGTGTCTGGCTGTCTGGATGTCTGTCTGTCTAGTGTCTGTCTGTCGGTCTGTCTCTCTGGCTGTCTGGCTGTCTGATTGTCTGTCTGTGTCTGCCTGTCTGGCTGTCTGGCTGTCTGATTGTCTGTCTGTCTGTCTGCCTGTCTGGCTGTCTGGATGTCTGGCTGTGTCTGCCTGTCTGGCTGTCTGGATGTCTGGCTGAGTCTGCCTGTCTGGCTGTGTCTGGCTGTCTGGATGTCTGGCTGTGTCTGACTGGCTGTGTCTGTCAGTGAGGCTGTGTCTGGCTGTCTGTGTCTGTCTGGATGTTTGTGTCTGTCTGTCTCTGTCTGTCTCTGTGTCTGTCTGGCTGTCTGTCTGTGTCTGTGTCTGTCTGTGTCTGGCTGTCTGTCTTGCTGGCTCTTTTCCTCTCTGCCTGGCTTTCAGAGTGTCAGAGTGTCAGAGTGTCAGAGTGTCAGAGTGTCAGAGTGTCAGAGAGTCAGAGAGTCAGAGAGTCAGAGTGTCAGAGTCTCTGTGTCTGTGTGTCTGTGTGTCTGTGTCTGTGTCTGGCTGTCTGTGTCTGGCTGTCTGGGTGTCTGGTTGGCTGTCTGGCTGTCTGGCTGTCTGGCTGTCTGTGTCTGTCTGTCTGTCTGGCTGTCTGTCTGTCTGGCTATCTGGCTGTCTGGCTATCTGGCTGTCGGGCTGGCTGTTTGGCTGTCTGGCTGTGTCTGGCTGTCTGGCTGTCTGTCTGGCTGGCTGTCTGGCTGTGTCTGGCTGGCTGGATGTCTGTCTGTGTCCCTCTGTCTGTGTCTGGCTGTCTGGCTGTCTGGCTGTCTGGCTGTCTGTCTGCCTGTCTGCCTGTCTGGCTGGCTGTGTCTGTCTGGCTGGCTGTCTGGCTGTGTCTGTCTGCCTGTCTGTCTGCCTGTCTGACTGGCTGACTGGCTGTGTCTGGCTGTCTGTCGCTGTCTGTGTCTGTGTGTGTCTGGCTGTCTGTCTGTCTGTGTCTGTCTGTCTGGCTGTCTGGCTGTGTCTGGCTGTCTGGATGTTTGTCTGGCTGTGTCTGGCTGTCTGGATGTTTGTCTGTCTGTGTCTGGCTGTCTGTGTCTGTCTGTCGGTCTGTCTCTGGCTGGCTGGCTGACTCTCTGGCTGGCTGGCTGTCTGTCTGGCTGTCTGGCTGTCTGGCTGTCTGTCTGTCTGTCTGTATGTCTGTGACTGTCTGGCTGTCTGTCTGTCTGTCTGTATGTCTGTGACTGTCTGGCTGTCTGTGTCTGGCTGTCTGTGACTGTCTGTCTGGCCGTGTCTGGCTGTCTGGATGTTTGCCTGTCTGTGTCTGGCTGTTTGTCTGGATGTTTGCCTGTCTGTGTCTGGCTGTTTGTCTGGATGTTTGACTGTCTGTGTCTGGCGGTTTGTCTGTCTGTCGGTCTGTGTCTGGCTATCTGTCTGGCTGTCTGTCTGTGGATGTTTGTCAGTGTCTGGCTGTCTGTCTGTCAGTGTCTGGCATTCTGTGTCTGTCAGTGTCTGGCTTTCTGGCTGGCTGTCTGGCTGTCTGTCTGGCTGTCTGTCTGGCTGTCTGTGTCTGTGTCTGTCTGGCTGTTTGTGTCTGTGTCTGTGTCTGGCTGTTTGTGTCTGTCTGTCTGTGTCTGTCTGGCTGTTTGTGTCTGTCTGTCTGTGTCTGTCTGGCTGTTTGTGTCTGTCTGTCTGTGTCTGTCTGGCTGTTTGTGTCTGTCTGTCTGTGTCTGTCTGGCTGTTTGTGTCTGTCTGTCTGTGTCTGTCTGGCTGTTTGTGTCTGTCTGTCTGTGTCTGTCTGGCTATCAGGCTGTCTGTCTGTCTGTGTCTGTCTGGCTATCAGGCTGTCTGTCTGGCTGCGCCTGCCCGGCTCTCCGGCTCTCCGGCTCTCCGGCTCTCCGGCTCTCCGGCTCTCCGGCTCTCCGGCTCTCCGGCTCTCCGGCTCTCCGGCTCTCCGGCTCTCCGGCTCTCCGGCTCTCCGGCTCTCCGGCTCTCCGGCTCTCCGGCTCTCCGGCTCTCCGGCTCTCCGGCTCTCCGGCTCTCCGGCTCTCCGGCTCTCCGGCTCTCCGGCTCTCCGGCTCTCCGGCTCTCCGGCTCTCCGGCTCTCCGGCTCTCCGGCTCTCCGGCTCTCCGGCTCTCCGGCTCTCCGGCTCTCAGGCTCTCAGGCTCTCAGGCTCTCAGGCTCTCAGGCTCTCAGGCTCTCAGGCTCTCAGGCTCTCAGGCTCTCAGGCTCTCAGGCTCTCAGGCTCTCAGGCTCTCAGGCTCTCAGGCTCTCAGGCTCTCAGGCTCTCAGGCTCTCAGGCTCTCAGGCTCTCAGGCTCTCAGGCTCTCAGGCTCTCAGGCTCTCAGGCTCTCAGGCTCTCAGGCTCTCAGGCTCTCAGGCTCTCAGGCTCTCAGGCTCTCAGGCTCTCAGGCTCTCAGGCTCTCAGGCTCTCAGGCTCTCAGGCTCTCAGGCTCTCAGGCTCTCAGGCTCTCAGGCTCTCAGGCTCTCAGGCTCTCAGGCTCTCAGGCTCTCAGGCTCTCAGGCTCTCAGGCTCTCAGGCTCTCAGGCTCTCAGGCTCTCAGGCTCTCAGGCTCTCAGGCTCTCAGGCTCTCAGGCTCTCAGGCTCTCAGGCTCTCAGGCTCTCAGGCTCTCAGGCTCTCAGGCTCTCAGGCTCTCAGGCTCTCAGGCTCTCAGGCTCTCAGGCTCTCAGGCTCTCAGGCTCTCAGGCTCTCAGGCTCTCAGGCTCTCAGGCTCTCAGGCTCTCAGGCTCTCAGGCTCTCAGGCTCTCAGGCTCTCAGGCTCTCAGGCTCTCAGGCTCTCAGGCTCTCAGGCTCTCAGGCTCTCCGGCTCTCCGGCTCTCCGGCTCTCCGGCTCTCCGGCTCTCCGGCTCTCCGGCTCTCCGGCTCTCCGGCTCTCCGGCTCTCCGGCTCTCCGGCTCTCCGGCTCTCCGGCTCTCCGGCTCTCCGGCTCTCCGGCTCTCCGGCTCTCCGGCTCTCCGGCTCTCCGGCTCTCCGGCTCTCCGGCTCTCCGGCTCTCCGGCTCTCCGGCTCTCCGGCTCTCCGGCTCTCCGGCTCTCCGGCTCTCCGGCTCTCCGGCTCTCCGGCTCTCCGGCTCTCCGGCTCTCCGGCTCTCCGGCTCTCCGGCTCTCAGGCTCTCAGGCTCTCAGGCTCTCAGGCTCTCAGGCTCTCAGGCTCTCAGGCTCTCAGGCTCTCAGGCTCTCAGGCTCTCAGGCTCTCAGGCTCTCAGGCTCTCAGGCTCTCAGGCTCTCAGGCTCTCAGGCTCTCAGGCTCTCAGGCTCTCAGGCTCTCAGGCTCTCAGGCTCTCAGGCTCTCAGGCTCTCAGGCTCTCAGGCTCTCAGGCTCTCAGGCTCTCAGGCTCTCAGGCTCTCAGGCTCTCAGGCTCTCAGGCTCTCAGGCTCTCAGGCTCTCAGGCTCTCCGGCTCTCCGGCTCTCCGGCTCTCCGGCTCTCCGGCTCTCCGGCTCTCCGGCTCACCGGCTCACCGGCTGTCCGGCTGTCTGGCTGTCTGTCTGTCTGTCTGGATGTCTGTGCCTGTCTGTGTCTGGCTGTCTGTGTCTGTCTGTCTGTCTGTCTGTGTCTGTCTGTCTGTGTCTGTCTGTCTCTGTCTGGCTGTCTGTGTCTGGCTGTGTGTCTGTGTCTGTGTCTGTGTCTGTCTGTCTGTCTGTCTGCGTCTGTCTGTGTCTGGCTGTTTGGCTGCCTCCCTGCCTGCCTGAATGGCTGAATGGCTGCCCGGCTGCCCGGCTCTCCGGGTCTCCGGCTCTCCGGCTCTCCGGCTCTCCATCTCACCGGCTCTCCGGCTCTCCGGCGCTCCGGCTCTCCGGCTCTCCGGCTCTCCGGCTCTCCGGCTGTCCGGCTGTCCGGCTATCCGGCTGTCCGGCTGTCCGGCTGTCTGGCTGTCTGGCTGTCTGGATGTCTGGCTGTCTGGATGTCTGTGCCTGTCTGTGTCTGGCTGTCTGTGTCTGTCTGGCTGTCTGTCTGGCTGGCTGTCTGGCTGTGTCTGGCTGTCTGGATGTCTGTCTGTCTGTCTGTGTCTGTCTGTCTGTGTCTGTCTGTCTGTGTGTCTGTGTCTGGCTGTCTGTGTCTGTCTGTGTCTGGCTGTCTGTCTGTCTGTCTGGCTGGTTGTCTGACTGTCTGTCTGCCTGTCTGTCTGTCTGCCTTTCTGGCTGTCTGGCTGATTGTCTGTCTGTCTGCCTGTCTGGCTGGCTGTCTGGCTGTGTCTGGCTGTCTGGCTGTCTGGATGTCTGGCTGTGCCTTTCTGTGTCTGTCAGTGTGGCTGTGTCTGGCTGTCTGTGTCTGTATGGCTGTCTGTCTTGCTGGCTCTTTTCCTCTCTGCCTGGCTGTCCGAGTGTCCGAGTGTCAGAGTGTCCGAGTGTCCGAGTGTCCGAGTGTCCGAGTGTCCGAGTGTCCGAGTGGAGTGTCCGAGTGTCCGAGTGTCCGAGTGTCCGAGTGTCCGAGTGTCCGAGTGTCCGAGTGTCCGAGTGTCCGAGTGTCCGAGTGTCCGAGTGTCCGAGTGTCCGAGTGTCCGAGTGTCAGAGTGTCAGAGTGTCAGAGTGTCCGAGTGTCCGAGTGTCCGAGTGTCCGAGTGTCCGAGTGTCAGAGTGTCAGAGTGTCAGAGTGTCAGAGTGTCGAGTGTCCGAGTGTCCGAGTGTCCGAGTGTCCGAGTGTCCGAGTGTCCGAGTGTCCGAGTGTCCGAGTGTCCGAGTGTCCGAGTGTCCGAGTGTCGAGTGTCCGAGTGTCCGAGTGTCCGAGTGTCCGAGTGTCGAGTGTCCGAGTGTCCGAGTGTCCGAGTGTCCGAGTGTCCGAGTGTCCGAGTGTCCGAGTGTCCGAGTGTCGAGTGTCCGAGTGTCCGAGTGTCCGAGTGTCCGAGTGTCCGAGTGTCCGAGTGTCCGAGTGTCCGAGTGTCCGAGTGTCCGAGTGTCCGAGTGTCCGAGTGTCCGAGTGTCCGAGTCGTCCGAGTGTCCCGAGTGTCCGAGTGTCCGAGTGTCCGAGTGTCGAGTGTCCGAGTGTCCCGAGTGTCCGAGTGTCGAGTGTCCGAGTGTCCGAGTGTCCGAGTGTCCGAGTGTCCGAGTGTCCGAGTGTCCGAGTGTCCGAGTGTCCGAGTGTCCGAGTGTCCGAGTGTCCGAGTGTCCGAGTGTCCGAGTGTCCGAGTGTCGAGTGTCCGAGTGTCCGAGTGTCCGAGTGTCCGAGTGTCCGAGTGTCCGAGTGTCCGAGTGTCCGAGTGTCCGAGTGTCCGAGTGTCCGAGTGTCCGAGTGTCCGAGTGTCCGAGTGTCAGAGTGTCAGAGTGTCAGAGTGTCAGAGTGTCAGAGTGTCAGAGTGTCAGAGTGTCAGAGTGTCAGAGTGTCAGAGTGTCAGAGTGTCAGAGTGTCAGAGTGTCAGAGTGTCAGAGTGTCAGAGTGTCAGAGTGTCAGAGTGTCAGAGTGTCAGAGTGTCAGAGTGTCAGAGTGTCAGAGTGTCAGAGTGTCAGAGTGTCAGAGTGTCAGAGTGTCAGAGTGTCAGAGTGTCGGTCCGAGTGTCCGAGTGTCCGAGTGTCAGAGTGTCAGAGTGTCAGAGTGTCAGAGTGTCAGAGTGTCCGAGTGTCCGAGTGTCCGAGTGTCCGAGTGTCCGAGTGTCCGAGTGTCCGAGTGTCCGAGTGTCCGAGTGTCCGAGTGTCCGAGTGTCCGAGTGTCCGAGTGTCCGAGTGTCAGAGTGTCAGAGTGTCAGAGTGTCAGAGTGTCCGAGTGTCCGAGTGTCCGAGTGTCCGAGTGTCAGAGTGTCAGAGTGTCAGAGTGTCAGAGTGTCAGAGTGTCAGAGTGTCAGAGTGTCAGAGTGTCCGAGTGTCCGAGTGTCCGAGTGTCCGAGTGTCCGAGTGTCCGAGTGTCCGAGAGGCGAGTGTCCGAGAGGCGAGTGTCCGAGAGGCGAGTGTCCGAGTGTCCGAGTGTCCGAGTGTCCGAGTGTCCGAGTGTCGGTGTCCGAGTGTCCGAGTGTCCGAGTGTCCGAGTGTCCGAGTGTCCGAGTGTCCGAGTGTCGAGTGTCAGAGTGTCAGAGTGTCAGAGTGTCAGAGTGTCAGAGTGTCAGAGTGTCGAGTGTCCGAGTGTCCGAGTGTCCGAGTGTCCGAGTGTCCGAGTGTCCGAGTGTCCGAGTGTCCGAGTGTCCGAGTGTCCGAGTGTCCGAGTGTCCGAGTGTCCGAGTGTCCGAGTGTCCGAGTGTCCGAGTGTCCGAGTGTCCGAGTGTCCGAGTGTCGAGTGTCCGAGTGTCCGAGTGTCCGAGTGTCCGAGTGTCCGAGTGTCAGAGTGTCAGAGTGTCAGAGTGTCAGAGTGTCAGAGTGTCAGAGTGTCAGAGTGTCAGAGTGTCAGAGTGTCCGAGTGTCCGAGTGTCCGAGTGTCAGAGTGCCACAGTGCCACAGTGTCAGAGTGTCAGAGTGTCAGAGTGTCAGAGTGTCAGAGTGTCAGAGTGTCAGAGCGTCACAGCGTCACAGCGTCACAGCGTCACAGCGACAGAGCGTCACAGCGTCACAGTGTCAGAGTGTCAGAGTGTCACAGTGTCACAGTGTCACAGTGTCAGAGTGTCAGAGTGTCAGAGTGTCACAGTGTCACAGTGTCACAGTGTCAGAGTGTCAGAGTGTCAGAGTGTCAGAGTGTCAGAGTGTCTGGCTGTCTGGATGTCTGGATGTCTGTCTGGCTGTCTGTCTGTGTCTGGCTGTGTCTGGCTGTCTGTGTCTGTCTGTCTGTCTGGCTGGCTGTCTGCCTGCCTCTCTGTCTGCCTGTCTGGCAGGCTGTCTGGCTGTCTGGCTGTCTGGCTGGCTGTCTGGATGTCTGTCTGGCTGTCTGGCTGTCTGTCTGGCTGTCTGTCTGTGTCTAGATGTGTCTGGCTGTCTGTGTCTGGACGTCTGTGTCTGTCTGTGTCTGGCTGTCTGTGTCTGTCTGTCTGTCTGCCTGTCTGGCTGGCTGTCTGGCTGTCTGTGTCTGGCTGTCTGTGTCTGTCTGTGTCTGGCTCTCTGTATCTGTGTCTGGCTGTCTGTGTCTGTCTGTGTCTGGCTGTCTGTGTCTGTCAGTGTCTGGCTGTCTGTGTCTGTCAGTGTCTGGCTGTAAGTGTCTGTCAGTGTCTGGCTGTCTGTGTCTGTCTGTCCTTGTCTGGCTGTCTGCCTGACTGTCTGGCTGTGTGTCTGTCTGGATGTCTGTGTCTGTCTGGCTGGCTGTTTGCTGTCTGGATGTCTGTGTCTGCTGTCTGTGGCTGTCTGTGTCTGGCTGTCTGTGGCTGTCTGTGTCTGGCTGTCTGTGGCTGTCTGTGTCTGGCCGTGTCTGGCTGTCTGGATGTTTGCCTGTCTGTGTCTGGCTGTCTGGATGTTTGTCTGTCTGTGTCTGGCTGTTTGTCTGTCTGTGTCTGGCTGTCTGGATGTTTGTCTCTCTGTGTCTGGCTGTTTGTCTGTCTGTGTCTGGCTGTTTGTCTGTCTGTGTCTGGCTGTCTGAGTCTGTCTGTCTGGCTGTCTGTCTGTCGGTCTGTGTCTGGCTGTCTGTCTGTGTCTGGCTGGCTGTCTGTCTGTCTGTGTCTGGCTGGCTGTCTGTCTGTCTGTCTGTCTCTCTGGCTATCTGTCTGGCTGTCTGTGTCTGGCTGTCTGTGTCTGTCTGTCTGGCTGTCTGTCTGTCAGTGTCTGGCTGTCTGTCTGTCAGTGTCTGGCATTCTGTGTCTGTCAGTGTCTGGCTGTCTGTGTCTGTCAGTGTCTGGCTGTCTGTGTCTGGCTGTCTGTCTGGATGTCTGTGTCTTTCTGGCTGGCTGTCTGGCTGTCTGGATGTCTGTCTTGCTGTCTGTGGCTGTCTGTGTCGGTCTGTGTCTGGCTGTCTGTGTCTGGCTGTCTGTCTGTCTGGCTGGCTGTCTGGCTGACAGTCTGGCTGGCTGTCTGGCTGTCTGGCTGTCTGGATGTCTGTCTGTCTGGCTTTCTGGATGTCTGGCTGTCTGCATGTGTCTGGCTTTCTGTGTCTGTCTGTGTCTAGCTGTCTGTGTCTGTCTGTGTCTGGCTGTTTGTGTCTGGCTTTCTGTGTCTGTCTGTGTCTAGCTGTCTGTGTCTGTCTGTGTCTGGCTGTTTGTGTCTGACTGGCTGTATGTCTGGCTGGCTGTCTGTCTGTCTGGGTGTCTGGCTGTCTGTGTCTGGCTGTATCTGGCTGTCTGTGTCTGTCTGTTTGTGTCTGTCTGTGTCTGGCTGTCTGTCTGTCTGTGTCTGGCTGTCTGTCTGTCTGTCTGTCTGTGTCTGGCTGTCTGTCTGTGTCTGGCTGTCTGTCTGTCTGTCTGTCTGTGTCTGGCTGTCTGTCTGTGTCTGGCTGTCTGTCTGTCTGTCTGTCTGTGTCTGGCTGTCTGTCTGTCTGTGTCTGGCTGTGTCTGTCTGTCTGTCTGGCTGTCTTTTTGGCTATCAGGCTGTCTGTCTGGCTGTCTGTCTGGGTCTGCCTGCCTGCCTGCCTGCCTGCCAGGCTCTCCGGCTCTCCGTGTGTCTGTCTGGGTCTGCCTGCCTGCCTGCCTGCCTGCCAGGCTCTCCGGCTCTCCGTGTGTCTGTCTGGGTCTGCCTGCCTGCCTGCCTGCCAGGCTCTCCGGCTCTCCGTCTGTCTGTCTGCGTCTGCGCCTGGCTGAATGGCTCTCAGGCTCTCCGGCTCTCCGGCTCTCCGGCTCTCAGGCTCTCAGGCTCTCAGGCTCTCAGGCTCTCAGGCTCTCAGGCTCTCAGGCTCTCAGGCTCTCAGGCTCTCAGGCTCTCAGGCTCTCAGGCTCTCAGGCTCTCAGGCTCTCAGGCTCTCAGGCTCTCAGGCTCTCAGGCTCTCAGGCTCTCAGGCTCTCAGGCTCTCAGGCTCTCAGGCTCTCAGGCTCTCAGGCTCTCAGGCTCTCCGGCTCTCCGGCTCTCCGGCTCTCCGGCTCTCCGGCTCTCCGGCTCTCCGGCTCTCCGGCTCTCCGGCTCTCCGGCTCTCCGGCTCTCCGGCTCTCCGGCTCTCCGGCTCTCCGGCTCTCCGGCTCTCCGGCTCTCCGGCTCTCCGGCTCTCCGGCTCTCCGGCTCTCCGGCTCTCCGGCTCTCAGGCTCTCAGGCTCTCAGGCTCTCAGGCTCTCAGGCTCTCCGGCTCTCCGGCTCTCCGGCTCTCCGGCTCTCCGGCTCTCAGGCTCTCAGGCTCTCAGGCTCTCAGGCTCTCAGGCTCTCAGGCTCTCAGGCTCTCAGGCTCTCAGGCTCTCAGGCTCTCAGGCTCTCAGGCTCTCAGGCTCTCAGGCTCTCAGGCTCTCAGGCTCTCAGGCTCTCAGGCTCTCAGGCTCTCAGGCTCTCAGGCTCTCAGGCTCTCAGGCTCTCAGGCTCTCAGGCTCTCAGGCTCTCAGGCTCTCAGGCTCTCAGGCTCTCCGGCTCTCCGGCTCTCCGGCTCTCCGGCTCTCCGGCTCTCCGGCTCTCCGGCTCTCCGGCTCTCCGGCTCTCCGGCTCTCCGGCTCTCCGGCTCTCCGGCTCTCCGGCTCTCCGGCTCTCCGGCTCTCCGGCTCTCCGGCTCTCCGGCTCTCCGGCTCTCCGGCTCTCCGGCTCTCCGGCTCTCCGGCTCTCCGGCTCTCCGGCTCTCCGGCTCTCCGGCTCTCCGGCTCTCCGGCTCTCCGGCTCTCCGGCTCTCCGGCTCTCCGGCTCTCCGGCTCTCAGGCTCTCAGGCTCTCAGGCTCTCAGGCTCTCAGGCTCTCAGGCTCTCAGGCTCTCAGGCTCTCAGGCTCTCAGGCTCTCAGGCTCTCAGGCTCTCAGGCTCTCAGGCTCTCAGGCTCTCAGGCTCTCAGGCTCTCAGGCTCTCAGGCTCTCAGGCTCTCAGGCTCTCAGGCTCTCAGGCTCTCAGGCTCTCAGGCTCTCAGGCTCTCAGGCTCTCAGGCTCTCAGGCTCTCAGGCTCTCCGGCTCTCCGGCTCTCCGGCTCTCCGGCTCTCCGGCTCTCCGGCTCTCCGGCTCTCCGGCTCTCCGGCTCTCCGGCTCTCCGGCTCACCGGCTCACCGGCTGTCCGGCTGTCTGGCTGTCTGTCTGTCTGTCTGGATGTCTGTGCCTGTCTGTGTCTGGCTGTCTGTGTCTGTCTGTCTGTCTGTCTGTGTCTGTCTGTCTGTGTCTGTCTGTCTCTGTCTGGCTGTCTGTGTCTGGCTGTGTGTCTGTGTCTGTGTCTGTGTCTGTCTGTCTGTCTGTCTGCGTCTGTCTGTGTCTGGCTGTTTGGCTGCCTCCCTGCCTGCCTGAATGGCTGAATGGCTGCCCGGCTGCCCGGCTCTCCGGGTCTCCGGCTCTCCGGCTCTCCGGCTCTCCATCTCACCGGCTCTCCGGCTCTCCGGCGCTCCGGCTCTCCGGCTCTCCGGCTCTCCGGCTCTCCGGCTGTCCGGCTGTCCGGCTATCCGGCTGTCCGGCTGTCCGGCTGTCTGGCTGTCTGGCTGTCTGGATGTCTGGCTGTCTGGATGTCTGTGCCTGTCTGTGTCTGGCTGTCTGTGTCTGTCTGGCTGTCTGTCTGGCTGGCTGTCTGGCTGTGTCTGGCTGTCTGGATGTCTGTCTGTCTGTCTGTGTCTGTCTGTCTGTGTCTGTCTGTCTGTGTGTCTGTGTCTGGCTGTCTGTGTCTGTCTGTGTCTGGCTGTCTGTCTGTCTGTCTGGCTGGTTGTCTGACTGTCTGTCTGCCTGTCTGTCTGTCTGCCTTTCTGGCTGTCTGGCTGATTGTCTGTCTGTCTGCCTGTCTGGCTGGCTGTCTGGCTGTGTCTGGCTGTCTGGCTGTCTGGATGTCTGGCTGTGCCTTTCTGTGTCTGTCAGTGTGGCTGTGTCTGGCTGTCTGTGTCTGTATGGCTGTCTGTCTTGCTGGCTCTTTTCCTCTCTGCCTGGCTGTCCGAGTGTCCGAGTGTCAGAGTGTCAGAGTGTCAGAGTGTCAGAGTGTCAGAGTGTCCGAGTGTCCGAGTGTCCGAGTGTCCGAGTGTCCGAGTGTCCGAGTGTCCGAGTGTCCGAGTGTCCGAGTGTCCGAGTGTCCGAGTGTCAGAGTGTCAGAGTGTCCGAGTGTCCGAGTGTCCGAGTGTCAGAGTGTCAGAGTGTCAGAGTGTCCGAGTGTCCGAGTGTCCGAGTGTCCGAGTGTCAGAGTGTCAGAGTGTCCGAGTGTCCGAGTGTCCGAGTGTCCGAGTGTCCGAGTGTCCGAGTGTCCGAGTGTCCGAGTGTCCGAGTGTCCGAGTGTCCGAGTGTCCGAGTGTCAGAGTGTCAGAGTGTCAGAGTGTCAGAGTGTCAGAGTGTCAGAGTGTCAGAGTGTCAGAGTGTCCGAGTGTCCGAGTGTCCGAGTGTCCGAGTGTCAGAGTGTCAGAGTGTCCGAGTGTCCGAGTGTCCGAGTGTCCGAGTGTCCGAGTGTCCGAGTGTCCGAGTGTCCGAGTGTCCGAGTGTCCGAGTGTCCGAGTGTCCGAGTGTCCGAGTGTCCGAGTGTCCGAGTGTCCGAGTGTCAGAGTGTCAGAGTGTCAGAGTGTCAGAGTGTCAGAGTGTCAGAGTGTCCGAGTGTCCGAGTGTCCGAGTGTCCGAGTGTCCGAGTGTCCGAGTGTCCGAGTGTCCGAGTGTCCGAGTGTCCGAGTGTCCGAGTGTCCGAGTGTCCGAGTGTCCGAGTGTCCGAGTGTCCGAGTGTCCGAGTGTCCGAGTGTCCGAGTGTCCGAGTGTCCGAGTGTCCGAGTGTCCGAGTGTCCGAGTGTCCGAGTGTCCGAGTGTCCGAGTGTCCGAGTGTCCGAGTGTCAGAGTGTCAGAGTGTCAGAGTGTCAGAGTGTCAGAGTGTCAGAGTGTCAGAGTGTCCGAGTGTCCGAGTGTCCGAGTGTCCGAGTGTCCGAGTGTCCGAGTGTCCGAGTGTCCGAGTGTCAGAGTGTCAGAGTGTCCGAGTGTCCGAGTGTCCGAGTGTCCGAGTGTCCGAGTGTCCGAGTGTCCGAGTGTCCGAGTGTCCGAGTGTCAGAGTGTCAGAGTGTCAGAGTGTCAGAGTGTCAGAGTGTCAGAGTGTCAGAGTGTCAGAGTGTCAGAGTGTCAGAGTGTCCGAGTGTCCGAGTGTCCGAGTGTCCGAGTGTCCGAGTGTCCGAGTGTCCGAGTGTCCGAGTGTCCGAGTGTCCGAGTGTCCGAGTGTCCGAGTGTCCGAGTGTCCGAGTGTCCGAGTGTCCGAGTGTCCGAGTGTCCGAGTGTCCGAGTGTCCGAGTGTCCGAGTGTCCGAGTGTCAGAGTGTCAGAGTGTCAGAGTGTCAGAGTGTCAGAGTGTCCGAGTGTCCGAGTGTCCGAGTGTCAGAGTGTCAGAGTGTCAGAGTGTCAGAGTGTCAGAGTGTCAGAGTGTCAGAGTGTCAGAGTGTCAGAGTGTCCGAGTGTCCGAGTGTCCGAGTGTCCGAGTGTCCGAGTGTCCGAGTGTCCGAGTGTCCGAGTGTCCGAGAGGCGAGTGTCCGAGAGGCGAGTGTCCGAGTGTCCGAGTGTCCGAGTGTCCGAGTGTCCGAGTGTCCGAGTGTCCGAGTGTCCGAGTGTCCGAGTGTCCGAGTGTCCGAGTGTCCGAGTGTCCGAGTGTCCGAGTGTCAGAGTGTCCGAGTGTCAGAGTGTCAGAGTGTCAGAGTGTCAGAGTGTCAGAGTGTCAGAGTGTCAGAGTGTCAGAGTGTCAGAGTGTCAGAGTGTCCGAGTGTCCGAGTGTCCGAGTGTCCGAGTGTCCGAGTGTCCGAGTGTCCGAGTGTCCGAGTGTCCGAGTGTCCGAGTGTCCGAGTGTCCGAGTGTCCGAGTGTCCGAGTGTCCGAGTGTCCGAGTGTCCGAGTGTCCGAGTGTCCGAGTGTCCGAGTGTCCGAGTGTCCGAGTGTCCGAGTGTCCGAGTGTCCGAGTGTCCGAGTGTCCGAGTGTCCGAGTGTCCGAGTGTCCGAGTGTCCGAGTGTCCGAGTGTCAGAGTGTCAGAGTGTCAGAGTGTCAGAGTGTCAGAGTGTCAGAGTGTCAGAGTGTCAGAGTGTCCGAGTGTCCGAGTGTCCGAGTGTCCGAGTGTCCGAGTGTCAGAGTGCCACAGTGCCACAGTGTCAGAGTGTCAGAGTGTCAGAGTGTCAGAGTGTCAGAGTGTCAGAGTGTCAGAGCGTCACAGCGTCACAGCGTCACAGCGTCACAGCGACAGAGCGTCACAGCGTCACAGTGTCAGAGTGTCAGAGTGTCACAGTGTCACAGTGTCACAGTGTCAGAGTGTCAGAGTGTCAGAGTGTCACAGTGTCACAGTGTCACAGTGTCAGAGTGTCAGAGTGTCAGAGTGTCAGAGTGTCAGAGTGTCTGGCTGTCTGGATGTCTGGATGTCTGTCTGGCTGTCTGTCTGTGTCTGGCTGTGTCTGGCTGTCTGTGTCTGTCTGTCTGTCTGGCTGGCTGTCTGCCTGCCTCTCTGTCTGCCTGTCTGGCAGGCTGTCTGGCTGTCTGGCTGTCTGGCTGGCTGTCTGGATGTCTGTCTGGCTGTCTGGCTGTCTGTCTGGCTGTCTGTCTGTGTCTAGATGTGTCTGGCTGTCTGTGTCTGGACGTCTGTGTCTGTCTGTGTCTGGCTGTCTGTGTCTGTCTGTCTGTCTGCCTGTCTGGCTGGCTGTCTGGCTGTCTGTGTCTGGCTGTCTGTGTCTGTCTGTGTCTGGCTCTCTGTATCTGTGTCTGGCTGTCTGTGTCTGTCTGTGTCTGGCTGTCTGTGTCTGTCAGTGTCTGGCTGTCTGTGTCTGTCAGTGTCTGGCTGTAAGTGTCTGTCAGTGTCTGGCTGTCTGTGTCTGTCTGTCCTTGTCTGGCTGTCTGCCTGACTGTCTGGCTGTGTGTCTGTCTGGATGTCTGTGTCTGTCTGGCTGGCTGTTTGCTGTCTGGATGTCTGTGTCTGGCTGTCTGTGGCTGTCTGTGTCTGGCTGTCTGTGGCTGTCTGTGTCTGGCTGTCTGTGGCTGTCTGTGTCTGGCCGTGTCTGGCTGTCTGGATGTTTGCCTGTCTGTGTCTGGCTGTCTGGATGTTTGTCTGTCTGTGTCTGGCTGTTTGTCTGTCTGTGTCTGGCTGTCTGGATGTTTGTCTCTCTGTGTCTGGCTGTTTGTCTGTCTGTGTCTGGCTGTTTGTCTGTCTGTGTCTGGCTGTCTGAGTCTGTCTGTCTGGCTGTCTGTCTGTCGGTCTGTGTCTGGCTGTCTGTCTGTGTCTGGCTGGCTGTCTGTCTGTCTGTGTCTGGCTGGCTGTCTGTCTGTCTGTCTGTCTCTCTGGCTATCTGTCTGGCTGTCTGTGTCTGGCTGTCTGTGTCTGTCTGTCTGGCTGTCTGTCTGTCAGTGTCTGGCTGTCTGTCTGTCAGTGTCTGGCATTCTGTGTCTGTCAGTGTCTGGCTGTCTGTGTCTGTCAGTGTCTGGCTGTCTGTGTCTGGCTGTCTGTCTGGATGTCTGTGTCTTTCTGGCTGGCTGTCTGGCTGTCTGGATGTCTGTCTTGCTGTCTGTGGCTGTCTGTGTCGGTCTGTGTCTGGCTGTCTGTGTCTGGCTGTCTGTCTGTCTGGCTGGCTGTCTGGCTGACAGTCTGGCTGGCTGTCTGGCTGTCTGGCTGTCTGGATGTCTGTCTGTCTGGCTTTCTGGATGTCTGGCTGTCTGCATGTGTCTGGCTTTCTGTGTCTGTCTGTGTCTAGCTGTCTGTGTCTGTCTGTGTCTGGCTGTTTGTGTCTGGCTTTCTGTGTCTGTCTGTGTCTAGCTGTCTGTGTCTGTCTGTGTCTGGCTGTTTGTGTCTGACTGGCTGTATGTCTGGCTGGCTGTCTGTCTGTCTGGGTGTCTGGCTGTCTGTGTCTGGCTGTATCTGGCTGTCTGTGTCTGTCTGTTTGTGTCTGTCTGTGTCTGGCTGTCTGTCTGTCTGTGTCTGGCTGTCTGTCTGTCTGTCTGTCTGTGTCTGGCTGTCTGTCTGTGTCTGGCTGTCTGTCTGTCTGTCTGTCTGTGTCTGGCTGTCTGTCTGTGTCTGGCTGTCTGTCTGTCTGTCTGTCTGTCTGTGTCTGGCTGTCTGTCTGTCTGTGTCTGGCTGTGTCTGTCTGTCTGTCTGGCTGTCTTTTTGGCTATCAGGCTGTCTGTCTGGCTGTCTGTCTGGGTCTGCCTGCCTGCCTGCCTGCCTGCCAGGCTCTCCGGCTCTCCGTGTGTCTGTCTGGGTCTGCCTGCCTGCCTGCCTGCCTGCCAGGCTCTCCGGCTCTCCGTGTGTCTGTCTGGGTCTGCCTGCCTGCCTGCCTGCCAGGCTCTCCGGCTCTCCGTCTGTCTGTCTGCGTCTGCGCCTGGCTGAATGGCTCTCCGGCTCTCAGGCTCTCCGGCTCTCAGGCTCTCAGGCTCTCAGGCTCTCAGGCTCTCAGGCTCTCAGGCTCTCAGGCTCTCAGGCTCTCAGGCTCTCAGGCTCTCAGGCTCTCAGGCTCTCAGGCTCTCAGGCTCTCAGGCTCTCAGGCTCTCAGGCTCTCAGGCTCTCAGGCTCTCAGGCTCTCAGGCTCTCAGGCTCTCAGGCTCTCAGGCTCTCAGGCTCTCAGGCTCTCAGGCTCTCAGGCTCTCAGGCTCTCAGGCTCTCAGGCTCTCAGGCTCTCAGGCTCTCAGGCTCTCAGGCTCTCAGGCTCTCCGGCTCTCCGGCTCTCCGGCTCTCCGGCTCTCCGGCTCTCCGGCTCTCCGGCTCTCCGGCTCTCCGGCTCTCCGGCTCTCCGGCTCTCCGGCTCTCCGGCTCTCCGGCTCTCCGGCTCTCCGGCTCTCCGGCTCTCCGGCTCTCCGGCTCTCCGGCTCTCCGGCTCTCCGGCTCTCCGGCTCTCCGGCTCTCCGGCTCTCCGGCTCTCCGGCTCTCCGGCTCTCCGGCTCTCCGGCTCTCCGGCTCTCCGGCTCTCCGGCTCTCCGGCTCTCCGGCTCTCCGGCTCTCCGGCTCTCCGGCTCTCCGGCTCTCCGGCTCTCCGGCTCTCCGGCTCTCAGGCTCTCAGGCTCTCAGGCTCTCAGGCTCTCAGGCTCTCAGGCTCTCAGGCTCTCAGGCTCTCAGGCTCTCAGGCTCTCAGGCTCTCAGGCTCTCAGGCTCTCAGGCTCTCAGGCTCTCAGGCTCTCAGGCTCTCAGGCTCTCAGGCTCTCAGGCTCTCAGGCTCTCAGGCTCTCAGGCTCTCAGGCTCTCAGGCTCTCAGGCTCTCAGGCTCTCAGGCTCTCAGGCTCTCAGGCTCTCAGGCTCTCAGGCTCTCAGGCTCTCAGGCTCTCAGGCTCTCAGGCTCTCAGGCTCTCAGGCTCTCAGGCTCTCAGGCTCTCAGGCTCTCAGGCTCTCAGGCTCTCAGGCTCTCAGGCCTACTGGCTCACCGGCTCACCGGCTGTCTGGCTGTCTGGCTGTCTGGATGTCTGTGTCTGGCTGTCTGTGTCTGTCTGTGTCTGGCTGTCTGTCTGTCTGTTTCTGTGTCTGTGTCTGTCTGTCTGTGTCTGTCTGTCTGTGTGTGGCTGTGTCTGTGTCTGTGTCTGGCTGTCTGGCTGTCTGTGTCTGGCTGTCTGGCTGTCTGGGTGTCTGGTTGGCTGTCTGTGTCTGTCTGTCTCTGTCTGGCTGTCTGTCTGTCTGGCTGTCTGTCTGTCAGGCTATCTGGCTGTCTGGCTGGCTGTCTGGCTGTGTCTGGCTGTCTGGCTGTCTGTCTGGCTGGCTGTCTGGCTGTGTCTGGCTGTCTGGATGTCTGTCTGTCTGTGTCTGTCTGTGTCTGGCTGTCTGTGTCTGTCTGTCTGTGTCTGGCTGTCTGTCTGTCTGTCTGGCTGGCTGGTTGTCTGACTGTCTGTCTGCCTGGCTGTCTGCCTGGCTGTCTGGCCTGTCTGTCTGCCTGTCTGTCGGTCTGTCTGCCTGTCTGGCTGTCTGGCTGATTGTCTGTCTGTCTGCCTGTCTGGCTGGCTGTCTGGCTGTGTCTGGCTGTCTGGATGTCTGGTTGTCTGGCTGTCTGTCTGTTTGGCTGTGTCTGTCTGTGTCTGTCAGTGTGGCTGTGTCTGGCTGTCTGTGTCTGTCTGGATGTTTGTGTCTGTCTGTCTCTGTCTGTCTCTGTGTCTGTCTGGCTGTCTGTCTGTGTCTGTGTCTGTCTGTGTCTGGCTGTCTGTCTTGCTGGCTCTTTTCCTCTCTGCCTGGCTTTCAGAGTGTCAGAGTGTCAGAGTGTCAGAGTGTCAGAGTGTCAGAGTGTCAGAGTGTCAGAGAGTCAGAGAGTCAGAGAGTCAGAGAGTCAGAGAGTCAGAGAGTCAGAGAGTCAGATTGTCAGAGTGTCAGAGTGTCAGAGTGTCAGAGTGTCAGAGTCTCTGTGTCTCTGTGTCTGTTTGTCTGTGTGTCTGTGTGTCTGTGTCTGTGTCTGGGTGTCTGGTTGGCTGTCTGGCTGTCTGGCTGTTTGTGTCTGGCTGTCTGTGTCTGTCTGTCTGTCTGTCTGGCTGGCTGGCTGTCTGGCTGTCTGGCTGTCTGGCTGTCTGTGTCTGTCTGTCTGTCTGCCTGTCTGCCTGTCTGGCTGGCTGTGTCTGTCTGGCTGGCTGTCTGGCTGTGTCTGTCTGCCTGTCTGTCTGCCTGTCTGACTGGCTGACTGGCTGTGTCTGGCTGTCTGTCGCTGTCTGTGTCTGTGTGTGTCTGGCTGTCTGTGTCTGTGTGTGTCTGGCTGTCTGTCTGTCTGTGTCTGTCTGTCTGGCTGTCTGGCTGTGTCTGGCTGTCTGGATGTTTGTCTGTCTGTGTCTGGCTGTCTGTGTCTGTCTGTCTGGCTGTCTGTCTGTCGATCTGTCTCTGGCTGGCTGGCTGACTCTCTGGCTGGCTGGCTGTCTGTCTCTGGCTGGCTGGCTGACTCTCTGGCTGGCTGGCTGTCTGTCTGGCTGTCTGGCTGTCTGGCTGTCTGTCTGTCTGTATGTCTGTGACTGTCTGGCTGTCTGTGTCTGGCTGTCTGTGACTGTCTGTCTGGCCGTGTCTGGCTGTCTGTGACTGTCTGTCTGGCCGTGTCTGGCTGTCTGGATGTTTGCCTGTCTGTGTCTGGCTGTCTGGATGTTTGACTGTCCGTGTCTGGCTGTTTGTCTGTCTGTCGGTCTGTGTCTGGCTATCTGTCTGGCTGTCTGTCTGTGGATGTTTGTCAGTGTCTGGCTGTCTATCTGTCAGTGTCTGGCATTCTGTGTCTGTCAGTGTCTGGCTGTCTGTGTCTGGCTGTCTGTCTGGATGTCTGTGTCTTTCTGGCTGGCTGTCTGGCTGTCTGTGTCTTTCTGGCTGGCTGTCTGGCTGTCTGGCTGTCTGTCTGGCTGTCTGTGTCGGGCTGTCTGTGTCTGGCTGTTTGTGTCTGTGTCTGTCTGGCTGTCTGTGTCTGGCTGTTTGTGTCTGTGTCTGTCTGGCTGTTTGTGTCTGTGTCTGTCTGGCTGTTTGTGTCTGTGTCTGTGTCTGGCTGTCTGTGTCTGTGTCTGTGTCTGGCTGTTTGTGTCTGTGTCTGGCTCTTTGTGTCTGTGTCTGTCTGTCTGTGTCTGTCTGGCTATCAGGCTGTCTGTCTGGCTGCGCCTTCCCGGCTCTCCGGCTCTCCGGCTCTCCGGCTCTCAGGCTCTCAGGCTCTCAGGCTCTCAGGCTCTCAGGCTCTCAGGCTCTCAGGCTCTCAGGCTCTCAGGCTCTCAGGCTCTCAGGCTCTCAGGCTCTCCGGCTCTCCGGCTCTCCCGCTCTCCGGCTGTCCGGCTGTCCGGCTGTCCGGCTGTCCGGCTGTCCGGCTGTCTGGCTGTCTGTCTGTCTGGATGTCTGTGCCTGTCTGTGTCTGGCTGTCTGTGTCTGTCTGTCTGTCTGTCTGTGTCTGGCTGTCTGTGTCTGTCTGTCTGTCTGTGTCTGGCTGTCTGTGTCTGGCTGTGTGTCTGTGTCTGTGTCTGTCTGTCTGTCTGTCTGCGTCTGTCTGCGTCTGTCTGTGTCTGGCTGTTTGGCTGCCTCCCTGCCTGCCTGAATGGCTGAATGGCTGCCCGGCTGCCCGGCTCTCCGGCTCTCCGGCTCTCCGGCTCTCCATCTCACCGGCTCACCGGCTCACCGGCTCTCCGGCGCTCCGGCTCTCCGGCTCACCGGCTGTCCGGCTGTCCGGCTGTCCGGCTGTCCGGCTGTCTGGCTGTCTGACTGTCTGGATGTCTGGCTGTCTGGATGTCTGTGCCTGTCTGTGTCTGGCTGTCTGTGTCTGTGTCTGTGTCTGTCTGTCTGTGTCTGTCTGTCTGTCTGTGTCTGTCTGTGTGTGGCTCTGTCTGTGTCTGTGTCTGGCTGTCTGGCTGTCTGTGTCTGGCTGTCTGGCTGTCTGGGTGTCTGGTTGGCTGTCTGTGTCTGGCTGTATGTGTCTGGCTGTCTGTGTCTGGCTGTCTGTGTCTGTCTGTCTGTGGCTGTCTGGCTGTCTGTGTCTGTCTGTCTGTGTCTGTCTGGCTGTCTGTCTGTCTGGCTGTCTGTCTGTCTGGCTATCTGTCTGTCTGACTATCTGGCTGTCTGGCTGGCTGTCTGGCTGTCTGGCTGTGTCTGGCTGTTTATCTGGCTGGCTGTCTGGCTGTGTCTGGCTGTCTGGATGTCTGTCTGTCTGTGTCTGTCTGTCTGTGTCTGGCTGTCTGTGTGTCTGTGTCTGGCTGTCTGTGTCTGTCTGTGTCTGGCTGTCTGTCTGTCTGTCTGTCTGGCTGGTTGTCTGACTGTCTGTCTGCCTGTCTGTCTGTCTGCCTTTCTGGCTGTCTGGCTGATTGTCTGTCTGTCTGGCTGTCTGGCTGTGTCTGGCTGTCTGGCTGTCTGGATGTCTGGCTGTGCCTGTCTGTGTCTGTCAGTGTGGCTGTGTCTGGCTGTCTGTGTCTGTCTGGATGTTTGTGTCTGTCTGTCTCTGTCTGTCTCTGTGTCTGTCTGGCTGTCTGTCTGTGTCTGTCTGGCTGTCTGTCTTGCTGGCTCTTTTCCTCTCTGCCTGGCTGTCAGAGTGTCAGAGTGTCAGAGTGTCAGAGTGTCAGAGTGTCAGAGTGTCAGAGTGTCAGAGTGTCAGAGTGTCAGAGTGTCAGAGTGTCAGAGTTTCAGAGTTTCAGAGTGTCAGAGTCTCTGTGTCTGTGTGTCTGTGTGTCTGTGTCTGTGTCTGTCTGTGTCTGGCTGTCTGGGTGTCTGGTTGGCTGTCTGGCTGTCTGGCTGTCTGTGTCTGGCTGTCTGTGTCTGGCTGGCTGTCTGTCTGGCTGGCTGGCTGTCTGGCTGGCTGGCTGTCTGTCTGTCTGGCTGGCTGGCTGTCTGTCTCTCTGGCTGTCTGGCTATCTGGCTGTCTGGCTATCTGGCTGTCTGGCTATCTGGCTGTCTGGCTGGCTGTTTGGCTGTCTGGCTGTCTGGCTGTCTGTCTGGCTGGCTGTCTAGCTGTGTCTGGCTGTCTGGATGTCTGTCTGTGTCTCTCTGTCTGTGTCTGGCTGTCTGTCTGTCTGTGTCTGGCTGTCTGTGTCTGTCTGTCTGACTGGCTGTCTGACTGGCTGTCTGTCTGTCTGCCTGTCTGTCTGCCTGTCTGTCTGCCTGGCTGTCTGGCTGTCTGCCTGTCTGTCTGTCTGCCTGTCTGGCTGGCAGTCTGGCTGTGTCTGTCTGGCTGGCTGTCTGGCTGTGTCTGTCTGCCTGTCTGTCTGTCTGCCTGTCTGACTGGCTGTCTGGCTGTGTCTGGCTGTCTGGCTGTCTGTCTGGCTGTCTGTCTGTGTCTGGCTGTCTGTGTCTGGCTGTCTGTGTCTGGCTGTCTGTGTCTGTATCTGTCTGGCTGTCTGTGTCTGTCTGTGTCTGGCTGTCTGTCTGTCTGTGTCTGTCTGTCTGGCTGTCTGGCTGTGTCTGGCTGTCTGGATGTTTGTCTGTCTGTGTCTGGCTGTCTGTGTCTGTCTGTCTGGCTGTCTGTCTGGCTGTCTGTCTGTCGGTCTGTCTCTGGCTGGCTGGCTGTCTCTCTGGCTGGCTGGCTGGCTGTCTGTCTGGCTGTCTGTCTGGCTGTCTGGCTGTCTGGCTGTCTGTCTGTGGATGTCTGTCTGTCTGGTTGTCTGTGTCTGGCTGTCTGTCTGTCTGTCTGGCTGTCTGGCTGCCTGGCTGTCTGTCTGTGGATGTCTGTCTGTCTGGCTGTCTGTCTGTGTCTAGCTGTCTGTGTCTGTCTTTGTCTGGCTGGCTGCCTGGCTGTGTCTGGCTGTCTGGATGTCTGTCTGTCTGGCTGTGTCTGGCTGTCTGTCTGTGTGTCAGTGTCTGGCTGTCTGTCTACCTGTCTGGCTATCTGGCTGTCTGGCTATCTGGCTGTCTGGCTGGCTGTTTGGCTGTCTGGCTGTCTGGATGTCTGGCTTTCTGTCTGTGTCTGGCTGTCTGTGTCTGTCTGTGTCTGAATCTCTGTATCTGTGTCTGGCTGTCTGTGTCTGTCTGTGTCTGGCTGTCCTTGTCTGTCAGTGTTTGGCTCTCTGTGTCTGTCAGTGTCTGGCTGTAAGTGTCTGTCAGTGTCTGGCTGTCTGTGTCTGTCTGTCCTTGTCTGGCTGTCTGTCTGTCTGTCTGTGTCTGGCTGTCTGGATGTCTGTGTCTGTCTGGCTGGCTGTTTGCTGTCTGGATGTCTGTGTCTGTCTGTGTCTGGCTGTCTGTGGCTGTCTGTGTCTGGCTGTCTGTCTGTCTGTGACTGTCTGTCTGGCCGTGTCTGGCTATCTGGATGTATGTCTGTCTCTGTCTGGCTGTTTGTCTGTGTCTGGCTGTCTGGATGTTTGTCTGTCTGTGTCTGGCTGTCTGGATGTTTGTCTGTCTGTGTCTGGCTTTCTGAGTCTGTCTGTCTGGCTGTCTGTCTGTCGGTCTGTGTCTGGCTGTCTGTGTCTGGCTGGCTGTCTGTCTGTCTCTCTGGCTATCTGTCTGGCTGTCTGTCTGTGGATGTCTGTCTGTCTGGCTGTCTGTCTGTCTGTGTCTGGGTGTCTGTGTCTGTCTGTGTCTGGCTGTCTGGATGTCTGTCTGTCTGGCTGTCTGTCTGTCAGTGTCTGGCTGTCTGTGTCTGTCAGTGTCTGGTTGTCTGTGTCTGTCAGTGTCTGGCTGTCTGTGTCTGTCAGTGTCTGGCTGTCTGTGTCTGTCAGTGTCCGGCTGTCTGTGTCTGGCTGTCAGTCTGGATGTCTGTGTCTTTCTGGCTGGCTGTCTGGCTGTCTGGATGTCTGTCTGGCTGTCTGTGGCTGTCTGTGTCGGTCTGTGTCTGGCTGTCTGTGTCTGGCTGTCTGTGTCTGGCTGTCTGTCTGTCTGTCTGGCTGGCTGTCTGGCTGGCTGTCTGGCTGGCTGTTTTGCTGGCAGTCTGGCTGGCTGTCTGGCTGTCTGGATGTCTGTCTGTGTGGCTGCCTGGATGTCTGGCAGTCTGGATGTGTCTGACTTTCTGTGTCTGTCTGTGTCTAGCTGTCTGTGTCTGTCTGTGTCTGGCTGTCTGTGTCTGGCTGGCTGTGTCTGGCTGGCTGGCTGTCTGACTGGCTGTCTGTGTCTGGCTGTTTGTGTCTGGCTGGCTTTCTGTCTGTCTGGCTGTCTGTCTGGGTGTCTGGCTGTCTGGCTGGCTGTCTGGCTGTCTGCCTGTCTGTCAGGCTGTGTCTGGCTGTCTGTGTCTGGCTGTCTGTGTCTGGCTGTCTGTGTCTGGCTGTATCTGGCTGTCTGTGTCTGGCTGTCTGTGTCTGGCTGTCTGTCTGTGTCTGGCATTCTGTGTCTGGCTGTCTGTGTCTGGCTGTCTGTGTCTGGCTGTCTGGCTGTCTGTCTGGCTAACTGTCTGGCTGTCTGTCTATCTGGCTGTCTGTCTGTCTATCTGGCTGTCTGGCTGGCTGTCTCTCTGTCTGTCTGGCTGTGTCTGGTTGTCTTTTTGGCTATCAGGCTGTCTGTCTGGCTGCCTCCCTGCCTGCCTGCCCGGCTTCCCGGCTCTCCGGCTGTCCGGATGTCTGTGCCTGTCTGTGTCTGGCTGTGTCTTTCTGTGTCTGGCTGTGTCTGTGTCTGTATGTGTCTGGTTGGCTGTCTGTGTCTGGCTGTGTCTGTGTCTGTATGTGTCTGGTTGGCTGTCTGTGTCTGGCTGTATGTGTCTGTCTGTCTGTGTCTGGCTGTCTGTCTGCCTGGCCTGTCTGTCTGCCTGTCTGTGTCTGGCTGTCTGGATGTCTGTCTGTCTGTCAGTCTGCCTGTCTGTGTCTGGCTGTCTGGATGTCTGTCTGTCTGTCTGTCTGTCTCTGTGTCTGGCTGTGTCTGTGTGTCTTGCTTCTCTGGCTGTCCGAGTGTCCGAGTGTCCCAGTGTCACAGTGTCACAGTGTCACAGTGTCACAGATGTCACAGTGTCAGAGTGTCAGAGTGTCAGTAGTGTCAGAGTGTCAGAGTGTCAGAGTGTCAGAGTGTCAGAGTGTCAGAGTGTCAGAGTGTCAGAGTGTCAGAGTGTCAGAGTGTCAGCAGTGTCAGAGTGTCAGAGTGTCACAGTGTCACAGTGTCACAGTGTCAGAGTGTCAGAGTGTCAGAGTGTCAGAGTGTCAGAGTGTCAGAGTGTCAGAGTGTCAGAGTGTCAGAGTGTCAGAGTGTCAGAGTGTCAGAGTGTCACAGTGTCAGAGTGTCACAGTGTCACAGTGTCAGAGTGTCAGAGTGTCAGAGTGTCAGAGTGTCAGAGTGTCAGAGTGTCAGAGTGTCAGAGTGTCAGAGTGTCAGAGTGTCAGAGTGTCAGAGTGTCAGAGTGTCAGAGTGTCAGAGTGTCAGAGTGTCAGAGTGTCAGAGTGTCACAGTGTCACAGTGTCACAGTGTCACAGTGTCACAGTGTCACAGTGTCACAGTGTCACAGTGTCACAGTGTCACAGTGTCACAGTGTCAGAGTGTCAGAGTGTCAGAGTGTCAGAGTGTCAGTGTGTCAGAGTGTCAGAGTGTCAGAGTGTCACAGTGTCAGAGTGTCAGAGTGTCAGAGTGTCAGAGTGTCACAGTGTCACAGTGTCACAGTGTCACAGTGACAGAGTGTCACAGTGACAGAGTGTCAGTGTGTCAGAGTGTCAGAGTGTCAGTGTGTCAGTGTGTCAGTGTGTCAGTGTCAGTGTCTGTGTCTGTGGCTGTCTGTCTGAGAGTCAACGAGTCAACGAGTCAGAGTGTCAGAGTGTCAGAGTGTCAGAGTGTCAGAGTGTCAGAGTGTCAGAGTGTCAGAGTGTCAGTGTGTCAGTGTGTCAGTGTGTCTGTCTGGCTGTCTGGCTGTCTGGCTGTCTGTCTGGCTGTCTGTCTGTCTGTCTGTCTGTGTATGGCTGTCTGTGTATGTCTGTGTCTGGCTGTCTGTGTCTGTCTGTCTGTCTGCTGTCTGCCTCTCTGTCTGCCTGTCTGGCTGGCTATCTGGCTGTCTGGCTGTGTGGCTGTCTGGCTGGCTGTCTGGATGTCTGTCTGGCTGTCTGGCTGTCTGCCTGGCTGTCTGTCTGTGTCTGGATGTGTCTGGATGTGTCTGGCTGTCTGTCTGTGTCTGGCTGTGTCTGGCTGTCTGTGTCTGGACGTCTGTGTCTGTCTGTGTCTGGCTGTCTGTGTCTGTCTGTCTGTCTGCCTGTCTGCCTGTCTGGCTGGCTGGCTGTCTGGCTGGCTGGCTGGCTGGCTGTCTGGCTGTCTGGATGTCTGGCTGTCTGTCTGTGTCTGGCTGTCTTTCTGTGTCTGGCTGTCTGTCTGTGTCTGGCTGTGTCTGGCTCTCTGTATCTGTGTGGCTGTCTGTGTCTGTCTGTGTCTGGCTGTCTGTGTCTGTCAGTGTCTGGCTGTCTGTGTCTGTCAGTGTCTGGCTGTAAGTGTCTGTCAGTGTCTGGCTGTAAGTGTCTGTCAGTGTCTGGCTGTCAGTGTCTGTCTGTCCTTGTCTGGCTGTCTGTCTGGCTGTCTGTCTGCCTGGCTGTCTGTCTGTCTGTGTCTGGCTGTCTGGATGTCTGTGTCTGTCTGGCTGGCTGTTTGCTGTCTGGATGTCTGTGTCTGTCTGTGTCTGGCTGTCTGTGGCTGTCTGTGTCTGGCTGTCTGTGTCTGGCTGTCTGTCTGTGACTGTCTGTCTGGCCGTGTATGGCTGTCTGGATAATTGTCTGTCTGTGTCTGGCTGTCTGGATGTTTGTCTGTCTGTGTCTGGCTGTCTGGATGTTTGTCTGTCTGTGTCTGGTTGTCTGGATGTTTGTCGGTCTGTGTCTGGCTGTCTGGATGTTTGTCTGTCTGTGTCTGGCTGTCTGAGTCTGTCTGTCTGGCTGTCTGTCTGTCGGTCTGTGTCTGGCTGTCTGTCTGTGTCTGGGTGGCTGTCTGTCTGTCTGTATCTCTGGCTGTCTGTCTGGCTATCTGTCTGGCTGTCTGTCTGTGGATGTCTGTCTGTCTGGCTGTCTGTCTGTCAGTGTCTGGCTGTCTGTGTCTGTCAGTGTCTGCTGTCTGTGTCTGTCAGTGTCTGGCTGTCTGTGTCTGTCAGTGTCTGGCTGTAAGTAGGCTGTCAGTGTCTGGCTGTCAGTGTCTGTCTGTCCTTGTCTGGCTGTCTGCCTGTCTGGCTGGCTGTCTGGCTGTCTGGATGTCTGGCTGTCTGTCTGTGTCTGGCTGTCTGTCTGTGTCTGGCTGTGTCTGGCTCACTGTATCTGTGTGGCTGTCTGTGTCTGTCTGTGTCTGGCTGTGTCTGTCTGTGTCTGGCTGTCTGTGTCTGTCAGTGTCTGGCTGTCTGTGTCTGTCTGTCCTTGTCTGGCTGTCTGTCTGTCTGGCTGTCTGTCTGTGTCTGGCTGTCTGGATGTCTGTCTGTCTGGCTGGCTGTTTGCTGTCTGGATGTCTGTGTCTGTCTGTGTCTGGCTGTCTGTGGGCTGTCTGTGTCTGGCTGTCTGTCTGTCTGTGACCGTCTGTCTGGCCGTGTATGGCTGTCTGGATGTTTGTCTGTCTGTGTCTGGCTGTCTGGATGCTTGTCTGTCTGTGTCTGGCTGTCTGGATGTTTGTCGGTCTGTGTCTGGCTGTCTGGATGTTTGTCTGTCTGTGTCTGGCTGTCTGAGTCAGTCTGTCTGGCTGTCTGTCTGTCGGTCTGTGTCTGGCTGTCTGTCTGTGTCTGGCTGGCTGTCTGTCTGTCTGTATCTCTGGCTGTCTGTCTGACTATCTGTCTGGCTGTCTGTCTGTGGATGTCTGTCTCTCTGGCTGTCTGTCTGTCAGTGTCTGGCTGTCTGTGTCTGTCAGTGTCTTGCTTTCTGTGTCTGTCAGTGTCTGGCTGTCTGTGTCTGTCAGTGTCCGGCTGTCTGTGTCTGGCTGTCTGTCTGGATGTCTGTGTCTGGCTGTCTGTCTGGATGTCTGTGTCTTTCTGGCTGGCTGTCTGGATGTCTGTCTGGCTGTCTGTGGCTGTCTGTGTCTGGCTGTCTGTGTCGGTCTGTGTCTGGCTGTCTGTGTCTGGCTGTCTGTCTGTCTGGCTGGCTGTCTGGCTGGCTGTCTGGCTGTCTGGCTGTCTGGATGTCTGGATGTCTGGATGTCTGGATGTCTGGATGTCTGGATGTCTGGATCTCTTCCTCTCTGCCTGGCTGTTAGAGTGTCAGAGTGTCAGAGTGTCAGAGTGTCAGAGTGTCAGAGTGTCAGAGTGTCAAGGAGTCAGAGAGTCAGAGAGTCAGAGAGTCAGAGAGTCAGAGAGTCAGAGAGTCAGAGAGTCAGAGAGTCAGAGAGTCAGAGAGTCAGAGAGTCAGAGAGTCAGAGAGTCAGAGAGTCAGAGAGTCAGAGAGTCAGAGAGTCAGAGAGTCAGAGAGTCAGAGAGTCAGAGAGTCAGAGAGTCAGAGAGTCAGAGAGTCAGAGAGTCAGAGAGTCTGAGAGTCTGAGAGTCTGAGAGTCTGAGAGTCTGAGAGTCTGAGAGTCTGAGAGTCAGAGTGTCAGAGTGTCAGAGTGTCAGAGTGTCAGAGTGTCAGAGTGTCAGAGTGTCAGAGTGTCAGAGTGTCAGAGTGTCAGAGTGTCAGAGTGTCAGAGTGTCAGAGTGTCAGAGTGTCAGAGTGTCAGAGTGTCAGAGTGTCAGAGTGTCACAGTGTCACAGTGTCACAGTGTCACAGTGTCACAGTGTCACAGTGTCACAGTGTCACAATGTCACAATGTCACAGTGTCAGAGTGTCAGAGTGTCAAGTGTCAGAGTGTCAGAGTGTCAGAGTGTCAGAGTGTCAGAGTGTCAGAGTGTCACAGTGTCACAGTGTCACAGTGTCACAGTGTCAGAGTGTCTCTGTGTCTCTGTGTCTCTGTGTCTCTGTGTCTCTGTGTCTGTGTGTCTGTGACTGTGTCTGTCTGTGTGTCTGTGACTGTGTCTGTCTGTGTGTCTGTCTGTGTCTGGCTGTCTGTGTCTTGCTGTCTGGCTGTCTGGGTGTCTGGTTGGCTGTCTGGCTGTCTGGCTGTCTGTGTCTGTCTGTCTGTCTGGCTGGCTGTCTGTTTCTGTCTGTCTGGCTATCTGGCTGTCTGGCTGGCTGTTTGGCTGTCTGGCTGTGTCTGGCTGTCTGGCTGTCTGTCTGTCTGGCTGTCTGGCTGTTTCTGGCTGTCTGGATGTCTGTCTGTGTCTCTCTGTCTGTGTCTGGCTGTCTGTTTCTGTCTGTGTCTGGCTGTCTGTGTCTGGCTGTCTGTCTGACTGTCTGTCTGTCTGACTGTCTGTCTGTCTGGCTGTCTGGCTGTCTGCCTGTCTGTCTGCCTGTCTGTCTGCCTGTCTGTCTGCCTGTCTGTCTGCCTGTCTGCCTGGCTGTCTGTCTGCCTGCCTGTCTGTCTGCCTGTCTGGCTGTGTCTGTCTGGCTGGCTGTCTGGCTGTGTCTGTCTGCCTGTCTGTCTGTCTGCCTGTCTGTCTGTCTGTCTGCCTGTCTGACTGGCTGTCTGGCTGTGTCTGGCTGTCTGGATGTCTGTCTGTCTGGCTGTTTCTCTGTGTCTGGCTGTCTGTGTCTGGCTGTCTGTGTCTGGCTGTCTGGCTGTCTGTGTCTGTCTGTGTCTGGCTGTCTGTCGCTGTCTGTGTCTGTCTGTGTCTGGCTGTGTCTGTCTGTCTGGCTGTGTCTGGCTGTCTGGATGTTTGTCTGTCTGTGTCTGGCTGTCTGTGTCTGTCTGGCTGTCTGTCTGTCTGTCTGGCTGTCTGTCTGTCTGTCGGTCTGTCTCTGGCTGGCTGGCTGTCTCTCTGGCTGGCTGTCTGTCTGGCTGTCTGGCTGTGGATGTCTGTCTGTCTGGCTGTCTGTGTCTGGCTGTCTGTGTCTGTCTTTGTCTGGCTGGCTGTCTGGCTGTGTCTGGCTGTCTGGATGTCTGTCTGTCTGGCTGTGTCTGGCTGTCTGTGTCTGTCAGTGTCTGGCTGTCTGTGTCTGTCTGTGTCTGTCTGTCTGTCTGTCTGTCTATCTATCTGGCTATCTGGCTGTCTGGCTATCTGGCTCTCTGGCTGGCTCTTTGGCTGTCTGGCTGTCTGGCTGTCTGGGTATCTGTTTGGCTGGCTGTGTCTGTCTGTGTCTGGCTGTCTGGCTGTCTGTTTCTGTCTGTCTGACTGGTTGTGTGGCTGTCTGCGTGGCTGTCTGCCTGTCTGGCTGGCTGTCTGGCTGTGTCTGTCTAGCTGGCTGTCTGGCTGTGTCTGGCTGTCTGGATGTCTGTCTGTCTGGCTGTCTGTCTGTGTCTGGCTGTCTGTGTCTGTCTGTCTGGCTGTGTCTGGCTGTCTGTGTCTGTCTGTCTGTCTTTCTGGCTGTGTCTGGCTGTCTGGATGTCTGTCTGTCTAGTGTCTGGCTGTCTGTGTCTGTCTGTCTAGTGTCTGTCTGTCGGTCTGTCTGTCTGGCTGTCTGGCTGTCTGATTGTCTGTGTCTGCCTGTCTGGCTGTGTCTGCCTGTCTGGCTGTCTGGATGTCTGGCTGAGTCTGCCTGTCTGGCTGTGTCTGCCTGTCTGGCTGTCTGGATGTCTGGCTGTGTCTGACTGGCTGTGTCTGTCAGTGAGGCTGTGTCTGGCTGTCTGTGTCTGTCTCTGTCTGGCTGTGTCTGTCTCTGTCTGGCTGGCTCTCTTCCTCTCTGCCTGGCTGGCTCTCTTCCTCTCTGCCTGGCTGTCCGAGTGTCCGAGTGTCCGAGTGTCCGAGTGTCCGAGTGTCCGAGTGTCCGAGTGTCCGAGTGTCCGAGTGTCCGAGTGTCCGAGTGTCCGAGTGTCCGAGTGTCCGAGTGTCCGAGTGTCCGAGTGTCCGAGTGTCCGAGTGTCCGAGTGTCCGAGTGTCCGAGTGTCCGAGTGTCCGAGTGTCCGAGTGTCCGAGTGTCCGAGTGTCCGAGTGTCCGAGTGTCCGAGTGTCCGAGTGTCCGAGTGTCCGAGTGTCCGAGTGTCCGAGTGTCCGAGTGTCCGAGTGTCCGAGTGTCAGAGTGTCAGAGTGTCAGAGTGTCAGAGTGTCAGAGTGTCAGAGTGTCAGAGTGTCAGAGTGTCAGAGTGTCAGAGTGTCAGAGTGTCAGAGTGTCAGAGTGTCCGAGTGTCCGAGTGTCCGAGTGTCCGAGTGTCCGAGTGTCCGAGTGTCCGAGTGTCCGAGTGTCCGAGTGTCCGAGTGTCCGAGTGTCCGAGTGTCCGAGTGTCCGAGTGTCCGAGTGTCCGAGTGTCCGAGTGTCCGAGTGTCCGAGTGTCCGAGTGTCAGAGTGTCAGAGTCAGAGTCAGAGAGTCAGAGAGTCAGAGAGTCAGAGAGTCAGAGAGTCAGAGAGTCAGAGTGTCAGAGTCTCTGTGTCTGTGTGTCTGTGTGTCTGTGTGTCTGTGTCTGGCTGTCTGTGTCTGGCTGTCTGGTTGGCTGTCTGGCTGTCTGGCTGTCTGTGTCTGGCTGTCTGTGTCTGTCTGTCTGTCTGGCTGGCTGTCTGGCTGGCTGTCTGTCTGTCTGTCTGGCTATCTGGCTATCTGGCTGTCGGGCTGGCTGTTTGGCTGTCTGGCTGTGTCTGGCTGTCTGGCTGTCTGTCTGGCTGGCTGTCTGGCTGTGTCTGGCTGGCTGGATGTCTGTCTGTGTCTCTCTGTCTGTGTCTGGCTGTCTGGCTGTCTGGCTGTCTGGCTGTCTGTCTGCCTGTCTGCCTGTCTGGCTGGCTGTGTCTGTCTGGCTGGCTGTCTGGCTGTGTCTGTCTGCCTGTCTGTCTGCCTGTCTGACTGGCTGACTGGCTGTGTCTGGCTGTCTGTCGCTGTCTGTGTCTGTGTGTGTCTGGCTGTCTGTCTGTCTGTGTCTGTCTGTCTGGCTGTCTGGCTGTGTCTGGCTGTCTGGATGTTTGTCTGTCTGTGTCTGGCTGTCTGTGTCTGTCTGTCGGTCTGTCTCTGGCTGGCTGGCTGACTCTCTGGCTGGCTGGCTGTCTGTCTGGCTGTCTGGCTGTCTGTCTGTCTGTATGTCTGTGACTGTCTGGCTGTCTGTGTCTGGCTGTCTGTGACTGTCTGTCTGGCCGTGTCTGGCTGTCTGTGACTGTCTGTCTGGCCGTGTCTGGCTGTCTGTGACTGTCTGTCTGGCCGTGTCTGGCTGTCTGTGACTGTCTGTCTGGCCGTGTCTGGCTGTCTGGATGTTTGCCTGTCTGTGTCTGGCTGTCTGGATGTTTGACTGTCTGTGTCTGGCTGTTTGTCTGTCTGTCGGTCTGTGTCTGGCTATCTGTCTGGCTGTCTGTCTGTGGATGTTTGTCAGTGTCTGGCTGTCTGTCTGTCAGTGTCTGGCATTCTGTGTCTGTCAGTGTCTGGCATTCTGTGTCTGTCAGTGTCTGGCTGTCTGTGTCTGGCTGTCTGTGTCTTTCTGGCTGGCTGTCTGGCTGTCTGTGTCTTTCTGGCTGGCTGTCTGGCTGTCTGTCTGGCTGTCTGTGTCTGGTTGTCTGTGTCTGTGTCTGGCTGTTTGTGTCTGTGTCTGTCTGGCTGTTTGTGTCTGTGTCTGTCTGGCTGTCTGTGTCTGTGTCTGGCTGTTTGTGTCTGTGTCTGGCTGTTTGTGTCTGTGTCTGTCTGTCTGTCTGTCTGTCTGTCTGTCTGGCTGCGCCTGCCCGGCTCTCCGGCTCTCAGGCTCTCAGGCTCTCAGGCTCTCAGGCTCTCAGGCTCTCAGGCTCTCAGGCTCTCAGGCTCTCAGGCTCTCAGGCTCTCAGGCTCTCAGGCTCTCAGGCTCTCAGGCTCTCCGGCTCTCCGGCTCTCCGGCTCTCCGGCTCTCCGGCTCTCCGGCTCACCGGCTCACCGGCTCACCGGCTCACCGGCTGTCCGGCTGTCCGGCTGTCCGGCTGTCTGGCTGTCTGTCTGTCTGGATGTCTGTGCCTGTCTGTGTCTGGCTGTCTGTGTCTGTCTGTCTGTGTCTGGCTGTCTGTGTCTGTCTGTCTGTCTGTGTCTGGCTGTCTGTGTCTGGCTGTGTGTCTGTGTCTGTGTCTGTCTGTCTGTCTGCGTCTGTCTGCGTCTGTCTGTGTCTGGCTGTTTGGCTGCCTCCCTGCCTGCCTGAATGGCTGAATGGCTGCCCGGCTGCCCGGCTCTCCGGCTCTCCATCTCACCGGCTCACCGGCTCACCGGCTCTCCGGCGCTCCGGCGCTCCGGCTCTCCGGCTCTCCGGCTGTCCGGCTGTCCGGCTGTCCGGCTGTCCGGCTGTCCGGCTGTCTGGCTGTCTGGATGTCTGGCTGTCTGGATGTCTGTGCCTGTCTGTGTCTGGCTGTCTGTGTCTGTCTGGCTGTCTGTGTCTGGCTGTCTGTGTCTGTGTCTGTGTCTGTCTGTCTGTGTCTGTCTGTCTGTCTGTGTCTGTCTGTGTGTGGCTCTGTCTGTGTCTGTGTCTGGCTGTCTGGCTGTCTGTGTCTGGCTGTCTGGCTGTCTGGGTGTCTGGTTGGCTGTCTGTGTCTGGCTGTATGTGTCTGGCTGTCTGTGTCTGGCTGTCTGTGTCTGTCTGTCTGTGGCTGTCTGTCTGTGGCTGTCTGTCTGTGTCTGTCTGGCTGTCTGTCTGTCTGGCTGTCTGTCTGTCTGGCTGTCTGTCTGTCTGGCTATCTGGCTGTCTGACTATCTGGCTGTCTGGCTGGCTGTCTGGCTGTCTGGCTGTGTCTGGCTGTCTGTCTGGCTGGCTGTCTGGCTGTCTGGATGTCTGTCTGTCTGTGTGTCTGTGTCTGGCTGTCTGTGTGTCTGTGTCTGGCTGTCTGTTTCTGTCTGTCTGTCTGGCTGGCTGGTTGTCTGACTGTCTGTCTGCCTGTCTGTCTGTCTGTCTGCCTTTCTGGCTGTCTGGCTGATTGTCTGTCTGTCTGCCTGTCTGGCTGGCTGTCTGGATGTCTGGCTGTCTGGCTGTCTGGATGTCTGGCTGTGCCTGTCTGTGTCTGTCATTGTGGCTGTGTCTGGCTGTCTGTGTCTGTCTGGATGTTTGTGTCTGTCTGTCTCTGTCTGTCTCTGTGTCTGTCTGGCTGTCTGTCTGTGTCTGTCTGGCTGTCTGTCTTGCTGGCTCTTTTCCTCTCTGCCTGGCTGTCAGAGTGTCAGAGTGTCAGAGTGTCAGAGTGTCAGAGTGTCAGAGTGTCAGAGTGTCAGAGTGTCAGAGTGTCAGAGTGTCAGAGTGTCAGAGTGTCAGAGTGTCAGAGTCTCTGTGTCTGTGTGTCTGTGTTTCTGTGTCTGTCTGTGTCTGGCTGTGTGTGTCTGGCTGTCTGGGTGTCTGGTTGGCTGTCTGGCTGTCTGGGTGTCTGGTTGGCTGTCTGGCTGTCTGTGTCTGGCTGGCTGTCTGTCTGGCTGGCTGGCTGTCTGTCTGTCTGGCTGGCTGGCTGTCTGTCTGTCTCTCTGGCTGTCTGGCTATCTGGCTGTCTGGCTATCTGGCTGTCTGGCTGGCCGTTTGGCTGGCCGTTTGGCTGTCTGGCTGTCTGGCTGTCTGTCTGGCTGTCTGGCTGTGTCTAGCTGTCTGGATGTCTGTCTGTGTCTCTCTGTCTGTGTCTGGCTGTCTGTGTCTGTCTGTGTCTGGCTGTCTGTGTCTGTCTGTCTGTCTGACTGGCTGTCTGACTGGCTGTCTGTCTGTCTGTCTGCCTGTCTGTCTGCCTGGCTGTCTGGCTGTCTGCCTGTCTGTCTGTCTGTCTGTCTGCCTGTCTGGCTGGCTGTCTGGCTGTGTCTGTCTGGCTGGCTGTCTGGCTGTGTCTGTCTGCCTGTCTGTCTGTCTGCCTGTCTGACTGGCTGTCTGGCTGTGTCTGGCTGTCTGGCTGTGTCTGGCTGTCTGTGTCTGGCTGTCTGTGTCTGGCTGTCTGTGTCTGTCTCTGTCTGGCTGTCTGTCGCTGTCTGTGTCTGTCTGTGTCTGGCTGTCTGTCTGTCTGTGTCTGTCTGTCTGGCTGTCTGGCTGTGTCTGGCTGTCTGTGTCTGGCTGTCTGGCTGTCTGTCTGGCTGTCTGTCTGTCGGTCTGTCTCTGGCTGGCTGGCTGTCTCTCTGGCTGGCTGGCTGTCTGTCTGGCTGTCTGTCTGGCTGTCTGGCTGTCTGGTGTCTGTCTGTGGATGTCTGTCTGTCTGGCTGTCTGTCTGTGTCTGGCTGTCTGTCTGTCTGTCTGGCTGTCTGGCTGCCTGGCTGTCTGTCTGTGGATGTCTGTCTGTCTGGCTGTCTGTCTGTGTCTGGCTGTCTGTGTCTGTCTTTGTCTGGCTGGCTGCCTGGCTGTGTCTGGCTGTCTGGATGTCTGTCTGTCTGGCTGTGTCTGGCTGTTTGTCTGTGTCTGTCAGTGTCTGGCTGTCTGTGTCTGTCTGTCTGTCTACCTGTCTGGCTATCTGGCTGTCTGGCTATCTGGCTGTCTGGCTGGCTGTTTGGCTGTCTGGCTGTCTGGCTGTCTGGCTGTCTGGATGTCTGGCTTTCTGTCTGTGTCTGGCTGTCTGTGTCTGAATCTCTGTATCTGTGTCTGGCTGTCTGTGTCTGTCTGTGTCTGGCTGTCCTTGTCTGTCAGTGTCTGGCTCTCTGTGTCTGTCAGTGTCTGGCTGTAAGTGTCTGTCAGTGTCTGGCTGTCTGTGTCTGTCTGTCCTTGTCTGGCTGTCTGTCTGTCTGTCTGTGTCTGGCTGTCTGGATGTCTGTGTCTGTCTGGCTGGCTGTTTGCTGTCTGGATGTCTGTGTCTGTCTGTGTCTGGCTGTCTGTGGCTGTCTGTGTCTGGCTGTCTGTCTGTCTGTGACTGTCTGTCTGGCCGTGTCTGGCTATCTGGATGTATGTCTGTCTCTGTCTGGCTGTTTGTCTGTGTCTGGCTGTCTGGATGTTTGTCTGTCTGTGTCTGGCTGTCTGGATGTTTGTCTGTCTGTGTCTGGCTTTCTGAGTCTGTCTGTCTGGCTGTCTGTCTGTCGGTCTGTGTCTGGCTGTCTGTGTCTGGCTGGCTGTCTGTCTGTCTCTCTGGCTATCTGTCTGGCTGTCTGTCTGTGGATGTCTGTCTGTCTGGCTGTCTGTCTGTCTGTGTCTGGGTGTCTGTGTCTGTGTCTGGCTGTCTGGATGTCTGTCTGTCTGGCTGTCTGTCTGTCAGTGTCTGGCTGTCTGTGTCTGTCAGTGTCTGGCTGTCTGTGTCTGTCAGTGTCTGGCTGTCTGTGTCTGTCAGTGTCCGGCTGTCTGTGTCTGGCTGTCAGTCTGGATGTCTGTGTCTTTCTGGCTGGCTGTCTGGCTGTCTGGATGTCTGTCTGGCTGTCTGTGGCTGTCTGTGTCGGTCTGTGTCTGGCTGTCTGTGTCTGGCTGTCTGTCTGTCTGTCTGGCTGGCTGTCTGGCTGGCTGTCTGGCTGGCTGTTTTGCTGGCAGTCTGGCTGGCTGTCTGGCTGTCTGGCTGTCTGGATGTCTGTCTGTCTGGCTGTCTGGATGTCTGGCTGCCTGGATGTGTCTGACTTTCTGTGTCTGTCTGTGTCTAGCTGTCTGTGTCTGTCTGTGTCTGGCTGTCTGTGTCTGGCTGGCTGGCTGTCTGACTGGCTGTCTGTGTCTGGCTGTTTGTGTCTGGCTGGCTTTCTGTCTGTCTGGCTGTCTGTCTGTCTGGGTGTCTGGCTGTCTGGCTGGCTGTCTGGCTGTCTGTCTGTCTGTCTGGCTGTGTCTGGCTGTCTGTGTCTGGCTGTCTGTGTCTGGCTGTCTGTGTCTGGCTGTATCTGGCTGTCTGTGTCTGGCTGTCTGTGTCTGGCTGTCTGTCTGTGTCTGGCATTCTGTGTCTGGCTGTCTGTGTCTGGCTGTTTGTGTCTGTCTGTGTCTGTCTGTCTGTGTCTGGCTGTCTGGCTGTGTGTCTGGCTAACTGTCTGGCTGTCTGTCTATCTGGCTGTCTGTCTGTCTATCTGGCTGTCTGGCTGGCTGTCTCTCTGTCTGTCTGGCTGTGTCTGGTTGTCTTTTTGGCTATCAGGCTGTCTGTCTGGCTGCCTCCCTGCCTGCCTGCCCGGCTTCCCGGCTCTCCGGCTGTCCGGCTGTCTGGATGTCTGTGCCTGTCTGTGTCTGGCTGTGTCTTTCTGTGTCTGGCTGTGTCTGTGTCTGTATGTGTCTGGTTGGCTGTCTGTGTCTGGCTGTGTCTGTGTCTGTATGTGTCTGGTTGGCTGTCTGTGTCTGGCTGTATGTGTCTGTCTGTCTGTGTCTGGCTGTCTGTCTGCCTGGCCTGTCTGTCTGCCTGTCTGTGTCTGGCTGTCTGGATGTCTGTCTGTCTGTCTGTCTGCGTGTCTGTGTCTGGCTGTCTGGATGTCTGTCTGTCTCTGTGTCTGGCTGTGTCTGTGTGTCTTGCTGGCTCTTTTCCTCTCTGGCTGTCCGAGTGTCCCAGTGTCCCAGTGTCCCAGTGTCCCAGTGTCCGAGTGTCCGAGTGTCCGAGTGTCCGAGTGTCCGAGTGTCCGAGTGTCCGAGTGTCCGAGTGTCCGAGTGTCCGAGTGTCCGAGTGTCCGAGTGTCCGAGTGTCCGAGTGTCCGAGTGTCCGAGTGTCCGAGTGTCCGAGTGTCCGAGTGTCCGAGTGTCCGAGTGTCCGAGTGTCCGAGTGTCAGAGTGTCAGAGTGTCAGAGTGTCAGAGTGTCAGAGTGTCAGAGTGTCAGAGTGTCCAGAGTGTCAGAGTGTCCAGAGTGTCCAGAGTGTCCAGAGTGTCCAGAGTGTCCAGAGAGTCCAGAGTGTCCAGAGTGTCCAGAGTGTCCAGAGTGTCCAGAGTGTCCAGAGTGTCCAGAGTGTCCAGAGTGTCCAGAGTGTCAGAGTGTCAGAGTGTCAGAGTGTCAGAGTGTCAGAGTGTCACAGTGTCACAGTGTCACAGTGTCACAGTGTCACAGTGTCACAGTGTCACAGTGTCAGAGTGTCAGAGTGTCAGAGTGTCAGAGTGTCAGAGTGTCAGAGTGTCAGAGTGTCACAGTGTCACAGTGTCACAGTGTCACAGTGTCACAGTGTCACAGTGTCACAGTGTCACAGTGTCAGAGTGTCAGAGTGTCAGAGTGTCAGAGTGTCAGAGTGTCAGAGTGTCACAGTGTCACAGTGTCACAGTGTCACAGTGTCACAGTGTCAGAGTGTCAGAGTGTCAGAGTGTCAGAGTGTCAGTGTGTCAGTGTGTCAGTGTGTCAGTGTGTCAGTGTCAGTGTCAGTGTCTGTGGCTGTCTGTCTGTCTGTCTGAGAGTCAACGAGTCAACGAGTCAGAGTGTCAGAGTGTCAGAGTGTCAGAGTGTCAGAGTGTCTGGCTGTCTGTCTGGCTGTCTGGCTGTCTGGCTGTCTGTCTGGCTGTCTGTCTGTCTGTGTATGGCTGTCTGTGTCTGTCTGTGTCTGGCTGTCTGTGTCTGTCTGTCTGGCTGTCTGCCTCTCTGTCTGCCTGTCTGGCTGGCTATCTGGCTGTCTGGCTGTGTGGCTGTCTGGCTGGCTGTCTGGATGTCTGTCTGGCTGTCTGGCTGTCTGCCTGGCTGACTGTCTGTGTGGCTGTGTCTGGCTGTCTGTCTGTGTCTGGCTGTCTGTCTGTGTCTGGCTGTCTGTCTGTGTCTGGCTGTCTGTCTGTGTCTGGCTGTGTCTGGTTGTGTCTGGACGTCTGTGTCTGGCTGTCTGTGTCTGTCTGCCTGTCTGCCTGTCTGCCTGTCTGGCTGGCTGTCTGGCTGTCTGGATGTCTGGCTGTCTGGATGTCTGGCTGTCTGTCTGTGTCTGGCTGTCTGTCTGTGTCTGGCTGTGTCTGGCTCTCTGTATCTGTGTGGCTGTAAGTAGCTGTCAGTGTCTGGCTGTTTGCTGTCTGGATGTCTGTGTCTGTCTGTGTCTGGCTGTCTGTGGCTGTCTGTGTCTGTCAGTGTCTTGCTGTCTGTGTCTGTCAGTGTCCGGCTGTGTGTGTCTGGCTGTCTGTCTGGATGTCTGTGTCTTTCTGGCTGGCTGTCTGGATGTCTGTCTGGCTGTCTGTGGCTGTCTGAGTCTGGCTGTCTGTGTGGCTGTCTGTGTCTGGCTGTGTCTGGCTGTCTGTCGCTGTCTGTGTGGCTGTCTGTCTCTGGCTGGCTGTGTCTGGCTGTCTGGCTGTCTGGCCGTGTCTGGCTGTCTGGATGTTTGCCTGTCTGTGTCTGGATGTTTGCCTGTCTGTGTCTGGATGTTTGTCTGGCTATCTGTCTGTCAGTGTCTGGCTATCTGTCTGTCAGTGTCTGGCTATCTGTCTGTCAGTGTCTGGCTATCTGTCTGTCAGTGTCAGTCTCTGTGTCCGGCTCTCCGGCTCTCCGGCTCTCAGGCTCTCAGGCTCTCCGGCTCTCCGGCTCTCCGGCTCTCCGGCTCTCCGGCTCTCCGGCTCTCCGGCTCTCCGGCTCTCCGGCTCTCCGGCTCTCCGGCTCTCAGGCTCTCAGGCTCTCAGGCTCTCAGGCTCTCAGGCTCTCAGGCTCTCAGGCTCTCAGGCTCTCAGGCTCTCAGGCTCTCAGGCTCTCAGGCTCTCAGGCTCTCAGGCTCTCAGGCTCTCAGGCTCTCAGGCTCTCAGGCTCTCAGGCTCTCAGGCTCTCAGGCTCTCAGGCTCTCAGGCTCTCAGGCTCTCAGGCTCTCAGGCTCTCAGGCTCTCCGGCTCTCCGGCTCTCCGGCTCTCCGGCTCTCCGGCTCTCCGGCTCTCCGGCTCTCCGGCTCTCCGGCTCTCCGGCTCTCCGGCTCTCCGGCTCTCCGGCTCTCCGGCTCTCCGGCTCTCCGGCTCTCCGGCTCTCCGGCTCTCCGGCTCTCCGGCTCTCCGGCTCTCCGGCTCTCCGGCTCTCCGGCTCTCCGGCTCTCCGGCTCTCCGGCTCTCCGGCTCTCAGGCTCTCAGGCTCTCAGGCTCTCAGGCTCTCAGGCTCTCAGGCTCTCAGGCTCTCAGGCTCTCAGGCTCTCAGGCTCTCAGGCTCTCAGGCTCTCAGGCTCTCAGGCTCTCAGGCTCTCAGGCTCTCAGGCTCTCAGGCTCTCAGGCTCTCAGGCTCTCCGGCTCTCCGGCTCTCCGGCTCTCCGGCTCCCCGCGTTCCGGCTCTCCGGCTCTCCGGCTCTCCGGCTCTCCGGCTCACCGTCTCACCGTCTCACCGGCTCACCGGCTCACCGGCTGTCCGGCTGTCCGGCTGTCCGGCTGTCCGGCTGTCCGGCTGTCTGGCTGTCTGGATGTCTGTGCCTGTCTGTGTCTGGCTGTCTGTGTCTGTCTGTCTGTGTCTGGCTGTCTGTGTCTGGCTGTCTGTGTCTGGCTATCTGTCTGTGTCTGTGTCTGTGTCTGTCTGTCTGTCTGCGTCTGTCTGCGTCTGTCTGTGTCTGGCTGTTTGGCTGCCTCCCTGCCTGCCTGAATGGCTGAATAGCTGCCCGGCTCTCCGGCTCTCCGGCTCACCGGCTCTCCGGCTCTCCGGCTCTCCGGCTCTCCGGCTCTCCGGCTGTCCGGCTGTCCGGCTGTCCGGCTGTACGGCTGTCCGGCTGTCCGGCTGTCTGGATGTCTGGCTGTCTGGATGTCTGTGCCTGTCTGTGTCTGGCTGTCTGTGTCTGGCTGTCTGTCTGTGTCTGGCTGTCTGTGTCTGGCTGTCTGTGTCTGTGTCTGTGTGTGTCTGTCTGTCTGTGTCTGTCTGTCTGTCTGTGTCTGTCTGTGTGTGGCTCTGTCTGTGTCTGTGTCTGGCTGTCTGTGTCTGTCTGTCTGTCTGTGTCTGGCTGTCTGTGTCTGGCTGTCTGTGTCTGTGTCTGTGTGTGTCTGTCTGTCTGTGTCTGTCTGTCTGTGTGTGGCTCTGTCTGTGTCTGTGTCTGGCTGTCTGGCTGTCTGTGTCTGGCTGTCTGGCTGTCTGGGTGTCTGGTTGGCTGTCTGTGTCTGGCTGTATGTGTCTGGCTGTCTGTGTCTGGCTGTCTGTGTCTGTCTGTCTGTGGCTGTCTGGCTGTCTGAGTCTGTCGGTCTGTGTCTGTCTGGCTGGCTGTCTGTCTGTCTGGCTATCTGGCTGTCTGACTATCTGGCTGTCTGGCTGGCTGTCTGTGTCTGGCTGTGTCTGGCTGTCTGTCTGGCTGGCTGTCTGGCTGTGTCTGGCTGTCTGGATGTCTGTCTGTCTGTCTGTGTCTGTCTGTCTGTGTCTGTCTGTCTGTGTGTCTGTGTCTGGCTGTCTGTGTCTGTCTGTGTCTGGCTGTCTGTCTGTCTGTCTGGCTGGCTGGTTGTCTGACTGTCTGTCTTTCTGGCTGTCTGGCTGATTGTCTGTCTGTCTGCCTGTCTGGCTGGCTGTCTGGCTGTGTCTGGCTGTCTGGATGTCTGGCTGTCTGGCTGTCTGGATGTCTGGCTGTCTGGCTGTCTGGATGTCTGGCTGTGCCTGTCTGTGTCTGTCAGTGTGGCTGTGTCTGGCTGTCTGGATGTTTGTGTCTGTCTGTCTCTGTCTGTCTCTGTGTCTGTCTGGCTGTCTGTCTGTGTCTGTCTGGCTGTCTGTCTTGCTGGCTCTTTTCCTCTCTGCCTGACTGTCAGAGTGTCAGAGTGTCAGAGTGTCAGAGTGTCAGAGTGTCAGAATGTCAGAGTGTCAGAGTGTCAGAGTGTCAGAGTCTCTGTGTCTGTGTGTCTGTGTCTGTGTGTCTGTGTCTGTCTGTCTGTGTCTGGCTGTCTGGGTGTCTGGTTGGCTGTCTGGCTTTCTGGCTGTCTGTGTCTGGTTGTCTGTGTCTGGCTGGCTGTCTGCCTGGCTGGCTGGCTGGCTGTCTGTCTGTCTGGCTGGCTGGCTGTCTGTCTGTCTCTCTGGCTGTCTGGCTATCTGGCTGTCTGGCTATCTGGCTGTCTGGCTGGCTGTTTGGCTGTCTGGCTGTCTGGCTGTCTGTCTGGCTGGCTGTCTGGCTGTGTCTGGCTGTCTGGATGTCTGTCTGTGTCTCTCTGTCTGTGTCTGGCTGTCTGTGTCTGTCTGTCTGACTGGCTGTCTGACTGGCTGTCTGTCTGTCTGTCTGTCTGTCTGCCTGTCTGTCTGCCTGGCTGTCTGGCTGTCTGGCTGTCTGCCTGTCTGGCTGGCTGTCTGGCTGTGTCTGTCTGGCTGGCTGTCTGGCTGTGTCTGTCTGCCTGTCTGTCTGTCTGCCTGTCTGACTGGCTGTCTGGCTGTGTCTGGCTGTCTGGCTGTCTGTGTCTGGCTGTCTGTGTCTGGCTGTCTGTTCCTGGCTGTCTGTGTCTGTCTCTGTCTGGCTGTCTGTCGCTGTCTGTGTCTGGCTGTCTGTCTGTCTGTGTCTGTCTGTCTGGCTGTCTGGCTGTGTCTGGCTGTCTGGATGTTTGTCTGTCTGTGTCTGGCTGTCTGTGTCTGTCTGTCTGGCTGTCTGTCTGGCTGTCTGTCTGTCGGTCTGTCTCTGGCTGGCTGGCTGTCTCTCTGGCTGGCTGGCTGGCTGTCTGTCTGGCTGTCTGTCTGGCTGTCTGGCTGTCTGTCTGTGAATGTCTGTCTGTCTGGCTGTCTGTCTGTGTCTGGCTGTCTGTCTGTCTGTCTGTCTGTCTGGCTGTCTGGCTGCCTGGCTGTCTGTCTGTGGATGTCTGTCTGTCTGGCTGTCTGTCTGTGTCTGGCTGTCTGTGTCTGTCTTTGTCTGGCTGGCTGCCTGGCTGTGTCTGGCTGTCTGGATGTCTGTCTGTCTGGCTGTGTCTGGCTGTCTGTCTGTGTCTGTCAGTGTCTGGCTGTCTGTGTCTGTCTGTCTGTCTACCTGTCTGGCTATCTGGCTGTCTGGCTATCTGGCTGTCTGGCTGGCTGTTTTTGCTGTCTGGCTGTCTGGCTGTCTGGCTGTCTGGATGTCTGGCTTTCTGTCTGTGTCTGGCTGTCTGTGTCTGTCTGTGTCTGAATCTCTGTATCTGTGTCTGGCTGTCTGTGTCTGTCTGTGTCTGGCTGTCCTTGTCTGTCAGTGTCTGGCTCTCTGTGTCTGTCAGTGTCTGGCTGTCTGTGTCTGTCTGTCCTTGTCTGGCTGTCTGTCTGTCTGTGTCTGGCTGTCTGGATGTCTGTGTCTGTCTGGCTGGCTGTTTGCTGTCTGGATGTCTGTGTCTGTCTGTCTGGCTGTCTGTGGCTGTCTGTGTCTGGCTGTCTGTCTGTCTGTGACTGTCTGTCTGGCCGTGTCTGGCTATCTGGATGTATGTCTGTCTCTGTCTGGCTGTTTGTCTGTGTCTGGCTGTCTGGATGTTTGTCTGTCTGTGTCTGGCTGTCTGGATGTTTGTCTGTCTGTGTCTGGCTTTCTGAGTCTGTCTGTCTGGCTGTCTGTCTGTCGGTCTGTGTCTGGCTGTCTGTGTCTGGCTGGCTGTCTGTCTGTCTCTCTGGCTATCTGTCTGGCTGTCTGTCTGTGGATGTCTGTCTGTCTGGCTGTCTGTCTGTCTGTGTCTGGGTGTCTGTGTGTCTGTGTCTGGCTGTCTGGATGTCTGTCTGTCTGGCTGTCTGTCTGTCAGTGTCTGGCTGTCTGTGTCTGTCAGTGTCTGGCTGTCTGTGTCTGTCAGTGTCTGGCTGTCTGTGTCTGTCAGTGTCTGGCTGTCTGGCTGTCTGTGTCTGTCAGTGTCTGGCTGTCTGTGTCTGTCAGTGTCCGGCTGTCTGTGTCTGGCTGTCAGTCTGGATGTCTGTGTCTTTCTGGCTGGCTGTCTGGCTGTCTGGATGTCTGTCTGGCTGTCTGTGGCTGTCTGTGTCGGTCTGTGTCTGGCTGTCTGTGTCTGGCTGTCTGTCTGTCTGTCTGTCTGGCTGTCTGGCTGTCTGGCTGGCTGTTTTGCTGGCAGTCTGGCTGGCTGTCTGGCTGTCTGGATGTCTGTCTGTCTGGCTGTCTGGATGTCTGGCTGTCTGGATGTGTCTGGCTTTCTGTGTCTGTCTGTGTCTAGCTGTCTGTGTCTGGCTGTCTGTGTCTGGCTGGCTGTGTCTGGCTGGCTGGCTGTCTGACTGGCTGTCTGACTGGCTGTCTGTGTCTGGCTGTTTGTGTCTGGCTGGCTTTCTGTCTGTCTGGCTGTCTGTCTGTCTGGGTGTCTGGCTGTCTGGCTGGCTCTCTGGCTGTCTGTCTGTCTGTCTGGCTGTGTCTGGCTGTCTGTGTCTGGCTGTCTGTGTCTGGCTGTCTGTGTCTAGATGTCTGTGTCTGGCTGTATCTGGCTGTCTGTGTCTGGCTGTCTGTGTCTGGCTGTCTGTCTGTGTCTGGCTGTCTGTGTCTGGCTGTTTGTGTCTGTCTGTGTCTGGCTGTCTGTGTCTGGCTGTCTGGCTAACTGTCTGGCTGTCTGTCTATCTGGCTGTCTGTCTGTCTATCTGGCTGTCTGGCTGGCTGTCTCTCTGTCTGTCTGGCTGTGTCTGGTTGTCTTTTTGGCTATCAGGCTGTCTGTCTGGCTGCCTCCCTGCCTGCCTGCCCGGCTTCCCGGCTCTCCGGCTGTCCGGCTGTCTGGATGTCTGTGCCTGTCTGTGTCTGGCTGTGTCTGGCTGTGTCTGTGTCTGTATGTGTCTGGTTGGCTGTCTGTGTCTGGCTGTGTCTGTATGTGTCTGGTTGGCTGTCTGTGTCTGGCTGTATGTGTCTGTCTGTCTGTGTCTGGCTGTCTGTCTGTATGCCTGGCCTGTCTGTCTGCCTGTCTGTGTCTGGCTGTCTGGATGTCTGTCTGTCTGTCTGCCTGTCTGTGTCTGGCTGTCTGGATGTCTGTTTGTCTGTCTGTCTGTCTCTGTGTCTGGCTGTGTCTGTGTGTCTTGCTGGCTCTTTTCCTCTCTGGCTGTCCCAGTGTCCCAGTGTCCCAGTGTCCCAGTGTGTCAGAGTGTCCCAGTGTCCCAGTGTCCCAGTGTCCCAGTGTCCCAGTGTCCCAGTGTCCCAGTGTCCCAGTGTCCCAGTGTCCCAGTGTCCCAGTGTCCCAGTGTCCCAGTGTCCCAGTGTCCCAGTGTCCCAGTGTCCCAGTGTCCCAGTGTCCCAGTGTCCCAGTGTCCCAGTGTCCCAGTGTCCCAGTGTCAGAGTGTCAGAGTGTCAGAGTGTCAGAGTGTCAGAGTGTCAGAGTGTCAGAGTGTCAGAGTGTCAGAGTGTCAGAGTGTCAGAGTGTCAGAGTGTCAGAGTGTCAGAGTGTCAGAGTGTCAGAGTGTCAGAGTGTCAGAGTGTCAGAGTGTCAGAGTGTCACAGTGTCACAGTGTCACAGTGTCACAGTGTCACAGTGTCACAGTGTCAGAGTGTCAGAGTGTCAGAGTGTCAGAGTGTCAGAGTGTCAGAGTGTCAGAGTGTCAGAGTGTCAGAGTGTCAGAGTGTCAGAGTGTCAGAGTGTCAGAGTGTCAGAGTGTCAGAGTGTCACAGTGTCACAGTGTCAGAGTGTCAGAGTGTCAGAGTGTCAGAGTGTCAGAGTGTCAGAGTGTCAGAGTGTCAGAGTGTCAGAGTGTCAGAGTGTCAGAGTGTCAGAGTGTCAGAGTGTCAGAGTGTCAGAGTGTCACAGTGTCACAGTGTCACAGTGTCACAGTGTCACAGTGTCACAGTGTCAGAGTGTCAGAGTGTCAGAGTGTCAGAGTGTCAGAGTGTCAGAGTGTCAGAGTGTCAGAGTGTCAGAGTGTCAGAGTGTCAGTGTGTCAGTGTGTCAGTGTGTCAGTGTCAGTGTCAGTGTCTGTGTCTTTGTCTGTGGCTGTCTGTCTGTCTGAGAGTCAACGAGTCAACGAGTCAACGAGTCAGAGTGTCAGAGTGTCAGAGTGTCAGAGTGTCAGAGTGTCAGAGTGTCAGGCTGTCTGTCTGGCTGTCTGTCTGGCTGTCTGTCTGTCTGTGTCTGGCTGTCTGTGTCTGGCTGTCTGTGTCTGTCTGTCTGTCTGGCTGTCTGCCTCTCTGTCTGCCTGTCTGGCTGGCTATCTGGCTGTCTGGCTGTGTGGCTGTCTGGCTGTCTGGCTGGCTGTCTGGATGTCTGTCTGGCTGTCTGGCTGTCTGCCTGGCTGTCAGTCTGTGTCTGGCTGTCTGCCTGGCTGTCTGCCTGGCTGTCTGGCTGTGTCTGGCTGTCTGTGTCTGGCTGTGTCTGGCTGTGTCTGGCTGTCTGTGTCTGGACGTCTGTGTCTGTCTGTCTGTCTGCCTGTCTGCCTGTCTGGCTGGCTGTCTGGCTGTCTGTCTGTGTCTGGCTGTGTCTGGCTCTCTGTATCTGTGTGGCTGTCTGTGTCTGTCTGTGTCTGGCTGTCTGTGTCTGTCAGTGTCTGGCTGTCTGTGTCTGTCAGTGTCTGGCTGTCTGTGTCTGTCAGTGTCTGGCTGTCTGTGTCTGTCAGTGTCTGGCTGTCTGTGTCTGTCAGTGTCTGGCTGTAAGTAGCTGTCAGTGTCTGGCTGTCAGTGTCTGTCTGTCCTTGTCTGGCTGTCTGCCTGTCTGCCTGGCTGTCTGGCTGGCTGTCTGGCTGTCTGGATGTCTGGCTGTCTGTCTGTGTCTGGCTGTGTCTGGCTCTCTGTATCTGTGTGGCTGTCTGTGTCTGTCTGTGTCTGGCTGTCTGTGTCTGTCTGTGTCTGGCTGTCTGTGTCTGTCAGTGTCTGGCTGTCTGTGTCTGTCAGTGTCTGGCTGTAAGTAGCTGTCAGTGTCTGGCTGTCAGTGTCTGTCTGTCCTTGTCTGGCTGTCTGTCTGTCTGGCTGTCTGTCTGTGTCTGGCTGTCTGGATGTCTGTCTGTCTGGCTGGCTGTTTGCTGTCTGGATGTCTGTGTCTGTCTGTGTCTGGCTGTGTCTGGCTGTCTGTCTGTCTGTGACTGTCTGTCTGGCCGTGTATGGCTGTCTGGATGTTTGTCTGTCTGTGTCTGGCTGTCTGGATGTTTGTCTGTCTGTGTCTGGCTGTCTGGATGTTTGTCGGTCTGTGTCTGGCTGTCTGGATGTTTGTCTGTCTGTCTGGCTGTCTGAGTCTGTCTGTCTGGCTGTCTGTCTGTCGGTCTGTGTCTGGCTGTCTGTCTGTGTCTGGCTGGCTGTCTATCTGTCTGTATCTCTGGCTGTCTGTCTGACTATCTGTCTGTGGATGTCTGTCTGTCTGGCTGTCTGTCTGTCAGTGTCTGGCTGTCTGTGTCTGTCAGTGTCTGGCTGTCTGTGTCTGTCAGTGTCTGGCTGTCTGTGTCTGTCAGTGTCTTGCTGTCTGTGTCTGTCAGTGTCTGGCTGTCTGTGTCTGTCAGTGTCCGGCTGTCTGTGTCTGGCTGTCTGTCTGGATATCTGTGTCTTTCTGGCTGGCTGTCTGGCTGTCTGGATGTCTGTCTGGCTGTCTGTGGCTGTCTGTGTCTGGCTGTCTGTGTCGGTCTGTGTCTGGCTGTCTGTGTCTGGCTGTCTGTCTGTCTGTCTGTCTGGCTGGCTGTCTGGCTGTCTGGCTGTCTGGATGTCTGGATGTCTGGATGTCTGGCTCTCTTCCTCTCTGCCTGGCTGTTAGAGTGTCAGAGTGTCAGAGTGTCAGAGTGTCAGAGTGTCAGAGTGTCAGAGTGTCAGAGTGTCAGAGTGTCAGAGTGTCAGAGTGTCAGAGTGTCAGAGTGTCAGAGTGTCACAGTGTCACAGTGTCACAGTGTCACAGTGTCAGAGTGTCAGAGTGTCAGAGTGTCAGAGTGTCAGAGTGTCAGAGTGTCAGAGTGTCAGAGTGTCAGAGTGTCAGAGAGTCAGAGAGTCAGAGTGTCAGAGTGTCAGAGTGTCAGAGTGTCAGAGTGTCAGAGTGTCAGAGTGTCAGAGTGTCAGAGTGTCAGAGTGTCAGAGTGTCAGAGTGTCAGAGTGTCAGAGTGTCAGAGTGTCAGAGTGTCAGAGTGTCACAGTGTCACAGTGTCACAGTGTCACAGTGTCACAGTGTCACAGTGTCACAGTGTCACAGTGTCACAGTGTCACAGTGTCTCTGTGTCTCTGTGTCTCTGTGTCTGTGTGTCTGTGTGTCTGTGTGTCTGTGACTGTGTCTGTCTGTGTGTCTGTGACTGTGTCTGTCTGTGTGTCTGTGACTGTGTCTGTCTGTGTCTGGCTGTCTGTGTCTTGCTGTCTGGCTGTCTGGGTGTCTGGTTGGCTGTCTGGCTGTCTGGCTGTCTGTGTCTGTCTGTCTGGCTGGCTGTGTCTGTCTGTCTGTCTGGCTATCTGGCTGTCTGGCTATCTGGCTGTCTGGCTGGCTGTTTGGCTGTCTGGCTGTGTCTGGCTGTCTGGCTGTCTGGCTGTTTCTGGCTGTCTGGATGTCTGTCTGTGTCTCTCTGTCTGTGTCTGGCTGTCTGTTTCTGTCTGTGTCTGGCTGTCTGTGTCTGTCTGTCTGACTGGCTGTCTGGCTGTCTGTCTGTCTGTCTGTCTGCCTGTCTGTCTGCCTGTCTGTCTGCCTGCCTGTCTGCCTGGCTGTCTGTCTGTCTGTCTGCCTGCCTGTCTGCCTGGCTGTCTGTCTGTCTGTCTGCCTGTCTGGCTGTGTCTGTCTGACTGGCTGTCTGGCTGTGTCTGTCTGTCTGTCTGCCTGTCTGTCTGTCTGTCTGCCTGTCTGACTGGCTGTCTGGCTGTGTCTGTCTGTCTGGCTGTCTGTCTGGCTGTTTCTCTGTGTCTGGCTGTCTGTGTCTGGCTGTCTGGCTGTCTGTGTCTGTCTGTGTCTGGCTGTCTGTCGCTGTCTGAGTCTGTCTGTGTCTGGCTGTCTGTCTGTCTGTGTCTGTCTGGCTGTGTCTGGCTGTCTGGATGTTTGTCTGTCTGTGTCTGGCTGTCTGTGTCTGTCTGGCTGTCTGTCTGTCGGTCTGTCTCTGGCTGGCTGGCTGGCTGTCTCTCTGGCTGGCTGGCTGGCTGGCTGTCTGTCTGCCTGTCTGTCTGTCTGTCTGCCTGTCTGACTGGCTGTCTGGCTGTGTCTGGCTGTCAGGATGTCTGTCTGTCTGGCTGTCTGTCTGGCTGTTTCTCTGTGTCTGGCTGTCTGTGTCTGGCTGTCTGTGTCTGGCTGTCTGGCTGTCTGTGTCTGTGTCTGTCTGTGTCTGGCTGTCTGTCGCTGTCTGTGTCTGTCTGTGTCTGGCTGTCTGTCTGTCTGTGTCTGTCTGGCTGTGTCTGGCTGTCTGGATGTTTGTCATTCTGTGTCTGGCTGTCTGTGTCTGTCTGGCTGTCTGTCTGTCGGTCTGTCTCTGGCTGGCTGGCTGTCTCTCTGGCTGTCTGTCTGTGTCTGGCTGTCTGTGTCTGTCTTTGTCTGGCTGGCTGTCTGGCTGTGTCTGGCTGTCTGGATGTCTGTCTGTCTGGCTGTGTCTGGCTGTCTGTGTCTGTCAGTGTCTGGCTGTCTGTGTCTGTCTGTGTCTGTCTGTCTGTCTGTCTACCTATCTGGCTATCTGGCTGTCTGGCTATCTGGCTCTCTGGCTGGCTGTTTGGCTGTCTGGCTGTCTGGCTGTCTGGCTGTCTGGCTGTGTCTGGCTGTCTGGGTATCTGTCTGGCTGGCTGTGTCTGTCTGTCTGTGTCTGGCTGTCTGTGTCTGTCTGTCTGGCTGTCTGTTTCTGTCTGTCTGACTGGTTGTCTGGCTGTCTGGCTGTCTGTCTGTCTGTCTGTCTGCCTGGCTGTCTGGCTGTGTCTGTCTAGCTGGCTGTCTGCCTGGCTGTCTGGCTGTGTCTGTCTAGCTGGCTGTCTGGCTGTGTCTGTCTGCCTGTCTGTCTGCCTGTCTGACTGGCTGTCTGGCTGTGTCTGGCTGTCTGGATGTCTGTCTGTCTGGCTGTCTGTCTGTGTCTGGCTGTCTGTGTCTGGCTGTCTGTTTCTGGCTGTCTGTCTGGCTGTCTGTCTGTGTCTGGCTGGCTGTGGCTGTCTGTGTCTGTCTGTGTCTGTCTGTCTGTCTGTCTGTCTGTGTCTGTCTGTCTGGCTTTCTGGCTGTGTCTGGCTGTCTGTCTGTCTGTCTGTGTCTGGCTGACTGTGTCTGTCTGTCTAGTGTCTGTCTGTCGGTCTGTCTCTGGCAGGCTGGCTGGCTGTCTCTCTGGCTGGCTGTCTGTCTGTGTCTGGCTGTCTGTGTCTGTCTGTCTGCCTGTCTGGCTGTCTGGCTGTGTCTGTCTGATTGTCTGTCTGTCTGCCTGTCTGGCTGTCTGGCTGTGTCTGTCTGATTGTCTGTCTGTCTGCCTGTCTGGCTGGCTGTCTGGCTGTCTGGATGTCTGGATGTCTGGCTGTATTTCTGTCTGGCTGTGTCTGACTGGCTGTGTCTGTCAGTGAGGCTGTGTCTGGCTGTCTGTGTCTGTCTCTGTCTGTCTCTGTGTCTGTCTGGCTGTCTGTCTGTGTCTGTGTCTGTCTGTGTCTGGCTGTCTGTCTTGCTGACTCTCTTCCTCTCTGCCTGGCTGTCAGAGTGTCAGAGTGTCAGAGTGTCAGAGTGTCAGAGTGTCAGAGTGTCAGAGTGTCAGAGTGTCAGAGTGTCAGAGTGTCAGAGTGTCAGAGTGTCAGAGTGTCAGAGTGTCAGAGTGTCAGAGTGTCAGAGTGTCAGAGTGTCAGAGTGTCAGAGTGTCAGAGTGTCAGAGTGTCAGAGTGTCAGAGTGTCAGAGTGTCAGAGTGTCAGAGAGTCACAGAGTCACAGAGTCACAGAGTCAGAGAGTCAGAGAGTCAGAGAGTCAGAGAGTCAGAGAGTCAGAGAGTCAGAGTGTCAGAGTGTCAGAGTGTCAGAGTGTCAGAGTGTCAGAGTGTCAGAGTGTCAGAGTGTCAGAGTGTCAGAGTGTCAGAGTGTCAGAGTGTCAGAGTGTCAGAGTGTCAGAGTGTCAGAGTGTCAGAGTGTCACAGTGTCAGAGTGTCAGAGTGTCAGAGTGTCAGAGTGTCACAGTGTCACAGTGTCACAGTGTCACAGTGTCACAGTGTCACAGTGTCACAGTGTCACAGTGTCTCTGTGTCTCTGTGTCTCTGTGTCTGTGTGTCTGTGTGTCTGTGTGTCTGTGTGTCTGTGACTGTGTCTGTCTGTGTGTCTGTGACTGTGTCTGTCTGTGTCTGGCTGTCTGTGTCTTGCTGTCTGGCTGTCTGGGTGTCTGGTTGGCTGTCTGGCTGTCTGGCTGTCTATGTCTGTCTGTCTGGCTGGCTGTCTGTGTCTGTCTGTCTGTCTGTCTGGCTATCTGGCTGTCTGGCTATCTGGCTGTCTGGCTGGCTGTTTGGCTGTCTGGCTGTGTCTGGCTGTCTGGCTGTCTGTCTGGCTGTCTGGCTGTGTCTGGCTGTCTGGATGTCTGTCTGTGTCTCTCTGTCTGTGTCTGGCTGTCTGTTTCTGTCTGTGTCTGGCTGTCTGTGTCTGTCTGTCTGACTGGCTGTCTGGCTGTCTGGCTGTCTGTCTGTCTGCCTGTCTGTCTGTCTGTCTGCCTGTCTGTCTGCCTGTCTGCCTGGCTGTCTGTCTGTCTGTCTGTCTGCCTGTCTGGCTGTGTCTGTCTGGCTGGCTGTCTGGCTGTGTCTGTCTGCCTGTCTGTCTGTCTGCCTGTCTGTCTGTCTGTCTGCCTGTCTGACTGGCTGTCTGGCTGTGTCTGGCTGTCTGGATGTCTGTCTGTCTGGCTGTCTGTCTGGCTGTTTCTCTGTGTCTGGCTGTCTGTGTCTGGCTGTCTGGCTGACTGTGTCTGTCTGTGTCTGGCTGTCTATCGCTGTCTGTGTCTGTCTGTGTCTGTCTGTCTGTCTGTCTGTGTCTGTCTGTCTGGCTGTGTCTGGCTGTCTGGATGTTTGTCTGTTGTGTCTGCCTGTCTGTGTCTGTCTGGCTGTCTGTCTGTCGGTCTGTCTCTGGCTGGCTGGCTGTCTCTCTGGCTGGCTGGCTGTCTGTCTGGCTGTCTGGCTGTGTCTGGCTGTCTGGATGTCTGTCTGGCTGTGTCTGGCTGTCTGTGTCTGTCAGTGTCTGGCTGTCTGTGTCTGTCTGTGTCTGTCTGTCTGTCTACCTATCTGGCTATCTGGCTGTCTGGCTATCTGGCTCTCTGGCTGGCTGTTTGGCTGTCTGGCTGTCTGGCTGTCTGGCTGTCTGGCTGTGTCTGGCTGTCTGGGTATCTGTCTGGCTGGCTGTGTCTGTCTGTCTGTGTCTGGCTGTCTGTTTCTGTCTGTCTGACTGGTTGTCTGGCTGTCTGGCTGTCTGTCTGTCTGTCTGTCTGTCTGCCTGGCTGTCTGTCTGTCTGTCTGTCTGTCTGCCTGTCTGTCTGTCTGTCTGTCTGCCTGGCTGTCTGTCTGTCTGTCTGTCTGCCTGTCTGGCTGGCTGTCTGGCTGCCTGTCTGGATGTCTGTCTGTCTGGCTGTCTGTCTGTGTCTGGCTGTCTGTTTCTGGCTGTCTGTTTCTGGCTGTCTGTCTGGCTGTCTGGCTGTCTGTGTCTGTCTGTGTCTGGCTGGCTGTGGCTGTCTGTGTCTGTCTGTGTCTGGCTGTCTGTCTGTCTTTCTGTGTCTGTCTGTCTGGCTTTCTGGCTGTGTCTGGCTGTCTGGATGTCTGTCTGTCTGTGTCTGGCTGACTGTGTCTGTCTGTCTAGTGTCTGTCTGTCGGTCTGTCTCTGGCAGGCTGGCTGGCTGTCTCTCTGGCTGGCTGGCTGGCTGTCTGTCTGGCTGTCTGTTAGTGGATGGCTGTCTATCTGGCTGTCTGTCTGTGTCTGGCTGTCTGTGTCTGTCTGTCTGCCTGTCTGGCTGTCTGGCTGTCTGGCTGTGTCTGTCTGATTGTCTGTCTGTCTGCCTGTCTGGCTGGCTGTCTGGCTGTGTCTGGCTGTCTGGATGTCTGGCTGTCTGTCTGTCTGTCTGTGTCTGTCAGTGAGGCTGTGTCTGGCTGTCTGTGTCTGTCTGTCTCTGTCTGTCTCTGTGTCTGTCTGGCTGTCTGTCTGTGTCTGTGTCTGTCTGTGTCTGGCTGTCTGTCTTGATGGCTCTCTTCCTCTCTGCCTGGCTGTCAGAGTGTCAGAGTGTCAGAGCGTCAGAGCGTCAGAGCGTCAGAGCGTCAGAGCGTCAGAGCGTCAGAGCGTCAGAGCGTCAGAGCGTCAGAGCGTCAGAGCGTCAGAGCGTCAGAGCGTCAGAGCGTCAGAGCGTCAGAGCGTCAGAGCGTCAGAGCGTCAGAGCGTCAGAGCGTCAGAGCGTCAGAGCGTCAGAGCGTCAGAGCGCCAGAGCGCCAGAGAGCCAGAGAGCCAGAGAGCCACAGTGCCACAGTGCCACAGTGCCACAGTGCCACAGTGCCAGAGTGCCAGAGTGCCAGAGTGCCAGAGTGCCAGAGTGCCAGAGTGCCAGAGTGCCAGAGTGCCAGAGTGCCAGAGTGCCAGAGTGCCAGAGTGTCAGAGTGTCAGAGTGTCAGAGTGTCAGAGTGTCACAGTGTCACAGTGTCACAGTCTCAGAGTGTCAGAGTGTCAGAGTGTCAGAGTGTCAGAGTGTCAGAGTGTCAGAGTGTCAGAGTGTCAGAGTGTCAGAGTGTCAGAGTGTCAGAGTGTCAGAGTGTCAGAGTGTCACAGTGTCACAGTGTCACAGTGTCACAGTGTCACAGTGTCAGAGTGTCACAGTGTCAGAGTGTCAGAGTGTCAGAGTGTCAGAGTGTCAGAGTGTCAGAGTGTCGCAGTGTCGCAGTGTCGCAGTGTCGCAGTGTCGCAGTGTCGCAGTGTCGCAGCGTCGCAGCGTCGCAGCGTCGCAGCGTCGCAGTGTCGCAGTGTCGCAGTGTCGCAGTGTCGCAGTGTCAGAGTGTCAGAGTGTCAGAGTGTCAGAGTGTCAGAGTGTCAGAGTGTCAGTGTGTCAGTGTGTCAGTGTCTGTCTGTCTGTCTGAGAGTCAACGAGTCAACGAGTCAGAGTGTCAGAGTGTCAGAGTGTCAGAGTGTCAGAGTGTCAGAGTGTCAGTGTCAGTGTGTCAGGCTGTCTGTCTGACTGTCTGTCTGTCTGTCTGGCTGTCTGTCTGTCTGTCTGGCTGTCTGTCTGTGTCTGGCTGTCTGTGTCTGGCTGTCTGTGTCTGTCTGTCTGTCTGGCTGTCTGCCTCTCTGTCTGCCTGTCTGTCTGGCTGTCTGCCTCTCTGTCTGCCTGTCTGGCTGGCTATCTGGCTGTCTGGCTGTGTGGCTGTCTGGCTGTCTGGCTGGCTGTCTGGATGTCTGTCTGGCTGTCTGCCTGGCTGTCTGTCTGTCTGTGTCTGGCTGTGTCTCGCTGTCTGTCTGTGTCTGGCTGTGTCTGGCTGTCTGTGTCTGGACGTCTGTGTCTGTCTGTGTGTGGCTGTCTGTGTCTGTCTGTCTGTCTGCCTGTCTGGCTGGCTGTCTGGCTGGCTGTCTGGCTGTCTGGATGTCTGGCTGTCTGTCTGTGTCTGGCTGTCTGTGTCTGGCTCTCTGTATCTGTGTGGCTGTCTGTGTCTGTCTGTCTGTGTCTGTCAGTGTCTGGCTGTCTGTGTCTGTCAGTGTCTGGCTGTCTGTGTCTGTCAGTGTCTGGCTGTAAGTGTCTGTCAGTGTCTGGCTGTAAGTGTCTGTCAGTGTCTGGCTGTAAGTGTCTGTCAGTGTCTGGCTGTCAGTGTCTGTCTGTCCTTGTCTGGCTGTCTGTCTGGCTGTCTGTCTGTCTGGCTGTCTGGATGTCTGTGTCTGTCTGGCTGGCTGTTTGCTGTCTGGATGTCTGTGTCTGTCTGTGTCTGGCTGTCTGTGGCTGTCTGTGTCTGGCTGTCTGTGTCTGGCTGTCTGTCTGTGACTGTCTGTGTGGCCGTGTATGGCTGTCTGGATGTTTGTCTGTCTGTGTCTGGCTGTCTGGATGTTTGTCTGTCTGTGTCTGGCTGTCTGGATGTTTGTCTGTCTGTGTCTGGCTGTCTGGATGTTTGTCGGTCTGTGTCTGGCTGTCTGGATGTTTGTCTGTCTGTGTCTGGCTGTCTGAGTCTGTCTGTCTGGCTGTCTGTCTGTCGGTCTGTGTCTGGCTGTCTGTCTGTGTCTGGCTGGCTGTCTGTCTGTCTGTATCTCTGGCTGTCTGTCTGGCTATCTGTCTGGCTGTCTGTCTGTGGATGTCTGTCTGTCTGGCTGTCTGTCTGTCAGTGTCTGGCTGTCTGTGTCTGTCAGTGTCTGGCTGTCTGTGTCTGTCAGTGTCTGGCTGTCTGTGTCTGTCAGTGTCTGGCTGTCTGTGTCTGTCAGTGTCTGGCTGTCTGTCTGTCAGTGTCTGGCTGTCTGTGTCTGTCAGTGTCTGGCTGTCTGTGTCTGTCAGTTTCCGGCTGTCTGTGTCTGGCTGTCTGTCTGGATGTCTGTGTCTGGCTGTCTGTCTGGATGTCTGTGTCTTTCTGGCTGGCTGTCTGGCTGTCTGGATGTCTGTCTGGCTGTCTGTGGCTGTCTGTGTCTGGCTGTCTGTGTCGGTCTGTGTCTGGCTGTCTGTGTCTGGCTGTCTGTGTCTGTCTGTCTGTCTGGCTGGCTGTCTGGCTGTCTGGATGTCTGGCTGTCTGGATGTCTGGATATCTGGATGTCTGGATGTCTGGCTGTCTGGATGTGTCTGGCTTTCTGTGTCTGTCTGTGTCTAGCTGTCTGCGTCTGTCTGTGTCTGGCTGTCTGTGTCTGGCTGTCTGTGTCTGGCTGGCTGTGTCTGGCTGGCTGGCTGTCTGTCTGGCTGTCTGTGTCTGGTTGTTTGTGTCTGGCTGGCTGGCTGTCTGTCTGGCTGGCTGTCTGTCTGTCTGGGTGTCTGGCTGTCTGGCTGGCTGTCTGGCTGTCTGTCTGGATGTCTGTCTGGATGTCTGTCTGTCTGGCTGTCTGTGTCTGTCTGTATCTGGCTGTCTGGTCTGGCTGTCTGTGTCTGGCATTCTGTGTCTGGCTGTCTGTCTGGCTGTCTGTGTCTGGCTGTCTGTCTGGCTGTCTGTGTCTGGCTGTCTGTGTCTGTCTGTCTGTGTCTGGCTGTCTGTCTGGCTGTCTGTGTCTGGCTGTCTGTGTCTGTCTGTCTGTGTCTGGCTGTCTGTCTGGCTGTCTGTCTGGCTGTCTGTGTCTGGCTGTCTGTCTGGTTAACTGTCTGGCTGTCTGTCTGTCTCTCTGGCTGTCTGTCTGTCTGTCTATCTGGCTGTCTGGCTGGCTGTCTGGCTGATTGTCTGTCTGCCTGTCTGGCTGGCTGTCTGTGTCTGGCTGTCTGGATGTCTGTCTGCCTGTCTGTCTGTCTGTCTGCCTGTCTGACTGACTGGCTGTCTGGCTGTGTCTGGCTGTCTGGATGTCTGTCTGTCTGGATGTCTGTCTGTGTGGATGTCTGTCTGTCTGGATGTCTGTCTGTGTGGATGTCTGTCTGTGTCTGGCTGTCTGTGTCTGGCTGTGTCTGGCTGTGTGTCTGGCTGTCTGTCTGGCTGTCTGTGTGTGTCTGTCTGTGTCTGGCTGTCTGTGTCTGTCTGTATCTGCCTGTCTGTCTGTATCTGCCTGTCTGTGTCTGTCTTTCTGGCTTTCTGGCTGTGTCTGGCTGTCTGGATGTTTGTCTGTCTTTGTCTGGCTGTCTGTGTCTGTCTGTCTGGCTGTCTTTCTGTCGGTCTGTCTCTGGCTGGCTGGCTGGCTGTCTCTCTGGCTGGCTGGCTGTCTGTCTGGCTGTCTGGCTGTCTGGCTGTCTGTTTGTGGATGGCTGTCTGTCTGGCTGTCTGTCTGTGTCTGGCTGTCTGTGTCTGTCTGTGTCTGGCTGGCTGTCTGGCTGTGTCTGGCTGTCTGGATGTCTGTCTGTCTGGCTGTGTCTGGCTGTCTGTCTGTGTCTGTCAGTGTCTGGCTGTGTCTGGCTGTCTGGATGTCTGTCTGTCTGGCTGTGTCTGGCTGTCTGTCTGTGTCTGTCAGTGTCTGGCTGTCTGTCTGGATGTCTGTGTCTGTCTGGCTGGCTGTATGGATTTCAGTGTCTGTCTGTGTCTGGCTGTCTGTGTCTGGTTGTCTGTCTGGCTGTCTGATAACTGTCTTGCTGGCTCTCTTCCTCTCTTCCTGCCTGTCTGGCTGGCTGTCTGGCTGATAGCTGTCTGTCAGTCTGGCTGTGTCTGTCTGTGTCTGTCAGTGTGGCTGTGTCTGGCTGTCTGTGTCTGTCTGGATGTTTGTGTCTGTCTGTCTCTGTCTGTCTCTGTGTCTGTCTGGCTGTCTGTCTGTGTCTGTGTCTGTGTATGTCTGGCTGTCTGTCTTGCTGGCTCTCTTCCTCTCTGCCTGGCTGTCAGAGTGTCAGAGTGTCAGAGTGTCAGAGTGTCAGAGTGTCAGAGTGTCAGAGTGTCAGAGTGTCAGAGTGTCAGAGTGTCAGAGTGTCAGAGTGTCAGAGTGTCAGAGTGTCAGAGTGTCAGAGTGTCAGAGTGTCAGAGTGTCAGAGTGTCAGAGTGTCAGAGTGTCAGAGTGTCAGAGTGTCAGAGTGTCAGAGTGTCAGAGTGTCAGAGTGTCAGAGTGTCAGAGAGTCAGAGAGTCAGAGAGTCAGAGAGTCAGAGAGTCAGAGAGTCAGAGAGTCAGAGAGTCAGAGAGTCAGAGAGTCAGAGAGTCAGAGAGTCAGAGAGTCAGAGAGTCAGAGAGTCAGAGAGTCAGAGAGTCACAGAGTCACAGAGTCAGAGAGTCAGAGAGTCAGAGAGTCAGAGAGTCAGAGAGTCAGAGAGTCACAGAGTCACAGAGTCACAGAGTCACAGAGTCACAGAGTCACAGAGTCACAGAGTCACAGAGTCACAGAGTCACAGAGTCACAGAGTCACAGAGTCACAGAGTCACAGAGTCACAGAGTCAGAGAGTCAGAGAGTCAGAGAGTCAGAGAGTCAGAGAGTCAGAGAGTCAGAGAGTCAGAGAGTCAGAGAGTCAGAGAGTCAGAGAGTCAGAGAGTCAGAGAGTCAGAGAGTCAGAGAGTCAGAGAGTCACAGAGTCACAGAGTCACAGAGTCACAGAGTCACAGAGTCACAGAGTCACAGAGTCACAGAGTCACAGAGTCACAGAGTCACAGAGTCACAGAGTCAGAGAGTCAGGTCAGTGTCAGTGTCAGTGTCTGTGTCTGTGTCTGTGTCTGTGGCTGTCTGTCTGTCTGAGAGTCAACGAGTCAACGAGTAAGTGTGTCAGAGTGTCAGAGTGTCAGAGTGTCAGAGTGTCAGAGTGTCAGTGTGTCAGTGTGGCTGTCTGGATGTCTGGATGTCTGGATGTCTGTCTGGCTGTCTGTCTGGCTGTCTGGCTGTCTGGCTGTCTGTCTGGCTGTCTGTCTGTGTCTGGCTGTCTGTGTCTGGCTGAGTCTGGCTGTCTGTGTCTGTCTGTGTCTGGCTGTCTGTGTCTGTCTGTCTGTCTGGCTGGCTGCCTCTCTGTCTGCCTGGCTGTCTGGCTGTCTGGCTGTGTGGCTGTCTGGCTGGCTGTCTGGATGTCTGTCTGGCTGTCTGGCTGTTTGCCTGGCTGTCTGGCTGTGTCTGGCTGTCTGTGTCTGGACGTCTGTGTCTGTCTGTGTCTGGCTGTCTGTGTCTGTCTGTCTGCCTGTCTGGCTGGCTGTCTGGCTGTCTGTCTGTGTCTGGCTGTCTGTGTCTGTCTGTGTCTGGCTCTCTGTATCTGTGTGGCTGTCTGTGTCTGTCTGTGTCTGGCTGTCTGTCTCTGTCAGTGTCTGGCTGTCTGTTTCTGTCAGTGTTTGGCTGTCTGTGTCTGTCAGTGTCTGGCTGTCTGTGTCTGTCTGTCCTTGTCTGGCTGTCTGTCTGTCTGGCTGTCTGTGTCTGGCTGTCTGTCTGTGTCTGGCTGTCTGGATGTCTGTGTCTGTCTGGCTGGCTGTTTGCTGTCTGGATGTCTGTGTCTGTCTGTGTCTGGCTGTCTGTGGCTGTCTGTGTCTGGCTGTCTGTGTCTGGCTGTCTGTCTGTCTGTGACTGTCTGTCTGGCCGTGTCTGGCTGTCTGGATGTTTGTCTGTCTGTGTCTGGCTGTCTGGATGTTTGTCTGTCTGTGTTTGGCTGTCTGAGTCTGTCTGTCTGGCTGTCTGTCTGTCGGTCTGTGTCTGGCTGTCTGTCTGTGTCTGGCTGTCTGTCTGTGGATGTCTGTCTGTCTGGCTGTCTGTCTGTCTGGCTGTCTGTCTGTCTGTGTCTGGCTGTCTGTGTCTGTCTGTGTCTGGCTGTCTGGATGTCTGTCTGTCTGGCTGTCTGTCTGTCAGTGTCTGTCAGTGTCTGGCTGTCTGTGTCTGTCAGTGTCTGGCTGTCTGTGTCTGTCAGTGTTTGGCTGTCTGTGTCTGTCAGTGTCCGGCTGTCTGTGTCTGGCTGTCTGTCTGGATGTCTGTGTCTTTCTGGCTGGCTGTCTGGCTGTCTGGATGTCTGTCTGGCTGTTTGTGGCTGTCTGTGTCGGTCTGTGTCTGGCTGTCTGTGTCGGTCTGTGTCTGGCTGTCTGTGTCTGGCTGTCTGTCTGGCTGTCTGGCTGTCTGGCTGTCTGGCTGTCTGGCTGTCTGGCTGTCTGGCTGTCTGGCTGTCTGGCTGTCTGGCTGTCTGGCTGTCTGGCTGTCTGGCTGTCTGGCTGTCTGGATGTCTGGATGTCTGGCTGTCTGGATGTGTCTGGCTTTCTGTGTCTGTCTGTGTCTAGCTGTCTGTGTCTTCTGTGTCTGGCTGTCTGTGTCTGGCTGTCTGTGTCTGGCTGGCTGTGTCTGGCTGGGTGGCTGGCTGTCTGTCTGTCTGGCTGTCTGTGTCTGGCTGTTTGTGTCTGGCTGGCTGGCTGTCTGTCTGGCTGGCTGTTTGTCTGCCTGGGTGTCTGGCTGTCTGGCTGGCTGTCTGGCTGTCTGTCTGGATGTCTGTCTGTCTGGCTGTCTGTGTCTGGCTGTCTGTGTCTGTCTGTATCTGGCTGGATGTGTCTGGCTGTCTGTGTCTGACATTCTGTGTCTGGCTGTCTGTGTCTGGCATTCTGTGTCTGGCTGTCTGTGTCTGGCATTCTGTGTCTGGCTGTCTGTGTCTGGCTGTCTGTGTCTGTCTGTCTGTGTCTGTCTGTCTGTGTCTGGCTGTCTGTGTCTGGCTGTCTGTCTGGCTGTCTGTCTGTCTATCTGGCTTTCTGTCTGTCTGTCTATCTGGCTGTCTGGCTGGCTGTCTGTCTGTCTGTGTGTGGCTGTGTCTGGCTGTCTGTCTGGCTGCGTCTGGCTGTCTGTCTGGCTGTGTCTGTCTGTCTGGCTGTGTCTGGCTGTCTTTTTGGCTATCAGGCTGTCTGTCTGGCTGTCTGGCTGTCTGCGTCTGTCTGTGTCTGGCTGTTTGGCTGCCTTCCTGCCTGCCTCCCTGCCTGGCTGCCCGGCTGCCTGCTGCCCGGCTGCCCGGCTGCCCGGCTGCCCGGCTCTCCGGCTGCCCGGCTCTCCGGCTGTCCGGCTGTCTGGCTGTCTGTCTGGCTGTCTGGATGTCTGTGTCTGGCTGTCTGTGTCTGTCTGTGTCTGTGTCTGTGTCTGTGTCTGTGTCTGTCTGTCTGTGTCTGTGTCTGTCTGTGTCTGTCTGTGTGTGGCTGTGTCTGTGTCTGTGTCTGGCTGTCTGGCTGTCTGGCTGTCTGTGTCTGGCTGTCCTGCTGTCTGGGTGTCTGGTTGGCTGTCTGGCTGTCTGTGTCTGGCTGTATGTGTCTGGCTGTCTGTGTCTGGCTGTCTGTGTCAGTCTGGCTGTCTGTCTGTCTGGCTGTCTTTCTGTCTGTCTGGCTATCTGGCTGTCTGGCTATCTGGCTGTCTGGCTATCTGGCTATCTGGCTGTCTGGCTGAGTCTGGCTGTGTCTGGCTGGCTGTCTGGCTGTGTCTGGCTGTCTGTCTGTCTGTGTCTGTCTGTCTGTGTCTGGCTGTCTGTGTCTGTCTGTGTCTGGCTGTCTGTCTGTCTGGCTGGCTGGCTGGTTGTCTGACTGTCTGTCTGCCTGGCTGTCTGGCATGTCTGTCTGTCTGCCTGTCTGTCTGTCTGCCTGTCTGGCTGTCTGGCTGATTGTCTGCCTGTCTGGCTGGCTTTCTGGCTGTGTCTTGCTGTCTGGATGTCTGTCTGCCTGTGTCTGTCTGTCTGCCTGTATGACTGGCTGTCTGGCTGTGTCTGGCTGTCTGGATGTCTGTCTGTCTGGCTGTCTGTCTGTGTCTGGCTGTCTGTGTCTGGCTGTCTGTGTCTGGCTGTCTGTGTCTGGCTGTCTGTCTGGCTGTCTGGCTGTCTGTGTTTGTCTGTGTCTGGCTGTCTGTGGCTGTCTGTGTCTGTCTGTGTCTGGCTGTCTGGCTGTAGATCTGTCTGTCTGTCTGTGTCTGTCTGTCTATCTGGCTTACTGGCTGTGTCTGGCTGTCTGGATGTTTGTCTGTCTGTGTCTGGCTGTCTGTGTCTGTCTGTCTGGCTGTCTTACTGTCGGTCTGTCTCTGGCTGGCTGGCTGTCTCTCTGGCTGGCTGGCAGTCTGGCTGTCTGGCTGTCTGTTTGTCGATGGCTGTCTGTCTGGCTGTCTGTCTGTGTCTGGCTGTCTGTGTCTGTCTGTGTCTGACTGGCTGTCTGGCTGTGTCTGGCTGTCTGGATGTCTGTCTGTCTGGCTGTGTCTGGCTGTCTGGCTGTGTCTGGCTGTCTGTCTGTGTCTGTCAGTGTCTGGCTGTCTGTCTGGATGTCTGTGTCTGTCTGGCTGGCTGTATGGATGTCAGTGTCTGTCTGTGTCTGGCTGTCTGTGTCTGGCTGTCTGTCTGGCTGTCTGATGTCTGTCTTGCTGGCTCTCTGCCTCTCTTCCTGCCTGTCTGGCTGGCTGTCTGTCTGTGTCTGTCAGTGTGGCTGTGTCTGGCTGTCTGTGTCTGTCTGTGTCTGTCTGTGTGTGGCTGTGTCTGTGTCTGGCTGTCTGGCTGTCTGGCTGTCTGTGTCTGGTATCTGGCTGTCTGGGTGTCTGGTTGGCTGTCTGAGTCTGGCTGTCTGTGTCTGGCTGTCTGTGTCTGGCTGTCTGTGTCTGTCTGGCTGTCTGTCTGTCTGTCTGTCTGGCTGTCTGGCTGGCTGTCTGTCTGGCTATCTGGCTGTATGGCTGGCTGTCTGTGTCTGGCTGTCTGGATGTCTGTCTGTCTGTCAGTCTGCCTGTCTGTGTCTGGCTGTCTGGATGTCTGTCTGTCTGTCTGTCTGTCTCTGTGTCTGGCTGTGTCTGTGTGTCTTGCTGGCTCTTTTCCTCTCTGGCTGTCCGAGTGTCCGAGTGTCCCAGTGTCACAGTGTCACAGTGTCACAGTGTCACAGTGTCACAGTGTCAGAGTGTCAGAGTGTCAGAGTGTCAGAGTGTCAGAGTGTCAGAGTGTCAGAGTGTCAGAGTGTCAGAGTGTCAGAGTGTCAGAGTGTCAGAGTGTCAGAGTGTCAGAGTGTCAGAGTGTCAGAGTGTCACAGTGTCACAGTGTCACAGTGTCAGAGTGTCAGAGTGTCAGAGTGTCAGAGTGTCAGAGTGTCAGAGTGTCAGAGTGTCAGAGTGTCAGAGTGTCAGAGTGTCAGAGTGTCAGAGTGTCAGAGTGTCACAGTGTCACAGTGTCACAGTGTCAGAGTGTCAGAGTGTCAGAGTGTCAGAGTGTCAGAGTGTCAGAGTGTCAGAGTGTCAGAGTGTCAGAGTGTCAGAGTGTCAGAGTGTCAGAGTGTCAGAGTGTCAGAGTGTCAGAGTGTCAGAGTGTCAGAGTGTCAGAGTGTCAGAGTGTCAGAGTGTCAGAGTGTCACAGTGTCACAGTGTCACAGTGTCACAGTGTCACAGTGTCACAGTGTCACAGTGTCACAGTGTCACAGTGTCACAGTGTCACAGTGTCAGAGTGTCAGAGTGTCAGAGTGTCAGAGTGTCAGTGTGTCAGAGTGTCAGAGTGTCAGAGTGTCACAGTGTCAGAGTGTCAGAGTGTCAGAGTGTCAGAGTGTCACAGTGTCACAGTGTCACAGTGTCACAGTGACAGAGTGTCACAGTGACAGAGTGTCAGTGTGTCAGAGTGTCAGAGTGTCAGTGTGTCAGTGTGTCAGTGTGTCAGTGTCAGTGTCTGTGTCTGTGGCTGTCTGTCTGAGAGTCAACGAGTCAACGAGTCAGAGTGTCAGAGTGTCAGAGTGTCAGAGTGTCAGAGTGTCAGAGTGTCAGAGTGTCAGAGTGTCAGTGTGTCAGTGTGTCAGTGTGTCTGTCTGGCTGTCTGGCTGTCTGGCTGTCTGTCTGGCTGTCTGTCTGTCTGTCTGTCTGTGTATGGCTGTCTGTGTATGTCTGTGTCTGGCTGTCTGTGTCTGTCTGTCTGTCTGGCTGTCTGCCTCTCTGTCTGCCTGTCTGGCTGGCTATCTGGCTGTCTGGCTGTGTGGCTGTCTGGCTGGCTGTCTGGATGTCTGTCTGGCTGTCTGGCTGTCTGCCTGGCTGTCTGTCTGTGTCTGGATGTGTCTGGATGTGTCTGGCTGTCTGTCTGTGTCTGGCTGTGTCTGGCTGTCTGTGTCTGGACGTCTGTGTCTGTCTGTGTCTGGCTGTCTGTGTCTGTCTGTCTGTCTGCCTGTCTGCCTGTCTGGCTGGCTGGCTGTCTGGCTGGCTGGCTGGCTGGCTGTCTGGCTGTCTGGATGTCTGGCTGTCTGTCTGTGTCTGGCTGTCTTTCTGTGTCTGGCTGTCTGTCTGTGTCTGGCTGTGTCTGGCTCTCTGTATCTGTGTGGCTGTCTGTGTCTGTCTGTGTCTGGCTGTCTGTGTCTGTCAGTGTCTGGCTGTCTGTGTCTGTCAGTGTCTGGCTGTAAGTGTCTGTCAGTGTCTGGCTGTAAGTGTCTGTCAGTGTCTGGCTGTCAGTGTCTGTCTGTCCTTGTCTGGCTGTCTGTCTGGCTGTCTGTCTGCCTGGCTGTCTGTCTGTCTGTGTCTGGCTGTCTGGATGTCTGTGTCTGTCTGGCTGGCTGTTTGCTGTCTGGATGTCTGTGTCTGTCTGTGTCTGGCTGTCTGTGGCTGTCTGTGTCTGGCTGTCTGTGTCTGGCTGTCTGTCTGTGACTGTCTGTCTGGCCGTGTATGGCTGTCTGGATAATTGTCTGTCTGTGTCTGGCTGTCTGGATGTTTGTCTGTCTGTGTCTGGCTGTCTGGATGTTTGTCTGTCTGTGTCTGGTTGTCTGGATGTTTGTCGGTCTGTGTCTGGCTGTCTGGATGTTTGTCTGTCTGTGTCTGGCTGTCTGAGTCTGTCTGTCTGGCTGTCTGTCTGTCGGTCTGTGTCTGGCTGTCTGTCTGTGTCTGGGTGGCTGTCTGTCTGTCTGTATCTCTGGCTGTCTGTCTGGCTATCTGTCTGGCTGTCTGTCTGTGGATGTCTGTCTGTCTGGCTGTCTGTCTGTCAGTGTCTGGCTGTCTGTGTCTGTCAGTGTCTGGCTGTCTGTGTCTGTCAGTGTCTGGCTGTCTGTGTCTGTCAGTGTCTGGCTGTAAGTAGCTGTCAGTGTCTGGCTGTCAGTGTCTGTCTGTCCTTGTCTGGCTGTCTGCCTGTCTGGCTGGCTGTCTGGCTGTCTGGATGTCTGGCTGTCTGTCTGTGTCTGGCTGTCTGTCTGTGTCTGGCTGTGTCTGGCTCACTGTATCTGTGTGGCTGTCTGTGTCTGTCTGTGTCTGGCTGTGTCTGTCTGTGTCTGGCTGTCTGTGTCTGTCAGTGTCTGGCTGTCTGTGTCTGTCTGTCCTTGTCTGGCTGTCTGTCTGTCTGGCTGTCTGTCTGTGTCTGGCTGTCTGGATGTCTGTCTGTCTGGCTGGCTGTTTGCTGTCTGGATGTCTGTGTCTGTCTGTGTCTGGCTGTCTGTGGCTGTCTGTGTCTGGCTGTCTGTCTGTCTGTGACCGTCTGTCTGGCCGTGTATGGCTGTCTGGATGTTTGTCTGTCTGTGTCTGGCTGTCTGGATGCTTGTCTGTCTGTGTCTGGCTGTCTGGATGTTTGTCGGTCTGTGTCTGGCTGTCTGGATGTTTGTCTGTCTGTGTCTGGCTGTCTGAGTCAGTCTGTCTGGCTGTCTGTCTGTCGGTCTGTGTCTGGCTGTCTGTCTGTGTCTGGCTGGCTGTCTGTCTGTCTGTATCTCTGGCTGTCTGTCTGACTATCTGTCTGGCTGTCTGTCTGTGGATGTCTGTCTCTCTGGCTGTCTGTCTGTCAGTGTCTGGCTGTCTGTGTCTGTCAGTGTCTTGCTTTCTGTGTCTGTCAGTGTCTGGCTGTCTGTGTCTGTCAGTGTCCGGCTGTCTGTGTCTGGCTGTCTGTCTGGATGTCTGTGTCTGGCTGTCTGTCTGGATGTCTGTGTCTTTCTGGCTGGCTGTCTGGATGTCTGTCTGGCTGTCTGTGGCTGTCTGTGTCTGGCTGTCTGTGTCGGTCTGTGTCTGGCTGTCTGTGTCTGGCTGTCTGTCTGTCTGGCTGGCTGTCTGGCTGGCTGTCTGGCTGTCTGGCTGTCTGGATGTCTGGATGTCTGGATGTCTGGATGTCTGGATGTCTGGATGTCTGGATCTCTTCCTCTCTGCCTGGCTGTTAGAGTGTCAGAGTGTCAGAGTGTCAGAGTGTCAGAGTGTCAGAGTGTCAGAGTGTCAAGGAGTCAGAGAGTCAGAGAGTCAGAGAGTCAGAGAGTCAGAGAGTCAGAGAGTCAGAGAGTCAGAGAGTCAGAGAGTCAGAGAGTCAGAGAGTCAGAGAGTCAGAGAGTCAGAGAGTCAGAGAGTCAGAGAGTCAGAGAGTCAGAGAGTCAGAGAGTCAGAGAGTCAGAGAGTCAGAGAGTCAGAGAGTCAGAGAGTCAGAGAGTCAGAGAGTCAGAGAGTCAGAGAGTCTGAGAGTCTGAGAGTCTGAGAGTCTGAGAGTCTGAGAGTCTGAGAGTCTGAGAGTCTGAGAGTCTGAGAGTCTGAGAGTCAGAGTGTCAGAGTGTCAGAGTGTCAGAGTGTCAGAGTGTCAGAGTGTCAGAGTGTCAGAGTGTCAGAGTGTCAGAGTGTCAGAGTGTCAGAGTGTCAGAGTGTCAGAGTGTCAGAGTGTCAGAGTGTCAGAGTGTCAGAGTGTCAGAGTGTCAGAGTGTCACAGTGTCACAGTGTCACAGTGTCACAGTGTCACAGTGTCACAATGTCACAATGTCACAATGTCACAGTGTCAGAGTGTCAGAGTGTCAAGTGTCAGAGTGTCAGAGTGTCAGAGTGTCAGAGTGTCAGAGTGTCAGAGTGTCAGAGTGTCAGAGTGTCACAGTGTCACAGTGTCACAGTGTCAGAGTGTCTCTGTGTCTCTGTGTCTCTGTGTCTCTGTGTCTCTGTGTCTGTGTGTCTGTGACTGTGTCTGTCTGTGTGTCTGTGACTGTGTCTGTCTGTGTGTCTGTCTGTGTCTGGCTGTCTGTGTCTTGCTGTCTGGCTGTCTGGGTGTCTGGTTGGCTGTCTGGCTGTCTGGCTGTCTGTGTCTGTCTGTCTGTCTGGCTGGCTGTCTGTTTCTGTCTGTCTGGCTATCTGGCTGTCTGGCTGGCTGTTTGGCTGTCTGGCTGTGTCTGGCTGTCTGGCTGTCTGTCTGTCTGGCTGTCTGGCTGTTTCTGGCTGTCTGGATGTCTGTCTGTGTCTCTCTGTCTGTGTCTGGCTGTCTGTTTCTGTCTGTGTCTGGCTGTCTGTGTCTGGCTGTCTGTCTGACTGTCTGTCTGTCTGACTGTCTGTCTGTCTGGCTGTCTGGCTGTCTGCCTGTCTGTCTGCCTGTCTGTCTGCCTGTCTGTCTGCCTGTCTGTCTGCCTGTCTGCCTGGCTGTCTGTCTGCCTGCCTGTCTGTCTGCCTGTCTGGCTGTGTCTGTCTGGCTGGCTGTCTGGCTGTGTCTGTCTGCCTGTCTGTCTGTCTGCCTGTCTGTCTGTCTGTCTGCCTGTCTGACTGGCTGTCTGGCTGTGTCTGGCTGTCTGGATGTCTGTCTGTCTGGCTGTTTCTCTGTGTCTGGCTGTCTGTGTCTGGCTGTCTGTGTCTGGCTGTCTGGCTGTCTGTGTCTGTCTGTGTCTGGCTGTCTGTCGCTGTCTGTGTCTGTCTGTGTCTGGCTGTGTCTGTCTGTCTGGCTGTGTCTGGCTGTCTGGATGTTTGTCTGTCTGTGTCTGGCTGTCTGTGTCTGTCTGGCTGTCTGTCTGTCTGTCTGGCTGTCTGTCTGTCTGTCGGTCTGTCTCTGGCTGGCTGGCTGTCTCTCTGGCTGGCTGTCTGTCTGGCTGTCTGGCTGTGGATGTCTGTCTGTCTGGCTGTCTGTGTCTGGCTGTCTGTGTCTGTCTTTGTCTGGCTGGCTGTCTGGCTGTGTCTGGCTGTCTGGATGTCTGTCTGTCTGGCTGTGTCTGGCTGTCTGTGTCTGTCAGTGTCTGGCTGTCTGTGTCTGTCTGTGTCTGTCTGTCTGTCTGTCTGTCTATCTATCTGGCTATCTGGCTGTCTGGCTATCTGGCTCTCTGGCTGGCTCTTTGGCTGTCTGGCTGTCTGGCTGTCTGGGTATCTGTTTGGCTGGCTGTGTCTGTCTGTGTCTGGCTGTCTGGCTGTCTGTTTCTGTCTGTCTGACTGGTTGTGTGGCTGTCTGCGTGGCTGTCTGCCTGTCTGGCTGGCTGTCTGGCTGTGTCTGTCTAGCTGGCTGTCTGGCTGTGTCTGGCTGTCTGGATGTCTGTCTGTCTGGCTGTCTGTCTGTGTCTGGCTGTCTGTGTCTGTCTGTCTGGCTGTGTCTGGCTGTCTGTGTCTGTCTGTCTGTCTTTCTGGCTGTGTCTGGCTGTCTGGATGTCTGTCTGTCTAGTGTCTGGCTGTCTGTGTCTGTCTGTCTAGTGTCTGTCTGTCGGTCTGTCTGTCTGGCTGTCTGGCTGTCTGATTGTCTGTGTCTGCCTGTCTGGCTGTGTCTGCCTGTCTGGCTGTCTGGATGTCTGGCTGAGTCTGCCTGTCTGGCTGTGTCTGCCTGTCTGGCTGTCTGGATGTCTGGCTGTGTCTGACTGGCTGTGTCTGTCAGTGAGGCTGTGTCTGGCTGTCTGTGTCTGTCTCTGTCTGGCTGTGTCTGTCTCTGTCTGGCTGGCTCTCTTCCTCTCTGCCTGGCTGGCTCTCTTCCTCTCTGCCTGGCTGTCCGAGTGTCCGAGTGTCCGAGTGTCCGAGTGTCCGAGTGTCCGAGTGTCCGAGTGTCCGAGTGTCCGAGTGTCCGAGTGTCCGAGTGTCCGAGTGTCCGAGTGTCCGAGTGTCCGAGTGTCCGAGTGTCCGAGTGTCCGAGTGTCCGAGTGTCCGAGTGTCCGAGTGTCCGAGTGTCCGAGTGTCCGAGTGTCCGAGTGTCCGAGTGTCCGAGTGTCCGAGTGTCCGAGTGTCCGAGTGTCCGAGTGTCCGAGTGTCCGAGTGTCCGAGTGTCCGAGTGTCCGAGTGTCAGAGTGTCAGAGTGTCAGAGTGTCAGAGTGTCAGAGTGTCAGAGTGTCAGAGTGTCAGAGTGTCAGAGTGTCAGAGTGTCAGAGTGTCAGAGTGTCAGAGTGTCAGAGTGTCCGAGTGTCCGAGTGTCCGAGTGTCCGAGTGTCCGAGTGTCCGAGTGTCCGAGTGTCCGAGTGTCCGAGTGTCCGAGTGTCCGAGTGTCCGAGTGTCCGAGTGTCCGAGTGTCCGAGTGTCCGAGTGTCCGAGTGTCCGAGTGTCCGAGTGTCCGAGTGTCCGAGTGTCAGAGTGTCAGAGTCAGAGTGTCAGAGAGTCAGAGAGTCAGAGAGTCAGAGAGTCAGAGAGTCAGAGAGTCAGAGAGTCAGAGAGTCAGAGTGTCAGAGTCTCTGTGTCTGTGTGTCTGTGTGTCTGTGTGTCTGTGTCTGGCTGTCTGTGTCTGGCTGTCTGGTTGGCTGTCTGGCTGTCTGGCTGTCTGTGTCTGGCTGTCTGTGTCTGTCTGTCTGTCTGGCTGGCTGTCTGGCTGGCTGTCTGTCTGTCTGTCTGGCTATCTGGCTATCTGGCTGTCGGGCTGGCTGTTTGGCTGTCTGGCTGTGTCTGGCTGTCTGGCTGTCTGTCTGGCTGGCTGTCTGGCTGTGTCTGGCTGGCTGGATGTCTGTCTGTGTCTCTCTGTCTGTGTCTGGCTGTCTGGCTGTCTGGCTGTCTGGCTGTCTGTCTGCCTGTCTGCCTGTCTGGCTGGCTGTGTCTGTCTGGCTGGCTGTCTGGCTGTGTCTGTCTGCCTGTCTGTCTGCCTGTCTGACTGGCTGACTGGCTGTGTCTGGCTGTCTGTCGCTGTCTGTGTCTGTGTGTGTCTGGCTGTCTGTCTGTCTGTGTCTGTCTGTCTGGCTGTCTGGCTGTGTCTGGCTGTCTGGATGTTTGTCTGTCTGTGTCTGGCTGTCTGTGTCTGTCTGTCGGTCTGTCTCTGGCTGGCTGGCTGACTCTCTGGCTGGCTGGCTGTCTGTCTGGCTGTCTGGCTGTCTGTCTGTCTGTATGTCTGTGACTGTCTGGCTGTCTGTGTCTGGCTGTCTGTGACTGTCTGTCTGGCCGTGTCTGGCTGTCTGTGACTGTCTGTCTGGCCGTGTCTGGCTGTCTGTGACTGTCTGTCTGGCCGTGTCTGGCTGTCTGTGACTGTCTGTCTGGCCGTGTCTGGCTGTCTGGATGTTTGCCTGTCTGTGTCTGGCTGTCTGGATGTTTGACTGTCTGTGTCTGGCTGTTTGTCTGTCTGTCGGTCTGTGTCTGGCTATCTGTCTGGCTGTCTGTCTGTGGATGTTTGTCAGTGTCTGGCTGTCTGTCTGTCAGTGTCTGGCATTCTGTGTCTGTCAGTGTCTGGCATTCTGTGTCTGTCAGTGTCTGGCTGTCTGTGTCTGGCTGTCTGTGTCTTTCTGGCTGGCTGTCTGGCTGTCTGTGTCTTTCTGGCTGGCTGTCTGGCTGTCTGTCTGGCTGTCTGTGTCTGGTTGTCTGTGTCTGTGTCTGGCTGTTTGTGTCTGTGTCTGTCTGGCTGTTTGTGTCTGTGTCTGTCTGGCTGTCTGTGTCTGTGTCTGGCTGTTTGTGTCTGTGTCTGGCTGTTTGTGTCTGTGTCTGTCTGTCTGTCTGTCTGTCTGTCTGTCTGGCTGCGCCTGCCCGGCTCTCCGGCTCTCAGGCTCTCAGGCTCTCAGGCTCTCAGGCTCTCAGGCTCTCAGGCTCTCAGGCTCTCAGGCTCTCAGGCTCTCAGGCTCTCAGGCTCTCAGGCTCTCAGGCTCTCAGGCTCTCAGGCTCTCAGGCTCTCAGGCTCTCAGGCTCTCAGGCTCTCAGGCTCTCAGGCTCTCAGGCTCTCAGGCTCTCAGGCTCTCAGGCTCTCAGGCTCTCAGGCTCTCCGGCTCTCCGGCTCTCCGGCTCTCCGGCTCTCCGGCTCTCCGGCTCACCGGCTCACCGGCTCACCGGCTCACCGGCTGTCCGGCTGTCCGGCTGTCCGGCTGTCTGGCTGTCTGTCTGTCTGGATGTCTGTGCCTGTCTGTGTCTGGCTGTCTGTGTCTGTCTGTCTGTGTCTGGCTGTCTGTGTCTGTCTGTCTGTCTGTGTCTGGCTGTCTGTGTCTGGCTGTGTGTCTGTGTCTGTGTCTGTCTGTCTGTCTGCGTCTGTCTGCGTCTGTCTGTGTCTGGCTGTTTGGCTGCCTCCCTGCCTGCCTGAATGGCTGAATGGCTGCCCGGCTGCCCGGCTCTCCGGCTCTCCGGCTCTCCGGCTCTCCGGCTCTCCATCTCACCGGCTCACCGGCTCACCGGCTCTCCGGCGCTCCGGCGCTCCGGCTCTCCGGCTCTCCGGCTGTCCGGCTGTCCGGCTGTCCGGCTGTCCGGCTGTCCGGCTGTCTGGCTGTCTGGATGTCTGGCTGTCTGGATGTCTGTGCCTGTCTGTGTCTGGCTGTCTGTGTCTGTCTGGCTGTCTGTGTCTGGCTGTCTGTGTCTGTGTCTGTGTCTGTCTGTCTGTGTCTGTCTGTCTGTCTGTGTCTGTCTGTGTGTGGCTCTGTCTGTGTCTGTGTCTGGCTGTCTGGCTGTCTGTGTCTGGCTGTCTGGCTGTCTGGGTGTCTGGTTGGCTGTCTGTGTCTGGCTGTATGTGTCTGGCTGTCTGTGTCTGGCTGTCTGTGTCTGTCTGTCTGTGGCTGTCTGTCTGTGGCTGTCTGTCTGTGTCTGTCTGGCTGTCTGTCTGTCTGGCTGTCTGTCTGTCTGGCTGTCTGTCTGTCTGGCTATCTGGCTGTCTGACTATCTGGCTGTCTGGCTGGCTGTCTGGCTGTCTGGCTGTGTCTGGCTGTCTGTCTGGCTGGCTGTCTGGCTGTGTCTGGCTGTCTGGATGTCTGTCTGTCTGTGTGTCTGTGTCTGGCTGTCTGTGTGTCTGTGTCTGGCTGTCTGTTTCTGTCTGTCTGTCTGGCTGGCTGGTTGTCTGACTGTCTGTCTGCCTGTCTGTCTGTCTGCCTTTCTGGCTGTCTGGCTGATTGTCTGTCTGTCTGCCTGTCTGGCTGGCTGTCTGGATGTCTGGCTGTCTGGCTGTCTGGATGTCTGGCTGTGCCTGTCTGTGTCTGTCATTGTGGCTGTGTCTGGCTGTCTGTGTCTGTCTGGATGTTTGTGTCTGTCTGTCTCTGTCTGTCTCTGTGTCTGTCTGGCTGTCTGTCTGTGTCTGTCTGGCTGTCTGTCTTGCTGGCTCTTTTCCTCTCTGCCTGGCTGTCAGAGTGTCAGAGTGTCAGAGTGTCAGAGTGTCAGAGTGTCAGAGTGTCAGAGTGTCAGAGTGTCAGAGTGTCAGAGTGTCAGAGTGTCAGAGTGTCAGAGTGTCAGAGTCTCTGTGTCTGTGTGTCTGTGTTTCTGTGTCTGTCTGTGTCTGGCTGTGTGTGTCTGGCTGTCTGGGTGTCTGGTTGGCTGTCTGGCTGTCTGGGTGTCTGGTTGGCTGTCTGGCTGTCTGTGTCTGGCTGGCTGTCTGTCTGGCTGGCTGGCTGTCTGTCTGTCTGGCTGGCTGGCTGTCTGTCTCTCTGGCTGTCTGGCTATCTGGCTGTCTGGCTATCTGGCTGTCTGGCTGGCCGTTTGGCTGGCCGTTTGGCTGTCTGGCTGTCTGGCTGTCTGTCTGGCTGTCTGGCTGTGTCTAGCTGTCTGGATGTCTGTCTGTGTCTCTCTGTCTGTGTCTGGCTGTCTGTGTCTGTCTGTGTCTGGCTGTCTGTGTCTGTCTGTCTGTCTGACTGGCTGTCTGACTGGCTGTCTGTCTGTCTGTCTGTCTGCCTGTCTGTCTGCCTGGCTGTCTGGCTGTCTGCCTGTCTGTCTGTCTGTCTGTCTGCCTGTCTGGCTGGCTGTCTGGCTGTGTCTGTCTGGCTGGCTGTCTGGCTGTGTCTGTCTGCCTGTCTGTCTGTCTGCCTGTCTGACTGGCTGTCTGGCTGTGTCTGGCTGTCTGGCTGTGTCTGGCTGTCTGTGTCTGGCTGTCTGTGTCTGGCTGTCTGTGTCTGTCTCTGTCTGGCTGTCTGTCGCTGTCTGTGTCTGTCTGTGTCTGGCTGTCTGTCTGTCTGTGTCTGTCTGTCTGGCTGTCTGGCTGTGTCTGGCTGTCTGTGTCTGGCTGTCTGGCTGTCTGTCTGGCTGTCTGTCTGTCGGTCTGTCTCTGGCTGGCTGGCTGTCTCTCTGGCTGGCTGGCTGTCTGTCTGGCTGTCTGTCTGGCTGTCTGGCTGTCTGGTGTCTGTCTGTGGATGTCTGTCTGTCTGGCTGTCTGTCTGTGTCTGGCTGTCTGTCTGTCTGTCTGGCTGTCTGGCTGCCTGGCTGTCTGTCTGTGGATGTCTGTCTGTCTGGCTGTCTGTCTGTGTCTGGCTGTCTGTGTCTGTCTTTGTCTGGCTGGCTGCCTGGCTGTGTCTGGCTGTCTGGATGTCTGTCTGTCTGGCTGTGTCTGGCTGTTTGTCTGTGTCTGTCAGTGTCTGGCTGTCTGTGTCTGTCTGTCTGTCTACCTGTCTGGCTATCTGGCTGTCTGGCTATCTGGCTGTCTGGCTGGCTGTTTGGCTGTCTGGCTGTCTGGCTGTCTGGCTGTCTGGATGTCTGGCTTTCTGTCTGTGTCTGGCTGTCTGTGTCTGAATCTCTGTATCTGTGTCTGGCTGTCTGTGTCTGTCTGTGTCTGGCTGTCCTTGTCTGTCAGTGTCTGGCTCTCTGTGTCTGTCAGTGTCTGGCTGTAAGTGTCTGTCAGTGTCTGGCTGTCTGTGTCTGTCTGTCCTTGTCTGGCTGTCTGTCTGTCTGTCTGTGTCTGGCTGTCTGGATGTCTGTGTCTGTCTGGCTGGCTGTTTGCTGTCTGGATGTCTGTGTCTGTCTGTGTCTGGCTGTCTGTGGCTGTCTGTGTCTGGCTGTCTGTCTGTCTGTGACTGTCTGTCTGGCCGTGTCTGGCTATCTGGATGTATGTCTGTCTCTGTCTGGCTGTTTGTCTGTGTCTGGCTGTCTGGATGTTTGTCTGTCTGTGTCTGGCTGTCTGGATGTTTGTCTGTCTGTGTCTGGCTTTCTGAGTCTGTCTGTCTGGCTGTCTGTCTGTCGGTCTGTGTCTGGCTGTCTGTGTCTGGCTGGCTGTCTGTCTGTCTCTCTGGCTATCTGTCTGGCTGTCTGTCTGTGGATGTCTGTCTGTCTGGCTGTCTGTCTGTCTGTGTCTGGGTGTCTGTGTCTGTGTCTGGCTGTCTGGATGTCTGTCTGTCTGGCTGTCTGTCTGTCAGTGTCTGGCTGTCTGTGTCTGTCAGTGTCTGGCTGTCTGTGTCTGTCAGTGTCTGGCTGTCTGTGTCTGTCAGTGTCCGGCTGTCTGTGTCTGGCTGTCAGTCTGGATGTCTGTGTCTTTCTGGCTGGCTGTCTGGCTGTCTGGATGTCTGTCTGGCTGTCTGTGGCTGTCTGTGTCGGTCTGTGTCTGGCTGTCTGTGTCTGGCTGTCTGTCTGTCTGTCTGGCTGGCTGTCTGGCTGGCTGTCTGGCTGGCTGTTTTGCTGGCAGTCTGGCTGGCTGTCTGGCTGTCTGGCTGTCTGGATGTCTGTCTGTCTGGCTGTCTGGATGTCTGGCTGCCTGGATGTGTCTGACTTTCTGTGTCTGTCTGTGTCTAGCTGTCTGTGTCTGTCTGTGTCTGGCTGTCTGTGTCTGGCTGGCTGGCTGTCTGACTGGCTGTCTGTGTCTGGCTGTTTGTGTCTGGCTGGCTTTCTGTCTGTCTGGCTGTCTGTCTGTCTGGGTGTCTGGCTGTCTGGCTGGCTGTCTGGCTGTCTGTCTGTCTGTCTGGCTGTGTCTGGCTGTCTGTGTCTGGCTGTCTGTGTCTGGCTGTCTGTGTCTGGCTGTATCTGGCTGTCTGTGTCTGGCTGTCTGTGTCTGGCTGTCTGTCTGTGTCTGGCATTCTGTGTCTGGCTGTCTGTGTCTGGCTGTTTGTGTCTGTCTGTGTCTGTCTGTCTGTGTCTGGCTGTCTGGCTGTGTGTCTGGCTAACTGTCTGGCTGTCTGTCTATCTGGCTGTCTGTCTGTCTATCTGGCTGTCTGGCTGGCTGTCTCTCTGTCTGTCTGGCTGTGTCTGGTTGTCTTTTTGGCTATCAGGCTGTCTGTCTGGCTGCCTCCCTGCCTGCCTGCCCGGCTTCCCGGCTCTCCGGCTGTCCGGCTGTCTGGATGTCTGTGCCTGTCTGTGTCTGGCTGTGTCTTTCTGTGTCTGGCTGTGTCTGTGTCTGTATGTGTCTGGTTGGCTGTCTGTGTCTGGCTGTGTCTGTGTCTGTATGTGTCTGGTTGGCTGTCTGTGTCTGGCTGTATGTGTCTGTCTGTCTGTGTCTGGCTGTCTGTCTGCCTGGCCTGTCTGTCTGCCTGTCTGTGTCTGGCTGTCTGGATGTCTGTCTGTCTGTCTGTCTGCGTGTCTGTGTCTGGCTGTCTGGATGTCTGTCTGTCTCTGTGTCTGGCTGTGTCTGTGTGTCTTGCTGGCTCTTTTCCTCTCTGGCTGTCCGAGTGTCCCAGTGTCCCAGTGTCCCAGTGTCCCAGTGTCCGAGTGTCCGAGTGTCCGAGTGTCCGAGTGTCCGAGTGTCCGAGTGTCCGAGTGTCCGAGTGTCCGAGTGTCCGAGTGTCCGAGTGTCCGAGTGTCCGAGTGTCCGAGTGTCCGAGTGTCCGAGTGTCCGAGTGTCCGAGTGTCCGAGTGTCCGAGTGTCCGAGTGTCCGAGTGTCCGAGTGTCAGAGTGTCAGAGTGTCAGAGTGTCAGAGTGTCAGAGTGTCAGAGTGTCAGAGTGTCAGAGTGTCAGAGTGTCCAGAGTGTCAGAGTGTCCAGAGTGTCCAGAGTGTCCAGAGTGTCCAGAGTGTCCAGAGAGTCCAGAGTGTCCAGAGTGTCCAGAGTGTCCAGAGTGTCCAGAGTGTCCAGAGTGTCCAGAGTGTCCAGAGTGTCCAGAGTGTCCAGAGTGTCAGAGTGTCAGAGTGTCAGAGTGTCAGAGTGTCAGAGTGTCACAGTGTCACAGTGTCACAGTGTCACAGTGTCACAGTGTCACAGTGTCACAGTGTCACAGTGTCAGAGTGTCAGAGTGTCAGAGTGTCAGAGTGTCAGAGTGTCAGAGTGTCAGAGTGTCACAGTGTCACAGTGTCACAGTGTCACAGTGTCACAGTGTCACAGTGTCACAGTGTCAGAGTGTCAGAGTGTCAGAGTGTCAGAGTGTCAGAGTGTCACAGTGTCACAGTGTCACAGTGTCACAGTGTCACAGTGTCAGAGTGTCAGAGTGTCAGAGTGTCAGAGTGTCAGTGTGTCAGTGTGTCAGTGTGTCAGTGTGTCAGTGTCAGTGTCAGTGTCTGTGGCTGTCTGTCTGTCTGTCTGAGAGTCAACGAGTCAACGAGTCAGAGTGTCAGAGTGTCAGAGTGTCAGAGTGTCAGAGTGTCTGGCTGTCTGTCTGGCTGTCTGGCTGTCTGGCTGTCTGTCTGGCTGTCTGTCTGTCTGTGTATGGCTGTCTGTGTCTGTCTGTGTCTGGCTGTCTGTGTCTGTCTGTCTGGCTGTCTGCCTCTCTGTCTGCCTGTCTGGCTGGCTATCTGGCTGTCTGGCTGTGTGGCTGTCTGGCTGGCTGTCTGGATGTCTGTCTGGCTGTCTGGCTGTCTGCCTGGCTGACTGTCTGTGTGGCTGTGTCTGGCTGTCTGTCTGTGTCTGGCTGTCTGTCTGTGTCTGGCTGTCTGTCTGTGTCTGGCTGTCTGTCTGTGTCTGGCTGTGTCTGGTTGTGTCTGGACGTCTGTGTCTGGCTGTCTGTGTCTGTCTGCCTGTCTGCCTGTCTGCCTGTCTGCCTGTCTGGCTGGCTGTCTGGCTGTCTGGATGTCTGGCTGTCTGGATGTCTGGCTGTCTGTCTGTGTCTGGCTGTCTGTCTGTGTCTGGCTGTGTCTGGCTCTCTGTATCTGTGTGGCTGTAAGTAGCTGTCAGTGTCTGGCTGTCAGTGTCTGTCTGTCCTTGTCTGGCTGTTTGCTGTCTGGATGTCTGTGTCTGTCTGTGTCTGGCTGTCTGTGGCTGTCTGTGTCTGTCAGTGTCTTGCTGTCTGTGTCTGTCAGTGTCCGGCTGTGTGTGTCTGGCTGTCTGTCTGGATGTCTGTGTCTTTCTGGCTGGCTGTCTGGATGTCTGTCTGGCTGTCTGTGGCTGTCTGAGTCTGGCTGTCTGTGTCGGTCTGTGTCTGGCTGTGTGTCTCTGGCTGGCTGTGTCTGGCTGTCTGGCTGTCTGGCCGTGTCTGGCTGTCTGGATGTTTGCCTGTCTGTGTCTGGATGTTTGTCTGGCTATCTGTCTGTCAGTGTCTGGCTATCTGTCTGTCAGTGTCTGGCTATCTGTCTGTCAGTGTCTGGCTATCTGTCTGTCAGTGTCTGGCTATCTGTCTGTCAGTGTCAGTCTCTGTGTCCGGCTCTCCGGCTCTCCGGCTCTCAGGCTCTCCGGCTCTCCGGCTCTCAGGCTCTCAGGCTCTCCGGCTCTCCGGCTCTCCGGCTCTCCGGCTCTCCGGCTCTCCGGCTCTCCGGCTCTCCGGCTCTCCGGCTCTCCGGCTCTCCGGCTCTCCGGCTCTCCGGCTCTCCGGCTCTCCGGCTCTCCGGCTCTCCGGCTCTCCGGCTCTCCGGCTCTCCGGCTCTCCGGCTCTCCGGCTCTCCGGCTCTCCGGCTCTCCGGCTCTCCGGCTCTCCGGCTCTCCGGCTCTCCGGCTCTCCGGCTCTCCGGCTCTCCGGCTCTCCGGCTCTCCGGCTCTCCGGCTCTCCGGCTCTCCGGCTCTCCGGCTCTCCGGCTCTCCGGCTCTCCGGCTCTCCGGCTCTCCGGCTCTCCGGCTCTCCGGCTCTCCGGCTCTCCGGCTCTCCGGCTCTCCGGCTCTCCGGCTCTCCGGCTCTCCGGCTCTCCGGCTCTCCGGCTCTCCGGCTCTCCGGCTCTCCGGCTCTCCGGCTCTCCGGCTCTCCGGCTCTCCGGCTCTCCGGCTCTCCGGCTCTCAGGCTCTCAGGCTCTCAGGCTCTCAGGCTCTCAGGCTCTCAGGCTCTCAGGCTCTCAGGCTCTCAGGCTCTCAGGCTCTCAGGCTCTCAGGCTCTCAGGCTCTCAGGCTCTCAGGCTCTCAGGCTCTCAGGCTCTCAGGCTCTCAGGCTCTCAGGCTCTCAGGCTCTCAGGCTCTCAGGCTCTCAGGCTCTCAGGCTCTCAGGCTCTCAGGCTCTCAGGCTCTCCGGCTCTCCGGCTCTCCGGCTCTCCGGCTCCCCGCGTTCCGGCTCTCCGGCTCTCCGGCTCTCCGGCTCTCCGGCTCACCGTCTCACCGTCTCACCGGCTCACCGGCTCACCGGCTGTCCGGCTGTCCGGCTGTCCGGCTGTCCGGCTGTCCGGCTGTCTGGCTGTCTGGATGTCTGTGCCTGTCTGTGTCTGGCTGTCTGTGTCTGTCTGTCTGTGTCTGGCTGTCTGTGTCTGGCTGTCTGTGTCTGGCTATCTGTCTGTGTCTGTGTCTGTGTCTGTCTGTCTGTCTGCGTCTGTCTGCGTCTGTCTGTGTCTGGCTGTTTGGCTGCCTCCCTGCCTGCCTGAATGGCTGAATAGCTGCCCGGCTCTCCGGCTCTCCGGCTCACCGGCTCTCCGGCTCTCCGGCTCTCCGGCTCTCCGGCTCTCCGGCTGTCCGGCTGTCCGGCTGTCCGGCTGTACGGCTGTCCGGCTGTCCGGCTGTCTGGATGTCTGGCTGTCTGGATGTCTGTGCCTGTCTGTGTCTGGCTGTCTGTGTCTGGCTGTCTGTCTGTGTCTGGCTGTCTGTGTCTGGCTGTCTGTGTCTGTGTCTGTGTGTGTCTGTCTGTCTGTGTCTGTCTGTCTGTCTGTGTCTGTCTGTGTGTGGCTCTGTCTGTGTCTGTGTCTGGCTGTCTGTGTCTGTCTGTCTGTCTGTGTCTGGCTGTCTGTGTCTGGCTGTCTGTGTCTGTGTCTGTGTGTGTCTGTCTGTCTGTGTCTGTCTGTCTGTGTGTGGCTCTGTCTGTGTCTGTGTCTGGCTGTCTGGCTGTCTGTGTCTGGCTGTCTGGCTGTCTGGGTGTCTGGTTGGCTGTCTGTGTCTGGCTGTATGTGTCTGGCTGTCTGTGTCTGGCTGTCTGTGTCTGTCTGTCTGTGGCTGTCTGGCTGTCTGAGTCTGTCGGTCTGTGTCTGTCTGGCTGGCTGTCTGTCTGTCTGGCTATCTGGCTGTCTGACTATCTGGCTGTCTGGCTGGCTGTCTGTGTCTGGCTGTGTCTGGCTGTCTGTCTGGCTGGCTGTCTGGCTGTGTCTGGATGTCTGTCTGTCTGTCTGTGTCTGTCTGTCTGTGTCTGTCTGTCTGTGTGTCTGTGTCTGGCTGTCTGTGTCTGTCTGTGTCTGGCTGTCTGTCTGTCTGTCTGGCTGGCTGGTTGTCTGACTGTCTGTCTTTCTGGCTGTCTGGCTGATTGTCTGTCTGTCTGCCTGTCTGGCTGGCTGTCTGGCTGTGTCTGGCTGTCTGGATGTCTGGCTGTCTGGCTGTCTGGATGTCTGGCTGTCTGGCTGTCTGGATGTCTGGCTGTGCCTGTCTGTGTCTGTCAGTGTGGCTGTGTCTGGCTGTCTGGATGTTTGTGTCTGTCTGTCTCTGTCTGTCTCTGTGTCTGTCTGGCTGTCTGTCTGTGTCTGTCTGGCTGTCTGTCTTGCTGGCTCTTTTCCTCTCTGCCTGACTGTCAGAGTGTCAGAGTGTCAGAGTGTCAGAGTGTCAGAGTGTCAGAATGTCAGAGTGTCAGAGTGTCAGAGTGTCAGAGTCTCTGTGTCTGTGTGTCTGTGTCTGTGTGTCTGTGTCTGTCTGTCTGTGTCTGGCTGTCTGGGTGTCTGGTTGGCTGTCTGGCTTTCTGGCTGTCTGTGTCTGGTTGTCTGTGTCTGGCTGGCTGTCTGCCTGGCTGGCTGGCTGGCTGTCTGTCTGTCTGGCTGGCTGGCTGTCTGTCTGTCTCTCTGGCTGTCTGGCTATCTGGCTGTCTGGCTATCTGGCTGTCTGGCTGGCTGTTTGGCTGTCTGGCTGTCTGGCTGTCTGTCTGGCTGGCTGTCTGGCTGTGTCTGGCTGTCTGGATGTCTGTCTGTGTCTCTCTGTCTGTGTCTGGCTGTCTGTGTCTGTCTGTCTGACTGGCTGTCTGACTGGCTGTCTGTCTGTCTGTCTGTCTGTCTGCCTGTCTGTCTGCCTGGCTGTCTGGCTGTCTGGCTGTCTGCCTGTCTGGCTGGCTGTCTGGCTGTGTCTGTCTGGCTGGCTGTCTGGCTGTGTCTGTCTGCCTGTCTGTCTGTCTGCCTGTCTGACTGGCTGTCTGGCTGTGTCTGGCTGTCTGGCTGTCTGTGTCTGGCTGTCTGTGTCTGGCTGTCTGTTCCTGGCTGTCTGTGTCTGTCTCTGTCTGGCTGTCTGTCGCTGTCTGTGTCTGGCTGTCTGTCTGTCTGTGTCTGTCTGTCTGGCTGTCTGGCTGTGTCTGGCTGTCTGGATGTTTGTCTGTCTGTGTCTGGCTGTCTGTGTCTGTCTGTCTGGCTGTCTGTCTGGCTGTCTGTCTGTCGGTCTGTCTCTGGCTGGCTGGCTGTCTCTCTGGCTGGCTGGCTGGCTGTCTGTCTGGCTGTCTGTCTGGCTGTCTGGCTGTCTGTCTGTGAATGTCTGTCTGTCTGGCTGTCTGTCTGTGTCTGGCTGTCTGTCTGTCTGTCTGTCTGTCTGGCTGTCTGGCTGCCTGGCTGTCTGTCTGTGGATGTCTGTCTGTCTGGCTGTCTGTCTGTGTCTGGCTGTCTGTGTCTGTCTTTGTCTGGCTGGCTGCCTGGCTGTGTCTGGCTGTCTGGATGTCTGTCTGTCTGGCTGTGTCTGGCTGTCTGTCTGTGTCTGTCAGTGTCTGGCTGTCTGTGTCTGTCTGTCTGTCTACCTGTCTGGCTATCTGGCTGTCTGGCTATCTGGCTGTCTGGCTGGCTGTTTTTGCTGTCTGGCTGTCTGGCTGTCTGGCTGTCTGGATGTCTGGCTTTCTGTCTGTGTCTGGCTGTCTGTGTCTGTCTGTGTCTGAATCTCTGTATCTGTGTCTGGCTGTCTGTGTCTGTCTGTGTCTGGCTGTCCTTGTCTGTCAGTGTCTGGCTCTCTGTGTCTGTCAGTGTCTGGCTGTCTGTGTCTGTCTGTCCTTGTCTGGCTGTCTGTCTGTCTGTGTCTGGCTGTCTGGATGTCTGTGTCTGTCTGGCTGGCTGTTTGCTGTCTGGATGTCTGTGTCTGTCTGTCTGGCTGTCTGTGGCTGTCTGTGTCTGGCTGTCTGTCTGTCTGTGACTGTCTGTCTGGCCGTGTCTGGCTATCTGGATGTATGTCTGTCTCTGTCTGGCTGTTTGTCTGTGTCTGGCTGTCTGGATGTTTGTCTGTCTGTGTCTGGCTGTCTGGATGTTTGTCTGTCTGTGTCTGGCTTTCTGAGTCTGTCTGTCTGGCTGTCTGTCTGTCGGTCTGTGTCTGGCTGTCTGTGTCTGGCTGGCTGTCTGTCTGTCTCTCTGGCTATCTGTCTGGCTGTCTGTCTGTGGATGTCTGTCTGTCTGGCTGTCTGTCTGTCTGTGTCTGGGTGTCTGTGTGTCTGTGTCTGGCTGTCTGGATGTCTGTCTGTCTGGCTGTCTGTCTGTCAGTGTCTGGCTGTCTGTGTCTGTCAGTGTCTGGCTGTCTGTGTCTGTCAGTGTCTGGCTGTCTGTGTCTGTCAGTGTCTGGCTGTCTGGCTGTCTGTGTCTGTCAGTGTCTGGCTGTCTGTGTCTGTCAGTGTCCGGCTGTCTGTGTCTGGCTGTCAGTCTGGATGTCTGTGTCTTTCTGGCTGGCTGTCTGGCTGTCTGGATGTCTGTCTGGCTGTCTGTGGCTGTCTGTGTCGGTCTGTGTCTGGCTGTCTGTGTCTGGCTGTCTGTCTGTCTGTCTGTCTGGCTGTCTGGCTGTCTGGCTGGCTGTTTTGCTGGCAGTCTGGCTGGCTGTCTGGCTGTCTGGATGTCTGTCTGTCTGGCTGTCTGGATGTCTGGCTGTCTGGATGTGTCTGGCTTTCTGTGTCTGTCTGTGTCTAGCTGTCTGTGTCTGGCTGTCTGTGTCTGGCTGGCTGTGTCTGGCTGGCTGGCTGTCTGACTGGCTGTCTGACTGGCTGTCTGTGTCTGGCTGTTTGTGTCTGGCTGGCTTTCTGTCTGTCTGGCTGTCTGTCTGTCTGGGTGTCTGGCTGTCTGGCTGGCTCTCTGGCTGTCTGTCTGTCTGTCTGGCTGTGTCTGGCTGTCTGTGTCTGGCTGTCTGTGTCTGGCTGTCTGTGTCTAGATGTCTGTGTCTGGCTGTATCTGGCTGTCTGTGTCTGGCTGTCTGTGTCTGGCTGTCTGTCTGTGTCTGGCTGTCTGTGTCTGGCTGTTTGTGTCTGTCTGTGTCTGGCTGTCTGTGTCTGGCTGTCTGGCTAACTGTCTGGCTGTCTGTCTATCTGGCTGTCTGTCTGTCTATCTGGCTGTCTGGCTGGCTGTCTCTCTGTCTGTCTGGCTGTGTCTGGTTGTCTTTTTGGCTATCAGGCTGTCTGTCTGGCTGCCTCCCTGCCTGCCTGCCCGGCTTCCCGGCTCTCCGGCTGTCCGGCTGTCTGGATGTCTGTGCCTGTCTGTGTCTGGCTGTGTCTGGCTGTGTCTGTGTCTGTATGTGTCTGGTTGGCTGTCTGTGTCTGGCTGTGTCTGTATGTGTCTGGTTGGCTGTCTGTGTCTGGCTGTATGTGTCTGTCTGTCTGTGTCTGGCTGTCTGTCTGTATGCCTGGCCTGTCTGTCTGCCTGTCTGTGTCTGGCTGTCTGGATGTCTGTCTGTCTGTCTGCCTGTCTGTGTCTGGCTGTCTGGCTGTCTGGATGTCTGTTTGTCTGTCTGTCTGTCTCTGTGTCTGGCTGTGTCTGTGTGTCTTGCTGGCTCTTTTCCTCTCTGGCTGTCCCAGTGTCCCAGTGTCCCAGTGTCCCAGTGTGTCAGTGTGTCAGTGTGTCAGAGTGTCCCAGTGTCCCAGTGTCCCAGTGTCCCAGTGTCCCAGTGTCCCAGTGTCCCAGTGTCCCAGTGTCCCAGTGTCCCAGTGTCCCAGTGTCCCAGTGTCCCAGTGTCCCAGTGTCCCAGTGTCCCAGTGTCCCAGTGTCCCAGTGTCCCAGTGTCCCAGTGTCCCAGTGTCAGAGTGTCAGAGTGTCAGAGTGTCAGAGTGTCAGAGTGTCAGAGTGTCAGAGTGTCAGAGTGTCAGAGTGTCAGAGTGTCAGAGTGTCAGAGTGTCAGAGTGTCAGAGTGTCAGAGTGTCAGAGTGTCACAGTGTCACAGTGTCACAGTGTCACAGTGTCACAGTGTCACAGTGTCACAGTGTCAGAGTGTCAGAGTGTCAGAGTGTCAGAGTGTCAGAGTGTCAGAGTGTCAGAGTGTCAGAGTGTCAGAGTGTCAGAGTGTCAGAGTGTCAGAGTGTCAGAGTGTCACAGTGTCACAGTGTCACAGTGTCAGAGTGTCAGAGTGTCAGAGTGTCAGAGTGTCAGAGTGTCAGAGTGTCAGAGTGTCAGAGTGTCAGAGTGTCAGAGTGTCAGAGTGTCAGAGTGTCAGAGTGTCACAGTGTCACAGTGTCACAGTGTCACAGTGTCACAGTGTCACAGTGTCAGAGTGTCAGAGTGTCAGAGTGTCAGAGTGTCAGAGTGTCAGAGTGTCAGAGTGTCAGAGTGTCAGAGTGTCAGAGTGTCAGTGTGTCAGTGTGTCAGTGTGTCAGTGTCAGTGTCAGTGTCTGTGTCTTTGTCTGTGGCTGTCTGTCTGTCTGAGAGTCAACGAGTCAACGAGTCAACGAGTCAGAGTGTCAGAGTGTCAGAGTGTCAGAGTGTCAGAGTGTCAGAGTGTCAGGCTGTCTGTCTGGCTGTCTGTCTGGCTGTCTGTCTGTCTGTGTCTGGCTGTCTGTGTCTGGCTGTCTGTGTCTGTCTGTCTGTCTGGCTGTCTGCCTCTCTGTCTGCCTGTCTGGCTGGCTATCTGGCTGTCTGGCTGTGTGGCTGTCTGGCTGTCTGGCTGGCTGTCTGGATGTCTGTCTGGCTGTCTGGCTGTCTGCCTGGCTGTCAGTCTGTGTCTGGCTGTCTGCCTGGCTGTCTGCCTGGCTGTCTGGCTGTGTCTGGCTGTCTGTGTCTGGCTGTGTCTGGCTGTGTCTGGCTGTCTGTGTCTGGACGTCTGTGTCTGTCTGTCTGTCTGCCTGTCTGCCTGTCTGGCTGGCTGTCTGGCTGTCTGTCTGTGTCTGGCTGTGTCTGGCTCTCTGTATCTGTGTGGCTGTCTGTGTTATCTGTGTCTGGCTGTCTGTGTCTGTCAGTGTCTGGCTGTCTGTGTCTGTCAGTGTCTGGCTGTCTGTGTCTGTCAGTGTCTGGCTGTCTGTGTCTGTCAGTGTCTGGCTGTCTGTGTCTGTCAGTGTCTGGCTGTAAGTAGCTGTCAGTGTCTGGCTGTCAGTGTCTGTCTGTCCTTGTCTGGCTGTCTGCCTGTCTGCCTGGCTGTCTGGCTGGCTGTCTGGCTGTCTGGATGTCTGGCTGTCTGTCTGTGTCTGGCTGTCTGTCTGTGTCTGGCTGTGTCTGGCTCTCTGTATCTGTGTGGCTGTCTGTGTCTGTCTGTGTCTGGCTGTCTGTGTCTGTCTGTGTCTGGCTGTCTGTGTCTGTCAGTGTCTGGCTGTCTGTGTCTGTCAGTGTCTGGCTGTAAGTAGCTGTCAGTGTCTGGCTGTCAGTGTCTGTCTGTCCTTGTCTGGCTGTCTGTCTGTCTGGCTGTCTGTCTGTGTCTGGCTGTCTGGATGTCTGTCTGTCTGGCTGGCTGTTTGCTGTCTGGATGTCTGTGTCTGTCTGTGTCTGGCTGTGTCTGGCTGTCTGTCTGTCTGTGACTGTCTGTCTGGCCGTGTATGGCTGTCTGGATGTTTGTCTGTCTGTGTCTGGCTGTCTGGATGTTTGTCTGTCTGTGTCTGGCTGTCTGGATGTTTGTCGGTCTGTGTCTGGCTGTCTGGATGTTTGTCTGTCTGTCTGGCTGTCTGAGTCTGTCTGTCTGGCTGTCTGTCTGTCGGTCTGTGTCTGGCTGTCTGTCTGTGTCTGGCTGGCTGTCTATCTGTCTGTATCTCTGGCTGTCTGTCTGACTATCTGTCTGTGGATGTCTGTCTGTCTGGCTGTCTGTCTGTCAGTGTCTGGCTGTCTGTGTCTGTCAGTGTCTGGCTGTCTGTGTCTGTCAGTGTCTGGCTGTCTGTGTCTGTCAGTGTCTTGCTGTCTGTGTCTGTCAGTGTCTGGCTGTCTGTGTCTGTCAGTGTCCGGCTGTCTGTGTCTGGCTGTCTGTCTGGATATCTGTGTCTTTCTGGCTGGCTGTCTGGCTGTCTGGATGTCTGTCTGGCTGTCTGTGGCTGTCTGTGTCTGGCTGTCTGTGTCGGTCTGTGTCTGGCTGTCTGTGTCTGGCTGTCTGTCTGTCTGTCTGTCTGGCTGGCTGTCTGGCTGTCTGGCTGTCTGGATGTCTGGATGTCTGGATGTCTGGCTCTCTTCCTCTCTGCCTGGCTGTTAGAGTGTCAGAGTGTCAGAGTGTCAGAGTGTCAGAGTGTCAGAGTGTCAGAGTGTCAGAGTGTCAGAGTGTCAGAGTGTCAGAGTGTCAGAGTGTCAGAGTGTCAGAGTGTCAGAGTGTCAGAGTGTCAGAGTGTCAGAGTGTCAGAGTGTCACAGTGTCACAGTGTCACAGTGTCACAGTGTCACAGTGTCAGAGTGTCAGAGTGTCAGAGTGTCAGAGTGTCAGAGTGTCAGAGTGTCAGAGTGTCAGAGTGTCAGAGTGTCAGAGTGTCAGAGAGTCAGAGAGTCAGAGAGTCAGAGTGTCAGAGTGTCAGAGTGTCAGAGTGTCAGAGTGTCAGAGTGTCAGAGTGTCAGAGTGTCAGAGTGTCAGAGTGTCAGAGTGTCAGAGTGTCAGAGTGTCAGAGTGTCAGAGTGTCAGAGTGTCAGAGTGTCAGAGTGTCAGAGTGTCAGAGTGTCACAGTGTCACAGTGTCACAGTGTCACAGTGTCACAGTGTCACAGTGTCACAGTGTCACAGTGTCACAGTGTCACAGTGTCACAGTGTCTCTGTGTCTCTGTGTCTCTGTGTCTGTGTGTCTGTGTGTCTGTGTGTCTGTGACTGTGTCTGTCTGTGTGTCTGTGACTGTGTCTGTCTGTGTGTCTGTGACTGTGTCTGTCTGTGTCTGGCTGTCTGTGTCTTGCTGTCTGGCTGTCTGGGTGTCTGGTTGGCTGTCTGGCTGTCTGGCTGTCTGTGTCTGTCTGTCTGGCTGGCTGTGTCTGTCTGTCTGTCTGGCTATCTGGCTGTCTGGCTATCTGGCTGTCTGGCTGGCTGTTTGGCTGTCTGGCTGTGTCTGGCTGTCTGGCTGTCTGGCTGTTTCTGGCTGTCTGGATGTCTGTCTGTGTCTCTCTGTCTGTGTCTGGCTGTCTGTTTCTGTCTGTGTCTGGCTGTCTGTGTCTGTCTGTCTGACTGGCTGTCTGGCTGTCTGTCTGTCTGTCTGTCTGCCTGTCTGTCTGCCTGTCTGTCTGCCTGCCTGTCTGCCTGGCTGTCTGTCTGTCTGTCTGCCTGCCTGTCTGCCTGGCTGTCTGTCTGTCTGTCTGCCTGTCTGGCTGTGTCTGTCTGACTGGCTGTCTGGCTGTGTCTGTCTGTCTGTCTGCCTGTCTGTCTGTCTGTCTGCCTGTCTGACTGGCTGTCTGGCTGTGTCTGTCTGTCTGGCTGTCTGTCTGGCTGTTTCTCTGTGTCTGGCTGTCTGTGTCTGGCTGTCTGGCTGTCTGTGTCTGTCTGTGTCTGGCTGTCTGTCGCTGTCTGAGTCTGTCTGTGTCTGGCTGTCTGTCTGTCTGTGTCTGTCTGGCTGTGTCTGGCTGTCTGGATGTTTGTCTGTCTGTGTCTGGCTGTCTGTGTCTGTCTGGCTGTCTGTCTGTCGGTCTGTCTCTGGCTGGCTGGCTGGCTGTCTCTCTGGCTGGCTGGCTGGCTGGCTGTCTGTCTGCCTGTCTGTCTGTCTGTCTGCCTGTCTGACTGGCTGTCTGGCTGTGTCTGGCTGTCAGGATGTCTGTCTGTCTGGCTGTCTGTCTGGCTGTTTCTCTGTGTCTGGCTGTCTGTGTCTGGCTGTCTGTGTCTGGCTGTCTGGCTGTCTGTGTCTGTGTCTGTCTGTGTCTGGCTGTCTGTCGCTGTCTGTGTCTGTCTGTGTCTGGCTGTCTGTCTGTCTGTGTCTGTCTGGCTGTGTCTGGCTGTCTGGATGTTTGTCATTCTGTGTCTGGCTGTCTGTGTCTGTCTGGCTGTCTGTCTGTCGGTCTGTCTCTGGCTGGCTGGCTGTCTCTCTGGCTGTCTGTCTGTGTCTGGCTGTCTGTGTCTGTCTTTGTCTGGCTGGCTGTCTGGCTGTGTCTGGCTGTCTGGATGTCTGTCTGTCTGGCTGTGTCTGGCTGTCTGTGTCTGTCAGTGTCTGGCTGTCTGTGTCTGTCTGTGTCTGTCTGTCTGTCTGTCTACCTATCTGGCTATCTGGCTGTCTGGCTATCTGGCTCTCTGGCTGGCTGTTTGGCTGTCTGGCTGTCTGGCTGTCTGGCTGTCTGGCTGTGTCTGGCTGTCTGGGTATCTGTCTGGCTGGCTGTGTCTGTCTGTCTGTGTCTGGCTGTCTGTGTCTGTCTGTCTGGCTGTCTGTTTCTGTCTGTCTGACTGGTTGTCTGGCTGTCTGGCTGTCTGTCTGTCTGTCTGTCTGCCTGGCTGTCTGGCTGTGTCTGTCTAGCTGGCTGTCTGCCTGGCTGTCTGGCTGTGTCTGTCTAGCTGGCTGTCTGGCTGTGTCTGTCTGCCTGTCTGTCTGCCTGTCTGACTGGCTGTCTGGCTGTGTCTGGCTGTCTGGATGTCTGTCTGTCTGGCTGTCTGTCTGTGTCTGGCTGTCTGTGTCTGGCTGTCTGTTTCTGGCTGTCTGTCTGGCTGTCTGTCTGTGTCTGGCTGGCTGTGGCTGTCTGTGTCTGTCTGTGTCTGGCTGTCTGTCTGTCTGTCTGTGTCTGTCTGTCTGGCTTTCTGGCTGTGTCTGGCTGTCTGTCTGTCTGTCTGTGTCTGGCTGACTGTGTCTGTCTGTCTAGTGTCTGTCTGTCGGTCTGTCTCTGGCAGGCTGGCTGGCTGTCTCTCTGGCTGGCTGTCTGTCTGTGTCTGGCTGTCTGTGTCTGTCTGTCTGCCTGTCTGGCTGTCTGGCTGTGTCTGTCTGATTGTCTGTCTGTCTGCCTGTCTGGCTGTCTGGCTGTGTCTGTCTGATTGTCTGTCTGTCTGCCTGTCTGGCTGGCTGTCTGGCTGTCTGGATGTCTGGATGTCTGGCTGTATTTCTGTCTGGCTGTGTCTGACTGGCTGTGTCTGTCAGTGAGGCTGTGTCTGGCTGTCTGTGTCTGTCTCTGTCTGTCTCTGTGTCTGTCTGGCTGTCTGTCTGTGTCTGTGTCTGTCTGTGTCTGGCTGTCTGTCTTGCTGACTCTCTTCCTCTCTGCCTGGCTGTCAGAGTGTCAGAGTGTCAGAGTGTCAGAGTGTCAGAGTGTCAGAGTGTCAGAGTGTCAGAGTGTCAGAGTGTCAGAGTGTCAGAGTGTCAGAGTGTCAGAGTGTCAGAGTGTCAGAGTGTCAGAGTGTCAGAGTGTCAGAGTGTCAGAGTGTCAGAGTGTCAGAGTGTCAGAGTGTCAGAGTGTCAGAGTGTCACAGAGTCACAGAGTCACAGAGTCACAGAGTCAGAGAGTCAGAGAGTCAGAGAGTCAGAGAGTCAGAGAGTCAGAGAGTCAGAGAGTCAGAGTGTCAGAGTGTCAGAGTGTCAGAGTGTCAGAGTGTCAGAGTGTCAGAGTGTCAGAGTGTCAGAGTGTCAGAGTGTCAGAGTGTCAGAGTGTCAGAGTGTCAGAGTGTCAGAGTGTCAGAGTGTCAGAGTGTCAGAGTGTCACAGTGTCAGAGTGTCAGAGTGTCAGAGTGTCACAGTGTCACAGTGTCACAGTGTCACAGTGTCACAGTGTCACAGTGTCACAGTGTCACAGTGTCACAGTGTCACAGTGTCTCTGTGTCTCTGTGTCTCTGTGTCTGTGTGTCTGTGTGTCTGTGTGTCTGTGTGTCTGTGACTGTGTCTGTCTGTGTGTCTGTGACTGTGTCTGTCTGTGTCTGGCTGTCTGTGTCTTGCTGTCTGGCTGTCTGGGTGTCTGGTTGGCTGTCTGGCTGTCTGGCTGTCTATGTCTGTCTGTCTGGCTGGCTGTCTGTGTCTGTCTGTCTGTCTGTCTGGCTATCTGGCTGTCTGGCTATCTGGCTGTCTGGCTGGCTGTTTGGCTGTCTGGCTGTGTCTGGCTGTCTGGCTGTCTGTCTGGCTGTCTGGCTGTGTCTGGCTGTCTGGATGTCTGTCTGTGTCTCTCTGTCTGTGTCTGGCTGTCTGTTTCTGTCTGTGTCTGGCTGTCTGTGTCTGTCTGTCTGACTGGCTGTCTGGCTGTCTGGCTGTCTGTCTGTCTGCCTGTCTGTCTGTCTGTCTGCCTGTCTGTCTGCCTGTCTGCCTGGCTGTCTGTCTGTCTGTCTGTCTGCCTGTCTGGCTGTGTCTGTCTGGCTGGCTGTCTGGCTGTGTCTGTCTGCCTGTCTGTCTGTCTGCCTGTCTGTCTGTCTGTCTGCCTGTCTGACTGGCTGTCTGGCTGTGTCTGGCTGTCTGGATGTCTGTCTGTCTGGCTGTCTGTCTGGCTGTTTCTCTGTGTCTGGCTGTCTGTGTCTGGCTGTCTGGCTGACTGTGTCTGTCTGTGTCTGGCTGTCTATCGCTGTCTGTGTCTGTCTGTGTCTGTCTGTCTGTCTGTCTGTGTCTGTCTGTCTGGCTGTGTCTGGCTGTCTGGATGTTTGTCTGTTGTGTCTGCCTGTCTGTGTCTGTCTGGCTGTCTGTCTGTCGGTCTGTCTCTGGCTGGCTGGCTGTCTCTCTGGCTGGCTGGCTGTCTGTCTGGCTGTCTGGCTGTGTCTGGCTGTCTGGATGTCTGTCTGGCTGTGTCTGGCTGTCTGTGTCTGTCAGTGTCTGGCTGTCTGTGTCTGTCTGTGTCTGTCTGTCTGTCTACCTATCTGGCTATCTGGCTGTCTGGCTATCTGGCTCTCTGGCTGGCTGTTTGGCTGTCTGGCTGTCTGGCTGTCTGGCTGTCTGGCTGTGTCTGGCTGTCTGGGTATCTGTCTGGCTGGCTGTGTCTGTCTGTCTGTGTCTGGCTGTCTGTTTCTGTCTGTCTGACTGGTTGTCTGGCTGTCTGGCTGTCTGTCTGTCTGTCTGTCTGTCTGTCTGCCTGGCTGTCTGTCTGTCTGTCTGTCTGTCTGCCTGTCTGTCTGTCTGTCTGTCTGCCTGGCTGTCTGTCTGTCTGTCTGTCTGCCTGTCTGGCTGGCTGTCTGGCTGCCTGTCTGGATGTCTGTCTGTCTGGCTGTCTGTCTGTGTCTGGCTGTCTGTTTCTGGCTGTCTGTTTCTGGCTGTCTGTCTGGCTGTCTGGCTGTCTGTGTCTGTCTGTGTCTGGCTGGCTGTGGCTGTCTGTGTCTGTCTGTGTCTGGCTGTCTGTCTGTCTTTCTGTGTCTGTCTGTCTGGCTTTCTGGCTGTGTCTGGCTGTCTGGATGTCTGTCTGTCTGTGTCTGGCTGACTGTGTCTGTCTGTCTAGTGTCTGTCTGTCGGTCTGTCTCTGGCAGGCTGGCTGGCTGTCTCTCTGGCTGGCTGGCTGGCTGTCTGTCTGGCTGTCTGTTAGTGGATGGCTGTCTATCTGGCTGTCTGTCTGTGTCTGGCTGTCTGTGTCTGTCTGTCTGCCTGTCTGGCTGTCTGGCTGTCTGGCTGTGTCTGTCTGATTGTCTGTCTGTCTGCCTGTCTGGCTGGCTGTCTGGCTGTGTCTGGCTGTCTGGATGTCTGGCTGTCTGTCTGTCTGTCTGTGTCTGTCAGTGAGGCTGTGTCTGGCTGTCTGTGTCTGTCTGTCTCTGTCTGTCTCTGTGTCTGTCTGGCTGTCTGTCTGTGTCTGTGTCTGTCTGTGTCTGGCTGTCTGTCTTGATGGCTCTCTTCCTCTCTGCCTGGCTGTCAGAGTGTCAGAGTGTCAGAGCGTCAGAGCGTCAGAGCGTCAGAGCGTCAGAGCGTCAGAGCGTCAGAGCGTCAGAGCGTCAGAGCGTCAGAGCGTCAGAGCGTCAGAGCGTCAGAGCGTCAGAGCGTCAGAGCGTCAGAGCGTCAGAGCGTCAGAGCGTCAGAGCGTCAGAGCGTCAGAGCGCCAGAGCGCCAGAGAGCCAGAGAGCCAGAGAGCCACAGTGCCACAGTGCCACAGTGCCACAGTGCCAGAGTGCCAGAGTGCCAGAGTGCCAGAGTGCCAGAGTGCCAGAGTGCCAGAGTGCCAGAGTGCCAGAGTGCCAGAGTGCCAGAGTGCCAGAGTGCCAGAGTGCCAGAGTGTCAGAGTGTCAGAGTGTCAGAGTGTCAGAGTGTCACAGTGTCACAGTGTCACAGTCTCAGAGTGTCAGAGTGTCAGAGTGTCAGAGTGTCAGAGTGTCAGAGTGTCAGAGTGTCAGAGTGTCAGAGTGTCAGAGTGTCAGAGTGTCAGAGTGTCACAGTGTCACAGTGTCACAGTGTCACAGTGTCACAGTGTCACAGTGTCACAGTGTCAGAGTGTCAGAGTGTCAGAGTGTCAGAGTGTCAGAGTGTCAGAGTGTCAGAGTGTCAGAGTGTCAGAGTGTCGCAGTGTCGCAGTGTCGCAGTGTCGCAGTGTCGCAGTGTCGCAGTGTCGCAGCGTCGCAGCGTCGCAGCGTCGCAGCGTCGCAGTGTCGCAGTGTCGCAGTGTCGCAGTGTCGCAGTGTCAGAGTGTCAGAGTGTCAGAGTGTCAGAGTGTCAGAGTGTCAGAGTGTCAGTGTGTCAGTGTGTCAGTGTCTGTCTGTCTGTCTGAGAGTCAACGAGTCAACGAGTCAGAGTGTCAGAGTGTCAGAGTGTCAGAGTGTCAGAGTGTCAGAGTGTCAGTGTCAGTGTGTCAGGCTGTCTGTCTGACTGTCTGTCTGTCTGTCTGGCTGTCTGTCTGTCTGTCTGGCTGTCTGTCTGTGTCTGGCTGTCTGTGTCTGGCTGTCTGTGTCTGTCTGTCTGTCTGGCTGTCTGCCTCTCTGTCTGCCTGTCTGTCTGGCTGTCTGCCTCTCTGTCTGCCTGTCTGGCTGGCTATCTGGCTGTCTGGCTGTGTGGCTGTCTGGCTGTCTGGCTGGCTGTCTGGATGTCTGTCTGGCTGTCTGCCTGGCTGTCTGTCTGTCTGTGTCTGGCTGTGTCTCGCTGTCTGTCTGTGTCTGGCTGTGTCTGGCTGTCTGTGTCTGGACGTCTGTGTCTGTCTGTGTGTGGCTGTCTGTGTCTGTCTGTCTGTCTGCCTGTCTGGCTGGCTGTCTGGCTGGCTGTCTGGCTGTCTGGATGTCTGGCTGTCTGTCTGTGTCTGGCTGTCTGTGTCTGGCTCTCTGTATCTGTGTGGCTGTCTGTGTCTGTCTGTCTGTGTCTGTCAGTGTCTGGCTGTCTGTGTCTGTCAGTGTCTGGCTGTCTGTGTCTGTCAGTGTCTGGCTGTAAGTGTCTGTCAGTGTCTGGCTGTAAGTGTCTGTCAGTGTCTGGCTGTAAGTGTCTGTCAGTGTCTGGCTGTCAGTGTCTGTCTGTCCTTGTCTGGCTGTCTGTCTGGCTGTCTGTCTGTCTGGCTGTCTGGATGTCTGTGTCTGTCTGGCTGGCTGTTTGCTGTCTGGATGTCTGTGTCTGTCTGTGTCTGGCTGTCTGTGGCTGTCTGTGTCTGGCTGTCTGTGTCTGGCTGTCTGTCTGTGACTGTCTGTGTGGCCGTGTATGGCTGTCTGGATGTTTGTCTGTCTGTGTCTGGCTGTCTGGATGTTTGTCTGTCTGTGTCTGGCTGTCTGGATGTTTGTCTGTCTGTGTCTGGCTGTCTGGATGTTTGTCGGTCTGTGTCTGGCTGTCTGGATGTTTGTCTGTCTGTGTCTGGCTGTCTGAGTCTGTCTGTCTGGCTGTCTGTCTGTCGGTCTGTGTCTGGCTGTCTGTCTGTGTCTGGCTGGCTGTCTGTCTGTCTGTATCTCTGGCTGTCTGTCTGGCTATCTGTCTGGCTGTCTGTCTGTGGATGTCTGTCTGTCTGGCTGTCTGTCTGTCAGTGTCTGGCTGTCTGTGTCTGTCAGTGTCTGGCTGTCTGTGTCTGTCAGTGTCTGGCTGTCTGTGTCTGTCAGTGTCTGGCTGTCTGTGTCTGTCAGTGTCTGGCTGTCTGTGTCTGTCAGTGTCTGGCTGTCTGTGTCTGTCAGTGTCTGGCTGTCTGTGTCTGTCAGTTTCCGGCTGTCTGTGTCTGGCTGTCTGTCTGGATGTCTGTGTCTGGCTGTCTGTCTGGATGTCTGTGTCTTTCTGGCTGGCTGTCTGGCTGTCTGGATGTCTGTCTGGCTGTCTGTGGCTGTCTGTGTCTGGCTGTCTGTGTCGGTCTGTGTCTGGCTGTCTGTGTCTGGCTGTCTGTGTCTGTCTGTCTGTCTGGCTGGCTGTCTGGCTGTCTGGATGTCTGGCTGTCTGGATGTCTGGATATCTGGATGTCTGGATGTCTGGCTGTCTGGATGTGTCTGGCTTTCTGTGTCTGTCTGTGTCTAGCTGTCTGCGTCTGTCTGTGTCTGGCTGTCTGTGTCTGGCTGTCTGTGTCTGGCTGGCTGTGTCTGGCTGGCTGGCTGTCTGTCTGGCTGTCTGTGTCTGGTTGTTTGTGTCTGGCTGGCTGGCTGTCTGTCTGGCTGGCTGTCTGTCTGTCTGGGTGTCTGGCTGTCTGGCTGGCTGTCTGGCTGTCTGTCTGGATGTCTGTCTGGATGTCTGTCTGTCTGGCTGTCTGTGTCTGTCTGTATCTGGCTGTCTGGTCTGGCTGTCTGTGTCTGGCATTCTGTGTCTGGCTGTCTGTCTGGCTGTCTGTGTCTGGCTGTCTGTCTGGCTGTCTGTGTCTGGCTGTCTGTGTCTGTCTGTCTGTGTCTGGCTGTCTGTCTGGCTGTCTGTGTCTGGCTGTCTGTGTCTGTCTGTCTGTGTCTGGCTGTCTGTCTGGCTGTCTGTCTGGCTGTCTGTGTCTGGCTGTCTGTCTGGTTAACTGTCTGGCTGTCTGTCTGTCTCTCTGGCTGTCTGTCTGTCTGTCTATCTGGCTGTCTGGCTGGCTGTCTGGCTGATTGTCTGTCTGCCTGTCTGGCTGGCTGTCTGTGTCTGGCTGTCTGGATGTCTGTCTGCCTGTCTGTCTGTCTGTCTGCCTGTCTGACTGACTGGCTGTCTGGCTGTGTCTGGCTGTCTGGATGTCTGTCTGTCTGGATGTCTGTCTGTGTGGATGTCTGTCTGTCTGGATGTCTGTCTGTGTGGATGTCTGTCTGTGTCTGGCTGTCTGTGTCTGGCTGTGTCTGGCTGTGTGTCTGGCTGTCTGTCTGGCTGTCTGTGTGTGTCTGTCTGTGTCTGGCTGTCTGTGTCTGTCTGTATCTGCCTGTCTGTCTGTATCTGCCTGTCTGTGTCTGTCTTTCTGGCTTTCTGGCTGTGTCTGGCTGTCTGGATGTTTGTCTGTCTTTGTCTGGCTGTCTGTGTCTGTCTGTCTGGCTGTCTTTCTGTCGGTCTGTCTCTGGCTGGCTGGCTGGCTGTCTCTCTGGCTGGCTGGCTGTCTGTCTGGCTGTCTGGCTGTCTGGCTGTCTGTTTGTGGATGGCTGTCTGTCTGGCTGTCTGTCTGTGTCTGGCTGTCTGTGTCTGTCTGTGTCTGGCTGGCTGTCTGGCTGTGTCTGGCTGTCTGGATGTCTGTCTGTCTGGCTGTGTCTGGCTGTCTGTCTGTGTCTGTCAGTGTCTGGCTGTGTCTGGCTGTCTGGATGTCTGTCTGTCTGGCTGTGTCTGGCTGTCTGTCTGTGTCTGTCAGTGTCTGGCTGTCTGTCTGGATGTCTGTGTCTGTCTGGCTGGCTGTATGGATTTCAGTGTCTGTCTGTGTCTGGCTGTCTGTGTCTGGTTGTCTGTCTGGCTGTCTGATAACTGTCTTGCTGGCTCTCTTCCTCTCTTCCTGCCTGTCTGGCTGGCTGTCTGGCTGATAGCTGTCTGTCAGTCTGGCTGTGTCTGTCTGTGTCTGTCAGTGTGGCTGTGTCTGGCTGTCTGTGTCTGTCTGGATGTTTGTGTCTGTCTGTCTCTGTCTGTCTCTGTGTCTGTCTGGCTGTCTGTCTGTGTCTGTGTCTGTGTATGTCTGGCTGTCTGTCTTGCTGGCTCTCTTCCTCTCTGCCTGGCTGTCAGAGTGTCAGAGTGTCAGAGTGTCAGAGTGTCAGAGTGTCAGAGTGTCAGAGTGTCAGAGTGTCAGAGTGTCAGAGTGTCAGAGTGTCAGAGTGTCAGAGTGTCAGAGTGTCAGAGTGTCAGAGTGTCAGAGTGTCAGAGTGTCAGAGTGTCAGAGTGTCAGAGTGTCAGAGTGTCAGAGTGTCAGAGTGTCAGAGTGTCAGAGTGTCAGAGTGTCAGAGTGTCAGAGTGTCAGAGAGTCAGAGAGTCAGAGAGTCAGAGAGTCAGAGAGTCAGAGAGTCAGAGAGTCAGAGAGTCAGAGAGTCAGAGAGTCAGAGAGTCAGAGAGTCAGAGAGTCAGAGAGTCAGAGAGTCAGAGAGTCAGAGAGTCAGAGAGTCACAGAGTCACAGAGTCAGAGAGTCAGAGAGTCAGAGAGTCAGAGAGTCAGAGAGTCAGAGAGTCACAGAGTCACAGAGTCACAGAGTCACAGAGTCACAGAGTCACAGAGTCACAGAGTCACAGAGTCACAGAGTCACAGAGTCACAGAGTCACAGAGTCACAGAGTCACAGAGTCAGAGAGTCAGAGAGTCAGAGAGTCAGAGAGTCAGAGACTCAGAGAGTCAGAGAGTCAGAGAGTCAGAGAGTCAGAGAGTCAGAGAGTCAGAGAGTCAGAGAGTCAGAGAGTCAGAGAGTCAGAGAGTCAGAGAGTCAGAGAGTCAGAGAGTCAGAGAGTCAGAGAGTCAGAGAGTCAGAGAGTCACAGAGTCACAGAGTCACAGAGTCACAGAGTCACAGAGTCACAGAGTCACAGAGTCACAGAGTCACAGAGTCACAGAGTCACAGAGTCAGAGAGTCAGGTCAGTGTCAGTGTCAGTGTCTGTGTCTGTGTCTGTGTCTGTGGCTGTCTGTCTGTCTGAGAGTCAACGAGTCAACGAGTAAGTGTGTCAGAGTGTCAGAGTGTCAGAGTGTCAGAGTGTCAGAGTGTCAGTGTGTCAGTGTGGCTGTCTGGATGTCTGGATGTCTGGATGTCTGTCTGGCTGTCTGTCTGGCTGTCTGGCTGTCTGGCTGTCTGTCTGGCTGTCTGTCTGTGTCTGGCTGTCTGTGTCTGGCTGAGTCTGGCTGTCTGTGTCTGTCTGTGTCTGGCTGTCTGTGTCTGTCTGTCTGTCTGGCTGGCTGCCTCTCTGTCTGCCTGGCTGTCTGGCTGTCTGGCTGTGTGGCTGTCTGGCTGGCTGTCTGGATGTCTGTCTGGCTGTCTGGCTGTTTGCCTGGCTGTCTGGCTGTGTCTGGCTGTCTGTGTCTGGACGTCTGTGTCTGTCTGTGTCTGGCTGTCTGTGTCTGTCTGTCTGCCTGTCTGGCTGGCTGTCTGGCTGTCTGTCTGTGTCTGGCTGTCTGTGTCTGTCTGTGTCTGGCTCTCTGTATCTGTGTGGCTGTCTGTGTCTGTCTGTGTCTGGCTGTCTGTCTCTGTCAGTGTCTGGCTGTCTGTTTCTGTCAGTGTTTGGCTGTCTGTGTCTGTCAGTGTCTGGCTGTCTGTGTCTGTCTGTCCTTGTCTGGCTGTCTGTCTGTCTGGCTGTCTGTGTCTGGCTGTCTGTCTGTGTCTGGCTGTCTGGATGTCTGTGTCTGTCTGGCTGGCTGTTTGCTGTCTGGATGTCTGTGTCTGTCTGTGTCTGGCTGTCTGTGGCTGTCTGTGTCTGGCTGTCTGTGTCTGGCTGTCTGTCTGTCTGTGACTGTCTGTCTGGCCGTGTCTGGCTGTCTGGATGTTTGTCTGTCTGTGTCTGGCTGTCTGGATGTTTGTCTGTCTGTGTTTGGCTGTCTGAGTCTGTCTGTCTGGCTGTCTGTCTGTCGGTCTGTGTCTGGCTGTCTGTCTGTGTCTGGCTGTCTGTCTGTGGATGTCTGTCTGTCTGGCTGTCTGTCTGTCTGGCTGTCTGTCTGTCTGTGTCTGGCTGTCTGTGTCTGTCTGTGTCTGGCTGTCTGGATGTCTGTCTGTCTGGCTGTCTGTCTGTCAGTGTCTGTCAGTGTCTGGCTGTCTGTGTCTGTCAGTGTCTGGCTGTCTGTGTCTGTCAGTGTTTGGCTGTCTGTGTCTGTCAGTGTCCGGCTGTCTGTGTCTGGCTGTCTGTCTGGATGTCTGTGTCTTTCTGGCTGGCTGTCTGGCTGTCTGGATGTCTGTCTGGCTGTTTGTGGCTGTCTGTGTCGGTCTGTGTCTGGCTGTCTGTGTCGGTCTGTGTCTGGCTGTCTGTGTCTGGCTGTCTGTCTGGCTGTCTGGCTGTCTGGCTGTCTGGCTGTCTGGCTGTCTGGCTGTCTGGCTGTCTGGCTGTCTGGCTGTCTGGCTGTCTGGCTGTCTGGCTGTCTGGCTGTCTGGCTGTCTGGCTGTCTGGATGTCTGGATGTCTGGCTGTCTGGATGTGTCTGGCTTTCTGTGTCTGTCTGTGTCTAGCTGTCTGTGTCTTCTGTGTCTGGCTGTCTGTGTCTGGCTGTCTGTGTCTGGCTGGCTGTGTCTGGCTGGGTGGCTGGCTGTCTGTCTGTCTGGCTGTCTGTGTCTGGCTGTTTGTGTCTGGCTGGCTGGCTGTCTGTCTGGCTGGCTGTTTGTCTGCCTGGGTGTCTGGCTGTCTGGCTGGCTGTCTGGCTGTCTGTCTGGATGTCTGTCTGTCTGGCTGTCTGTGTCTGGCTGTCTGTGTCTGTCTGTATCTGGCTGGATGTGTCTGGCTGTCTGTGTCTGACATTCTGTGTCTGGCTGTCTGTGTCTGGCATTCTGTGTCTGGCTGTCTGTGTCTGGCATTCTGTGTCTGGCTGTCTGTGTCTGGCTGTCTGTGTCTGTCTGTCTGTGTCTGTCTGTCTGTGTCTGGCTGTCTGTGTCTGGCTGTCTGTCTGGCTGTCTGTCTGTCTATCTGGCTTTCTGTCTGTCTGTCTATCTGGCTGTCTGGCTGGCTGTCTGTCTGTCTGTGTGTGGCTGTGTCTGGCTGTCTGTCTGGCTGCGTCTGGCTGTCTGTCTGGCTGTGTCTGTCTGTCTGGCTGTGTCTGGCTGTCTTTTTGGCTATCAGGCTGTCTGTCTGGCTGTCTGGCTGTCTGCGTCTGTCTGTGTCTGGCTGTTTGGCTGCCTTCCTGCCTGCCTCCCTGCCTGGCTGCCCGGCTGCCTGCTGCCCGGCTGCCCGGCTGCCCGGCTGCCCGGCTCTCCGGCTGCCCGGCTCTCCGGCTGTCCGGCTGTCTGGCTGTCTGTCTGGCTGTCTGGATGTCTGTGTCTGGCTGTCTGTGTCTGTCTGTGTCTGTGTCTGTGTCTGTGTCTGTGTCTGTCTGTCTGTGTCTGTGTCTGTCTGTGTCTGTCTGTGTGTGGCTGTGTCTGTGTCTGTGTCTGGCTGTCTGGCTGTCTGGCTGTCTGTGTCTGGCTGTCCTGCTGTCTGGGTGTCTGGTTGGCTGTCTGGCTGTCTGTGTCTGGCTGTATGTGTCTGGCTGTCTGTGTCTGGCTGTCTGTGTCAGTCTGGCTGTCTGTCTGTCTGGCTGTCTTTCTGTCTGTCTGGCTATCTGGCTGTCTGGCTATCTGGCTGTCTGGCTATCTGGCTATCTGGCTGTCTGGCTGAGTCTGGCTGTGTCTGGCTGGCTGTCTGGCTGTGTCTGGCTGTCTGTCTGTCTGTGTCTGTCTGTCTGTGTCTGGCTGTCTGTGTCTGTCTGTGTCTGGCTGTCTGTCTGTCTGGCTGGCTGGCTGGTTGTCTGACTGTCTGTCTGCCTGGCTGTCTGGCATGTCTGTCTGTCTGCCTGTCTGTCTGTCTGCCTGTCTGGCTGTCTGGCTGATTGTCTGCCTGTCTGGCTGTCTGGCTGATTGTCTGCCTGTCTGGCTGGCTTTCTGGCTGTGTCTTGCTGTCTGGATGTCTGTCTGCCTGTGTCTGTCTGTCTGCCTGTATGACTGGCTGTCTGGCTGTGTCTGGCTGTCTGGATGTCTGTCTGTCTGGCTGTCTGTCTGTGTCTGGCTGTCTGTGTCTGGCTGTCTGTGTCTGGCTGTCTGTGTCTAGCTGTCTGTCTGGCTGTCTGGCTGTCTGTGTTTGTCTGTGTCTGGCTGTCTGTGGCTGTCTGTGTCTGTCTGTGTCTGGCTGTCTGGCTGTAGATCTGTCTGTCTGTCTGTGTCTGTCTGTCTATCTGGCTTACTGGCTGTGTCTGGCTGTCTGGATGTTTGTCTGTCTGTGTCTGGCTGTCTGTGTCTGTCTGTCTGGCTGTCTTACTGTCGGTCTGTCTCTGGCTGGCTGGCTGTCTCTCTGGCTGGCTGGCAGTCTGGCTGTCTGGCTGTCTGTTTGTCGATGGCTGTCTGTCTGGCTGTCTGTCTGTGTCTGGCTGTCTGTGTCTGTCTGTGTCTGACTGGCTGTCTGGCTGTGTCTGGCTGTCTGGATGTCTGTCTGTCTGGCTGTGTCTGGCTGTCTGGCTGTGTCTGGCTGTCTGTCTGTGTCTGTCAGTGTCTGGCTGTCTGTCTGGATGTCTGTGTCTGTCTGGCTGGCTGTATGGATGTCAGTGTCTGTCTGTGTCTGGCTGTCTGTGTCTGGCTGTCTGTCTGGCTGTCTGATGTCTGTCTTGCTGGCTCTCTGCCTCTCTTCCTGCCTGTCTGGCTGGCTGTCTGTCTGTGTCTGTCAGTGTGGCTGTGTCTGGCTGTCTGTGTCTGTCTGTGTCTGTCTGTGTGTGGCTGTGTCTGTGTCTGGCTGTCTGGCTGTCTGGCTGTCTGTGTCTGGTATCTGGCTGTCTGGGTGTCTGGTTGGCTGTCTGAGTCTGGCTGTCTGTGTCTGGCTGTCTGTGTCTGGCTGTCTGTGTCTGTCTGGCTGTCTGTCTGTCTGTCTGTCTGGCTGTCTGGCTGGCTGTCTGTCTGGCTATCTGGCTGTATGGCTGGCTGTCTGGCTGTGTCTGGCTGTTTGGATGGATGTCTGTCTGTCTGGCTGGCTGTCTGTCTGTTTGTCTGTCTGTCTGTCTGGCTGTGTGGATGTTTGTCTGTCTGTGTCTGGCTGTCTGGATGTTTGTCTGTTTTGTCTGGCTGTCTGGCTGGCTGTCTCTCTGGCTGTCTGGCTGTCTGTCTGTGGATGTCTGTCTGTCTGGCTGTCTGTCTGTGTCTGTCTGTGTCTGTCTGTCTGTGTCTGTCTGAGTTCCTGGCTGGCTGTCTGGCTGTCTGTGTTCCTGGCTGGCTGTCTGGCTGTCTGGATGTCTGTCTGTCTGGCTGTCTGTGTCTGTCATTGTCTGGCTGTCTGTCTGGATGTCTGTCTGTCTGGCTGTATGGATGTCAGTGTGTCTGTGTCTGTCTGGCTGTATGGATGTCAGTGTGTCTGTGTCTGGCTGTCTGGCTGTCTGTCTGGCTGTCTGCCTGTCTGTCTTGCTGGCTCTCTGCCTCTCTTCCTGCCTGTCTGGCTGGCTGTCTGTCTGGCTGTCCTGCTGTCTGTCTGTCTGGCTGTGTCTGTCTGTCTGTGTCTGTCTGTCTGGCTGTGTCTGTCTGTCTGTGTCTGTCAGTGTGGCTGTGTCTGGCTGTCTGGGTCTGTCTGGATGTTTCTGTCTGTCTGTCTCTGTCTGTCTCTGTGTCTGTCTGGCTGTCTGTCTGTGTCTGTCTGTCTGGCTCTCTTCCTGGCTGTCGGAGTGTCGGGGTGTCGGGGTGTCGGGGTGTCGGGGTGTCGGGGTGTCGGGGTGTCGGGGTGTCGGGGTGTCGGGGTGTCGGGGTGTCGGGGTGTCGGGGTGTCGGGGTGTCGGGGTGTCGGGGTGTCGGGGTGTCGGGGTGTCGGGGTGTCGGGGTGTCGGGGTGTCAGAGTGTCTCTCGTTTCTCTGTGTGTCTGTGTGTCTGTGTCTCTGTGTGTGTCTGTGTGTGTCTGGCTGTCTGTCTGTCTGTCTTGCTGGCTCTCTGCCTCTCTTCCTGCCTGTCTGGCTGGCTGTGTCTGGCTGTCTGGATGTCTGTCTGTCTGGCTGGCTGTGTCTGGCTGTCTGGATGTCTGTCTGTCTGGCTGGTTGCTGGCTGTCTGTGTCTGTGTCTGGCTGTCTGTCTGTCTGGCCGTCTGTCTGCCTGTCTGGATGTCTGTGTCTGACTGTCAGTGTCTGACTGTCAGTGTTGACTGTCAGTGTTGACTGTCAGTGTCTGCCTCTCTGCCTCTCTGCCTGCCTGCCTGCCTCTCTGCCTGCCTGCCTGCCTGCCTGCCTCTCTGCCTGCCTGCCTGCCTGCCTGGCTGTCTGGCTGTCTGGCTGTCTGGCAGTCTGGCTGGCTGTCTGGCTGTCTGGCTGTCTGGCTGTCTGGCTGTCTGTCTGGCTGTCTGGCTGTCTGGCTGTCTGTCTGGCTGTCTGGCTGTCTGGCTGGCTGTCTGTCTCTCTGGCTGGCTGGCTGTCTGTCTCTCAGGCTGGCTGTCTGTCTGTCTGGCTATGTCTGGCTGTCTGTGTCTGTCTGTGTCTGTCTGTCTGTGTCTGGCTGTCTGTCTGTGTCTGGCTTTCTGTCTGTGTCTGGCTGTGTCTGGCTGTCTGTGTCTGTCTGTCTGTGTCAGGCTGTCTGTGTCTGTCTGTGTCTGGCTGTCTGTCTGTCTGGATGTCTGTCTGGCTGTCTGTGGCTGTCTGTGTCGGTCTGTGTCTGGCTGTCTGTGGCTGTCTGTGTCGGTCTGTGTCTGGCTGTCTGTGTCTGGCTGTCTGTCTGTCTATCTGGATGTCTGGCTGTCTGGATGTCTGGCTGTCTGGATGTCTGGCTGTCTGGATGTGTCTGGCTTTCTGGATGTGTCTGTCTGTGTCTAGCTGTCTGTGTCTGTCTGTCTGGCTGTCTGTGTCTGGCTGTCTGTGTCTGGCTGGCTGTGTCTGGCTGGCTGTCTGTCTGTCTGTCTGTCAGGCTGTCTGTGTCTGTCTGTGTCTGGCTGTCTGTGTCGGGCTGTCTGTGTCTGTCTGTGTCGGGCTGTCTGTGTCTGTCTGTGTCTGGCTGTCTTTGTCTGGCTGTCTGTTTCTGGCTGTTTGTGTCTGGCTGGCTGGCTGTCTGTCTGGGTGTCTGGCTGTCTGTCTGGGTGTCTGGCTGTCTGGTTGGCTGTCTGGCTGTCTGGCGGGCTGTCTGGCTGTGTGTCTGTCTGTCTGGCTGGCTGTCTGGCTGTCTGTGTATGGCTGTCTGTGTCTGTCTGTGTCTGGCTGTCTGTGTCTGGCTGTCTGTCTGTGTCTGGCTGTCTGTGTCTGGCTGTCTGTCTGTGTCTGGCTGTCTGTGTCTGGCTGTCTGTGTCTGGTTGTCTGTGTCTGGCTGTCTGTGTCTGGCTGGCTGTCTGTCTGCTCTCTGGCTGTCCTTCTGGCTAACTGTCTGGCTGTCTGTCTATCTGGCTGTCTGGCTGGCTGTCTGTCTATCTGGCTGTCTGGCTGGCTGTCTGTCTGGCTGTCTGTCTGGATGTCTGGCTGTGTCTGGCTGTCTGTCTGGCTGTGTCTGGCTGTCTGGCTGTGTCTGGCTGTCTGTCTGGCTGTGTCTGGCTGTCTGGCTGTGTCTGGCTGTGTGTGGCTGGCTGTCTTTTTGGCTATCAGGCTGTCTGTCTGTCTCTCTGGCTGTCTGTCTGTCTGGATGTCTGGCTGTCTGTCTGCCTGTCTGTGTCTGTCTGTGTCTGGCTGTTTGGCTGTCTGGCTGTCTGGCTGCCTCCCTGCCTGCCTGCCGGCCTGCCTGCCTGCCTGCCTGCCGGCCTGCCTGGCTGTCAGTCTGTCTGTCTGTCTGGCTGTCTGTGTCTGTGTCTGTCTGTGTCTGACTGTCTGTGTCTGGCTGTCTATGTCTGGCTGTCTGTGTCTGGCTGTCTGTGTCTGGCTGTCGCTGTCTGGCTGTCGCTGTCTGGCTGTGTGGCTGTCTGGCTGTCTGGTTGTCTGGCTATCTGGCTGTCTCTCTGTCTGTCTGTCTGGCTGGCTCTCTGTCTGTCTGTCTGGCTGGCTCTCTGCCTCTCTGCATGTCTGTCTGTCTGTCTGATGGCTGGCTGTCTGTCTGGCTGCTTGGCTGGCTGGCTGTCTGGCTGGCTGGCTGTCTGGCTGGCTGTCTGTCTGTCTGTCTGTGTCTGGCTGTCTGTGTCTGGCTGTGTCTGTCTGACTGTGTCTGTCTGTCTGTGTCTGGCTGTCTGTCTGTCTGTCTGTCTGTGTCTGGCTGTCTGTCTGTCTGGCTGTCAGTGTCTGTCTGGCTGTCTGTGTCTTTCTGTCTGGCTGTGTCTGGCTGTCTGGCTGTCTGGCTGTCTGGCTGTCTGGCTGTCTGGCTGTCTGGCTGTCTGGCTGTCTGGATGTCTGGATGTCTGTCTGGCTATCTGTCTGGATGTCTGTCTGGCTGTCTGTCTGTGTCTGGCTGTCTGTGTCTGGCTGTGTCTGGCTGTCTGTGTCTGGCTGTCTGTGTCTGTTTCTGGCTGTCTGTGTCTGTCTGTCTGGCTGGCTGGCTGTCTGGCTGTGTCTGTCTGGCTGGCTGTGTCTGTCTGCATGTCTGTCTGCCTGTCTGCCTGTCTGGCTGGTTGTCTGGCTGGCTGTCTGGATGTCTGGCTGTTTGTCTGTGTCTGGCTGTCTGTGTCTGTCTGTGTCTGGTTTTCTGTGTCTGTCTGTGTCTGGCTGTCTGTGTCTGTCTGTGTCTGTCTGTGTCTGGCTGTCTGTGTCAGTGTCTGGTTGTCTGTCTGTCTGTCTGTCAGTGTCTGGCTGTCTGTGTCTGTCTGTCCTTGTCTGTCTGGCTGTCTGTCTGTCTGCCTGTCTGTGTCTGTCTGTCTGGATGTCTGGATGTCTGTGTCTGTCTGGCTGGCTGTTGGGCTGTCTGGATGTCTGTGTCTGTCTGTGTCTTGCTGTCTGTGGTTGTCTGTGTCTGGCTGTCTGTGTCTGGCTGTCTGTCTGTCTGTCTGGCTGTGTCTGGCTGTCTGGATGTTTGTCTGTCTGGCTGTCTGGATGTTTGTCTGTCTGTGTCTGGCTGTCTGAGTGTCTGTCTGGCTGTCTGTCTGTCGGTCTGTGTCTGGCTGTCTGTCTGTCGGTCTGTGTCTGGCTGTCTGTGTCTGGCTGGCTGTGTCTGGCTGGCTGTGTCTGGCTGGCTGTGTCTGACTGTCTGGCTGGCTGTCTGTCTGTCTGTGGATGTCTGTCGGCCTGTGTCTGTCTGTCTGGCTGTCTGTGTCTGGCTGGCTGTCTGGCTGTGTCTGGCTGTCTGGATGTCTGTCAGTGTCTGGCTGTCTGTGTCTGTCAGTGTCTGGCTGTCTGTGTCTGGCTGTCTGTCTGGATGTCTGTCTTTTTGGCTGGCTGTCTGGCTGTCTGTGTCTGTCTGTCTGGCTGGCTGTCTGTCTCTCTGGCTGTATGTCTGTCTGGCTGTATGGCTGTCTGGCTGTCTGTGTCTGGCTGTCTGTGACTGGCTGTCGGGCTGTATGGCTGTCTGTCTGGCCGTCCGTCCGTCCGTCCGGCGGCTCGGCGGTCCGGGTCCGTGTCTGTCTGCCTGGCTGTCTGCCTGGCTGTCTGTGTCTGGCTGTCTGTGTCTGTCTGTGTCTGGCTGTCTGTGTCAGTTTTTGTCTGTCTGTGTCTGGCTGTCTGTGTCAGTCTTCGTCTGTCTGTGTCTGGCTGTTTGTGTCTGTCTGTGTCTGGCTGTCTGTGTCTGGCTGTCTGTCTGTCTGTCTGGCAGTCTGTCTGTCTGTCTGTCTGGCTGTCTGCCTGCCTGGCTGTCTGCCTGCCTGCCTGCCGGCCTGTGTGCCTGCCTGCCTGCCTGTCTGTCTGTCTGTCTGTGTCTGTCTGTCTGTGTCTGTCTGTCTGTCTGGCTGTCTGTGTCTGTCTTGCTGGCTCTGACTCTCTGCCTCTCTGGCTGTCTGTGTCTGTGTCTGTCTAGCTGTCTGTCTTGCTGGCTCTCTGACTCTCTGCCTGTCTGTGTCTGTCTGGCTGTCTGTCTTGCTGGCTCTCTGACTCTCTGCCTCTCTGGCTGTCTCTCTGCCTGTCTGTGTCTGTGTTTGTGTTTGTGTCTGTGTCTGGCTGTCTGTCTTGCTGGCTCTCTGCCTGTTTGTGTCTGTGTCTGGCTGTCTGTCTTGCTGCCTGCCTGCCTGCCTGCCTGGTTGCCTGGCTGCCTGGCTGTCTGGCTGGCTGGCTGGCTGTCTGGCTGTCTGTCTGGCTGGCTATCTGGCTGGCTGTCTGGCTGTCTGGCTATCTGTCTGTCTGGCTATCTGGCTGTCTGTCTGTCTGGCTGTCTCTCTGTCTGTCTCTCTGTCTGTCTGTCTCTCTGTCTGTCTGTCTGTCTGTCTCTCTGTCTGTCTGTCTGGCTGTCTGGCTTTCCCTCTGGCTTTCTGTCTGTATGTCTGGCTTTCTGTCTGGCTTTCTGTCTTTCTGCCTGTCTGGCTTTCTGTCTGGCTTTCTGTCTGCCTGTCTGGCTTTCTGTCTGTCTGCCTGTCTGGCTTTCTGCCTGTCTGGCTTTCTGTCTGGCTTTCTGCCTGTCTGACTGTCTGTCTGCCTGCCTGCTTTCTGCCTGCCTGTCTGCCTGCCTGTCTGCCTGCGTCTGTCTGGCTGTCTGGCTATCTGCCTGCCTGCCTGCCTGCCTGCCTGCCTGCCTGTCTGTCTGTCTGGCTGTCTGTCTGTGTGGCTGGCTGTCTGTGTGGCTGGCTGTCTGGCTGTCTGTGTGGCTGTCTGTCTGGCTGTCTGGCTGGCTGTCTGGCTGTCGGGCTGGCTGTCGGGCTGCCTGTCTGTCTGTCTGTCTGACTGTCTGACTGTCTGTCTGTATCAAACTGTTATGGGATGTTATTGGATAGTAGCATTATCAGGTACATTGATACATGCCTATAATTCAAATACTACGTTAAGAAAACGGTTGCAGGGAACGCTAACAGAAGCTTGTCAGTGTTCGAGCAGGAAGGTGGTGTATAAGCTCGACTCTAAATAGACGCTAAAACTACGTATTTAAAGTCTACCAGTAATACTAATTTTAACATGACAAACGTAATGGTGATCTGTGAATATTTACGTGTTTTTTTCTAAAATGAAAATGAAATAGTTAACAGAATGCGTGTGTGCAAAATATTTTAACATTCTCCATACCCAACCCTGACAAGACACAAGTGCTCTCCGATACAAATACAGCAGCTGTGGCACAATTTTAAAATAATAATTACAACATACAATAATACAGATATACAATCGTCAGGTTCCAGTCGAGATAGTACATCACGAGAGTATGGGCATCAAGGTGACCTACGTAATACAGCATCCATCATCATCAACGTAGTGGGGTCCTACAAAGGAGGAACCGCTACAACTTTATATCAATAATACAACTAGAAATTATAAATTTGAAGTTATTATGGGTAAAGAAAATTATCTGTATCACATCATATTTTTAAAAATCTATAGATATAAAATCGATATTCCTAATTCGATAGTCTACCTTAAATACAAAAATGTTTCAAGGTGTGACTGTACAAACTGAAGCGAAACTATAGAAATTAATTATGCAGCTGTAGGCAGCTATTTAGTAGTATAGTTGACATAAAGATAATTGCAGATATGTGGTATGGAAGCGCAAATAAAACAGTGAACGTTTTTTTCCACCACCGTAATATTCCGCAACCATGCGAATATAAGTAAAACAGACATGATTACACACAAAACTCATCGCGTGTATCTCGGCGGTGCTTTGGAAACACACATGACTAAAACTCTGTTTTAGTTTAATACGTAAACGCCTGTAGCGCTTCAGGTTTTTTTTTAATAAGCTTCTGTACCTTTGTTTCTGCACTAGCTAGAGCTGTATGTTTTCAATGTTTGTTGATGTTCTGTTCAACTTTTAATTTATTTATGCTTCACGGGAAATGAAACTTCAGAGATTTTCAAATTTAGTGAGCTTGCAGGTGAAATGTTGGATGGAGATGAGTATACTGGCTGAAGGGATATTTTGGGATGTCTGTCTGTTCTTGCGTGCGTTTACATACCGTACCGCATAGAATTCAATAAATGTAAAAGAAAGGTAGTTACATCAACATAACTCTCTTCTGCAAATTATTCTTACAAAAGCCTCTTCTATTCGCTTGCTGATAATAGAGATAAACGTTTGCAAACATGGCTTTTTACATTACATAGGAGGCCGATGCGATAATCAGATCTTTAAAAATTTGTCGGTATAGTATTTGTGAAGTCTTAATTCGGAATGGATTTAGTATAATTTGTAAACCAAAACAGATAGACGAAAAATAACTTCAGAAAAATATGTAGAATTCAATAAAACTTACAATTTGTGTCTCAGACTTAGCTGTTTTGGAATTATTCCATGTTGTATATTTCTTATGGTGGATGATTTTTTAAGTTTTCTTTGCAAGAGGTTGTTAATACAACTTCTGAACCGTGCTTCCGATTAACACTTGAACATTTATTACGTTTCCATGGGAAATTGAAATCGATTTGAGTTCACTTTCCGTATTGAATCCTGCCTGGAAACGCGGATCTGGATCGTATTGAGATCGTTTTGAACCTTGGATCCGATCCTCTCAGGGAGTAGGATCGGATCGAAATTGGTTGCATGGAAACACCTATCGTACTCAAATCGTTTTGAACATGCCAAAGAAACTATCCTCTACTATATTCATGGTAACACGCTGCACACTCGTCATTTTGTTTTTATTAGCGGAAATGGTTAGTCATTCGTGTAATAAAACACACAGTAAAACTACTTTTATCGCTTCCATAATTCGCAATTCATTCTTCTCAAAAACATTCACTAACCTCAAAAGCCACTTAAAATATACAGAAAAACAAATTAGCATATGTTTAACAGGTTCTGCAACCTAGATGCAAATTGGCCAACATAAAAGCTTGAATTATTTTATTCTCGAACTTTGTGTATCCAAGTATTGAATTTAACATGGAAACGCGGATCGTATTCAGCATGGAATTGACTCAAATCAATTTCAATTCCCCATGGAATACTTGTTTCCGCCTGTTGTATGCAAGCAAGTACTTATTCCCTAATTTTATACCCCTTATCATAAATAACCCTACGTGAACAGAATAATTACGTTTTTTTGAACTTTATAAAGGTATACTCGCCAATTCTGAATTTTGTTTTCATTTAATTGCTCTTTTTATTATTATTTAGCTTCACTTTAACTTCTTGATCATATCGCGATATTTACAATATGTTTGTTGGTTCACTTGAGTCAGTGTATGTCGGACAGATAATCTCAGTTGCGTAATCACCTTTCGGTACATATGCTTCAGCAACTTGCAAACAAAATACCTAGTTGCAAAGTCTCCTTCCTGCACAATCCATTTTGTTGCTAAACTGTATTCACTCTTAGGTTGATCCGCGTCAAAACAAACCCCAGGTGACCAGTGTACCGTTATAATGTATCCTTCCGCCATTCGCACTAGAAATACTGTGACACTTTCAGACCATGTGCGGTGACTAGCATATTCCGTTTAGGGTTAAGATAATAAGAATGATAGTTGTAACAAAACAAACGTTTGCACACATAATAATAGTTAATTCTAAATTAAATGAGCGAAAAATAAAGTAACAGGTATGCGATAACCTAATTTATTTGCTCTCTGGAAGCGGCACTTTATTAACTGTTGGCGGCTCATTTTAAAAAAGAAATTGTGCACTGTTACGCGAATTGCATTCTTCTCAGGATCACTACATTCTTGTATCGCGTATTTCATATGCTTTCTTTTTCTTTTTTATTCCGGGTGTAACCACTTTTCTCGTTTCAGATTTTTCTGCACAAGCACTGTTTATACTTGTACTCGAAACACCGGTGAACTCAGAAGTTAATTTCGCCATTTCTTTCCCAGAAAGTGTTGGATATTTCTCACATAACTTATAATAAAGATTCAACATTGTTTTTTCACCACTAGTCAATGATTTGTGCGGCTAATGCTTTACGTAATTCGACGAAAAAACAAGAGCGAATTCACTGTCCTCCATGATACTAAACACAATTGCTCGTTTCTGGCTGTAAACGAGATTCTGCGCTACCCGGATGTCAGGTGACTCATACAAATTGCATCATGGGACTTATTTAAGGATAAATTCATTCTAAAATTCAGAGATTAGCATGGGACTACTTTCCTGGGCGCATTGCTACCGTGTAGCAACACGGTGCACTGACCACTTGGGTTTGTTTAGACGCGGATCAACCTAAGAGTGAATATAGTGTAGATAGTTTTGGCGGAATGAGGACTTTGGAGTCGCGAACTTGCTGAGTGTTCTTTAAATGAACACGTGGTCATTGTGATGCTAGGAAGATGGTCACAGTTGACGTCGTTTTCATCTACCACCTATTTCTATTATTTGTATCTGTGGGTGGACCTTGGTCATCGTATTGAATATTCATCCGGTTTTTACCCAGTAACCGAGGTGGGATGGGGTGGGGTGGGAGGGAGTCAATTGCTCCTTGTACGGCCACTAACGATCTCTATTCCAACAAGCATGGCTCGGAGTTGGCAACCCTGAATTCTGTACCGTGTTATGTATGAACTCGCTTCCGTATACCGCCATGGGTCTATTATCTTTCTCAGGATCAGTCAACAGTATGTAGTTAGACTATAATACACTACAGTCGACAGCCTTACAGCTGCTAGAGTGAGCTTTCACGTTATGGAATATGTATGTTATGTACAGTGAACCAGCTATGTACACTACGTGATCAAAAGTATCCGAACGCCTGGCTGAAAATGACGTACAAGTTCGTAGCGCCCTACATCAGTAATGCTGGAAGTCAATATGGTGTTGGCCCACCCTTAGCATTGATGACAGCGTTCACTCTCGCAGGCATACCTTCAATCAGGTGCTGGAAGGTTTCTTGGGGGATGGCAGCCCATTCTTCATGGAGTGCGGAACTGAGGAGAGGTATCGATGTAGCTCGGTGAGGCCTGGCACGAAGTCGGCGTTCCAAAACATCCCAAAGGTGTTCTATAGGATTCAAGTCAAGACTCTGTACAGGCCAGTCCGTTACAGGGATGTTATTGTCGTCCACTCGGCCACAACCCGTGCAGTATGAACAGGCGCTCGATTGTGTTGAAAGATGCAATCGCCATCCCCGCAAATCTCTTCAACAGTGGGAAGCAAGAAGGTGCTTAAAATATCAATGTAGGTCTGCGCTGTGATCGTGCCACGCAAAACAACAAGGGGTGCAAGCCCTCTCCACGAAAAACACGGCCACACCATAACACCACCACCTCCGAATTTCACTGTTGGCACTACACACGCTAGCAGATGACGTTCACCGGGCATTCGCCATACCCACACCCTGCCATCTGATCGGCACATTGTGTACCGTGATTCGTCAATCCACACAACGTTTTGCCACTGTTCAATCGTGTAATGTTGACGCTCCTTACACCAAGCGAGGCGTCGTTTGGCATTTTCCTGCGTGATGTGTGGCTTATGAGCAGCCGCTCGACCATGGAATCCAAGGTTTGTCACCTCACGCCTAGCTTTCATAGTACTTGGAGTGGATCGTGATGCAGTTTGGAATTCCTGTGTGATGATCTGGATAGATGTCTGCCTATTACTCTTTACGACTCTCTTCAAATGTCGGCGGTCTCGGTCAGTCAGACGAGATCGGCCTGTCGAGGCTTTTGTGCTGTACATGTCCCATCACGTTTCCACTTCACTATCACATCAGAAACAGTGGACCTAGGGATGTTTAGGAGTGTGGAAATCTCGCGTACAGACTTCTGACATAAGTGACATCCAATCAACTGATCACGTTCGAAGTCCGTGAGTTCCACAGATCGTCCCATTCTACTGTTTCACGATGTCTAATGACTACTGAGGTCGCGGATAATGAGTACCAGGCAATAGGTGGTAGCACAATGCAACTAAGATGAAAAACTATGTTTGTGGGGTGTCCGGATACTTTTGATCACATAGTATATAGCAGGCATGGCGAGACTGTAAGCCTGCCCCGAAGCACCTTGATGCAACCTGGATAACAAAGCTATGGAAGGGGGAGAATTTGGAAGGCGGGCGGGTTAGTGGTAAAGAACGAACTGATTCAGTGGCGTCCTGTACTCTGTATTTAAAATAAATTAAGCTTTGCCGATGTTGTTTACAATGAGAGATTCGAAATTGGGAATTATGTTGTTTACAGCTAGACGTAACTGGTCAAGAAAATGTTCGTTCATCTGTCGGGATCTGCATTTGCTTTTTACTAATTTAATCATGGAAAATAACTATTCACAGACGTACGTTGTACAAAACATTGCTTCCATGGAAATTGCATATAATCGAAGCTTCGGATATTTATTGTCGCATAAGATTTTAAAGCATTCCACTCCTATTAAATCCTTGCATCTGACTTTCATAATTTCGTCAAATTGTAAATGAATCAGCTTCCCTTGCAGATTGATTCTGGCCTTTCTTACGTCTATGTTTAATGGATAGACATACACTGATATATCATATTTAAAAACTCTGAAATAACGAAATTTGTAATCACAAAATTCACTTTTAAGTGTTAAGAGAATACTAATATAGGTGATATCTGAGGAGAAATTGGAAAGGAGATTTAAACATGGAAAATAGTGCACCTGCCCCTCTTTCAAGTGATCTACCCAGAGTGAAAGTGTGTTTACGAACGCCTGCACTGAACTATACTTATCAACAATATTTTGATTGCGTCGTTGAAATGTAGTATTCAGTTTAAGTGCGTACATATATCGCATAAGAAAGCTAAGTCGCGACCTAGACCTCGTTATTTAATTCCTAAATTTCCATTCCCTAAAATAAGGAAACAATATAATTACAATAAAATGACCTTAAAGCATATGAGAATAATGTAAATGTAAAGCTAAAATAAATTGCCTTTTCTTTCATGAATCCGGGGAATGCATCTCTAAGGTCGAAGAACCGACGTAACATTGCACCTCTGCTAAGCCATCTAACATCACACAAATACTTAATATCTTAAATGATTCTCCCATATTTTTAAGTATACATATTTCGAAATTGTCGGTGTTTCAAAGCACTTCCTTTTATTTTGTTCACAACACAATCCATCACTATTGTAGTGTAACCGACTTGGCACAAGGTGCTTCTTGATGCAACAGACAATGCCAAGCATAAAAATTGCTCGAAATACCTTTATCACTGAAAAAAATGTTTTAACCTGTCAATCAACCCACTTTTCCCCTAACCATGGTCCTTGCTCCGTCTGATACTAATTTTGACCACTGAAAACAATATCTTTCAATACTAATTTTTAGAGATTTAAATATCTCCTCGCCAGTAGTACTGCCTTTTAGTGGGACTAAATCGAGCAAATACTCTTCAACATTAGGTTCCTTATCAACACCTCGAATGAAAGTGGCCAATTGAGGTGCGAGTTACATCTGTACTCTCGTCCAGTGCAGGAGAAAACTTCACAAAGTCAGCCATTTTCAAATCCATCTGCCTTATTACGTCGGCAGAAAGCACTTCAACTTTCTTTGCAGTGGTTTGTCGGAAAATATGCTAGCACTCGAAATTATGGACCTGTTGAGGATATAAAATCTCAGCAATTAAACATGTTTTAATAAAGTCTCCTTCCTTAAACGTCTTAAGGCCTTTGCAATTTCCCAGGTTACAATATAACTAGCGTGATTTCTTTTCCCTGCCATAGTTTGAGTCTTTGTAGTTGGTTTAGGTCCATTGTTTTCTATCAATTTCAAAATTTCTTGCGTTCTTTCGCGTCCTGTGAACATATTGAAAATTAGCAGTCTGACTTGTAGTTTAAATAACAACTAAAGTCTCATTAAATAAAATGTTTAATAATAACAATAATTACAGACCCAACTTACCTTGTAACTTGGCATATTCGGAATGATAAGCATTGTAATGGCGTTTCATGTTGAATTGCATTACTCCGCTTTGGGACATATTAAACATTTTGCATTGCCACCATCCTCAACGAAGAACTTCTCCTCCCATTCCATGAAATGTTCTGCTCTTCGAACGTTGCTTTGCAAGCGGCATTGCTCGCCGCCACTGTTTGACGTAGTACTGACCACGCTGACATGGGTAGGAGGTGGAGGGGGGGGTGAAGCTACGGAGGGGTAGTGCGCGAGTCAACTGAAGCGCAAATTGACTCGCGAAGCACTGTTTCGCCATGGCTGGTATATAGTATCGGGCTTCAAATTTAGTTTTCACCAAACTCTAATGTAGCGGGGTTTGGGAATGGAAAAAGGTTGTAATGGTGTGGTTCTTGGTGGTTGGGTTGTTAATTCGGGATGATCATTGTTGCTGCCGGCTACTCAGGTAGAGGAATTTGGGTTCAGGAGTCTCTTATCTCAAGGAGTGTGGATGGGAGATAAATGAAGATCACTTTCTCCTCTCACATGGCCCGTTTATTGATGATCCACACTGATGTCCTCGTACGAATTTCCTTTCCACACAAGACGCGATTTTTCCTGTCAACCCTGCTACTGTTTTCATGCTCTTACCCTTTCTTAATTACTTTGCGAAGTTGAAGTATGCTACGATACTACGCTAATGACTTTTCCTTTTGTCATTCCCTAGCTACCCTGTTCCTCACGGTTGCCTTAAACTGGTTTTCAATACATAAATATTTAGTCGAAGACCGCTACACTGTTTCCCTCTTTAATATAAGATATTTTGAATTTCTAGCTCTATCTTACTTTCCCTCACGTTTCCTACACAAATCTATTTCTTTCCCCCGGCTCATCTCCTCCCCCACGTTTCTACACAGAGACTTCTTCTCTCCCCGACGTTTCGACACACAGTGAAGTATCTTACGCACGTTTGAACGTCGTTCTGCTTCATAGATAATTTTCTATTTCACGCCTACTTTTCTAGTGTCTCTCTCACTTTTTGCTATTCACGTGACTTTTATTCGTTCTCATTGGTTGCATCTCTGAATTTTTCCTCCATCTACCATTGGCTCTCAATTTCATCGTCTGAGCTTGGCTCGCGTCTAGCATTAACAAATTATGTTCGCTTTACTGAATTTTCTGTGCGCTTGACTAACTTCGGTTTTCTGCCCGTTGTCTTGTCATCCTGTGTGCACAACTCGGTTCCTATTGTTACTAAAGCAATTCCTAATGCTATTTTTCCTGTCCTTTCCTACGTCTGCTATCTTTATGTGATTTTCGCCAAGTTTGTTCGTTCTCAACTACACGTTTATATTTCATGTTATTATTATTAATTAATATCTACGCTCTACGCTTTTTTTCTCTTCATGATTTCATTCCCCCTTTCTCTAATTCTTAATGTTCTCTTTTATTCTTCTCTCATACTGGTATTCCTTCTTATTATTTTGATGATATGCTTATTAATTATTCTTCTTATTCGTTATTATTTATTCTTTATTATTCGGGCGGATCTTATCACTTCACTAAGTAACAGAATTGAAAAATGGCGTTTTATAAAGACGACAACAAGTTTTCCCTTAAATTAATGATAAAACGAAAATAGAGTTTTATACGCCACAATCATAAATACAGTGAACGTGTTTCGGCGAAACAATGTTTTGTGAGCGGACCAGCCAGTCTGCTTTAAATGGGAAGGTGTCGAATCCATACCAGCAGTAACAATTGACATGGAAGTTGGTGTACGTGTGTAGAGGGTTAAATTCTTGCTGGGACATAGTTTATATTTTGTTTATGTAGAGTTCGTGTGCGAAATGGGTCATCAGAACAGAGTTCATTGAACCCGGCCGGTATACAAGATTTGAAACTGCGATCTAGGGAATGGGTCACGCCACCACCAGGAATTTCATTCGGTTTAATTGAATTTACTGCTAGAAAAATCTGATGTGTTGCACTCACGTGACTTTCTTTACTCTTGTACAAATCATTATTCTCCATCAACTTCATGTTAATCGAGAAAAACTTTTGCACAACTATCTTATTCTAATTTTCTTGTAAATGCAAGGTGAATATGGTAGGTTTTAAGCGATAGTCAAATCTTTTAAGAGCTGGTTGCTAGGTGGAGGATTCCATTCTCTTTGCATTTCCAGAACATAAACAATATAATAACGAATTCGCATTTGAGAAAAAGTATTAAATATTCCAAAATTCCAACAAATAAAAAGGAATATCTCGGAAATGGTTCGCTCCACAAAAAATGTATGACAAATTCTGTGTTTTAACGAAATCTACATTTTTTGAGTAGTAAAACTTTGTGTATCTCTTACGGTTTACAAGTTATGCAAAAATCATACACAATGAAGGACTTTTGGGAATATTTCCAAAGGATTCAAGATATATATATCATTTACCATAAAAATATCTCAAACATATTATATTTTAATCAAAATCGTTAGTCATTTTTGAAAAAAATATACATTTTCTAAAAATGTTCCATGTAAAGGGTAGTCTGGGTGGGGGATTTTTTTAAAAATCTTGGTGTCGCATCCTTGGAAGATACTAAACTCAGATACCAAGTATGGCATGTATCTGACTTTTCGTTTTTGAGTTATGCTGCTCGCAGTCAAACAGACACACACACACACACACACACACACACGGATGTTTCCAAAAATGCTTTATTTGGATTCAAGAAACCTCAAAACATGCATTTCCGGTAACATTTCTGTATATAATTTTTGGATGGAATACAATACTTCCCCTAGTTACTATACTTGGTAGAGAAAGCAAAAATACTATGAACAATAATGGTTAATTTTTAACATCACCTCTGAGTAAGAAAATCTCATGATCATAGAGAAACTTCTGACAAACAGATGGATATAGCCTACAAATATATCCAAAATGTAAACTTATTACATAATAAAGAGCTAAACTAGCGCTTGTGATGATAAAAGCACAAAACTGACAATTTCAATAAAAAAACTTAATTTTGTATACAAATTCTTTAGTAATTCACATTCAGTTTTAAAAGGAAAGAAAGAATTTGTGTTAGAATAATGTTCTAATAATAAAGTAATAGAAATATTACATTGGCTTAGGCATATGGCGAGCCCATCGCCCAATGTCTTCGACATTGCAAACAGCCTAAAGGTAAAAAGAAAGGGAGAGGCGGACCTCCGTAGCCTTGGTTTGGCAGCCATCTAAGAGAAGGCAACCCGGCAAGTGGAAGTTGTGCTTTGGGCTGACTATCCGCTCGCATAAACAAAACAAAAGAACTATTCAGATGGCTAATACAAGAAATACATGCAAGAATCAGTTTGGATCAGGTCGTCTGGCCTAAACCGTGTGGTGGAAAAAGAAGAAATATTACAAATAATTTATAAGATAAGCAAATACTGGTAATTAAATTTCCTTTCGCACAAGTCGTGTATAGGACAAGACTAGAAGGGTAGAATCGGGCTGAAAAATTCAATGCCATAATCGGGATTTGAACCCGAATCTTCCGGTTTGCGCCCGGTTGCTCTAACCGACTGAGCTACCGTGGCAACATGCTAATACAACGTTAAATTCCCCAACGAATCGCATTTTTTTCCTGAGTAAACCATAAGGAGATCTCAGATACATTTTCAGATGACATGCGAAGCAGTTGGGAAATTTAATATTGCGCTCGCATGTTGCAGCGCAGTTGGTTAGAGCAACCGGACAGAAATCGGAACACAAAAATATTTTTCACTGTGAAACTTATTTCCTGATAGTTCTGTAAATTGTTTTTCAATTTAAAAGCACTGTTGTAGTGCAAATCTGGATTTGTTTGTGTCATTATGTTTGTATAACCTTGGCCAAAATTGTTACTGTAGGCTGCACTTGATAAAACATATAGGTAAACAATCAAGCAGAATGTGATCGTTTACTAATTGGTAGAAAAAGTTAGGTACCTGTACCACAAGGATTCTTCAGTTTATTAGAAGTTTTGAGAATTACCCACATACAGCATAATACTGATGAGCTGAGATGGTCTAGGGCGTAGTACCAACATTATCCACTCATAAAGTCGGTAGACAAACTCTTGGTTCGATAAGTTCCTAAACTCTTGGTCGCTTTTTATCAGTTCGGCCATCTTCTTCCCTTCTGCTCACCGATGGATCCAGGGGATTACGAGGGGTCCAGCGGTACCAACCTAACGGAGTTCCTAGTTTCCTTTCAATTTATTACCCCTTCCCCACATACTATTATCCTTCTGAGGGTCTCTAGGGAGCCACAAGTCTCCCGGAAAATATCGGAAATACCCCGTTTCTAATACCGCTTGGATATCCAGGTCATTTCAGACCGTTCAATTCAACCAGCGCCATTGTTCTCTATGACGACCCGGTTATGAAGTCAATTGCCTACGACCTCGACCTAATAAAGAATTATAACAGTTCCCTTATATCGATATAACAGTACACCCCAAAGGAATACAATGCTGCTTCCGTTTCCAAGAATCTGGTTTATTTTGCTATCACTAACTCACGTGTTAAAACATTTCTCAGGCGTTAACAAAATTAGTGCTCTAAGTCTTCAGTAACCAGGAGTCTCTCGTTACATTCGAGCACGTGGTTTACATTTGTCATGATTATTATTTTTCTTTATTTATAGTCGCTCTAACTACAATCATGTCGCGACTTATATCCATACATATGAGTACAATAATAATACATTGTAACAATGTATTATAATTATTGTATTATTTAATCAAGTAAAGTATACAAACATATTTTACTTTATTAAGTCTTGAACATAGCTAGAACAGTATAACCTAGTAGTACCTATTATACATTTTTATTTGAGGCGTTATATTTAAATCTTGTTATACAGTTGGATGTCTTTCAAGAAAAAAATAATGTTTTTGAAATGAGTAGGGCTGTTTAAAGCTAAAAATATATCTTCAGGAATGTTATGTCTTCTCTCCGTGGTATAACTTCGCATTTAGTGATGAGGTGTTCCACGGTGATACGGCAATTGCAGGTCTCGCAGTGAGGAGCATTTTCTTTGGCGAGTAAGGAGGAATTTGTTAGGCGTGAATGGCCTATTCGTAAACGTGACATCATCAGTTGATCTTTGCTTTTTAGAGTCTGCAATGTGTAGGGTTTTGAGGAGCCTTTCCTAACTATGTGGAGTTTGCTTATGTTTTATTGGTTCAGTCTTGCTTAGTAATTGTTGTTTCTATTTTTACTTTAGAGAACAATATATGAGGATGTACCTACTGCATTGAACGTTGTCTTATGGGTATTACGAAAAAATCTGATTTGTTGCACTCACATGGCTCTCCCTACTCATTTTTGTACAAACTATTCTCACTAAGCTTATTCTTCCAATCTACTTCTTGTTAATCGAGATAAACATTTGTAGAAATAGTCGTATTGCATACTTCCTTGTAGGAACAAGGAGTGGGAAAGACAGTAGACTTTAAGCGGTGGTCAAATCTCAAGAGCGGATTGCTATGTAGATAATGGCCGTGAAATTCCATTCTCTTTGCATGGTCAAGAGAAAAAGAAACGAACGACTGTCCATTTTAGAAAAGTGCAAGTGTTTTAAAATACAAACCCACAACAAGAAATACCTCGAAGGTGGTTAACTCCACAAAGGAATGTATAAAATAAAATTTGATATGAACCAGATGCTTTAACGAGAGCTATATATTTGTGGAGTAAGATTTTGTCTATCTTTTACGGTTTACCACTTATGCAAAAGTCATTCAAAATGAAGAGAACTTCAGGGGCTATTCCCAAAAAATGCAAGATATGCATTTCATTTGCCATGAAAATATATTTAACATACGGTATTTTATTCCAAATCGTTAGTCATTTTTGATAAAATCAAAATTTTCCAAATATGGTATTTTTGGGGTTGGGAGGCTTTCTTTAAATGTTTTGGGGCCAGGGGCTCTAAAAACGCATTTCCAGTGAAATCTCAACATCGAATTTTTTGGATGGAACACAATACTTCCACACTTATTATACATAGTATAGAAAATAAAACGTCATGATGCGTCACACTCACTTGACTTTCTCTACCCATTATCTCTTATTATTATATAGTTTCTACAAACTCTTCTTACAACAATTTATTTTTGAATAATTTCGCATTAAACGAGATATTGCGTTGTGAGTATAAGAGAATGCAGGAGGCTCGAGCGGTAGTCAACTGTTTCAAAATCGGGTCTCTGAATGTTGGTTTTTACATTCCATAGCATTTCAAAAGATGAATAAGTATTAATAAAAATCAAAGAGGTAACGAATATCTCGCAAACGGCTGCTGCTGAGAAAAATGTATTTGAAGTAAATCTTGAATTTTAAAGATATCCATGTTTTTTGTACAGTAAGTTTTTGTGTACCCCTTACAGTTTACCAGTTATACAAACGTATGCAGCATTTCTTTCAGAATGAAAATTATTTCACAGCTTAATCCCAGAAAATTCAGTATATGCATACGCACATTAAATTTTTTATGTAAATGAAACAACTTAAACAGTAGTTATTTTTAATCCAAATCGTTAGACAATTTAAAAATATTAACAAAAATTTCCCATGTATGAAAGGGGTAGTGGTATCCTTGAAAGAAGAAAGTTACCTGTCGTCCTTCGTGCTGAGTGGTTACCATGCTAGCCTCCAGCTCCCGAGGTCGCGTGGTTCAATTCCGGTGGAGGGCTTCTTCGGAAGGGAAGTAAAGCCAGTGGTCCCGTGTCGAGATTTACGGCACGTAAAAGAACCTCAAGCCTGATGAGGCGTCTGAGCAAAATTTCCGGGTTTTCTCGTCCAATATGGAATGGGACGCTAAGGACCACAGCAGGTAAAGAGCGTCCATAAATAACACTCAATTTAATTTAAACTAATTTAATTTGGAAGTTATCTAATGTATTAAAGTTTTGTGTTCATCTGACTTTTCGTTGTTTTTTTTGTTTTTTTGTTTTTTTACTTTAGCTATTTTGATATACACACACTCGCGCGGAACATTTTCTAAAAATCCTTTACTAGGTTCAAGGATTCCAAAGAGTGTATTTCGGGTGAAATCTCTATATCGAATTTTTGGGTGGAATGAATACTTGCTCTTACCTACTATAGATATGGAATAGCAAAATCAAAAATGGGTTTTTGATTTAAAAATTTCCAAAATTTCTCCTTCGTAAAATTAGTTGTTTGTGATCTGCTTTAATTTCCTGGGACCTGGCATGGTATAGTAACTAGAGAGTTCGGCAGACTTCTACACAAACTTCATTTGAAGTTTCGTGCCGAGTGACAAAATGTAATTTGTTTGTCACGTTCTGCCTCTTCATCAGCAAAAAAACTTTCCCATTTGAGGTGTAAAAATGAGTAATATGTGTACGGGAAGCGAGGGTGTTTCTATGGCAACGTTTCTGGAATTCTGGCCTTGCCTGGGGTGAAATCGCAGTGCCCCTTGGCGCCGGCTGTCACGCCGAGGAGGAATATTGACGAATGGGCGTTTTGCATCTCTCAGAGGGACAGAGGGACGATTTTCTTGTGTCAGTGTCAGCATCTTGTCTAACACGGGACGTTTCTCTAGAAACGTGGCTTGTAAACTACAGCCACAAAGCCACACAGGGTGGTTCACTAATCCTTTCCCGTCTTTCTATGCAAGCAGTGTGAATACACGGTATATACATCCTAACGGTTTTGATGCCTTCTCTAACAAATGTTGTGAGAAGACATTTGTTTTTATGTGATGATGGTATTAAGGTAATGCATCCGTGAAATTTGGCGAAAAATTTTGAAAAATTAAAATATTAATTTGTTTTCATAGTAAAAAATAATATGTATCTAAACATTAAGAAAACATTTCGTTTTTTCAAAGCTATAAAAGGACAGCGGCATGCTTAATAATAGACACGCCCAGCTTTAAAATCTTATTTTCTAGCAAAGCTTTTCTCAGCATTTTTCCACACTTAAAATGCTCAACATGATGCAATGTTTTACTAATTTGTTTCAAAATTGTTGTACTGATTCTCAAAAGCACATTTAAGAAAATTACCATATACTTTTTCAAAATAACACTCCAGTTTTGAGAAGTAAATTGACTTTTGAAAAACCAAGAATTTTGTATGGTACAAAACTTAATAACGTTTCTCAAATAATTAAGTGTTTTGTAAAAATATCTGATAAGAAGATCCTTTTGTAAACATATTTACTGTAAAACCTCAATTTTTATGTGAATATTTTTTAGAAATGCATCGTGTTCAGCATTTTTATCAGAACAATGAATTTACACAATAAAAAATTAATATTTAAATGACCATGCAAGCTGAAATTGTGAAACACAGCAAAAATATTACTGTTATTATGTGTAATAACTGGCATAAATTTCAGTAAGATATCTTTACTTATTGTGGATTTTCTGAATTTCGCAGATGCATAATCTTAAATAGTGTTGTCATGTGCTCACTGTGTATTCATTGGCCGGCAACAGTGACTCCAGAAACTAAAAAATCTATCAGCCAAATTACTGGAGAGAAAGCTCTCTTTAACATGCAGAAAGAGCAATCGATATTACAGTTTATGAGTTCTGACTTTTTCAGATCATCTTTCATATTGGATTTAAAACGTTTTTTAAAAGTTGCAATTGCACCGATTTTTTAAATTTCTTCATGTGTGCTGTTTATAAAATTATTTTTATGCATTTCCTATAGCAGTTTTTACTTTCTCTAGCATCTACTTCTAGTAGGTAGGGGAAGCACTGTATTTCGCCCCCCAAAAATCTATATCGAGATTTCATCGGAAATACAAGTTTTGAGATCCTCTGAATTGCAAAAAGCCTTTTTAGAAAAAGGTACAGTGACGCGCGCACGCATGTGCGTTTGTGTGTTCGTGTGCATAACTCAGAAAGGAAAACTATGATAAAGAACAAAATTAGTATTATATTCCCACCTTCAAAGACAAGACACGAAGATTTCCAAGAAAATTTCCCAAACCTCAAACCTAAACTACCCTCTAAATGGGGCATGCCATTTTGTGAGTCACTGTCATTCTCCTTCTGTCTCCTACAACATCGTGTGTTGGGGTGAACGGACTCTACGGCGACACAGTGCTAACAGAAGATATTTGGACGGTAGGCAAACCGAAGAACAAAACAGGGGGATAGGTTAAACCTCGCGTCCCCTTCAATGGATGGGAAATGTTTGGTCATCTTTTATTCTCTCAAAAATAACTAACTTTTATGATTAAAATGCCACATATTAAGATATTTGCATGGCAAATGATATGCATATCGTCAATTTTCTACGAAAAGACGTGAAGTCGGCTACATTTTGATTTGAATTTTTATAAGTTTTATAACTGGTTAACTATAAGAGGAGGCTTACTCATAAAATTTAAATCTCGTTAAAACACGATTCGTCTCAAATGAATATTTTTGTGACAATAACCATTTCCGAGATATTTTTATTAGTTTTATTTTTCAAATACTTCGTACTTTTTTTTTAATTCTGTGTTGCCATTCATTGGTTTCTGATGGTCATGCAAGGAGTGGAATTTCAAAGCCAGCATATGGTGATCCACTTTTTAAATATTTGACTATCGCTTCACTCTCTTTCATCCCCCTTGTACAAAGAGCGCCAAAGAAAATCTCTATACACCTCGCGTCTATGTCATATTTATCGTTGTCCGTGGCCTTCTGAAGCCATGTCCATTTCATTGAATGCTTTAGGTCACGCTGCAAGGGTGCACCACTCCTGCTAAATAGTTACACCAATAACCACAACAAAGGCTACAAAATTGCGTAGAAACGAAATATATGTTTACCGCTCGATCGTATTGGCTAAAAGAGAAAGGTAGAGTGAACGCATTCAGTTTGTCATAGAGACCTCTTATCGTGATTGGTAGCCATACATCATCGGCTAGTGCACAACACGCCTTTGAAAGCGATAAAAGCTATGGGGATAACTTAATGAGCGCCCAGGTTATCCAAATATATAATGTGTAGTGAGAAAATTTTCAGGGGGTGCAAATTAAAGCTTGAATGGTATTCATTAAATATATAGCAAGGCAGCAGTTTATAAAAAAATTAACAGAACTGTATTATCACAGTGATATTAATACATAATATACATAATATACATAACTAAATAATAAATAAATAAAGCAGCATGTTTCCCCTCTAATTAAAACTATAATTGGTTAATATACCTTTATTAACATATTGCTGATCATAGGAAATACAACAGATTCTAGACAAATATATAACCCAATTTTATTGCTATAATATGTATGTCATATTCGTAAACCATATACATATTTATCTCTTGCTTCTAAACACGATCAGTCACTTATAACAAAAGAGTAATTTGCATTTAGTAGACGAATATCATCATCTACGGATGTTTTCTGGAAAGTGCCCACTTTCTGAGGAGTATGTAGACTGTCTTCCCCACTTTCCTGGAATATTTTTATCCAGTAATTTACTATACAAACACTTTTATGTGCTGCTGCTGTAATTGCTGTACGACCACCTCCCACATACCCACGATACGTCCACGAGTAATTTCGCTAGCATACGGCATGACTGGTTCTGAGACAAACGTGTTTTGATTTCAATAACACCAGGAAAAGCAACGGCATCAACCTCCCGTCTTTTCCTCCTTATTGCTGTGTTATCAAGCCACCATGCTCTGCAATAGGTAAGGTGAAGGACACGCCTCAAAAGACCCCAGAAAACGATACAAAATCCGCCGAATATTTCCTTTGCGCTCTGTATACTTATAATTGTGTATTTGAAATGTGTAATAAAACTATATATGCAAACGTTTATCTCGATTATCAGGAACTAGATAGAAAAATCAGCCTTTGTAAGAATAATTTGGAAAAGAATTAATAAACTAGCCTTTTTCTCGATATTAACGCGTTAACTACTACTTGAGCTAAACGTATTCTAACCCCTTACACCGTATACAGTCACCAAAAACTTCTCTGGTTCCCATATGAACGTGTTGTGCTTAACAAAATCATACATGGCAGTAAACCACTACAGCCGAACGTTTTACATTAATGATACAGAAAGGCCAGTCGATGTATTAAAAATGACGTGATACATTGGTATCACGTCATTTGTCAGCCAGGGGAAATACTGATCCTCGTAAGAGAGGCATTGGCACACATTTATTAAACCCAGTCTGCCAAAGTTGAATCGTGGGACAGTGGGAATCAAACCATGTAATAGATCCTATGTATTAACATATCTGTTTCCTGCAGTGAAAGCTAGAGGGAAGCACAATCCAATTTGGCTTGGTGATCAGACAAATGCCTTATTTTTGGGTTTTCAGACTTACCATGGTTTATTTGTGATTCATATTATGGTTTTGAGTTTTATTGCTTTAATATTTTTATATCTGCTCGCTTTGATACGTGTTAAAACAGGATAATTTCAATTAGTTAACTAATATGCAACTGCTTTCTTTTAGGCTGTTATTGCAATTTATGGAAAGGTGGGTTTTTTCATTACGTCAGAAATTAGTGAGAATTAAATCTTTGAAACTTCTATTATACCATTTTAACTATTAATATAAAACAATATAAGGGGAATTATAAAACACCTAATTTTTCAATCAAATGTGTATCGTTATATTGTTATATACCGGGTGAGGTCAAAAGGTTTTGCCTAGTTATTAAATTTTAGCTACCCCGGCATAAACATTGGGGGACGTAACATCAGAGGCAACGAGAGGACCAGGATCTTAACAGCACATTTCAGAGCAGGCGTGGAATATTTATCACGAAAATACACGGGGTTTCACATTAGTCATATTACCTGTGGTTTATTGAATATTAAACTCAGTGCCACTACTTCATTCACAAAAGATTAAAAGAAGAACATTGGAAGGAGATTACAGACACGAAGTTACACTCGCACGATTCATGCACGCTTCCATACTCGACACTCGACCTGAAGAGACTGACAACTGACGCCACGCTATCCACACAAAGAAAGAAAGCTTGTCCCCCCCTCTCTCTCTCTCAACACCACTAGCCGGGAGGTGGTGAGAGATGCGCGTCGGACGAAATTCAAAGCCCCATTCGAAAGAATTACACCCAACAATGCTGCCGCTACAAAGCGATGTGCCGGCGTGACAATGCACACACATACACGCCACAATGTTTAACACTTCAATTATTAGTAGTATTTTCGTTTACCCGTCCATCCGTCCTCACATGTTAAATAAATCTCAAATAGCTTCAAATACGGAGATTTTAAATTTAGCAGTATAGAAAATTTATCGGCACGCTTAAAGTTTGGTTGAAAGCGGCACAAAATTAAGGTTAGTTTAATTGCACTGCACCTATTGGTTTAGAAACACAACTGAGCTGTATGTCTTTGAACCACGCTTTTAGTGAAGCGATTATCGGGATTAATATGAAGCAGATAGAAAAATAACACTTTAATTTGTGGAAGAAATATATAAAACCGAGCGGAATGACTCAGGTGGTAAAGTCTGTGGCCCGCATTCGTGAGGTCCCGGATTCAAATTCCGTGGGCCGAACAATCTGTATGAGGCTTTTTCGTGGTTTTCCTCAGTCGCGAAGGTAAATACCGGATTGGATATTTAATACCACAACCCAAAGTTACATCTTAAGTCTAAAACAATAGTAAAATGAAAAATAAGTGGTAATACCGAATGCTATGCCATCTATATACAAACAATGTAAGCAGACTAGACGGCATCCTAATGCCATCTGCACGGCATAAAGCAGGGGTTACAGGAATGAGACCTTGAAGGCTAACTGTCCGCCTTTCTGTGTGAGGGCGGCGGTTAGACTGGACGACACCCTAATGCCATCTGCACAGCATGAAGCATGGTCCACAGGAATGAGACTTAGAAGGCTAACTGTCCATCACATATCGTTCAAAGAGATATCCACCAACAGATTCGCCGCGATATGACCAAGGAGTTACTCGTAAAGCGTCGTAAAATAAAATAGAATAAAAAAATGTATAAATCAAAAATAAATCTGATCTTCACCAATCACTTTACTTTCTCTACTCATAGTTTACACATCAAATAAAAATCATTCACTGAAGCACATTACATTATTCACGGAAAATTCCCGCTTCAAAATTACTGCAGTATGGGCTAGCATGCGGAAATAACATCCAAATGTTTGTATAATGCATTCTTAGAAACGAGCTCATGCAAAAAGAAAGAAAAGATACTTAGGAAAACAAACCAACAAAATACACATGGAATAATATGTAAACGGCTCCAAAAACACTTCACTGATTAGCCTCCTCTTTGTAGGACTTACAAGCCAATGCCTTGGGCCAGTAGCCTATCGAGGAGCAAGCAAACTCTGATCATAGAATATCCAGGTTGGGTGATCAGCCCAATGACTGGAATGGCGGTGAAGAAGAAGAAAATGAAATGTCGTGATGAAAAAAGTGATAGGAAAATTCTCAAATAAAATTAATTATGCAACCCAGGATTCGTCTCGCGATCGAGGAAACTACGAACAAATCTTTGGTGAAGTTGGTCGGCTCCGGGACTTGAACTCTGAGCCTCCTGAATGCGAGTCTCGCACCATACCGCGGAGCCACCTTGCGCTCAAAAAAAAGTGTGCTGCGTTGTCATGACCTTCTCGTCACATTTTCGTTTGTTTGTGTACAATGTTAACAAGAGCTTATTTTTCCATCTGCTTCCTGTTTATGAAGATACATGTTTGCATACATGGTTTCATTACCCGTATACATTTCGTTGTAGGTACAAGGAGCAACAGAGGCTAAAACGATAGTTAAATCTTTAAAAAGTGAGCGACTGTATGTGACTTTGAACTTCCTTACTTTTGCATGGTCAATAAACCAACCAATGGCGGCTTAACACTTCAAAAAGGTATAGTGGATTTTAACGTTGAAAACAATAATAAGTATCTCTGAAATGGTTAGTGACACAAAGATTTACTTCACCAAAATTGTGTGCTTTAACGAGATCTACATTTTTGTTTACGACATAATTTACTAGTTAAACAATATTATAAAATCTTGCGCCAGAATTAATAGGATTTCACAGCTATTCCCAGAAAAATAAAGATATTCATTTTATTAATCAGGAAAATATATTATACCTGTGGTATTTTAATGAAAACCGTTAAGTTATTTTTAACAATATCAAAATCTTTGAAATATGAACTTCAGTACAAGTTTGGCAAACGTCCGACATTTCGTTTTAGAGTTATACTTTAAACAAACACACACATTATGTTGTTTAGAAATTCCTTTTTTGGGAGTTCAAGAAACCTCAAAACATGTATTTCCGTGATATCTCGAGATTGAATTTTTGGATAGAATGCCATACTTCTTCTACTTAATACAAGTCCTGTGAATGTAATGCTCGGATTGTTTATTTCCTCCGCCCAAATTTAAGTATTGTAGAGATTTCACCAGATATGCTTTACATTTTTCTTTCTAAGATAAGAATAATGTACCACTTCAGACATAAAGATGTTTTTTGTAAGGGGAAGGTCATCAAACGCAGTTTTAATGATTTCGGTAAAAATTGATCATTATGTTACGACAAACCATAACAGCGAAGAAAAAATACTTAAAGGAAAAACTAAAGAAAAAATAAACAAATAAAAAAGAGAAAGCAATAAAAAATAAACAAAGAAAGAAAGGTAGGTTTGGATCTCCTTATAATACACAGCATCCAGTTAACGATTTTTATTACTTTCTCTACTACGTAGAGTAAGTAGGGGAAGTATCGTATTTCACCCAAAAACTCGATACCGAGATTTCACCGGAAATACATGTATTGAGGCCCCCTGAATCCAAAAAAAAAGCATTTTGGAAACGTCATTGTGTGTGTGTGTGTGTGTGTGTGTGTGTACAGCATAACTCAGAAACAAACAGTCGGATAAACATCAAACTTGGTATTTAGGTTCAGTATCATCCAGAGATGCAACACGAAGGTTTAAAAGAAAATCCCCACACCCCAGATTACCCTCTACATGGAACATTTTTTGAAAATTTTAATTTTCTCAAAAGCGGCTCTATTGATTTTCATTAAAATATCATATGTTTAAGACATTTTCATGACAAATGAAATGTATATCTCGAATTTTCTGGGAATGTCTCCAAAAGTATTCTTCATTGTGAACGACTTTTGCATAACTGGTAAACTATAAGAGATAGACAACATTTTACTACACAAAAATGTAGATCGCGTTAAAATACACAATTTATGTCGTATTCATTTGTTTTGTTGAGTGAACCATTTACGAGATATTGCTTGTTATTCCCTTAAATTTTCCAATACTTATAGTTTTTCTCAAATTCGTTATTCATTTTTTTGTCCTGGTAATGCAAAGAGAATGGAATACTTCACATAGCAACCAGCTCTTAAAATATTTGACTATAGCTTAAAGCCTACCAATTCCCCTTGCATCTACAAGAAAATTAGCAATAAGATTAACATCTTGATATCCCGATTAACATGAAGCATGTGGAGAATAAGCGTTTGTAAAAATAGTTCATTTCTGAGTTATGCTGTTCACACACACGGAAATCTTTCCAAAAATGCTTGTTTTGGATTCAGGGGGTCTCAAAACATGTATTTCCGGTGTAATTTCGGTAACGAATTTTTAGGTGGAATACAATACTTCCCCTACTTACTATATGTAGTAGAGAAAGTAAAAAGTAAAGGGTATAGCTGTTGTGCTCTTAGTGGTTCAATCGCTGTACTTGGCATGTACCTCTACGGCATGTGATAACTGAATTGGCTCAACGATGTTACACTATACCTAAAATTATTATATTAACAATCATCCTCAATAAATCATCTTGTATTATTTCATAAAAGCTCTTCTCCTTTTTAATTTTTTAGTTTGTGTGCTCTGTCCATTGTGGCAACCCGTAATTACAGGAAGCTGTTAATGTTATTTCAACAATACATTCATATATTGAAATTTTAAGTAGTCTTGTTTTTCATTCATTCGCGTAAAGAATTTCTAGTATACGGCCAACAATGTTTCTATTTGCGCCTTTAAACTGCTGATTATTACTTCGGCTATAAAATGTATATTTCCGTGAATTGAACCAGTTTTTTAAGTCTAGTTTTGTAGAAATATGATAGAGAAATAAGCATCTGCATGGTGATTCTTATATTGAGTATGGAAATAATCCTAATGAATAAAAGTTGTACGACTATAGGTATGAAATATTATTGCTTCGTAATGCAACTATCGCCTCCTAGTTTGGCATCTAGTATGCATAGCGATTTCTGTTTCTATGCTGTGAGAAGTCTTTTTAGTAGTAAAAACTTACGGAATCGGTGTTTTTTCGCATGTAGTCCCACCAGAACTGATGAGAAATTAATTAAGAAAAAGATGATGCCTCGAAGTCATTTTGCCCACCCATCCTCCCTTTTTAGGAACCTTTCTTAAGTAGTCGAAGCTGCCGACATTTGAGTGCTGCTTCCAACAAAAGAAGGTAAAGGGGGGCTAATAAATGCCACAAACGTATGAAAATGTAGCTGTATCATTGGGGTGTAACCGCGCAGATCCTACAGCTACGCTTTGCGCTTAGGAACCTCAATGTTGGACTACATCTTGCGGCTTAGGGCCCCTAATTGTTGGCAGCACTCCATACCTTCGGCTATTTTCGAATGTGAATGTTGGCATCAGGACAACACTAGCAGGTTCCCATAATACTTCAGGAGCGTGTATGTGTGGTATGTTTTCTGTTAGTTTTTTTTAAGTAATAAAGGTGGTACTAATGAACATAAGAGTGTTAGTGTAGGTGCAAGGGTTATATGTGTTGCTTGTGTTTATTTTGTTACTCTGAAACAATAAAAAACCACGTCAACACATGTGTCATGTGTATAGCGATTCGAGCCTCTCCCGGTATACCAAACAATGGTCATTGCTAGCGTAATTATTGACGAGAATATATAAATAATCAACTAAAGAAATAATAGTAAGATAGAGAAATAATTGCAATAAGTAGTTTAAGTATATTAAATCAATGTATAAGGTAAAAACTTGAGTTGAAAGTTTTGTCAGGAAAGAAAAACTGTCATTAACGAGCCAAAGTCATTAGTATAAGCCGAAGATAGAGCACGTTAGCATTAAAGGCTGTTAGAACGCATTTAGGTTATAGGTTCAGAACGTTGAACAGACTTAGGCAAATTCTGAAAAAGAAAAAATGAATGAAATTCTCAGAATTAGGAGAGGTGCCCCAGTAACAAAGCAACAAGGCACACGTAGGATTTTAAGTATTGGCGGGCGTAAAATAAATAGAGTTTATGGACGCTCTGTAACTATTGTGGTTCTTAGCATTCCTTTCTAATATTGGGCGTAAAAGGCCGGAAAGTTTGCTCAGAGGCCTCCATCAGGTTTGAGGTTCTTTTACGTGCCGTAAATCTACGACGTGAATTCGCTGGCTTTACTTTCCTTCCGAAAAAAGCCATTCTAAGGATTATTATGCCGAAAAAGCTCATCGCCCTCCGACGGTATTGAAACCGCAACCTCGGGAATTAGAGGCTGGTACATGGTGCTTGGCCCGGGCGTGAAATAATGTTGTGGGCAGTAAAATGTAGGCGGAGCTAAAATAAATAAATGTTCGTACAATGTAAATCAGAGAGTGACTCTGGAACCATCACCGATGCTTACTGCTCGTGTATATTTTAGTGACCCGCTTTTGTGAGTAAGATTTAGCAGCCTTCGCGAGGGATCTTGCCGGTAAGCATTTTAGCGACTCACGGCAAGTTTGCTTCTAGTTTCTTTTATTGTGGAAACAGTTATTTCAAACCGTAAAATTGATTTTGCAGAAGTAAACAGGTATAATAATTCAAATGCTATAGTTTCGAGTGGTACGATTCATGTGTTTCATTCTTTACCTTCAAACGGCCGGCAACTCGCTGCAATAGCTCAAGTATTAGATCATATTACATGTCTCAATCAATTTAAACTGTTGTGTGTGTCCTTTCACAATGCATTCACGCATGCCCTGAGAAAGTAGTCTTAGCTCTACCACTGAAGCTGCTGGAGCACGGGACAACAGAACGAGCTACGAGATAACACAAGAATCTCAGAAGCAGGTAAAGTATATAGGGCTTCAAAATTGCTGACCATCGTTACTGCTTCACCATTTATATCCAATACTTTACTCCAGGTACAAAAACGTGTGAGGCAGTAACAAATCCTTCGTCACAGTTTTGCTTCCTCCAATATGCAGAAGCCATACTTTAATCGCCCTCTCTGCGATATATCCCGGAGCAGAGATTGACAGCCACGTGATATCCGACTGTCAATCACATTTTTATTCCTCTGGGTCTGTTACGAGGACAGCGAATTGCTGATCAATGTTGTTGTGCAAGTACAGTCCGTGTAATGAATTTACACTTGCCAAAAATAAAAATGAACGTTCGTTATTGGGTTGAACAAATAATACAGCTTCAATCAAGTTAACCATGGAACCCTTTTGGTCTTTGTGTTGTATGCATTCATGTGAAACGTGCAACCAGTATGTAAAATCTTTGCGGGGTGACTGCATACGAGATAAAAGTTACTTAACCATAAAGTTACTTAAATTTACAACGCAAATTTTCAAAGTAAATCAACTTTTATAAATGTACATTCAAGTAAAAATAAACTTGCGTGAGGAAAAGGTTTACTCATTGACCTATATTGCAATAGCTTTTAATGAATGATGTTAAATTAAGTACGAAACGAAGGCGAAGAGGATGAGAAGTCTCCCAATGAATTCCCCTGAAATTGGAGCAAATAACGAGAGATAAGCCAGCTCAGTGTAAAATTATTAGACTCTTAGCTTTTCGAGTTACAAGTTACATGTTAAGTTAGTTATATTTATGTAAAATTGCTTTTCTGCGCTCTTAGAACCCAACTTTATGTAAACAATAACGTAGTTTATTAGCCAGCTATTTTTAAGAAACCAAAAGCACATCATAATATAAATATGCGAGATTATATGTGGTCTTAAAATACCGTAATTATGGACTGGAAAATATAAATAATTAAATAAAGAAATAATAGTAAGATAGCGAAATAATTATAATAAATAATTTCCGTGCACTAAATCAATGTATAATGTAACAAGTTTGGGTTGAAAGCTTTTGTCCGGAAAGAAAGTAACTAATTAGGAAGTAGGTTAGCCAGAGTCATTAGCGGTAGCCGAAGTAAACACAGATTATAAGTTCAGTACGCTTATACAGGCTCACAGGCCAATTCTGGAAAAGAGAAAGGCACTTATATTCTGAGAATTTTAGTTAAGTCCTATGGTACCAGTGTCAGAGACGCGCACGGTGACGATCTTAAGCATTGGTTGCGCGTGAAAAATAACGTTGATGGAAGTAATTCTAATGTAGGCGTGGCTTAATTAGTAAAAAGGCGTGCAATTAAATCAGAGTGTTGCCCGTGATTGGTACGGGTGGACTAATGTGTACACATTTGTTTCTCTCTCTCTCTCTCTCTCTCTCTCTCCGGTATGTGCTCGTGTGGTATTTTAAGGGCCCAGTGACGCGCTTGTGTGAGTAGCTGCTAGCGTGAGAGATCTTGCCAATAAACATTTTAGCGATTCACGACAGAAAGTTATTTCCAACCGTAACTTTAATACTTCAGAACTTAGCAGATTTAATAATTCACTTGTTACAATTGTGAATGCTACAATTTATAATCGTACCTCATCTCAAACGGTCGGCAACTCGCTCTAATAACTAATACATTAGTTCACAATAAATTTCTCCGTCAATTTAAACTGGTGTTGTCCTTCAAAATACATCCACGCATACCCTGAGGGAAAATACTCATTTCTCTACCACTGGAGCAGCCGGCAGCAGAATCAACAGCAGATATTGGAGACAACGAGGAAGTGTGACAACTACGTTCCTATACCAATTGTCGCACCATCTCGTTTCCCACTTCAGCTTTCAAGAATTGTGGTACGAGGTAGTATTTTTACCACTTAAATGATTTCAGTCAAATTATATAATATTAAATATAGTAACAACCCGCCTTAAAGCAATATGTGTATAAATAACATAAAATGTATGCAACAGTCATTGTATTAATGTTTATATTATTATGTACATGTGTAATAATGTTATGCGAATGCATTACGTAGTTTAATAATGTAGGAGTTGTGAGAATATAGGTCAAAAGTTGTTAACAATGTGGTAACAATGAGGTAACCTTGAGGCAATAATGAATTAGAAAGTTTAATAATGTTACTAGTAATTCTTGGAGCAACAATGATGTAATTTTTGAGACAGTTTATAAATAGGCAATCAACAATCAGAAAAAAGCTTAAGTCAAATAAAAGTATTCTATCAGAAACTGAAATGGAGCAAAATTTACAAATTCAGAAGTCAGTTGCTTGTAGACAGCGTTCCTAACCGGACGCGAGACGCATCCTCGAGAAGTTTAATACGTATTCAGTGTGAGACTAAATAGTTTACGTGTTTAAAAAGTGCCAGTAATTGATAAATAATTCACAGTTCTCTATATCAGTGGTGTTCTTTAAATCGTGTCAAGGATTAATAAAAGGACTGAAGTAAAAATTGCTGTTTAAGCCTACATTCTTCAGCCGCACCACGCCCTGTTAAGAAATTCATGTCTCTACAAACTAATACTGACGCAGCCGAGGCAAATACAAATATACATAATATTTAAAGAAACATTAAAAAATATAAAGTTGAAAGTAAAGTTGGAGTGAAGGCCACCGGGACTTTGTACCATACGTGTTTGCAACTACTTCAAGTTCGCCTCTCCAACTGTCGAAATACAATCCACCTCCTAAAAATTAAACCAACTTCAGGTATCATAGTTCGAACTTTGATTAATATGAAATAGTAAATAATATGAATAGTAAAACCTAAGAAGCTTGCATTTTCAATTTTATTCTCAGTGTTGTCTTCACCCCTCTTCGTCGTGAGAAGTCACTAAGTCAACGAACATAGCTGCTTTTACAGGTGGTGTTAGCAGCGAGTGACAATAAATGTAAAATAGTAAAATATTCTAAGTTTAAGACGTTAAAATCAGGGAGAAACAAATTCTGCTGAATGTTTTAACAAACTAATGCAGCAGATTCAAACCGTCTTAATAACATTGCTAACTAGCTGCAGATTATGCCGGTGTTTCCAAGTGGAGGGTTGCATGTGTGAATAAAGGGCTAAAACAAACGGGAACATTGCAAACACCTAGGAAGAAAACAAACAGACATAAGCCAGAATTATAAAGAGCAGATGACTTTACCAAACGTGTTATTTGTAGAAAAGTATACGAATTTTCTTCAATAATGAACACCAACGTTAGGCAGAAGTCTTAAATTTTCTCAACAATGATCTTATGTTTTATTCTTTTAAACGACCCACCTTTCATAATTTTGCTAAAAATTGGGTTCAGGTTTATGAAGAGTAATAAAGTGAAAGTATTGACGGAAGGATAACGAATGGTGGAGACACTCATATTTTACACCTCTTCCCAAAAGTGATACAGCTACAGATAAATTTTATTTCAATATCCTGCATTTAATTTCAACTCAGCTTTTATTTCGGTGTATTTATCATCGTATTATTTTTTATTATTAATTATTATTATTATTATTATTATTATTATTATTATTCAAATAGTGAATCATTCTGTTACATTATAAAGGCGAGACAGAACTCCACGTGTTTATGTTTGTCTTACAACTGATACGAACGAGAGACTAATGAGGAGGGATACAAAATGTTTTATTTACATGAAGTCCGGTTCTAAGGCTGGATCGATTATAGGCATTAGTAACTATTATACCATAATCGGTCTCAATATGAGTGCGTTCGGTAGGCAGGGAACTAAATAGTTACGGAACAAGTGGTCAGGGTATCGGAAGGACAAAACGTAAAGAAAACATCCGTGGTTCCGAGTTGCATTTGCTAGCGAGGCTGAGGTGTGCATATTGAATACTGTTTGCAATGTGCAACTATGCATTCCCCTATCGCCTTTGCCCTCACTCCTCTCCGATCCCAGGCCTTTATGACTTTACGCATTGTTAACAAAGCAGTGGCGCCCTCCATCATGTGCACTCATATCGTGGCCAACTAGCAAGTCTATAGTTATTACCATCGATAACAGGTATGTATCAGAGCAAGGGCTGTCGAGTTGTGCAACATAACTCAAAGAAATGAAATTGATTGGTGAAAAACTGCTCAAGAAAGAGACTATTTTAGGAGGCAATGTATGAGGCACAATAAATAAGAGTATTATCATCAAAATATTGTGGCGTGTATGTGTGTGTATTGTCACGTCAGACACATTATTGCGTCGTTGCGACAGTATTGTTGGGGTAATTCTTTCGGCTTTGGGTTTGAAGTTCATCTGGCGTGGCGACTCGCCACCTTCTGGCGATCCTGGCCAGAGGTGGGGAGAGTGGAGGAAAAGAGTATTACTTCTTTGTGTGTTGAGCGTCATCTTTGGTCGAGTGTTGAATCTAAAAGGTTGCATGTGAAGTTGTGTGAGTGTAACCTCGTTTGTGTAGCATATCCCCTCAATTTCTTCCTTTATCTTTGGTGTATGATGTAGGGGCACTATGCTTATACTGAATAAACAGGTAATGTGATTAATGTGAAATTATGTGTATTTTATAACTATCCCACGCCTGCTCTGGAATGTGTTGTTTAAGATCCTGGTCCTCTTGCTGCCTCTGCTATACCTCCCAATGTGCATGCTGGGGTAACTAAAATTTAATATCTATCTGTAAACCTTTTGGCCTCAGCTCAGTTTGTAACAATATCACTTTTATGCTTATTAAATTAACGGTGCTCAACATGCAAGAACATAAGACACCTCATTGGCTCAGGCTTTGGGGGACACCTGTAAATCACGCCACTAAAATTATTCAAAGAGGAGAGGTAGAAGGTTGAAGCTTGGAGAGGATGGAGTAGGTAATATATTTCATCACCAATCTTAATTGCCCCATACTTATATGAGCCACTTATTCGGAAATCGTAAATGCCACAACTAACCTAGTTGATATGAATTAGCATTGATTCATGGTTTTCCATTTACATAAATTCCAGTAGGAACGAAGAGGTGTTTAACATTTACTTTTAGAGATGATACATATATTTAAGTATTTTTATATAAAGCAATGTTTGAGGTGAGGACGTTTTCTAAAAATTCTTGCCTTTCGTCCCAGCTTAAGACATTCGACTACCGAGAGAGATAGTTCAGTCGAGTAGCGTCTGAGCTCGTATTTGAAAGGTTTGGTGGACCGACCATCCTGATCTTGGGTATTTTACGATTTTCCCAGATCGGTAGGAGAATGGTGGAGTGGATTATATATGTCCCTCATTTTTTCTCATTTCATTTCCTTTCATCTTCGGAGTTCTAGGGCCAGGCACGAATCGATATATTTTAAGGAGAGAATTGTTTCTTTTCCGGTACGATCCTACCCTCTGCCCGGACCTGTCGGTAGTTCATCTGGACAGAGGGGCGCCTGGAGATGCTAAGACCTCGAAACGACAGATACTCCGCTGCGTTGTGCCTGTCTGCGTTAGATCAGGCCATTCTTTCATCCTCTCTCAATTTGCCTCATCCTTGCGGAGGTTTAGCGCAACAGGCCTAAATTCTCCTCTTCTTCTTAACCCTAATACTAGGCATCAAACTATTCCTTTATGGATTATGCCGTTCAGAGACAGACATGCAGGCAGACAAACAAACAGAGGCAGCAGCATAGACATTTGTTTAAATTTTGTTTCTCCTTAATTCTGCGAGACTGAAAATAGGTATTTCCTGTGGTATCTCACTGTCGAATTTTTGGATCCAATGTCTTTGAACAGCATAAATCAAGAGTCGAATAAATGTCCAATTTCATGCATGAGCCAAACACCGTTAAACGATGCCCCACTACAAATGAACTTTTGCAAAGAAAAGTTATTTTTATTGCATGAAGTAGCTCTAACAATTTGAAATATCTCCGTAGTGCGAGGTGCCAGGTCACGAGTTCCAATTTAAGTTGGGAATTATCTGCCTAAGATTTTTCAAGTATTTTCCCTTATTTTTCAAAAGATTAAGGATCAACTTTAAGCTGTGTATAAATACACACTTACTATGCATTTATTGCAACATAATTTCACTTATTCATTCACCGTGTGAATATGACCTGCTAGGTTAAAGGACGTTAAACTCGCAAAAAGAAATGAATGTTGGCAAAACCAGTTGCATTTCCTGAATTTCCTGTCACTAGCCTTGAAGTCCGCATTATTTGAGTGAATTTTGTGTAGTTTTATAAACTATGAAGCCATAAGAAACAGAACTAAACGATTAAGATTCTTCGAAACGAAACATTTGTGTTAAAATATTTTCACCTTGTTAGCCACTTTGCAAATTTAGACCTCTCTGTCATAAGAGTCATCTAATGGACATGCTTGAAAGTTTGCGATTCTTTTTTTTCATGGTTTCGTTTGCAGTCCTCTAACTTCTATGGACATATAGGAGGCTTTGACTTTAGAAACAACTGATATTCTAGTAACTCGTTGAGTGTAGGTTTTTGACTACTATTTTAATCGCTTTTATTAGGAAACAGACTCTCATTCACTCCCATTTTCATAATTCCAGACTCTGTGGATAGTAGGGAATAATTCTCATTAAAAAGAAATTTCCTCACCCCAGCCGGAAATCGAACCCACACCTCTGAGTTGAAAGTTCAGAATGTGATAAACTCCTTTCACAGGAGTTTATCACAAACAATAGAATGCTGTAACTAAGCACATATTACTGAATTTGAAATCATTCCTAAACAAAACAAAAATCAAGTTTTGCATTCATATGACTTTCTCTACTACTCCTTCAAACTACTCTTTAAAAGACTTGTGCTTCTGTCTACTTCTTGTTAATCGAGATAAATTTCATTACACATTTACACAGTTTGTTATAGGTATAAGAAGAATACAATGGACTAAAGCGATAATCAGATTTTTCAAACTCGGATCGCCATGTTGTGGCTTTGAAATTCTACCACCCTTACATCACTATGAGAACAAGTGAGTAACTTCCCATTTGAAAAATATATAAGTATTTGAATTTTCAAACCGATAATAAAGCATATTTTCAAAATTTATTTCACATAAATTGTGTGCCATTTAACGAGATCTTCAGCTTCTGTTTAGCAAGATATTGGCTATCTCTTACGGTTTACCTTTTATACAAACGTCATTCAGAATGAAGAGATCTTCACAAGCTATTCCTAGAAAATTGAAGATATATATTTCATATAGTGTTTTAATTAAAAACGTTATCATTTTAAGAAGTAAAAAATAACAAAACTTATCCAGGGTAGTTTGGGTGGGGGAGTTTACTGAAAATCTTTGCGTCGCATCTCTGGAATACACTTAAATTAAATACGAAGTTTGGTATTCTGAGTTATGGTGTTCGCACACATACACACGTCCACACTCTTTTTTCAAGACGTGTATTTACAGTAAATTTTCCATATCGAATTTTTTGTGTGGAATGTAATACTTCGTCTACTTAGATAGGTAATTAGTAAGAAAGTAATATCATAAGTAACGTAACGTAGATTAAACAATCACTTTTTATATTGTGGCGTGTATGTGTGTATTGTCAGGTCAGACACCTTTTTGCGTCGTTGGCAACAGCATTGTTGGGGTAATTCTTTTGGCTGGGGTTTTGAAATTTCATCTGGCGTGCGACTCGCCACCTTCTAGCTGTTGAACCTAGCTAGTGGTGGAGAGTGGGGGAAGTGAGCGTTACTTTCTTTGTATTGTGTGATTAGCGTCACTTCTGGTTGAGTAGTGGGTCTGAATGTAGCCTCGTGTGTGTAGCATCTCCCTTACATTTCTTCCTTCTTATCTTTTTTGTATGCTGTAGGGGCACCGTGCTTATACTAAATAAACCACAGGTAATGTGAAATTCTGTGTATTTTGTTATAACTTATAACTATCCCACGCCTACTCTGGAATGTGCAGTTTATGGTTCTGGTCCTCTTGCTACTTCTGTAGCTATGCCTCTCAATGTATATGCTGAGGTAACTAAAATTTAATATCTAGCTGCAAATCTTTTGGCCTCACCCCGATATATAACAATATGAATACTATAATATTATTTTATCGTGATTAAAGTACAGTGCATTGCAGAACCACGTTTTTATAATAATAATAATAATAATAATAACTATAATAATACATATACATATTATATAATATGCCTGTGAAATGGTGGGCAGAGAAAGCAGTAAATGTATTACACCAGATTTTTATCCTACATAAAACGCTATAGGAAGTAAAAATACCGAATCCTTCATTTAGGAGGATACATTTTAACTTCAGCCCCATATACTTTAAATCTAAATTTTCATCCGCACTGCCCTAGAAAGACAGTTACTGCGTTTATGAATGTAGTGGAATATTTTATAACGGCAATTTTCATACGCACATTTAAATGAGAAACTTTTTAAAACTTTTATGAGCTGTATGTTCTCGTGGCGGCTACCGAATAGCCATCGAGTTGGGGTGAGAACAAAAATTACTCCCCGCAATTTAAAGGCTTCTATTCTCACTGCACCCTTACATCTCAATAAATTAACGATCCCCTACTGTAAAGTTAACCCTGCTTCATTACACATAGTAATTGTTACCCCTGTATTTTTGTAACGAATTGCTCTCCATTCCGGAATAAGTTACGATTTATTGAGAGGAAGTTTGTTAGGGGAACTGGTTGATAAATTCTCCCTCTTTAATATCCCAAAACACAAGTAACTATGGTAAACCCCTTTGGGATCTAAAGAGAAGCAGGGTAGGTGTACGTTTATGGTTTGTTGTAAAGTGCTTTAATTTCTCGCGTTTCTCAGATATATCGTTATTGAAACTTTTGAATTCGTTAGCTGCCTGTGTGAAGGCCATTAAAAGCTTTAATAGTAAAAGTCTGATGTGTTACATTCACATATATTGCTCTACCTTTATTTTTATTTAGCTACGGCAAACTATTCCTACAAAAGCTTATTTTTCTATCTACTTCATGTTAATCGAGAAAAACCTTTGCAGGAAAGTTTCATTGTACATTTCGTTGGAGGATGCAGAAAGTAGCATTGATAGTCACGTGTTGCTATATGCTATACTTCAAACGTCCATAGTCTTCCCACGACATCGCGAGAAACAACTGAATATCGACACATCCCTTTAAAGAAACACAGCATTAAACAATTAAAACCAATAATAACGATATCTTAATATAGCTTACGCCACATAAAGGTTACTTGAAATGAATTATGCCTTTTGAACAGATCTAATTTTTTTGTGTAGTTAGTTTTTGTCCATATCTTCTTGTTTGCTCTTTATAAGAAATTCTCTCCGAATGAAGATGACTTCACAGGCTATTCCCAGGACGCTGCAGATATACATTTTATTTGTCACACAAAAATTTAAAATATTTTATGGAATTTTAATCAAATCGTTAGAGCCAATTTTCAGAAAATCAAACATTTCAAAAAAACTTTCAATGTAAAGAGTAGCTGTTGTTCAGGGATATTCTTGAAAAGTTGATTTCTGGTGCGACAGAAAAGTACCGTTCTCCGAGTGAGTTCGTGATGACTGTGACGAACAGCGAGTGCTGCTCCCACAAGATATTGGAGAAGTCTTTGTGTTCGAATAACCCAAGTAATGAACCGTCCGGAAGAAGAGATTACGTCGTGCGTATTTGATTACTCCATAGTCACAAAAAAAATGAAGTGATAGTTAAATACTGGATAAAGCCACAATATTCCATATAATTCCATCGAATTCCTACTTTTCCTCGTATGGAGTTTAGAAAATTATATGTATTTAGAGGAGAAATCTTTTTGGTATAATCCGTGATCTTGCTATGGAAATGGATTTTGATCTGACATACGAAAAAGCCCCAATATAAACGATTTTACTGAAATTCCTCATTAACGCTTCAATTTTTATGAGTTCACAAACTTATTTCTCCGCCAGTTTGAATCATATGTCGGTTACATTGTCATTCATTATATAAAAGTTCCCTCTACTAAATACTAGTGCAGTATTTTGCAGATACCACACAGGAAAATGTTAAAAATCAGCGCAATTTTAAACATAACAAAATGAAACCTTTAAAACCCGCAGAACACGTGAATTGCAATATTTACTTTTTCTGTATATTAAAAATAAAAGTTTTCTCTCCGTTATTTTGGCTCGATAACTTTTTAAAGTATAGTCGAATACTTATTGGAGTCCTGGTATGTTTCCAACTGCTTTTATATATGTGGCCCCTTAGTGTGTTTCAGTTTGCTCTTTCATTGTAGATTATGCATCTGCATTGAGCTCCAGCTGGTGGTTAGCCATGTTAATAGTTACTTAGCTATTCCTTTTTTTAATTTATTTATTTTAAACGTTTATAGTTCCTTTAACATATTATCACATGGCGACTTTACAACTTTTTTATAAAATAAATATTTAACAATAAAACAATAAGTTATTTAACATACTGGCAGTTTTGAACCATTACAATGAACTAGTATAAAATTGTGACACTATAAATAATCAAATTATTGAACATTACATACGTTTGTATAAACTTATGCTTTTAAAAAAGTCAACTATCTTAGGGTACATCGAATACTCGAGTGCTGTTTGTAAATCATTGAGTATCTGGTAGATTTGTCTTCATTGATCGTATTGTGGACATTCCACGATTATGTGTTTCTTCATTACAGTATGTTACACTGGTGGCAGATGGGTGGTTGGTCCTTTGGATGAAGATAACTGTTGGTGATCTTGGTATGGCCCATTCTCAGTCGGGATATAAAACCTGATCTTGTCTGAAAAGAGAATTACTGGGAAGATGTGTCGAAAAGCCCGATGTTATATCACGGAGTTTACTTCTCGTGGAGTCAAGCCATCTCGTCTTCCACTGTTGGTAGAACTTCTTTTCAATGGTTGAGATATCATGGGCTGATGTACGTAGTTATAGTTAGGTGGCTTAGTGGATGAATGGCTTCTTTTGCTGCCTGATCAGCCAATTCGTTGCCTTGTATTTCAATGTGGGATGGAATCCATACTAAAGACACTTGCTTTCCTTGCTTATTGGCTCTATGAAGTGGTGATTGAATTTCTTGTGTAAGAATATGGGTTGATGACGGATTGTTTATTGCAAGTAGTGCACTTTTATAATCTGAGTATATAACAAATAACTTTGAACATCGAGTATTCAAAACACAAGTCACTGCTTGTTTAATTGCAAACAGTTCATTTGAGAAGATGGTACAAATATCAGGAAGTCTATATAACAGCACAAACATTTGTATCATTACACTTTGATCCATCTGTGTAAATTGTTGTACGTTTTCCATATCTGTCAAGTAATTCATTAAGTAGTTGGCGATAAACTGAGGAATTCGTGTGTTCTTTGGAGATGATGTTCAGTTCTAAATTTATTTTAGGTTGCGTCGTTCCTCGCGTCTCTTGCTTCGAAGACTGCGCCGTTGGTTGCAGTCCCGGGTTCGATGCCCGCGCGGGTTATAATCGATCGCGATGCAGTGGTAGATACAGGAGAAGTAATGGCAAAATTCACTGTACCTGCTTTATGTCCTCCGTCCGACGTGGCTTCGTCTTCGTCAGGCAAATCTTCATAGAAAGGTGCTTAAAATAGATGGTAATTCTCACAGTTGCCCTGGCTAGTAGATCTCAGCGGATATGTACGCATGGAATTTGCCTATTAGGATTACTAATAAGTTCGTTGACCTCGGTAGTGGTGGAAAGGAGCTCCGAGGAGAATTTACTACTCATCACAATGTTTGGGTTACTGCAACTTATTGTCACTTTTCACTCTAAAAACACTACATAATGTTCCTGTTCACTTACCACTTTATATAGAACTCGGGAATCACAGATACTTTGTTAATTAATATGTGATTAGTCACATTTACACTTTCGCATAAAACGGACACGATTTGCGCGCCGACTTTGTCTTAACGGAGTAGCGTGGATTCCTCGTCTGTAACTACAAGTCAACTCCTGAATTTTGGGGTGAATATAGACTATTTATAGACCACGATCCCCCACTTAAAATTTTAGGATCTGATTTCTCATTGGAGTAATTTTCGTGGTTCTCTCAGCGTGGCTAAATATTATTTCATTTATATATATTCTTATTAGCTAGTTTGTATATATCACGCGACTTTTTCCTGGGCTTCTCTCGGTAATTTTCCATTCTGTTTTACATTTTCCTCACCCCATACTTCCCAAACGGAGATAAATAAGGTCATAAAACCTTACCCTCGATCCTAACACAAACGATCCCAGCTTTCTCTTCACTTGGGAACAGCATATTTCTGTGAAAACTGCAGAGTTCAAGACATCCTAAAACTATGAAACAAGAACATTACTTATAAGCCAAATATTACATTACACAAAAATGGCAATTTACATGGTACCCACATTATATATACATCATTCATATATCAAATTAATCACTAAATAAATTAACACATTATAAAATTAATCTGGGTACATTCTGTCTCAAGGTGAAGTGATTGTCCAAGACGGAATAGCAAGAGAGGGATTTATTTGTGATAAAGGTTACATTTTATTACTACAATACTCAAGCTTAAGGATGCTAGTTAAGATGCACGAGAATTCTAACATACTACTTCCAGAGTAATCTTCTCCGAGGCCTACACACACCTTCCAGCGTTAATGAGGAACCTTGGTCCCGTCATAATTAAAAATCGTATATTTCAAGTTAAACAATTCGCTGCAAATGTAATAGGCAACACGTTTCCCGTTTTAGTCATAAAATATTTATTTTCCTCGTATATGAACAGAATGATAATATGTTTACTCCTTTTTGGAGCTCCATTTGTGTATGTTTTTGTTGTACGGGTTGACTTAGAGGAGGGTAAGGTGACTTTGTGGCAGTTGCCCTCCTATTTAAATCATCAGGTTAAGTGCGAGACATGAGAATCTTGAATAAGGTTCAGGGTGCTGTGATTCCGGTGATAGGCAAATCTTCTATAAATGATAGTTTTAATGTTAAAAAACGGGACTTTGCTGTCGCAAAGATTAATTTATAGACGAGAGATAACATAAAAGAAAGTGGCTACAGACAGTCATGTGAATGTAGCATATATTCTTTGAAGACTAAGGCATTTAAGGACTTCAAAGTTCGCCTAGTCTTACCCCAGCGAACTTCAACGGACAAGCTGAAAGGGAAAAGGTATCGATAAAGCACTTTTAGCTAATCTTTTCTCCCGCATGGGCTCATTAATAACAAAAGCTGATTCCGATATGCGAACACTTCACACCCCTAGAACAACACTACCACAGCTCGAAAAGTAGTTTTCAGATAATTGCATTTGAAATATTTGATTCGTGATATTAACAGAATATTCTTAATTTCAACCCAACGTATCTCGTGTAATCTTCTGGAAGTCGGTTCAACATGTGGCAGATTTCATTTTTGGTAGAGAAACATACCATAAACTATAAAATGGAGGTAACTCAAAACAGTTTGAGTTGTGGCAGGATTCTAGGGATGCGAGTTGTGTTTGTTTTTCCAAGTTCATATTGCTTAATTTGAAATAATTTATATCAAAAGTATATCTCGAGTAACGTTACTTGAATAACAGCAATTACTTTTCGTGTGAATACTATAATGTACAATGAATTATGTGAGTCTGTAATGGCTAGCGTTAAAAATTTCAGAAAAATTCGATGAAAGTTTCCCTCATAAGAAGTGTTTTAGAAATCACAATATATTTAAAAATGCTTATTAAAGGAAAAGCTATTCCAACATTCAGTCATGAATTAAACTGCTTACACATCGCCCTTTTAAGAGTTGCATTAGGCTGTAAAAACTTAAATTCAAGAAAAAGAAAGGTAAATTAAAAACTGTAAAGAGTAAAAACAAACCCGATTTATGGTTTTGTGTTTTATTTACCGAGTGGGACATCTCAGGCAGCAACGGCTGTGGATCACATTAGGGAAGTTGTGGGTTTGATTTCCGGGGCCAAACTGCCTGACCTATGGGTTCTTTCGGGGTCACTAGGCAAATGCTGGGAAGGTTCATTACACCCCTCAAATTTTCTGTTGCTTCATTTCATTTCACCTTTCATCTGCTTGTCTGTTTCAGGGTTGCAAGTGTCGGCGGGAGTCTCGGCGTTGCATGGCAAGGGTAAAGGATGCTCTATGTAACATTTCGTTCCCTGGAATGGGGGCGATCTCCAAGTTCTGGGCCCCCAGCGGTATGTGCAAGCCTGCAGGGGGAGGGGAGACGGTTGTACCAGCTGGCATCCAAGGAGTTTCAATCTGGAAACAGGTAGAGATCCTGCCCTCTGCCTTGTCGTGCCTCTGGTCCGGCCGCCTTCTGCTTCCGCTCATCTCACACCTCCCTCCCGGGGACGCCCCGTCAAGAGCGTAGGCACCACGCAGGTCGAGATGCAAAGTACCCCTCTGCTTCTAGTCCTACCGTTTCATTTTATAGCTTCCTTTAACGTCTAAGTATTTTCATATTGAGAGCTTTGAATTTTATAAGCCACAACTGTAGCCACTCGACTGTAGAGGTAGTCTAAATCAGCAGTTGTTTTACCTATTCTCCAGCAAATTTCAGCGATGTATTGTCTTACAAACTGAGGCAGTATTTTTTATCCCTTAACTGCTATCAATTTAATTATACAATATAAAAATAATGGCCCGTTTATAAGCGATCAGTAATTGCTATAATGTGGATATTACAGCCATTATATGTATATTTATTGTATATACATGTGTAAAATATTAAGTGAATGTACTTCTTCGTTTAGAAACGTAGGAGCTGTGAGGGTAGAAGCAAGCTGTTTTTGTAGCAAACAGTGTCAAAGTGGAAAGCAGAGGGTAGCTAATGATGAGTTGTAACCTTGGCAGAACAATAACTTAGAAAGCTAAGGAAGGTTACCAACATTCGATGGAAAAATGCTGAATGGAACGTAGAAAAGTTTGTAAATAATCACGTGGGTGCAAAAAGCCAATGAAAATCAAACCAACAGAAAATGGAAGCATTCAATTTAAAATTTTAAGCTAAGCGGTATCGTACCCTAGCCAAGTCAGTTCAATAGATGAAGTTCAGAGTGTGCAGATGTAAAATATTAGTGCAGTGCGAGAAGATAAATCTTGACCGCTAAAAAATTTTACTACAACCGTAAAATACATTTCATTTAATATTCGCAGATATATAAATTTGTACGATTCATAAATTTTTAACTTAAGAAACTCTCTGTAAACTGAAGTTCGTTAGCACACATATATAACTTAATATCTTACAGATCTACACGTAAATACTTCAGTAAACTGTTATTTGATATATTATTTAACTGCCTTTAAGAATTAATAATGAAGTGAGGATTTAAACTATAATTTGTATAAAGTGTGTGAAACTATTCTATAACCGTACCACCCTTGTTAAGAGATACCTGCTCTACCAGATATAACTGACGAAGCCGAGGCATAATTTTAAATTAAATCATAATTAATTAAAAATCACAAAGTGCTACATATAAAGTTTATTAGGAACACACACACATACGAGACACTATCGCAAAACCTAGACAAAAGATTAATTTTATATGAATACAAATATAATATTTAAGGTATTTGGACAGATAAAGGTGTGCGAACGTTACAAATCAGATTTTAACACGTTTTCATCATCATGGTAAGTCTTGACCTGTTCCACTGTCAGAATTCATCTTTCCATCGTCTTCTGGGGCGTCCCACATCTGTGACCCTGTGTCTGGTATAGTATTTATTGTGTTATTATTATATTAAAGAAATTATATTCCTTAAAACAAATATACATAATTCTGCAAGAAAATGCTCATAACTAAGATAAAAAGACAATTTCACGAGCAATGGACAGTCGTTCTTGCAGGACCAATGTTGTAATCCACGAAGCAAATTATGAAGAGAAAAAAGGTAATAAATAAGCAGGTGTAAGATATAAATATAAGCAGATAATGCGACATCTGGCGAGGTTTATAGGCAACATAAAGTACATGACGTACAGAAGCCTCCCCTTCAGAATGTAGGGGATGTAAATTTCCTCAAGGGTGAAATTAACTTTCCCTCCCTGCATGCATGTGAAAAACGCCACTAGTGTAATTTTTCTTCTGTATTCAGTGACGCCACGCCACGTTTTACAGCAAATTTTACGGTGCTCCACAAAGACACATTGAGTGCGATGCAATGTGTCAAGCTTCCAGCCGCAAATCGGATTTCGGTCTGATTGATTTTCCTGTTCCGTAGTCGCGGGGCAAATTAAAATCGCTCTTCTAAATTCCACGGCTTTTGGAGATGAGAGGTCGCGCAGTGTTTATCTCTCGCAACAGATCACAGCATTTAGTTTTAGTTAGACTTCTGTTTCCAAAACGCTAAATCTATACTACATAGCTATAATGGAAAGATGGTACACTGTAAACACAAAAAATCTGATGTGTTACACTCACATGACTTTCTCTACTCTTGTACAAACTATTTTTACAAACGCTTATTCTCCATATGTTTCATGTTAATCGAGATGTTAATCTTATCGTTAATTTTCTTGTAGGTACAAGGGGAATATGGTAGGCTTTAAGCGATAGTCAAATCTTTTAAGAGCTGGTTGCTATGTGGCGCATTCCATACTCTTTGCATGTCCAGGACATAAAAAAATGATTAATGAATTCCCATTTGAGAAAAAGTGTAAGTATTGGAAAATTTAAGGGAGTAACAAGCAAAATCTCGAGAATGGCTCATTCAAAAAAAAAATGTATATGACAAATTGTGTATTTTAACGCCATCTACATTTTTTGTGTACTAAAATTTTGTCTATCTCTTATGGTTTACCAGTTATGCAAAAGTCGTTCACAATGAAGAATACTTTTGGAGACATTCCCAGAAAATTCCAGATATACATTTTATTTGTCATAAAAGTAATTTAAATATGATATTTTAATCCAAATCGTTATAGTCATTTCTGAGAAAATTAAAATTTTCGAAAAATGTTCCATGTAAAGGGTAGTCTGGGGTGGGGGATTTTCTTAAAAATCATCGTGTTGCATCTCTAGAAGATACTGAACCTAAATACCAAGTTTGGGTTTATCCGACTGTTCGTTTCTGAGTTATGCTGTTCACAGACACACACACGGGCATGTTTCCAAAAAAGGTTTATTTGGATTCAGGGGGTCTCAAATATTTCCGGTGAAATATCAGTATCGAATTTTTGGGTGGAATACAATACTTCACCTACTCACTATACGTAGTAGAGAAGGTTAAAATCTTTGTGTTAAATTCTAATCACTTTCTCTATGCTATCGTTTATTAATGGCTATATAGACTATTCTTACCAAAGCTAAATTTTCTATTTACGTCATTTTGGGATACACCTTTGCAGAAATATCTACATTACACATTTCGTGATAGATTACAAAAGGAACAGCGACAGTCAAATGTTTAAGAACTGGACACTATATGCTGACCTTAAAATTCCATACTCTTTCCCTGCAATCGACAGAACTTTAAAAGAATGAACAATTCGGGCATCTGGAAATGCATTATGCCATAAAAAGCTTTACTGAAATAAATTGTATGTTTTGAGAAGATCTACATTTTCTGTGCAGTATGTTTTCTTCTATCGCTTAGCAGTTATACAAGATTATACAAAAATCCTTCCGAATGCAAGAGGAATCAGACTATTCCCAGAAAACACACACTCACCTTTTTCTAAAAAGGCTATCCCTATAACGAATTTTTGGGTAGACCGCAGTATTTTCTCTACCTACTTGGTACACGCTAGAGAAAACAAAAGAAGTGTTACATTCATGACCTCCATACCCTATTATTGTTAACTACTTATCTTTAAAGGTAAGAAGAAGTAGCGTATTTTTATTTCATCCAAAAATTCGATATTGCCCAGATTTCACTGGAAAACTATGTTTTGAGTCCCCTGAATCCCCAAAAAAAGCAATTTTAGAAATAGGTCCGCGCGTGAGCGGTGTATAAAAATTATAATCCAAAAAATGAAAACTTGGATGAATGTTAAACTTGGTATTTAAGTTTAGCATCTTCCAAAGTTGCGACATATTAATTTTAAAGAAAATCTCTTCACCCCAACCTACTTTTGCATGCAAAAATTATCATCATTTTGAATTTTCTGAACAATTGGCCCTAACGAGTTTGATTAAAATACTGTGTGTTTAAGACCTTTACATATTAAAATGTATATTTTGAATTTTCTGCGGATATCCTATGAAGCCTTTCTCATTCAGATTGAATTTTGTGTAACTTTGAATAGCTGATAAGCTTTATGTGGTAGATAAAAGCTTACTTCGCGAAAAATGTACATATCGTTAAAGCGCACAGAAAATATTAAATAACTTATATTTGTAACATTAACCATTTCCGAGATATTTGTTGTTGGTTTGAACTCTAATAAAAGTACTGTTATCATTCGTTAATTTCTAATGATCATTTAAAAGCCAGAATTTAGGTACCTGCTTTTTAAACAGGTATATTGTCTTCCCTATTGTACCAAAATGGTATGTGATCAGACTAATTGTGCAAACGTTTATATCGATTAATAGGAAGTAGTTAGAAAAACTAGGTTTTGTAAGAATGCTTTGGAAATAATAAACGACAGTGGTTAGAGAAGGTCATTTGAGTGTTAAACATAAGATTTTTCAAGGTATTAATATTTGCTTTTTCATTGTATTCCTTTCTTTCCTCTTTTCCAGTTATTTCGGTTCTCTTAGTACTAATTTTTAAACTCAGGTTTTCTTTTCTTAGACCTTTGGTACTAGATGCAGTATTTTACTGCTCTTCCTCATAAAGGCCGCTTTACAAGCCAAGGTTTCTCATGAGAATGAAAAGCGAGTGGGGATTATCCTTGCTCTATTTGAAAGCGTGTAAAAGAAAAACACAGGTAATGTTTACGTTGCCATGCATATTTCAACTGCTTCAACATAAACACCTGAAATATTTACTTTAACACCTGCGAGTTATCCCGGTTTCTCTCCACAAGCGCAAGGCCAATGGGAGTTTAAAATATTTAACGATATCTAATTCGTAATGACACAATACTACATGGAGCAATTCCCGACTATTACAGCAATGACTATTTCATTCATGCATCATATGATCAATTAATGTTTTGAATTTGTATCAGTCACTGTCCATCCTTTTCCACCTCTCCTCCACGCTCCCTAAATCTCCGTATTTTCTATTACTTCCATTTCTCATTCCCCTCTACTTTAACAAAAGTAAAGCATAAGAGTTAATAGCTTACGTTACAGAGATTGAAAAGTGCGATTTTATGAACGTAACTTGACGTTTTCGCCCGAAGCGTAACTTAGACGAACTTCGGAACTAATCTGTAAAAAGCTTTCAAATCCTATAACGCACAATATTTTATATATTGCTACGCCGGTTTTCGTTATTTTAATAAATATTAACATATTCTCATTTTTACTTTCTCTACTACGTATAGTAAGTAGGGGAGACATTGTATTTTACCCAAATATTCGATACCGAGATTTCACCGCAAATATATGTTTTGAGACCCCCCGAATCCAAAAAGAGCATTTTTGGAAACATGTCCGTGTGTGTGTATCTAAACAGCATAACTCAGAAACGAACAGTTGGATAAACACCAAACATGGTATTTAGGTTCAGTATCTTCCAGAGATGCGACACGAAGGTTTTCAAGAAAATCCCCCACTCCAGATTACCCTTTACATGGAACATTTTTCGAAAATTTTAATTTTCTCAAATATGGCTCTAACGATTTTGATTAAAATATATGTTTAAGATATTTTATGACAAATGAAATGTATATTTCGAATGGTAATGTCTCCAAAAGTATTCTTCATTGTGAACGACTTTTGCATAACTGGTAAACCATAAGAGACAAAATTTTACTACACAAAAATGTAGATCGCGTTACAATACACAATTTATGTCATATACATTTTTTGTTGAGTGAACCATTTTCGAGATATTGCTTGTTATTCCCTTAAATTTTTCAATACTTATTTTCTCAAATGAGAATTCGTTATTCATTTGTTGTCTTGGATATGCAAATAGTATTAATCTGTGGGAAAGAGAATGGTGCTGCACATAGCAACCAGCTATTGAGAGATATGTTTATGCTTAAAGGCTACTGTATATCTATATTGCCCTTGCAAATACAAAACAAGGGGAACATAGTACGCCTTAAGCAATAGTCAAATATTTTTAGAACTGGTCGCTATGTGTAAAATGTAATTTTCTTTGCATGTCAAAAGATCGTTTCTGCAAATGTTTATCTCGATTAATATGAAATAGATGCAGAATAAGAGTTTGTAAAAATAGTTTGTACAAGAGTAGAGAAAGTCATGTGAGTGTAACACATCAGATTTTTTTTAGTCTTTAACTCCGTTCTGATATATGACAGCATAGGCGATGGACGCTAATATACATGAAATTAAAGATTTGGGAAACGAAATTTGGGAACAAACCTTCCAAGCCAAACTTTTAAGGTACCTCCCCGGCGTTTGCAGTTATGAGGACGGAAGAAAACCTAGCCAAAACCTAAATCAGAGAGGAGAGAGGACGATTCTGGAGGAATTTGAACTCCCTTCGAGTGCCTGCCTTAACTACCTCGGTCACCCGCGTAGGTATGCTACAGTTACTAAACACACTATTGTCATTGAAGCGTCATCTATGTATAAACATAAATATGGAAGAGAAAATGAGGAGAGTTCATGTAAACTTATGCAATCGTATACTTGTAAAATTATTGAGTATGCCATGATTTATTGAAGTTGGTGAAAATAAAGCTCCTTTTGTGAACATTACAATACTGCTTACAAGAACGTAAAGTACCCAAATGAGGCAATAGTGTGAAAAAAAATCTTTTGGTGCGTAACCTTCACGTGACATTCTCTAGCCACGATATTTTATTAAATAAAATTATGTAGTTTATACGAACTACTCTTGCAAAAGCGTATTACTTTCTCTACTACGGGGGAAGTATTGTATTCCACCCAAAAATTTGATACCGAGATTTCACCGGAAATATATGTTTTGACACCCCCTGAATCCAAAAAAAAGCATTTTTCGAAACATGTCCGTGTGTGTATCTGTGTACAGCATAACTCAGAAACTGATAAACACCAAACTTGGTATTTAGGTTCAGTATCTTCCAGAGATGCGACACGAAGGTCTTCAAGAAAATCCCCTCGCCCCAGATTACCCTTTACATGGAACATTTTTCGAAAATCATAATTTTCTCTAACGATTTTGATTAAAATATCATATGTTTAAAATATTTTCTAACAAATGAAATGTATATCTCGAATTTTCTGGGAATGTCTCCAAAAGTATTCTTCATTGTGAACGACTTTTGCATATCTCGAATTTTCTGGGAATGTCTCCAAAAGTATTCTTCATTGTGAACGACTTTTGCATAACTGGTAAACCATAAGAGATAGACAAAATTTTACTACACAAAAAATGTAGATCGCATTAAAATACACAATTTATGTCATATACATTTGTTTTGTTGAGTGAATCATTTTAGACATATTGCTTGTTATTCCCTTAAATTTTCGAATAATTATTCTTTTTCTCAAATAGGAATTCGTTATTCATTTTTATGTACTGGACGTACAAAGAGAATGGAATACTCCACATAGCAACCAGCTCTTAAAATATTTGACTATAGCTTAAAGCCTAGCATTTCCCTATGCATCTACAAGAAAATTAGCAATAACGTTAACATCTCGATATGTCGATTAACATGAAGCATATGGAGAATAAGCGTTTGTAAAAATTGTTAGTACAAGAGTACAGAAAGTCATGTGAATGTAACACAGATATTTTTCTATAAATTTCATGTTAATACAGATAAAACTTTTTAGAAATAGTTTCATTGCACAGTATGTTCTTTGTAGCAGAGAGGTCTAAAAGTTCTCGATCTGACTCAAGGTATGTCGTGAATATGACAAAATTACATGAAAAAGTCCAAATCAGTAAGAATAATACTTTAGATGGAGCGCTGTAGAGTTTCAGACGCATAGTCACTTGTTTATGACGATCGTGTAAACAAATTAGTGTTAACATGTTCCACAATTTCTAAAACTGAAACACGTGTGAAAAAATAGGTTTTGAAATTAAATTAAACTTTATTTATGGACGCTCTTTAACTCCTATGGTTTTTAGCGTCTCCCTTCTATATTGGGAGTGAAAGACCGGAAATTTTGCTTAGGTCTCTATCAGGCTTAAGAGTCTTTTAGTGCCGTAAATCTACGATAGGGGACCACCAGCTTACTTCCCTTCGAAGGAAGCTATACTAAGGATTTTTACGCCCGAAAAAAAATCCAGCACTCTCCGCCGAGTTTGAAACCGCAACCTCGGGAACATGGTGCCACTAGACCACGGAGGACGACACTTAAGTTTGAAGGGCTTGTCCTCAACAAAAATAAAAAAATATTGGATTATACATTAAAGGAATTAAAAGATTCTTCCCCTTCGTTTTCGAGGGTTAAAAAATGTACTACTCTATTTACGCGTGGACACACATATATTGACGTACAAATAAACGTGGCCCATCATAATGGAACAAAGCTTTTTATGTTGGTACCGATAATATCTAGCTCCACCCAATACCAGCGTGACCACCTCGGTTTTTCCGAGTATAATCCGTGCCACTCAATTGGCAGAGTACTTTGTCTTCCCCAAAGCATGGCCGAACTGCCGAAGGATAACATTACAACTTAAGCCTTGAATTTTCATGCTACATTGCCGTTTAGTAGCGACAACAACTTAACCTTTGTCTCCATATCGCTGATGATTGCTCTCATACACATGTCGTAGTAGTCGTTCAGTTTAAACACATATTCAAATAATTCTACATCCGTTCCTCTGACAGGCCGAATTAATCGTAGTTGGTTTAGCCTTTCTTTGAGTGCCAATCGTAGCGAAACTCTTCCATAAAGATGGTATCCGAACCACCCCTTTTTTCCATATAGATTATGAACATCGTCCATTGGTTAGTTTGTATGTCCCTGTAATGTTTTTCAGGCCAGTCGCTTAGAGAGCTGATATCGGCTGGGCATAGTTAAAAGTTGGTTAGCTGAAGATGGAAACTTTATGGAAGGAAAAACACTAAGACATCTAGGGGAATGGGCCACTTTTTATTCACAACAGTGTACATCCATTCAAAATGAGTGTTCAGGGCGCACCAAAACCGCCATAACCGATGAGATGGTGATATTATAATGCTGTACTCAAAGATCGCCGATTGAAGGTACGAGATTGCAAAGATCTCCATAGGCCGTGTTCACTACATTTTAACGAAGTTTTGGATATAAGAAAGATTTCCACTAAATGGTTTGCCACAATGGACTCTTAACCATATAATAACCTATTCGTTTAAATGAGAACCTCGTTTATCCGGCCCTCATTAATGCGAATTTCCGGTTATCAAGATTCATCTTTTTGCTTACTTTTGCCTTTTGCTCCTCAACGTGACAGAAGTTTGAAACAAAAGGAACTTGCACGCTTTTTCAGAAAATAATGTGTACAGCATTGGGTTTAATTGTCAAAAAGTGTTTTCTTCTTTATTCTTAGACCCAAATTAAAATATTTGTATATATTATTAGTTTATAGTCATTTAATACTTTAAGGGTTATTCAGGTTTTCATTAATCCGCATTACCTCCGGTCGAACCTAGTTCGCATAAACGAAGTCCTTGTGTAGCTTTTTTAGGAAAATAAATGCATCGTGAATACCTCTGTAGCCGACTGACCGGCGTTCTGGCTGCTCAACCCAGAAGTTCTGTGTGCAATTTCTGACTGGGGCGTGAGAATTGTTCTTTAATTATAATTATTCCATATGCCCCGCAGAATCTAGAAATATGAATATGCGAGTGAATGCGAGTGTATTTTCTAATAAAAGTTAGTAAAATGCTACAGTCAACGAGTTAATTGTTTCTAAAGTAAAAGCCCTCGATATCGCTACAGAAATTAAGGGGAGATAGGCAACTGAAATCCCAAAACCATTTTTTTAATTGTGTAATTTTCGCTGAATAGACGTGATATTGTCGGTTTACATGGATACAATATTGTTTACGTCCTTGAATGGATATTTAATAGGGTGGTGTGTCCTTCAAATGCCTACCATCCTCCACTTCATATATTTTTTATAAAACCAATTTATTCTTTGCTTTATGTTTCTTTTTCTCTGAAAGTAGCGTACCAATCGTAGTGAAACTTTGCAGGAAAATGTAAACATAATGCTTGCTTATTACTAAAACATTATCTGTGTGTGTTTAATAGTGATAGTATAAGCTAAAAAATTCATTTTTTCCTCGAGAATATTTTTATGAGTTATAATTTTATGTGAAAGCTGTGATAAAGCTATTGCATTCATTTTAGTTCAAATGAAATAAAATATCGCTGTGAGGCTATGAACTAAATTTCAGATTTGTATAATTCATAGTTTCTGCAAAAAAGGAACAAAGTTGTATTAAAAAATATAACCTAGGAAAAAACAGCTTAATCACGAAAGATAATCAGATATATCTGCTTATTTAGCAGATATTAGTATACATGCATATAAAATTTGGTGAGCTTATCTGAAATAGCTTAAGAGAAATTGGTGTTTTACTAAAAGGATACACTTTTTCTTATTTCAGTCATCTCTTTAAAAAAAAAAAAAAAGAGAGCTATAGAACACGTCGCCTCATTTATACCCTAGTTAAGGTATTCTAAGTTTAACTATTCCAAGATTTATTCCGAGTTCGTACAACCGGTCATAAGTCTTTCATAATTTAGGAATACAAATAAGGTGTATCATAGCCTGCGTTCGTCGGGAAAAACTGTGCTTTTAATGGTGAAAGTTATCAAAATTTGGTTTACGTACCGATTTTAGCGCGCGTACACGTCTTTTTTTCGTCCCTGGACTGTTATAAAACCAGGTCCATGCTGCAAATGCGGCAGTTGGTGCCTCTGCTGCACTACGGATTCACTATCGAGATTACTAGGGAGGAAACCGGCAACTCTCACTTCCCAGTTTGTGCAGGAATCACTTCAACATATTATCTCTGTGCTAATTACCTCGTGAACAGAGCCTTGCTAGTGCACCAGTTCAATGATAACGTACATTTGCATATTTAACACCACTTTAATTCAACGCTCTACTGTTGCAGTGCTATCTTACCCTCAATGTAGGTCAGTATGTGTTTGGAAAACAAAAGAACGGATTATAAAATTACAAGGAATAAGAGAAATTATAAACCTAATTCACACTGTCTGTTTCACCGAGAATTCTAATGCGATTTTTGAAACGGATTGGACATCATGGAAAATCGACTTTAATTTTTTAAACGAAACGAAACTTTTTGTATTTGGAGACAAACCCGATAAATGCTTTATACAATCTCTTAAAATTCAGAACATCATAGTTTTGCAATTAAAATTGTTCAAATTTATCGCATCTTCCTAAAATTCCAAACTTCAAGCTGTTATAACTCGGAAACCTTTAAACCTAATTATTTATATCGAGCTTTATTTTGATTCCCTAAGCTTTAATTTGATATTGATAAGTAAACATGTTCTAATTTGTATTTAAGTGAAGAAATTTAAAACTTTTTCAAGTGTAGAAGATTTCGGATAAAAAAAACAGTTTTATTATATATAGTAAGATTCAGTAATTTAAACATATATTTCAATGTAATGGTTAGTGATAGGGTTTCGTCTAAAATAATTAAGTGTTAAATATTTTACGCGATCATGGTGTCCTCTCACATATTTTGTTTTGAACTGTAGATCAAGGAAGCTGCTGTGCCTAAGGTTAAACAAAGAGAACCCTTACTAAGCAGTATTGTGCATATTACAGTAATTTTCCTACCGTCATGAAGGACTCGCAATAATGTATCACTAACCAAAATATAATTAATGATCACCTGCACTTAATTCACAACACTTCTATTAACCTTGCTAGTGCACGGAAAGACTGAAGCAAACTGAAATAAAGACGAAGTGCTAGTTTGTATTATGCCATGTTGCTGAATCACGTGGTTTTCTTGCATCAAATGTATTATCCTACAGAAGAGCGCTTGGTGATCTCCGTGCAACAACCACATAAATCGCTGCGTTTATTCACTTTGTGTACAACCACTTTGCCAAAATTGCCAGCTTCTCTTAATGACACTATGGATCATTCTCAAAATAATATTTTAGTTTTATAAAAATGCGAAGACGCTTAAAATAAGTAAAAACTATATGTGTGTATGTGTGTTTGAATATTATAAAAATAAAAGGTATATGCTGTAATAAAATGTAGACTTTATATACAAAGTGAGATTTCATACAATATTCTGAAATCTATGCGCACTTAAAATGCGAAAAAAGATGAATTAATACTATACATTTATCGCTTAATAATGCGACAACCGTTGGGTTTTAGATGCTAATATTTATAACTATGCTTTCCTTAGCACCCCTTTTTAATAGAAAAATTGCAACGCAAACAAAAAGTACCGAGTTTTTTTTTGCGGTTCGATTTTACATGGAATATCCCAAAAGCAACAAAAACTCTTGTAATTCGTATATAATAAACTGTAAACAAAATTTGATGATAATTTTTGTTTTAGAATAAATAATTGATTCAATCCTGTACAATGCACTACTTCAAGGTAGAAATTGGATGTTAAAAAGATTTGGTGGTGTGTACGTTTTGTTTTCAAGCAGGATGTTCCATTTCCTGTTTATCGCTGTTACACAAAAAATATGTATAGAATCGCTGTCATCCGCTCCTCAAGAGTGCTCTAGAGAAATGATATTTAGCGAAGTATTGATACTTTTGAACTCGGGTCCAGTACCATTTTATAACCTCGACGATAACCAATGGAATATTGCGTGTTTAAGTAAATTTGAGTGGAATCATTTTTTGGTATAAAGCAAGCTCTTGAGGGACATTTTCCTCCTCTTGTGTTTTAACAACGATTGAGAACTCTACTAGTAAATCCGTGGCATCTTTCTCCAAGGTAGAAGCACGGAGTTATGAAAACTCCTACTGCAGCAATGGAGACTCTTGATCCTGACTCCATTGCATTTAATTATAATGAAGGAGGCATAATGACTCTATAGACTGCAACATGCTAAGCAACTGAGAATTCCTGAAATAGTCGTAAGTTTGCTAAGAATCAGGAAATTTAGATATGTACACTTCATAAAGAACTTCAGGGTAATCATTGATCCTGAATGTTGGACGAATAAAACTCTGGAACCTCCCGAGAAAACTCTGATGTGGTTCATAGACGACTCAAGGGATGACTCAGGAACAGGAATCCGAGTATATGGCATAAATTTCTTCCCTTGGGCGAATATGCTGCTGCTTTTAAAACAGAAATTTATGGTATTATTCAATGCATACATGAAAACATAAGGGTAGGTTTCACGAATAAACAGATCCTTATCTTCTCAAACAGCCAGTCTGCACTTTAGGCTCTAAGTAGTCATAAGGGACGTTCAGGACTGGTTTTAAACTGCCAAACATACTCAAAGCTTGGCAGAACAGAATGAAGTGCAACTCATCTGGGTGCCGAGTCATAGTGGCCTAGAGGGAAATGAAAAAGCTGGTGAACTTCAAGACAAGGAGAAGCTTCAGAATTTATGGGACTATAGCCGGCTCTAGGAACATTCGGATGTTTAGTAAGAGATTCCATTAAGAACTGGTCCAAAGTAAAGCATCATAAAACCTGGCTTAAAACTCTGGGAAACAAATATGGTATACTGTTTACTAGAAAACTACGCAAGAAAAGAGTTGAAAACTTACTTAAATATAATAGACTTCAGCTAAGAACAATTGCATCTGTCACAGGACATGCTCCTGTGAAAAAGCACCCTAACATGATGGAAGTGTTTCAGAGTAACTTACATTGCAGATTGTGCAAGAAAGAAACTGAAACAGCCCAGCACATTAAATGCCAAGACATGTCTCACAGGAGACATACTGCTTTTGGAAAAATGTCTTTAGAATCGGAAGAATTTGAAACCATATCTGTATTCCTTAGTAACGGGTGCAGACATAATGAATTGACTTTAAAACGACACAGCTAGCACAATAAGCCCAAGGCTGAAATGCGTATTCATACAATATCCATACATGTTTATTCTTATTCGTTGTAATTACTTGTAAATCAAAAACAGATAAAGGTTTGGCATAGGAAAGTGGTAGTACAAAAGCTTTAAATCAGTATTCATATAACTTTTGGTATCTTAGTTTTTTACATGTAGACAGGCGGACATATACAACTCAGAAACTACTCACCATGATATTATTGCACTAGACCTTGCGGAAACCTGCATTTGAATGCACGCGGAAGTCGAGTTATACACTCTACCACTTTGGAGTTGGGTATGTTTACTTTCTCTCTGCTTACCTATAATAAGAAGACGAAGTATTGTAATCCATAAAAAAAATTCCATATCGATATTTCACTGGTCTCCTGAACATCCGGCCCAAACACCCGTTTACTTCACCCACCAGCTACCTATTAAAAGTAGTGGAATCATTATATTCCGTTCAAGAATTCCACATCAAAATTTCACTGAAAATACGCCTTTTACATTCTAACAAAACCCTTCCCCCCAAAAAGAAAGACTTTTAGGAAACATTCCGCGTGTGTATCTATAACATTGTCATAAAACGAATAGATGAATGAAGCCAAAATTTATATTTTAGCATACACTAAGTATGCCAGATGAAGACATAGAAAAATCCCCCAACGTAAACTACATTTTACAACGAACAATTTTCGTTATTTTTCATTTTCTCAAATGGCCAATATTATTTATTTAAATACATACATTAAAGGTGTTTGCATGACTAATAAAATTTATATCCTGAATTCTCTGTGAACAGCCCGAGAAGTTCTTTAATTTTGTATTACTGTAAACCCCAAGACATGGACAGACACTTACTACAAAAAATTTAGGTCTCGTTATAATGCACAGTTTATGTGAAATACATTAACCATTTCCTAAATATTCGCTGACGTTGATTTGAATTATCAAATACCGCATACTGTTTTGAAGTTCTAAGTAGCCATTAAATTATTTCTGGTTGTCGTGCAAAATGTCTCGGATTTCAAAGTCGGCACACTGCAACTCGCTTTTTAAAAATTTGACTAACGATTCAGCCTCCTGTATCTCTAATACCTACAACGAAATGTGCAAAATGGAACCATTTCTGCAAACTTTCATTTGAGTTAATAGGAAGTAGAAGCATTTTTAATATTATTTTTCTGTAGCCGGAGAACTGCTGAAGTTCAGCAGATACCACTCAGAACAGTAATGGCATTCCTTATAGAACATGCACCAATAAGGAAATAATATGCGACTGTATCAGCGGACCTCTGTACTGCAGATTCTGCAGCAAAGAGGGTGAAACAGCGCGTAACATCATCAGTAACTGAAGCATTGGCTTACAGAAGACATGGGTATCTCGTATACCATTATAATGAACCTGAGAGTTTGCAAACTCTTCCTTTCACAAGCTGTATCTCTTCATTAAGGGTAGAGGATAGCGGGTTACTGTCAAGGATATGCAGATGATTTGGTAATCCTGGTCTTTGGCAAATATGAAAACACTATTAAAATACTGGCACAGCGTTCTTTAAATATTGTTACACGCTGGTTAGAGGCCTAAAGGTTCACATGAAAAATTAAATTAAGTTTTAGTACCCAGCACGTACATTGAGGGGACGTATACTCACTTGGCCGCGGAGGACCGAAACGTGCTGTGGAGGTTAAGAGGAAGGCGTGGATTTTTCACTGCACACAATCCATAAGATATATAGATATATTTCCCAACCGTTTGAAATTTAAATTGAGTTTTTATTTATGGACGCTCTTTAACTACTATGGTTCTTAGCGTCCCATTCCATATTGGGCGTGAAAGACTGGTAATTTTGCTCAGAGACCTCTTTATCAGGCTTGAGGTTCTTTTACGTGCCGTAAATCTACGACACGGGACCACCGGCTTTACTTCCCTTCCGAAGGAAGCCATGCTAAGGATTTTTACGCCCGAAAAAATCCATCGCCCTCCACCGGGTTTGAACCCGCGACCTTAGGAACTAGAGGCTAGCACGGTACCACTAGTCCGCGGAGGACGACCCCCAACCGTTTGGGGTTTATACATTATTAAATCGCTTGGAGTTTATACATTATTAAATATGAAAGGTGAGGGGAGAAGTCCACCGATCCAAAGGCCGGCTTGCACGCGCGATCCGCTTCTCTCGGAATACTCGGCAAGAAAGACGCTATATCCCCACCATCCGTGGCTAACAAAAATTCCCAGCCAGGAGTGACGTCAGCCCAGTCAACATAAAAGGAAAACAACAATATGTCTGGTAATGACAATGAAACCCCCAAATTATTAATACGCCACAATATTTTACGGAAATGCGACCAAAACAGGATCTTGGAGTCGATCCCAAGAAGACTGTGGTGGTGTCATTTACAAAGAAGCGCATCTCTAAAACATACTGGGAACTTAAACTATTTGGTGAAACATTGTCGGTAAAAGGGTAAGTGGGGTATCTAGGATTAATACTAGATTCTGGACTCACTTGGAGTCCCCTCCTTAAAGCAACATGCACCAAAGCTAAAATGGCACTAATGAGTATCATTACCTATGAGTAATTATGATTATATATTATGTATGAGTAATGCTACTCATTAGTGCCTGTGGTAAGAGCTGGGGTTTAAGTTCCAGATGCATCCACTGAGTTTATACACCGTAGTGACGCCCATAGTTAGTTATGGGTCACTCGTCTGGTGGCAAAGGATTGAGCAGGTAGGGACTGTTAAAGTACTGGGAAAGGTACATAGATATGCTATCTAGCCATAACCGGTGGAATTGACAGCACACCTATAGCCACAACGGAAATTATGCTTAGTTTACCTCCGTTGCATCTATGGGTTAAATGGAACGGCTGGAGCATATAGATTAAAGACTGAGGGCAACTGGAAACATACGGGATATCTGGGACATCATATCGGAATATTAAATGGTGTGGGGATAAATCCAGTTGCAGAAATGCCAGGAGACTTTATGAAGCCGTCTGTCTGCTTCAAGTTCTTCAATGTTATAATTGAAAATAGAGAGCATTAGGAGGCTAATCATCCACACCGATCAGGGGACAATGTATGGTTCACTGACGGATCCAAAACAAAAGATGGAATAGGAGCTGGTATATATTGAAGACAGCCCAAGCTGGAGAAGTGGTATCCCTTGGGAGCTTTGACCACTATATTCCAGATAATTATATGCCATCAGGGCTTGTGTGGCGGAGAGTGAGGACAGATGCTACAGGAATTTTAGTATCTAGATATACTCAGACAGCCAGGCGGCACTGCGGGTACTAACAGTACCCTTCACGAGACCAAAGATCGCTAGGACCCTAGAAAGGCTAGGGGAATGCAATAGACTTACTTTAGCATGGGTCCCTGGCCACATTGGGGTAATGGTGAATGAAAATGTTGATAGGCTGGCTAAAATGGGAGCGCAGACCCCATTTATAGGATCAGAACCAATCTTGGGTATTGCCTAACTAATCGTAAAGATAAATCCATTAGACTGTGTCCAAAGACAGCATATAGAATACTGGAAACATATACAGGAATAAAGACATGGAAAGTTAATGATGCAACAACCATGTCTCAAGAGGAGTGCTGCAGTCCATAAATTAAATAGGAAGTAGATGAGGTTTGATGACTGGTCATGGGAATTGTAAAAACACCTGCAGATAATGGATCTTTCAGAAGACCCAAGATGCAGGACGTGTGCTGTAGAGGAGAAAACGGTCTCGCACTTAATATTCCCGTATGAAGTACTGAAAGTGAACAGATACAATCAATTTGGAACTACTGATCCAAATGAAATGGTATTTAATAAAATCCTAATTAATGGACTCCTGAGACACAGAGTTTAGGGAGGTGATGATTTGCAAAACAGAGAGAAAACCGTACAATAAAGCTAAGATTTCAGTGCAGGCAGTAGGGGTATGTCCTTCCTCTTCATCTCCCTGTCAAATATCTAATCTAATCTAAGGGTACAGGACTGATGGGAGAGAGCTAATAATTTCGTAGAGTAGCACAATAAGCCAATGGCTGCAGTGCATGCCGGAGCTTAAGCGGATAGGCCCTTAAAACAAAACAAAAAGCAGCTTTTCTATTTTATGTTTTACCAGTTATACAAAACTAAAAATTAATTCCTAGAGAAGATAACTTCTGAAGTTATTTACAGAAAATTAAAGGTACTTACAAGGCTAATACAAGGTACATTTTTAACATTAATTTTCGAGAAAATAAAATATTACGAGAACCCCTCCGTGTAAAGATAATATTTAGGTGTATAGACTTTTCTTAAAATCCTGGTGTGGTAGCCCTAGAAAATGCTGAACTTAAACACCAATTTTGTCTTAACTGAACCTTTCGTTTACGAGTTAGGCTCACATACACGCGCGCTCGTGAGCACGGGAGCTTTTTCTTAACTTTTTTTCTCCCCATTGGAAGCTAAAAAAAATGCATTGCCTGGAAATATTCTATATTCGATGTTTGAATGGAACGCAACGCCTTCTTTGTTCTAGAAGGAAATAAGCATTTTATTATTGTCTGTATTATATCACAAGAAGACTACTTTATCTTTGTTGAAAGCCTAAACATTGGTGCAGTGCTAGGAACTTCACATCAGCTGTTCCCCTAGGAGCGTGTGTACAGTGTAGCCCCCTAGCGGAATTATTAATAAGCTACGTGCAGTAGCAAGTGGCATCTGGCGCCTCCCTTATCAAGCGGAATTTATGTTCCAAGTTTTGGAGTCCACGTCAAAGTTTAGCACAAGTTGGTGCCTTAGACCCCTTATTAATTATATACGAAATCATCATCAAGCCTGCCAGATGCGATTAACGTACGTCGGGCCAACCAAATTTATCGATAAAGTACATCTGATGAGAACGGAAGATCGGAAACTTTATGAATAATTAAACGTTGCCTTTAATGCTTTTTGTGGCAACTTGAATGTTTTATTTGGCAAGAATTAGCAAAGAAAAACAGCCTTAACTTGCAGTGCATCTTATATTCCTTAGATAATGTATGAATGCGAAGGTGAATCCAGGTTTCAAGATTAAAGCTTCGCTTGTGTTTTTTACAATCACACAACTTTCTGTACGTACTATAATTTACATTCATGCCTGTTCTGCATATCATTGTTTAAGAAAAAGATTATTTTACTTTCTCTGTCCCTAATCTACAGTAAGCACAAGCTACTGTATTCCATTCAAAATGACGATGTCGAAATTTCACCGGAAATGTACGTTTTGAGACCTCTTGAACTTATAGATTAGCATTTTAGAAAAAGGTCTCTGTAAGAGGGAGAGAGAGAGAACCGCATAACTCTAAACAAATACCAAGCTTGGTGTTTAGGTTCAGTAGCTTTCAAATTTTTCAAGAATATCCCCAACACTAAACTACATGGAAAAACCTTAGATTTTTTTCTATAAAATGGCTAAAGTTTTTGATTAATATACCACATATTAAAGATATAATAAAATGTATATCTTGAGCTTTCTTGAAATAGTCTACAAAGTTATCTTTATTCCTAATGACCTTACCATAATTTAGTATACCGTAAGCGATAGACAAGATCTTAGCACTCAAAAAATGTGTATCTCGTTAAAACAAAAAGGTCACGTCTAACATTTTTATAGCATTAAACATTTCCGAGATATTCTTCGTTATTAGTTTGAATTTCCAAATACTTAATTTTTTCAAGTGGTAAGTCATTATTTTTTCTCCTCGTGGTCCTACAAGGAGCATGGAATTTCAAAGTCATCACATAATAATCTTCAGCCTATTATATTCTTCTTATACTTACAACGAAATGCGCAAGGGTGCAATAAAAGTTTATCTCAAACTAACCATAAGTAGATAGAAGAATAACCCTTTGTAAAAATGGTTTGTAGAAGAGCGAGAAGAGAAAGTTGCAGAATACACAAGATTTTTCTTGTTAATCATGATAAACGTTCTCCGAAATTGTTTCAATACTTTTTTTAAGCTACATTGCAGCAGTATGTACTTCTTTCAATTATAGAAAGTCGTACAACATACAAGCAGTATGACAATGGTATGCTTAAAAAGAAGCTCGCTATATACCGGGGAGTCTTCTCAGCTTACGGATTGAGAAGTTATACAGTCCTGGCGTTGTACAGGCTATGCTATGTCTAAACACTGCCTACTGCATCGCGTCGTATCAGTTTCGGCCGAAATGGCTGCTTTGCATCGCTTTGTGTGCAGCGACTTGCACTTGTGGCGCAACACTGTGCGTGTAGGCCTTCAGTGGTGAAGGTCCCAAGTTCAATGTACTACCACGTGAAGGTACCTTTTATATTTAGTAAATTTAACGAGAACCGTTATTTTGGCAAGGAAGTGTCGTTTTACTTAATTAGTTTGTGTGAATTTCATTAAAACACAAATTGGTTACCTATTAGAATATGCTTTAATGAACATCCTAAATAAATGCAAGAAATGAATATAAAAACTCATTTATTCGCAGGCACGATTTGAACTTCCGACCTTCACTATGACCTTCCAGTATGTTAACCATTGTGCTACTAGAGCAAGTTAATAACAAGCACCACCGTAGCCCTAATCAGCGGGCTGGTGAATGCAGTGTAAGCACCTGTATTTCGCATCGTCTATAAAATGCAGGGTTGCCTAGTTACCAATCCGCAGGATGAGAAGATTTATGCGGAATATGCTGGACTGTATATTTTTAATACTCTTTGCAAAACGGCTCATTGTGTCTAGCTTGCAATACTGCAAAGCTTCAACCAACAACAGAAACTACCTTGTAAATGGCTAAAGCTACAGAACTATTGATCTGACACAAATTATTTAAGTTATTCTAAAACATGCACCCAATTTCAATATAATACAACTTCAAATGAACAAATTTTCAATTTGTTCGTAAGGAAATGGGAATATATAACAATCCAAAGAAACAAGAAATATTTTAATATCACTATTATTTTGTTAAATAAATATTAGCATTTATTTTATGCAACAGACAGCAGTAGTAAGTGCATTCCCTGGAATGTTCTCGGTGGTATTTGATTGTTTGAAACAATCAAAAACAATCAATATCATTCTTCAAATGTGGTAGGATTACTTATTTTCAGATAACCTTACAATCAATAGTCAGCCGGATTTATGTCTGGCGATCGAGATGGACAACTCTCCGAAAAATGCCCACTAATTGCATTATAACCAAATGTGTTGCATAATAGTGTCTTTACAGGATTGTATATACGAGATGGAGCGCCGTCTTGCTTGAAAAAAACCAAGCTCTTAGAAATGAAACCATTATAAAAATTATTATTTTATAACTATCATCTATATTCTTAATCAATCGTTCATATAAGCAACACAGCAACGTAACGAAATGAAACTTGAAAAAACTTCATATCAAAGAAAAAATCAAACTCTTCTAGAGCATAATGGTATTAATATGATACTACACTGTTATATGTACATAAGATTGACCAATTTCAAATAAAAGCCCCACATTAGAATAACCCTAAATGTTTCAATAGCACTGTTTGGGAAGCAGTGGCAATAGCCTCCTGCACGCTATAATGAAAGTTGTATTGAAACCATATATGCCAACATTTATCACAACAGGAAGTAGATGTAGGAGGGGGATACCTCGCGCACTGACTTGCGTAGATCTAGTGCGGATACCACCCTCCAGAAGGAAGGGATAAAGTATTGGAACCACAGGAGGCTACACGCCGCAGGTAGACAGGCCACAGAGACATCCCTAGTCCCTAACATTTCCAATCTCGAAGACCAGTTCCACGGAGCCACTCATCAACCAAACAGCCCCCTGGTGTCCACGGGGAGTACTCTTTCTTTTGAGCGTGCATCCGCGCCACCTGTCCGGCACTGCCATAACCATAAAACCTAGAAGCACACCTGAAAGATGATAAGGAAACGGAATGAATGGGAAATGATGGAAAGGAAATCGTGGTAGAGAAGAAACCATCCCAGGTATACGCCTGTCAACCCGGAAAACTACGAAAAACCCATTGGTCAAAGTGGACGTTACCGGGGATCGAACCCGGGATCTTCCGAATTGAGGTTACCACGGCGAAACTCTCCATAATTACTTCGTAGAATATCAAAGAGAATAAAGATAGTAGGTAGAGAAAATCATGCGATTGCATCCATCAGACTCATTTTGTAGTTTCAATGATAAACCTAACCTGAATGCAGAAAGCAGGAGAATTAAGTTTTGACAGAATATGAGCCACTACTGTTAACGACTAAATTTCATAGGTTACTTCCCCCGTGCAGAATGGGTCAGGTCGCAAGAGTGGGGATCCCATCCGGAAGGTCCCGAGTTTGTTCCCCGTTGGACAGGCCACCCTGACTTTAGGTATTCTAGTGGTTTTCCTAGGCCATAGGCGAATGGTGGGGTGGATTATATACCATCACGAACTATCCTGTCCCTCATTACATCTCACTTTGATTCCCGTTATCTAGTACGGTAGTAGGGTTAGGCGCCATGGATGGTGATGTGCAGGATAACTGCGTGAGAACTGTTTCTTCTCTGCATGTAATTTTATGCATCACCTGTTCGTGAGGGGCAGCCAGGATCTTCAACCTGGAAACCAAATGCTGAAACATTTCTCTGTTTTATGATCTCCGGTACTGTTCTATATCACAGGTTGTCCGTAAGATATAAAACATATCTATATATTAGAAAAATCTAATGTTCATGCATTCACATGACTTTCTCTATTCACTTCTACAAATTATTCTTACAAAATCGTATTACCTATATCTGAGATAAACTTTCATTACTCATTCGTTGTAGGTAGAAGGATACAGAAGGATAAAGTGATAGCCAGATATTGGAAAAAGCGGTGATGGCTTTGATGTTCCAGGCTCTTTGTATGACCACGAATAGTGTCTTACCACTGAAAAAGTAAATAATGTTTGAAAATTCCAACAATAACGACGAATATGGAAATGGTTAACGCTGCAAAGACTTGTTTAGCAAATTCCTGCTTTAACGAGATCTACATTTTTATGCAGTAAGATTTGTCTGCATACCGATTACATAAAGGTCATTCAGATTGAAGGCTATTCCAAGGCTTCATAAGCTATTCCAAGAAAATTCAAGATATACATTCTGTCGTGTAAAATATGTGGAACTTCAATCAAAATCTCTGAAGCCATTTTTGAGAAAATAAGAAATAACGAGTATGTTTCCATGTGAAGGGTAGTTTGGTGTGAGAAATTTTTTAAAACCTTCCTGGCGCATCCCTGGAAGATACTGAATTAAATACCAAGTTAGTATTTAACAGACTTATTTTTAAGTTTTGATGTTAACAGACAGACACGCGCAACGTTTTCTAAGAATGCTTTTGGTATGGAGAATTCAGGGAGCCTAAAACTTTTATCTTTGGTGAAATCTCGGTACCGAATTCTGGGATGGAATGCCAATACCATTGCTATTTTCTACAACTAAGTAGTAGATAAGTAAAAATTTATGAGCAAAAATAAAAAAAAAAAAAACCGAAATACTAGAAATTTTAGAGCAGTTCTGAACTTAAAAAAAAGAAAAGAAACTTTAAATAAGTGATATTGCTGTGGATTTAGTGCAGACTGGCGTGAAATGGAAGTCAAATAAGAGCCTCCATTAAAAGTAAGATAATTGCACTTAGAACTGGGAACTATCTAATGGAACACGTGAAAATAAAAGAAAATGGACTGGCAGATAGTGAACCAAAGAAACAGCTTCACAAGTACTCCTTTACCATAAAATGTGAGAGGGGTAATTGTTTCTGAAGAGAAACAAACAGATAAAACTTTTACTTTAATAGCATTAAGGAAAAGTTTCTAGCATTTTACATATTACCTGAGCTCAATATCAGCCTCCTTCTCCAATTTATTATTATATAATTTTCAAAGTTGCATTACAAATACAATTTTATAAATGTTGGAATAAAAATAAATCCAAATATTTCCACATTTGCTAAATAAAGTTGAATGAACACAATATCCTATTTTGTTTTGTTTTCTACAGGCTATTAACGTGTGGTACATAGCTGTACTATACAAATTTGATGTAGTACAGCTCCTGAATAATTATGCCACTTACGAATTCACATGTATCGGCACTCTTAAAAAGTTTATTCCTATAACTATGTATTGTCATTCACAATCTTTTTTTTTAAGAATTGATTTCAAATCAATAAGTACTAAGCATACAACTTTGCGAAATATCATTCAAATGATTTTTTTTATTCTATTTTATTTTACGTCGCTTTAACTCCTTGGTAATATCGCGACGGATCTGTTGGTGGATATCTCCTACAACGATATGTGGTGGACAGTTAGCCTTCAAGGTCTCATCCCTCTAACCCTTCTTCATGCCGTGCAGGCATTAGGATGCCGTCCAGTCTAACTGCTTACATTTTCTGTGGATAGATGGCATAGCTTTCGCTATTACCACTTTTTTTCATTTTACTATTATTTTAGACTTAAAATGGAACTTTGGGTCGTGGCATTAAATAGCCAATCCGGTATTTACCTTGGCGACTGAGGAAAATCACGAAAAAACCTGGCAGATTAGTCGGCCCACGGGATTTGATCCCGAGACCTCCCGAATGCGGGCCACAGACATTTAAATGTTCATCGGAAGCAAGGAGAATGAACTCGGAAGGACAATACGAACCATTGATAACGGATATCTCAGATATGGCTTATGCAACAAAAAGTTTATTTGGAATAAATTGTGTGTTTTTTGTCCAGTACGTTTTAATCTATCGCGTTTTCATCTATAACGTTTACTAGTTATATAATTCATTCATTATCTGTTTACCCTCCTCACATGTAGGACTTACACCCCCCAGGACTTACAAGCGGGTGCCTGGGGTCAGAGGCCCGTCGAGGAGCCGACACTCATGGATCAGACAGAGCATGAAGGAAGGAAGTAGATGAAACGAAATATTGGTGAAATGGATGAAAGGAAAGGTGATGATGGAGTGGAAAGGAGTTGGTGGAATGAATGGCGGGGGAAACCGGAGAACCCGGAGAAAACCCGCCCAGACGCCGCTTCGTCCACCACAAATCCCACATGCAGGTCCCTGGGATTGAACCCGGGCTGCCTCGGTGGGAGGCGAGCGGTCTAACCGCTCGGCCACGGCACCGCCTACTAGTTATATAAGATTATACAAAATTCTTTCCGAATAAAGAGGACTTCCTAGAGAATTCAAGATACACATTTTATTTGTCATGCAAGTATATATAGTATTTTAATCAAAATCGTTAGAGCCATTTTTAGAAAATAAAAAACTTCGAAAGAAGTTGCATGCAAAGGGTAGCTTAGGATGGGGATTTTTCTTGAAAATCTTCGTGTCGCATCTATGGAAGATACTAAACCTAAATACCGAGTTGGATATCTGTCCAACATTCTACTTTTTGAGTTATGCTGTTGACAGGTACGCACGCACACAAACGCACGCACGCACGCACGTACGCGTGCACACACGCGCACACATACGATGAACATACACGCGCGTGCGCGCGCAGATCATTTTATATTTTTTTGGGAGGGGGGGGGGGGTTCAGTGGGCCTCGAAACTTAATCTCGGGTGGAATCTCAACAACGGATTTTTGGGTGGAATACAATACTTTCCCTGATTACTATAGGCAGTAGAGAAAGTAAAAAGAATAGTATACTTTTAAGGAACCTACAATGAATACCTTATGCGAAACAAGTTTAAATATTTAGAAAATTACTAATGAGAAAATACCTGACAAATTCCATTCACATGGCTTTCCTAACTGCTCTTCCATAAAATATTCTTAGAAAATACTATTTTTGGACCACTTCTCCATAAGAGGGAGAAATATTTGCAGAAATAGTTTAACAACACATTTCGCTGTAGCGATAGTCAAATCTTTGAAGTCTTTGAAATCCCAGTATTTGCATATCACGAGAAGCAGAAGAATGAAGATTAAGCACTTCAAAAACGATATCTTAAATATGCTAATGACATGAAAAGATATCTGATGTGTTACGTTTGCATGACATTCTCTACCCTCTATCGTTATTAGTGGGTATACAAACTATTCTTACCAAAGCTTATTTTTATATTTACTACGTTTTAATCCAAATAAACCTTTGTAGAAATACTGCATTACACATTTTCTTATAGATACAAAGAGAACAGTGATTGTCAAATGTTTAACAACTAGACGCTAGATATTAGCCTTAAAATTCCATTCTGTTTCCATTGCAATTGCGAGAAACAACTGAATGTTGAAAGGACTTTAAAGAGTGACCAAGAAATGAACAATTCGAACCATTAATACGATATCTCAGAAATGGCTTATACCACAAAAAAATCATTTGAAATATAGTGTGTGTTTTATAGAGAACATTTTTTGTAAAGTACGTTTTCGTCTATCGCTAAACGTTTACCAGTTAAAACGATTATACAAAATTCCTTTCGAATGAAGAGGACTTCAAAGACTATTCCCAGAAAATCTGAAGATATGCATTTTATTTGTCATGTAAGTATCTCTAACATATAGCATTTTAATCAAAATCGTTAGAGCTTAGAAAATCAAAATTTTCGAAAAATGTTCAATGTAAAGGGTAATTGCATTGGAGGATTTTCTTTAAAATCTTCGTGTCGCATCCTCGAAAGATACTTTACTTAAATACCAAGTTTGGTATTTATCAGACTTTTCACTTTTGAGTTATGCTGTTTACAGACACACAGACAGACAAACACACACACACACACACACACACACGCGCGCGCGCGCGGACCTCTTTCTAAAAGTCCTTTTTAGGATTCAGGGGGCCTCAAAACAGTATTTCTAGTGAAATCTCGGTATAGAGTCTTTGGGTAGGATGTAATACCTTCCCCACCTACTATGTACATGATAGAGAAAGTAAAAATACATGATCTAACGAAATCTACATTACTCCGACGCTAAGTTTTTGTTTATCTCTAAAAGTTTACCAGTAAAGCAAAAATACACAAAAGGCATTCAGAATGAAGAGTACTTGATAAGCTATTTACAGGAAATTCGAGATAGTGAAGTATACTTTTCTTTAGGATTGCACATGTGCAGAGTTTTGTATATGATTTGGTGATGAAATGACAGTTCCTTCCTATGGACTACTTCACTCCTCACATTCTCGTCAAATGAAGTAGTTCATTAAAGAAGTATTGAAGCCTTATTGAGCTAAGAGCGATAAGATGCATTTATGTTATGCACAATACCTTTTAATCAAAATCGTTAAGAGATATGTTTGAAAAATGGTGGTTTGATATGGAAGAATTTGCTTTAAAGTCTTCGTGATGCACCCAGGGAAGATACGGAACTTGCACATCAAGTTTGGTGTTTTTCAGACATTTCTTTCTTATAAATAACCTTTAATCTTGTGTATTACATCCACTTCACCTTCTCTATCCACTATTGTTTACTTTATATAACTTCCACAAACCATTCTTACGAAAGCCTATTTTTACTTGTTCTAATTGGGGGAAGTATTATATTCCACCCAAAAATTCGATACCGAGATTTCACCGGAAATATATGTTTGAGACCCCCTGAATCCAAAAAAAAAACATTTTTGGAAACATTTCCGTGTGTGTGTCTGTTTGAACAGCATAACTCAAAAACGAACAGTCGGATAAACACCAAACTTGGTATTTAGGTTTAGTATCTTCCAGAGATGCGACACGAAGGTTTTCTAGAAAATCCCCCACCCCAGATTACCCTTTACATGGAACATTTTTCGAAAATTTTAATTTTCTCAAAAATGGCTCAAACGATTTTGATTAAAATATCATATATTTAAGATATTGTCATGACAAATGAAATGTATATCTCGAATTTTCTGGGAATGTCTCCAAAAGTTTTCTTCATTGAGAACGACTTTTGCATAACTGGTAAACCATAAGACAGACAAAATTTTACGACACAAAAAATGTAGATCGCGTTAAAATACACAATTTATGTCATATACATTTTTTGTTGTTGCGTGAACCATTTTCGAGATATTGCTTGTTATTCCCTTAAATTTTCTATTATACTTTTACTCAAATGGGAATTCGTTATTCATTTTTTTGTCTTGGACATGCAAAGAGAATGGAATGCGCCACATAGCAACCAGCGCTTAAAATATTTGACTATCGCTTAAAGCCTACCATATTCCCCTTGCATCTACAAGAAAATTAGCAATAAGATTAACATCTCGATTAACATGAAGCATATGGAGAATAAGCGTTTGTAAAAATAGTTTGTACAAGAGTAGAGAAAGTCATGTGAGTGTAACACATTAGATTTTTCAAATCAAGATAAACGTTTACAGAAATAATTTCATTACACATTTCGTAGTAGGCACAAGGGGCATAGACGAAACCGGGTCGATAGTCAGATATTTAAAAGCTAGTCGCTATATGCTGGTCCAGAAATTCCGTCTCTTCATATATCGCAAGAAGCAACCGAGTTGTGACAGCACTTTAAAAAATAAGTATCGAAAAATTAAAACTGATGATAAAGTATATCTCGGAAATGGCTAATGCCACAATAAGTTTATTTGAAAGGAATAGTGTGTTTTATACAGATCTATGTTTCTTATGTAGTATATTTTTGTCTATCTATTATGGTTTATCAGTTGTACTAAATCATACAAAACTTCTGAATGAATAACTTCATTCTCAGAAAATTAATTGGAATTTAAATATCTTAAAACATGTGAAGTTTTAATAAAATCGCTAGAGCCATTTTTTACAACATCGAAAATTTTTAAAAATCTTCCATGTGAAGGGTAGTTTTAGGTGAGGAGATTTTCTTGAAGATTCGGGGGACCTCAAAATGTGCATTTCCGATGAAGTCTAGACATGAACTTTTGGGTGGAGTATAATTGTGCTAGCAACTACTGTAGGTACGCAATAGAGGGATAAAAAGCGTTAATCGTTAGTTCGCTTTAACGCTAGCAGCGGGCTTTAAACGTTCCGCTTGGCACAGTAGCTTAGAGAGCTGCGATTAATCAATCACTGTGCGCTAGTTTCCAACTAAGTTTGTGCAATGAGGGCAAGAGAGCAGCTGCATTTGTACACGAAATGATTACCGCAGAGCTGACGTTTAACTTGCATCTGCATGGTAACTGTGTTCCTCTACACGTCGTGAATTCAAGCGGAACCTCTTGTTTACAGATTCTTACGATGCAACTAAGGCAATAGTATAGAGGAACCAGAAGATTTTGCAAAATTACATTAATTAGGGGTTCTTATCTTTAAACATTTTAGTATTTATTTAGTTTCAATATACAGAGTGAGATGGCTCCCGGTAACGTGTGAGGCTTGCATTCGGGAGGTTCAGGGTTCAATTCCCGTGACTGTGCACTCTGACCTTGGGTTTTCGTGGATTTCCCTAGCCAATAGGCGAATCCTAGGATGGTTTCTCATTTACCATGATTTCCTTTCAATCATTTCCCTTTCCTTCTCTTGTTTCAAGTGTGCTTACGGGTTTCGTAGCGTACAGCGGTGTCTGACAAGGGAGCGGATGCTTGCCTAAAGGAAAAAGTACTTCCTCATGGATACTAGAGGGCTGCTTGGTCGACGGGTCGTTCATTGCCCTCTCTAGGCAGCTCCAGCAGTGGAACGGTCCTCAAACATGGAACTGTTAAGGACTTCCGCGCGTTCTCTATGGCTGTCTGCCTATGGTCTGAAGCCTCCTGTGGTCCCTTCACTTCATCCTTTCCTCCTGGGTGGGGTGTTAGCCCACAATAGATCTACGTAGGTCGCAGTACGCGAGGTGTCCCCCTCCGTTGTATAACCTACATGGTTTCAATATCTTCTACAAGGTGATTTATTAAGAACTGGCACATTTCTGTCTTTAATTATTCTGTTCGAAATTCACTCAATGCCCCAATTTTAGCACTAAATTAAGCAGAATGTACTGGAATTTCGATTGCCTGTCACTAGATGCGCAGAAATTCATGTTTTATTCTTAATTGTTAGTTTAATTGTCGGCAACTGTTTTGAGATTTCGTTCTGGTCCAAGGGAAAATGGAGTACACATTAAATGAACGACTCTTCCTTGTAAAGCAATACTGGATTACGAGTTCAATTACAGCTACTCAAAAGACATACCAGAGAGAATTTGATGTTCGGAATCCTCCCCAAAGAAACACAATACTGTGACTGGTAAACAAATTGGAAACTACTGGATCTCTGGTGAGTGAAAAAGGCAAAACTCGTTCATATAGGCTTCCCACGGTTGTTGCTGATGTAAGAGCACTGCTGGATCATTAAGACGTTTGTCTTAGGAAACAGGGCGCAGCTACTCAATGTGTCAGTGAGCTGTGAAAAATGCAGGCCTAAAGCCGTATAGGATTACGGTTGTCCATCAGTCACAGGAACCAGATAAGGATAGACGACTGAATTATTGTCGTTAGTTTCAGGCGTTCATTGTGAAAAATCCTGCCGTATTGTCCATCACATGGTTCACAGATGAAGCATAGTTCCATTTATCCGCTATGTGAACTCAAATAACTCGCGCTATTGCGCCAGTGAAAATCCACATGTTATTCATGAAGCACCTGTGCACCCGGTTAAAATCGGAGTTTGGTGCGCAATATCCGCACAGAAAATAGTGAGACCATTGTTTTAAAACAATGTGAACACTACAGAGTACCGAGTATGGAGCTTGCTGAGCAACTAGACGATGTGGAGCTGAGTCAAGGATATTTTCAGCAGGACGGCGCTACATGCCATACATGAAATGAATCCATGGCACTAATTGCAAGTTTCTTTGACGATCGGATAATTTCCAAGAATCTGTGGCCACCGAGATCTCCGGATTTGACATCACCGGACTTCTTTCAATGGGGTTACTTAAAATACAGGGTTAATGCCACACCTTCCCAGACATTGGACGATCTGAAGCACAATATTACACAGGAGATTCAAGCTATTGACAACAGAGTCCTCCAACGAGTGGCCAGTAACATGGAACGACGTGTTGAGTTGTGCCTTATGAGGGCGGAGGACATTTTCAACATTTTCTATAGAGATAAATAATCTCCAAAAATTTCTCTGCATTTCAGGAATAATAAGTTGTCGCTAGCATAATTCGTTTTCAAACAATTAAAGAAATAAGTGTGTCAGTTCGTCATAAATCACCCTGTATAATCTATACTGAAATTATAAAGAGGGAAAATTTGTATTTAAATATTCCAATATCGCTTTAGCTTGCTGTATACCTCTTGTACCTTTAACGAAATGTGTATTGAAATAGCTTCTGCTGACGCCTGTCTGGATTTACATGAAGCAGATAGGAGAATGAGTTTTGATAGGAATAGATTGTAAAAAGTTGGATAGCGGAAGTTGTGCGAGTGTAACATCGGATTTTTAACCCAGTATTTCTCACTGTTTCAGTCAGGTGGATGAAGTACCTCTCCCGTGGAGCAATTGTTCGGCAGAAATCTGTTTAAAGCAGTGCTATATCAAGCTATATAAACGTCTATACCGTTGTGTTCCCAATTATTTAAAACCAATATATGACTGCTGATTTCTCCTTGTTGGCAGATAATGATCAGTGATTGGATGAAGGGTATGGTGAGAACTTTTGATTAATAGGCTGACCACATTATGGATTCATTGCTCATTAATCCGCTATGATTGATATGTGGTGAAGTTTTTCAGTGCATATTTATGACGATTTTCATTAATTTGGTAAAGCGTCCGTCCAGTAGGAGACAAGCCGGTGATTTATATGATGTGTAAATTAACATACATCAAGAGGAAAATACAGCGATGTGAAAATTAACGCCAGGTCTGTGGGTGCAATTAATTCACAGATAACTGGGTGAGAAAATACATGTTATTTGTTTATCTTAATGATACAAGTGGCTGCAAACAAACAAGCTTTCCGATACAGTGTTAACAACTTCTGCGAGTTCATCTGGGTCAACAAGCTACTGCCTACCACTTACAATAGACAGAGAGGTCTATTACATTTCAATAAGAAGCTTAATTGCTCCATTCATATTACTTCGTTTTATTTTATGTAGCTTCTAGAAGCTATTAACTTTATGTTAATCCAGATAAACTTTCACAGAAGCAGTTTCATTGAACACTTCGTAATAGGTACATGGTATAGCAAAACCTGAATCGACAGTTAAGTGGGACGCTATTTTTGGCCTTGAAATTTCATATTATTTCCATAACCTCCCGAGAAACAACTGAATGGTGACAGCACTTAAAAAAACACAACGTATTGAAAACTTCAAACAAATAATAACAGTTTTCTCGGAAATAGCTGATGGCACAAAAGAAGCATTGGAAATAAATTGGAGTACGTTTTTGTTTATCTCTTATGGTTTACCCTTTAAACAAAATTCCTTACGAATGAAAAGGGCTTACCAGAAAATTCCATGTGTACATAAATTGTGTTTTTTTTCAAAAAAGATCTGCATTCTTTGATAAGTATTTGTCTATCTCTTGTAGCTTACCGGTTGCCCAAAATTATGCAAGATTCATTCAGAATGAAAAGGATTTAACATCCTGTTCGCTGAAAATTCAAGATAACATTTCATTAGTCATACAAATATCTTAAACATGGAGTACTCAAATGAAAATCCTTATATCCATTTTTGAGAAAATAGAAAAATTTTCGTTGTAAATAGTAGTTTGGAGTGGGGGATTTGCTTTAAAGCCTTCGTGTCGAATAGTTGGAAGAGAACTTAAATACAGATTGGTAAAAAGGTAAAGGTAAATATCACGGAGGGGCCCCGAATACGGGGCAGAGCACTACACGTAGGCCATTGTGTTTCAAAGGCGAGACCTCTGGAAGGTGGAATAAGGAAGAGACCAGAAGGGCTACCAGATCCGGGAGACATCTGCAAGCATGCACGGGGTCTCTAAAGTTTCCAGATTAAAGGCATTCACCGCCGCTTAAGCCCGTCCACAAGGCTAGAATCCCCGGGGATTCCCTTAAGGGAATCCTGTTCCGTGAGCACCAGAGGACGGGTCCATGAGCAGTCTGACCGACGGCAGGGAGAAACCCTCACAAAGCATACCACCAGCGCAACACGCCGAACACCGTCGCCTGGTCCTTCAATCCTGAAACAGATGAAGGAAATGATGGGAACAGGAAATGGTAGAAGAGGAACCACCCCAGCATTCGCTACCGACCCGTGAAAACCACGAAAAATCAATGGTCAGAAAAGGTGGTCACCTGGAATCAACACGATATCTCCTAAATGCGAGCCTCGCATGTTCCCCCTGTGTCATCACGCTCGGTCAAGTTTGGCAAGTATCTTGGCATTTCCTTTTTAAATTAGTCTCTCTCTCTGTCTCACTTTTACAAACACTTATTTTCTAAATTAGCTTTTTTGGGAAGTCAAAACGTGAATTTTTGTTGAAATTTCGTTATCGAAATTTTCAGCTGAATGGTATACTTCTTCTACATACTGTAAGCAGGAGCATACGCCAGTAATAATGTCTTGTTTTGTTATATACCTTTAATAACAACACATTGTATTTACTGAGCTCTTGCTTAGATATCGCCGAAACAGTTTACAGTTATTAATTTGCAGGTGATTTAACATTAGATTTTATCGACACAGTCGAGTTAATTCTATGACTGACACAAATGTTAATTAAATCACTTGTATAATACAAATGTTTACCCAACACTTGTTAATTAATATATTAAACAATGTTTAAAATCAGACATTTTATTACATAGTAGTGCTGTGGGCAGTTACAATAGACCTATGTTGTAATTAATTGTTCTTCCACATAAGCCGTGTGTTGCACAAGGTTGGAAGGGTAGAATCAGACGACTGAAAAATTCAATGCCATAGCCGGGATTTGAACCACGGATCTCCCGGTTTCCGCCCGGTTGCTCTAACTACTGAGCTACCATGGCAACATGTCGGCACGACATTAAATTCTCCAACCGAGATTCGCATTTTTCCCGGAGGAGACCAGGAGACCCGTGGTTCAAATCCCGGCTATGGTGGTATTCCTGACATTGTGTTGGAAGAAACTGAGGCGGCTATCAGCATGTTATTATCTGCGAAGTAAAAAATATATATGGGAGGGAATTATGACTGTTTAGGAATTTCAGAAATAAGGAGCATATTATTGATGCAGATGAAGATATTTTTCTGGCTAACTTCTTTAATGTGGCGAATACTGCCAACGCATTCTCGATATGGAGTAATTAATTACTGTTAAAGTCGCTTCAAAAGTTCATGAAAACTATGAATCATGGTAAGTTTGTCCTAATATTCGGACAAATCGCAACTGCTAGTCAGGTTCACCTAGGGGTCTAAATTACTCACTTGATATATACAATTTTATACAATTTACTCGTATAACAATAATTGCCAGAAATAGCTTATGGTAATAAATATGACTTGACATACACGAGTTCCCGAATCCCAGTCCAATTCTTCAGTTATGTCGGGTACGGCACGCCGGTAATGTTGGTTGTGTGTTGTAGGAATGGTACTGTCTCTCAAATGCATCTGGAGGTCATAACATGCACAGCTGTTCTTTTCTTTTTTTCCGTGGGGGAAAAAATGCATTACTGCATTCGACCCCCAGCCTGTGTACTGGCTGGGGGGATATGTGGGGCTCACCGCTCAAAGCGCGGAATACCCACTGAAAAAAACCTAACCACGTGTTAATTGTGTATTGCTGTGTGATAACGTGCATTCATGCTTGCATGCTTTAGTTGGGTCCCGCATAGCACCCCGGTTAGTATGTGAATCGCTACTTGGCTGGCATGCATTGTATGCGAGCACGTCAAATGTTACTTGCTGTATTGCCCATGAAACCTGAACAATACCGGTGGGTTATATGCGTATTTTCTTATGTTGGTAATATATGCTTAATTTAATGCTTAAGTTCTAATTTGTGTGTAGTTTGCAGGGAGCACCTGCGTGTCATATGACTTAACGTTAACTTAATGCTAAGTTATATATGTATTTTAGAGCTAACTCTATGGATAATTGGCCAGAGACACAAAATGCAAAAATAAGCACAATTCTAATTCTGTCCGCTTTGGCATAAAGGGGAGCGTTATAGCTTGGCATTACAGAGTTAACATGTTCAAGTCCGGGGATAGGATTTTTAATTTTTTTTGGTTAAATTGATGCAGTAATTTGTATCATAAATTATTTAAATGTAAAGAATGATTATAGTATGAATATGCATTTTTGTGTGACATTGATTTGAAATGTTTGTTGATTGTAATTATTGTTGAGAAGTGGGTTTATACAGCCCTACTGAAACTGACAATAATAGCGTGCAATAATGCAGCGAGGGGGTGAGCTGTTTATCATTATTAGAGACGAGGAAGTTACGTAATGTTGGCGCGTTTTTCTTTAGAATTTGCTGGAACATTTTCCCTAGAGCATATGTATTCATAATTTTCATTGGATATTAAAATAGACGCTAATGTTGGCGCGTTTTATTAGCCAATAGCAGTTCAGTTATAATCTTTAGGCATATTGGGGTGTAGGAGTATAAAAAGGCTAGATTAGAGGTAGACTCCGTTAGTTCATCAAAAATCGTTGTACATTACACGTCGTCTTCACGTCAGTTCGTCGAAAACATTTGAACGTTACACGTCGCCTTCAGTCCAGCAGAAATATTTGTACGGTACACGTCGGTTATCAATTCACAGGATACGCGTAGTAGAGTTATGAGAAATCTAATGTGTTGTAAAGTTAATTATACAAAAAGCTGAAGTACGCGAATTAAGAATGATCAGTAATGAAATTACTATAACAGTTTCAGTTTGGCGAGTGTCAAGATCAATGTGTAAATGTGATAGTGAATGTGTTCGACAATAAAAAGTGAAAAACAAATTCTTTCATCAGTGTTATCTTTGGATAAAAGACTCCTTTCCGTTTACACAACCTGTATAAAGAGAAGTGCTCGACCATAAAGATCATAGCTAGCCGGAGGACAGTGAACCAAAATTAAATAAAATCACAGTAGCATTTTTTTAAACAAACACTAATACTGCCCCAAAATGTTAACACCAGATTGAGCTAACAAACCTAACAAAGAATCACGTCACAAAAATGGCTTCACCACGTGGAGTAAACACAAATACACAAACATTATAAGTAATACCGTCCCAAAATAATGTTCCTCCATGTTCTTTAGAAGTATATAGTTGCTCATTTTACATGCTTTTGTTGTAAGTAATTTGACATACCAATTTCCTATTATGATTATTATTATTATTATTATTATTGAATAATAAAACCATACGAATATTATATTTATTGTATGCTTCTTTTAATGATATGTTTTAAAAATAATGCCCGTTTTATATGAAAAACAACGTGACTTCCTTTGAAGTTATTTGGCTGATGGTGTGCGTGAGAGCCATAATAACAAGCTTCTTTGCAAAATTCTGCAAACGTTTCAAGTGAAATACTGATTTCAATTATAGCATAGTAATTGCCGCTATCAGAGATTCGATTGTCATTTTCAACTATGTGTGTACACCTTTATATAACCATAATTTTGAGGTTGTATTTATTTTACTTCGATTTTTCACTCGTATCATTTCATTTTATTTTTGCCACTTTTACTTTATTGTTTTAGCACAAAAGATTATATTTTCTCGTTTACAGTGTTGGACTTAAACGCAGTATATTATGTTTGTCACATTTGGCAATCCCTTCTCGGAAAAATGGAACTAATTTATTTGTGTGTGGACAGGGATTGGAGATAGAATAAGATGCATTAGTTTCTGTTGTGCTTATAGGAATTTTATCAATTCGTTACTCCTAGCAAACTATATATACGATAATCCACCATTGATATTACTTTCTCTACTACGTATAGTAAGTAGGGGAAGTATTGCATTCCACACAAAATTCGATACCGAGATTTCACCGGAAATACATGTTTTGAGAACCCCTGAATCCAAAAAAAGCATTTTTAGAAACATGTCCGTGTGTGTGTCTGTGAATAGCGTAACTCGGAAACAACCAGTCGGATAAACACCAAACTTGGTATTTAGGTTCAGTATCTTCCAGAGATGCGACACGAAGGTTTTCAAGAAAATCCCCCACCCCAGACTACCCTTTATATGGGACATTTTTCGAAAATTTTAATCTTCTCAAAAATGGCTAACGATTTTGATTAAAATGTCATATGTTTAAGATATTTTCATGACAAATGAAACGTATATCTCGAATTTTCTGGGAGTGTCTCCAAAAGTATTCTTCATTGTGAACGACTTTTGTATACCTGGTAAACCATAAGAGATAGACAAAATGTTACTACACAAAAAATGTAGATCGCGTTAAAATACACAATTTATGTCATACACATTTTTTTTGTTGAGTGAACCATTTTCGAGATATTGCTTGTTATTCCCTTAAATTTTTCAATACTTATTTTCTCAAATGGGAATTCGTTATTCATTTTTTTGTTTTGGATATGCAAAGAGTATTAATCTGTGGGAAAGGGAATGGTGCTACACCTAGCAACCAGCTATTAAGAGAGATGTATGTGCTTAAAGGCTACTGTATTTCTATATTGCCCTTGTAAATATATATTCCCCTTACATCTACAAGAAAATTAGCAATAAGACAGAGTCTGCAAATGTTTATCTCGATTAACACGAAGTAGATGGAGAATAAGCGTTTGTAAAAATAGTTTGTACAAGAGTAGAGAAAGCCATGTGAGTGTTACACATCAGATTTTTATAGGTACGTAATGCTGAATAAAATAAGTTATATGTTGCCATAGAACCAATAAAGTGTTTGAAATCATTCATATGTTCCAGATCTCTTTTCCTAACAATAATTCTTTAACAAAATGAGGACAATGGCGAGGTATGATAAAGAAAAACTGAACAGTTTGAATATGTGTTACAAACCCTGACTGGATGTGACAAATGTGAATCGGAGAAGCTTGAATGAAGTTCGTTGATGCAGAAAAAGGTGGAGTGGCATTATTGCACTCCAAATGGTCAGAAAGAGAGGCTGTAACTTATATCTCCAATGAAATATGCTATGCTGATGAAGTAGGTAGGTAGAGGAGACTGATAAATGATGGGAAATAGCAGGAGAGAACTGATTTACGAACATTGAGAAACAAGATATTGTTACTAAAATACTTTCGAATGTCCTGAGAAGAATTTTAAGAATTCGTTGAAGTTAAGATAGCCTAAATTCAAAATTGGGATAAAACGTCTTATCTAGTATGCTTACATTGTCTCAATACAAAACTAAGAGTAATAGAGTATGTTAATATAAATGGTGACATTTTTACTTTTTCTACCAACACTACTAGTGGTTGACAAGAGGAGGTATTGTATTCAACTCAAAAATTCTATATCTAAATTACGCAGGAAGTTGGTGTTTTTACATACTCTGAACAAATAAAATTACTTTCTCTACCGTTTACTAGTAGGCAGTTGGAATGTTACATTAAGTCCAAAAATGTTATATGGAAATTTCACCCTAAATACATGTTTCAAGGCCCGCAGATAAAAAAGATTTTTTAGGTATATGTGGATGGGTGTGTTTTTGTCTTAACTCAAAAACGAAATGCTTGATAAATACTTAACTTGGTATTTAGTTTAGTCGCTTCCAAAGATACAACAAGAAGATTTTAAATAATACTCCCCAACCCCAAGCTATCCTTTATTCGAAATTTTTTTGAAACTATTGTTTTCTAAAAAAGGATCTCAACGATTATGATTAAAATACCATATATTGAAGATATTTGCATGATAAATAATGTGTATCTTGATTTATTTCCTGGAAATAGATAGCCCTACGAAGGCCTCTTCATTTAGAAGGAATTTTGTATAGGTGGTAAATCATAAGTAATAGACAACAGCTTACTACACAGAAAATGGGTATCTCCTTAAAACACAATTTCAAATCACTTTTTTGTCGAATGAACTCCAAAACTTCTGTCATTTTTGAAGAAGTTGTCATTCAGTTGTTTCTCCCGATGTCATGGAATGAGCATGGAATTTCAGGACCAGCATATAGTGATCCACTTTTAAACATGTCGCTATTGATTCGGTTTCCTGCATTCCTCTTGTACCTACAGCAAAATTTAAAATGAGACTGTTTCTGCAAACGTTATCTCGATTAATATGAAGTAGATAGAAAATAAAATTGTAAGCATATCTTGTAGAAGCTACATAATATTAAACGATAGTAGTAGAGAACCTTATGCGAACGAAACACGCCAGAGGTTTAGAAAAATCTCCACGAGTTTGTGGTATGTGTGGACAGCATAGTTCAAAAACGAAACGTCTGATAAATACCAAACTTCGTATTTAAATTTTGCATCTTACAAGGATGCAACACGGAGACTTTTTAAGAAAATTCCCTCACCCCAACTGATTCCTACTGAAAAAGGTTTTACTTTCTGAAAAATACCTAATGTTTTTATTGATATACAAGTTTAAGATATTCGCAGAATAAAAAAAAGTATATATTGAATTTTCTGAGAGTAGCCTGAGAAGTCTTCATTTGAATTAATTTTGTGTCATTTTATATAGTTGGAAAACCATAAGATGTAGACAAATGTTACTATACAAAAGTATTCATCTCGGTTAAAGCACACACCTTATGTCAAATAAAACGTTTTTGTGGGATTAACATTTCCTGTATATTCGTCGTTATCTTCTGGTTTGAATTAAGCGCTAAAGTCGTTATTCTTTGTTTCTCGAGGTCGTGCAAAGAGTATTGAATTTCAAAACCAATATACAGCGACCCGCTTTTTAAAGAATTTACTATCCTTTAAGCCCCTTATACCTACGTATATACTAAATGTATAATAGTCATTTCTGCAAACGTTTATCTCGATTAAAATGAAGTGGATAGAAGAAAAATCTTTTGTAACAACATTTGTAGAAAATGAGTATGGAAAGTCATGTGAATGTATCACAAGATTTCTAATCAGAAAGCTACAGATATCAAGATCCTAAATTACCTAAAAGTAACTGATATTCAAACCAAAGACGGGGTAAACGACCGCTAATAAACCCTGGTCTGGCTACCTTGGGTTCTAACCCTGTCTCGTATGTTGAGAGGTGAGTAGTTACCTCACATCGCCATGTTGACTGATATGTTTCCCGACATCGAAGACGGGAACTGAAGGGAAGCGGGAGTGTGTTGTAGGAGTATGGAAAACCTTGCAGTGGAGAAACGCCACTAATTTCTGTGACCGTTGTACTCTTGGGTTAGAGGGTAAATGAAGGTAAGTTTCGAAAGTATTGTCAGTTTAGGGTTAACGGCTGGTGTACATCTTCAGAGTAGGATGGAGGCTCTGTCACAGAAAGTACACACTGTGATTTGATGATACGAATCCCTCGGACAACAGTCGAGGATTTTTTCCACAACTCGAGTTGGTGTAGAGATGGTAAATGACAATTACTTGTAGACAGTTGCGTAGAGAAGAAAGAGCGGTGGCCGATGGAAGTTGTCAGTTTGTTGTGAAACGGGCGACTATTTTATTGTTAAACATTAATGCACTACTACCTGTTTAGCGACGTTTTAGTTAGGGGTGGGGTGACGCATCTTTACCCCTCACTTGCCTGTGACCAAGTAAGCACTGCCTCCTTCCAGCAGCTAAACCCTACGTGCTTCGTAGGGCACCCCAATCCCTGACAAACTATGGACAGGCAGTATTTTAATATTTATTTTCATCAATGAATTCTCCTTCAGAGTGTTGGAATGCAGAAGGTATCCACAGTCGATTTATAGCTCGACATTTTGCTGTTAAACAGCCAGCAATTTTACAACACACTGTGAAACAGGCTGCAGCTGATTGGCTAGGAAGCGGGTGATTACGACGACGTAGAATTTTTCCTGCTACGCACCCACTTTCGTTCATGATAGACTCTTAATGTGAGACTGTAAGAGAGCGGAAGTGCATTAAAAATAGACCTTCAACCGGTTAACCGGGACCGCCAAGGTGTAATTCAATAGTACGCTATTAGGTGGCTAGCGCTGAAGTGTGAGGTGATTAAATCTTACACTGCTAAAACCTGAGAAGGAATAATCTCTTCAGAAGGAAAACTCAGAATTCCTAGTGCTTAAAAAGCTACCTACAAAAATGCTTTCTGGCTATACCAGAAATTATATAATTACTAATGCTATTTGGAACGTACGAGAAAGAGAATGCGAGTCAGAACGCTTCCTCTGGAACCCGGTAGCCTTCCTCTACTGTGTCAGCGTGCATCGAAACGTGACGTCAAAATGATTTGTCCTAATGTGTGATAGACACTAGAGTCGACACATATACCAACTTTACACTCCTCATAACGCATAAAGATATCCAATATTAACACAGTGGTGCCATACGTTTCCATAAATGGAGTAGTAACCAGCGGCACATTTTCCATCCATTTTAATTCGTGTCGGTTACATTTGTAGGTCCGCCTGAATATTTACGTGACAGTTGGCCATTTCCTTTGATTTGCTGCCACATTATGGAGAGCATTATTCAGGCGGAAAGAAAGAAGAACCCCTCTATGCAGCACATAAAGATGCACATTACGTGATAAGGTAGTACTGTTGGCAATTCCAAAATTCGAGCGTCTTCTTTTGTTTCGCTTATCTCAGTTAGATCACGCCTTAAGGGATGTATAAATGTCCCATCCTTCCAATGTTAATTTTGCTAACTCCATGGTCCATTATCTCAAACTATTTAAGATGTTATACTAAAGTTTTTTGGATGCGGTTTATTGAACAAATCAGGAATTTCTCTTAATTATACTATATTTTTATTAAAATGTATCACTAATTCTTTTAAAAAGTTTGACTTTCTCTAATCATTTTTCTACAAACTATTCTTACAAAAGCTTATTATTATAATATTTACTTTCTGTCTATCCAGATAAACTTTCAACTCACATTTATACATTTCGCTGTACGGTACAGTAGGTAAAGCGAATTTCTTTAAGAGCGCATCGCTATATGATTGCTTTGAATTTTCAGGTCTTTGAATGACTACGAAAAAAAATCTGATGTGTTACACTCACACGACTTTCTCTACTCCTGTACAAACTATTTTTACAAACGCTTATTCTCCATATACTTCATGTTAATTGAGATATAGAGATGTCAATCTTATTGCTAATTTTCTTGTAGATGCAAGGGGAGTATGGTAGGTTATAAGCTATAGTCAAATATTTTAAGCGCTGGTTGCTATGTGGCGCATTCCAGTCTCTTTGCATGTCCAGGACATAAAACAAATAAGTAATGAATTTGAGAAAAAGTATAAGTATTGGAAAATTTAAGGGAATAACAAGCAATATCTCGAAAATGGTTCACTCAACAACAAAAATGTATATGACAAATTGTGTGTTTTAACGCGATCTACATTTTTGTTAAGTAAAATTGTGTCTATCTCTTATGGTTTACCAGTTATGCAAAAGTCGTTCACAATGAAGAATACTTTTGGAGACATTCCCAGAAAATTCGAGATATATACATTTCATTTGTCATGAAAATATTTTAAACGTATATTTTAATCAAAATCGTTAGAGCCATTTTTGAGAAAATTAAAATTTTCGAAAAATGTTCCATGTAAAGGGTAATCTGAGGTGGGGGATTTTCTTGAAAACTTTCGTGTCACATCTCTGGAAGATACTGAACCTAAATACCAAGTTTGGTGTTTATCCGACTGTTCGTTTGAGTTATGCTGTTCACAGACACACACATGGACATGTTTATAAAAATGCCTTTTTTGGATTCAGGGGGTCTCAAAGGATATATTTCCGGTGAAATCTCGGTATCGAATTTTTGGGTGGAATACAATACTTCCCCTACTTACTATATGTACTAGAGAAAGTAAAAAATTAACTCCCAGTTGGGAAAAATATAAGTATTTGAAAATTCAAACCAACTAAAACCTTGTCTCTGAAATAGTTAACTCTACAAAACTTTATGAGAAAGTGTGGGCTTTAACGAGATTTATATTTTTTATGGAATAAGATTTTATCTATAACTAACAGTTCACCAATTATAGAAAAGCCCTTTCAAATGAAGAGGACTTCAGAAGCTATTCCCAGAAAATTTAGGATATACATTTCATTTGTCATGAATATATCATAAAAATCTATTTTATTAAAAATCGTTAGGGTCATGTTCTAAAAACATTCCACATAAAGTGTAGTCTGGAGTAGAGGAGTTTTCTTGAATATTTTCCGTGTTCCATCCATGGAAGATATTGTACGTCATTTAGTGTTTAAATTACTTTTGGTTTTTGAGTTGTGCTGTTCACACACACAGTCAAACTAATTCCTGTTCGTCATTTTAGTGGCGCCACTTCACCTCACTATGTATGTATCCCGTCTCTTCTCCATTTTAGCAGCCAGATGGATCACCAGAAACTAGTCATAAATATTGTTGCCTGGATATGCCAGCCGTGATCCGAGAATCGTTTAACGGTGAATTTCCACACTGGCCATAAAAGTTTACCACATTCCCAATTAGAAGTTGTTCCAAATTGCTATATTCAATTTAACTTAAAAAAAATAAAAGGCTTAAATGTAAACAAAAATAAAGATATAAAACACCATTGATATTTGTGATCAAAAGTATCCGGACACCCCCAAAAAGATACGTTTTTCATCTTAGGTGCATTGTGCTGCCATCTACTGCCTGGTGCTCGTTATCCGCGACCTAAGTAGTCATTAGACATCGTGATACAGCAGAATGGGACGCTCCGTGGAACTCGCGAACTTCAAACGTGTCAGCTGATTGGGTGTCACTTGTGTCAGAAGTATGTACGCGAGATTTTCACACTCCTAAACATCCCTAGGTCCAATATTTCTGATGTGATAGTGAAGTGGAAACATGAAGGGACATGTACAGCACAAAAGCGTACAGGCCGACCTCGTCTGTTGACTGACAGAGACCGTCGACATTTGAAGAGGGTCGTAAAGAGTAATAGGCAGACATCTATCCAGACCATCACACAGGAATTCCACACTGCATCAGGATCCACTCCAAGTACTATGACAGTTAGGCGTGAGGTGAGAAACCTTGGATTCCATGATCGAGCGGCTGCTCATAAGCCACACATCACGCAGGAAAATGCCAAACGACGCCTCGCTTGGTGTAAGGAGCGCCAACATTACACGATTGAACAGTGGAAAACGTTGTGTGGAGTGACGAATCACGGTACACAATGTGGCAATCCGATGGCAGGGTGTGAGTATGGCGAATGCCCGGTGAACGTCATCTTACAGCGTGTGTAGTGTCAACAGCGAAACTCGGAGGTGGTGATGTTATCGAGTGGTCGTGTTTTCCCTGGAGGGGGCCTGCACCCATTGTTGTTTTGGGTGGCACGATCACAGCGCAGACCTGCATTGATATTTTAAGCACCTTCTTGCTTCCCATTGTTGAAGACAATTCGGAGATGGCGATTGCATCTTTCAACACGACCGAGCACCTGTTCATACTCACGGGCTGTGGCGGAGTGGTTACACGACAATAACATCCCTGTAATGGACTGGCCTGCACAGAGTCCTTACTTAAATCCTATAGAACACCTTTGGGATGTTTTGGAACGCCGACTTCGTGCCAGGCCTCACCGACCTACATCGATGCATCTCCTCAGTTCCGCACTCCGTGAAGAATGGGCTGCCACTCCCCAAGTAACCTTCCAGCACCTGATTGAAAGTATGCCTGCGAGAGTGTACGCTGTCATCAAGTCTAAGGGTGGGTCAACACCAAATTGACTTCCAGCATTACCAATGGAGGGCACCACGAACTTGTACGTCATTTTCAGCCAGGTGTCCGGATACTTTTGATCACCTAGTGTGAGGCAGCACTTTTAACACTTAAATGATTTCAGTCTCATTATATAATATATAAATTCAATAACAGCCCCCCTTAAAGCAATATGTGTATCAAATAACATAAAACGTATGTAACAGTCATTGTATTAATGTTTATATTATTGTGTACATGTTTCATAATGTTATGTGAATGTATTACATAATTTAATAAGGTAGGAGCTGTGAGAATATAGGTCAAAAGTTGCCTGACAAAGAGGTAAAGCTAAGGTAACCTTGAGGCAATAATGGATTGGAAAGTTTAATAATGCTACTAGTAATTCTTGGAGCAACAATAATGTAATTTTTGAGACAGTTTATAAATAGCCAATCAACAACTAGAAAACCTGAAAGTTAAATAAAAGTATTCTATTGGAGTAGGATTAGCCAATCAGATACTTGAAATACAGAAATTTATAAATTCAGGCGCTGGAAATCAGTTGCTGGACTGGACGCGAAATGCATTCTCGAGAAGTTTAATACGTATCCAGTGTGGGACAAAATTTCATTACGGCGAGGATATTATAAAGTTTACGTGTTTAAAAAGTGCAAGTAATTAATAGCTCTCTATATCAGTGAAGTGTTATTTAATCGTGTCAAGGATTAATAAAAGGAGTGAAGTAAAAATTACAATTTGTGTAAGCCTACATTCTTTAGTCGCATCACCCCCTGTTAAGAGATACATGTTTCTACAAATTAATACTGACGCAGCCGAGGCAAACATAAATATATAATATTTAAAGAAACATTAAAATACAAAGTTTAAAGTAAAGCTGGGGAGTAGGCCACCGGAAACTTTGTACCATACGTGGGGTTACAACTACTTAAAGTTCGGATCCCCAACAGTGGAACTACAATACTTCCATCTACAAGTGTTAGTCCCCGAATTGACTCAATTGTTTTCCCATGTAGACAACTAAGGCATCTCACTAGAGATGACAATCTTAATGGCGACATTGAATTTTTCAGTGGACTCTATATTAAAAAGCGAAGACCAGGCTAAGGTCTTTAAAAAAAGTATAATTTATTTCATGTAATTATACATACAATAACTAAAAAGAAAAACCTTAAGAAGCGCGCAAGTATCAAAGTACCTTGAGATTGTCATCTCTAGTGAGATACCTTAGCGGTCTATCTGGGAAAAAACTTGGAGTCAATTTGGGAATTCAATGTCCCACCGGTATGTTGTCACAGTGGCTCAATGGTTAGACCAATGGCACGGAGAGCGGGAGAACCGTGTTTAAAATCGCGGCTATGGCGTATTCTTCAGTTGACTCTACATTAAAAACTTACCAAGACCAGGCTAAGGTCTCTAAAAAGATAAAAAATATAGTTTCATTTAATTATATACACGATAATTAAATAAGGAGATTAGCATAAGGTAACTCCTTCACAGTGTATGCAATCCACGTAGAAGTATTAGTGCACATTCCAGATTAGGAATGTTATAATCGAACAAAAATTAGTGTAAGTGCTCAGATTTTATATTTTCCACCAAAGGGCTATTATGTAAATTAGCTTCAACTACCTGAAGATCACCAATTTTTGTACAATTCTTTTGCACTAAAGCTATCCTTAAATGCATAAGATAGTCCTGGTCAGACTATTTACAATCATATCTAAAAATGCTATTTAAAAAATAAATAAAAGAAATTCTCGGTGCTATACTTATGCATATATTCGTAAAAGATATACAAAACTGAACAAGAGAACATGGGGACAAATGTTTCACTACCATATTACTCTAACAGTTAATTCTTCTAGAATGATAAGTCCACAAAACCTTCAATGCCCTCTCTATAGGTATACTTAGCGTATTTTTGGCTTTACAACCGTAGACTGGCCTGGAGCTATTCAAATATCTGAATCAACGTTTCCTGCCTTACTTACTCTGTTGCTACTGAAATCATGCCACACGTGAAGCTTCACGTATATCACTACTATCCTTTCCAGATTTCTTCCAAGAATTGCAACTTGTTAGCGGGATCCAAACCCATTATGCACTAGGCGAGGAAATGACGAGCACCTTTCCTGTCGCTCTGGTATAAATAGCACCAAAGAAAATCTTCGACGGATTTTGTATCGTTTTCTGGGATCTTTTGAGGCGAGTCCTTCACCTTACCTATCGCAGAGAGCGGTGGCTTGATAACACAGCAATAAGGGGGAAAAGAGTGGAGGTTGATGACTTTGCTTTTTCTATTGTTATTGAAACCAAAACATGTTTATTGTCTCAGAACCAGACAAGCCGTATACTAGCGAAATTACTCGTGGACATATCGTGGGTGTGAGAGAGACTGGTCGCACTGTTACAGCAATTGCAACGGCAGTGCATAAAAGTGTTTTTATAGTAAATTATTGGATAAAATATTCCAGAAAGTGGGGAAGACGGTCTACATACTCGTCAGAAAGTGGGCACTCCCCATAAAACATCTGCAGATGATGATATTTGCTTACTAAATGCAAATTACTCTTTTGTTGACTAATCGTGTTTAGAAACTAGAGATAAATATGTAGTATATGTTTTACCGAATGACATACATATAATAAAATTGGGTTATATTTTTGTCTATAATTCTGTTGTATTCCTATGATCGGCAATATGTTAGTAAAGGTATATTAACCAATTATAGATTGAAATAGAGAAAAAACATGCCGCTTTATTTATTTATTTATTTATTTATTATTTAGTTATTTTTGCTTCTATGCAGCAACAAGCATAGATACCACTGTGAGAATACAGTTGTTTATTTATTGTTATAAAGTATTGTTTTTTATTTAATGAATACCATTCAAGCTTTAATTTGAAAATCTTCTCACACTGCACATTCTACATTTCGCTAACCTGGACGCTCATCAAGTTTTCCCCCTTTCAAAGACGTGTCCTCCACTAGCCGATAAGGTATGGCCTACCTATCACAAGAGGTTGTATGACAAATTGAATGCACTCACTCTACCTCTTTGTATTTTAGCCAATACGATCAAGAGCGTAAGTATATATTTCGTTTCTACGCCATTTTGTAACCTTTGTTGTGGTTATTGATGCAACTATTTAGCAGAAGGACTAGCGCATTCTTGCACTGTGGCCTAAAGCAACCAATCAAATGGCCAGGGCTTCGCAAGTCCACGTACAACGATAAAGAATGTGACGTAGACGCGAGGTGCAGCGAGATTTTCTTTGGCACTCCTTGTACAAGCTGCACTCTCGCCGAAATATATTACCCCATACAACTCGGGCAAACTGTAGTCAGAACATTATGTTGACAGTTCTCTTTTACAGCTAGAAAGCTTTCCGACGGACGTCTTGTTGAACATGACAAAACGTGTTACACTGGCTCGTACTGAAGTACTTTATCTTGCCGTTTAGACTAAACACCCGTAGTTGGCCCATTCAACTCTAAAGGAAACAACTGCAAACTAACCTCACCTATACTGCATAGTAATCAAGTACTGACTTCCTGAATATTACAATCGAACAAAATTATTTCACACCTACACATTTGTAGCAAACATACTCAAACGCATAAGCTCTCCTCGGGTGGCCAAACCCAACGTTCACTGCCAGCTCTAAACATCGACTTCCTTGCACTCACCCCAACATACCCCTTTCTTTTCTCCACCGTGCTGACTACATCAGACAGTCGCACTGCAGGTTTACCAACTTGAACATCTCCATTACTTGTCCTACCAATGAAATTAAATTAAATGAGTTTTATTCATGGACGCTCTTTAACTGCTGTGGTCCTTAGCGTCCCATTCTATATTGGGTGTGAAAGACCGATAATTTTGCTCAGAGGCCTCTTTATCAGGCTTGAGGTTCTCTTACGTGCCGTAAATCTACGACACGGGACCACCGGCTTTACTTCCCTTCCGAGGAAGCCATGCTAAGGATTTTTGCTACCAGCGAGCAGCGAGAGAAGAAAATCCTTCTCTCCTACTTATTCTCGTTATAACACACACAGACCTTTATTTCTGAACCTTTTTTATTCATATAGTTTCAAAAAGTGTATTTGCGGTGAAATTTCGGTACCTAATTTTTTGGGCGGAATGCATACTTCCTCTGTTTACTATACGTAAAGAAAGTAAAAATAACCAACCATACAATTAACATCAAAGTATAACAACAACATTAAGGTGGTGCTTTAATCACCCTCAAGCTGAATTTAGCTATCCACAGTAGTTTGAGACAACGGATAGTTTACATCAGAAAATATAATTATCAGTGAAAGCTGAGCAAAATAAAAATAAAGAAAACTACCTCGCATTACATCTGTAGAGAAATAAACAACCTGGCTTTAACTATAATAAAAGCCGCAATACTTAGCAGAGGCACCAATTTGTAGAGCGAAACTTACCCAGAGGATAGCTAAAATTCATCTCTCTACTCCAAAGGATTTTTTTAAGTGACAGAATTCGAAGGTACTAAATAGCAGGTGCAGTACCATTTTTGAACATACCAAGGCGGATTGATAAGTCCATGACTGCCGAGATATAGCGCTCTAAACACAGGTTTCTTGTTTGCAACCAAGTCTTACATCTATTCTTGGTATAATCGCAGATTTTCGTCGTCATTTGTTTCTTAGAATATTGTTGAGAGCATCTAATATAAGCAGATGTGTGTTGCTTTGTAGACTATGGAGAAAACTGAATTTTGTGTTCTAATAAAGCACTACTTTTTGCGTGGTAAGGCGGTGAAGGTAACGGAAGAAAAGCTGAACAAGTATTATGGGGAATCTACTCCATCACATGGCACGGTTCACAAATGGTTCATGAATTTCGATGTGGCGGTTTGAACGGCAACTCTAGGCCGAGCCCGAGAAATGTAATTATAGATAATTTGATTTATTAATTTTTTATTGATGTTAAATTATACTATGTACATATCTTTTTCTTTTACTGCTTGTATAGTTTAAGAAGGGTGATTTAAGGATATGTATGTATTTAGGTTACTAATATTAGAGTTATAAATTGTTTAATGTAAATAATTTAAGCGCTATGTTAAAATGCTGTCCACGACGAAATGTCTTAGCTACAAGAAAAGTGTCTTCGAAGGCAGAAAGTCTAGTTTTACGATGTCTCTCTGGTCGCAGGGGCATTGTTCATACAGCGAGGGTGTAGAGTCTTTGTTCCCTTATACGATAATTCGCCGTGACCAAGTGAGAGAGACAACAAGCTTAACGGTAAATTTAGGAAAAGCCGCGATTTATGTTAAACTTGGACCAATGAGATCCCTGTAAGTTTATATGAAATAGTGAGACGCGTTGAGTGGCGCTAAAAAATGGACCAATAGGAAAGGAAGCAGCCCCAGAAGCCTGCGACTATAAATGGGTCTGTTAGGAACAAATTCGAGGCAGTTGTGGGTGATTTGTCATTTGGTCGAGGGACATTTTGCTAAACTACAGATAGGGAGAGATGCTGCAGGATGTTTAAGAGATATCGCACCAAAAGTGAATGAAGACAGTTTTCGAAACACATAAGAATCGCTACGCGTAAAGAGATATAAGAAGCCTATGTAAACTTCGCGTCATATCCGCGCCGTGTTTCAACAGCGGTGGACAGTGTTTTAACGGCGGCAATATCAGTGTTGTGTACTACGAGGAGTAACTAAATAAAAGAAACTGTAGTTTCGTCTGTTCGTAACCAAAGCACGTCTATTTCTCCTTTTACCACCACCCGAGATCTACGCTTCCTTTACCAAGGATAAGTCCATGCTCCCACATAGTTTAAAAATTACTGCAGCTAGCCGAGGATAAAAATGCAGAGAACCAGCATACTGCGAACATCAGGAACCAACGTGGAGGATGCAGCAAGGTAAGCCGCGAGCAACGGGCATTTAAAAACCAACCACAAAACAACGGACACAAGGAGATACTGCCACAGGTTCGAGCACGAGATGCCGTGCGCACAGGACGGCCGATTGAGACCACAACAGAAGAAATGGTGAACAAAGTTCACGATATTGTGCTGGAAGACCGCCGAGTGAAAATCCGTGAGATAGCCAAGACCATAAACATCGAGTGAATGGGTGTATAACATTCTGCACAAATGTTGGGGTATGAGTAAGCTGTCAGCAGGATGGGTACCGCGACTGCTCACAGTTGAGAAGAAGCGGAATCCTGTGAGCATTTCACAGGGATGTTTGAACATGTCCCAGCGCAACTCAAATGAGTTTTTGCGACGTTATATCACGATTTATGAAACTTGTATCCATTACTATCAACATGAAACCACACAAGAATCAAAGCAGTGGATTTCCTTCGGCGAACATGCTCCAAAGAAAGAGAAAACCATTCCGTCGGCAGTAAAAATCATGGCAGCTGTCTTTTAGGGTTCACAAGGGGTGATAGACATTCACTACCTGGAAAACGGTAAAACAATCACAGGTTCATATTATGCTGGATCAGTTTCACAAGAAATTCTTAAAGAAACGGCCCCATTTGGTGAAGTAAAATGTTCTATTTCACCAGGATAATGTACCCGCGCACAATTCAGCCATTGCCATCGCAAAATTTGTGGAATTGAGCTACGAAGTGCTACCTCACCCACCATATTCACCAGATTTGGCTCCGAGCAACTTCTTCCTTTTCACAAACCTGAAAAATTGGCTCGCTGGGAAGAAATTCACGTCCAGTGAACACAACACGCCAGAGAAAAACCTCATCTTTTGCAGACTTCAAAAAATAATAATAGCCCAAAAAGAAATGTGGGATAAATCTAAAATGCATATTTCATTTCAGTATTTTCTAACGATGCGACAAGAGGATTTTCAAGAAAGTGTGCACGCACGCATTCTCGCAACACCGAAGTGATATTTCTTATATTTATTTCTTTTTTTAGAGCTGCTTATACTTTATATTTATATAAATCCTAAGCAGCTTAATTCGTTATGGGATTCAGGGGGGCTCAAAAACGTGCATTTCGGGTAAAACTTTGATAACGACCTTTTTGTGTGGAATGCAAAACTTTCTATACCTGTTAGGTAGGGGTAGAGGAAGCCAAAATATTCAAAGCTGTCACTTTAAAATTCATTTTCCTTTTTATATTTTATATGTTTAGCTTTTGTACAATAAAGCAAAACTTTGAGATTTCAGTTTTGAAATGATTTCCCAGTTAAAATATTAACATGATGGACTTCCCAACTGTTCTTTTGAAATTCTTCAATTATATCCCGAAAATTCAAACATTTAAAACTGTGTTATATAACTTTTTGAGAAGGACTTTTTGAGTTCAAGATGTTTAAACCCAGGAAGAGCTATAAAAATAGAAATTTACATTAAATAGTTTTCAAAAAAGTATTTTCCTTTGAATTAAAATTAACAAATGACAATTTGCACTGTGATCAGATAAAATACTTCGATATTTAAAATAATTTCTTTTAAAAATTCACTACATTTAGCATAGAATGTTTCTGAACTCGATAACGTATGAATTAAAAAAGACAACAGAACGAAATTAAAACTCGTCGTTTTCATTAAGTCAAACCATTAAAGTTTAACCAAAGTTAATGAAAATTCATAAAACTACATTTTCGATTACGCATTCTCTTAGAGATTATTCCTATGCCACTGACCAAAGCTAGATCAAGTATTGTGTTCGTCCCAAAAGTTGTGTGTCGTTAGCTCACCAAAAATGTATATTTTGAGATTCCCTAAAGCTTTTTAGAAACGGTCCGCATATAGGTCTGTGTGTGTGGATGTAATTGGCAGCAAAATTAAAAATCACCTTTTCGTCTTTTGTATCATTTTACTATTATATTCACCCAAAAATTCGATACCAAGATTTCACCGGAAATACGTGTTTGAAGTCCTCTGAATAGTAAAAAACAATTTTTAGAAAAAAGGTCCGTGTGTGTGTGGGGGGGGGGTGCGCAACATAACTCGCAAACGAAATCAAACTTTGTATATAAGACCAGGATCTTCCACAGAAGCGACACGAAGATTTTTTAAGAAAATTTCCCCGCTCCAAACTAACCTTTATACAGAACATTTTTAGAACATTTTATTTTTTCAAAAGTGGTTGATGATTTTGATTAAAATACCATATATTTAATATATTTATATGACAAAATGTTATCTAGATATTTCTGAGAACAGCCTGTGAATCCATCTTCTGTATATTTGGTAAACCGTAAAATATATACAGAATCTTACTACACAAAAAATGTAGGTACAGTTAAAGAACACAATTTATGTCATAACTTTTTTCTTTCTATTTTTATTTTACGTCGCTTTAATTCCCTGGCCATATCGCGACGGATCTGTTGGTGGATAACTCTTAGAACGATATGTGATGGACAGTTAGCCTTCTAGGTCTCATCCATGTAACCATCCGCTCCGACACGTGTCACAGAGACCCCAGCACATATCTACCGAATCTTCTGCCCCGTGTCGTGCAGACGGCATTAGGGTGCCGTCCAGTCCAACCGCCGCCCCCATATAAAGGCAGACAGTTAGCCTTCTAGGTCTCATCCCTGTAACCACCTGCTTCATGCCGTGCAGATGGCATTAAGGTGCCGTCCAGTCCAACCACCGTCGTCGCTCAGAAAGGCGGACAGCTAGCCTTCTAGTCTCATCTCTGGAAATCTCATCCTGCTTCGTCACGTATCCACAGAGGACCCCAGCGCATGGCAGCCGGATCTTCTGTTTCGTGCCGTGCAGATGGCGTTAGGTTGCCGTCCAGTCTAAATACTTACATTTTCTGTAGATAGATGGTATAGCATTCCCTATTACCACTTATTTTTCATTTTACTATTGTTTTAGACTTAGTGGAACTTTGGGTCGTGGCGTTAAATATCCAATCCGGTATTTACCTTAGCGACTGAGGAAAAGCACGAAAAAACCCTCAGATAGATTGGACGGCCCACGGGATTTGAACCCGGGACCTCCGGAATGCAGGTCACAGACTTTACCGCCTGAGCCATCCCGCTCGGTGGATTTCATAATTATTTTGTTTTATTTTATTCCTTTTTTTGAGTTAATCATTTCCAAGGTATTCCTTGTTATTGGTTTGAATTTCCAAGTACTACTTATCTCTATTGATAATTGGCTATTCGTTTTCTTCTCGTGGTCATGCACGTGGAATTTCAAAGCCATCACAATAGGATAGCTATTTAAAAATCTGACTATCGCTTTTAACTACTTTATCGTACAACGAAATGTGTAAACGTAATATATGGTTTAACAAGAAGCTGATAGAATAATAATCGTTTATAAGAATAGTTTGTAGAAGAGCCAGCAGAGAAAATTATGTGAATGCAACTCATGATATATTTTAATGTTTACTTGATTGTGTGAAACTTTGTTCCCGTATTTGTATTTTAATTATAGTTCCGAAATGTCGTTGGTTGCATCGTGAGCAAAATGTCACGTAAATAATTACCAAGTGCAGACAGAGCGATTCTCTGAATGCGGATGTTTTTAGTCCTTCCATCGGGCTACGTATTTCTTGTCTCCTTTGCTTTATCTTAATTTTCTTGACCGAGAAGGTTTCTCTTTCTCCATTTACCACGCTACTCTCTTTAAAGCTGGCCCCTCTGTTTCAATCGCGCGCCTTCCCTGGCACAAGGACAGATTTGTAGGGGGCTTTGCTTCTTGGGAATCTTTTCCTGGACATAAAAATGTCGCCGGAATCTTGCTGACCGGAGTATTTATATATGAACTGCACTCGCCAGAAAGGGATATTCCTTATGGAAGAGCGCGTGTTGCAGAAACGATCTCAGATATTTCGCCTAAGTGTTTTTGGACGCAAAAGCGATAATGTTATCATTCATCATATAGAGAGGTCTTTTCCGTTTTCTGCTAGTATGTAAGATGATATGCAGCAAAAGAACTTCAGAAGAAATGAAATTTCCGAGTAGTTTTATCTTCAGTCTAAATGGTGAACTACGTTATGTTTCTACATTAGAAAGATTTGAAGATATTTATTTCTCAATAAAACACATTCGCTGTGGCACCTTCATTGTTTGTCATGCATAATGTGGAATACAGAGGCAGGCGATACTGTCCCTTTCCACCACCTTCCTCGACTGAAAGGAATGGGTAGGTGATTGGATGAATTTTAGCAAATAGCAACATCAAAGTTACTTTGAGATTTTACATGGTGTTCTTTTTTAGAGAAAGAAAACAATATCTACAATCTCTGTTAGTAGCGAAGTAGTAAAACCCACACCTACAATATGCATAAGTGACAAATGCTACCCTTTTCTAGATTTATATTCATTCAAATAAGCTAATAGCTTTACAAAAGGTATATTACTGATGGCCCAAAAAATGCAGGCAGCTGGTGATCAACAGTAAAAGGATAAACAGTAAGCATAATAAGAATCTGTGGTTGGGAGTGGCTTCTACAGTAGCATTTAAACAAGAAATGACTTGTGACAGTTCACTCATACTAGGGAAGTGGATGGTATTAGATAATCACGTGCTACGATGTAGTATAATATGGCAGCATTCTACCCCTCAAAGTTCAACTTTTAGACAAAGGAAAAGGATGGCGGTAGAACCTTATTGGCTAGCGGAAGAGAGGTTGCCATCGACACCATACGGAAACATGGGCCTCCAGTAATTGTCACAAGTCGCTTCTTGTTTAAAATAAACTGTAGACAACGACAGCAGAAGTGTCAACTTAAACCTCACAAACTCTACCGCTATTACTGGTATCATTGTCACTGCCACATTATTATCAATACAACGCTACCACTACTACTAATACTCGAAAAGTGCCCAAATTTTTGGCTTGATTGCCAGCAGTGTGGCTGCTTCTACTCCTGTCTCGACTTTAGTTCATTCTTCAACCTTGGTTACACATGGAATTTAATTATTAATTCCATTCAATAAAGCTTTTCCAAGTCGATTATTAAGTATTGTTATTAGCAGTTTCTGTTTTAACAACCACTACGACTGTAACCACTTTAAGGCCACTAAAACAACCACCACCACCAACATCACTACTAATACCACCACAACAACAATTATAACCACCACTGACACCACCACTACCACCATAAATACAACTGCAACCACTACGATTACTACAAATACTACAACTACAACCACTATGGCTACTACAAATACAATTACAACCACTATTACCATTATCATTACCAGTATCATTCATTATCACTACTATCCTGTCACCACCACAACCACCATTACCAATAACACTATAACCGTCACTACCTCTAATACCCCTGCCATTATCGCCACTACCAGTACAATTAACACCCCTGCCATTACCACCACTACCAGTACAATTAACACCCCTGCCATTACCACCACTACCAGTACAATTAATACCTCTGTCATTACCTACCACCACTACCAGTACAATTAACACCCCTGTCATTATCACCACTACCAGTACAATTAATACCCATGTCATTATCACCACTAGTAGTACAATTAATACCTCTGCCATTACCACCACTACCAGTACAATTAATACCCATGTCATTACCACCACTAGTAGTACAATTAATACCTCTGTCATTACCACCACTACCAGTACAATTAATACCCCTGCCATTATCACCACTACCAATACAATTAATATCACCGCCGCCGCCACCACCACCACCAAGAATACTACCAGTATTAATACTACAACCATCATCACCGCTGAAACTTCTACTATCATTATTAATACCATTGCAGCAATACAGTAGCTTTATTGTTGGGTTTCTTTTAAATGTAGGATAGTTACGAAAATAAATAGTAAAAATCTAAAAGTAAATACTATGAAGAAGTGATAACTTTTATTACTTTATTCCTAAATTTATTTTAATGAAAACAGCGAAAATTAATATAGTTTAAGCGCAATTAAGTATTAATTTGCAACCGTAATGTGTGAACATTAATTGTGTTGAATTTCAACATTAATCCCGGCCATTGAAAACGTTACATGACCAGCAAATTCCTATTTCATGTTTTCGTTATGAAAGCCTTTTGTCGTATTAACAGTATAATCTATGGACCATAACAGGGAAGAGCTGGATGCAGTGAAACAGAAGACTGTCGGCCCGGCGCCATTGTTTCTCCGCTCTACAAATCTACATGTGTAGCGGACTATAATGCGCCATTTTGCAAAACGGAAATTTCTTTTGGTTTTCTAGCTGGACCATTATTCCCTTTTTTCTCTCTTTTCTTACTCATAAACAGTACAGTTACGTACAAAAGTTTATTAAGCAATCGTGACGAATGAAATTGTACAGTTCCATTACAATGATTTAAAAGTTTCACAAAGCAGAAGCTTTGGATATCTGAGAATGAATGATGGCGTTTCATGAAGTTAATCGAGCGAAATGGTTCGTGATAACATGTGAGGCTTGCATTCGGGAGATCCCAGGTTTGATTTTCAGTGACCGCCCCCTCTGATCATGGATTTTTCATGGTTTCCCCGGGTCGGTAGGCGAATTCTGGGTACTTCCTCTTCTACCACGACTTACCTCTGTTTCACAGTTGAAGGACCAGGCAACGGTGTTCGACATGTTGCGGGGGCGGTGGTAATGCCTTTGTGAAGGTTTCTCCCTGGCGTTGGTCGGACTGCTGACGAATGTGCCCTCTGTGACGCTTCTCTTTCAGGACCACCAGGGGACTTGGGCTTGTATGCAGGTTTAAGCGCAGTCGGATGCGTCCAATCTGGAATCGTTATGGACCCTGTCCACGATTGTCCACGTCGTCACCCGGATCTGGTCTCCCTCATTCCTTCCTATAAGGGGTCATGTTCGAAGCACAAAGGACAACATGGACTTTAATGCCTTTCTCTGCGCCGCTTTCGGGGGCCCCGCCGTGATATGTACATTTATCTATAATGAGTTACCGTTGGATACCATGAGTTAATATATATATATATATATACATACATATATATATACATATATATACATTTAATAGACAAAGTGGCTTTAATTAATTCAGCTATTCAAAAATATTTGCATTCATTTGCTCATAAATGCCTTCTATTCTGTTTGATATCTTTAAAAACCCTTAGTTCTTTACGAACTACTTAATTTTTCTTTTTTCCAATATAGCTTAATGCAGAACAGATTTAGTAATGTCATCTCTGTTATATCTATTATTCTTAATGATTCCCTATTGAAAGCCCAACATTCAAACCATACAACAATATTGACATGCTAGAATTTTGTAAAATACTAATAGCGTCTCCTCTTCACTTTCCTCGTCTTCTAATTGTACTACAGGCATGTTGATTATGTCTTCAGTTTTGTCATTGTGTATAGAGGCTCTCAAATAGCATAGGGATTAGAAACGGAGGAGAATTTCAGCCCGGCGGCCACGGCAAGGCCTAGTTAGGCCTATTCCGCCCACTAAACCACCGGGAGAAAGGGACAAGGAAAGATACTTTGAAGAGTGGCTAGATGTGATGGTGATAGTTACAGCGCAGCGGGGCCCCTAATATTTCCAGATTTAACATTCCCGGTTGCTCCTTCGATACCCCTCTACCAGGGAAGAAAAGTTATCTCCTCAAAGCACTTCCACAGCACGCCATAGTTCACCGCGCCTGGCCCTGCAACCCCGAAAGATGAAAAGGGAGGGAATAAGAGGAGGAAAACAAAAGTAAAGAAGGGACACCCAAAACCATGGTGTTCGGTCCAACGGGAGTAGAAGCCGATTGGACTGTAGGACCGGCGACGGCGAATGGTGCGTTGTGGATGGACAGTGGCTGTGTAAACATTTCTCCCTTGCGCTTGGATGGAGGGCCGGTGGTACCTATTCCTAGGGTGCTCGTTTTCGGGACCCGAGTTGATGTCGCCGGCGTCAGATTGGTGTACTTTTGGAATTTTAGAGATCTCGTTCTTCCCAGCGCACAACGTGTCCAGATCTGGTCGCCCTTCGGGTCTCTCCTTTATCGTTTCCTCTCAGGGGTTGCGTACGTTACAAAGGGCCACAATGGCCTACGTGCGGTGCTGAGCTCAGTGGCTGGGGCCATTTGGACTAGTATCTGCCTAATCCTAATCACTATAAAAACCAAAACTAAGAAACACCAAATACAGATCCAGAATTATTTGCGGACATAATCAGCTGACAGCTGGCATATATACGTAATAAAAGCGCAGACACTACACAAACGCTGTTTTATCGGACCATAAAGCCCTTCTTCAGTCTAAGAGAAACAAACACGAAAACAAACGTAAACCTGAAGAAGGGCATTATATAGCGTCTGTGTACTGTTTACGTTATTATAACTGTCAGTTATTTGTTGTGATTGTCCTGGAACTTTATTCGGTATAATTAAGAAAACAGTACCTACTGTTCATTGCCATTATATACATTTGGGAGTTAGTGGCGACTGCAATGAAAAATACGATGTACGTATTGCGTCACAGATTCTCTTATTTTCCGTACATAACTCATATGTATGCGTCATATTACATAATGTCCTCTTTAACAACCCGTTACCATTGTGTTTCTCAGATACTGGCCATAATAGCACAAAACTTTATTCAGTAAAGCACCGCCCCAGTATTACTGAAGTTCTGGCATTATTTATTAAAGTAGTTAATTTATCTTCTGGAATCCGGATCTGGCAGAAAACCAATTTTCTGTATGGGAAAATTAAACCTTCGCGTAAATGAATAGTCATTGTCGGGTTGTCTGAAGGTATACATCTGTGAAATTTAGCCCAAATGCATTAAAAATTTCACATTTTGTCTCTCATATTTTAATAGCATGCTACGTACGGATAATGGTACGTTCTTATGAAACGAGGGTAAATAGGTTTTATAACTTTCTTAATTAAAATTAAAATTAAAATTACTTGCAAGCTTTATACGACTGTTTATTCCGCCATAGTTAAAGGTCGTAACCTTTAAGAGTTCATAAATATCTTACTTTATTATTTCTACTAATGCTGGAACGTGACCATGGTTGTTGGTTTTATAGAGAATGCTGTGCGGTGACCATGGTTTTTACTTTTTCTACCACATACATAGTAGATGGTATTGCGTTCCACCAAAAAATTCTATACCGAGATTTCAGTGGAAATACTTTGTTTTGAGGACTCCTGAATCCAAAAAAGGCATTTTTACTTTCTCTACGACATACATAGTACGTAGAGGTGTTGCATTCCATCCAAAAATTTAAAATAGAGATTTGGTCGAAAATTCGTGTTTTGAGGCCACTTAAACTAAAAAAATCATTTTTGTAAACGATGTACGTGTGTGTGTGTGTGTGTGTGTGAGAGAGAGAGAGAGAGAGAGAGAGAGAACATAACTCAAAAACGAATAGTCTGATAAGCACCAAACTTGCAGCACGAAGATTTTAAAAAATTCCTCAAATCCAAACCAATCCTTTATATGGAATTTTTTTTTATTTTCTAAGAAATACCTGTAACTATTTTGATTAAAATAGCACATATTAAATATTTTAAATGATAAATAAAATGTTTAACTTTAATTTTTTGGAATAGCCTGTGAAGTCCTCTTCATTCGGAAAGAATTTTATATACTGTTGTATAACTGGTAAACTGGCGATATACGAAAACGTACTACACAAAAATGTAGATCTCTTTAAAACACATAATCGATCTTTAAAAAACGGTTCCCTATATGTTGGCCTATAAATTCCACACACTTTCCACGATATCGCAAGAAACAACTGAATAGCGACAGAACGTTAAAACATCACAAGGAATCTAGAAATTCAAACCAATAAGAACGGATTCCTCTTAAATGGCTGATAGCACAACAGATGTCATTTGAAATAAACTGTGTATTGTAAAGAGTTCCCCATTTTTTTGTAGTACTTATATTTTTGTCTATCTCTTATGGTTTACCAGTTATATAAAATTGTTCAAAATTTCTTCAGAATAAAAAGGATTTCACAGACTATTTCAAGTAAATTCAAGGTACACATTTTAACGTCATTTAAATAATTTAAACGTATGGCATGTTAATCAATCGTTAGAAAACAAAACATCTCGAAGAATCTTCCATGTAAAGGGTAGCTTATGGCAGGGGATTTATTTAAAAAGCTTTGTTTTGTATCTTTGAAAGCTCATTAACATAATACCCTGATCGATTTGTGAACATTTCGTTTTGGGGTTATGCCTTTAACAGCCGCGCGCACGCACAGAGCTTTTTTTTCTAAGAATGCTCTTCTTTTGGATTGAGGGGACGTCATAACATGCATATATGGTGAAATATCCACAGTGAATTTTGAGTGAAATACAATACTTCCTCCTATCTATAAGGGTAGATGGTAGGTAAAGTAAACAGAAAAGGGGGAGATCGTATTCACGCATCTGTGGACATCAACTGTTAAAAAAAATCTGATGTGTTACACTCACATGACCTTCTCTACTCTTGTACGAACTATTTTTACAAACGCTTATTCTCCATATGCTTCATGCTAATCGAGATATCGAGATGTTAATCTTATTGCTAATTTTGTTGTAGATGTAAGGGGAATGTGGTAGGTTTTAAACTATAGTCAAATATTTTAAGAGCTGGTTGCTATGTCGAGTATTCCATTCTCTTTGCATTACCAGGACAAAAAATCTGATGTGTTACACTCACATCACTTTCTCTACTCTTGTACAAACTATTTCTACAAACGCTTATTCTCCATATGCTTCATGTTAATCGAGATGTAAATCCTATTGCTGATTTTCTTGTAGATGCAAGGGGAATATGGTAGCCTTTAAGCGATAGTCAAAATCTTTTAAGCGCTCTTTGCATCTACAGGACATAAAAAATCTGATGTGTTACACTCACATGACTTTTTCTACTCTTGTACAAACTATTTTTACAAACGCTTATTCTCCATATGCTTCATGTTAATCGAGATATCCAGATGTTAATCTTATTGCTAATTTTCTTGTAGTTGCAAGGGGAATTGTAGGCTTTAAACTATAGTCAAATATTTTAAGAGCTGGTTGCTATGTGGAGTATTCCATTCTCTTTGCATTACCAGGACAAAAAAAATAACGAATTTGAGAAAAAGTATAAGTATTGGAAAATTTAAGGGAATAACAAGCAATATCTCGAAAATGGTTCACTCAACAACAAAACTGTATATAACATAAATTGTGTATTTTAACGCGATCTATATTTTTGTGCAGTAAACGTTTGTCTATCTCTTATGGTTTACCAGTTATGCAAAAGTCGTTAACAATGAAGAATGCTTTTGGAGACGTTTCCAGGAAATTCGAGATATACATTTCATTTGTCATGAAAATATCTTAAACACATGATATTTTAATCAAAATCGTTAGAGCCGTTTTTGAGAAAATTAAAATTTTCGAACAATGTTCCTTGTAAAGGGTAATTTGAGGTGGGGGGATTTTCTTGTAAACCTTCGTTCGCATCTCTGGAAGATGCTGAACCTAAATACCAAGTTTGGTCTTTATACGACTGTTCGTTTGAGTTATGCTGTTCACAGACACACACACATACGGACATGTTTCCAAAAATGCTTTTTTTGGATTCAGGGGGTCTCAAAACATATATTTCCGGTGAAATCTCGGTATCGAATTTTTGGGTGGAATACAATACTTCCCCTACTTACTATTCGTAGCAGAGAAAGTAAAAATTGTCATTTAATTCTTTCTCTGCTTATGACACACCTACGCCATGGAGTAGAGCTTCATCAACGACATCACCATCTCAGAAGTCCAATAACGGTTATTTTGGGTACACACACAACAGTAAAGTGGAATGTGCCTCATCCGAAAAAATATTGAATTCCTATCTCTATTTTCACTATTACATTCTCTACTACTAAAGTAAGTAGGGGAAGTATTGCATTCCATTCAAAAATTCGATGCCGAGATTTCACGTAAATACATGTTTTGAGGTGCCTGAATCCAAATAAAGAATTTTGGAAACATCTCTGTCTGTCTGTCAACAGCATAACTCAAAAACGAAAAGTTAGATAAATGTCAAACTTGCTAATTGTGTTTATCCTCCAAGGATGCGACACGAAGATTTTCAAGAAAATCCCCCACCCCAGACTACCCTTTACATGGAGCACTTTTAGAAATGTTGATTAAAATATCGTATGTAAGATATTTTCATGGCAAATGAAATGTACATCTTGAATTTTCTGGGAATGTCTCCAAAAGTCCTCTTCATTCTGAATGACTTTCGCATAACTAGTAATCCGTAAGAGATAGACAAAAGTTTACTACACGAAAAATGTACATTCGTTAAATGTACATTTTTTGTCGAGTGACCCATTTCAGAGATATTCCTTGTTATTTGTTTGAGTTTTCCAATACTTACACTTTTTCTCAAATGGCATTTTTTTATGACCTGGACATGCAAAGACAATGGACTGTTCCACATAGCAACCAGCTCTTAAATATTTGGCTATCGCTTAAAGCCCACCACATTCTCCATGCATCTACAAAATATTAGCAATAGGATTAATATTTTGATATTTCGATTAACATGAAGTAGATGGAGAATAAGCGTTTCTAAAAATATTTTGTACAAGAGTAGAAAGAGTCATGTGAGTGCAACACATCAGATCTTTTTTATTTAGCTTCTTTCTACAAACTATACTTATACAACCTCATTTTTCTATCTACTCCATGTTAATTGAGATAAATCTTTACAGAAATAGTTCCATTACACATTTCGTTGAAGGTACAAGGGGCATATAGAAAACGTATCGATAGTCAGCGCGCCATATGTTGTCCTTAAAATCCCATACTCTTTCCAAAACATCCAGGGAAACAAGTGAATTGCGACAGCACTTAGAAAAAGGCAAAGAATTGAAAAATTCGAAACAATAACAGTTTTATCACAAATGGCTAATGTACAAAAAAACTTATTGAAATAAATTGTGTGTTTTAAAGAGCTCCACATTTTTTGGATAGTAAGTTTCTCTGTCACTCTTTCCTCTCTTTCATGATTTACCCGTTATACAAAACTCCTTCCGAATGAAGACTTCAGAGGCTATTCCCAAAAACATCAATATATATATATATATATATTTATATATTTTTTTTTATTTGTCATCTAAATATCTTAAACATACTTTTATCAAAATCGTTAGTCATTTTTGAGAAAAGGAAAAGCAGTCGCCGAAGCCTACGCTGGAGGTTATCTCTAGCTCGTCGAATTCAGCTGGCTGGTGGGCAGTAACAAGCAATATGGGGCCGCAACCCTCTACATCTAGCCTGGATGCACCAAAATATATGAAAGTACGCTAAAAATACATTCTAAAAACGATCTCAAATACTGTTGCAGATTCGAAAATATGAACAGCATCTACCCATTCTTGTGTATCATGGACTTTCTGAATTCAGTCACCCAGAGAACAACATGGAGGTTAGAACCACCCAGGTCTGTCACCACGTAAATATTGGTAACGGTAAATACCACCTAATTGGGGTGCAGAAAAAGTATGATTTAGAGAATGAAAATGCATATGCTACACAATTTAAAAGCAGGACAGGTGAACAGTTAGAAAGCCTGTGGCTCGCCCTTTTTAAAACGCTTCCTTAGATATATACCAAATAAATCGATAATGTCAACAATGTAGTCAATTTTGTTACCACTGTGCATGCGCGGAAGAAAGTGCCAAACCACGAGTACTAGCGAAATCCGTGAAAATTATGATATTTTTTGTTCTTCTAAACACACTCGTTACTATCGTATCTAACACATCAAATAAAGTTTAACTACACTGGGGTTTAGCTTCGCAGATCCTACGGGTACGCCCTGTTCGCTCCACTTCTCTACTTATAAAAAGCATCCCTCGGCTACGCTTTGCGGCGTAAGGCTCGCTGTATTTTTCGTTTATATGTTGGCGGTTCTTCCGTATGAACAGCACAGACACAAAAAGCGCCTTCTACCGGCCAAAGTCCAAACTAAATTTTAGGCAGTGGACGCGGAATAAAGCCACCACTAACCGAATCACCACGTTTCCATTAGGAATTGTAATCGACTTGGGTACACGTTACATATTGAATACAGCATGGAAATGCGGACTAGGATCGAACTGAATCTTAGATTCGATCCTCTTAGGAAGTAGAACGATAGAATTTTCGTAGCATGGAAGCACCTATCGTATTGAATATGCCAAAGAGTATATGGTCTTTTCTTTTTTCTACAGACATTCACCATTATTCCGTTTATTTCAACAATCTTTTGAATGAGTCGGATCTTTTTCATAGATCTTTGGAGGGTTATTGAGGGCCCTAAGCCGCAAAGCGTAGCCGAAGAATGTTTTTTAGAAATAGAGGAGTGAAAGGCCGCAACTGCAAAGCAACGACAGGGCGTAGCCGTAGGATTTGCCCGTCTAAAACTCAATTATGCGTGCTGACATATTGAATCCTATTGTGAATCGATTTCGTGTTATGCATCTCAGATCTTGTTTATGTATACAGAATTTTATCCATGACATTGAAACTCGTAAAAACCTTTTGCTGTGCAATAATGGTTCAGCCTGTTGAAATATAAACTTAAATGTAGTATGGCGTACTCTGAAATGTTTTATCCAATTTACTTCCTTAAAATGAAGCCGAACTATACGTTCTCACTAATTTTTGCTTCATTATTTGACCCAACATACACAAGTATTAAATCGGTAGGTTTACGCTTCGCCGATTTCTTCTGAAGCAGTGTTGTAAAATACAATTTTGGTGTGTCTGTCGTTCATGCTACAATTCGTCTTGAAGGAACAGAAAACGTATCAGAAACTGGCACAATAATAAACACAATAGGGCAGCTTTTACTATTTTCATACTAACGTCGCAAATGATTTACAAAACCATAGTACAGTTAACCTCAAAACCTTTTCCTAACATTAGAAACAAACTAACGTTTACCTATTTGACAGGTTCGTCCTTCGCCAAGGTTAAGTCAAGTGTGCGTTTCCAAATTGATCTCAATACGTATCAAATTTAACAATGGGAACGCGAATCGTATTCAGTACGGAATGTGTATTCAAATCGGTTTCAATTCCCCATGAAAACGTGGCAAGTCTCTTTCAAAGAACTAATTCACGTGTTTAGTTATTAATCATTTATGAATATACATTCATTGATCATTCCGCAGTTAAATACTAATTTCATAAGAAATCCATTAACAACCTTCTCACAAAAACCTCTTATGAATTAATTATAAGGGTATCAAATTAATCATATTACGTAACCTGTAGCTCTGGCCAGGCCTAATATGATATATTTAGGTTTCTACTGCACTAATAATCAAAACTTATTATTGTTTCACTCCTTCAGAGATTCAGTTTACATTCTCGTAGAAGTTGTACACAGAATAACTAACAGTTTCTACCGCGACAATTTTCGCAACTGGCCTCGCGGTTACGTAAGTTAAAGTGTATGTCCTACCTTATATCCTCGTACTGTTGCTTGTGTTTAGCACTGCTACTCGAGGAAAACCGAGTGCAGATTCCTGTCTGCTGAAGTAAACCTCATCATTAGCCTCCACCACGAAAGGAAAGATTCTTGCTTCTTGCCATGGACTTGAATCCGCAAATAATCCTGAATTCGCCTTCTTCGCAGAGCTACATCCAACCTGACTGCTGGCCCATTTGACAACCGTCACTCAAGGCTCTGACGAACGAACATAACTGCAGTTTCTGGAAGTTTGGATTTAAACAGCAGTCAGTGTTTCTTTAACGTGATTTTAAGCGAGACAATTTAAAGAACTGTCATTAGATATTTATCAGTCTATTAGCTGTAGTTAACAAACCATGACGCCAAGGCACTGCAACTTTCATTCTACTTACAACTAATGAATTTTCCATCACTAAACACCGTACCAGCATAGCATTCATTAGCCCTCAACTAATGCTCAGTTAACTACATCTAGTTGGCGACTTTCACTGTCGTTCCATCGCGAATTCTGCACATTAAGACAACTCTCTTCTTGCGCACACAACTGGTTAGTACAACTCCCACATTCACAAACACCACTGGGCCAGTTCCGTGCTCTTCGATACCTTTTATCAACAAAAACAAATGAGTTATTTTCCTCGACACCTCAGGTATGCCAACCCTTCCAGGACTCCTATCAACTGTGACGATCTCACTCTCCACCCCTAAACTGAAATTTGTGTTTTAGAGAAGATCTTTCTTCTGATCCATTCACGTTACAATAACTGTACTAAAAATGCAACAGTCACACAACTTTCCCTACCCACTACCACTTATTTTAATTTCTCTTCTAGAAATTATTCACATAAGAGTTTGTTTTTCTACCGAATCCCTCTTATGATGAATCTGAAATCAAATCCTGAAAAATGTTGCTTCCTCTTAGATAATACTACGGTAATATATATTTATAAAACTGAGGCAGTACTCAACTGTTTAAAAAACAGTTCTATAATCAGTGCTAGCCCTGAGGATGAGCCCTCTTTGCATGAGCCCACAAGAAACAAAAGAGCAACACCAAACATTTCAAAGTTTAATTCCTAAAAAGTGTGAATATTTTGATATTTCTGTAAAGGTTAATACCACAAAATATTTTCTATACAAATTGTATGTCATGTCATAAGGAAATCTGCGTTTTTCCTGGAGGGAGACTTTTTTATATATACGTATCTTTCTTAAGGCTTCGCTACTGTACAAAAGGTAAATGAGTATTTAGAGGACAAAAATCTGTTTACTGAAAATTCAACATCAGGTATTATTTAACATTCCTACATTTGAAACATTTATATTTTAATAAAAATTTCTAGAGTCAGTTTTGAAAAAAATAACATCTTATTTAAATGTATTTTGAGGCAGGAGGAAATTCCAGAAAAGTCTTGAAAACACAACCTTATAGATCGCCTGACTTAATTAAATTTTCCATCCAACTCTTTGTGTTTTGAATTACTGTTCAGAAACACACGTGCACGCACGCACACACATGCGCGCACACATACACATATCATCCCCCCCAAAGAGGAATGGTGTAGCTAAATTAAAAGACGCTGCTACCTGTGGCTATTGATAAAATGAGATTAATCATCTTTTAGGTTTTTGTCAACTTTGGAGATATATTATTATCATTATAACAATAATAATAAACATATTATACAACTGAAACCAAACATTTTGTGGTAAATAACTGATATTACGCGTATAATTTGCTTCCCTGAAAATAGAACAAAAATCTAATGTATTACATACACATGACTTTCTGTACCCATTATTCAGCAAATATTCTTATCAAAGCTTATTCTTATATTACTTCATGTTTATCAGATAAACATTTGCAGAAATTGTTTATTAATATTTACTTGTAGGTACAAGGGAATTAGGGAAATAGGGTAGGTTTAAAAGATAGTAAAATCTCTTAAGAGTGGGTCGTTATGGGATGGCTTTGAAATTCCATTATCTTTGCATGACCACGAGAGGAAAAAAAAAGGAATATCGATTTTCTATTCGAGACAAATAAAAGTATTTGAAAATCCAGACAAACAGTAAAGAATATCTCTGAAATACTTAACCCAGAAAATATTTATTTGGTATAAATTGTCTGCTTTAATGACATCTACATTTTTTGTGTACTAAGATTTTGTTTATCTCTTACGGTTCTCCTATTATACAAAAGTCATTCAGAATGAAGGGGACCTCATAGCCTATTACCATAAAATACAAGATATCATTTTATTTGCCAGGAAAACAACTTAAACTTATGGTACTTTAATCGAAATCATTAAGCCACTTTTGAAAACATAAAAAATAACAAACAATTTTCAATGTAAAGGGTATTTTGGGGTGGAGGATTTTCCTGAAAATCTTCGTATCGTATCTTTGGAAGATAGCAAAACACCAAGCTTGGTATTTATTTGACTCTTTGTTTTTGAGTTATGCTGTTCACTGACACACACGCACGGGATCCTTGTTCTAAAAATGCTTTTTCTAGATTCAGGAGACTTCAAAACATGTATTTATGATGAAATTTCGTACATAGAATTTTTGGGTGGAATCCAATACTTCCTCTACTTAAAGTACGTAGTAGAGAAAGGAAAAAGGTGATGTGTTACATTCGTATTACCTTCTGAACCCCAACTTTTATTTTTAAATATTTTGGAAACAGTTCTTATAAAAGTTTGTTTCTATCTACTTCATATTAATCAAAATAAGTGAAGAAATTGTTTCATTAATATCTCCTTGTAGATAAAAGGGGTTGCAGGAATAGTTAAGTATTTAAAAGGCGAGCTTCGAAATTTCATACTCTTTCTGCAACATCAAAGAAAGAAAGAAAGAAAGAAAGAAAGAAAGAAAGAAAGAAAGAAAGAAAGAAAGAAAGAAAGAAAGAATGAAAGGAAGAAAGAAATGGTATTCAAGCACTTCAGTTGAGCGTTTCCGAGCTTAAGCTATACAAAAATACGCACACATTTTTACTTTCTCTACCATTACATAGAAGGTAGAGAAGGTATTGCATTCCATCAAAAAATTTGATACCAATATTTCACCTGAAATACATGTTTTGAGGCCCCCTGAATCTGAAAAAGCATTTTTAACAAAATGTCTGTATGTAATTGTGTTTGTGTGCCTTTGAACAGCATAACTCAAAAACGAAGAGTCGGATAAATACCATACTCGGTATTTAGATTCTGTATCTTCCAAAGATGCGACAGGAAGATTTTCAAGAAAATCCCCCACCGCAATTACCCTTCACATGAAGCTTTTTCGGATTTTTTTTATTTTCCAGAAAAATGACTCTAACGATGTTTACTAAGATACCATATATAAGGATATTTACATAACGAATAAAACATATATCTTGAATTTTCTGGGAATAGCCTATGAAGTCGTCTTCATTCGGAAGTAATTCTATATAATCTCTTATAACTGGTAACGATTAAGCCATAGACCAAAACGTACTATACAAAAAAATCTGGAGCGATACATTCATGTGACTTTCTCTACCCTCTATCTTTATTAGTGATTATACAAACTATTATTACTAAAGCTTATTTTCCCTTCTACTATATCTTAATTCGAATACACCTTTGTAGAAATAACTACCTTATACAGTTCGTTAGGATACAAAGCGAACAGTGAAGGTCAAATGTTTAAGAACTTTCCTTAAAGTTTCATACTGTTTCCATGCAATCGTGAGAAACATTGAAAATCTATTGCACTTAAACAGAATGACAAAGTACAAAACAAATCGAAACATTATTAAGGATATCTCGGAAATGGCTGATGCCACACAAGAAGCTATTTGAAATAAACTGTGCATTTTAAAGAATCTACACTTCTTGTGTAGTATGTTTTAGTCTATAGCTTAGTGTTTAATAGTTATATAAGATTATACAAAATTCCTTCCGATGAAGAGACCTCAACAGGCTATTGCCAGAAAATTCAAGATACACATTTTATGTGTCATGTATATATCTTTAATATATACTATTTTAATTAGATTTGTTACAGCCATTTTTATAAAATCAAAAGTTTTGAAAAAATGTACCATGTAAAGCATAGTTCGGGGTGGGGGATTTTCTTGAAAATCGTTTCGCTTCTTTGGAAGGTACTAAATCTAAATACCAAGTGTGGTATTTATCCAAGTTTTCGTTTTGGAGTTGTGGTGTTCACAGTCACACAGACACAAGCACTTTTATGTTTCCAAAAGTGCTTTATTTAGATTCAGAGGGCCTCAAAACATGTATTTCCGGTGAAATCTCGGTAGCAAATTTTTAGATGGAATGCAATACATCCCTTATTTGCTATACGTAGTATAGAAAGTAAAAATGTATATATCTTTAAAACACACAATTTACTTCATATAAGTTTTTGTGGCATAAGCTGTTTCTAAGATATCCATTATTAATGGTTCGAATTGTTCAATACTGAGTCATTCTTTTTAGGTCCTGCAAGGAAAGAGCATGGATATTTAAAATCAACATATAGCGTCCAGTTCTTAAACATTTGACTATCGCTGTTCCCTTAGCGAGCTGGATGGCTCAGGCCCCCTGTGGGAGCTCTCGGGATCTATCCCCGGTGACCTCCCACTCTGACTCATGGGTTTTTTGGGGGGTTTTCCGGGTCGTCAGACGAATGCTGGAGTGGTTTATTTCAGTCCCCGTATTTCCTGTGCCTCCATTTCGGTTCATTAATTATTTCATTCTCCTTCACCCCGTTTGCTCTCTTTCAGGAATGGAAGTGTCGGCTACGGGGTTCCGGTGAAGCGTGACAGGGAAAAAGGATACTCTCTGTAAACTTTCTACGTCCCTCGGCCTTCGACTGTTTGGCAGGGTACAAGGACCATCCTGGGGAGAGGCGTTGAACCTCCTATGTGGGGCGGGATCCCCGGTCTGCCTGTACGACTGCCGGGGAGTATATGTCTGGAAACTGTAGGAGCCCTGTCATTGCTGTACCGTCATTTCTGATTCTGGCCGCCCGGCGTCTCCCTTCACCTCATGCCTTCCTCCCGGGGTAGCCTCTTGTGAAACGTTGGTACAATATCCTAATTCCTGGATCGGTGCCGAATCTCCTCCATTTCGCAATCAACTCCTAATCGCTGTTCCCTTTGTATCTATAACGAAATGTGTAATGTAGCTAGTTCTGCAAAGTTTTATTTGAATTATACTGTAGTAGATAGAAAAGTAAGTTTTAGTAAGAATAGTTGTATCCCCACTAATAAATATAGAGGATAGCGAATTATCATCTCGTTGTAATAGCTTTTTATGTTGGTTAGATAGTTACAGACATAAAAGATAGACTTGCGGATATCACTATAGCATTTACATGTTGCCAGAGCTACGCATATTCTGTCAATGTCACATGTCCCACTGGAATTGTGTTGGATTACGTCAAACGAAACGGCGGATGCAAATTTTACTAAAAATATCGTCGCCACAAACAAGGAATGTGCACCGCAAAGCTTCTGAAGCCACAAATCAACCCCAGTGGCTTCATGAGCATTGGGCGCTGTGGCGCTGTCAGCGTGACCGAATGTTCGAGCTGACTCCCACAACACGCGTTTAACATAGTGATCCGAGAAGTCTTTAGCACTCTGGGAGGACGTTATGGGTAAATGTGCAATGACAATCATACTCAACTTGTTTTGCGGTTAACCAAAACGCATTTCATTAGTTTGTAAATACTGATTGGGGTATTATGTATACAACTACCGCTTAGCATGGATTTCATGTACGCATCCCACAAGAAGTAACCTACATCGGATTTCTGATCGTCTGTAGGAGCGTTAATAGAGCGTCACAGATATCCGCTAGCGCCTCCTTCACCCTTAGTGTTTGAAACAGGAAGGGGGCTACAGCTTGCCTGTTTAAGGCCATTAAAGAGCTAGGAAATGCTAATTTTTATGAGGACCTATAACTGATGTTTGAGGACTAAAATGCTAACATCTCGAGAATTGACTCGTATCCAAGAGCATTTCCAAACAGGCATTTGCTTTATTTTCGCAATTCACGTCGAGAAACATCGATAAAATAGGCCGCCATTCCTTACCTATTACCTATTCGTAATTTGCCAATGAGTTGACAAATTAGCATAGGTATGCTTATTGAAGCGATACACAGTACAAAGCATGATAGCACCTACAAGGAGACACCACCACCCAATAAAATTAAGTTATGACGTCATGAAGTACCCTAGAAGTGGGAGCAAATGCGGTTTGTCCAGGCAAGCCATGTTGATTTCTTCCTGTCGTTTCTGTACTACAGTAAACAGGTATATTCTTCAAAATATATCATATTTTATTTAATATCTTAATATGAAAAATATCGTTATGAGGGCCAGAAACTTGAGTTAATGGAAAAACGGAAAAAAATATCGAATTTTATGTGTTTACATATTGGGGAAAATACAGTGATTTTCCGTCACACTACGGCCACCACTCAGCGAATCGCAAGCCGGTCGTTTCGGCTCGGTCTACTGTCAAAAGACGTGTAATATCCTCGCAACCGCTTCACATTCTCGTAGCTACAGTTACAATTATAATCACAATAAAACACACTTTATCTGTCCACACATTTCTGGCATCTTCTCAGGAATAAATATTTGGCTTGATGTTTTTTTTAGTTCTCACAATGTATGGGGTGTATACAATATGTATTTCAAATTTTCTTAGATAAAATTCTCATTCAGTTTAACCGGGGACTGTGAGGGCCATAATCCTTTACTAACTACCCTACCTTGAAAAATTTCCTTAATTAAGTTCAACGATCCATCAGCGGTATGCGTAGTAGCAGAGTGTTGTTGGAAAAATCCAAACTGACATTCAACGTCGGTCAGCTGTTGACAAAATATTGCATGGTATTCCTGCTTCTCTCTGCATTTTTTTTAGTTCAAAAAAATATAGGTCCTATTATTCTGTATGCATTTACTGCACACCAATATTTGTGTAATGCAAAGGAATCTCATGTGTAAAATCGGGTTTCTCTGTACCCCAATATCTATTACTTTGTAAAACATAGCCATATACATGAAACCACGTTTAGTCAAAGAGGAATATTACCGGGGGTCAATTACTCTCTCTTTCCAAGACCCAATTACAGAAATTTACCCAACTCTGATCACATTAAAAATAAGTGTATGTAACAATGAAACTTTACTGAAAAAATGCCAGAAATATGTGGATAGATGAGGACAACATTTCCAAAATCTATTATTATCATCAGCATTGTAATTGTGACTGGAATCTTGAGAATGTGAGGCGGTTGCGGGGTTAAGTATTTCGACAGGAATCCGAGCTCCAGCACCGGCGCGCGAGCTGCCGTGCGGTGGCCACAATGTTAAGGAAAAGCACTATATATTACATCATGTATTATACCACTTACTTAGTCGGCTTACCTTACTCTTATGTAGAACTTACACCCCCTAGGACTTACAATCGCGCTTAGGGTCAGAGGCCTGTCGAATAGCAGACGGACATTGAATTGGAGAATGAAGAACCCGGAACGGCGGATCGGCACGTAGTCAGGTATCAGGGTGAGAAAGAAGATTAAATGAAGGCGAGATGAATGAAAGGAAAGGTGATGATGGAGCAATTGGTGGAATGAATGGCGGGGGAAACCGGGGAATCCGTAGAAAATCCGCCCAGACGCCGCTTCGTCTACCACAAAATGCCACATGCGGATCTCTGGGATCGAACCCGGACCGCCTTGATGGGAGGCGAACGGTGTATTATATTACTATAGTAAGAAAATCTGGTATTTATTTTCACACGATCTTCTCTAGCTACTAACATTTATTTTTATATATCTACTTTCTAGAAAATATTCTTACTAAAGCTCACTTCTCTACTACTACTTATAATAAGTAGAGGAAGTATTGATTCTGGATCCTACCCAAAAATTGAGCACCGAGGTTACACAGGAATACATGTTATGTGACCACCTGAATACCGAAACAGAAAACATTTTTACAAAACGATCGTGTGTGTGTGTGTGTGTGTCTGTGTGTGAACAGCATAACTCAAAAATTAATATCGGATAAATACGAGTACCTCGGTATTTAAGTTGCATCTTTTCCAAAGACGACACACATATTTTCTAAAAAAAAATCCCCCAAAACTCCCCTTATTTTTAAAATGTTTACTTATTTTTAGTTTTCTCAAAAATCCTCTGACGATTTTGATTAAAATGTCAATTTAAAATTGTACAAGCCAAATAAAATGTACATCTTGGATTTTCTGGGAATAGCCAGTAAAGCCTTCTTCATTCGGAAGGAATTGTGAATATTTTGAATAACTGGTAAATCATAAGAAATAGACAACTTCCAAAACTAAATATGTGGATCTCTTCGTAACAGACAATGAATTTTGAATAATTGCTTGTTTTATTAGACATTTCCGAGATATTCACGATGTGCTATCATTATTCAGTTGTTTCTTGCGAAGTCATAGAAAGTGTCTGGAACCTGTAGGCCAACATATAGTGGACCCGCTTTTGAGCATTTCCCCGTATCTTTTTTGAATGTACTGGCTGGCTCGGATGGATACTGAGCAGTAGATTGGATAGTCTACTCCGTCGCTGCAGGGGCTTCTGTTGTGATGTACTGGAAACTCAAAGATGACGTTCAAAATAAGATCCCTCCTGCTCATACGCAAAAGCTCTGCAGCTGGTATGTGGACCTGCGGCATTTACATCAACAGGATATTCCTGTAGCACGCGTAGTGGCCAATTTGAGGCATACCATGATTCCGCACTGTTCTTCCAATTTATGGAAAATATCCAGTCGTTTAACCGAAAGCCTTTGGCTATCAAGTGCTCGTGCTTGTCTGCCGTACGTTGAAAATTTACAAACACATCACCATTAGTTGTTTCCTTATCGTGGTCGCTCCATAATAACACGAGTGAAGATTTAATTACAATAACGGAGTGCTAGTTACCAAGCTTCAGTATGTATCCGCCAGGAAGCTACATTGTGTTACAGCTGCGCAGTAATATCCAATATAGCTCCTGCACTAGGAAGGTACACAAACTAACGCTCAGTACCTATCCGGGCTACCCAGCACTTATAACAAAATGCTATTTCTGAAAACGCTTATTTCGATTAACATGAAGTAGATAGAAAAATAAGCATTTGCAAGAATAGTTTGTAGAAACTACATAAAATTAAATGATTGTGGATGGTGAGACAGTACGTTCTGCGTATCTAAATATAAAATGATAACCATAGGGAAAATAAATAGTAATAACAGTAGGAATTGTATTATTAAATAAGACGGAGAAGCCAGTATTACTGTAAAAGGTGAATCTGGGTTGAAAAGACAGTGCCAGCAGCAGGCAGGAAACGGGGTTGGTTTTTCCCTCATTGTAGCTAAGTGAGAAGAGAATACGCTTTGTTAGTGTACCGTTAGGTCGCCTGAAAATCAGATGTGTAGAAAAGGGTCAGTGCTCTCATAGCCCCAAGCAACCAATAAGAACGAAGGTAGAAATCACGTGATAGTAAAATGGGGAGATAGGAAATAAAGAAACAGGATATTTTAGAAAACACACCTGTTCGTGGTATTTCCTTGGAGGTGGTTCTGAAAACAAATGTGTCGGCGGATAGGCACGACTGTATGAAGTACAGCAGTAAATAAATGTATGTGTGTGGATAGGTAATATCAGGAGTCGATTTTAAAACGGTGACGGGAAATAAACCGGCAGGAAACTGAATCAGTCGTATTAACCACCAACCGTAGATCCAAGATGCATGCAAGTCCCCGAACTAGCATCCAACCCGGGACCATTCCTGCAAATCCCGTGCCGCCAAATTGGCGCACAGCACCTCCCATGTATACCGCCGCAATGGAGAAATCTATATGACACATCGGATTTTTGTCAGTTTCCGCAGAAAGAACTTCACATCTTCAATCGAAGCGAATATTCGCTCCTTGAGGACTTACTATACGCCTAAGCACAGAAGTTGCTGAAAGCAAAATTGACAAAAAAGTTATGAAAACTTAATTTTTTAATTTCCTTAATATTTATTATGGTTATGTCTTATTCTTTCATTATACATAATTAGTTTCTAATACTCATCGTGTTTCAAGCCCCATACGGTGAATTAAGTTTAATTAATAATTGGATTTAATTATATTGCCATAAAAATGCTGATTACAGTATAAACTAAATGAAAAATTTCTAGCATCACCCCTGTATGAGAAAATTTCTCGATAGATTACATTTCATACAAATATATGTAAATGATAATATTAATAAATAATAATAAACCAAGTTTATTCTTCAGTGTAACATGGTACGAAGTGCAATGCAGTGTACATGTTTATAAACATTATCAAATACTTCTGTCTCTCACTCACCGACAATTACGAGAGATACACACACAACAGACGATAAAACAAACATTCATTTAACATCTTCAAAAAGACCCTCAATATACCCAACAGCCTAATATGCTCTATTTAGAAAAGGCTTTGGCTTAATCTTAGCAGTTGGTACAGTATTTTTTAGGCTGCATGAAGGCCTGTTGAATAGTTTTGGTCCTGCGTAAAGAGGCTTGCATTCGAACAGTTTTTAATCTGTGCCCTTTGTCAATATATTCTTTCTTCTACTGTCACAATTGTGTAAAGCGGAGTTTGTAGTATGCTACTGTCATGCACAAATAGTATTGTTCGCGGAATAAATACACACGGGAGCATGAGCACATTTCATGTTTTAAAGTAATGTTTACAGGAAGTTGCTTGTGTTACTTTACATAGCTAGATAACTAATTCCTCTTTTCTATAACATAAAAATGTTATTAAAATTACAGATAACACTAATTTTAAGTCATAAAGGGTAATTTTATAGTAGAAACTCTTTAATAGTTAACACTCAAGTTTGAAAGAGAAAAAAGAACGTTGTGCTACTAGTTGGCTACAAAATGACTACTTGCGCTGGGAAGAGGGACTAAACAGTTAAAAAACAAGTGGGCGGAGCATCGGAAGAACAGTCAGGAAAGAAAACATCCTCGCATTAACAAGCGAGGCCTACATATGTAGTACTGTTTTCATTGTACATTCCTCTATCACCTTGCCCCTCACTTCCCTCTGATCTCAAACTTTGATGACGTTCACGTTGTCAACAGAAGTAGTGATGCCCTCCTCCAAAGGCACTCATTGCGGCCGACTAGTAGAATAATGCTCATAATAGTAAACAAATAGTTATGATATAATTAATTTAAAGTATACAAAAATAATTTTCGTAATTAAAATTCTTCCCTGATAATGCCTTTGGTTGTAGTTTTACTTTCTCTACTACGTATAGTAAGTAGGAGAAGTATTGTATTCCACCCAAAAATTCGATACCGAGATTTCACCGGAAATACATGTTTTGAGACCCCTGAATCCAAAAAAACATGTCCGTGTGTCTGCGTGTGTGTGTGAACAGCATAACTCAGAAAAGAACAGTCGGATAAACACCAAACTTGGTATTTAGGTTCAGTATCTTCCAGAGATGCGACACTAAGGTTTACAAGAAAATCCCAACACCCCAGATTACCCTTTATATGGAACATTTTTCGAAAATTTTAATTTTCTCAAAAATGGCTCTAACGATTTTGATTAAAATATCACATGTTTAAGATATTTTCATGACAAATGAAATGTATATCTCGAATTTTCTGAGAATGTCTCCAAAAGTATTCTTCGTTGTGAACGACTTTTGCATAACTGGTAAACCATAAGAGATAGACAAAATGTTACTACACAAAAATGTAGATCGCGTTAAAATACACAAATTATGTCCTACACATTTTTTTGTTGAGTGAACCATTTTCGAGATATTGCTTGTTATTCCCTTAAATTTTCCAATACTTATACTTCTCAAATGGGAATTCGTTATTCATTTTTTATGTACTTGACATGCAAAGAGAATGGAATGCACCACATAGCAACCAGCTCTTAAAAGATTTGACAATCGCTTAAAGCCTAACAATTCCCCTTGCATCTACAAGAAAATTAGCAATAAGATTAACATCTCGATATTTCGATTAACATGAAGCATATGGAGAATAAGCGTTTGTAAAAATAGTTTGTACAAGAGTAGAGAAAGTCATGTGAGTGTAACACATCTGATTTTTAGTTTAAGAGTGTTGTAATGGTATAAATCTGAATTTTTATTTTTTTATCGTTATGTTGTATAATCTTGGACCATGATCTGTGGTTGAAGGCTGCAGCTGAGCATTTAATTCAGACAAGCACACAGAATCAGATAATTAATTTTTTAAGGATATTTTCCTAAAATGCCTTTTTGTATTCGGGCAATCTTAAAACGTGTATTCCCGGTTACATTTTGCTTATCGAATTTTTGGGTAGAATACAATACTTCAAGCTGCATTTCGCATTCTCCCTATATTACGCTTTAGTACAATAACCAATCGCATTGTTATGTCTCTTTAAATGCTACTCAAGCTCCAGAAATTTACGCCTCGATACCTATATGGAACAACTTTTGTCTCATAGTGTACTTTTACGAGCTGCATACAACTGTATTTTAGAATCTAGTATTGCTCTAGCCGATATATCACAACCAACTCCGCACAGAGGAAATACGACACTTAACCGCGCATGTGTGTATAAAGTCGGTCATTTTAAATATTTAAAAGATGCAGCATCCAGTGTCCGAAATCAGATCACGCTATACGGTGTCATTATTTGTTATACGTTACCCTTGTACACAGAGAGAATAAAAAGGCTTTTCTGTACGCATTCCTAGCATCACTGCTTCGTTGTTTATGACGTGCTGTAGGGTACTTCGTTTACTATTGACCTATAAATAACTTTTGGGGTTCGTCACTATAGCATCAAAAACGCAGTTTCATGAAAACCGCAGAGAATATTCACCTAAATATTATTTTAGTTTAGTTCACATAAATTTTATTTTTTACACTGTTTTGGTTTTTCGCTTGTTTTTTAATATTGTTAACAAATCAAACAAGTCGATCACAATTACTTTATCTACTACATATGTGGTAAGTAAGGGAATACCGAGCGAAGTGCTGCATGCGGTAGCGCGTGAGACTCACATTCGGGAGGTAGTGGTTTCAAGTCCCGCCGCTGACATTCCTGATCTATGGGTTTTTTTGGGGGGGGAGGGTTTCTTCGGGTCGCTAGGCGAATGCTGGGAAGGTTAATTACATCCCCAGAATTTACTGTCCCTCCATTTCACTTCGCTTTTCATCTGCTTAGTTGTTTCAGGGCTACAAATGTAGGCGGGAGTCTCGGTGTTGTATGGCAGAGGAAAAGGATGCTCTCTGTAACACTTCGTCCACCGAAATGGGGCGGTCTCCGAGTCCCGGAACTCCAATGAGATATGCAAGCCTGCAGGGGAGAGCGGAGCTGGCTGTACCAGATGCCACCGGGGAGTTTCAAGCTGGATAATGTAGGAACCCTGCCCTCTGCTCTGCCCTGCCTCCTGGTCCGGCCACCCTCTGTCCCTCGCACCTCACTCCTCCCTCCCTGGGGCGGCCCATTAGGGGCCTAGGAACAAAAGATCTCCCTAGCTTGAGGTACTAAATTCCCCTCCGCTCCTAGTCATAGAAAGACGAGTTGGAGAAATTCTCCCAAAGTTCAATGAGATTTCGCCAAAAATACATTCTTTGAGGACCTCTGAAGCACTCTCCTATGCCGACAGTGTTTCTGATCCGCACAGGTTTATCCTTTTACTTTATATATATACTTTTCTATTGTAAGAAGAAGTAGTGTTGCATTCCATCCAAAAATTCAGTACCGAGATTTCACCGGAAATACAAGTTTTGAGACCCCTGAATCCAAAAAGAAGCATTTTAGAAAAAGGTCTGTGCGTTTTTGTTTGTGAACATCATAACTCAAAAACGAAAAGCCGGACAAATACCATTGGTACTTAAATCCAAGTATTCCAAGAATGCGACATAAAAAATTTTCAACGAATTTGCCCATCCCAAACTACCCTTCACAGGGAACAATTTTGGTTACTTTTCGTTTTCTCAAAATTACCTGTAACGTTTGGGATAAAATCTTATATTTTTAAGTTGTTTGCATGATTTAAAAAATACATTTTTGTGAATTTTCTGTACAAAGACCGTGAAGTCATTCTCATTCTAAATGAATTTTCTATAATCTTGTATAGCCAGCATGTCGCAAGGTATAGATAAAAGTTTAGGCCGCATAAATATTTAGAGCTCATTGAAATATACAATTTGTGTTTTTGGGGGAGGGCGTAGAACTGGCCATGATAGAAATATTTATTACTAGTTTTCCCAGGTTAGACTATCTTGAGGCATTTATAAAACATCTTCCATGATTCCGTTTTCTACATGCGTTCACTAATTAACAAATACTGACTTACAAGTGCAAACAGTTGTGTTTTGTTTTGTGCATCGTACTTACTACCAAGTCCATCTCCGTGGTGTGAGGGTAGCGCCCCTCATATTCATTAGAGCGAGTTATCTGGATACGGTTTTTCCGGGGTTTTCCCTTATCCTAAAAAGCCGAATGGCGGGTGCTCTAACAAGCAAACATTCAGGAACGGCAGACAAAAATGTTGGATTTTCTGGTGTTGTTGGATACAGCAATACTAAATTGTACAAAAGTGTACAACTCGAGAAGTACAGTACACGTCGTGGCCATCTAAAAATCGTTATTCTGGTACATCGTAAGTTGCCATGCATTATTCGTGGCCGTCCGTTAACATCATCGACTAATGGCAGGCAAGCTGCTGACAGGATATCCAGCCTGTCATACTCCACGCGCGTGTTTTACCTATTGTGAATATGATTGTAGTGGCACCGCGGTAACTTGAACGACTCGCAATCGGGAGATCCCGGGTACAAATCCCCGGGCCGACCAATCTGATCGAAGTTTTCTCAGTCACTAAGTGAACGATGGGTTAGGTAATTTGATGCATGAATTTTGCTATCACCCCTTTCATCACTACATTGAATTTCCTTCCTCTTCACCGTCATTCCAGTCAATGGGCTTATCGCCCATTCCGGATATGCTATGATCTAGAGTTTGCTTGCTCCTCGACAGGCTACTGGCCCAAGGATTGGCTTGTAAGTCCTTGAGGATGTAAGTCCTACAAAAAAGGTTAATCCGTTAGAGAAAGAGGGAGAGAGAAGAGTATGACTGTGAGTAAAAATGAATTTGCTTCATGTGGCAAAAATACCGGTTACGATATTTGAATTGGAGGAATATGTACATATATGCTTCCTTTACGAATAAAAAATCTGATGTGTTACACTCACATGACTTTCTCTACTCTTGTACAAACTATTTTTACAAACGCTTATTCTCCATATCCTCATGTTAATTGAGAAGTTATCTCATTGCTAATTTTTTTGAGGATGCAAGGGGAATTGCTAGGCTTTAAGCGATAGTCAAATATTTTAAGAGCTGGTTGCTATGTGGAGTATTCCATTCTCTTTGCATTACCAGGACAAAAAAAATTAATAACGAATTTGAGAAAAAGTATAAGTATTGGAAAATTTAAGGGAATAACAAGCAATATCTCGAAAATGGTTCACACAACAAAAAATGTAATTGACATAAATTGTGTATTTTAACGCGATCTACATTTTTGTGTAGTAATATTTTGTCTATCTCTTATGGTTTACCAGTTATGCAAAAGTCGTTCACAATGAAGAATACTTTTGGAGACATTCCCAGAAAATTCGAGATATACATTTAATTTGTCATGAAAATATCTTAAACGTATGATATTTTAATGAAAATCGTTAGAGCCATTTTTGAGAAAATTAAAATTTTCGAAAAGTGTTTTATGTAAAGGGTAATCTGGTGTGGGGGGTTTTCTTGAAAACCTTCGTGTCGCATCTCTGGAAGATACTGAATCTAAATACCAAGTTTGGTGTTTATCAGACTGTTCGTTTCTGAGTTATGCTGTTTACAGACATACAGACACACACACACACACATACACAGACACACACAGACATGTTTCAAAAAATGCTTTTTGGATTCAGGGGGTCTCAAAACATGCATTTCCGGTGAAATATCGGTATCGAATTTTTGGGTTGGAATACAATACTTCCCCTACTTACTGTACGTAGTAGAGAAAGTAAAAATAGAACTAGCAGAATAAGTGTGTAAAATAATAAAAAGCATGCATCGGAGAATATTGGCATATTTACATTTACAACACTCTCAATATTCACACTAATGAATCCAAAGATAATGATGTCCACGGAACTGGCCGTAAATCTGCGACCGATAGTTTGCTGCATTTGGGATTTATGTATGAGCTATCTCCGGGAAAGAAATCAAGAGTAATACTATTTGCAGAGAAGGTCAAAGTAGTTAATTATTGGTTACTTCCTGATGTTCGTAAACATCACAAAACAAGGTTTAATCATACATTTCGGTGTAAAGTTACTATATAGACGTAATCCAATAGCATTCTTCATTCAAAGTGAACGCGATGCTCTCTCGTTTTATCTGCAGTTATACCCTCATGACAATATCCAAATTATCGTCAAAATCACACTAAATGGCGGTTCTCGAGTGGAAAGCAAGATTGTAAATACTTTTTTGGCGTTCTAAACCCATTTCATAACAGATATGTGAGATTTTTATCTGCCCTTCTTGAATATTTGCTTGTAAGCTCTAGGAATCACTGGCCCATTTTAACATCAATGTTATCATTTCGTTCTAAACCTATTTCATAAAAAGCATGTGAGATAAAAATATGCCCTCCTGAATGTTTGATTGTAAGCTCTAGGGAACACAGGCCCATTTGAACATCAGTTTAACCATTTCGTTCTAAACCTATTTCATAAAATATATGTGAGATTTTTATCTGCCCCTCCTGAATGTTTGCTTGTAAACTCTAGGGATGACAGGCCCATTTGAACATAAATTTAACCATTTCGTTCTAAACCTATTTCATAAAAGATAGATGAGATTTTTATATGTCCCTCTGAATGACGCCTGTAAGCACTAATTTGAATATCAATTTAACCATTTTGTTCATTCGCCACCCAATATGACCTACCCGGTTAAAGGAAGTCAAACTTCAAGCAAAACAAAAGTTCGTATTACAAAATTTGGAATTATTTCGTCAAAAATATATCGTGAGCAGCGTACCTTGAATAGAAGAATCAGTTCTTAAACGAATACTCAGTTGTTTAAAGGAATATGACGTGATGTGATGGGCAACGAAAGCTGTGTGAGTGGCACACAACATGTTTATCATACTGCCTTGTAGTCGCGTGGTCCGTATTCTGGCTCCTTAGTTCACAGTCCGGCCTTCAATTCCCTATGCTCCACAAAGACTGGAAGTGTGAAGATCAGTGTGTTATATTAAAAAAAACATAAAAACAACGTTAAAACTTACAGTCAGGAACCAATAACAGCATTAGTCTGCGTTAAAGCTCCCGATGTGACCATAGAAGACGAAGGGGAGTATACAAATTAAGCAATAAAAGATATTTTTTAACCGTTTATGTACTATTTTACGTTTTCCATATATGCTTCATATGTAAAATATCTTACACGTATTGGCATCATTCTGATATTTCAGGATAAGAAAAATAGGAGATGAAAATGTTTTAAATATGTACATTTTGTAAGGATAGCTTATGCCTACCGCAATTCAAATTCTGCAACAGAAAGTGTTTATACGTGGTTTGCGTTAAAAGGAACACCGCGCTGTGTATACTCCGAGGGTTGCCTGGTATATTATTTTTTCTCCCTAGGTCGGCCCTGGATATGAACAGCGGATGAATGAATAAATAAATAAGGTTGAAATATGGTAGAAGGCGCTCGCTGAAGCGAAGGAAATTGCAAAGGCATCGACATAAAGGAAGAGAGCCAGTTTGCTTATGAGAGTGGGAGAAATGGGAAAGCGAGAAGGAATACGATGAAGATAGTCTAAACAGCAAACATATAAAACTAAATTAAGCGGAATGAAAGAGAAGAAAGCGAGATATTAGTAAACACGAAGTTGAAGAGAGGGGGAAGAAAACTGAATCAAAATGAAGGAGGAGGGTGCGCCGTTAGAATCTTCGTTGACTTGGTGAAGCTGTTGTCTTATGAAATATGACTTTTTGGCACTATGTACTTCTAGAAGGTTTTATAGGGGTAACGGAGAGTAATCTGAAATACTTTCTCAACATTAACCCCTACTCCTGTCAACAGGGAAATATGTAACTAGGTCACTAGTTGGCAACGTTGAGACAAGCACGAGTGTATAAACAAGCGGGATGACTTAGGCGGTTGTGTTTGTGACGGGCATTCGGGAGGCCGTGGTTTGGATTCCCGCGGTCGAACTTCCTAACTCATGGGTGTTTTCGCGGGTTTCCCCGGACCACTGGATGAATGCTGGAAAGACTCCTTGTCTCCCCCGAATTTCTCTTCCCTCATTCCCTCCCAATTCATCTTCCTCTTTGACGTTGCAGGTTGGCATAGGGCTATGTGTCGGACGACTGCGGACAGATAGCTTGCGTTGGAACTTCTTCTCGGACCCGTCATATGGAGGCCGCCCGTGTTTGTTGGGTTGAGTTTTCCCCGGTCTCCGCTGGAGGGGAGCCGGTGAGCCACCCTCCGGTGGCTTGGGAAAGCTACCTTGAGCGCTCTCCGGCAGGGTGGACAAGCTTGTAACTGTTAGGGACCTCTGAGCGTCTTTGTCACCTGCGTCGGCCGGTCCTGCAGCCTATATGTCGCCTGCAGTTCCTTCAGCTCATCCTTCTTCCTAGGGGTGTATGCACTATAGATCCCTGCGTTGGTCGAGGTGTTGAGGTCCTCTTCGTAACATACTCCTTCTCTTCCTCCTCCTCCTAACACGAGTGTATTGGCCACTGCAGGAATGTGTAAGAGTGATAAGTTAAAATCTAACTGACGACGTGCAGGAGAACGATAATAACATACCCAAAATACTAAAAAACTTTCATTACAAAAGTTTTGGCCTCTATTAGCTGTTACATTCATATGACTTTCTCCAGACACTCTTCTATAGGCTATTCTTAGAAAGGCCTATCCCACTTTATGTTAAGCCAGATAAATGATTGCAGAAATGGTTTCATTACACATTTCGTTGTTGGTAAGCGAGATAGCAGAGTGTAGCTATAGCCAAGTCTTTAAAGGCGGGTTATTGGTTTTGGAAACCTACTCTTTGAATAACATCATGAGAAATAAACGGATGACGAAGCTTCAAAATAGTATAAAGTACTTTAAATTTCAAACGAATAACAATGGATATCTCTGGAATTGTTAATGCCAAAAAAACATACCTAAAATACTCGTGCATTGTGTGTTTTAACCAGAACTGCTATTATTGTTTAGTAAGCTTTTGTGCATCAGTAGATTTACCAGTTATACATAACTATGCTAAATACATTCCGAATGAAGACCAGTTTACAGTCTATTCCCAGAAAATTTAAGCTAAACATTTTATTTTAAGTATTAATATCTTAAACATGTAATAATTTATTTAAAATCATTAGAGTCATTTCTAGAGAATAAAAAATACTAAAACATTTTCTATGTAAAGGATGATTTGGAATTAGGGTGTTTTCTTAAAAATCTTGGTGTCGCGTCTTAAGAAGTATACTGAAATTATATACCAGGTTTGATATTTATTGGAGTTTTCGTGTTTGATTTATGCTGTTGATACACACACACACACACTTTCTCTCCATCTCTCCCTTCCTCTCCTCTCTCTTTCTCTGGGACATTCTCTTAACTTTTTTTTCAGAAGACCTAGTGTATTTCCAGTGAAATCTCTTTTGATTCACACACACTTTCTCTCCAACCCTCCCTTCCTCTCCTCTCTCTTTCTCTGGGACATTCTCTTAACTTTTTTTTCAGAAGACCTAGTGTACGTCCAGTGAAATCTCTGTTGATACACACACACACACTTTCTCTCCATCCTTCCCTTCCTCTCCTCTCTCTTTCTCTGGGGCATTCTCTTAACTTTTTTTTTCAGACGACCTAGTGTACTTCCAGTGAAATATCTGTTGATACATACACACACACTTTCTCTCCATCCCTCCCTTCCTCTCCTCTCTCTTTCTCTGGGACATTCCCTTACCTTTTTTTCAGAAGACCTAGTGTACTTCCAGTGAAATCTCTGTTGATACACACACCCTTTCTCTCCATCTCTCCCTTCCTCTCCTCTCTCTTTCTCTGAGACATTCTCTTAACTTTTTTGTCAGAAGTCCTGGTGTACCTTCAGTGAAATCTCTGTTGATACACACACACACACTTTCTCTCCATCCCTCCCTTCCTCTCTCTCTTTCTCTGGGACATTCTCTTGACTTTTTTTCAGAAGACCTGGTGTACTTCCAGTGAAATCTCTGTTGATACACACACACACTTTCTCTCCATCTCTCCCTTCCTCTCCTCTCTCTTTCTCTGGGACATTCTCTTAACTTTTTTGTCAGAAGATCTAGTGTACCTTCAGTGAAATCTCTGTTTATACACACACACTTTCTCTCCATCCCTCCCTTCCGCTCCTCTCTCTTTCTCTGGGACATTCTCTTAACTTTTTTTTCAGAAGATCTAGTGTACTTCCAGTGAAATCTTGATATCAAATTATTGGGTACAATACAATAGCTCCTCTACTTAATGTATAAATGCGGAAGAGAAAGAAATAGGTCGCTATGCAACACAGCATTGTAGGTGAAGAAAAACACACTGTGAACCTAAATAGCACGAGGTATTACATCCGAATTTACAGTTATTTTCAAACCGAGGTTAAAAAAAGGGGTGAGTAGGTTAGCTGCGACTAATGCGGGAAAAGCAGCTTCACAGGCATGTCAAACAACATGATTTCCCAAAAATAGTGCCAGTTTGATTTTTTTTTAATTTATGGTCGCACTTTAATTGCTGTGGTCCTTAGCATCCCATTCTATTTTGGACGTGAAAGACCGGAAATTTTGCTCACAGGCCTCTTTATCAGGCTTAGGTTATTTTACATGCCGTAAATCTACGACACGGGACCACCGGCTTTACTTCCCTTCTGAAGGAAGCCATGCAAAGGATTTTTACGACCGAAAAAATCCATCGCCCTCCGCCGGGTTTGAACCCGCGACCTCGGGAACTAGAGGCTAGCATGGTAACCAGTACACCACGGAGGACGACCCAAAAATTTTGTGACTTGTCCACTTTTTCTCCCAATCACTTATCGCTTTCTTCTTATACATAGCGTTGAAATAAACCACGAGAGAAGCAACCTCCTCTCTCTTCTAATCACTCACTAGAGCGTCGAACACAGGATTCCTCTTTTCTCCTTCGGTCGCTCACTTGAGTGTCCTCTTATTGCGCTCATTGCTCAAAAAACTCGCAGAGTAAGTCTGTCATCTCAATAACAACCTCGTGCCGCGGTGAATTCGCACCCCTTTATATTCGCCTCCGAAGAAAGGTCAGGTTTCGAATTTTCGAGACGTCTCGAATTTCTTCTCGATTATCCTTACACACACTTCCTCTCTCTCTCTCTCTCACTCACTCTCCCCAACCACCTATGAGCCGGCTAGCGCTTTAGAACACGCCCGCTATCCACGAAGCGAAGACCCGGCTTCATCACAACTTATTAAGGGAAAGCATCGCTAAAGTTCAGTGAAGATATATATCGGGAAATTGGATCTTTGGATTGCTTGTGCAAAAATAAACAAATATTCAAAGATTATAATTGCAAAATTCAATTTCATGTTTGATGATGATCTGGATGCTTACCTTAATATGTAATAAAGTTATAACCTGGAATCAATAGGATTTCAATTTAAAACTTCAATATTTACTTTTCTCTATTATTTACCTATAGCAAGTACAGGAAGTATGGTTACATTCACAAAAATTTCTTTATACACTCTTCTGCAACCTATTAATTTAAAAACATATCCCTCTATCTGCTTCGTTTTCATTGAGATAGGCTTTATTACACTTTACGCTAGAGATGCATCAAGCTGAATTGATAGTCAAATCTTTAAATAGCGGTAACTATATGCTGTCTTTGAAATTCCACGCTTTGTATCACCATTAAAAACAATCCAATGATGAGTTAGTGCTATAAAAATTACAAAACATTGGAAATTCCAAATTAACAGCAATGAATGTCTCGGAAATGGTTAGTGCCACAAACAAACTCGGCATAAATTGTGCATTTTAAAGAGTTCTATGAAAAAGGCTTTTGTCTATGTATATCTTATGGGTTACCAGTTATATAACATTAAAAAAAGAAGGTTTATCCAGGATAAAAAGGACTTGATAGGCTATTGTCAGAAACTTCAATATATAAATCTTATTCGTCAGACAAATAATGTCGTAAACATATGTTATATTAATCAAAATCTTTTGAGACAAGTTTGAGAAAATCAAAATTATGAGGAATTTTTCATGTAAAGGTTTCTTTTTTCCGATGATCTGAGTGGACTTGGCGCTGCTCTAGTGAGGATATTGTACCTATGCCCCATCAAGGGAGCGAGTGACGGCACAGCAATGACAGGATTCCTACTGTTTTCAGATTGAGACAACCCCACAGTCGGACGGCAGACAGGGAACCCTGAAACACCATCGCCGATCTGCCAACCCTGAAACAGACCTAACGGGGTGAAGAATGAATAAAATGAGAATGCAAAGAAATGGAGGGACAGGAAATTCGGGAGCTAAAAGAAGCGACTACAGCATTCGCCTGATGACCCGTGAAAACCCTCGATTAAATCCATAGGTCAGAGTGGGCATTGCCGGGAATCAAACCGGAACCTGCCAAATGCGAGTCGCACGTGTTACAGGGCGTCGTTCTCTTACAAAGATTAGTTTATGATAGAGATGATTTGTTTAAAATCTTCTTGTATTTCCAAATTTTATTTTCCTTTTTAAAACCTACATTTTTAACAATTGTTATTCTCATTATTTCTGCTCATTCAAAATATTCCACGCAATTACGCTTACACTCATTTCCTCTTAAACTTTTCATGTACATCCTAAAAAGTCAAAATATTAAAACTCTCATTTAAAATTTCAGCTATAGTTGAACGGCTATAGAAGGGCAGTCGCCGATGGTCAAACCTGCTCCGCAAGGAGTGTTTTAAGTGCTAAAGCGTTTTAGGGTCTTATCATATCTTCCGTTACGGAGCGGACTCGGCTCCGATCCAAAGGGAATATTGTACCTACACCCCATGGGAGGATGTCACCGGGAGCAAGGATGAGGCGAGAGGAGACCCGAGTGGGATCCAAGAGTGATGGTACAGCAATGACAGGGTCCTTAATTTCCAGAAGTAGACACTCCGGCAGGCGGACAGGCAGACCGGGGACGCCACCCCACACGGGGGTTCGGATACCCTGGCAGCCAGACGGACGGAGACAGTTCACACAGGGCATGCTTTTTCCCTACGACGCTGCACCGAAATACCATCACCGGTACTGAAAGAGACCAACGGGATGAAGGATAAATTAATTATGAATGAAACGAAATGGAGAGAAGGAAATTCGGGGGCTGAAAGAATCCACTCCAACATTCGCCTGACAATCTGGAAAAACTTCCGAAAAAAACCCATGATCAGAGTAGACGGTCGCCGGGGAACGAACCCGGGACCTCCCAAATGCGGTCCACAGACGTTGCCGCCTGAGACATCGCTCGGTTTTTTAGAGTAAAGAATAAAATGGAGATTAATTTATGAAAAACTACAATACTGTAGTTAGTAATGCTAAAAAAAATTAATCATACAAGTTCGAAAAATCTATTACATTCATATAACTTTCTCTACCCGTTATCGTTATTTTATATAGTTTCTACAAACTATTCTTACGAAAGCTTATCTGACTTTCTGCTTCGTGTTGATCGAGATGGCATTTGCAAATATACTTTCATTATACCGGGGCGGATCGAAAAGTAACGCACAATAATTTTTTTCTGCCTTGATATTGCCACTGGAATGTTGCAATTTCACACAGATATAATTCGAAGTTTTCACTATTTTTGTTTCATGTGCAGCTCTAGCGAGAGAAGCGTGAACTACGCAACAAAGATGGCGCGCATGTTACTGTCGTCCACGTGTGAAGAACAGAGAGATATGAATCGATATTTGTGGGCCAAAGGGCATAAACTGAGTGATATTCACAGGGACATGCGTGGAGTGTATGTATGGGATGATTGTATGGGCCGTAGCAATGTCACCAGGGTGTGTACATTCTTCCTAGAGGGCCCTGTGAACCTTAGTGATTCGCCACGCTCCAGAAGCCGGTAACAGCTGCAACCCTGCAGAATGTCAGAGATGTTGAGGCAGCAATTTTGAACAACCGGGGTGTGCAACTGTGTTCCTTATCGCAACATTTCAACCTTTCCTGTGGTGCAGTGTACGATATTGTTCATGACACGTCGAAATTTCGTAAAGTTGGTTCTCGCTGGGTGCCTAAAAACCTGACAGACAACCATAAAGGCCAGCGAATGATGACGAGCTTGAATCACCTAACCCGTACACCGCAGAAAGGCATGACTTTCTGAAAGGAAACGTCACTGGTGATGAGTCGTGGGCATACCACTACCCGCCTGAAACCAAGCAGGCATGTATGGAGCGGAAACATGCTGGTGAAGAAAAACTTCAAAGTGACTCAATCTGCTAGCAAAGTGCTTGTGACGGTGTTCTAGGAAATGTATGGTATTGTATTGGTGGACCTTACTGAACACGGGACCACTGCGAATACTGCAGCCTACATGAAAACTTTGGTCAAGTTGCGTCATACCCTTCGTGACAAACGCCACAACATGAATGCTGACGATGTCCAAATTCTTCATGACAATGCTCGCCCCATGTTGTTGCTGCTGTTCGTCAGAAAATCATCAAAATTAGTTGGAAGGTGCTCCTGCATCCACCATACAGTCCGAACCTTGCACCGTCGGACTTTCATCTGTTTGGTCCCATGAAGAAATTCCTGGCCGGCCAACGCTTTGCGACAGATGCGGAAGTGAAATCAGCAGTCCGCAGATAGCTATACTCCAAGGAAACGGACTTCTACGAACAGGGCATATTGAAACTGGTATCACGATGGGAGAAATGTGTTGACAAACTTAGTGATGACTATGTCGAAAAGTAGGTAAAAGGTGTAATCTCATTTGTGATTTCTTTTTAACTATTAAACATTTTTGTAAAAAAATTATGGTGCATTACTTTCGATCCGCCCTCGTACATTTCGCTTTAGGTACTGAAGGGTAGAGGAACCCGAATCGATAGATGTTTAAAGCGGCTCGTTCTGGCTTTAAAATTCCATACTCTTGCCATGGCATCGTGAGAAGCAAGTGAAAGGTGATAAGACTAAAAAAATTACGAAGTGTTTAACAACTGCAAACAATATTAACGGCTACCTCGGAAATGCCTGATACCACAAAAAGAGTCATTTAATATAAATTGTGTGTTTTAAAGAGATCTACAGTTTTGTGTAGTGCGGTTTTGTCTATACCAATTATACAAAATTACACAAAATTCTTTCATAATGAAGTGAACTTCACAGACGATTCTCAGACAACTCAAGATATACATTTTACTTGCCATGTACAAGTCTTAAATATATGGTATTTTATCAAAATCGTTAGTCATTTCTAAGAAAATAAAAAATTTCGAAAAATGTTCCTTATTAAAAGTGGCCATTTAAGTTTGAGAATATAAAATATCTCCAAAACTAAGTTTTGTAGAAAGAAATGTCTGGAATAAAAGTTGCTTAATATTATGGGAGAAAGTAAATGCATTAGTCGTGTTTTATTTGGAGGACGTTGTGATGGTCATTTTAAAGTAAATTTAAACCGGCCCTAATTGTAGGTTCCCGTTTAAAAAAATTAAATTAACCCTAAAATGACAATCATAACGTCCTCCAAACAAAACACGCTAATGGTATTTACTTTCCTCCATAATATCAAGCAACTTTTATTAAAGACATTTCTTTCTACAACGTTTAGTTTCGGAGATATAGAGCCTCAACTTAAATGGTCCACCCTGTATGTAAATGGTAGTTTGCGGGGGGATTTCTTAAAAAACTTCGTGTTGCAGTTTAGAAACATACTAAACTTAAATAGGTTTAGTATTTATCCGACTTTTCGTTTTTGCGTTATGCTGGTCACAGATACAGGCACAGATGCGCGCGCGCGCACACACATACACACACAGATACCTTTTTCTAAAAATGATTCTTTTTCGATTCAGAGGCCTCAAAATATACACCTCCGGTGAAATCTCGATATCAAGTTTTGGGTGGGATATAATATCTTGTCTACCTATTAGGTGATAATAGAGAAAGTAAACATGAATGTTTAAAACATGAATGTTTATTTTTAAAACAGTGGTTTCTAACGCTCCCCATCTGGTTTATTACCTTCGGGAAAACCTTATTCCACCCAGCGATAACTGGACCCATTTCTGAGATGCAGGCACCCACGGTGGAATCCGTTGCAGTGAAATGAGAGGACCTACAGCTTTTACCTTGGACTCCGAACCACGTTAGCCCTTGGTATATTCATATGAGCAAGGCATATGTGAAGGCGTGTATAGGGCCGACTTAAAATCGTCATCCCAAAGCCGGAAACCGAACCCCGGATCCTCATTATGATAGCTGAACCACTGTACTACCCCTGCGCCCTTGTTTAAAAATGTGAAGTTTGGGATTTTTACTTGGCATTAAATGAAATCTATGAGATAAAATAAATAAAGAATGAAGAATCATATATTACAAGTACATTTGATCCTAACCTAGCTATCCTCACAGTCTATTTATCCTCGCATCAGAGCCTTGCCAGCATCAGGAAAGAGCAGAGATGTCCGAGTTTTCTATAGGCAACCCTCAGGAAGGCCACAGAGCAGGCAATGCCCGGTTATACATAATTTGTTTAGTGTAAACCGGGGCGGAAGGAAACAGCATTTTCAACTCCCCGATGTTGTGTTGTTACAAGAAGACGTCCGGAACTTATATTTCATCTTGTCGCCCACCAGGGAAATTACAGCAAAGTGCTATCACAACAATCACCTCAAACATAAACCCGACAAGTGTTCCGCCTCTAACTGCTTAAGAGTAACGCTTAGCCGTGCAAATGTGTGTGTAAACTTTTCTGCTACAAATTTACAACCTCATCCAATTCGACCATCCAGCAAAACGGTGTCATCTAATTGGTCCACTGAAATAAGAACAAACTAGACAAAGCATTTCCAGTTAGACTACATCTATCTACCTCGAACCCACCACCCGTTCACCCACCCACACACAACCTTACACACACACCTACATACAACATACATACACACACGCACACGCACGCATACGCACACACATACATAATACATACATACATACATACATACATACATACATACATACATACATACATACATACATACATACATACATAGCTGAACCTCACTTGTGCATTATTCACTTCCACGTTTTTCACACGTATATTGTAGCGACCCTTGGGGCAATTAGCTCCAGGGATTGCTGAAACAGAAGTGCGAGTAGCGTCAGGAGGTAGTGGCGGTCGCACCGGTGTAACGGGAGGGGAGTGAAATAAGTACCAGGGATTCCATAAAAAATATTTACTATACTCTTTGAATAAATTTTAGGGAGTAGCCCCTCCAAAGGGGGATCTGGCGTGCAAGAACTTAACTCTATATGTTCATGGCTCACCTGAGTACATTTAGCAGGACTTGCTGCACTGATTTTTAAGGATATACTGTTTAAGTTGGGGCACGAAAGCCGAAACTGACTAGCCTCTACATAGCAGCCGGTCGCGAGAAGAATGGAGAACGATGACTCACTTGCGTGGCCAATAAATACGTTTTGGAGGGACAGATCAGCAAACTGTCGTCCTCGTTATCACTTCCCTCATTACAACACTTTTTGACACTTAACCAATCTGATGCAACTTCCCGGATGCGGATCGAACTCCACACACGATCGCTACAATATATTATATTTTTTAGACATAGAACTTTGTCCATTAATAACTAGCTCAATTATACTATATGTTTTTGGTTATACGTTTTCTCGTTAATACGTCACATTGTGTGACGGAATTAATCTTTCCAAGATATTCCTAGTTATTAGTTTGAATTTTCAAACACATTTCTCTCAATTATTCTTTTTCCCCCTCGTAGTCATACAAAGAGCATGTAATTTCAGAGTCATCACATTGCGGTACTCTCTTTAGAAATTTGACTATGGCTTTACCTACTGTATGGTACAATGAAATGTGTAAATGTGAATTGAAAGGTTATCTGCATTAACAAGAAGTAGCTGGAATAATAAGCTTTTGTAAGAACTGTTTGTATAAAAGTGAGTGGAGAAAGGCATGTAAATGCTACACATCAGATTTTAGCAATAGTATTTTAATACACTGCGAATCAATGTTGAACACACATATTTTTAATAACGTGAAATAATTATAAGCATATGATATAATGGTTTATAATATAATTAGATGTAGCTATTTTCCTTCGTAGGGATTGCCAGGCTGTTTTGGGGGAGGAGGGTTTTTTTCATACTGACGAACTGCAAAATGCAATTAAAATGTGAGTTATGATAATTTAGATTCAATGCTAACATTTTCAATAAATTATCCATGTAATGTAGTGTAAGGTCAAACACTGTAATCCTATGGATATACATTTTGCTTTTGTATTTAAGCAGCAGTATTTGCAATCATTCTTCCTCTTGCTCGACTTCGAAACAATTACACGAGCAGAGTGGCGGGCGGTTTCGCCCTGCTCTCTATACAAACATATCTTCTTGCGTTCCTCACATAGAAGACGACCTCTTTCCCAAAATCCAATTTAATTTTGTTGGTATGCCGACCCCAACTTTGATCCTATCTCAACAGCAGCACCAAGAAGCTAAATGAGAAATGAGAGAGTATAAGAAAGAGAATGTACTACCACATTAGTCCACGACTACAGCTGTGAAACACTCCAGCCTCACAGCATCCTGATGACACGTCATGTACAGTCCCTCACAAATTGTTTTTCAGAAACTGGGAGCACGATTTCTTCCGCCATTTTTTTAGATTCCCTTTTTACCCAGTTTATCATTACTGTGTTTTTACTGTTTTCCTTTACCGCTTATTACCGCAATTATACAGACACACAAACAACCATGTCCATGGCGGACTCGAACCCGCGACCCTCTGCTTGGCGGAGCGCCGAAGCTACACACTCCAGCGACCATGGCTACGAGGGCCGGCAAATAATCCATCGCCCTCCGCCGAGTTTGAACCCGCGACTTCGGGAATGCAATTAACCTTACATTATACCCCTTTGAAACAGAGGCCTTCTGACATCAGCAATACATATTTTGCGATTACTGAATCGAAAAGAGGAGGTTTTAAACTATGTTGTAAAATGTGGAGAAATATCAATATCATAAATATCATATAAATTATGTGTGTGTGTGTGTATAAGAGAGAGATAGTAGCATGATTAAAATAAAACACCGTGTTATATTCGTATAACTATCACTATCTCTCGTTTATTTCTATATCTCTTCTATAAACAATCTTATAAGCGCTTTCTTTTTTCTATCGTATCACGTTAATCGAGATAAGCTTATGAAGAAAGTTTTCATTGCTCATTTCGTGTATCCCAATACCGAATTTTTTGGTGCAATGCTATATTCCCTCTACCTAGGTAGGTGACAGAGAAAGTAAACATGAAAGCGACTTATCACTTGAAAAATAATAATATTGGGGGATGCGCGATGCTGACCACATCACCTCGTCGTAGTGTATGTATGATTCAGCACCTTTACTGTATATGTGGGCGTGAAGCTATTATTAGTAGTAGTAATATTAGTACTATATATTTTGGGCAGTAGTGGTTAGAGAGGAATCTTAATTCCAAAGTCCAGTGCTAAAGGTAAAGAGGCAAGAAGGATACAGGGGTATGAAGCGATAAAAAAAAGAAAAAGAAAACAAAGCGGGTCACTATATCCTGGCTTCTGTACTATTTCCATGACACCACCAGAAACAACTGTCAACAGAAAAACTACAACAAATGACAAAGTATTTTCAATTTCCAAGCAATAACATGAATATCTCGTAAATGTCTGAAGCCTCATTAAAGTTATTTGGAATAAATAATTGTATAGCTACATTTGCGCAAACTTCAGCCGTGACCATAGCTTTATCTTCTAAAATTTCCGGGCTGTTTGCCTGGTCTATAGATTAAAATGCTTTTACCCAATATTTCGATAGAAGTCTATACACACCAAAAACTCAATAAGGATAATATATTTAAACTAAACCAAACTTAGATTCCTATAAGTAGGAATAGGGCTAGGCTCAGAAGGGGACTTAGCACGTCAACCTACAAAATCTTTTGTACCTAAGCCCCTGACGAGGTGGCCCAGGGAGAGAGAAGTGGGGTGAGAGGCGTCAGAGAACGTCATTAACGATAGGGCAGAGGGCAGGACCTCTATATTTCACAGATTGAAACTCCCCGGATGGCAGTTAGTGCTACCAGCTCCCCTCACCCTGCGGGCTTGTACATCTCACTGGATGGCCTGGGACGCGGAGACTACCCCCATTCGGAGGGACGAAAAGCTACACAGAGCATCCTTTTCCCCTGCCATACAACGCCGAGACTAACTCCTGAAACAGATCATGCAGATGAAAGGTGAAGTGAAATAAGAATGAGGTGAAATGGAGGGGCAGGAAAATCGGAGGATGCAATGAATCTTCTCAGCACACGCCTAGCGACCCGGGGAAACCCCCTCAAAAAACCATAGGTCAGGAAGGTCGCCCACGACCTCCCGAGTGCGGGCCAGAGACGTTACGGCTTGAGCCATCCCGCTCGGTTGGATTCCTATACTTTTCCAACTCCGCAAAAATCATGTAGACAAGAAACAACATAAGCCTTTCCCCTGACCCCTCTCATTGAGCCAATGGGTATAAATATCAGTTCTGCTTCAGTATACAGGGTAGAGAGAGAAGCGACATGATGCCAACAGTATCCATTTAGTAAAACCATTTTAACCTATAGATAACGGCAAACAGCACGGAAATTGTAGAAGATAAAGAACTATATGTTCTATCGAGATTTATATGTTTTATGTAGTAAGTATTTATCTATCTCTTATGGTTTACCCGTTACACTTAAACTTACACTACAACATATGTACAACTCTTTAAAACACAGAATTTATTTCAAATAAGGGTTGTTTTTGTGTGTCATCAGTCACTTCCATGATATCCGTTATTATTAGTTCGAATTGTTCAATACTTTGCCGTCACTATGCACTTGTTTCTTGCGATGTCATGAAAGTAGTATGGAATTTTAAGGTCAACATATAAAGGGTCTTTCAACAAGAGTGTCCTATCGTTGAACTTAAATAAACACGTTCTATAAATGATAGAGGTTTATTTGTTTTTTTTATTTTGGAACAAGATTAATCTCATTACGTGTGAAAGAAAACATCAGTTAAGTGACCGCCGCGACTTCGTTGGGTTGCGCGTATACGGTTGACCCAATTTTCAATGACAGAAGAACGTAAATTAGGTCCAACTTCACTAATAACACGCGTGATGTTATTCATAAGATCATTTACTGTTTCTGGCTTGTTAATATAAACTCGAGATTTAACATAACTCCACAAGAAGTAATCCAACGGCGTTAAATACATGACCTCGGGGGCCAGTTAACATCACCACCACGGAAAATGATGAAACCTCTGAACTTCTCCTTCAAAAGATCGATTGTTTTGAGAGCAGTATGACATGTGGCACCATCTTGCTGGAACAAGATGTTTCTGAGATCCATACCATCCAATTGAGGCCAAAAATAGTCCCTTATAAGAGCCCTATATCTTTCTCCATTGACAGTTAGAGCTTCTCCATCTTCATCATGGAAAAAAATATGGAGCAATGATTCCACCATATCAAAATCCTCACCACACAGTAACCTTTTGGGGATAAAGTGTTCGTTCTTGAATCTGCATTGGATTGTGATTGCTCCAATAGCGGCAATTTTGTTTGTTAACACAACCATCCATCCAAAAGTGAGCTTCGTCGCTGAAGATGATTTTTCGACAAAAATCCGGGTCAGCTCCCAATTGCTCCATAGCCCAGTCAGCGAATACACGGCGCAACCTATGGTCGCTGGGCTTTAGTTCTTGAGTTAACACCATTTTGTAAGCATAAAACTTCAAGTCCAGATGCAGAATTCGCCAAGTTGTGGTCGGCGAAAGCCCCAATTCTTGCTCTCGACGAGCAATTGATTTGTTTCCGTTCTCGCGTACACTCTTACGAACGGCGCCTATGTTTTCGTTGAAGCGCTTACGTCGATTACATACAGGCGTTCTTTGATTGCTAACAGAACCACTTCTTTCAAATTTATCGATAACATGCCGATTCGTTCTCTCGCAGGACGATTATGCACACGGTAAACTTCACGCAATACACGGAAGGTTTGGCGAACAGATGATCCATTTTGATAATAAATTTTCACAATTTCTACGCGCTGCTGAATGCTGTAACGTTCCATGGCTATTTGTCAATAACAACTGTAACCACATGATAAAAATGACTGCTGTAACTCAGTAACAACGGCAGCTATCACATGTTAAATATAGGACACTCTTGTTGAAAGATCCTTTAGATACCCGGTAGTAGTATTAGTCCCGGATGAGCCAATTGTTTTAACGATAATCCTGCCGCTAGGGGCGCTCGTGTCGCTAGTGTCGCTGCGTGCGACGGCGGCGGCGGTAAGTTTTGAAAAGCGCCCTGAGCGGGAGGATTATCGTTATTGCAATTGGCTCATCCGGGACTGTTTTCTTTATTTATAATTTGAATACAGTACATTGGATAAAGATATGTATACATAGTTTTGATTAACATGATGTAATATTTGCTTAACATATGAATACATAGTTTGAGAATAACATAATGGATTATTTGATTACAGGAGATTAACATATGAATACAATAAATGGACAATATAAGAAATATTAGGAGAAAAAAAGCACATTAAAATTCATAGTTTGTTGAGGCACTAGGACACACAGATTTCGCGCACAACAATGATTTTAAAGTACGTGGTGCACTTTGAGTCCTCGTCATCGCTGCTGCTGCTATCGGCGGTAAATTGGTGGATAGGTTTGGTGATGCAGGTGACGAGCAGGTGAGAGAAACTTTCGTTGACGAACTCGGTGAAGGTTGGTATATAGATGGGGATGGTAAATTCGTTGTAATGGCTGGTTGAGAAGCATCCTGTGGATGTGACTTTGTTGGTTAGAGCAGGAATGTTGCTGTTGCCGAGGTATATGATGCATAGTGCGTCTTGTTTATGCTGGTGCACTTTGGTAGGTACGCATTTGACGTGGACGGCGTGAGCCCCTTGGACGTCGAGTGTGATGGTGACAACTCTGCTGTTGCGGAAATAGGAGTTGGAAATGCAGAGGATACGGATAGGTGAAGCTGCGTTGAGAATGAGTTGTAGGTTAAGATTGTTCCCCACGGGGACGGGATAGGTTTCGTCGGACATTATTTAGGGTTATATGGGGAGAACGTGACGATGTGACGTTTGAAACCGCTGCGTAGTTTTTCCTCGCCTGCGTATATGATGCAGAATGAGGTAGAGTTGAGTTTGTTGATGAGTTCTGGAGAGGCTTTTGCAAATCTTGTTGGTAGGAAAACTTCTGTGTCGTTGTCGAGTTTGGCGACGAGCTTTGTACCGTGAACGGTGTCGATTGTTTTCACGCCGACGACACGATATGGTACGTGCTGTTGAAGCGTAGATACGCTGAGAGTGTGGGCGCTGCTGGAAAGTTCTTCTAGCTCTTTAAGGACGTCCTGTGACATTCTGACGGCACAGATGGCAGTTTTTGATAAACGGGGGAGGACCGTCTATATGAGTGGTTTGATGAGGAAGGTTGTAGTGTTGTTTACACCTGCGATAAGGTGCGCAAACTACCTGTGCGTCTGTGGGAAGTTGGTTCCACACAAGGTCGACGTCGCTTGGGGGATAACGTTCGAAGATGTATATGCCGTTCTGCAGCAGCACTTGGCGTTCCCTGGGCAGTAGCAGGTGGATTCTTCGTCCGTTATCGAGATACCGAAAGAGCACGATGAAGCAGTTCATGTGGTGTTTCTAGCGGAGTACCTTCGAAGGAATTGTTGAATTTGCTTGTTGAGATGATCGAGGTCTTCGTAGAAACCGAGTTGACACTGCGTGCACAGGCGGGTGAGACGGTGCTTAAGTTCGCAGCTGCACGTTTGGTGAAAGCAAAACGAGCAGTGGAAGTCTTTACACGACGGTCCTGGCATTCCCCACGGTTGGCTAGCACCGAATGAAGGGGTAAAGAATGCGCGTGCATAAATATAACCCAACTGCCGGAAGCAGGAAATCACTGGTGGGGGAAAAGTTCGTTGGAGATTTACCACATCAGCGGAAGCACTGGTGGGGGAAAAGTTCGTTGGAGAAACACCACATCAGGGGAAGCAGTGGTGGGGGAAACGTTCGTTGGAGGTTGACGACATACGCCGGAAGCGCTTAGCGATTATTGCACAACATCCGCAGGAAAAACACTGTGTCCGTTGATTTAACGGTTTTCGTCTTGGAGGAGAAGTCTGTTTGAACGGTGCTGAACATGCAAACGACCACATCAGGGGGAAGCACTGGCGGGGAAAAGTTGGTTGGAGAATTACCACATCAGGGAAGCACTGGTGGGGAAACGTTCGTTGGAGGTTCACTACATCCGCCGGAAGCGCTTAGCGATTATTGCACAACATCCGCAGGAAAAACACTGTGTCCGTTGATTTAACGGTTTTCGACTTGGAGGAGAACTCTGTTTTGAACGGTGCTGAACATGCAAACGCCGTGAATGTGATCGGGTATGATATAGGATGCTTCGCGACCCAAATGCGGGAGTGAAGGGCGCGAGATGTTTGGGTGAGGTGCGGTTGGAACGCTGGTAGAAATACATGCGCACTAAGGACTATTTTGTGAGATGCGCAGTGCGAAATGGGTGTTGATGAAATGATGAACCTCGAGGAATGTTCTAAAATTGGCGCACCGTATGTACTTGGTGAACTGCGTGAAATTCATGTCATGTAAGGGAACGTTGGAGGCATGGTTGTGAAGCATGTACTTGTGGTATGCCATGATTTGATTTTGCACGTCCGTCTCTTCCTTCTTTTTTTGATACATGATGTCGGTAATGATGCGTTGCAGGGTATGCAGCACGTGCCATTCTTGTTGGTTGAGCGTAACGGATGCGCCTTGCGGTTCTTTGAAAACGAGCTTTAGCTTTCCGAACACAAACTTAAACACGATGGTGACGCTGTCGCTGAACTGAAATTGCTGTAGACGTCCCTGCGGGTCATTCAAGCGTTTGTGAATGATGGGGATGGCTTCGACGAGTTTGTGCCACTGCGAGGAACTCATGACGACTGCGTTGTGCTGTCCGCATTTGGCAATGGTGACGACGAGATGGTGCGGCGGCTGGGGGGAGAATCCCACACTGACGAATTTAGTTTGTTGCGGGTTGAGGAAGTAGATATCCGCCAGAGGACCCACAACTGCACTGTGTTGGAACTGTGCTGGCGGAGCAGGGCTGTCGGGATGCTGTTGGAGGTCGAAGATGGGTAGTTTCCTTTTTTCCCCGGGTTTTGAGGTGGTCGGGGTTTGACATCCGGTTATACTGGAACACACAAAACAATAATAATAATGTGAGGGATAGAGAGATAAACGGAATAGAAAAAAGCAAGCTAATACATAGGTGCGGACCTACCTGGTCGGCGTGCTGCATGGCAGCAGGACTGTATCCGCGTGCTGCATGGTACACTCTGAATGAGGCGAGCGGCGCCGTGACGTTGCTTTTTATATGAGCAGGAGCGTCTTCTGAAAGCACGTGCAAGACGATGGATTAGCTTAGATGTGCTGAATAGTGACACACACACACACACACACACGTACTCACCTTCAAGGGTTGACAAGTTTGCTGAGCGTCAGAGCACTTTGCGCGGCATGCGTCTTTGAACGTTTTGCGAATGACGACATCATTATGCGCGTGATTGCTGACGTGAAATTTTGAGAAGAATGTATGCTTAGGTAAGCCGGAGCAGCGGTGGGTGAGGTAGGCGATGACGTAATGACCGCAAGTGGTGCTGTCGAAACCTTGCAGCCTTCTGGCGTTGGTGGACCAACGCGTCCCGCAGACCGAATTTAAGAACCGGAGAAAATGGGGCGAAAGCGGTCCTATGCCGTAACTGTCAAAATATTCTGCATGCGAGTTTTTGTCCACAAAGATGCAAACCCAGTGTTGCCCGGATTTGGTGCTGGGGTCGGTGTTAGCCACTAGCGCCAAGGGAGGCGTTCGAATGCCGTGAAGTACGGGTAGTTTATCGCAGGGGTAGACGCCTAAAAAGTGAGAGCGCGTAGAGGGGCATGTCGATAGAAACCGTTGAATTTGAAAGGTGTTCATGATACCAAAATGGATCGGTTGGCGTCGATTTCGACCGTGCGATGTATTTCCGCTAGCAGCAGAAGTATGACCGGTTCTGTCAATTTATCGGCAAAACCGATGCTTATAGAGACGGTTCCGTGGCGCTGACCCGAGATGTGAGACTCGTTAGCGCTCATGTCTGCAGTGAGATCGAAAACCATTATCGTATACCCTTGCGGGTAGGTTTCTCTGGAGATGGAGTGTCCCTCGTCCTTGAAATGAATGCCTAGGCCGTCCTGCAGGGTTTGAAAGCATTGCAAATAGTGTCCCTTTGTAAAGTCGGGTTGCAGAGGTTGGGAGGGAACGGGTTGCCCGTTCACGTAGAGCTGAAAGAAGTTCATTTTAAAATGTTTCAAGTTGTACGGATTTGAGTTAAAATAGCCGGAATAGGCCTTGTCGGTGACCATGGCTACTACCACTCTCCTTGGAACTTGATCTACGCACACGTCGCTAAACGTCATTGCCCTGGACTCCTTGGGGATGCTGAGAGCGTGAAAGCTGACGTCTTTGAGATGGTACTTTGCGTTGCCCTTTGCGAGCACGGCCTGGTGCGCGAGCTTTATGGTCGGCGAGGGCCGCACCGATTTTAAGCGCAGCGTGGCAGACACGATGTCGGCGTACCCCTTAAAGGTATCTACGTCGGAAAACAGATAAAACTGGGGAGAGGCGGGAGTGAGCTTGACGGTCATGCTAACGTTGTTCAAAAGCAGCTTCTCCTGTCTAAAAAGAGCGTTGGACAGAGGACCGATGAGCTGTACGACGTTGCCCCCTTTGGTAAACCCCTGACGCCACTGAAAACCCGCATTGGCGATAAAAGTGTCCATGATGCCTGCCGTGTCCTTTCTCCAGAGGGTAGATTCTAGTTTGGTGTTCATGGCATCTTCGGAGTAATTGAGAAGCGTCTCGAGGTAGGTTCTATAGGGGTAACCGGCTTGCGGCATGGAGACGATGACGTTATTGAGGGTTACCTCCATCTGTTGAAACAGGGAATTTAAGGCGTTGTTGACCAGAGTGGCGTTAGCGTCAGCGTTTAAGGCCTCTCCTTTGTCATCTACAATGCGCACCATGAGTTCGAGTACGACGTAGGTCAAGTCTAGGTAATCGTCCGCATTTCCGGAATAATGAAAGGTGATGGGGGCATTTTTCATTAAAGTGTTTTGAGGGTTTAGGTATAGCAAACCGTGACTCCTCGATGCTCATCTGAACCGGCACCTCTGTAAAGAGGTCCAGTTCGGAACTCATGTGGACGGTCGCGTCTGCCATTACGAAAATACGTCTTGCACCTTGCGCCTACCGCGTTTCAGCTTGGACTGCTTGCTCTTTTTGGATTTACTCGGTTTTATTCTCGTGAGGCGCCTGGCGCCGGAACCGAGCATGGCATCGAGCTTTTCGTCGGCTTTTCGCTTTAAATTGTATCCGGACTCCTTGAGCCTCCGTTGGAGCGCTTGCTTCGGCGCTGCTCCCGCCACAGTCACATCGGACAGAACGTGAGCGCCCGCCTTTAAGGCCTCCTTTCCGACTGCTTTTGCTCCGCTCTTTAAAAACGGTAGCAACCTTCTGAAGAGTCCTCCGAGGGCTGAAAAGAGACCGCTGCCTCTTTGGTAGCGCTTGCCCCTGTAGAGAGTGAAATCGCGATGGTGGAACACGCCGCCGGTCTGATTGAGGTAGTACCGCGTTACGGCGTGCACGTCCATTACGCCTGTTTCGGACGAAAAGCGAGAACTATAGTAGAGGAAAATCCGTCGGCGAATGGCAAGAGATCGCCGTAACCGTTCCTTAAATCTATGTTGACCGTCTTGAAGTCTTGCTGAATCAAGGGTACCCAATTTTGGGGAAAAAACGTCTTTTCGTCGCTCATGTAAGTGTTGTTGCTTCTTTCGTATTCCACGGCCGCGCTCTCTATGACTTGGGCGAAGGTGTCGCCCACGACTTGCGGGGACACTAGATTACAATAGATGAACATTTCGTAAGGAAACCCCATATAAGGATCTACGGGGTGTTTAGCAGCTTTTTCGAGAATGACGTTGACGTAGGGCTCGAAACCCAACATTTTTGCCATAGCGGGCGTTAAGAGCAAACTGTGGATGTGGTGTAGAGGTCCCGGAGGGTCCTCCGATTTTGAAACGTCTCGTTTGGGTCTGACGGAACGAGCCGCCGCGGGTTTCTGCTGCCCCGAAGCCCGGGGCTTCGGTTTCGGTTTCGGCTTGGGCCTCTGGTGGGGCGCATCGTTGAGAGCTTCGTACTCGCCGACCGCGTACGGTACGACCGTGCGCGCGACATTTTCCACAAAATCGTCCGAATGCACCGATCGCTCTTTCCCTGCAAAGTGCTGCTGCTATTTTGTTTTTATTTTAAAACTATTTTTCGTCAAATAGAACGATTTTGTAGAAAAACCCACTATCGCCCCCGTTTCTCACTACGGGCGTTTGCTCTTGGCACCGGGTTTTTATAAGCTCGCTTATCGCAGCCGCTGTTTCATCATGCGCGTCGAGTTAAATGCCTCGTTTCGCCACAAAATTGTCATGTTGTAAAAAAACGCGGTCATCCTGTCACGAACCGCCACTGCGCAATCCCTACCACCGACAATAAGCTGCACTTTAACGCTGACGAATTTCCGCTTCTCACGCCTCTGTTTTCACTTACATCAGCACACGCTCTTTGCGTGTAGTAGTGCTGTATGAGAATTCCTGATGTTATTAGTGCAATATTTAAAACTACGAGTGCCGTGTGTAGTGTTTTGTGTTGTGCCGTGCGTGCGTGTTATGTAAAATGTAAGAATTAAATACAATCAGCAGATACTTCCTTTCTAAGGAGTAACACCAACTGTTGAATAAAAATTCTCAAGTGCTACGTTCGTATGACCTCTAACCTCTATCTCTTATAGGTGAGTACGAAAGTTTATTTTCATATCCACTTAATTTCAATCCAGTTAAACTTTTCGGGAAATGGTTGCATTGCACATCCGTTATACACTGGCCTTAAAATTCTAAATTCTAAATTCTTTCCATCAACATGGCGAGCAAGAACTGAAAAGCGACATGCCTTTTAAAAAAGAATGGCTAAGCATTGTACAATTCGAACCATTTATAACAGATATCTCGGAAATGGCTGACGTCACAAAAAAGTTATTTCAAATAAATTGTGTGTGTTTCCTCAAACCTTAGCAGTTATACAAGATCATAGAAAATTTCTTCCGAATCAAGAGGACTTCACAGGCTATTTCCACAAAATTCGAGATATACATTTTATTTTCATATAAATGTCTTTAATATATGGTGTTGTAATTAAAATCGTCAGAGACAGTTTTAGAAAATAAAACATTTCGGGAAATAGTTCATGTAAAGGGTAGTTTGGGGTGGAGGGACTTTCTTGAAAATCTCTGTGTCGTATCTTTGGAAGGTACTCAACCTAAATACCAAGTTTAGTATTTATCCGACTTTTCATTTTTGAGTTATGCTGCTCTGACACATACACACAGAATTTTCTAAAAATGTTTTTTATTCAGGGGACCTCAAAACAAGTATTTAGTTTTCCAGTGAAATCTCAATATTGAATATTTGGATGCAATGCATACCTCCTCTACCTACTATTTTACGTGGTAGAGAGAGTAGAAATACCAACCTCTTCAGCAATGGTGACGAGAAACGTAGGCGTAAAAGTTAAAAATATAGATCGGTGCACGCTAAAATTTATAAAAAACCTGTATTCCTGGTTTCCTTAAGAAATAAATGCACAATTTGTAACAAGGAAATTTTGATACAGCAACTTAGTTCTTTCGAAATCTTTTGGAAAACCGTATCTTTTATTTTTTTTCGGTACCGAAATTTAACAATTTCTTAAAACAACTTGTAAAATTGTATATAAAATTCTGTTCCAGACTACCCTTTACATTGAAAATTTTTCGAAAATCTTAATTTTCTCAAAAATGGCTATAACGATCTTGATGAAAATATCATATGTTTAAGATAATGTCATGAGCAATGAAATGTATATCTCAAATTTTCTGGGAATGTCTCCAAAAGTATTCTTCATTGTGAACGCCTTTTACATAACTGGTAAACCATAAGAGATAGACAAAATTTTACTACACAAAAAAATGTAGATCGCGTTAAAATACACAACTTATGCCATATACATTTCTTTTGTTGAGTGAACCGTTTTCGAGATATTGCTTGTTATTTCCTTAAATTTTCCAATACTTATACTTTTTTACTTTCTCTACTACGTATAGTAAGTAGGGGAAGTATTGCATTCCACCCAAAAATTCGATACCGAGATTTCACCGGAAGTACACGTTTTGAGACCTCCTGAATCCAAAAAAAGCATTTTTGGAAACATGTCCGTGTGAGTGTCTGTCTGTGTGTGTGTGTGCGAGTATGTGCCTAGTATCCGTGCGCCACAAGCCAAAACGACGACATTATAGAAAAACTTTATCATTTGCCTACCGGACAGGGATAACCGCGAAAAACCTGAAAAAAGCTCTAAGAGTATTCAAACGCTTACCGAACTGGAAAATATCATATGTTTAAGATAATGTCATGAGAAATGAAATGTATATCTCAAATTTTCTGGGAATGTCTCCAAAAGTATTCTTCATTGTGAACGCCTTTTGCATAACTGGTAAACCATAAGAGATAGACAAAATTTTACTACAGAAAAAATGTAGATCGCGTTAAAATACACAACTTATACCATATACATTTCTTTTGTTGAGTGAACCGTTTTCGAGATATTGCTTGTTATTTCCTTAAATTTTCCAATACTTATACTTTTTTACTTTCTCTACTACGTATAGTAAGTAGGGGAAGTATTGCATTCCACCCAAAAATTCGATACCGAGATTTCACCGGAAATACACGTTTTGAGACCTCCTGAATCCAAAAAAAGCATTTTTGAAAACATGTCCGTGTGTGTGTCTGTCTGTGTGTCTGTCTGAGTGTGTGTGTGCGAGTATGTGCCTAGTATCCGTGCGCCACAAGCCAAAACGACGACATTATAGAAAAACTTTATCATTTGCCTACCGGACAGGGACAACCACTAAAAACCTGAAAAAACCTCGAAAATTAGAAACGGCTTCGTCAACCACTACAGAAAACGCCTACCAACCAGGGAAAACCTATGAAAAAGCAGCAAGGACTTGCATTCGTTTACCAACCGCAGAAAACCTCCAAAAAAAACTAGTTATTTTTTTTAAAAAACGAAAAATCAAAAAGAAAAAAAGAAAAAAGGAAAAGACGAATAATATAAGTATGGCAGCTGCAACGGGTGTGTGTGTGTGTGTGTGCGAGTATGTGCCTAGTATCCGTGCGCCGACAAGGTAAAACTTCATCATTTGCCTACCGGGCAGGGACAACCGCTAAAAAACCTGAGAAAACCTCGAAAATTAGAAACGGCTTCGTCAACCACTACAGAAAACGCCTACCAACCAGGGAAAACCTATGAAAAAGGCAGAAAGAGTTTGCATTCGTTTACCATCCGCAGAAAACCCCAAAAAACTAGTTATTTTTAAAAAAAAAAGAAAAAAGAAAAAAAAAGGAAAAGACGAATAATATAAGTATGGCAGAAACAGCTTGCATTCGTCTACCAAACCAGAGAAAACCCCGAAACACTAGTTATTTAAAATTGCTGATGTATTCTGGATAGGCTTTTGCAAATGTTGTTGGTAGCAAAACTTGCCTTTTCCATCACCTCCAACATACCCCCACTCCCACACCTTTTTTCTTTCCACCAATCATAATCTCTCTTATTCTCACCAATCAACAACTTTCATTTGTTCCTTTCCACCAATAACAACACTTCTTATTCCCACCAATCACAAAGTTAACACGTCACTTTCTGTTATACTTTTTATCCCTCGTTCGCCATCTTTCCCCCTCTTTCAGCCCCCAACCTCCGCACAGACAACACCTCACCGCTCCTTAACCTCAACTTCTTGCCTCCGCCATCTTATTTAGTTCCCATTTTTACCACCGCGCCTCTCATCTCCCAACCAGATTGCCGGCAAGAACAGATCTCGTTCATTCACACCTCGACGGTTGACTCGACAGCAGCTACTGTGAACACCTACGTCGTACACGTTTTTGACCGCTTTCGACCGGCTATGAGAACCCTGCTCCTACGTACGCTAGCGACCATCACGATGGTCCAGTACCAGGTTTTTGGTATTATTAAATTACGCCTCTGCAAAGGGTGTCTGTACCGCTTTAAAAACCTAGGTATATCAGTGCGTAGTGATGTTGGTTGATCTTAAAGCTGGTTAAGCATTTTCAAAAACAGTTTGCTTTTATTTTTTCGCGTCACGTGCCGCGCTTTTGGTGACGCATCCACACCGGTAACAGGTAAGTACCACACGCATAATTATTTTTCGGTTCTGCTTGGCGTAGGAATATATCCTTTCGTGTTTTGGTACTGTAACCTCAAATCTCCTTACCCTCCTCTTGCGTCCGCCATCTTCTTTAGTTCTCACCGCATCTCCTTGTCGCAGACCCTCCGCCATTTTTAGTTCCCACTATTTTAACCTCAAAAACTACTCTTCTAAGCTCTTGCTACCGCCATCTTCTTTTTGTTCCCCATTCTCACCACCGCGTCTCCTTACCCCACCTCTTGCGACCGCCATGTTCACCACTAACCTCCAAATTTCCTCGTCCTTAAACCTCTTGTCTCAACCACCTTGTTTAGTTCCCATTTTCGCCACCGCATCTCATATCGCCCCCATCTCTCTATCCACTCAAGAAAACTACCATCCAACGTTCAAAAAATTGCTGATCAGTTCACGACAGGCTTTTGCAAATCTTGTTGCTAGCAAAACTTACCTTTCCCATCACCTCCAACATACCCCACTCCCGCACCTTTTTCTTTCCACCAATCATAATCTCTCTTATTCTTACCAATCAACAACTTTCATTTGCTCCTTTCCACCAATAAAATCACTTCTTATTCCCACCAATCACAACTTCACACGCCACTTTCTGTTACACTTTTTATCCCTCGCTCCCCCATCTTTTCCCTCTTTCAGTCCCGACCTCCGCACAGACAACACCGCGCCACCCAGCTCCTCTCCATCAAAACACTCCACGTCACTTCCTCTTCTTCCTTCACCTTACCCTAATCCTCAATTCTTTCAACTCGTCCCGGATGAACCAATTGCAATAACGATAATCCTACCGCTCAGGGCGCTTTTCAAAACTTACCGCCGCCGCCGTCGCACGCAGCGACACTAGCGACACGAGCGCCTCTAGCGGCAGGATTATCGTTAAAACAATTGGCTCATCCGGGACTAATACTACTCCCGGTTTTTAAACACCTGACTATCGAACGCTTTTCTCTATTCCTCTGGTAGTACCTAAAAGCAAAAGCTTATCTCCATTAATATGAAGTAGATAAAAATAACCTTTCGTAAGAATAGTTTGTAGAAGCTATATAAAAATAAGCGTTAGTGGGTAGAGAAAGTCATGTGATTGAAAGACTAATTACCCTTTATTCTGAAATGAACCAAGCGGAATGGTAACATCTGTGGTCCGCATTCGGGAGGTCGTGGCTCCATTCCCACGGCCGAACTTCCTCACCCATGGACTTTTTTCGAAGGTTTACCCGGGTCGCTAGACGAATGCTAGGGAGGATCTTTAGATCCACCAAATTTCTTGTCCCTCCGTTTCACCTCCATTTTCGTTTCGCTTCACCTTCGCTAGTCTCGCTAGTCTCTTTCAGGACATGCAAGTGTCGGCGGGAGGTCTCGGCATGTGTATGGTAGGGAAGAGGATGCTCTGAATACATCTTCATCCCCCGTAGAAGGGGCGGTCTCCGGGTCCGGGGTTCCCCAGGCGATATGTGAGCCCACAGGGGGGAGGGGAGCCGGCTGCACCTGCCATTCGGGGAGTTTAAAACTGTAAACGGTAAGGACCCCGCCTGTCGTGCCCCGACCGCCCTCTGTCTCCTCTCACCTCATCCTTCCCTCCGGGGGGTACCCATTAGGGGTCTAGTACAAAAGATCTGCATAGGTCGAGGCGTTAAGTCCCTCTCCATTCCTGGTCGTATCCTATTCTACTCTGAAATGAAAAGAAGTAAATAATATGTTTGCAAAGTAACTCATGTATATGCCAAAATTTAAGATTTGTAAGGTATGAAATTGCCGAATACTAAAATCACGATATTTCTTCTCTCTGTGGCAAACGGTTAATATGACCTAAATAAATTCTATTGCTGGAATGTGTACCCTATAATTCCTTCCTTGGAGCCATCCTCCACTGTTCCTGACAAGTTTATTTTGGGCAAAGGAGGTAACCAGGCCGCGATCACATACATACATACAACCTGGTGCACAAAGAGAGCAGTTAACTGTCAGTCCTGATCAAGGAAATAATGTCTTTGACACAATAAAATCTAGTTGCCTCCCCTCAGTACATGAATCATTCCGTTCATCTCTAATATTGCAGAATGTGCGAAAAGGAAGTTTCCGTGAGATAGCTCTTGATATCTCTATCTACCAAAGCCATTATTTTGTCAGGAAGAAATAATAAAGTGCAGTGCGCGAACTCTTGCGGCACTAAAACCAGATAAAACAAAAGAAATTATCTTTTCTTCAGCAAAGAGGTCGATTTCGAGAATGTTTCCTTGGATTTTCAAATGCAAATTGCATATCACAGGACAGTTTAGTTTCAATAAAAGTTGGTTACCAAAATATTCAGGTACGAGACAGAATATTTTATTCTCTATCCATGACAAATTCACATACACACATAAAAGTTGCAGAGCGGGATGATCCAGGGAGCAACTCTGTGGCCCGCATTCGGGAGGTTCGGGGTTTGATTCCCGGTGACCGCCCCCTTTAACCATGGGACTTTTTTCTGGTTTCTCCTAGTCGCTTAGACGAATGCCGTGGTGGTGTATTCTACCACGATTTCTCCTTGCCCCCATTTCCTCTCATTTCATCACACCCTTTCAGGTTTCAGGTGCTTTTAGGTTCGCAGATGGCGTGGATGCTTGCGCATTTGAAAGATTTCTCCCTGTGTACGCCAGGGTGCGTTATCCCGTTCGTTAGGCTTGCTTCGTCGCCCTCTCGCCTCTACTTGTGCGTGTGTGTTCCAAATGGAAATATTAGGGACTTCTGAGCGTCTCTGCGGGCCGGTCTGCTTGCGGATCTGATATATCCTACGGGTCCTTCACTTCATCCCTACCTCCCGGGTTGTGTAGCCACAATGGATCAACTGGTCGCAGTGCGCGAGGGTCCCCCTCCAATACACACCCTACGTCTTACATGCTACATCCTACATATAAACGTTTCTTCTGCTTCTTTCTCATATTCTATCCACATTACTTTATTCACGATAGATTTTTGTTTACGAAAGATTTAAAATTTAGTTACATACAGCATGCGATAACAACATTCAATTCTTAAGGGGACAAGGTAGTCTGAGCACATGGAAATTACACCTTAAGTGTGTTAAATTTCCACTGCTCTTAAAGTTCTCAGTGGCTTTTCCTGAAAGTTTTATGAATTATTATATAAGTAATGACAATTATGAAAATTATTTCAAGTGATTGTTTGCATTGATAGCTTATGTAGTTGAGTCCGTAAAGTTATTTAATCCAGCAGAAAAATACTAACATTTACTCTTAAAACATGTGAATTCATGTACTTTTTCTCTGATACTACTTGCAATACAGAAGCATACTTGTGCATGCCTATTTTCAGTATAATCAGCTATCCTACGAAACTCAATTATTTAGTTATGTATTATCAGTTCACTATAAATTGAAAAACAATTATTTGCAAAGTCAAAAAGTAAAATGTGGAAAATTTGCAACGTTGTTGCTTTCTTAATATCACTAATATACATTATAAAATTATGATTATGGTTCATAAAGCTTAACTATGTTCTGTATACATGTACTGAGAATTTCAGCTCTCTACCTCTCATACTTTCTGAGAAAAAGGTACATAAGTATCCAAAAATGTTGTTTTGAGAAAACTGAGTTTAAAGTTTGAACATTAAAATTCTGACGCACTTCAGTACATTCCCGGATTGCTTCAGCTTTTCTGATTGCCTTCTCTTGGTCCTGGCCTCTTTTGTTGGTTGCTGATCTGCTCGCTGGGCTTGATGTAGTCGTTCGTTGTTGAAAGATACAAAAATGTTCCTAAAAGGGGCGTTGCATGACAGCTTCAAATGAATTCACACTAGCATTTAAATGGTATTTAAATGCCTTATAAACCTCTTAATCCCCAAAAAGTTTATATTTTTCTGAAACTTGAAATAGAGACTTTGTTGGTGCTTAAAACAAAAAATCGGATGTGTTACACTCACATGACTTTTTCTACTCTTGTACAAACTATTTTTACAAACGCTTATTCTCCATATGCTTCATGTTAATCGAGATATCGAGATGTCAATCTTATTGCTAATTTTCTTGTACATGCAAGGGGAATATGGTAGGTTTTAAGCGATAGTCAAATATTTTAAGCGCTGGTTGCAATGTGGCGCATTCCATTCTCTTTGCATGTTCAAGACATAAAAAAAATGAATTACGAATTTAGAAAAAGTATAAGTATTGGAAAATTTAAGGGAATAACAAGCAATATCTCGAAACCAGTTTACTCAACAACAAAAATGTATATGACATAAATTGTGTATTTTAACGCGATCTACATTTTCTGTGTAGTAAAATTTTGTCTATCTCTTATGGTTTACCAGTTATGCAAAGGTCGTTCACAATGAAGAATACTTTTGGAGACATTCCCAGAAAATTCAATATATACATTCTATTTGTCATGAAAATATCTTAAACATATGATATTTAATCAAAATGGTTAGAGCCATTTTTGAGAAAATTAAAATTTTTGAAAAATGTTCCATGTAAAGGGTAGTCTGGTGTGGGGGTATTTTCTTGAAAACCTTCGTGTCGCATCTCTGGAAGATGCCTAAATACCAAGTTTGGTGTTTTTCCGACTGTTCGTTTCTGAGTTATGCTGTTCACAGACAGACACACACACACACAGACACACAGACTGACACACAGACACACACACAGACACACAGACACACACAGACACACACAGACACACAGACACATACAGACACACACAGACACACACAGACACACAGACACACACACAGACACACACAGACACACACAGACACACAGTCACACACAGACACACACAGACACACAGACACACAGACTGACACACAGACACACACAAACACACAGACACACAGACACACACAAACACACAGACACACAGACACACAGACTGACACACAGACACACACAAACACACAGACACTCACAGACACACACAAACACACAGACACACAGACTGACACACAGACACACAGACTGACACACAGACACACTGACACACACACACAGACACACACACGGACATGTTTCCAAAAATGCTTTTTTGGATTCAGAGGGTCTCAAAACATACATTTCCGGTGTAATCTCGGTATCGAATTTTTGGATGGAATACAATACTTCCCCTACTTACTATACGTAGTAGAGAAAGTAAAAATGTGATTTTTTTACCATTTCAGAGTACCTTGCCCCCTAAAGTAGTGTACAAATCTGGTTCTTACTACATATGGCACCACAGACGGTGACACTGATGGTACATGAAATGAAATGATACTTGGGAAGGGCAATTTGGAAAGGTAGCCGTTCAGACCTATGTTTAAAATATCCTCCCCGGCATTTTTCAAATATGAGGACTGAGAAAAACTTGGAAAAAGATCAGTTAAGGAAGACAGTACTGGCGGGAGTTGAACCGCGAACTTCCCTTGCACGTGTCCGTGACTTAACCACCTCGGCCACCCGTGTCGATTATGTGTGCCGGTGAACACCATAACTCAAGCGAAATGTCAGCTAAATACCAAAATAGATGATTAGTAGATAATTAACCATAAACAATGATACCTTAAACAGCCCATATTCCCATTTAAAATTTCAAAGTTGACCACGAGTACCCCTACTTCCAGTCTGTTCCGGAAAATGGAAATACCACCAAACGGTTCTTTACATAGGTTTTGGTTAACAAATTGTTCTTGCGAACAAGTATCTTGTAGTTTTAGAGACAAACGGCTGAAACGGGTGCTCTGGGACACCCGGGAAAACTTTGTCCTGTAGACTATTTTCACTGAAATTACTATATGAAATCTTCGGGTTCAAACTAGAGCTTCCTTCACCTTGTAAAAATACTATAAAAATATTTAATTTAGCTATGCCTAACTTATGTAAGGCTCCTATAGAGGGTAGAATGGACACAAAATGTTCTTGAGAGATCATAAAAGTTTCAGTAGTGTTGTTTTCCCAGCTTTGTAGAACCTGTGGTTTCCAGTACACGACCAGTCACTTTTTCTGCGTTTGTGGGGAGCTAGTAATCCGATTAGTGTCAAGTCAGCTTTTGATCTTGTGTCTTTTGTTTCTCACCCCTAACCTACTTTGAGGTGGGAGATTTTCCCGAAAATCTTCGTGTTGCATCTTTGGAAAGTGCTGGACCTAAATACCAAGTGTGATATTTATCAGACATTTCGTTTTGGGGTTATGCTGTTCACAGACACACATATACACACACGGACCTTTTCCTAAAAGTGCTTTTTCGGGTTCAAAACATGTATTTCTGCTGATATTTCAGTATCGAAGTTTTGGGTGGATTACAATAATTTCTCTAAAGTAAAAATTAGAGAAACAATGTGTATATATGTGTGATTGTATGTGTAAAACCCCTTATAGTATTCACATAAAAAGTTATTCCTCTATCATATTCGCTGTTCACTATAATTTTTTGAACAGAAAAATCTATCCCTATATCTTGATGTAGCAAAGAATATCTTGAAAACGGCTATTGCTATGAAACACTAATTCCATGTAAATTGTATATGTTAATGAGTTCTATGCTTAATGCTGCAGTAAGCTTCTTCCTCTCTGTTATAATTTTAAGTTATAAAAAAATTAATTCAGAATGAAGAAGAGTCACAGAAAATTACATGAAATACAAATATTCAAATGTCTTAAATATGGTATTTTAGTTAAGATTGTTGTACCCAATTTGGGAAAAATAAAAGGTACCGAAAGTTTTTCCATGTAAATAGTAATTTGGAACTTTAAGAACTTTCATAAAGCATTCTCGCCTTGCATGCATAAATAGTGTTTTGATTCAAATGTAAAATTTGTTATTCTAACACTTCATTTTTATGCTATTTTATAAAATGGTTTTTATGATTCAGGAGACCTCTAATTCACTATTTTCGGAAGAATATTGGCACCGAATTTTTGAATGAAATACAATACTTCCTTGACCTACCGAGTGAGCTAGCTCTACGGTAAAGCGTGTGGCTTGCATTCGGGAGGATATAATATATCCTTATTTTGTTAATTATTAGTTGAAACCAAATTAGAGGTATATCACTGTTAAAGACAAAATAAGTAAGAAGAAAATTAATTGTAATCAGTTGCGAGGAGTTAAAGAAATTATTCAATTTAATATTCCTCCACCAATTACTGCAAAAATTATTAAACCATTCTGATCGGGCCGACAATTTTGACCAGGGTTTTGTTTTCGTGCTTTTCCGGGTCAGTAGGCGAATTCTGGGTTGGTTTCTCTTCTTCCATGAATTTTTTGTCCATCGTTTCCTATCATCTGTTTCTGGGTTTTAGGACAGCGGACGGCGTTCGGTGTATTTTGGCTGGGCGGTGGATATACGCTCTATGCGCTGGCGTTTGTTGAACTACTGACGGACCCGCTTTTTGCGGGCATTCCTGGACCTTAGGGGACCGAGGGGGTGGGAGGCTCGGGGCTTGTGGACAGGGTTAATCGGCGCCCGGATGCGTTCTATCTGGAACCGTGAGGGTCCCCGACCACTCTTGCGCACGTCGTCGCCCGGATCTGATCGCCTTTTGGATCTCCTCCTCATCCCTTCTCCCAAGGGTCATGGTAGAAGCAAAATGGGCCACTCTGGCCCACTTGCGGTGTCCTGCCCCGGTTTCGGGAGCCCTCCGAGATATGCACTCCTATTCCTATTTCTCGACCTACTGCAGATACGTGATAGAGAAAGTAAAAATGTCTTTACCATCGTGATTGTAATTTCCACGGTAATGTTTCACTTGGCGGCACCGTGGCCGAGTGGTTAGACCTCACCAAAGCGGCCCGGGTTCAATCCCAGGGAGCTACATGTGGGATTTATGGTGGACAAAGCGGCGTCTGAACGGATCTTCTCCGGTTTCCCCCATCATTCATTCCACCAAGTGCTTCATCATCATCTTTTCTTTCATTCATCTCACCGTCATTTCATATCATCTCCTTCCTCAGTCTCATACCAGACTTCGGGCTGATCACCCAGCCTAACTGTTTCTCTCTGATCCATAGTCTGTGCTCCCCGACAGCCATCTGACCCCAAGCACCCGCTTGTAAGTCGTGGGGGATTGGAGATTGGATTGGATTGGAGTGGCTACGGAGGGGACTCGACACCGATCCACATAGAGGATATTGTACCCCTAAGTTTTCTAGATAGAGACTCCCCGCAGACGGACAGGCAGATCGGAGACCCCACCCCGCACAGAGGGGATCCAACACCCCTCAAGGGAGTTCGGTTACCCCGGCAGCCAGCCGAAAGCCGAGGAACGGAGAAAGTCACAAAGAGCATCCTTTTCCCCTGCCGCGAACCGAAACACCATCGCCAACACTTCCAACCCTGAAAGAGACCAACGGATGAAGACGAAGTGAAATAAGAATGGAGATAAAATGGAGCAATAGGAAGTGAAAATCATTCCCAACATTCGTCTGGCGATCCGAGAAAATCCCCGAAAAAGCCCATAGGTTAGGAAGGCCGGCCACGGGAATCCAACCCACGACCTTCCGAATCGGGCCACAGACATAACGGCCTGAGCCATTCCTCTCGGTAAGTCCTGGGCCCTGTAAGCCCTAACAACAGAGAGGGTAAATAGAGAAAGAAGAAGGTAATGTTTCACTTCTGAGACACAAAAACATATTTTTCATCACTTATAGCTGGCGTTGCCTTGTTCGTATATACAGGAAGTTTCAAAATTGATGGTCCAATGTTAGGAGACGTAAAAGCTTAGAGAAGCAAAACGGTTCCAGTAAACATGGGTCTGGAAATAAACCATAAAGAGATAACGTCATTTACTTGTTGGTTGGAGCCCGCTCAATATTAAGTACTAATTCAAACAAAAGCAATAAATTTACATCTTATATAATTATTAATCAGAGACAACCACAGCATTCAGGAGCAAACAGAACAACCACACAAGCTACAGTTATTAACTATTTATGAAATGGTATTAACTATGGGATCCACCACATTATAAAGTTGATATCTCAACTGTAAAGGTTTGGTATCGATGCATGGATAGAATTTTGAACTCTTGCTCTAGTTATAGTTAAGGGGATGAGGCAGTATTTTTAACACTTAAATGATTTTTGTCTAATTATATAATATAAAAAATAACAGCCGGCCTTAAAACAATATGTGTATAAATAACATATAAAATGTAGTAATAGTCATTGTATAAGTTCATATTGTTATGTACATGTTTAATGATGTTATGTGAATTTATTAAAGTAATTTAACAAAGTTAGAGCTGTGAGAATAGAGGCCAAAAGTTTCTAACAATGAGGTAACAATGAGGTAATCTTGTGACAATAATGAATTGGAAAGTTTAATAATGCTACTAGTAATTCTTGCAATAATAATGTAATGTTTAAAAGCAGTTTATAAATAGCCAATCAACAACTAGAAAGACTAAAAGTTAAATAAAAGTGTTCTATTGAAGTAGGATTAGCCAATCAGAGACTTGAAATAGAGCAAATTGTACAAATTCAGGCGTCAGTCGCTAGTAGACAGCGTTCACAACTAGACGCTATACGCGTTCACAAGCAGTTAAATACGTATCCAGTGTGAGACGAAAATTCATTACAGCGAGAATATTATAAAGTTTACGTGTTAAAAAGTGCAAGTAATTAATAAATAATCTCACAGCTCTCTATATCAGTGAAGTGTTATTTAATCGTTTGAAGGATTAATAAAAAGAGTGAAGCAAAAATTAATTTGTGTAAGCCTACATTCTTTAGCAGCATCACACCCTGTTAAGAAATACATGTTTCTACAAATTAATACTGACGCAGCCAAGACAAACAAATATATATATATATATATATATATATATATATATAGATATATATATATATTAATATAATATTTAAAGAAACATAAAATACAAAGTTGATTCCTAAACTTGGGGCGAAGGCCACCGGAAAGTAAACTTGGGGTGAAGGCCACCGGAAACTGTGTACCATACGTGAGGCATTCAACCTTCTCAAATTAGCTTTCCATGCGTGAAGCTAAACCCTCCTTCAGGGATCGATCTATGAATTTTACAAAACCCAAAATATTCTACAGAGTGTTTTGAATTATTTACCACCACTTACGTCTGTATAAAAAGTTTGATACAAAGTTTCGTGCATACGAGTATATGTTTTAAAACAAATTAAAGTACACAAATTTATAAAAAATGCTCCTTAGGATGCAATTTTAATTACTTTAAAACATTATTGTGCTGGAAAATAAGTTTGCTAAGAAATATACTTTTAAACTCATTGGTTTTAAAAACAAATATTGTAATTCAATTGTAAGTTTCGGCTTTTATAAAAAAAATAGATACCTAGTTAACTTGTGTGAGCTTGGTGACTAACACATTTGCCTTATATAATATAGCAAGTTATAGTTAGGACTTATTGGGGAAACTGTTTTTGAAGTTTCACTCTCATAACTTAAACGTTTCATCCTAAGAAGCATTTCAAATGCTGAAACTAAAATATTACAGCCGAAAAACACGCACAAGAAATTTTACTAACAAAAACTAACCTGAAATGATGCTTGTGTATTTTGTATTAAATAGTGTACATTTTTACTTAAAATATATAATTCAGAAACTAATTAACATATGTGGAGCATATTTAACAAAACCACTTATAATTTTTTAAAATAGAATGTGAGCAATATCAGAAATGCTCAATCACGCCTACCTTTGAAAAATAGTTAAACGCACATATGGTAAAAGATGGAGACTAAGACCTCCTAAGAATTTTTAGGAGGAAGATCTACCTCACATTAAATATAAACAAGTTATTATGAGAGTTAAATTGGGTTGTGCATCTCAGACCTACCAAACCTAACAATATGTAAGGGACAAGAAAGAGGCGATGTCACTTGATTCAGCAGTTTAAACAGAGTCAAAGTGTACTTACTAGCTGTGCCTCTCAAACCTACCGCTTCAAACAGGAGTGTATAACTCCGTAACGATGCGTCGGGGGATGGTGGTTGCTTGACAAAAATGTTCCCCTCTATCGTTCTTTCGAGTTCGTCGCAGAGATCCTGAAACACAACACTGTATTTACTTTTAAACACAATCGCCATTAAGGTTGAGGCATTTGTCATACCTGTGGACAAGCTTTTCGATCCCCTCTGCACAGTATGTTGCCGCCAGTGAGTTAAGATAGATACGGACGTTGGTTTGAAGGACTTCATCATTCTGGAACTTCCGCCCTGCCAGCCACTTTTTCAGTCCAAAGAAGAGGTGAAAATCACTCGGCGCCAAATCAGGGCTGTACGGCGGGTGGTTGAAAACGTGCCATCGAAATTCCTGAAGAATTTGTTGGGTGACACGAGCACTGTGAGGGCCGGCATTGTCATGAATCAAGACAACCCCAGACGTCAGCTTGCCTCTTCGTTTGTTCTGTATGGCTCTCCGCAATCGTCGTAATGTCTCTGCTTGAAGGAACCGAATCACACTACGCAACTCACATTTGGCAGGAGAGTCAATCGTAACGCCATATTTCCATGCCAAAAACTAGGCTCACAATGGCATGATGAAGTTGGCTGTGGCCGAGGGTAAAGTGGGGACATGCGCAATCGCCCTCCACGCACAAACAGTTTCCACCGCTCGTGGGGTTGCGCTCCTGCGCGATCGGAGGTTGAAAAACAAAATAGTCATCATACTTTGTACTCAATTGGCCCCAGTCGCAGCAATATGGCATTATCTCGTAACTATTTCGGACCCAGGTTTCCTGGAACTTTTTTTGCCTCTCTTCCTTTTACTTTTGAAACCTACTGTATGTACGATGGGCGCCTTATTTAGATGCGTTAGAACCTTGCATTTTAATGTTAATTGTTTGGACAGGAAAGTAAGTTTTCATTTTCAGTAAAGGGTAGAGATGACACTGTGAAATGTTAATGGGTTAAGGAATTCTTGTGACCGTTACACTTAATTTTATATACAGATCAGTGTGTATAAAATAATGAAGTATGGATGCTTACAATAGAATGATGTCTTAATATTCGACTCCGTGTGATTCAAAATACTGGATATATATCTTGGCTTCAGTTGGTGTGTGGCTTCAAATCCTTAGTATCTGACTATCGATTTCTTCCGTTCTTTTGTTTTCACTGAGTGTCAGCAGTTGAAAGTTTTCGCACTCTCATTTTTTCCCTTAAGAATAAAATTCGGTTCGTTTTTACATGCTGTAACCTCTCAAGATATTCCAATTCCTAGCAGGCAAGGCTGATTAAGTTCAATGAAGCACTTGTTGACTTCTTGAAATCAGATATCCTATGGGATTTGTATGCGGCGGGGAATAGAACCTCGACTGATACTCTTGAAAACTGCCGACCCTTGTTATGAATCTTAAGCACCTCCAAGAATGAGAATCAAATTAGATTTCCGTTGCTGCAAATTGAGTTATTAGTTTTGTTTCCTTCCCCCTTTTTTCTCTTTGCTTTGTGTTGCTAAGAAATGGAAGGCATGTACAAAAGAGAATGGTAATTTAATTTACTTGAAAAAAACAAAAAGAAGTGGCGTATCCTTCCAAACCAACGTTAAAGCCCAAATTACCTCTTGTAAGGTGCTGTTCTGCAGCTTGGTTCAAATGTTTCGCTACTGATTTTTGAAATAAAATGAGTAATTAAGGTGATAATTAGCTTTAAAATGAAGATTCTATCAAACATTTAAGAAATATTATATTTTTACCTTCTCTACCACGTGCATAGTAAGTACAGAAGGTATTGCACTACACCCAAAACTTAGATACCGAGATTTCACCGAAAATACATGTTTTGAGGCCCCTGAATAAAAAATCATTTTTTTAGAAAAAGGCCCGTGTGTGTTTGTTGAGACAGAATCTGCCTGGATTAATTTTATAATGTTTGAATTTATTTAATGATTAATTTGGTATATGGATGATATATGTATGTAATGTGGATAGCGTGTAAATAGTCACTTTGTGTAATATAATATTTGTCTTATACGTATTGTTCCTGTTTCACTAGTTTTAAGATGTCTTAAACTATGCAGTTTTGTAGAAAATACATATGTTGTTCCAAGGTGCAGAGAAAGTTGTGATCTTTTGTAAGGTTTTATGATCTTATTTGTCTCCGCTCGAGAAGTGTGGAGTGAGGGAAATTTAACCGAGAACGGAATATTACTGAGAGAAGCCTGAGAAAAGGTCACGTGATATATATAAACTAACCAATCAGTATATATGCAAATGAAGTAATTTTTAACCACGCTAAGAGAGCCGCGAAAACTCCTACAAGGAGAGATCAGTATCCTTAAATTCTAAGTGAGGGATCGTACTCTATAAATAGTAAACTTTTACTCCAAAATTTATGAGTTAATCTGGAGTTACAGATGAGGAATTCCACACCACTCAGTAATCAAAGTTGGCGCGCAAATAGTGTCCACATTGTGCCAAAGTATAAGTGCGACTGCCGTGTATTAATTAGCACCGCATTTTTGTGCTTCGCAAGTCCACTCTAGAGTTTCTGAGTGAACAGGAACATTATTCAGTGCTTTAGAAAAGCAAAAGTGATAATAAATTGCAGTAAATCAAGCACTATGATAACTAGTATATTCTCCTCAGAGATCCTTAGTTCCACTACCGAGGTCAACAAGTTTATTAGTAGTCCTAATAGGCAAAGTGCATGCTTACATCTCCGCTGAGAGTAACTAGTCAAGGGCAGCAGCGAAGATTAAGTCATATTATTTTTACTTTCTCTACCGCGTATAGTAAGTACGGGAAGTATTGTATTCCACCCAAAAATTCGATACCGGGATTTCACCGAAAATACATTTTTTGAGACCCCCTGAATCCAAAAAAGACATTTTTGGAAACATGTCTGTGTGTGTGTGTGTCTGTGAACAGCATAACTCAGAAACGAACAGTCGGATAAACACTAAACTTGGTATTTAGGTTCAGTATCTTCCAGAGATGCCACACGAAGGTTTTCAAGAAAATCCCCCCAACCCAGATTACCCTTTACATGGAACATTTTTCGAAAATTTTAATTTTCTCAAAAATGGCTCTAACGATTTTGATTAAAATATCATATGTTTAAGATATTTTCATGACAAATGAAATGTATATCTCGAATTTTCTGGGAATGTTTCCAAAAGTATTTTCATTGTGAACGACTTTTGCATAACTGATAAACCATAAGAGATAGAGAAAAGTTTACTGCACAAACAATGTAGATCGCGTTAAAATACAGAATTTATGTCCTACACATTTCTTTGTTGAGTGAACCATTTTCGAGATATTGCTTGTTATTCCCTTAAATTTTCCAATACTTATACTTCTTCTCAAATGGGAATTCGTGATTCATTTTTACTTTCTCTACTACGTATAGTAAGTAGGGGAAGTATTGCATTCCACCCAAAAATTCGATACCGAGATTTCACCGGAAATACATGTTTTGAGACCTCCTGAATCCAAAAAAAAGCATTTTTGGAAACATGTCCGTGTGTGTGTCTGTGTGTGTGTGTCTGTGTGTGTGTCTGTGTGTGTGTGTGTGTGTCTGTGAACAGCATAACTCAAAAACGAACAGTCGGATAAGCACCAAACTTGGTATTTAGGTTCAGCATCTTCCAGAGATGCGAAACGAAGGTTTTCAAGAAAATCCCCCCAACCCAGACTACCCTTTACATGGAACATTTTTCGAAAATTTTAATTTTCTCAAAAATGGCTCTAACGATTTTGATTAAAATATTATATGTTTAAGATATTGTCATGAGACATGAAATGTATATCTCGAATTTTCTGGGAATGTCACCAAAAGTATTCTTCATTGTGAACGACTTTTGCATAACTGGTAAACCATAAGAGATAGACAAAATTTTACTACACAAACAATGTAGATCGCGTTAAAATACACAATTTATGTCATACACATTTCTTTTGTTGAGTGAACCGTTTTCGAGATATTGCTTGTTATTCCCTTAAATTTTCCAATACTTATACTTTTTCTCAAATTCGTTATTCGTTTTTTTATGTCCTGGACATGTAAAGAGAATGGAATGCGCCACATAGCAACCAGCGTTAAAATATTTGACTATCGCTTTAAACCTAGCATATTCCCCTTGCATCTACAAGAAAATTAGCAATAAGATTAACATCTCGATATCTCGATTAACATGAAGCATATGGAGAATAAGCGTTTGTAAAAATAGTTTGTACAAGAGTAGAGAAAGTCATGTGAGTGTAACACATCAGATTTTTTTATGTCCTGGACATGTAAAGAGAATGGAATGCGCCACATAGCAACCAGCTCTTAAAAGATTTGACTATCGCTTAAAGTCTACCATATTCCCATTGCACCTATAAAAAATTAGCAATAAGATTAACATCTCGATTAACATGAAGCATATGGAGAATAACCGTTTGTAAAAATAGTTTGTACAAGAGTAGAGAAAATCATGTGAGTGTAACACATCAGATTTTTTATCACCTGTCTACAGGGATTTGCTGATGAAGACGAAGCCACGTCGGACGGAGGCTAAGAAGCAGGTACTGTGCATTTCATCATTACACCATTACTTCTCCTGAACCTAGCACTGCACCGGGGTCGATTGCAACCAGCGCGGGCATCGAACCTCGGACTGCAATCAAGCCACGTCGGACGGAGGCTAAGAAGCAGGTACTGTGCATTTCATCATTACACCATTACTTCTCCTGAACCTAGCACTGCACCGCGGTCGATTGCAACCAGCGCGGGCATCGAACCTCGGACTGCAATCAAGCCACGTCGGACGGAGGCTAAGAAGCAGGTACTGTGCATTTCATCATTACACCATTACTTCTCCTGAACCTAGCACTGCACCGCGGTCGATTGCAACCAGCGCGGGCATCGAACCTCGGACTGCAATCAACAGATACAGCTAGACCACCTCCCCGGCGCAGTCTTCTAAGCAAGGTGTGCAAAGACCGACGCAGTGTCTGTGTGTCTGTCCGTGTGTGTGTGTCTATGAACAGCATAATTCAAAAATGAAAAGCCGGATAAACACCAAATTTGGTCTTTAGGTTCAGCACTGTCCAAAGATGCGACACGAAGATTTTCAAGAAAATCCCCTACCCCAAACTACCCTTCACCTGGACCTTCGACATTTTTTATTTTCTAATAATGGCTTAACAATTTTGACTACAATTCCATATATTAAAGATATTTACAAGACAAATAAAATGTATACCTTGAATTTTCTGGGAATAGCCTATGAAGTCTTCTTCATTCGGAAAAAATGCTGTATAATCTTGTATAACTACTAAACGTACAGCGATAGACGAAAACGTGCTACACAAAAACGTGCTACACAAAATATTGTAGATCTCTTTAAAACACACAATGTATGTCAAATAACAATTTTTGTGGCATAAGCCATTTCTGAGGTATCCGTTATTAATGATTCGAATTGGTAATTCTTTTAAAGTCCTGTCAACATTCAGTTGTTTCTCACGATTGCATGGAAACAGTATGGAATTTTAAGGCCAGCATATAGCGTCCAGATTTTAAAATTTTGACTATAGCCATTCCCTTTGTATATGTGACGAAATGTGTATAATGTAGCTATTTCTGCAAAGGTTTATTTGGATTAAAATGAAGATGAGTAACCAGCCCAGCATTCACCTACCAACCAGGGAAAACCAGGAGAATCCGAAGGTCAGAGTGGACGATCGAAGGGAATCGAACCCGGGACCTCTCGAATGCGAGCTCCATACGATAATGTGGAGTCATCTCATTCGGTTTGTAACAGAATAAGTGTGCACTGTGTGAGCAACTGCATACTTTCAACTTGTCCTTCTTCACAAACTTACCTCCTTTTTAGTCCAGGCGTGTGAGAAACCCTTAAATGATTGTTAGAAATAAAACGAAATTTGGTCACTCAATGCGCATAAGATAATTAAGTTTGTATAATGGCAGTTTGTGGCGTTTAAAACAGAGTATGTCATGGTCAAACTTTGTCTAATGTGTATAATCTAGCTACACCTCCAACTTGTGATGTGGTTAGCGCATGCAATCTCCTGATGTGGCTGCTTGTGGAAACAATAATATCTTGACCGCAATGTATCGCTGGCATAATTTTTTTACGTTCTTTCTTGCAAAGCCACGGAAAATAATTATGCCAGTCCTTGGAGCAATGTAATTATTCTACTATTGCTGAATCACTGAAAAACAAAGCGAGTTACTAAAAAGAACAAAAGAGCTTTAATAGAGCTTGATTTCATTAAGAATTTGCCCTGATTATTTATCGCTTGGAAAGAGTGATGCAAAAGGAATTCAAATGAATGGATTTATAGTCGATTAACGATAAAATAGACAACTCTTGGAGCATGGAGTTTGATGCTACAGCATGATCAATATAATTACTATAATCAAACGGTCCATATAATTTTGCACAACTTTGATTTCATGTGAGACAGAAGCTAAAATTTTCTAAACATGAATAATCCTATATTACCTTCGGTTTTCTTATAAAGCATGTTAAGGGTTGCCAGATGCTAATGAAAGTTATGCAGAAGCTATGTTTTACATTACAGGAGTTTCTTTACCCATTCTTTCACAAACTATTCATACAAAACCTTCTTTTCTACCTGATTCTATTAATCGAAATAAACGTTTGCAGATATGATGTAATGCAAAGAGTACGGAATTTCAAAGGCAGTATATATGGCTTTTTAAAAATTTGACTATTGCTTTAGCCTCCTCAATCCCTGTAATACCTATAACTAAATATAATATTGAAACAGGCGGCGGTATTATGCTTGTTAGGTTCTTTAATTATATTTGAGCCATGAGACTATAGTTGTCGTCAGGGCGTTGTTACAGAAAAAATTCCATTGTGTAAATAATTTAATCACATTTTTAATTTCCCAACTTAAATCTTCTTATTAAATAAATTTCTTCATCATTTATAATTATTTTGGATTCATTATAATAATTACCACTGAACTAATTTGAACACACATTTATATCCAGAACTATTGAGATGCATAAGCAGGTGTGTATAATCTGAGTGCTGATGGAGTAATGTTCTGCACAGTTTGAATGCTGATGGGATACTAACTCATTTCTACCAGAAGAGGAATGTTATTTACTTCTCCTTAAATTAACTTGGGTTTTATTTATTGACACTCTTTAACTGCTGTGATCCTTAGCGTCCCATTCTATATTGGGCGTGAAAGAACGTTAATTTTGTTCAGAGGCCTCTTTATCAGGCTTGAGGTTCTTTTACGTGCCGTAAATCTGCGACTCGGGACTTCCGGCTTTACCTCCCTTCCAAAGAAAGGCACGCTAAGGATTTATACGCCCAAAAAATTCCATCGCCTGCGACCTCGGGAATAGGGGCTAACATGGTAACCACTACACAACGGAGGACGACTTTACTTCTCCTTGTTGTTATATTTCCTTTGTGGTGAAAATAACAAGCCTGTACTTCTATTTATTTTTCCACGGTCACCTAAAATAATGATATAACTTTTCTGTGTTTATAAATTTAGTTAAGTTTAGCCATGGCATGCTCTGAATTACTGTTATTTTAATAAATGGGTTTAAATTTAGTATATATGTATTAACAAGGCGCATTTTCATAATCAAATAAAAAATACAATAATAATAATAATATCAAAGATGTGTGAATAGCATAACACGTAAATGCATATAGCATTACAATAAATAATTTGTATAATTAGCTCATACATCTACAGGTAAGTCAAATAGGTTTCTGAATATATATTTCTGTCACAAACTATTTACGCAAACGTTCCACTTGATTAACATTAAGTATATCTTAAATAAGATTTTGTAAGCTTAGTTTGCGGAAGAGATATACAAATAACCACTACTGAGTAGAAGCAATATAAAGGTAACGCATATATACATATATCCATGCTTTGATTTAACTGAGTCAGTGTGTTCCACACAGATAATCTTAGTTGAGTAGTCGTCTTTCTACATTACTATCTATTTTGTTGCTCTTGGTTTAATCCGAATATGGACTTTGGGATGGTGGAACAAGGGTATTTTTTTAGGTTTATTTATGGACGCTCTTTAACTTCTGTGGTTCCTTAGCATTCCATTCTATATTGGGCGTAAAAGACCGGTAATTTTGTTCAGAGGCCTCCTTAACAGGCTTGAGGTTCTTTTACGTGCCGTAAATCTAAACACGGGACCACCAGCTTTACTTCGCTTCAGAAGGAAGCCATGCTAAGGATTTTTACGCCCGAAAAAAATCCATCGCCCTCCGCCGTTTTTGAACCCGCGACCTCGGTAACTAGAAGCTAGCGTGATAACCACTACACCACGGAGGACAACTAATATTATTGTTTGAGTGAACACGTAGTTTGTGTAAAGGCCTTAGTTGCGTAGTCGATTTCCTGTACCATATACTTTATTTGTGTTGTCTGTGGGTGGAACTGTAAACAAATACTCAAAAGACTGACGAATGTCACAAAAACATCTCAGTCAATCCGGTGCAACAGATTTAAACCCCACTACCTCCCGATGCTACCGCCTGAGCTCTCGCTGTTCTGTGATTCTGTTTCTCCAGGTCTACTTTAAATCTTACTGTGTCATAAGAGTGCTTCCTGGGTTTCGTTTCGTGGAATTTAATTTCAAGCGCGGTTTCAGTTACAGGTTTGCACAAGCGTTTCCTGAAATTAGGAGGGTGAGGACTCTGTCAGTGGTAGTAAGCAGCACTACACCGGAATTCCGTTACCTGCCTTCTCCTGGAGTTGCCGGAAAATCATTACCTTCACCCTGAGAGAGAAACAATGTCTTGCCACGCCCTCTCTACCACCGGGTTAATTCCACACACGTTTTGTATTGCTACTGCATTAAGATTTACCTTCTTGTGTCTTGCTGCCTGATGGATGTTTGAGAAACATAAAACTTTTAACCAGTTGGACGACTTCGAAACGTTCCTTTTGTCTGTCGACAGGAATCGCACAGTATCACACCAGAAATGCTTCAGATGGAAGAATGTCAACAAATACCCGCGAATAAGGCTTTGGCTTTTCGTTGAGAATGCCACGGAGTAGAAAATAGTTTTCCTTACTCCACAGAAAATATACGTAAAAATAAAACAAAAATCGCGGATATTTCAATTCACGCGGTACACAATAGATGGTTACAACCATGGGAGGTGCAACTCGCATTCGGGGGCCCCGAGTTCGACTCTCGGCGACCGCCCACTCTGATCCATAGGGTTTTCGTGGTTTCCCCGTGGTCGGTAGGCGTACTGTGTTAGTTTCCTCTATACCACGATTTTCTTTTTACCATTTCCCTTTCATTCCGTTTCCTTCTCATTTTTATGTATGTTTATAGGTTTTGTGGTGTATAGCGGTGCCGGACAGATGGCGTAGATGCATGCTCAATGGAAAAAATATTTCTCATGGACACCAGAGGGCTGCTTGATTTGTGGGTCGTTCATCGCCCTCCCACTCGGCTCCAGTAGTGGAACGGATCTGCGACCTTGGAAATGTTAGGGCTTGTCTCCTGCGGTTCTTTCACCTCATCCCTTCCTCCTGGGGGTGGTAGCCGCAATAGATATGTATAGATCAGTGCGCGAGATGTACCCTCATAGGCATAACGTATACCTATAGATGGTTACAGTTTAATAAGTAAGAAAATAGAATGCACAGCAAACAATAAAAACTATTATTATTATTATTATTATTATTATTATTATTATTATTATTATTGGATATGCTTAAACTGTACGTTTGTATGCCATACTACTTTCTTTAATTGGCATGTTATTCAAATGCTACAGATGTGTGCAAGATTTAAGCATTCTAACTTCACAATAATCTTAATTCTAATACTATAAGGGTAGATAATTAAGTTGCTGAATGCCTAAAACCTTTATTAATCCTTATGCAAGAAAATATTTCTGTATTTTTTCTGCATATTATAATATGGCTTAGAGCGTACGTTAAAACTATACTAATGCTATAAAGACAGGGTTTTTTAATAGTGTTCAACGCTCACTCTTACTTCAACGGTACCACAGGTGGTGACACTGGTGATAAATGAAATGTAATGATAATTGGAACAGAAAATTTGCGAAGAAAACGTTCCGGGCCTAAGTTTAGGGTACCCCTGAGTATTTGTCAATTATGAGGACTGAGAAAAATCTGGGAGAAAAAACCTCAGTTAAGGAAGAGGGTCCTGGTGGGATTTGAACAGAAAACCTCCCTTCACGATTCCGTGCCTTCATTACCTTGGTTGACCACCTCGGCTTTGTGTGTTTGTGTGTGTTTTATCTCAGATACCACTAAACCGACCTGTTTCCCCAAAGAAAAGCATTCTTATTGCCGATGGACAAGACTAAAAGACACTTAATTTCGACTCCTAAATAACTTCTTTACTTCAGAGATTAGGCATTTCTATCTATTCCACTTTTACCACGACTTCCCTGCCGCTCGTTTCCTATAGCCATAATCTCCTTTATTGTCGTCTATTTCAGGGTTGTGAAACCAGACGACGGTGTTCAGAGTGTTGCGGTCGGACAATGGATGTACACTTTGTAGAGGTTTCTTCCCTGGCGTCGTCGGATGCGTCCGATCTGGAAACGTTAGGGGCCCGTCCATGCTTGCGCCCGTCTTCATCCGAATCCGGTCGCCCTTCGGGCCTCTCCCCTCATCCCTCCCTCCCGGGAACACGGTAGAAGCCTAAAAAAAGGCCATTGCAGCCAAATTGATGTGCTCTGCCCTGGTTGCGGGGCCCCCTCCGTACGTTCGTATCTTTAACTTTTACCTACGGAACAAAGAAAACATACAAAAGTAAACATTTCGTATACTATGATTTATCTAAGTATACTAGATAATTTCGACAATTGCTTCACCGTTATATAAGATACTTACGGGCTACACTTCCAGAATTTAGAAGACTGCGGGGAGTTGGTTAAAGAAATCTGAAATATAACATCCGTGAATATTTTCATGAATATCAGGGCAGTCACCATAAAACTTCTCTATATCATTGTGCAATAGTATCATAAGGAATACAGGGGAGGTATAGGGCATACCATGTAGGAAAACATCTCGTGCACTGCAACCTACGGGAGATGTGTTGCGGCTAACGAAGAACCACAGGAGACTACTGGCCGCAGGCAGACATGTCATAAAGACGCGCGGAAGTCACAAAAGCTGCCTAAAGAGGGCGATGAACAACGCGTTCTACCAGGCAACCCTCTAGACCACGGGGAATACTCTTTCCGGAGCAAGTATCTGCACCATCTGCCCGGTATTGCCGTACCACGAAACCTGGAAACGCACCTAAAAGTTGAAAAGCAAACGGAATGAAAGGGGAATTAGGGAAAGGAAATCATACTAGAGGAGAAACCATCCCAGCATTCGCTTACCGAGCAGGGAAAACCACGAAAAAGCCAAGATCAGAGTGAGCAATCAACCGTAGAGTCAACCCGTTCAGTAATGGTAGGTAAATAAAATTAATTAAATTTCAGACATCCGTGCGAAGTCAGGTAAGGTAGCCAATAATATTACAAAAATGTGAATAAACTCAACTTTTAAATGACAGGAAAGTTTTTAGTTTTATGTTTTGAATAAAACAAATATGGCGTCGCCGTGACCGGGGGTTAGACCGCTCACATTCCAGAACCCAAAGATCTGCATGTGGGATTCGTTTTGGACGAAGCAGCATCTGGGCGGGTTTTCTCCTGGTTCTCCGGTTTCCCCCGCCATTCATCCACCAATTGCTCCATCATCACCTTTTCTTTCATCCATTTTGCCTTCATTTCATATCATTTTCTTCCCTCACTCTCATACCTGCCTACGGCCGATCCGCCGTTCCGAATTCTTCATTCGTTGACTCAATGTTCGTCTGCCCCTCTACAGGTCCCTGACCCTAGGCACGCCTGTAAGCCCTAGTGGTGAAAGACCTACATACGGGAAGGATAAGCCGACTAATTAAGTATAACATAAATATTGCTCCTTTATTACGATCTACAAAGTGTCGCTTTACTTCTTTAAATGGAAAGAATAATAAATGAGCATAATTTAAAATCTGTTGCTTGATTTTCTTAAAGGAGATTCTGACATCATATCCCGTACACATACATTACGTGAATGCACAGCCTTCTATACAGAATGCATTAAATGTATTTTGATATTCAGGGCATGATGCGTATTTGAGGTTTATAGTGGAGCATTTTCACACTAGTTCAGCCACTTTGGACAAAACACTCTGAAAGCTACACTCGCGTTATTCATTTTAATACTGCAGGGTACCCGTAACGAGGCAATTGAATCGTGTTCACAAAAGAAGCCTTCCCCCAATCACGTCGCATTTCACACCAACAATGAAAAGAAGGCGGTGGGAACTCGGCAACCGCATTAGTGGCAGCCTTCCATTGACAACAACCGCCGAGCGCGAATGGAAAAGTTGAAAAGCGTGCAGCGCTATAACAATAAAAGTTGAAACGGTTGTTTTAACCGTGTAATCCAGTAGGCCATGAAACTTAACTTTACGTAGCGTACATTAACTTGTAATCCAATGTAATAGTATGACGTGGAACATGGCGTGAAGAGTCTTCTCTTGCGTGCTTTTCTTTGCGTACGTGGGCGCAACAGATTGGATTTTACTTTAATGTAGGGAGGTTTTGTGAGTGCCGCAAAGTTAAGGGAATATTGCACTCAGTTTAACTTGATGCTCTATTCAATTAGTGTACTTGCTTTTTCGTTATAATTACGTTATGCTCTCGTATTCAAATAGAACAATGTAAAAACCTGGCATATTTTAGTCCGAAGCAATGTTAAGACACAAAGACTAAAATGACATTTTTTGTTCTCAGCGATGAAGCTGTACATTACATAATCAAATAATTAAATTAAATCAAAGATGTATATCTGCATTCATTTAATATAGTTTTAAAACGCCAATGCGTTGTTGGAATCAGTAAGGGCTTGCAGGGAAACATACGAGGGCTGTCCCAGAAATACCCAACCTAAAAAAAAAAATTGGGAAACAACATCTTTATTTCTCTACATAGTCTCCTTTCAAATCGATACACTTTTCCCAACGTAGGTTCAATACCCTGTTTATAGTGAGAACCGTCGAGTTCTGCAAAATAGCCATCAACTGCAAACTCCACCTCTTCATTGTTGACAAATCTTTTATCACCAAGCCATTTCTTCAACTTTGGAAACAGAAAATAATCAAAGGGGGCTAAGTCTGGTGAATAAGGTGCATGAGGAAGCAATTCGAACCTTAACTCCTTGATAATGCATATGTGAACTAATGCATTGTCTTGATGAAAGATAACCTTCTTTATCGCTAAATGCGGCTGTTTTTGCTTGATTTCATCATTCAAATGCTGCAATAAGTTTGCATAATACTCGCCATTGATTGTTTTTCCTTTTTGAAGATAATCAATGAAAAGTATCACACGCGCATCCCAAAACCTGACGCCATGACCTTGGCTACAGATTGAACTGTCCTCGCCTTCTTTGCAGCCAATTTTCCCTTTCAGTCCACTGTTTTGACTGTTCTCAGGTATGAAGTGATGGTCCCATGTATCATCCATGGTTACGATTCGACGCAAAAACTCGACTTTATTGCGGCGAAACATCGCCAAACACTCGACTGAAACATCCTCACGACGCTGCTTTTATTCCATTGTGAGTAAACGCAGCACCCATCTTGCGCACAGCTTTCTCGTGTCTAAATATTCAGTTAGTATGCGATGTACAGCACTTTTTGAAATGCCTACGATGTCTGCTAGCTCGCGCACTTTCAGTTGACCGTCATCCAACATTATTTTGTGGATTTTCTTCTTCACTTCATTTGGTCGACCACTGCGATGTTCGTCTTGGCAGCTCGTACGGCCTCGCTTAAACTCTGCCACCCAATATTTTACTGTTATAAACGAAGGAGGAGACTCCACCAGAGTATAATCTAGCTCAGCTTTAATATTAGTTGGACTAAGGCCTTTCAAATGAAAGTATTGTACCACATAACGAGGTCAGTTTTACCCATGTTTACAAATTCGCTGAGAGAGTTCACTATTAATGGATGTCAAACAATTACTAAACAAAGTAGCATCGTCAAACTTCAAACTTAAGCTTTATAAGGGTGGTACTTTCTACCATAGTCATTTGTTTGAAACAACAATCGCTATATATACGTCGGGTACTTCTGGGACTGCCCTCGTAAGCTCAGTGTGAAACTTAGCAGCACAATAGGCCTTCCCTTAAGCTACTCTGTCACCAGTTATAGCGGTTGAAAGTTCTATTTAAAGTAAAACAGACGTGCGCGTATCAGTATATGCTAGGATTAAATTTGGAAAGTTAAGGGGGTTATGAAGAACGTGACTTGTCTTGTTAGCGTATGAGTTTACCTGAGAACGTTTATACTTCAGATTCATAGTATGGAACTAAGTGGGCAGTATCTGCAGATTATTTTCCAACCAATAGATAAAGGACACTTATAGAAAAATACGTGCAACGAGTAATATTAAAGAAATGTGTTACGTCACACGTGGGAGAAACTAAAAATAATATGGCGAAATCTTACATGTACGAGTAAGATCATTCTGGATTTCAGAATCCACAAATGCAGATGTGCGAGTCAGTGTTATAAGCAGTGTTGATGCATCGGGCATGTGTCTGGGAAATGTGTCTGAAAAAGCTCACGAGTTAGGCCGTCGACGAGAAATTATAAATTTATGTGTGGTTGGATCGCACTAAGGGAGAGAAGCAAGTGGGGGAATGAAAAAGTGCGTGGGAATAAAGTTGTTTATCCATAAATGGCATCTTCATTTCCCATGGAACATCACGACCCGAGATACCTAAACCATCAATCTGCCCATGCTCCTCTTTATCTCTCCCTTTCCTTCCCTTACGAGTGCCAATCTTGCCACAGCGGGTATGGTGTAACAAGAGCTGCCGTGCCGCAGGTTATTTAGGTGGCTGAAGGAGTTGAACTAACCCTCCAACAAACTTAAATCACTTTTAAGGTCACCACAGATGAAACTGCCGTTTTCAAGCATCCTTACTTTCTCTAATACTTACCTACAGTAGGTAAAGTATAGCATTCCATCCAAAATATCGATAACGAGATTTCACCGGAAATACAGACTTTGTGATCCCCTGAATTAAAAAGGGCAGTTTTACAAAAATGTCCTTAAATGTATATCTGTGAACAACATCATTCAAAAACGAAATGCCGCAGGTTATACACCTAACTTGGTATTTAATTTCAGTAGCTTCCAAAGATGTGACACGAAGATTGAAAAAAAAACCTCCCATAACAAAATATCCTTTACATGCCAAACTTTTCGGTACTTTTGGTTGTCTCAAAAACGCCTCTAACGATTATGATTGAAATACTATATACTTAAGATACCTATTTCCATGACAAGTAAGTAAACTGCATATCTTCAATTTTCTTGGAATAGTTCTATCAAGTCCTCTTTATTCTGAATGAATTTTGTATATTTTTGTATTACTGGTGAACAGCAAGGGATAGATGAAAACTTAATGAACAAAAATTTATATCTCGTTAAGGCATAACATTTTAATGATTTTTTTCATGAGATATTGGTTATTATTGACTTGAATTATTAAGTACTTTATATCTTTTCTGCATTCTATTTTGGCATTCGTTAGTTTGTTTGTTTGTTTATTTGTTTGTTTTGCATAAATTATATTTATATTCCCTTCCTATTAAACATGATAGTATTCCTCGAAAATTATTAATTTAGGTAATATTATGATATTATACATTCTGCAGGCTGAGAGAGCGCCTAGTATTTGTCGGTAACATGTTTTAACCATTATTTATTGCCTACCCTTTACACAAGGTTATGGAAACAAACAATAACTCAATATTTTAAATTGTACTACTTAAAATGTGTAACACATTCAAAATAGCAACATAAATATTTCGAAAATAAGACTTGTATATTTTATTTTATATCAAGTAGGTTTCATCGCTGTTATATAAAAATACAAGAACATTGAAGTAAAATATATGCAGAACGCATTAGATGTATTCATTTTTAAAATATCTGAAACATATGATATTTTAATCAAAATCGTTTTGGTCTTTTTGATAAAATAAAAATTTAAAGAAAAGTATTGCTATAAGTGGTTGTTTGGAGCGGGAAAATTGCCTTGAAAATATTCTCCTTGCATTCTTAGAAGATGTCTGACAAGCATGAAATAACCGTGTGAAATCGCTCACGTATTCGAAGGGTTGCGTAATTCAAATCCTATCTACCAGCCAAGCTGATTAGGAGTTGTTCGTCTCACTAGACAGGATAGGAATTATACCTCGACACAAAATTCCATCCATAGATCAGGAGATACGCGTCTACGTAGCTAGGACCAGCTGTACTGCATCACGCCATGACAAATTTTCACCATTCGATTAAATCAATAGCATCGAATTAGATGGCACAGGAAACCGATTGTGCAACTAAGACCATCTATGAACAAGTTACTGAGGCAGATGGTGCAGGAAAGCACTACGCAAGAAAAGCCATCTGTTTCCCACTCATGAATCAAATATCATCAAAGAACATCCTGGTAATACCGCTCTTGTTAAACAAGAAGGGAGGAAATATTATTTGTTACATTCACATGACTTTCCCCGCTCATTATAATCTTTCTGGTTTTTGCAAACTATTCTCACAAATGCTTACTTTCCTATCAACTTCGTAATAATCGACCTGGACATTTGCAGAAATGGTTAGATTAAACATTTGTTGTAGGTCAAGAGGAATGGAGGAGGCTGAAACAATAATCAAAGGCTTAAAACATGGGTCTCTATTAAATGCCTTGAAATTCCACTCTACGATAAAAGATTTGCGACTTAGTACTTGAAAAAAGCATAAGTATTTGAAAGTTCAAAACAATAACAAAAAAGCCTCGGAAATGGTTAATGTCACAAATATGTATTCTATATAAATTGTGTGTTTTAACCGGAGTTAATTTTCATGTATTAAGTTTTTGTTTATCTCTTATGGTTCAGCAGTTATGCATAATTATATATAAAATTCATTCAGACAACTTCACAGCTATTCGTAGAAAATAAAAGACATTAATTATATTTGTCATGCAAATATGTCCTTCAACATTTTATATTTTAATAAAAATCGGTAGCCAGTTTTTAAAAAATTCAAGATACAGAATGGGTGGAGAGATTTTCTTGAAAATCTTCGTTTGCATCCTTGGAAGATGCTGAACTTAAATACCAAATTTGATGGTTGTCCTATATTTCTTTTTGGAGTTATGCTGTCTACAGACATATGCGGACCTTCCTGTAAAAGTGCTGTTTTAGTATTCAGTGAACGCCAAAGCATGTATTTCTGTTGAATTTTTTTATTCAATTTTGGGGTATAATGCAATACTTCCGCTGTCTTCTATAAATAGGTACTAGAGAAAATAAAAAGTGCCAGGAAACTCTTTCGTGCCTAAAGGTGGCAGAATTGTAAATCCACCACTGCCATGGGAACCTACATCTGCTCTGACTACCAACAGCAATAACGTACTGCACCAAGCTGCAAAGGATAGAAGTACAGACGTACTAACAATAAATGTTAACTGCTGTAAGTGTAAATGGAATATTGCTCCCCCTTCAGAGGTGACTAAATTATTCACATTTCAGTAAGAGAACTTCACATAAATCTTGAGTTTCATTAGCCAATATATCAAAACGTGTCAGAGACATTTGGCAATAAACTCCTGTCGAATTCTGGATGTTTCTACCCAGCATAATACTGTGCACGAAATTGCATTTTATGACCGAGAGCAAAAACAAATGAAGTACCTTCTGGTGCATTTGCATTGGCTGTCTGAACGCGAGCAACATGGTCCAACCTCGCTTGGCTCAGACTTAATGCTTGGCGCAGATGGGCTGTGAGGAGGAGGAGGAGGAGGAGGAGGAGGAGAGAACCATGCGTATAGTATATCCTGGATAAGTATGTGCAGAAGAACCTTCACCTCATGGAACAGATGTAATTTAACACATTTGGCGTTACTGTCATATAGAGAGTTTGAAGACGAGGTTTACTTCAAAACTAGCCTCTTCTATGCTTCCCTATTTGCTGCTTTCGTTTTTGTCCGTAAACGAATTATTCATCTCAAAACTATCTCGTATCTGTTATGTTCTATTGGAACATTTTCCCCACATTCACTATTCCTTCCTCTTAGATGACAGTTTCCTCTCATTCATTCTTCCAGTCAATTTCTTTAACTCTTTCTGATCATATTCAATGTTATTCTGCCTTGCACACTGTTTTAATACATCGTCATGAAGTATCTTATCTACGCGTTTCATACGTCCAATTTTTCTCCATATCCTCGTTTCAAATCGTTTTTCTCACGCGGTTTTTGCGCTCTACAAAAAAGTTCTTTCCTCAAGGGAACGTAGACGTTCCGTTTTACTTTCTCTACCGTACAAAGTAGGTAGAGAAGGTACTGCATTCCACCCAGAAATTCTATACCAAGATTTCAACGAAACTATGTGTTTTGAGGTCCCCGGAATCAAAAAAATATCTTTAGAAAAAGGTACATGTGTGTGTATTTGTATGTGTGTGTCTGTGAACGGAATAACTACAAAGATGCGACACAAAGACTTTCATGAAAATCCCCCAGCCCAAACTACACTTTACATGGAGCATTACCCGAAATTATTTATGTTCTAAAAATTGCATTTACGATGTTTTATTTATTATTACATTAATACATTGTTTACATTACAATTCCCTTTATACTTATAACAAAATGTGTAATGCAGCTGTTTCCGGAAAGTTTTATCTAGATTAAAATGAAGTAGATGGGTAAATAATCTTTCGTAGAATAGTTTGTATACCTGCGAATAAGCGATAGAGGATACAGAAAGTCATGTGGGTAACACATTAGATTTTTCTGTGTAATTTTTCTTTTCTTATCGTCATCCTGTGCTTGATTCCTTGATAACAGATCATATTACTACTTACAGTGCATCCCAAGTATCTAAATCTGTCCCTTGTTCCTTAACTAATCCTGAATTCATAAGTTTATTATTTTTGCTTTTTTGCCTTAATAGGTCATTGATATATTTTAACGAAAATTAATAAAAATGCTCCACCTTGCAGAACCCAAATTTTTGATGAATTAGTGTACTTGGCTCACCGCCCCCATATCGTCACTAGGGTAGTAGCTGTAAACTAATGTAGTGGAATATTTTTAGGTAGTTGGAAGATGCTTCATGTTTATATGCACCACGTATGAAAGCCAATTTGTCGCAGTCACTTCGTGTTATCTTTTGCTGGGCGCCTGTTATTGTATTACTACTTTGAATGTTGGGTTCATTGTCCTCCGGCTAGCTATTATTCCTCGGTCAAGCAAATCTCTTGAACAGGGTGTGTAAACGGAAAGGATTTGTTACTCACAGATAACACTGATAAAAGAATTTGTTTTTACACTTTTATTACCGTCACTATTAATTAAGTTCACATATTGACTCTTGATACACGCCAAACTGAAACTGTTATATTTTCTAATATCACTATAATCACTTATTTACTGCACATTATTAATTCGCGTGTTTCACATTTATAACAAACTTTAAAACGCGAGAGATTCTGTAGAATTGCGTAACGTGTACTTTATGTGTGCTTCCGTTGAACTACGCGACGTATAACTCACGAATACTTATGTTGAACTGATCGACGTATTACACGCGAATGCTTCTGTTGGACTGTGCGACGTGTAATGCACAAATGTTTCTGTTGGACTGACGAAATCTGCCTCTGACTTTAGCTTTTTATACTCCCACACCCCGATATGCCTAAACATTATAACAGAGCTGATATTGGTTAATAAAGCGCGCCAACATTAGCGTCTATTTTTATATCCAATCAAAAATTACGAAAACATATGCTCTAAGGAAAATATTCCCGCTATTTCTAAGAAAAGCGCGCCAATCTGACGTCATTTGTTTGTCTCTTCTAATTAATATTCAACTCACCCTCTCGCACATTGTTTTCCGCTCTTATTGTCAGTTTCAGTGAGGCCGTGTAAACTTATTTCCTAACAATGCTTATAATTAACAAACATCTCAAATCAATGTCATACAATAATGCTTATTTACACTACAATCACTCTGGCATTTACATTATTGTGATACAAATTACTGCCACACTAAATAATTATTAGGCTGCTAAAGCAAGCATGAAAGAAAGACGAATTAATTCGTCTGGAACTACGTTTTTATTTCTACAATAACATAAGCTATATTTACATTACCTTCACAGAGAAACGTTTGCCACACGTATTTTTCATGTTCCTAAAGCCTGTCCTCGCCTTAAGGAGCAGTTGCACTGCCTCTCCTGTTGGCGGATTCGAGTCTGAACAACTTGGGTCGGTACAACACATTCTAAGTATAAGAAATGCAGTATTGACCTATTCGAAGAATATAAAACAGGCAGGATTATTGCTAAAAATACTTAATTTGAGACAACCTCCCAATAGATTCACAGAGTATTTAATCTTTAGGCATGCTAAATTTTTAAGTTATTAATCCAAGTAATTCCAAAAAATTTATCATTTTGGCCATAAATTCATACCGTAATTGACAGGAAAATATAAACAATTAAATAAATGCCAATAAGATAGGGAAATAATTGCAAGAAATAATTGATATATGTTAAATCAATGTGTAATGTAATAAGCCTGAGTTGAAACATTTGTCCGGAGAAAAGGGTAATAGCGAGACATGTTAAGAAATACACTATGTGATCAAAAGTATCCGGACACCCCCACAAACACACGTTTTTCATCTTAGGTGCATTGTGCTGCCACCTACTGCCTGGTACTCATTATCCGCGACCTCAGTAGTCATTAGACATTGTGAAACAGCAGAATGGGACACTCCGTAGAACTCACGGACTTCGAACGTGGTCAGGTGATTGGGTGTTACTTGTGTCAGAAGTCTGTACGCGAGATTTTCACACTCCTTAACAACCCTAGGTCCACTGTTTCTGATGTGATAGTGAAGTGGAAACGTAAAGAGATATTTACAGCACAAAAGCGTACAGGCCGACCTCGTCTGTTGACTGACAGAGGCCGCCGACATTTGAAGAGGGTCGTAAAGAGTAATATGCAGACATCTATCCAGACCATCACACAGGAATTCCAAACTGCATCAAGATCCACTCCAAGTACTATGACAGTTAGGCGTGAGGTGAGCAATCTTGGATTCCATGGTCGAGCGGCTGCTCATAAGCTGCACATCTCGCAGGAAAATGCCAAACGACGTCTCGCTTGGTGTAAGCAGCGTCAACATTACACGATTGAACAGTGGCAAAACGTTGTGTGGAGTGACGAATCACGGTACATAATGTGGCGATCCGATCGCAGGGTGTAGGTATGGCAAATGCCTGGTGAACGTCATCTGCCAGTGTGTGTAGTGCCAACAGTGAAATTCGGAGGTGGTGGTGTTATGGTATGGTCGTGTTTTTCCTGGAGAGGTTTTGCACCCCATGTTTTGCGTGGCACGATCACAGTGCAGACTTACATTGATATTTTAAGCACCTTCTTGCTTCCCACTGTTTAAGAGCAGTTCAGGGATGGCGATTGCATCTTTCAACACGATCGAGCACCTGTTCATACTGCACGGGCTGTGGCGGAGTGGTTACATGACAATAACATCCCTGTAATGGACTGGCCTGCACAGAGTCCTCATTGAATCCTATAGAACACCTTTGGGATGTTTTGGAACGCCGACTTCGTGCCAGGCCTCACCGACCTACATCGATACCTCTCCTCAGTTCCGCACTCCGTGAATAATGGGCTGGCATTCCCCAAGAAACCTTCCAGCACCTGATTGAAAATATGCCTGCGAGAGTGTAACACATCAGATTTTTTAAATTCCACCAATTTTTCAACTCCTTCACATCTGATTTTTACGAACTACTTTATATGCCTCTAGTAGAGCATTAGTTTTATATAGTACCCTAAATTTCATCTAATATTAGTTAAAACATGAGTTAATGAGTTAGTAGATAAATAAACTTACAAATCAGAAAAATTCAGGCGTTAATAAGGAATTCTACTAAAAGCATTAACTTTTCCTGGCAGGGTACCGAGGTAGCGCAGTGGTTTCGTTTCCTGCTTTCGTTTTGAGGGTCCGGGTTACAATTCCCGGCTCTGAGATAGCAATTCTAAGTTGGCTCTATCCGCGCCTTTACCTCGAATGGCTCGTGGGAAGTATGGTTTTGATATTTTCTGTGAAATATTTTTATAATTGTCATGCTTTAAGTGTATGATGAGTAATGTGTTTGATAATACTATTTCTTCACTGTAGTATGACGTAATAAATGTATGCAGATTCTGTGGAAAATCATTCAAAAAGGTTAAAATTCACGTAAGTAAAGTCCATCCGCAGAATACAAGAAATACATTGCATCTAACTATGCAGATTCCGAGCCTTCCGACTGCAGTAATAATCATTTAGTTAACACTGTTTCACAAATAGTTTCAAATAGCAATATTTCTATTTCAAACAATAGTCTAAAAGCGATATTAGTGAACCTAAGCTTCCAGTGAAACCTTGGGGAGAATAAATTAAAAGTACTTCGTCTAATAATAATCCTGATGGCTTAGATAACCTTGTTTCTAAAGTACTTGAATTTTTCGCTAAAAGTTTCTGTCTTTCCTGGACCGCAACACCCTGCAACAAAATATTACAAAATTCGCCGTGTACATAAAATAAATAAGCGATATGCTTACTCCGAATCTTCATATCCTAGAAGACATTCCATACGGGAGAGAGAAAAGAGAAGAGAAGAATACTCATGATTAGTCTGCAAAACTTTTATAATAACACATCATTAACGCACGGGTTAGTGCTTCTTGTTCAATATTCACTGAAGATGTAGAAACATATTTTAAAGATATTTTTGGATTTCCAAACAATTTGATATCTCTTGACTCACTCTCAACTAATTTAGATAATGTAAATGAATTGTCTAACATTTAAGAAATTATAGATAAAGAAGTAAATATTGCATTATCCTAAATTAAAACAGATACTGCTCCAGAATCAGATAAGGTGACGTGCGAGTATTAAAACACCGCAAAGCAGCTAGATTTTTAGCCTTACTAGCCACGGCAGTGCTTCGCTTTGATGTGGTCCCTAAGGATTTAATAAGAGCTAGAACTATTTTAATTAATAAAGGTGGAAATGCAACCGATTTAAGCAACTGGAGATCTATTACAATTTTCTCCATAATTAGAAGAATTATTTAACGTGTTTTGGATAACAACTTACGTAATTTTACATCCTTCTCTTGCTACCAACGTGGTTTAGTTTCAACACCTGGCACCTCTATAATTAACGGATGTCGGAATTCAGCAAAGGAAAAAAGTCTGATTGTGTCATTGCTTTTTTAGACGTGACCAAAGCGTTTGATTCTATACATGAACACATAACACGATCTCTAGCATCCATTGATATGCCCGGAGACTTGAGAAGTCTGATTATTAACATTTTTATTTAAAAATATAACACAGACTGAAACAATGAAAGGCAAAACTAAACCTATTGAAAGTTATATAGGAGTTCCTCAGGGTTGTCCACTCTCTCCAACGTTTTTGTTTTTTTTAATTTGGCACTGGATGGAACTTTGAAGGATTTGGCCGATAATGATTTGTCTAAAGAATGTGAATTATAGTTAAGCCATAATTTTGCCAAACTATTAGCCTTGGCCTTTACTGATATTGCTTTAATATTACGAAGTGAAAAAAGAATCCAATCGCTCTTCAGTCCAGCTGAGTCTAGTCTGAGTTCCATAGGTCTTAAAATAAACACAGCTAAAAGCATGTCTATCTGCATCAAGAATGATATCCTTTCTTTAACATAAATAACTTCTTTGGATGGTTCAGTTGTAAAATCTTTAACTGAAAAAGAAGAATGTATAAAACATCTGGCTGTTAATTTCAATGATGGAAACATGTTTTATGAAAAACGTACCAGCTCTACTTTACACAAAAACATGTCCAAAGTTTGTGATTCATCCTTACTTAAGCCTGATCAAAAGCTTTCAATTATTAATCAGTACATCTGGCCCAGTCTTGTATATCCGTTACAATGAGGTACACTGCTGCAAAAACTGAGACGGGCTTTCTGCAGGATGTGTACAAAACAATTAAAGGCGCAACTAAAGAAATCATTAGTTTACCTCATGATTGCCCCGACTATATGATCTACGCTCCCAAACATGTTCGTGGCTTAGCTCTGCTGAGGGCTACTTGGAAGACTTACATTCAACTCATAAATATCTGCAACAATGTACTTAACATTCAAGATTCTCATTTGTATTAGGTCAGGAACCTTGAGAACGAAAAGTCTTCTGCCTCATCTAAGCTCGATATAGCATCTCCTGAAGCAGTTAATTGGAGTGGTAGACGTATTCGAAAGGAGTTAAGAACTGAAGCATTCAAAACATGGACTGTCGTTCTGTTTTCAGAGGTTCCAAAGACTAACTCTTAGGTCAGCAATAAAAAATAACTCTCCTCTTCTGAATGGACCAATGCCCTGAAGATGTCAGCAACATGGCCGCAGTTCACGCTATACAGGGCAGTAGTTTCAGCACAATCCGCTGTCGTTTTCCAGAATGCAGCGAGATTGAAACCCTAGGACACGTACTGTGTGCATGCCCTAAAAATGAGCTGCTAATTAACACCAAACATCATAAAGTTTGAAGTTTGGTATTTATCCGAGTTTTTCGTTTTTGAGTTATAATGTTCCCACACACACACACGGGCCTTTTTCTAAAAATGCTTTTTTGGATTCACGAGGCATCAAAGCATGTATTTTCGGTGAAACCTCGGTATCGAGTTTTGGGTGGAATTCAACACCTTACTACCTATTAGGTACGTGTTAAAGAAAGTAAAAACCATTCAGGAGAGGCTTCAGGAGTCAAATTCTAAATTAGCTGCAAAGGAGTAGAAAAAGATGCAGGAAGGCAATAAATACTATTTACCATTTAGCATTAAGTCAGAAACAGTGCTGTTTTAGAGTTATAATTTTTTAACTCTCTTTTTCCGGTTTTTCATCTGTCGCACATTCTCATTTTCTAATTTTACTGTGCACTGTTCTAAGTATAATAAAAATATATTCTGACAATTTTCGAAAATTCAATATTTTTCAATGTTTTAGCCTTTGACACAATTTGTTTTTAAGTAATTCGTGGATTTTATGCCCATAGTAAAATTTAAGCGCAACATGGATGTTAACATATATAAAGTTTCAAAGATATCTGAATCAAACAGCCATGCTAGGAGCATTTTAAACAGTAAAAAATGTTGCTTTGAGAAAAAGTCAGTTTTATGCGGGCGTAACCTATTAGCAGCCAGCGCACGGGAATTAAATGACACTGTAATACCTTTAAAAATGGCCACACATGAAAATCAGTTATATCCCGGTGTGAGGCAAGGATTGACACAAGAGTTTAAGGAGAAAACCAAACAAATCTCGAATCTTGGACCATTTTTGGGTAAAGCATCCGTAGGGTCCTCTCTTAAAGAAATAAGATGCAAACAAGGACTGTCTGTGTATGTACAGAGAAAAATAGTCGCCAATGATACGTAACTTGAAATTCCATTGCATTTACAACAGAGTGTAAACCTTGCTCGTTCCCTTTATCACTTTCTCACTCTGCAGCTATCTAAGCCAATCGGCTTACCTCATCTGGCACTCGATGTTCATGCGTTTATTCTAATTTATATAGCTAAATATCCTGGCCCATTAGAGTTACCGCACTCGTGGTTTAGATAGCGGTCCATAACACCACCAAAGGGAAGGATAATGCGCAAACATCTGTTATAACATTCGCTTTCCATTACTACAACGTTGGTTCAAACACGTTACATTTGGATTAGTATTCTCTAGAATAACTGAAACGCTTAGAATTGCATTTTGCTTTAATATCTCTAAACATTTTACCCCTTTTTAACTGAGGCATTTCTTTATTCGTTGCATTTACTTGCGCTGCGATAGCATAGCTGTCTGGTTGCGAGGGATTCCAGATTCATTCTCGGTACCGGCAGGGCGTTATTCTTGTACGGGGTACACTCAGTCTTTGGTGATCCTTGAGTTCAATTAAAGAATTACTGGAAGTGGGAAAAAGGTATTCGAACAGCAAAACGGAAACGGATCCAGCGTACTGATTGCAAAAATAAGCTAAGTGGAAGATTTCATAACAAAATAAAATCGGAACTCTTGTAAAAATATCCTAGCACTGGAATCAAGGTTCTCGAAACAGTTTTAAGAAGGGTGTTTCAAAAGATCTTAACTCTTGTGACAGGTTCCTAGCTCTGCAGTATAGCTTCTGGAATGTTTTATGATAGGTTCTAGAAATAGTTTTTTGAAGAAATATTTTGATCGAATCTGAACTCTTGTGAAAGGATCCTAGCTATGAAGTCTAGATTCTAGAAACAGTTTTATGAAGCAAAGTTTCCAATAAATCTGAACTCTTGTGAAAATATCCTAGCCATGAAGTCTGGGTTCTAAAAACAATTTTATGAAGCGTACTTTGATAGAATCAGAACTCTTGTGAAAAGATCCTAACTGGAATCTAGGTTTAGAAATAGTTCTATGATGCACACTTCGAAAAATTTGATCTCTTGTGAAAAGATCCTAGCTATGAAGTCTAGGTTCTAGAAACAGTTTATGAAACATTCTTTCAAATCATCAAAACTCTTGTGAAAAGGTCTTAGCGGAGTCTAGGTTATGAAAGTAGTTTTATGAAGCATGCTTGGAAAGAATCTGAACTCTTATGAAAAGGTCTCTTATGAAGTCTAGGCTCTAGAAGTACTTTTATGAAGCATTATAATTTTTATAAATAGTTTCGAAAGAATCTGAACTCCTATGAAAAGATCCTAGCTGGAGTCTATGTTTTACAAATAGTTTTATGAAGTATGTTTCAAAAGAATCCAAACTCTTGTGAACAGATCTTAGCTAGGATCTAGGTTCTGAAAATAGTTTTATGAAGTATGATTCGAAAGAATCAGAACTCTTGTGAACAGATCTTAGCTAGGATCTAGGTTCTGAAAATAGTTTTATGAAATATGATTTGAAAGAATCAGAACTCTTGTGAACAGATCTTAGCTAGGATCTAGGTTCTGAAAATAGTTTTATGAAGTATGATTCGAAAGAATCAGAACTCTTGTGAACAGATCTTAGCTAGGATCTAGGTTCTGAAAATAGTTTTATGAAATATGATTTGAAAGAATCAGAACTCTTGTGAACAGATCTTAGCTAGGATCTAGGTTCTGAAAATAGTTTTATGAAGTATGATTCGAAAGAATCAGAACTCTTGTGAACAGATCTTAGCTAGGATCTAGGTTCTGAAAATAGTTTTATGAAATATGATTTGAAAGAATCAGAACTCTTGTGAGCAGATCTTAACTAAGATTTAGCTTCTGAAAATAGTTTTATGAAGCATGCTTCAAAAGAATAAGAACTCTTGTGAACAGATCTTAGCTAGGATCTAGGTTCTAGAAATAGTCTTATGAAGCATGCTTCAAGAGAATCATAACTCTTGTCAACAGATCTTAGCTAGGATCCAGGTTCTGAAAACAGCTTTATGAAGCAAGCTTCGAAAGAATCAGAACTCTTGTGAAAATATCCTGCTTCTAGAGTCTAGGTTCTTGAAACTGTTTTATGAAGCATATTTCGAAAGAGCCCGAACTCTTGTAAAAATACCCTAGTTCTGGAGTATAGGTTTTGAAAACTGTTTTATCAAGTATATTTCGAAAGAATCAGAACCCTTGTAAAAATATCTTAGCTATGGAGTCAAGATTCTGGCAACAGTTTAAGGAAGCATGTTCGGTAAGAACTCTTTTGAAAAGATCCTCGCTCTAGAATCTAGACTCTGAAAGCCGTTTTATGATCTGTGTTAGGAAGGAACAGTGTAATACAAACAACAGCCTTAATGTTTGATAACTGTTCTTTCATATCTGCTGTATGTAAGCAGAAAGTTGGAAAGTTGAATCAGACCTCAAAAATTCAACCCGACAACTAGAATCGAATCAAAGATCTTAGCTTCTCCATATTGATGCTCTTACTGCTGAGTTATCACGGTTAGATACCCGTAAGTATATTAAACATTTTCATCTTATTCAAGCATCCCGGTAATCCTTCAAGGCGAACTCGAATACTGGAGATATGGTAACGGAAATGACTTGCTCAAGCTGCCTTGAGTAATTTAATGACTTTCTTCAAGTTCTTTGAGAATATTATTAAGTTTCGATATATTTTGGGGGAAAACAGATGTTTATTGAATATGCTCCATTACATAACGTAATACTACATACTATTTGTATATTACATCACTTAAATATTAACAGTGCAACTTTTCTTAATTAATATAGTCTGCTCTATACTTGAAATACGTCTATTTACGCTCACTTTAGGACATCAAAGTCTATTGTGGGAAAGGCAGATATGTGTTACATGAAATAAACACACTGAGTGCATCCTTAGTACACTGTAACACATGGTCAGTCAGAGTTTGCTCTCAGCCACATTTCACATGGCTACCATAGAGTTCCACATGCAACTCCCACAAACCTCCAGTCAACTTTCCTAGTTTTGCAGGTAGGATGTCGAGCACCCCTCTGAATACGCTCCTTTAGGTGTGCAGTGAAGCCAATCTTCCACAATGACGGCAGTCATATCTCAGTATTCAGGAGATGTTCCCTCAGTCACGATTGGAGCAAGATGGCATCTTGGAAAATGACGTTTTCCAATAGGCTGGAGCCCCACGTTTGTTGGTGAGCATCTGAATGCTTAGGTGGATTGGTAGGTGATCACAAAACATTTGGGCTCTAAGTTCTTCAGATCTGAAAGCATTTTGGCATTAGGATACAGGATCAAGATCAATTCAATTGCCCATCTAAAGAAATGTATCCGCATGTGGTGCTCAACAATATATCTGCAATGCTTACAAAGGTGTCTCTTCCGTCAGTGGGTGTTGCGTGAACCTGCATGGTCATGAGACGATGAATGCAGAACTTTGATAGATCATGTTTTACTTTGTGTTAAGGGTTTCATTCAGTGTATTGGTTCGAATTGGTTTCAAAAACTATTACAACATTATAAGTGGTAATAGATTTGTCTAAGGCCACTGTTACTAATTATTTGGTTTAAAAACCATCCATATCCTGTTCTTTATTGGATGTTTAAGGTATCCTTTTTATTTGACACCTTACAACGTTTATTTCTATTTTCTGGATCAAAGATTCTTCTGGATCTACAAAAGACATATGCTTCTGTAAATCAAATTCAATTAATAGTTTTATTTAGAAAAGATTATTCCAACACATGCATCCTTTTTTGAAGACACTTTGATTTTCTAACAATGGTGTTTCTGTTATTCTTTCTAGAAGAGCATTTTTTTACGTTGACATATAATTTATATGCAGCACTAGAAGAACCCGCACTCCACTTGCGTCATTGCGTTATGTGTTGAAAGTTTTCAGTCCCCCCAATCCATCTTAATATTTCTCTCCCTCCGTTTCCCATTTCATCCACTTTCCCCATCTGTCTCCAAGACTCCATTCTCTCCTCATCCTTCTCCTTAATCCCCTCTCTCCTCTGTGCAACTTAGATGTAATGTGATGTTTCCAAAGACGGTAATAAAACTGCTTTTACCGGTGTGTTCATAAAACTTAAAACACAAGTAAAATATGTAAAAGTACACAAAATGTAACTTGTTTGTTGTGCTTATAACACAAGCAAACAAATAATGCAATCGGAACTACACCACCCCTCATAATTTGTTTGTGCACACGAATAATACTAAAGAAAATGTGCTAAAACATCTTAAATATTCATCCTAACAGAATGTTATTCATAATGAAACTCGCCAGAAAAATTGCGCTTGTAATATTTTGTTAACACTTTTCACAGAACTGATTAACAAGCGAAACATTTCGATTTTTTTTTATTTTACGTCTGTTTAGAACCACTCTACCCTTTGGGGAAAGTAATTAAGTCTTCATTTAAGCTATTTTCCAAATGGGACCTAGGGTTTACTATATGCCAAGATTCATGGCAATCGCTTTGGTCATTCTGCATGAAAAGGTACCAGATATACACACACAAACAACATTTTAAAAAATGCTCTGTTGGCTCCAAATATGTTAGTATCATTAATCGTAAAACAAAAATTACCAGAAAAATTTCGGTTACAATGTTATATGTATATATTAGAAGACTTATGCCTGGATTATTTGAGAACACACTTCTTTCACCTTTCTTAAAAAAATCTAGTCCATTGATTCTTATATTATTGTGCTTACAAAGGTGTATTTTTCTCTCTACATCGTGTTGATCGAGATAAACTTTCGCATAAACAGTTTGATTACACATTTCGTGGTAGGTTCTCGTACAAGAGGGCCCATGAGACAGAAATTATATTTAAAGCCATTATATGCTGACTTTGAAATCTTGCTCCTTACGTCACTAAAAGAAGCAAATGAATGGTGAATTTAACACTTAAAAAAGCATAAACCTTTAAAACTGCTTAACAAGAACAAGGGTATCTCGTAAATGATTAATGCCACGAAAAGTTATATTTGACATGTTTTAAAAAAGCCCGCGAGTTTTGTGTAATAAGGTTATGTCTATCTCTTATGGTTTACCAGTTATGAAAAAAGTATACAAATTCATTAAGAGCAAAGGGGAGTGGAGAGGCATTTCGCAGAAAATTCAATATATACATTTTATTGGTCACGTAAATGTCTTAAAACATGTTTAATCAAAATCGTTACAGCGATCTTGGGAAAATCAGAAACAACGAAAAATATTCCATGTATTGGTTTGGGGTGAGGGTGCTTAGAAGATGCCAAATTTAAATTTCAAGTTTGGTATTTATCCGAGTTTTCGTTTTTGAGTTATGCTGTTGAAACACAAACACAAGAAGTTTTTGAGGCTTTTTCTGGATCCAAGAGATCAAAACATGTATTTTCGGTGAAATTTCTACATCGAGTTATGGGTGGAATACAATACTTCCTCTACTTACTATAAATAGATGCTACAGAAAGTAAAACTGAATTTTTGTTGATTTCACACTATTCTGGTCACTTTTAAAGAAAGTTAGAGAATGGCTGTATAACCGTTTTAAAGTTTATGTCCCAGTACCAGCTAAATTTTTTCGCGCTCACGGTTTCCAGACTATGTGTAGTTGATCGAGACAGCTGTCACTCAGAAAAACATTGGAGCAGAGCTTTATCTCATTTGTATCGATTACATTTATAGCCAGCACTGGTACTCTGACGCTAAAGAAATCTAGTGTTATTTGGTCGTTTCAATCAGTTTGATATTCCATCAAAGGGATTGGACAAATCAAACCGTGCTGATCGACAATCTAGGACTTGAGGCTTGATTTTAAGTCCGTTTCAGTGACGTAAATGTTATTGAAATTCACGTACGTGGGGGATTAATTACAAGGGCAAATTTTCTTGAGAATGTAATCACACAGCATGAAATATTTAAAAAACGTCAAACGCTACGAAAAACATTAATTTTATCCGAATTTTATATGTTAATGATCTCTACATTTTTCACGGTACGTTATATACTATATCTTACGGTTTCCTAGTTATATATAATTCAATCACAATGAAGGGGATTTCTCTGGATATATAACAAAATAGGCTTCAATCCACGTATTAATTTGTCAAACATATTTTAATCAAAATTCTCGCAACCCTTTTTGAGAAATCAAAAAATAGTTGGGGGTGAGGAAGTTTTGTAAAAAGATACTGGACTTAAATAGCAAGTTTGATATTTACTCGATTCCTTAAGTTTAAGTTATTTTGTTCACAAACATACAAATACAAACCATTTTCCAAATGTTTTTGTTCAGTAGACCTCAAAGTGTCCATTTACGGTGAAGTTTCAACAGCAAATTTTGGGTGGAATATAATACTTCCTCTACCTACCAGAATTAAGCTATAAGAAGATAAAAAGTCAGAATTACGTGCCAAGCTAAATTATTCACATGAAAAATTAAGTAAATTGTGGCGGTACTTCCGGTCGCTTGACCCGCATTGGATAGGGCGTAGCTTCTCACCCGGTTGGCGCGTGGGCATTTGGAGAGGAGGGGAGATGTACTCTCAGCTTTCGAACTGACCAACTCCTATCGGGATGCGGCCTGGTGAGATTCTTCTGGAAAGGGTAGCTATGTATAAAAGGAAGCTGGTCAGTGATCCTCGTGCCCATATATTCTCTTTTGAATTCTAACTCCATCTCAATGACTAGTCATATACTAACAGCAGCTCCTGCAAACTTATGAATTCTAGTCCCACATTCCCAAATCTATAATTTGTCTAATCACATCTAAATGAATCCACAATGGTCAAGTATGCCTCCTAAGACTCTATATGATCAGTGGGAGCACTTCGCCTCCATAATCCGGGGGTGCAGTACCGGTATACACCTTTTACCGTCTCCCCTTCTAAGTAGATTAACTGCATGTACGAGGGCAGTCCCAGAAGTACCTGACCTGATGTATAGATAGTGGATTTTTGTTTCAAACAAATGACTATGGTAGAAAGTACCAACCTTATAAAGCTTAAGTCTGAAGTTGTATGATGCTACGCCGTTCAATAACTGCCTGGCAGCCATCAACAGCGAACGCTCTTAGCAAATTTGTAAACATGGATAAAACTGGTCATCGTTATGTGATACAATACTTTCATTTGAAAGGTCTTAGTCCAATAATATTAAATCTGACCTAGATTCTACTCTGAGTGAGTCTGTTCATTCGTTTACAATAGTAAAATATTGGGTGGCAAAGTTTAAGTGAGGCCGTACGAGCTGCCAAGACGAACATCGCAGTGGTCGACCAAATGAGGTGACCACGCCAGAAATTGTGAAGAAAATCCACAAAATGCTATTGGATGACCATCGTCTGGAAGTACGCGAACTAGCAGACATCATAGGCATTTCAAAAAGTGCTGTACATCGCATACTAACAGAAAATTCAGACATGAGAAAGCTGTGCGCAAGATGGGTGCCGCGTTTACTCACAATGGAACAAAAACAGCATTGTGAAGATGTTTCAGTCGAGTGTTTGGCGATGTTTTGCTGCAATAAAGCTGAGTTTTTGTGTCCATTCATAACTATGGATGAACCATGGGTCCGTCACTTCACACCTGAGACGAATGAACAGTCAAAACAGTGGATTGAAAGGGGAGAATCGGCTCCACAGAAGGTGAGACAGTTCCATTTGCAGGCAAGTTCATGGAGTCAGCTTTTTGGAATGTGTGTGGAATAATTTTCATTATCTTCATAAAGAAAAAACAATCAATAGCGAGTATTATGCAAACTTATTTCAGCGTTTGAATAATTAAGTCAAACAAAAACGGCCGCATTTGGTGGAAAAGAAACTTTGTTTCATCAAGACAATACACCAGTTCACACATTCATTAATCGCCATGGACAAAATCAATGAGTTAAAGTTCGAATTGCTTCCTCATGCACCCTATTCGCCAGACTTAGCCCCCTCTGATTATTTTCTGTTTCCAAAGTTGAAGAAATGGCTTGATGGTAAAAGATTTCCAACAGTGAAGAGGTAGAGTCTGCAGTTAATGGCTATTTTGCAGAACTCGGGGGGTTCTCACTATAAAACAGGGTATCGAAGCTATTGAACATCCTAGGAAAAGTGTATCGAGCTGAAAGGAGACTAGTAGAGGAATAAAGATGTTTCTCCCAAAATTTTTGTGTTTTCTTTGTTAGTTTGGGTACTTCTGAGACAACCATCGTACTTGATCTCGATTGAGAGGGGAGAATGAAGAGGGTACTTCGCCCCGCTAGTGGGTTAAAATTTAAATTATTGTGTTCTGTTGTTTCTTAAGCGAGTTCTTGCAGCGTGCGGGAAGTGTTAGTTGCCTACGTGAAAAGAGGAGGAGAGTCCTGAGTTCGATAGTTATGAGTAACCGGAACAGAGAAGAGGTTGGGTTACGCGCCTGCGAATTTAAGTGCTAACATATTTACTAGTGTGTTTTGCTTTTTCATGTGCTTTTAGTGCTTTTAATCGTATTAATTTCTTGATGAAGGGATAAACTTGAAATATTAAAAATGCTTGAGTGTGTGCTTTGCTGCTTTTTTTTATCTCTCCCCACGTACATATTAGGTAAAGAAGATATTGCAATGCATTCAAAAATTCGATATCGAGATTTCAGTGGAAATACATATTCTGAGATCCCCTGAATCCAAATAAAGCAATTTTGAAAACATGTCCGCGTTTGTGTGTGTGTGTGTGTGTCTGTGTCTGTGTCTGTGTGTCTGTGAACAGCATAACTCAAAAACGAAAAGTCGGATAAATACCAAACTTGGTATTTAAGTTCAGCATCTTCCAAGCACTAAGATGTGACACTAAAGATTTTCAAGAAAATCCCCCTACACCAACTACCCTTTACATGGAACACACTTTTGTCGTTCTCCATGGTGTAGTGGTTACATGCTAGCCTCTAGTTCCCGAGGTCACGGGTTCGAATCCGGTGGAGGGCAATGGATTTTTTCGCGTGTAAAAATCCTTAGTATGGCTTCCTTCGGAAGAGAAGCAAAGCCGGTTGTCCTTTATTGCAGATTTACGGCACGTAAAAGAACCTCAAGCCTGATAAAGAGGTCTCTGAGTAAAATTACCGGTCTTTTACACCCAATATAGAATGGGACGCTAAGGATCACAGCAGTTAAAGACCGTCCATAAATAAACTTAATTTTAATTTTAATGGGATATTTTTCGAAAATTTTGACTTTCTAAAACATGGCTCTTACGATTTTGATAAAATACATATACTAAAGATGCTTGCATGACAAATAAAATGTATATCTTGAATTTTCTGGGAATAGCCTGTGAAGTCCTCTTCATCCAGAAGGAATTTTGTATATCTTACATAACTGGTAAACGTTAAGCAATAGACAACGTGCTATAGAAAAAAATGTAGATCTCTTCAAAACGCACAATTTATTTCAAATAATTGTTTGTGGCATAAACTATTTCTGAAATATCCGTTATTAATAGTTCGAATTGTTCATTGCTTTGGTCATTCTCTTTGAGTCCTGTCAACACTTAGTTGTTTCTCGCTATTGCATGGAAATAGTATAGAATTTTAAAGCCAACGTATAGCACCCAGTTCTTAAACATTTGACTATCACTGTTCTCTCTGTATCTATAAGGAAATGTGTAATGTAGCAATTGTTTATTTGGATTAAAAATCCCTGATATGATACATTCACATGAATTTCCCTACCCTCTATCGTTTATTAGTGGATATACAATCTATTCTTACTAAACCTTATTGTTCCATTTACTTTATTAAATGGATCCCAAGAAAAAGTTTGTTATTTTACCACAACTTATTTCTTCGTTGGTTTTATTTATTGATCACCTGTGCAAATGTTTAAATATCCAGGGAAAAGTCTTATATAGAGGATTCGTACATTTTTTTTCTTAAAAAAGTTCCCTTGTCGTACCCAGTTTATGAGAGAAACAAATCTCTCGAAAGCGCTCCTACGGTAACAACTAGCGCCTTTATGTGATGTGAATTAACATATACCAAATCAAATTTTAAGTATCATATAACATCACAATAAGAAATACTTCTGGTTTATTATAAAATTATGCTACTGTGGTTTGCTGTTTTCATACTGCTTATTTCCCCAACACACACACAAACACCCATGCCCGTGGCGGGACTCGAACCCGCGACCCTCAGCTTGGCGGAGCGTCGGAGCGACCACAACCCCCATCGCCCTGGCCTCTAGCGCAATTTTGTTCTTTATGCAACTTAATTTCAAGAGAAGTAAAAGTATTCGTTTATACAGTAAAAACTTCATTTCTTCAGCTGCCAAAATTAAGCTAGCAGAATTCTGGAGCACGTTTTGTAATTCCCTGTGAGTGAAAAGAAAGATGTTTTGCTCAGAGGAAACTCTAAGGAACACAGTAATTTGAAATAAGGAACGCGGTTTACGGCAGATGTAAGTTTCCAGCGGTGTGGGACAAAGTAAATAGTACCGAGATGGCGGCATAAACACAAGACAAAGGCGTTAACGGAAAGAAGTAATGAAGGTAAGGCGATAAAATTTAAACTGCCTCTCTGAGGGCAAACGTGAGGCTTTAATATCATCACTGCTGCTGCAATCTGCCTCTACAAAGAGAACTGCGGTTCACGATTAGAAATTACCACATTAACAGAGCAGAGCAATATCTAGAGGACGTGCTGCCTATGTATGGATAATTAACTGGTTCATTAACACCTAGAGAACTCGCTGCTATATTCTGGGTCGTATTGTCACCTGAATATAACATCACACGATTGCTTAGTCCTTATCTACTTGAGAGAAGGTCGCTGAGTGGCTGTGTGTAGTTACACAAACAAACATCCCTTTGATAGTTTGCATAATATTTATAAAATGTTAATTAGTTTTATAATAATGAGTTATTAATAGAAAAGAAAGTATTCAGAAGTCTTGCAAGGGTTTGAATAGTGTATAACTTCTTTGTATGGGAATGCATTTAATTATTCCTGCCTCAGATATGAAGTACATCGCTGGGAAATGTGGAAAAACTAGATGTGAAAAATTATGTCCTTCAAATGACCGCCATTCGCAGCCTCACAAAGAGCCACTCACTCGTTGAATGTTCAAACCGAATGTCTACCCGTTCTTGGGTGATCGCAGATGAATAATGTTGCCAAATACGTGCTACCAGACAGAGAATCGAAGTCTCATGAGGGCAGTTGCGCACATTAAAGTGCCGACAGTATGCTCTCTGAGTGTGGATGATGGATCTTCGATTTTTAAAATAAAGTTTCATCAGTTTAGTGCGCTGTCCAGGTCATCATATCTCCATGCTGTATCTCCCAAATGTACTTCACAGTTTTGAAAAAGAAAACATTAAATAAACAAATTACAAAAATATTATGAGGCACTGCAACCCATGCACGACTTCTACGCTACCCTGTAGAAACAGACCCAGAACTTAAATACTTAGGTGTAACATTAAGCTTAATGGAAAAACTGAATAATGAAATAAAAGAAAGAATAATTCAAGGAAAAAATTAATATCCAAAATAAATTCAATTTTCTGGAGTGGAAAAATTTGAAATTGTTCTAAGTTACAAACATATCATACACATCAGAAGTATGGCCATTATCAACATAGGAGCAGAGGTTCTTGATGGCTTAGAAATGGATTGTCTAAGACAATGCTAGGATTTCTCCTAATAATCCAATTTCTCCTAATAAATTAAGTGAAGGATGAGCTCTATGAAAGAGTTTTAGCCAATAATTTTCTTAATTGAATTTCAAATTATATTGAATCATTAGATGATTGAAAACAAGTAATGGTCTCTTAAACCAAAAAATAGTAACATAGTAATTACTTCTTTCTCGTTTAGACAGAATAAATAATGAAAGAATTAGATAAATCATGAACCATATTAGATGATATCCAAGACAAACAACTGAAATTGTATGGACACTTAAAAATAATAGAAGAAGGAACAATTCCAAGACAAGTATTGGAGTGCACTGCACCAGAAAGAAGAAAAAGGGGTCGTTCTAGAACTATCTGGAAGAGTGAAATGCAGCAGATAATGTAAACCAGGAGGTTGGAAGAGGAAGAATGGAGAGATAAAGAACAATGATACCAGGCAATCGGAAGACGGTGGAAACCGTTGTGAAACCGGTGTACTGCTACTACTAATTAATTCTACTTTCTCTATGATAGATACCAAGCAATTTGGCTCCGCGGTAAGGTGTGAAGTTCGCATTCGGGTTCAATTCCCGTCAACCACCCACTCTAATCTTGGGGTTTTCGTGATTTTTATTGGTGGGTGGGCGAATGCTGGTTTCGTAGTGTGAGGTGGTGCAGGACAGATGGCGCGGATGCTTGCTCTAAGGAAAGAATATTGCCCGTGGATACTAGAAGGCTCCCTAGTTCAAGTTGTTCATCGCCTTCTTTGGGCAGCTGCAGCTTAATTAGTGGGAAAAGTCTTCGATCTAGGAACTGTTTGGAACCTCCGCGTCTCCATGGCCTGCGTGCTTACGGCCTGTAGCCTGCTTGGTTCCTTTACTTCATCCTATACCTATAGTAGGCAGAAACTACTGTATTCTATCCAAAATTCTACTCGAGATTTCACCATTTTAGGTCCCCTAAACTCCATTCCCACTACACATTTCGTGATAGGTACAAGATGGATGAAGCTGAATCGACAGCCAGATCGTTAAAAAGCAGGTCGCTATGTGCGAGCTTTGGAATTCCATACTCTGCAAGTCCATGACAAACATACGAACAGTGAGCCCTTTTATGTATAGGTAACACACTGGAAAATTCAAACGAATAACAACGAATATCTAGGAAATGGTTTATGCCATACATAAGCATTTAACGTTAATTGTGTTTCGACGAGATCTACATTTTAAGTTTCTGTCTCCTCTTACGATTTACCAGTTATACAAAATCATAATAAAGAATATTTCACAGGCCTTTTGTAGAAAGCGTAATAATACATTATAAATATTGTTACATGCTGGGTAGATGACCTAAACGTTCACATGAAAACTAAATTAATTTTGAGTATCCAGCACGTACATTGAGGGGACATATACTCACTCGGCTGCGGAGGACCGAAACGTGGTGTGGGGGTTAAGAGGAAGGCGTGGGTTTTTCACTGTACAAAATCCATAACACAAATCTACTTACACATTCCTAGATTTATTTTCCAACCGTTTGGAGTTCCTACATTATTAAAAATGAAAGGGTTGGAGATGCCCACCGATCCAAAAGACGGCTTGCACACGCGATCCGCTTGTCTTGGAATCCTAAGTAAGACAAACGCTATATCCCCACCACTCGTGGCTAGCAAAACTGCCAGTCAGGAGTGACGTCATCCCAGTCAACATAAAAGGAAAACAACAATATGTCTGGTAATGACAATGAAACCAAATTATTAATACGCCACAATATCTTAAACACGTGGTATTGAATCAAAATCGCTACAGCCATTTTTGAAACAGTCAAAAACAACTTAGGAGATTTTCTTAAAAATATCCTCGTGTCGCTTCCATTGAAAACGCTGAACTTAAATATCAAGGTAATTAAGTCAACCTAATGGTTGGTTAAACTATAAAGCCCGGCACTTAAAGTACTTACGGTATTGTAAGTTGTCATTGGGGTATGTCATCTCAAAATGAATTTAAGATCTACTTGTGGTTTACCGGTAAAACTGGGAGTCAGAGGGGGAATTTGATGTCGTACTGGTACATTGCCATGGTAGTTCAGTTGGTTAGAGCAATAGGGCAGAAACGGGAAGATCCGTGGTTCAACTCACTGCTATGGCACTGAATTTTTCAGTCTAATTCTACCTTAATTATCAAGCTTGGTATTTCATTCCTGAGTTAGGCTGCTCATAGAAACAATTCTATAAAATGTTTTTTTCGGATTTAGGGAGCTCAAAGCGTGTATTTCCAGTTAAATCTCGATATCGAATGTTTGGACGAGTAAAATACTTCCTCTACTTACAATAGATAGGTGGCAGAGAAATAAAGAATAGTTTCAGAAAAGTTCTGTGTATATGTGAACACCATAACTCAAAAAATTGGAAATCTTGAGTAGACACTGTTTGAACATAGCCGAGGAAACTTTTCAAGATGATCCCACATCCCAGCTAACCTTTTACATATAGAAGTATTCATACACTTTTATTTTCTCACAAACGCCTGTAATGATTCTGATTAAAATAATATATTTTAAAATATTTACAGTACCAATAATACATACATCTTGAACTTTTGTGAAAAACTCTTGAAATTATCTTCAGTCTAAATGTTGTATAACTGGAAAATCAGAAAAGATAGACAAATCTTACTTCAGGTAAATGTAGAGGTCATTAAAATATACAATTTGTGTGAAATTGTTTTTCGTAACGTTTTCAAAATATCCTATGTTGTAAGTTTAGACTTTTCCTAAGCGTTATCTAATGGATATACTCGAAAGTTTGCGATTCTTGCTTTTCCCCCTCCTTTCCTATCTTCCCATCACAAGAGCTTGCTACCACAAATAAACATTTGAATGATGTTTGCACATTTTGAAAACGTTTTGCTTAATTTGAAACAATTTCTAGTTACAAATATATCCCGAGTAATATTGAAAGAACTGAAGATTACTTTTATATGAGTAGTACATTATAATGAACAGTACATGTAAATTTGTCATTGGTAGACAGTCATGTGAAGGTATCACATGAGACTTTTTGTTTCCTTTGCAAGAGGCCATTGCTCTGAGTTCTGAAATTATTTCTACGAGCTTCCAAAAAACAAACGAATGTTGTTTATACATGTTTTAGGTATATAACTAAACACTTTTTTGCTTAATCGAAATCATTTCTAAGAAATAACGTAATTTGGTTAGAAGAATATAACATACAAATACTGCAAGAGAATTTCTATAAGAGGAGATGATTACCACATCGTAATTTAGAAAACTCTGATATTTTACATTTACATGACTTTCTCTACCCTCTATCATTTATTGTGGGTATACAAACTATTCTTACTAAAGCTTATTTTTCTATCTACTTCATTTTGTCCAAATAAACCTTTGCAGAAATAGCTACATTACACTTTTCGTTATAGATATAAAGGGAACAGCGATAGTCAAATGTTTAATAACTGGACGCTCTAGGTTGGCTTAAAATTTCATACTGTTTCCATACAATCCCGAGAAACAACTGAATGTTGACAGAACTTAAGAGAATTACCAAGAAATGAACAATTCGAACCTTTAATAACGGATATTTCAGAAATGTCTAATGTCACCAAAAAAAAAAGGATTTCAAATAAATTGTATGTAGATATCTGCATTTTTTGTGCAGTACGTTTTCGTCTATCGCTTAACGTTTACCAGTTATATAAGGTTGTACAAAATTTCTTCCAAATGAGGTGAGCTTCACAGGTTGCTCCCAGAAAATTCAGGTTACACATTTTATTTGTAATGTAAATATGTTTAATATATGGCATTTTAATCAAAATCTTTGGAGCCGTTTTTTTTTTATAAAATCAAAAATTTAGAGAGAGAATTTTCATTTAATTTCCGGGAATAGAGAAAATGAAATTTCATATTAATATTTTAGTAATTGTGTGGGAATTTCAAGTTTCCTGCCATGTCAACATACACAGTGCAAAATCGTCCAAAAATACTTTACTACTACTATCTCTGCATCTACGACACTGCTAAAAGCAATAAAACCGGAGTATTAATACATTTTTCCTATTTTATGGGCTATCAAAACATAAAAATTATACTATTTTCGCTAGTAATGGATTTTAACCCCTCAATAAAATGAAATCAGAGGGGTAGACTATAAAATTTGTAATAACTCTTAAGGAGGATATAACGGTTTTACGATTCTTTATCAAAAGTAAATGTCGTTTACAGACAGCTGGCACTAAAAGTAGAGCTTCTAACAGAGCCACTCGTACTATAAATTTAAGTTTATAACACTCCATTGTTACCACCTCTACTTCTTGCGTTGAAAATTATATGTATATTAAGCGGAAGCCTAGTATCGATTAATGCAATGACGGATTATTTGAATGACTCGAAAATTCTTTAGAAAAGAAAAATTTGTTCACAGATTCCTCTAATGAATTCAACTGCTTATAATCCAAACAATGTAATCAATGATATTATTCAATACCAATGCTACTTCCTCTGCACAAGGAATTGGTATTATGAATGGGCGGAAAATAACGTAACGGTTACCTTAATGCAACGTTTCCAAAGTAACGAATACAAAGTAACTAGTTATGCAATAGCAGTTACCAGAGTAACGAAGACAACTAGTTATCGCGTTAACGCCTACTAAAGTAATTAGATGGTTACCGAGTCTGGATGACATGATTCACTGCATATGCACAGCATTGGTATCGCTTATCGGGAACTATTAACCTCAACTCGTTTACAACTTGAGGCATCCTCGCACGGAGTTCCAGGTGCGTATTGGTTTATTACAGCTTGTTGCTTATCCTTCGAATATACGTTACGGTCTACAGATGAGAGTTCAGTCAGCAAAGCTGCATGCATTGCATTCAGATGATTATTCATATACGATTATACGTGCAGGAGTTTTTATACATCGCGTGTAGATGGGTATGAATAAACAATTAATGCCGTTTAGTAGCAAAATATGCGCGGGCCGCTAAGCTCAAACAATGGTGCTTAAATTTTAATAGTGGTGAATCAAGACCCAGAGTTGCACAATTTCAGTAAGTCTACTCTCTTAGATTGCTTAAAGAAGATTGCTCTCTAACTTTAGAATTCGAAAAGCACATCTGAAGATGTGTGATTTCACTCTTTTGGATTTGTTATCCTGGATATTTACGCCTTTAGCCTCGCATTACAAAAAACGAGATGACAGATATTGTTATACACCGGGGTGAAACCAAAGAGTTTTGCAGCTAAAATATTAAATTTAGTTACCCCGCAAAAAAATTGGGGAACGTAGCTGCAGAGGCAAACGAGAGGACCAGGAAATTGCTGCACAAATTTAAAGCAGTCGTGGGATATTCATGCATAATACACTTAAATTCAAATAACCTGTTGTTTATTAAATAATTTACATGATGTCACTACATTGTTCACAACAGATTACAGGACAAACATTGGAGGGAGATGCTCCACACTCACACGGAAACACGCATTCTACACACAACAACCACTCGCCCTGAAGAGACACACAAGACTGACGTCAAGCTACTGACTAGGATGTGGGGGAAGAAATGTCACGCCGGATGGAATTTCAAAATCCCAATCAAAGTGATTATACACTACAATGTCATGCTACACAGCAATAATGTGTCCGACCACACAATGCACGCACATACGCTACAATATATCGCAAGATTAAATCAGAATCTCCTGAATCAAACCTTCAAGTTGAAAGGCCTGCCTCATTACCAAACACATCATAATTGTAAGTTGAATATTATTTATTAATACTGTATACAACTGCATGCTTCCAGCCTCGATTTGCATGAATGTAATTTTGTTTTCATTTACTCACGGCTGTTCCGATCTGCAAGTGCTAAGAGAGTCGCACTCACGGCGCGAATAGCTTAGCCAGTAGGATGACGGCAACACGGAGAAAAACGTCTTGGTGTGTGTGTGTGCTCGCGTGCGCGCACGAACGTAGAAGCAAGTGCTTGTATGTATGTATTTTGTATATATGTTTTCGATTACAAACAATAGTAATCAAAGTGTTGACACAGCTAGAGAAACTTCTTTTTAGATTGCATGAAATAACAAAGTAAGTCTGTATTGATATGTTCATATTAGAAACGTGTTACATCTAATCGATACTGGTAACCATTAATGTAATATAACTACGAACGTGGTAACCCTGAACACAAATAACGTAATCGTTACTGGTAACCGTTAACGCAATTGCGACAGTTATAACTGTTACTCGAAAATAACTGTTTGTCACATTCCTAATTAGTATTAAAAATTGTAACAATTGCATAATCCACATAACATTCACTTCAAAGAAATAATAATGTTAAACAAAATATATCTTTATTAATAAAATTTCTGTTTACACTTATTCTATTGATATATTTTTGTCACAACACATATTATAGAATGTTATGATTGTGCAAGTGATCATGTTATCAGCACTGATGTTATGAAAGTCAAACAAAAACGAAAGCCAAACAACAACAGACTAGAGCTTACCGTTGTGCATGTCCTAATGTATATTGCTATTTCTACATACTTTATAATATACGAGGGGGATCGAAAAGTAACGCACAATATTTTTTTACAAAAAAGCTTAATAGTTAAAACAACAAAAAATCACAAATGAACTTACACCTTTTACCTACTTTTCGACATAGTCACCAAGTTTCTAAACAGATTTCTCCCATCGTGATACCAGTTTCAATATGCCTGTTCGTAGAAGCCGTTACCTTGGAGTATAGCCATCTGCGGACTGCTGATTTCAGTTCCGCATCTGTCGCAAAGCGTTGGCCGGCCAGAAATTTCTTCATGGACCCAAACAGATGAAAGTCCGACGGTGCAAGGTCCAGACTGTATGGTGGATGCTGGAGCACTTCCCAACCAAATTTGGTGATTTTCTGACGAACAGTAGCATTAACATGGGGGCGAGGATTGTAATGAAGAATTTGGACATCCTCAGCATTCATGTTGTGGTGTTAGTCACGAAGGGCACGACGCAACTTCACCAAAATTTTCATGTAGGCTGTAGCATTCTCAGTGGTCCTGAGTTCAGCAAATCCACCAATACATCACCATGCATACCACAGAACACTGTCACAAGCACTTTCCTAGCAGATTGAGTCACTTTGAATTTTTTCTTCATTGGGGACCAGCATGTTTCCACTCCAAAGTTGCCTGCTTGGTTTCGGGCGTCACCAGTGACGATTCCTTTCAGAAAGTCGTGTCCTTCTGTGGTGTACCGCGTTAGGTAATCCAAGCTCGTCATCATTCGTTGGTCCTTGTGGTTGTCTTTCAGGTTCTTAGGCAACCAGCGAGCACTAACTTCACGAAATTTCAACGTATCATGAACAATATCGTACACTGAACCATAGGAAATGTTGAACTGTAGCGATAAGGTTCGCAGTTGCACACGCCGGTAGTTCAAAATTGCCACCACAATGCCTCTGACATTTTGCGGGGTTGCAGCTGTTACCGGCCTCCCGGAGCGTGGCGAATCACTAAAGTTTACACAGCCCGCTAGGAAGAATGCACACCACCTGGAGACATTGCTACGGTCCATACAATATCTCCATACACGCCACGCATGTCCTTGTGAATATCACTCGGCTTATGACCTTTGGCCCACAAATATCGAACCAGACCTCTCTGCTCTTCACACGTGTACGACAGTAACATGCACGCTATACTTGTCGCGTAGTCCACGCTTCTCTCGCTAGAGTTGCACATGAAACAAAAAAATATCCTCAGTACTGAAAACTTCAAACTATATCTGTGTGAAATTGCAACATTCTAGCTGCAATACCAAGGCAGAAAAAAATTATCCACCCTCGTATTTATGGCTGTCTAAAAACTAGTATATAATAAAATATGTTAAAAGAGACTTCGTTTTGCTCGTAGGATTGCTACACGTAAAATATAACTTGACTTTTAACACTTTTATTATAAATAACCATTTTACATGTGATGTCATGATTGTTTCGCTTTTAAAGCTCTCTTAGTACCTGCTAAAGCAAAGGACTTGGATGAGAGATATAAGGTGATAAATAGGTGCAAATATCCATTATCTCTAGTTGCAGATAAACAGGGTGGAAACATCAGAGGAGCAATTAAGTCCGAGCTCAGGGAGATGCCTCTTAATTACGAGTTAAGCACGGAAACAATGGACTTTATCACGGTGTTTTAATTATGCACTATTTGTCTTTGCTAAAATAGCGGAGATGAGGTCATAGACAGTCAATTTCTCTCGTTTCCTTGGGCCAATATCGTTGAGCGTCGCAAGCAATTTGGGGAAGGAAAACTGAATTGCTTTTCAGCACCGTTATGAACGTATCATCTGACGAAAGTTCTTCACGCCATTAAGAAGCTTTTTAGGGAGTGTTGAAGCATATATTTAAACAAATAGGGAACCCTGAATTTCAACTTGGTTTTACCCTGAATCCTTATAGTAAGACACAATCAAATTTATATCAACTTCAAGAGTAGTTCTGAACAACGTTCATATCAAACTTCATAATCCTATAGCATATGATTTTACCTAGAAAATCAATTTTAGAATAAAACCGAAAGGAAATACAATCTTATGACCAGTACTCACATGACCATAACTACTCCAAAATTTATATATAAGTGCATTACTTACATAATATGCTCTTCGTACAAAAATTCACGTTACGTTATTCAGGATACAACTTTGCCTTTAATAATCTCAAATTACGGGATATGGATTTAGTTCCATACACCCATGAAAAAAAACACGTCAATTTACATCGTAAGTCAGTTCATAGTAGTGAGCCTAACTGGGAGAAAAATTCATATTTTCATAGAGGTTTCATAGATCCACATTGCAGTTTTACCTAATAAAGCATAAGATAAGTAACGATTACTTCGGAAATGGCTAATGTTACAAAAGGTTATTTGAAACACAACTGATATTTTAATAAACCCTACATTTTTGGAGTGGGTGTCTCTTAGCCTATTTCATTTCATTATAATGTACGTATATCAAATTGAATTCGAATGAAGTCGACTTAAACCAAAATTCAAGTTATACGATTTATTCCTATGTATCTCAAATATATATGATGACAGTCCCAGAGGTACCCGACCTGACGTATATATAGCGGTTGTTGTTACAAACAAATGACTATGGTAGAAAGTACCACCCTTATAAACGTTAAGTTTGAAGTTTGACGATGCTACGTTGTTTAGTAATTGTTTGACAGCCATTAATAGTGAACTCTCTCAACGAATTTGTAAACGTGGATAAAACTGGCCATCGTTATGTGATATAATACTTTCATTTGAAAGGTCTTAGTCCAACTAATATTAAAGCTGAGCTAGATTATACTCTGGGGGAGTCTGCTCCTTCGTTTACAACAGTAAAATATTGGGTAGCAGAGTTTAAGCAAGGCCGTACGAGCAAGGACGAACATCGCAGTGGTCGACCAAATGAGGTGACAACGCCAGAAATTGTGAAGAAAATCGACAAAATGGTATTGGATGGCCGTCGACTGAGTGCGCGAGCTAGCAGATATCGCAGGCATTTCGAAAAGTGCTGTATATTGCATACTAACTGAAAGTTTAGACTTGAGAAAGCTGTGCGCATGATGGGTGCCGCGTTTACTCATAATGGAACAAAAGCAGCGTGGTGAGGATGTTTTAGTTGAGTGTTTGGCGATGTTTTGCTGCAATAAAGCCGAGTTTTTGCGTCGATCCATAACCATGGATGAAACATGGGTCCATCATTTTACAGTGATGGAACAGTCAAAACAATGGATTGAAAGGGGAGAATCGGCTCCAAAGAAGGTGAAGACAGTTCCATCTGCAGGCAAGGTCATGGCGTCAGTTTTTTGGGGGGATGGGCGTGGGATAATTTTCATTGATTATCTTCAAAAAGGAAAAGCAATCAATGACGAGTATTATGCAAACTTATTGCAGCGTTTGAACGATGAATTCAAGCAAAAACGGCCGCATTTAGAGAAAAAAGAAAGTTCTGTTTCATCAAGACAATGCACCACTTCACACATCCATGGCCAGAATTTGGCCACATGGCCGAAATCAATGAGTTAAAGTTCGAATTGCTTCCTCATGCACCCTATTCGCCACACTTAGCCCCCTCTGATTATTTGCTGTTTCCAAAGTTGAAGAAATGGCTTGGTGATAACAGATTTGCCAACAATGAAGAGGAGGAGTTTGCAGTTTATGGCTATTTTGCAGAACTCGACGGTTCTCACTATAAACAGGGTATCGAAGCTACTGAACGCTGGGAAAAGTGTATCGAGCTGAAATGAGACTATGTAGAGAAATAAAGATGTTTTTTTCCCAAAATGTTTGTGTTTTCTTTGTTAGATCGAGTACTTCTGGGACAGCCCTCGTATTTCAACAAAAACCGCTAGTCTATTTTGGAAACATTAAAAATAATGAAAATCGTTCCATGGAAAGCGTAGTTTGGGATGAGATAATTTCTTAAAAATCTTCTCCTGTAAAGCTTGAATAGTGTCCGGTATTCTATGACTTTTTGTTTTTGAGTCATATTGCGCGCGCACACTCACACACACCACACGAGTTATTTTCTGAAAATAATTTTCATTGTATAAAGCAGGCTCAAAAAGTATGCTTCCATTAAAATTAGAGCTATGTTAGGGATATAGTATTTAGTCCGCGCGCACACACACACACATTATTCTTTTTTCTTTACTAATTTTGTTAGGATTAATAATAATAATAATAATCTTACCATTTGTGTCAATAAGATATTATCCTCAGTAATACAGCAAGTGCTTTAGCTTTAGTAATATAGCTTTTAGTAATTTCATTGAGTTTAAGGAATGTCTATTTCATTGAAATTACTTTGAGATATTCGGTTTCTATGTTATCATGTTATGACAGAAAAGAACAGTATAAAAGCGACATTGGAGTGCCAGTTTGAAGCTATCAGCTTTTTACGATTTAAATTTGCTGAGATAATTAGAATGTTGAAAATTCCAATATTTCTTCGATTTTTATTGTATAATCATGATCATCATAGCAGTGGCTTATTATTTCATCTTTCGTAGCAACAAGAAAAACAAACTGTTTTAATAGTTTTTATTCGGTGCAGAACAGCGTAGATGTCCAAGTTGCTCAGGAAAGTATTCGTTCCAAATTTAAAATTGCTTCTTTGATTTAATTTGGTCTTTCACGGCCAATATATAGAACGGGACGCTAAGATCCGTAGCAGTTAAAGAGCTTGCAATAATTTTGTCCCCAATCAAAAAAAGTCTGAGTCGAATTAACGAAAATAAAATTCTCATTTTAATGTGTACAAATAAAAAAGTTACATTTACATGAGCTTCTCTGCCCACTATCGATTACATTATATAACTATTACAACCTATTCCTTCGAAAGCTTATTACTTTCTCTACTACGTATAGTAAGTAGGGGAAGTATTGCATTCCACCCAAAAATTCGATACCGAGATTTCACCAGAAATACGTTTTGAGACCCCCTGAATCCAAAAAAAAGCATTTTTGGAAACATGTCCGTGTGTGTGTCTGTGTGTCTGTGAACAGCATAACTCAGAAACGAACAGTCGGATAAACACCAAGCTTTGGTATTTAGGTTCAGTATCTTCCAGAGATGCGACACGAAGTTTTTCAAGAAAATCCCCCCATCCCAGATTACTCTTTACATGGAACATTTTTCGAAAATTTTAATTTTCTCAAAAATGGCTCTAACGATTTTAATTAAAATATCATATGTTTAAGATATTTTCATGACAAATGAAATGTATATCTCGAATTTTCTGGGAATGCCTCCAAAAGTATTCTTCATTGTGAACTACGTTTGCATAACTGGTAAACCATAAGAGATAGACAAATGTTTACTACACAAAAAAGGTAGATCGCGTTAAAATACACAATTTGTCATATGCATTTTTTTGTTGTTGAGTGAACCATTTTCGAGATATTGCTTGTTATTCCCTTAAATTTTCCAATACTTATACTTTTTCTCAAATTCGTTATTCATTTTTTTATGTCTTGGACATGCAAAGAGAATGTAATGCGCCACATAGCAACCAGCGCTTAAAAGATTTGACTATCGCTTAAAACCTACGATATTCCCCTTCCATTTACAAGAAAATTAGCAATAAGATTAACATTTCGATTAACATGAAGCATATGGAGAATAAGCGTTTGTAAAAATAGTTTGTACAAGAGTAGAGAAAGTCATGTGAGTGTAACATATCAGATTTTTTTCTATCTGCTTCATGTGAATCGAAATGAACATTTTGCAGAAATAGCTTCATTACACACTTGTAGCGGTACAAGGCGGGTACGGAAAGCAGAATCGGTAGTCAGATGTCGCTGTATGCTAGTCTTAAAATCAATAATCTTTCCATGACATCGCGAGAACAACTGAATAGCGGCAGCCCTGATTACTGATACATTTAAGTCAATAATAATGGATATCTCGTAAGTGACTGATGCAATAGAAAATCTTTTGGAAATAAATTTGTGTTTAAAGAGATCTACATTTTTGTGTAGCATGGTTTTATCTGTATGTTTTGCTTTTCAGGGTATATTATGAAATTGTACACAATTTCTTCCGAATTAAGAACTTCACGTGCTATTCCCAGAATATTCAATATATACATTTTATTTGTCATGTAAATATCTTATGAAAATCGTTAGTGGCATTTTTGAGAAAACAAAACCTTTCCAAAAGTTGTCCATTTAAAGGGTAGTTTGGGGTGGAGGGATTTCTTTTAAATCTTCGTGTCGCATCCTTGGAAGATGAACTTAGATACCAAGTTTAGTATTTATCCGATATTTCTTTTTGGGTTTTGCTGTTCACAGACACAAACACATACACGAACCTTTTTCTAAATACGCATTTCTTTTATTTCAAGGGCCTTAAAACAGATATTTCAGGTAAAATCTTGACATCAAATTATTAGGTGGAATACAATACTTTCTTTTACCTACTATAGGGAGAAAAAGTAAAAAGTTACAATTTTCATGTTCTAGCATTTTTACAATTTTTTCATTTTATTAGTTTTATAATTATTTTTTTTTGAAAATTGCACCCATTTATCAACTTTTTAGTGGCTGTTATATACAAAATTATTTAATACAAATTTAATAGAGAAAATGTGTTTTAAACTAAGGAAGAAACAAATTTCTAAAGTCGTAAAAACTGACACATATTTGAGGGATGTTCAGAAAAAGCTATAATTTCTCACTGCAATTTCAGATATTACGGAAAATAGCTTTCTTAACCACCAGTAAATGCATGGAAAATAATTTTATAAACACCACACACAAAAAGGTTGAACAATTGTTGCAATTTTCAAAAAAAATCCAACCTATAGATAAAAAATCTTTAAAACACAAGAAGACAAACAATAATGTTTTTTGTAAAGGTAGAGTCAGACCAGAGATCTTCCGGACGGTCTTCATATTAAAAATTAGAATTCTTTATCCGAGATATTTAGCTGCTATTATTTCTTGAAATAGAAACGAATAATTTTTTGATTCACTGTCGTACAGTAATATCAACTGAGCATTTGAGGTTATGGCAACACACAAAGTCCACTACAGATAAATAACGTTTTCTTGCTCCATAATTGAATCGAAGCACAGATGATTGGGAAAACAAATGAACGTAGGAAAAATAATTACAACTTACTAGCTTTTAAGCGCAATGATATCATCGCTACAACTCGGTTGTAATCGGTAAATCAAATGACAAGATCATTGATTAGTTGAAAGGCACCCTTATTATCAGAAACGTCGGTGAGATTTTGTGTTAGAGCCATCATCATCATGTACTTGTGCATTAATTGGACTGTCTGATCTAAGGCGGTATATTTTAATGAATGTCCGGCGTGGCGTTAATAAGTGTATCTCAACTTTATACGCTTGTCGACCTTCTTCTGTTTCATTAGACAAGGTGAATGGTAAGAGGGTTGTAGTATAATATAGTGGAGTGTCAGCCAACACAAAAAAGAAGGGGTGGAGAATAAAAGAACTGTCTGCGAGCTCGGAAAGAATGGAACGTTTAGCAAAGACGAATGACTTTATAGGGTAATAGTACCAATTGCTGCACAAACATTAAAATAAATTGCTTTTCAAAGCACACATATGTAGCGAACAAGAATAAGAACAGGACAGTTACAAATATTCGAACAACCTTTTGAGTGAAAGTAGGTATGTCAAAAACATATTCTCCTGATTTTTTGGTTCAGCAATAACTATTGGTATTTTAAAAGGTGAGGCCATCTCCTCTCACCACCAGTCGGAGAGAAGGAAGATTGCTGGGCTCGATACCCGATGCTTGTTGTGAAGTCCCCCGACGGTGGCTTCTGCTTCGCATGTCTTAGACGGTACGCTGGTACGAATCTTACTGAGTAATTCTAGATTTTGTCGTAGTTTACTAGTCGTTACTGCCCTGGCCGTTTCTTTGGAGTGCTCAGCAGTGTGATACACTCTGCTTGCGGTATAGATACGCCGTCAAATGGGAATTAAATTTCAGGCGTTCGGGTTCTGGAGAAGGTGAATGATGTAGCCTAGGAAAGTCGCTATCATTGAATTTATTGTCTATCAATATTATCAGGAGTATCGGATGTTCCTGGCGCTATATTCATTTATCGGACTTCCGCGCCCAACTTTCGTATACGCAACTATCAGATCCTTTTCCTTATTAAAACTCGCCGGCATATACTTCGGCTACACTTCTCACTCAAGCGACACTCGTTCTCTAAAAGTATCTTTGTAAACTTCGCGGGAATATTCACGTTTATATCTGGGCGGCGATATATTTCGGCAATTATTTATATGTATTGCAGCGTTCGCCGGTAACAGACTTTGGCTACTTTTAGTGCGATTAAGCACTTACCCTCCGCGGAACTAATCACATATTGTGGCGTATTAATGATTTGGGGGTTTCGTTGTCATTACCAGACATATTGTTCTTTTCCTCTGGGTTGACGTCATTCCTGCTGGGAATTTTTGTTAGCCATGAGTGGTGGGGATATAGGGTCAGTCTTGCTGAGTATTCCGAGAGAAGCGGATTGCGCGTGCAAACCGGCTTTTGGATCGATGGACATCTCCCCTCACCTTTCATATTTAATAATGTAGGAACCCCAAACGGTTGGGGAATAGATCTAGGAATGTGAAAGCAGATTTGTGTTATGGATTTTGTACAGTGAAAAACCCACGCCTTTCTCTTAACCTCCACACCACGTTTCGGTCCTCTGCGGCCAAATTTGTATACGTCCCCTCAATGTACGTGCGAACCTTTAAGCCTCTACCCAGTATGTAACAATATAACACCAGCATTGTTTAGGCGGTAAATTCTGACGTCGTGGAACGTGGATTGCACTTCAGTGACATTTCGAGTGTGGCCCTGAATCCAAATTAACACTTCCTTTATACAACATTTCTCTACTCTAAGCCTACAACTAAGTCTACCTCTTATTGATTACTATTTCGCGGTCTTGAACGCGTGACTTCTAAATGCTGTCATCTTATAGGTTACATATGCGAGTCACACGATAAATTTTCTTACTTTAAGCAGAGATTTTCCACTGCGCTTGCTTGTCTCTACTCCGCCGCATACTACAGCGTATGCTTCTCGATGTCAATAGAAGAAATCTCCCCTCACAGGATCCAACAAAACGTTGCAGGCATCTTGGGCCATAAAATGAACAACATCCTACAGAAAACGCACTCTCTAACATGGTTAAACGATACTAGACAGGAACATCTTATACATGGAAGCAAATCACATGAACATAAAAATATTACTAACAATATGACAACACTAAAATTTGCATACATATATCAAATAAATCACAATAATATAATGCACAAGTAGATATTAATTTTGGGGCGGTAGGTAGTAATGTCTCAAAGGTCTGATGTGTTACATTTACATGACATTCTAGCTCACCATTGTTTGTTTTAATCTCACTTCTGCAAATTCTTCTAACAAAAGCTAATTTTTCTTTCTACTCTGTTAGGTAAAAGTTTATGCAAATAGTTTCATTGCGCATTTAATTGTAGGAACAACCTAAAAGAGGGATGCAGAAGACTAAAGCGTTACTCACATCTTTAAAAAGCAGGTCGATAAATCCTGGCTTTGAAATTCCATAACCTCTGCATGACCAAGAGAAACAAATGAATGATGACTTAGTACTTGAAAAATGTATAAGTAATTGTAAATTCAAACTAATAAAAAAAACATTTATAGAAAATTGTCTTACAAAGATGCGACACGAAGATTTCCAAGAAAATCTCTCCACTCCAAGCTACCCTTTACAGGGAAAAAGATTCGATATTTTTATTTTATAAAAAAGGCTGTAACATTTTTATTAAAACGCCATATATTTAAAATATTTACATGATATATAAGATGTACATCCTGATTTGGGGGTGGGGGATAGCCCGTGAAGTCCTCTGCATTTGGAAGGAGTCTTGTATAAGTTGTAAAGCATAATAGACAAAATCTCACTACACACAAAAATGTATAACTACTTGAAACATACAATGTATTTCGAATAGTTTTTTTGTGACATCACCTAATTCTGAGATATTCGTTGTTATGATTCGTACATTTCAACACTTTTGTCATTTTTAAGTGCTATAAACATTCAGTTGTTTTTCGCGATGTAAGGGAAGGAGTGGAATTTCAAGGCCAGTGACCCGAGTTTTAAAGACCTGACTATCGTTTCGGACTCCTGTATCTCCCTTGTATGTATAACCAAATGTATAATGAAACTATTTCTGTAAACGTTTATCTTCGTTAACATGAAGTAGATAGAAATTTAAGCTTTTGTAGGAATTTGTAGAAACTATATAAATTAAACGATAGGGGTAGCCATGCAAATGAAGCAAATCAGATTTTGTTTAAACCTATAATAAAAGAAAAAAACTCTGATGTGATACATTCACATGACTTTCTCTGCCCTCTGTGGTTTATTAGTGACTATACAGGCTATTCTTACTAAAACTTATTTTTATATCTACTACGTTTTAATCCAAATAAACATTTGCAGAAATAGCTACATTACATATTTCGTTGTAGATACAAAGGAAACAGCGATAGTCAAATGTTTAATTTGTTGAATTCATACGCAATCGCGAAAAACAACTGAATGTTGAGAGGATTTTAAGGGATGACCAAGAAATGAACAATTCGAATCATTAATAACGGATATCCCAGGAATGGGTTATGCCACAAAACAAATTGTGTGTTTTAAATAAATGTACATCTTTTATGTAATACATTTTCGTCTATCACTTAACGTTTACCAGTTATACAAGATTATACAAAATTCCTTCCAAATGAAGAGGACTTTGAAGGCTATTTCCAAAAAATTCAAGATATACATTTTATTTGTTATGTAGATATCTTTAATACGTGGTATTTTAATCAAAATCGTTGAGACATTTTTATAAAACCAGAATTTTCGAAAAATGTTCCATATAAGGGGTAGTTCAGGTGGAGATTTTCTTTAAAATCTTACTGTCGTATCCTTGAAAGATATTAAACTTAAATACCAAGTTTGGAGCTTATCCAACTTTTCGTTTTTGAGTTATGCTGTTCACAGACACACACATAGACTCAAACATGGGCCTTTTTTTAAAAATGATCTTTTTATTTAGGAAGTCTCAAAACACCGGTGAAATCTCGGTATCTAATTTTTGGGGGAATGCAATACCTTCTCTACTTTCTATGTACGTGGTAGAGAAAGTAAAAACAACTCGACATTATGTACGATCAGACACACTCGTTTTGGACAACTCGATTTACACTCGCATTTAGACACATTCTCCAGAGGTAGTGGTGCCACAACTATCGTATGGACTGCTAGGTCACGGCAACACAAGAGTTAAGCGCGTGGTTGCAACCTAACAAATCTCGCAAAAGTTATGGTTACACAAAACAAAACCCTAAATTGTAACGAAACAACTAAAATTAATGCCAAGATAACAAAAAGATCATTGCCGTTCTGTAATATCCTTCAATAAGATCCTTAGTCGATCTGAATTTTAATTAGGATACCACGAAGAATCCGCAGAACCTTTTTTACTACTGAAATAAGAGCTCAATTATTAGACACAAAGCCAAGTTTCGTTATTTACTATCTGAGATCATATCTCCGAAATATTCAAGCTTTCACTTTTATCCTGTGCTACTGATAACCGAGGAGATGACTCCGCGATAACGTGTAAGGCTTGAATTCAGGAGATCCCGGGTTTAATTACTTGCGCCGTTCACTCTGAACTTGGGTTTTTTCGCGGTTTTCCCTGGGTGACGAATGCCGGGGTGGATCATATACAAGGGCAGTCCCAGAAGTATCCGATCTGACGTATAGGTGGCGGTTGTTGTTTCAAAAAAATGACTGTGGTACCAACCTTATAAAGCTTAAGTCTGAATTTGACGATGCTACGTTGTTTAGTAATTGTTTGGCAGCCATTAATAGTGAACTCTCTCAGCGAATTTGTAAACTTGGGTAAAACTGACCATCGTTATGTGGTACAATACTTTCATTTGAAAGGTCTTAGTCCAGCTAATATTAAAGCTGAGCTAGATTCTACTCTGGGGGATTATTCTCCTTCGTTTACAACAGTAAAATATTGGGCGGCAGAGTTTAAGCGAGGTCGCACGAGCTACCAACAGGAACATCGCAATGGTCGACCAAATGGGGTGACTATGCCAGAAATTGTGAATAAAATCCACAAAATGGTATTGGATGACCGTCGACTGAACGTGCGCGAGATAGCAGACATCGTAGGCATTTAAAAAAGTGCTGTACATTGCATACCACTGAAAATTTAGACACGAAAAAGCTGTGCACAAGGTGGGTGCCGCGTTTACTCACAATGGAACAAAAGCAGCGTGGTGAGGATGCTTCAGTCGAGTGTTTGGCGATGTTTAGCTGCAATAAAGCCGAGCTTTTCTGTCGATTCATAACCATGGATGAAACATGGGTCTATCACGTCACACCTGAGACGAAGGAACAGTCAAAACAGTGGATTGAAAGAGAGAATCGGCTCCAAAGAAGGTGAGACAGTTTCATTTGCAGGCAAGGTCATGGCGTCAGTTTTTTGGAATGTGTGTGGAATGATTCTCATTGATTATCTTCAAAAATGAAAAGCAATCAATGGCGAGTATTATGCAAACTTATTGCAGCGTTTGAATGATGAAATCAAGCAAAACCGGCGGCATTTAGTGGAAAAGAAACCTTTTTTTCATCAAGGCAATGCACCAGTTCACACATTTGTTATCACCATGGCCAAAATCAATGAGTTAAAGTTCGAATTGCTTCCTCATGCACCCCATCTGCCAGATTTAGCCCCCTCCGATTATTTTCTGTTTCCAAAGTTGAAGGAATAGCTTGGTGCTAAAATATTTGCCAACAGTGAAGAGCTGGAGTCTACAGTTGATGGCTGTTTTGCAGAACTCGATGGTTCTCAGTATAAACAGGGTATCCCAGTGATTGAACATCACTAGGAAAAGTGTATCGAGCTGAAAGGAGATTTTTTTTCTTTGTTAGGTCGGGTACTTCTGAGACAGCCCTCGTACAAGGTCTTCATTAAAAAAACCTTACCGTTTGCATGGAGTTTTGCGTCTTGCTAGCACGGCATATCACAGCCCGCCGTGCCTACATTCTGTCTTCACTTCTTAAATGTACATAAAATAGAACAAAGTTAACCCTTACCTCACAGCAAAGTTGTATGAGGAGAAGTCACTGAAACCTCAACTTGTGCTAACTTTGATAGTGATTTTCATAGCAAACGTTCAACATTTGCGTTTCGTCTAATGTTTATTCTGTTAATACTGCACGTCTTTCATGTATTCCTTGTTTTGCACTGAACCAGTAGCCTAAAATTTATTTTCAAGATCGGAATTGAAGTTTGGGAAAGAGGCAATTGTGCAGGAAACTTCAGGACGAATTCTTCACGAACGCGGCGAGCAGATTCGTATAAAATAACAATTACATGCAAATATACGTTGATTTAAAGAGCCTTTCCATTTTCTTAAGTGAAAGTGGACTACTGACGCTAATGTGGTAACTGAAGAACAGAAAGCCTGTCGTGAAATTGAATTAAACTGAGTTTTATTTATCGACGATCTTTAACTGCTGTAGTCATCTATATTGGACGTGAAAGACTGGAACTTCTGCTCAGAGGCCTCTTTATCAGGCTTGTGGTTCTTTTAAGTGCCGTAAATCTACGACACGGGACCACCAGCTTTACTTCCCTTCCGAAGGAAGCCATGCTAAGGATGTTTAGGCCCGAAAAAAATGCATTTCCCTCCGCCGGGTTTGAACCCGCTACCTCGTGAACTAGAAGCCATTATGGTAACCACTACACCACGAACGACGACAAGCCTGTCGTGAGTATTGAGTGTGGGTTGTGGGGGAAGCATTGGTTCTGACGCACAAAACCGCACAAGCAGTCAGGTTTTCTGCCGAAGACCCAGTAATTCCACCAAATTTTCTGTCCCCAATTTCCAGTCATTTTATTTCCTTATCATGTTTTAGAGTCGAGAGATCAGGCGAGTGGACAGCGGTTGAGGCGTCTGGCGGTGAAGTTTGCTTTCTGCAACTGTCTGTCCCTGGCGTTCTATGTGAGACGGGCCCTCAGAGAGACCTCTCCGTGAGGAAAGTTAAGCCCGTGAAGGGTCTCACCGGTGTCAGGCTGTAATATCGTGTGCCATGCTCTGGCACTTCCCCATTGTTTGCTTCTACAGTAACACAGTAACCTACTCTTCTAATGTAAATGTTAGTGAAAGGAAAACTAGTATTCCATAATTTTGTCTTCTGTGCCCAAAATCTCAAAACCTAGGTTCCTGAACTGGTGTTCTGTTAATCCTGATTTAAGATGAATTTGCATATCCACCTATGCAATCAGCGTACGCAGAGGGGGCATTTAGGGGTTATGATAATTTTTCATAATAACGGATTAATTCCGTCACCCCCAATATTTAGCACTGTTTTGATGCATGTGTATTTTATTTACCTGTTAATTAGCACGTAAAATGTGATATACTAATTCTTTAAATATAAAAGTGTCACAGAAAATCAAAAAGAGACTGCAATGCTTCGATCTTATGGCTTTGAGTATCTTTCGGTGGGAGATTCAGCCCCTTGAGATGTGTGTACGCCCCTGTATACAATAATAAGTTTATTACTTATCATTCCTTGATATAGCAAAATGAAGAATGTCACATGAAGATAAACCAACCATTAACCGCTTGACTGACGTCACTGAATTGTACCGCATGCTTTAGTTTCGCCTTTGGAATGCACTAACATCGATCAGCTAATATTATACCACGACGATGTCAGAGTAATCCGGGATTAGTAATGTGAACCCCCAGCAAAGCCTCTAATCAAGCTTCATCGATTACAAGCGACTGTTCAAAGTTACACGAACTTCAGAATAAAGCCTTATACAGCAAACTTGATCAAACTTCGGCATTATGCTGATAGAAATATAGTTTTTTCTAGGAAAATTGTAACATCGTTGAGTATCAATTAGAGCTTCTTAATAATTAAACATAACTTTAATAATTAAGCATGACTTCAAGTGCTTTTAATATTTAAGTATGTAATAAGTGTATAGTCCTTTAGAGTGAATGTTTAATTTTCACGAATGGCATAAAAAGATATATGCGAGCTGCATACAACGTTTTGTGCAATCCTAGCATTATAAGTTTATAATAAATTTCACCATTAGACAATTAAGCTTTATTATATTTAGTCAAAAAATGACGGTATTGTTTCATAGCAACAGAGGAAAGCTTGCCTAGTTGTTTGCAGTCCCAAGCGTGTTTTATTTGCTTACTTACAGAATGAATGAAGGGAATAATATTTCGACTGAAAACTATACTACGAGGCCTGTTTTTAAAGTACGTACCGATAATTTTTTAAAAGATAAGAGAACGTTATTTTCCAAATACTTTATTAGCTTCATTACTTTACACTACTTCACATAATCATTACCGTAATTCAGGCACTTGTAAATGGGAAACCAGTTATTGTATGCCTTCGTCAAAGAATGATGCCGCCTGTGATGAAAGAAGGCCTGCACTTCTTGTTTCACGACGTCATCCTCGTTGAAATGTTTTCCACCAATCTGTTTCTTCAGATGAAACAGTGAAAATCCGGATTGTAGGAAGGATGGTCGAATTGTTCCCAACCAAACGATGCGATCACTTAAGTTTGTACGGCTGTATGTGACTGGGAATTGTTACTCACTATTGTTTCCCCATAAACCTCAAATAATTGGCGATGAATGTTTGCTGGCGTAACATTTCTCGCATTCAAAAAACGAATCACTGGCTAATTAATTTTTATTTATAATTTTAATATTGTTGTTAATATTATTTTGTACCTTTTGTGATTAATAATAAGAATTTTATCCTTAGGTCTTGCTGAATTAGCATTTTTTCATTTATTAAATCATGCTTTTATAACTTATTATTTTAAAATGTAGAATATTATCTTATACTTTGATAATTAAATTATTTAAATTTAATTCGGCGGGTACATTTCGAAACGCTCTAACAACAAGAAAACACAAAATGACGATTGCTCACAGCTGCGTCTGGCTTCCTGATGAAAGGAGTAAGTAATCAAGCATGCTCAAAATCGCGACTGCAACGCTGCAGCGGCGAAATATTAAAACGGACTTACTTTAAAACACGCCTCGTAATATTGTAAAGAGAGAACTTTGTATGTGTCCATATGTAGGGTAATCTCGAAAAACCATTCAACTGATTTGACAATTGTTTCACCATTGAAAGCCCCTATTCCTTCCAAAGGGCAAGGCCCATAAAACATCCAATTTCAATTCATAAATTCTAAAAGATTAAAAAGAATTTACAAAGCCGATGCACTAGAATACCAATATTTTGGTGTTATAAAAGAGAGAATTGATAAACAAGGCAAGCACATTGTGTCACTGTTGCACGTCAATTTTTTTCCCGTGATTTGTTCCGAGTGTCTTGCTGGAAATAAATACCCCTAGAACTAAATTATTTATCATTTAATGGTTACCATTACCCTAGAAAAAGATACCATGTAAACAGTTGGCTTGTAATGAGAGGGTGAAAGGAGAGAGATAAAAAGAGAGCGAGAGCGAGCGAGGGGACGTTATTAGCCAGTTGGTTGTCAGCTAATTACAAATTACTATACGATCACTGTTACGTTTACCCTAATACTTTCTTACATGGTAATTGATTTTTCTATTCCTCCCCGTTTCTTCGCTTGATTTACCCTCACGTTCTTTCAAATAATTGTCTAGTAAGACACAGTGGCTGTCTTTGTGCTTGGGCAAGAGGATTGGCTCTTCAGGAATTCGGATAGCGAAGAAGAGCTTCTCTTGTATGCATGTCTTGTGAATAAAACAAGTGAATTACTTTACAACAAACTCTTATCTCCCAAGATAGGAAACAGCTCTTAACGTTGAGTACATGGGTATAATCTTGAATGTTAGCAGGGTTTGTGCCTATACTAATCGCAAAGTTTCATAAAGGAATGAACATTAAAAAAAACATAAACTTCTATACGATTTATGAATATTTAGATTTTATTTTTATTTATCATTGAATGTTTAAAAATAATGAAATTTTAAAATGCAACCGAAGTTCTTCTTTAATATTTGCCTTTTTAAGAGAAAAAAGTCTAAAGCGATACATTCTCTACCCTCTATCGTTTATTAATGAGTATACAAATTATTTTTACTCGAGCTTATTTTTCTATCTACTAAATTTTAATCCAAATAAACCGTTGCAGAAATAGTTACATTACACGTTTCGTTATAGATACAAGGAAACAGCGACGTCAAATGTTTAAGAACAGGGCACTATATCTGGACTTAAACTTCCATGCTATTTCCTGCAATCGCGAAAAACAACTGAATGTTGAAAGGGCTATAAAGAATTACCAAGAAATGAAAAATTCGAACGTTTAATAACGGATATCTCAGAAACGACTTATGCCACAAAAAAACTTATTGGGAATAAATTGTGTGTTTTAAATAGATCCACATTTTTTGTTTAGTACGTTTTTGTCTATCGCTTAACATTTACCAGTTATATAACATTATACAAAATACCTTCCAACTGAAGACTTCATAGGCCACTCCTCGAAAATTAAAGATTACATTTTATTTGTGATGTAAATATCATATATGGTATTTTAATCAAAATCGTTAGAGTCATTTCTTATAAAATCAAACATTTCGAGAAATTTTCCATGTAGAGGGTAATTTGGAGTCGGGGGATTTTGTTGAAAATCTTCCTGTTGTATCTGTGGAAGATATTGAACCTAAATACCAAGTTTGGTACTTATCCGATTTTTCTTTTTGAATTATGGTGTTCATAGGCACACATACGGACATGTTTCCAAAAATACTTTATTTGGATTCAAGGGCCTCAAAACAGGTTATTTCCGGTGAAATATTAGTATCGAAATTTTGTGTTGAATGCTACTTCCTCTACTTACTATACGCAGTAGAGAAAGTAAAGTATTTACCTAGTTTGGAAAGGTAGAATCAGACGACTGAAAGAATCAATGTCATAGCCGGGATTTGAACCGAGGTCTCGTAGTCTTCGTCCGGTTGCTCTAACCACTGAGCTACCATGTCAACATACCAGCACGTCATTAAATTCACCAACTGATTCGCATTTTTTCCGGTAAACTACAAGGAGATCTCAAATTGTATTGAGATGACATACCCCAATGGCGACTTACAATGTTGTAAGTACTTTAAGTCCCGGGCTTCATAGCTTCAACCACTACTAGGTCAAGGAATTAATTGTTCTTCCACACAAGCCGTGTGTTGGGCAAGGTTGGAAAGGTAGACTCAGACGACTGAAGAATTCAATGAATAGCTGGAATTTAAATTACGGATTTCCCGGTCTCCATGCTGTTGCTCTAATCACTGAGCTACCATGGAAATATGCCGGCAGGTATTAAATTCACCAACCGGTTCGCATTTTTCCCGATAAACCACATAGATCTCAAATTGTATTGAAACTATGAAGCCCGGGACTTGAAGTACTTACAACATTGTAAGTCGCCATCGGGGCAAGTCATCTCAATACAATTTGAGATCTCCTTGTGGTTTACCGGGAAAAATGCGAATCAGTTGGAAAATTTAATGGCGTGCTGGTACATTGTCATGGTAGCTCAGTGATTAGAGAAACCGGGAGATCCGTGGTTCAAATCCCGGCTATGGCATTGAATTTTTTTCAGTCGTCTGATTCTACCTTTCCAACCTTTTCCAACACACGGCCTGTGGAAGAACAATTAACTGTTATCTATTTAATTAGCATAACTTTCTCTACCCACTCTAATTTATTTTTATATCCGTTCTACATATTAGTGGTACAAAAGCAATTTTTCTATCAACTGCGTGTTAAAGTTTACAAAAATTGTTTTATTACAAATGTATTTGTAGGTAAAAGAGGTATACAGGAGGCTGAAGCGATAGATTAATCGTTAAAAAGCGGGACACTATAATATGCTGACTTTGAAATTCCACACTCTTATGATGTCAGTAACAAAAGTGAGGTAAACTAGCGTCTCAAAAAAATATATGATACAGAGTTGGAAAATTCGAAACAATAACAAAGAATTCCATAAAAATTACAAAGTTTTTGAATTAATAGTTATTCAAAATTAAACAAAAGTAGTAAAATGAGGTCCAGCTATTTACAAAAAAAATCAGAATACAACAAAACATTTTCCTGTAAAAGGTAGTTTAGACGTGAGGATTTTCTTGAAAATATTCCTATCGTATCCTTGGAAGACACTAAACGTAATACTAAGGCTGGTATTTATCCAAAATTTTGTTTTGGTGAACAATACTTTGTTACCTATGTATGTAAATAGTAGATAAAGTCAATAAGCACAGAGACCACCAGAAATTTTAATTGCTGCAGATATGTGACACAAAAGCTCTATACTTGGAGAGTTTAAGCAGGCAATAAAATGGCACATATTTGGAAGCTCTAAGAAACAACATGCAGTGAAATACATCACGACAGGAAAAGAAGAAAGACAGATTGAGGAGAAGAAGAAGAAATGGACGTCGCGACTGGAGTAGACAACAACCCTATGACGAGAAGCTGAATAAAGCCACAACCCAGATAAAAGGATGCAAGAAGACACCTAAAGTCAAACACAAGGCTTGTACATGACTAATCCACGGTACAACTGAAATGGCAACATAAAATGGCGCCCAACATGCGGCTTAAACAAACTGACAGCACACAGTTCCAAGCAACCAAATCTTTATGGTAATTGCAGAAAAAAATCTATGTCAACACTGCAAAATGACCTGACTTTCTAAATACAATGAAGAAATGAATGTAGAATATCTGGCAAGATTAGCAGATGTAAGAATTAAAGAAGAAGAAAACTTACTACTTTTTTCAGTTATATAGCATACAGCATCCCACACTAGCTACTAGAGATAAAAGAATATTAAGTAACGCTGCTCCAATTTTATTTCAATTCGTATCCTTCATTACGTTCAAGCCATTTTTTTCCACTCTTTTCCTGACGTTTTAGTTCCTTAATTACTGCTTTTATTCGTGCCTTGCTTGCTCATACAATTTCCTACTTTGATTTGTTACTTTTCTCTCCTTTACTCCAATCCCTTGATGCGTTATAATCATATCTGCCTTGTGACTAAGAAATTACGGCGTACACAAGCAAGACGAATTGCAGGTCTTTGTGCACCGGAGACGGTCGCCTCCTTTGTTTTCAAGCCTCCTAGACACGGTTTCTTCCATAAGCACTGGGTGATCAGAACTAAATGACAAGTAAACTCACTATTCCATGGCGATTAGCTACCTGATATACCGATGTAACGGATAACGTAGCCTTGTTTTTTCTTCAGATTATCTGCGGTAATCTAGCGTTATAGTGCAATACATGTAAACGCAAATATGTCAATTCTTCGTTGTGTTCGCTTAGTAATAAGGTGGTGTCCAAACTATAAACGGAACGTGAAATCAGACATAATATTATACGTTACTTTCTAGCACCTGCCTATAATAGGCAGAGGAATGTATTTTATTCCAAACAAAAATTCCAAGATTTTATGTGAAATTCGTACATGTCGAGGTATCCTGAATGCAAAAACGAAAACACTTCTTGGAAAAAAACTTATGTGTGTGAACATAAAACTCAAAAACGGAATGTCAGAGAATTACAAATTCGAGTTTAAGTTCAGTATCTTCCAAAGATATGATTCAAGTTTTCAAGCATACTCCCACTGCCCTTTGGACGGAAAACGTTTCGTAATTTTTTATTTTCTCAAAAAATGCTCCAAAGATTTTAATTCAAATGCCATATGTTTAAAATGTATAGAAACAATAAAATGTACATTGAACTCTATGGAAACAGTCTCTAAAGTCCTACTCATTCGGAATGGATTTTGCATAATTTTGTATAACGGTTAAGCATAAGATGTTGACAAAAAGTTACTACGCAACAAATGTAGATCTCTTTAAAACACAAAATTATTTTTGTGTCACCAGCATTCGTTGTTACAGGTTTGAATTGTTCAATATTTTTCCCATTGTTTGAAGTGCTGTCACTTTTCAGTTGTTTCTCACGATGTCATGAAAAAAGCATGGAATTTCAAACCTAACACATAGTGACTTGATTTTTAAGGATTTGGCTATCGTTTCATCTGCTTGCACCTACAAGGAATGTGTAATGAAACTACATCTGAAGTTTTTTTATCTCCATTAACATTAAATAGATAAAAAAATAAGCTTTTGCAAGAATAGCTTATAAAATCTATATGAAATAAACTATAGGAGCTAGAGAAAGTCATGTAAACGTAGCACATCAAATACCTTTCTTTTACTCTTTATATAAATTGTTACACATGTACCTTAGTCCCCTATTGAATTAAGTTATTGTTTTCTTAAGCTCTTCTCTCACTAGCATGTAAATATGTACCATAATCAAATTAAGAGAAATACAGCCAAATAAAGCATCAGTAACCAGTTATTTTATTATTAGTGTTAAAAACAAACGTATATTTTGTTAATGTACAACCTTTAAACTAATACTATACTGCACAGTATGAATATTCTTGGTTTAAAATTTAAAAATTTACTATGTAAAATTATATTTCATGAACTCAACTCAAACTTCCATTGAAAGTCACAATTCTATATGTTGGATTAACATTTCCTTCATATTATTAAGTTTAATGTGGTTCCATTATAACAAAACCCGGTATCATACTTAATAACAGCCTTTCTTTCAGATTTGTTTGTCTACCAGCAACGAAACAACGTAAAATCAGATGTATCGATATACATACAGTTTAGCACCATGTGTGATAATTTCATAAACAGTTGGGTATTTAGAAGGTTATACTGAGAAACGCCCACAATCTTTGCCTAAACTATTAACTTCCAACCAGAGTAAGTTTATAACTGCAGAGAATTGCTACTTGTGAATGCGTTGTGATCGTGTGTAGTGTGCTTCTCGTTAAATTAGTTCTCGAGTCGACCTCTAGCGTCGCTGATAAGAATTAGTAACGACCTCGCGAACGGTGGCGCTGCGTTAATGAAACCGAACATAGGATGCCTCAACATCCTTTCCCTTTGCTTATGAACTACCCTCTTGAATTTTAAATTATATGATTTATGCGCTTTCTTCCTAAAGATAAATTAACTCCCAGAAGGATGGAACATGTCACTGTGTAAAAGTGAAATATTTATCTTCAGCATTCGCAGGTTCTATGAAAATTGCCTCAGAAACCAAGGGAAAAAATATTATGTTAAATGTTCTGAAAGTAGTTATCTTTGCCCTGCCTTTCCTTCCCACTTCCGTTTAAACTTATCTTTACACTCCCTTTATTTCCCACTGCCATCAAAACTTACCTCTTCTTGTGGTTTTTACAAAGTTGATAATAAAATGGCATTTTGGGGAACATATCCCTCATGCATCTAGTGACTAATTGGGATAGAAATGCTTTGAAATCTGACTAACCATAGATATTTATTCTTTTAATTTTATCACCCCTAGATGTATTTTCCACAAGTTATGCAATAATAGTAATTTATGTATAATAGGATAAAATAATATTCAATACTGAGTGAAAAATTGAACGCTCGAGCCTTACCGAAGGTGATAATTTTCACGAAATTTTAAATCAGAATAATTATTTTTGTTAAATATGTAGATTTATGTCGCTGGATGGGATATGGTGGCACCAATGCTGGTTGTCTTGGAGATATAAATAAACTGAAATTGATGGCAGATAATGTAAGTGTAAACTGAAATGTGTACCTAAGAGGGAGAAATATTTATTCCTGAAGGCGTTTTAATACATGCTCAGAGAGCAGGGAGTTCATTGGTCTCTAAAAAGCCTGTTAATTGGTATTACTTGAAGTGTAATTTCAGAAGTGAAGTAAAAAAGTAGCAATTTATTTAAACATTTTAATTCATTCCTGTGATTAAAACCAGTATTTAGGTGCTCGGAACAATAAAACAAACTCTAATTTATATGTCAGTAGTGGATAAATTATTATTAATAATTTCGGCCTTCATCCGTTGTTCAATGTTAGCCAAATTTAAACATTGTATTGGATTGTTGAAACGGAGGGGATTCGGCACGACTGGGTTAAACTAAATTGAGTTTCATTTATGGACCCTGTTTAACTGCTGTGGTCCTTAGCGTCCCATTCTATATTGGGCGTGAAAGACCGGTAATTTTGCTCAGAGGCCTTTTTCATCAGGCTTGAGATTCTTTTACATGCAGTAAATCTACGTCACGGGACCACCGGCTTTACTTCCCTTCCGAAGGAAGCCATGCTAAGGTTTTTTATACCCGAAAATATCCATCGCCCTCAGCCGGGTTTGAACCCACGACCTCGGGAACTAGAGGCTAGCATGGTAACCACTACATCACGGAGGACGACACCGAGTGGGTGAATATATTGTACCGATTCCCCGAGGGGACGCTCCCGGAGGAAGGAATGAGGTGAAGGGAGACACCGGGCGGCCGGAACCAGCAGTGACGGCACAGAAACGACAGTCTCTGCAGTTTTCAGATTGAGACATCCCGGCAGTCGGACAGGTAGACCGGGGATCCTACACCACACAGGGTCCAACGCCCCTCCCAAAGGGCGGTCCTTATACTCCGGCAACCAGCCGAGAACCGAAGGATGGAGAATGTTCACACATAACATCCTTTTTCCCTTCCACGCTACACCGAAACACATCGCCCCCCGAAAAAAAATCATGGGTCAGAGTGGCCGGTCGCCGGAAATCGAAACCGGAACCTCCCGAAATCGGGTCACAAACATTACCGCCAAGCCATCCCGTTCAGTTTAAAATAAGAACTAAATATTCATAACCTTAAGTCTATTGCTTTCTCTGCCGCTGACTTTAGTAGGTAGAGGAAGTTCCGTATTCCAGTAAAAAGAAACATCAGAATTTCACGGAATGTTTTAGATCCGCAGTACTTCCTATTTAAGTTCGGTGTCCTCCAAGAATGTGAAATAAAACTTTTTGACAAAATCTGACCTCTCCAAACCACCCTTTACATGGAAAAATTTGCGATTTTGCATTTTCTCTAAAATGGCTCTTACGATTTTAATTAAAATACCATATGTAGGGGAAGGGGGGCAGGACCGGGTATCTAACAATAAATTAAAATTAATCATAATAAATCAGGTTTTAAAAAAATGTACTTTAGTGTAAATTACTTTGCTATGAACTGTGAACATTATAAAGCATGTACTTTGCTTCCATCTTTAATCAAATACGTAATATTATTTAAAGAAGTTTCTCTTTGCAAAATACTGTTTTGCCCCAGGGTGGGGGCAGAACCGTTTGTAATGGTGGGGCACAACCGGATACAACACTTTTTCTTTGTTTAACAGTCCTTGCATTCAAAATATTTCAATGCCTTTTGTGGCCATCCTGTACAAAGTTCATGGGCCCATCTGTTGCACTTCACACTGAATCCAGTCGTCATTTCGTTTTGTCTCGCTATATTTCTCCTTGCAGTAAGAGCACTGGCTGTCACTAGAATTTTCGTCGCAATATTTGGCTTTCTTTGCCCTTATTGTCTCACCAAACTTAGACTGCAGCGACTTTTTACAAATTGCTGGTGACTTGGGTTGAGTATTCGCCTTTTGTTGAAGCTCAACCTTATATGGTGACTCTGTAAGGACAGCTGTCTTCCCACGCCGTCTTCCTGAGGTCGAGGGAAATCTTTTAGCACATGGAACTGGCAACACTTCCTTTGGTGAAACTTCAAATGTTTGTGGTTCAACCGCTGTTGCTGATTTGTTCAGATCACTGGAATATGTCTGGATAGGAGACGCGGCATCCGTCTGTTCTGAAGAACATTCTGGTTCTTTGAGAGGACTCTGTTCTCCAGATTGCATTTCTGTAGTTTTGGAGGGATGAAGAGAGAGTGATTCAGAAGGCTGGGTATGTAGCGTAAAATTTATTGATGCCTCAGATGAAGAACTTGTTGATAGCTGCGGAGAGAGTTATTCTGTCGTTTCAGCTGGCATGAAGTCGACGTCACTAAACTTATTAGGATTTGTTGGGAATATTCCAGTCTTGGCAAATGCTGAGGTTGCTGTTTTCACAGTTGCAGCTTCTGCATATGCACTACCCAAAATCCTGGCAATTTGTAGCTGCGTCACAACTTTTCCTGGATGATTTCTCAGCCAAGTCTTCACTTCTGTAGTATTTACTTAGTGGTCCCATAAATCCCACATCTAATGGCTGCAACTTGTGAGTGCAGTGAGGTGGAAAACAAAGCATGACAATTCCTTTCTCACGGGCAAGGTCAATAGCTTCAATATTTTTGTGTGCGAAGTGTGGCCATCAAGGAGCAACAGAACAGGATCATCTTTGGATGGTTTCACACACTGTATGAAATGCTTCAACCAGTCAACGAATATTTCAGATTGCATCCAACCTGAGGGATGACATGTTGCTGCCGTTCCAGGAGGAGCGCCTTCAAGAAGACCATCTTTCATTCGTTGCCTTGAAAATATCAGATAAGGGGGCACATATTGTCCTGCTGCTGAAAAACAGATGACTGCAGTAATCGTTTGGCCTCTTTCGGCTGATGTTAAGCAGCCCACCTGGGGTCTACCACGTAGGGATACAACTCTGCTGTGAGACTTCGGAACAGAAGTTATCCCAGTCTCATCTACGTTGTAAATGCGTGTAGACTCAAAACGGTGTTTTTCTATTTGTTCACAGAGTAACTTAACGAACTGAGCTACAGCTACTCTGTTGAAGCCCATGGCTCTAGCTGCAGATGTTGGCTCAGGTTTACGCAGAGAAAGCTGTTCACGATGGCGCTTGAGGAAGTTCTTCACCCAATCCAGGCCTGCCATCTTTTCTTCGTTATTGAAGTTGTGATTCAATTTGTTTCTTACAGAAAGTTGGTAGGCTATAATCCTTATGTCTCTTGTTGACAGTCCAAATAATCTAGACTCCATTAATTGAGCATATTCCACTATCTCTTGCTCCTGAGCTCGACTGAAGACAGGTTTAAAATTTCCCATTCCTGAAAAAAATACAAATATAATAAATTAGTGTGGAATAAGTAGAAGTGATATATTAAGGCACGTTGTAAATGATTGAAACAACACTAGAATAGCGAGACATTTATTTGATTGGTCAAACTATTTATATTAAACTAAATGAATAATTTAAAATACTTAAGACATTTAAATATGTTAAAGAACAAAATATGGTCAAACAATGAATGAATGAATGAATGAAAGAAAGAAGGTAGGAAAAAAGAAACAAATGAGTTCGGTGTCGAGTAGTAGACCTACTAATTAAGTATTGGACTCAAATAATACAGAAAACAATAAATAAAACTCTGCTTATTTTCCAAAAACCAAATGCAAAATAAAACCACGTAATGGAAAATCGTTTTAATGTGCAACGTAAGCTAATCAATTAATTTTTAAAAGTGCAGATAGCTTGCAAATGAAAAGTTACCTCTCTAAAGGAATGTCAATAAGTATTTCTACACAAATAATAAATAAATTAGTTTACCTTTCATTGAAGCTTCTTCTATTGTTGCCCCACTTTTAACTTTTTTGACTCTGTCTTCCAATGTTGACTGAGGAATACTGAAAGTGGTAGCAGCTTTCTGATATCCCATTTGTCTACTTAGCACTTCCTCCAAGGCATTTTTCATATCGTCTTCCTCCCAGCCTTGTCTACTAGACTTTCTTTTATAATTTCTTACCATTTTTAAATACCTAAACATAACCGACAAAAACAAAGTATTGTAGCTTAACGACACACAGATGAAACGGGGCAGAACCGGATGATGCAGCGTAGGATCGGTAGGACCCGGTTATACCCCACCCGCTTCTGCCCCCACGCGCCATTTTGTTCTTCTAAAGGCACGCCACAATGACGACTTGCTTCCCAAATTGTAACAAATTGACATTGAAAACAATACTTAAATCATTGCAATTTAATGTAGTAAAAGTAAAATATGTTACTGTAGATACTTACCTCTTAAACTCCGACTTCAAATTTCACTAAAATTACTTCAAAACGCGGAAATTTCTAATAATAAAGATTACAGACACAATGGCGCGACTATATCCTTGGAACTCCTGCTTCTGACTGCTGCCGTCATGAAGACATAGTTTATTCACGAATCAGTAGATGGCAGCACTTTTACGGTTTCAAAAACCCAGCTACCCGTTGTGCCTCACTACCCGGTCCTGACCCCCTTTCCTAACACATTTTCATGATTAATAAATTGTATATCCTGACTTTTCTCTGAAGAGCATATGAAGTTTTCTTCTTACTGATTACATTTTGTACACTTTTATGTGATCGGGAAATCACAAGTGTGAGACAAAAACTTACTACTGGAAAAACTGCAAGATTCATTAAAACACACAATTTGTATCAGATAAGCATTATCCGAGCGTTAGCCGTTTTCGAAATATTGTATCTTGCATGTCTAACCGTTCCCAAATACGTCATTTGAGGGAATTGAAAGTTTGCGATTCCTCTTTGATCTTTCCATCGATAGTGTTTGTTACCATGAATAAACACTGAATGCTGATTTTGCAAGTTTTGTGTAACTAAGTACTTATTAATTTGAAAACATGCCTAGGCAGAATGCATCACGAATAACCTAATGGATATAAGAATCGCTTTTTATATTTATACTATTATAGCTAACAGCCTCTTTTTTTATAGCGAGAGTAAAAAAAAACATATAAAATAAAATCTGCAATAAGTCCTCCTGGTACCTTGTTTACTACACCAGTACGTGTATTTCAAATTTGTTATTTATTTAAGTATTTCTTCCAATTTATACATTATTATTGTACACATTTTGCTTATATTTTAGTGAATAAAAATAGAAAATAAAAAAAAGAAAATAGATAAAATAAGTACGCTAAAAATAATAATTAAATCAAAATTATAATCATTACAGTTAAATAAAAATCAAAATTATATATTCAAACTACAATTACTGATAGCCGGCAACATAAAATAACTGGTATCCAGCTATTCGCAATTTCTAAACTAAACAAAATAAGGATGACAAGTCTCTACTCTAAATTAAACTATATTCTAACCACTGGTATCCAGTGGTAACCAGTACCAAACTACACTTAACGCAAATATTAATTTTCAACTAATTATAACAATTAACAATTTCTTTTAATATCATACCAAGTTCTAAGTGTTATATATAATAGTATTTATTCTATTTAGCCCTACTAATAATTTTAACAAATTCTAGTTTATTTTTCTTTCTTTCTAAAAATTACTACTTTCAATATATTTTCTTCAAAACATATACCTTAACCTATCAGTTTTCATAATGTACTTTAAAGGTTTTACAGTACTTAATACTTTTATTAAACTTATCACTCACTCTGAATTAAACTTATCTTTCCTTTTCACTTCACTTAACACAATAATCGCTACATTTATTACTTTGTTATAGAATTATTATTTCACGTTCTCTTTAAGAATCATATTTCATTTCACTTAACACTACATTCACTTTATCTCCAATTACCACCATTCACTCCACTTTCCCTCACCGCCATCTTCTTCTTCTCCTCCCTCAAAACCATAACTGCTTCATTCGCCACCTTCCGCTCCAAATTTCTATTCCTGTTTACTACTGGCTCTCCCCCTCATCATCGTCCTCTTCGCCTATTTTCTTCTTCTCTACTAAAGACTCCATCTCCTCCTCCATCCTCCGAGAGAGAGTTACGTGAGCGTTCACATTAGATGTTTGCACCTTGTTTTGATACATACCCCCTTCTGTCCAAACATTGGAATCCTTTAATTTCTTTGCCATGTACTTATTTAGTAGGCAAAGGAACTATTGCATTTCAGCCAAAAATTGCATTTTGGGATTTTACCGCAAATATAAACTTTTCAACCCTCAAAAAAGAACTTTTTAAAAAGGTACCTGTATGTGTGTGTCTGTCCTGAACACCATAACTCAAAAATGAAATACCAGATAAATACCAAAATTGGTATTTAACTTCAGTACTTCCAAAGATACGACACGAAGATGTTCAAGAAAATCCCCCGCCACTAAATACCCTATAGATGGAATTTTTTTTCGAAATTTGTTTTCTCAAAAACGGCTCAAACGATTTTAATTAAAATGTCATACATATTAGATATTTAATGACAAATCGAATGTGCATATAGAATTTTTTAGGAATAGTCTTTTGAAGTCCTCTTCATTCGAAAGAGCTTTTGTATAATTTTATATAACTGATAAACCTTAAGAGATGCACAAAAATGTATTACACGAAAAATTATGATCTCCTTAAAACACAATTTACTTTAAATATTTTGCTTGTGTTATCGGTCATTTCTGAGATATCGGTTACTATTGATTTAATTTTTGAATGCTTTTTTAAGTGCTGACATCCTTCAGTTGTTTCTCTCGATGACACGGGAAGATCAAGTAATTTCAGGGCCAGAATATAGCGACCCGCTTTTAAAGATCTGACTATATTTTTCCTTTGTACCTATAACGAAATGCGTAATGAAATTATTTAAGCTAAAGGAAGTCTTCCGAATGTAATACACCAGTATTTTTTTTCATCAGAAAACTACGTCCACTAGCCTTCTATCACAAAGAATACTCAAATCATTGTCTGGTGTTTATTGTTTGTAACGCTCCAAGGGCTCGACGCAGTTTACAGCACTTATTTGCTTTGCTGTGGAAGTATGTCTATCTGAGATCAGAATTTTATGATCTTGGCTGCCTCCAGAATCACTCACATGCCATTTTATGAAAAACCCCAAAGGCTCAAGACACTTCTTGGCCTTGAGGAAGGATATTTGCTGGCTCCTAATCGGATCTAAGGCGAGGAGCGGTTTGGTAAGCCTCAAGCCAAAAGGCTACATCATATTGGTGTGAGGGAATGGCAAAAAAATATCCGGGACACTTTATCGAAAATCGATCGCGTATCCTTTTAAACTGCGAAACCCTCAGTCAACTATAAAACCGCAGCTTTGGACTTAGTCATGCATTCACAACTAAAAGCACTGGAAATATCAGAACAAAATGGCTGATGTATAAGTAATCGCAAGACTCATCTATGTGAGGAGCAAACAATCAAAAGGCAATTTCTCCACCAAACGTACTATTTCAGAAAACGAAGAAAACTGATTTCTCTTTAATGATGAACAATATGGGAAATGTGACATAAAATATAGATTTATATGATCTTCTATGTAATTTATATCATGCCACCACAAACCTAGAGCACGACTCTTTTCTAAAATTTAACTTTAAAACTTGTTGAAAATCCCTTTCGTTTGAAACAAATGGAGAAAATACCACATGATTGAAAGAAAAACGACGAACATTTTTTTTACTCAAATACAATTTAATTTTTAAGTGCTCATGTAATTGAATTATAATAATAACACTGTTCAAATGGTGACAGCTGCAACACTCTCCAGATAATTACAACTGACATTTTTATTCTCTAGTCCAACAGGATTATATAAAACTGCCTTATATTGTTCATTAGAGTCTTTTGAGGCAACGAAAGGGGGAGATAAGGACATTCGCGCGGCCGGTGCGGCAGCTATCACAAAGAGCCGCCACACGTAGCCGATTTGGGCACAAGCAACCGATTTTCTACCTGCCCTTTCCATTGCTCCAAAGACTCTAAACAAGAAACAGCACAGGTTCTTCATCACCTGGTTTATCTATTAAGCTCTCCCAGTTCCCAAATTCGACTGCAAGGAATTTTACATCTGCTTTTTATTATTATTATTATGTTTTTATTATTATTATTATTATTATTATTATTATTATTATTATTATAAATTGGACGATTCACTGGAACGTTCACTATAACTCCATCCAATTCTTCTTCCATTTTAATTAAACTAGCCACATTTTTTTCCAGTTATATAAAAGAAGAGGAAACTAAACTTCAATCATTAAAACCTAAAAGAATGACCATAAACAAAATGGCTGACCAATCAGGAATCAGATTGGTGAAAGCTGACTGGCTGAATGGAGGAAATATCTTTGCTTGAAAACAGACTGTGGAGGAAATACTTTTTGAATGAAACTGCCATTTTAAATGCATATTTTAATGGATTAAAACACCCTTTTGGACTAAACAAGTATTATACAACACGGCCATAAAGGAGACAAGTGCAATTATGTGGGTAAATAAAAAAAATTGGAGAAAATACCTTTTGATTGTTTGCTTCTCGAGTACCGGCATTGTCCATATTTATCTACATTAATATTATAAAGAGAGAGAAATGTATGCATATACCTATGTGCCTGTGTGGGGGGGAGCAATCTCAAAAACCATTCAACTGATTTTGATAATTCTTGCACCAATGAAAAGCTTTATTCTTTCTCACGGACATGGGGCTATAAATATCTAACTTCAGTTCATAAATTAATAAAAGATTAAAAAGGATTTACAAAGCTCTTGCTCTTGTATACGAACACATTTGAGCTAGAAAGGAACATGCTTGCAAAGAAGTCTTTGGCATTTAGTTGAGAATATTATGTAGTAGCAAATAGTTGTTATCGGCCGCTACCTCTCACCAAGGCGGCCAGAGTTCAATCCCAGGAAACCGCGTTAGGATTTGTGGTGGACAAAGCGGCGCCTGGCCGGGTTTTCTCCGGGTTCTCTGGTTTACACCGTCATTCAATCCACCAATTGCTCCATGCTCACCTTTCCTTTCATTCATTCCACCGTCATTTTGTCATCCTCCGTGGTGTAGCGGTTACCAAACCCGGCGGAAGGCGGATTTTTTCGGGCGTAAATATCCTTAGCATGGCTTCCTTCGGAAGGGAAGTAAAGCCGGTGGTCCCGTGTCGTAGATTACGGCATGTAAAAGAACCTCAAGCCTGATAAAGAAGCCTCTGAGCAAAATTACCGGTCTTTCACGCCCAATATAGAATGGGACGCTAAGTACCACAGCAGTTAAAGAGCGTCCATAAATAAAACTCTATTTATTTACCGTCATTCCACATCATCTCCTTCCTTGCTCTCATATCAGACTTCGGGCTGATCACCCATCCTGGCTGCTCTCTTTGATCCATAGTCTGTGCTCCCCGACAAGCGTCTGACCCCAGGTACCCATCTACTTGTTTATCCTGGGGGGTTTAAGCCCTAACAACGGGGAGAGTAAATAGAGAAAGAGGAAGAAGAAGAAAATAGCTGTTGCTCCATAGAATATGCATGTAAAATATGACAAACCGCACGGGTATTTCATTTCGAGCAAAATATAGATGATCGTTCTGCGCCGTATTTGATAAATAAAAAACGGTTATATTTCGTTTCAATTAATAAATAATATGAGATATATCAAAATATAGGTTTATCACTGTTAATGATATAATTGAATTATATATTCAATTAAGAAGATTATTTTATTAAGTTTGAATAAAAGGTGCGGGGTTGGATCTTGGTGCTCTGGTTCCGCGCCACGGAATGCCCCCGGGTTCGATCCCACACGGGTGCGGATTTTAGGTCCCGGGTATAGAACTGGTGCCCACTCAGCATCGTGAGGAAAGTGAAGAGCTACGATAGGCGGCGGTCCTGGCCTCGTGAGTCAACTTTCCGCTGGGGGATGCGTGATGCTGGCCACATCACCTCCCCACATCACTTAGATGATCGCCCACCTCTCCCGAGCGTAAGTAGGCGTGGTTGGTAGGCCCAGGCCCTTCGCGGGCTATAGCGCCACAATATTTATTTATATATACATGATCACGATTTAGTAATTAAGATACAGCAAAACTAAACAGAATCGAAATACGCATATAATGGTACGACAAGCATGCGATACCAATGTCAACATTTTAATAACCCTCGAGTAAAATAGTTTTGCTTTATATTCTTCGTGTGTTATAATCAAGTTAGTCAGCAGGGCACATTAAATAATTGTATAATGAGAGAAAATTGTGTCTAGCTAACATTAGAAATCAATCAATCGATATTTTATAATTAACTATTCAAACTATTATCTTTCCCTATGGTCGCAGAGTATGCATATTTTCCCAAAGAGGTTAACTTGGTGGTCTGGGAGTGCAGAATCTTCATATTCACCAGCTTCATCTCTATTTTCTTGTATATTTTGAGGGTCTGTGTATTATGTGAAAGCATTATAGATTTTATATTATTAAAGAAATATGGCTCAAAGTTAAAAATTAAAACGTGATTACATACTGTGATTGTCTAAAAAGTTACTGGACCATACTTATGGGCTAGATAACATTATCAGAATTTGGAAGACTGTTGGGAGGAGTTAAAGAAGACAACGTTCCACCGATGTTTCATACCCTTTTGCATGAATAACAGAGGATTTATCATCATCCGTTATTAGGAGTAGCCGAGGCTGTATAAAACTACAATTATAAGGGGTAGAGGTGAGGATTCACGATAATTGTCTAGATCGTTGTACAATAATTCATAAATTACGGGGGAGGTAAATGAAATTAATTAATTCGTCATTCGAGTTTAAAGAAGCTACCCATACAATGTCGGGTAAGCCAGCTAGTAAGACATAAATCTGACGTGATCCATTTACAAGACATATTATCATATAAAAGTTATTCTTTTATACAAGTTGCGTTATTAAGAACATTTTTATCTAGGAATGTTTTCAAATTAAGCAAGAAGTGCTTATTTACAGCATGCGGAAACTGTCTCACCGAGCGGGATGGCTCAGGCGGTAACGTCCCGAGCTCCTGGTTTCGATTCCCACTCTGACCAAGGGTTTTTTGTGGTTTTCCCCTGATCGCTTAGGCGAATGCCGGGGTGATGTATTCTACCACGATTACTCGTTTTCCCATTTCCTCATTTCATCTCTCCCTTTCACTTTCTGGTGTGTTTTCAGGTCCTGCGGCGCTGGCGGTGTCGGATAGATATAGTGAATGCATTGGAAAGATTTCTCCCTGTGAACGCCAGGGTGCGCTGTCCCGCCCATTAGGGTCACTTCGTCGCCCTCTCTCGGGATTCTTCGCCTCAGCTGGTGCGCGGGTGTTCAAAATAAATGGAAATATTAGGAACTTCTGCGCGTCTATGTGGGCTGTCTGCCTATGACCTGAGACCTCCTACAGCTCCTTCACTTCATCCCTGCCTCCCAGGGGGTGTAGCCACAATAGATCAAGCTGGTCATAGTGGCGAGGTGTCCCCCTCCGATACACATCCCACATCCTAATGACTGAAGCGGGCGGAAGAGTTATTGTAACGATTCTTTAATGAGTTCTCACTACTTTCAGCAGAGTCTAGATGTGAGAATGCGATGTGATAGTGAACGGAAATTTAACAAAATCTAAGCCAATAAAACCTGCAATCCAATGAATTACAAACACCACCAGCTGCTTGTTAAATCAAAGCTTCCAATACGATCCATTTAAGTGAGCCATACAAATAAAACAGTTTTAAAAAAGGTCAAACGAAAAAAGCATTCAAAAGTTTATTTGTGATCACAAGCAGCCTGCGATGGAAAAAATAAAATGTCTGATGTGCTACATTTACAATTTTTTTACCCACTATCGTTTATTTATATCAATTCTACAAGTTTCTCTTGTAAAAGCCTATTTTTCAGTCTAATTCATGATATTTTTACAGAAATAGTTTCATTACACATTTCATTGAGATACACTTGGTCAATTTAAAACTGGCCGGACTTTGAAAGACGGAGCTCGAATCGGATACTTTCATGAGTGCTCGGGACAGCCAGGCTTTGTTCACAAGACTGCGTACATTCTTGTAGTAGTTATAATGGGGAACACAGATATAATCACAAAAGCCTTCCGAGAAAATAATTCATATTTCAAAGAGACAGATGTTTCAGAGTGTTTCAACACTGAATATTTGTAACCAAAGCACACTTTACTTATTTATGGTTCTTAAGTGAAGTATGACAAAAGCTCATTACAATGCCACGCTTACTACAGCACTCTTAGCTCACAACAGCTTAGAGAGTTAGCTGCAAGTTCAAATCTCCTGGACTTACTCAACTTTTCCCCCCTTTTATTTTAAAAATATAACAGGTTTTCTTCATTTTTATGTATGTGGTGTTTATTTAGTATTCCATCATACTGGTTGATGGTAACCATGATATTAATTTATCTGTTGGGAAGAGCTTTCATACTCAGTAAATTGAATTTTATAACCACAAATTTTACCATTATTGTAATTATATTTGTAAGTAAAGTTAAGTAACACAAGTAATATTATTTAACTACATAGATCATAGTAAAACAAATTGTAAAAAATAAAATATAACAATCCACTACGGGAATCAAACTCGAGCTGTTTGTGTAGAAGTTAAGTAGCTCAACCACTGTTCCAGGCTTGGAGATATCTCAAATTATGCCTTGCGGTTTGTATTATAGAGTTAGCTAAAGCGGCGAACAAAAGTTTACGATTGTGAACCGTGAGGTAACTCGAAGGGACTTTAACTGCTCCAGAAACCGGTCACTTTTAGTTGGACCGAGTATACAAGGGGTATACAAAAGGCAGAAATCATAGTCGTCTTTAAAAAGCCGGTCACCATATATGCTGACTTAGAAATTCCATACAATTTGCATGACAACACGCCAAATAAAATGTGACCAAGCACTTCAAAGATGTAAACAACTCTAAAATTTAAACCAATAGAAACAATATTGTTATATGCTGGGGTGAGGGCCAAAAGCTTTCCAACAAATTATTAAATTTTAATCACCCCCAACACGCACGTGGGGGAAACGTAGCACAGTAACTGTGAGAGGACCAGGACCTTGATGTTTACATTCCGATGCAGGTGTGGGGTTTTATAACAAATTTACACAAAATTCACATCATTCACATTACCTGCGGTTTAGTAATAAAGTAATTTGTGGCTCTACATTACACACACAGGCAAAATCAAGGATTGAGGGGAGATGCCTCACACACACACACGAAACCTACACCTAAGACACCAATTCTCAGACTCATACTTACACACAAAGAAAGTAACGCTAACATCTATCTCCCCCTCTCTCCAACTCTGGCTAGGCTCGCCGGCCAGAGGCGGAGAGTGTCATGCCAGACGGAAATTCAAACACAAGCCGAAAGAAATATTAAATGCAACGCAATAATGTGTCTGGCATGACAATATCTACTAATACGCCACAATATCGCGAAATTGTTATTCCAACAAAAAGTATTTTACATAAATGAATGTTTAAAAAGTTCTACATTCTTCGTGTTGTGAGTTTTGTCTATCTCTTATGGTTGACCAGTTAAACAAAATTATACCAAATTCATTCTGAATGAAGAGGATTCTAGGTCATTCCAGAAAATTCAAGATATGCATTTTATTTAGCATGTTAATATATTAAATACCAATACTCTAATCAAAATCTTAGAGCTCTTTTTGAGAAAATCAAAATTACCGAAATGTTTTCCGTGTGAAGAGTGGTTCGGGATTTTCTTAAACATCTGTGTGTTGCAACTTTGGAAGATATTGAACTTAAATACCAGGTTTGGTGTTATACGAATTTTCTTTTTGAGGTATGCTGTTTAAAGACGCAAAACGCGTGCACATGCGTTGTGTTATTTAAAGATATATACATTTCTTGCGTAATATATTTTTAGCGTCTCTTATAGTTGACCAGATATAGGTATAACATTATACCAAATTCCTTCCGAATGAAGTGGGCTTCACAGGCTAATCCCAAAAGAGAAGATGCCCATTTTGTTTTTCATTTGAATATCTTAAATATGTGATATTTAAATTCGAAGACCTGTACCACTGCTGGAACCACCTAGAACGGGCGATGAAGGACCCGGCGACGAAGCAGCCCTCTCTCTGGTGTCCACGAGGACTACTCTGTACTTTGTGCATGCATCCGCGCCACTTCCATACGCCACGAAACCAGAAGCACACCTGAAAGATGAGAAGGAATGAAAGGGAAATTATAGAAAGGAAATCGTTGTAGAAAAGAATTCACCTGCCGAGCGCGGGAAATAACGAAAACTGCATGTGTTAAAGTGGGCGGTCGCTGGGGATCGAACCCGGGACCTCGAGAATGCGAGTTACACGCGCTACCGCGGAGCCACCTCGTTCGCTAGCAAACTGTAATGATTTATTTCTCCTCAATCGCAAATGCCATGGAAGGGATTGAGAAAATAAATTTTGGAGGAATTTGTTTCTTTCATTTAGGTATTATAATCCTACATCGTCTGTATGCTTTAGAAATCGTGATTATTTGTTACTCGAATGGATTTAATACTAAGATTTCGTGAAAGGAATTGGCAAAGGAGAAGTGAAATCAGGTGTATTGTAAAGGTACGTTACCAACTTAGAAACTTTAAAACAAAAGGAAAGCTAACCTCTGAGGAACACAGAAGAATTTCCGAAAGCATCAAAGGAAGATTTATTAGCGCACCTTATTGCTTGCTGGAACATTTAATACTTGCCTTTTCCTTCCCTCCAGACTTCATTACGAGTAGAAATGAATTCAAACCCCTCTTTCCATACAAATCATCCTTTTCTCCTACTGCAAGGAGCAGAGAGGGAGTATAAGATATCCATAAATTACGTCATTATATCTCTTTTAAGAGACTATAATTTTCAATTTCATTGAGCCACTACTAACTCCGCCGTATGCAAATAGCGACGGGAGGGGAGCATTGTTGCCGACTGAGCCAGCAAGAACTTTACCACAAAGCGAACACAGGTAGCGTTGCGAACAAAATTGAAAGGGAGGGAGGAAGATAATGCTCTCGCTACGCTCCTATCACCAAGCTAATAATTACTGTTCTGATGATATGCATGACGTCGGCACTTAGGCTCTAATTACGTAATAATTGTCGCATTTTCCAAAAGAGCGAGTAACTGCAGGACAAGAAATCTTTGTTTAACTCCGTACCTGTTGTGAGAAGACGCGAATAAAAGGACGCTCATAATGCGTTAATAAAATTTGGCTCAGCTTCGATCCACCTTCAAGTAGTGAAATGTGAAACTTATATAGTCTTAGATCAAATGCAATCAACCTTTTTGTGTTTTAGGCACTTTAAAGTTGAAATTAGAAGCTGTGTTTATGGCCTATTTCCGACAGGAAAGAGCAGTGGTTTTCAATGATGAAAGAATTATAAAAAATGGTTTAATATTTTCTGAGACTATTGTTCCTACACATACCGTTTTTCTCTCTTTAAAACGTTAATATAGGTTAGTCGCTTATCTTAGCTGGTAAGTATATATAGATGGATATTAAATGATTCATTTGTACGGCCCCTTTTAGCTTATCTGGCCATATCAGGGGTTTTTACTTTAGAAACAACTAACTCGTCGATTGTAGGTTTTTAAACTGTTTAGTGTTACTGATTTAAGTTAATAAATGCACTTAATTCACACTTCCTGACTCTGTGGAAGGTAGGGAATGATTCTAACTAGAATAACTTCCCCCCGCCAGCCAGGAATCGAACCCGGGCATTTGGGTTGAGGCAAAACGCTAATCACTCGATTACATAGGCAATCTGTTCTGTAGAGGCAGTCTGTTATTTTTCACACATGGCGTCCAGTATACTGAAATACAATATCGAAAAATCTAATGTTATCCACTCACATGAGATTATTTACCAATGTCATTTCACGTATATTCATTATACACAGCGCTTTTCCTCCTCACTGTGGCCACCCCACGGTGACTCGCGCAACGGCGGCCGTATCTCAGGCTCCCGCTGAAGCATTTATAATATCGCGCAACCACCTCACGTTCTCATAGCTTTACAATTGCAGTGATAATAAGCACATAGCTTATCACAAGTAAAGTTGGAAATGTCCTCTATACGCATATTTTTGGCATATTTTCAGTCATTTTCTGGTCTGTTTATATATATTTATATTTTAGTTCTTTCAATATGGAGTTTGTGACATACACCTTATTTTTTAAGTTTTCCAATAGATAAAGATCACATAAAATTAAACCAGGGGATCGTGAACCCAGAATTCGCTACTAGTTACCCTGTCTTCAAATTTTTCCTGAATTACATTTAATGACTCATCAGCTGTTTGTACACAGAGCGCCAAAGAAAATCTTCGGCGGATTTTGTATCGTTTTCTGGAGTCTTTTGCGTTGCTTCTTCTGGTATTATTGAAACCAAAACATGTTTATTGTCTCAGAACTAATCATACCGTATACTAGCGAAATTACTCGTGGATGTATCGTGGGTATGTGGGAGGCTGGTCACACTGTTACAGCAATTGCAACGGCTGTGCATAAAAGTGTTTTTATAGTAAATTACTGGAATATTCCAGGAATGTGATGAAAACGGTCTACATACCCGTCAGAAAGTGGGCACTCCCCGTAAAACATCCGCAGATGATGATCACTGTGAGAATACAGTTCTGTTTATTTTGTTATAAAGTGCTGCCTTGCTACATTTCACTAACCTGGGCGCTCATCAAGTTTTCCGCTTAGCTTTTAACCCTTTCAAAGGCGTGCCCTGCACTAGCTGATAAGGTATGGGCAACCAATCACATTAAGACGTTTGTATGACAAACTGAATGCTCTCACTCACTCTACCTCTTTCTCTTTTAGTCAATACGATCGGGAGTGTAAACATATATTCCGTTTCTACGCCATTTTGTAACCTTTGTTGTGGTTATTGATGTAACTATTTAGCAGAAAGATGGCGCAACGTTGCACCGTGGCTTAAGGCAACCAATGAAATGGCAATGGCTTCGCAAGGCCACGTACAACGATAAATAATGTGACATAGACGCAAGGTGCAGTGAGATTTTCTTTGGCGCTTTTTGTACCATAGCAAGATCTTGTTGGAAATGTCCAGACTGGCATTCAACGTCTGTCACTGTTCAATAATGATATAAGTCGTTCCTCTAACTCTCTGCATGTGTTTTTCTTTTCTTTTTAATATAGGTCTTATTATTCTGTATGCACTTACTGAACACCAATTTTTGCGTCATGCAAGGGAATATTTTGTAGAAATCGGGTTTCTCTGTACTCCAATATCGGTTATTTTGCGACGAAATTTAGCCATATAAATTGAACCATACTTCGCCAAAGAAGAATATTAAGCGTGGGTTAATCATTTCGAAAAATCCAATTGCAAGAATTTTCCCGACCCTGATGATCATATAAAAATAAGATGTATGCAACAGACCCAATACGTTGAAAGAGCTGAAAGAAAACATCAGGCTAAAAATTCACTCAATTTCGGATATTAAACTCTGCATCTAAAAAGATGCCAGAAAATGCGGAAAGAGGATAATATTCCGAACATCTCTTATGATAAGGTATGTGCTTATTATCATTGTAAATGTAACCATGAGAACGGGAGGCGGTTTCGGGGATATTATAACTGTTTCGGTGGGAGTCCGAGCTGTGGCGGCCGGCGAGCGATCAGCCGTGCCGTGGCCACAGTGTAGAGGTAAAACACTATATTGATCATATTAAAAATGACTTTCTAGGAATTGTTTCAAATTAAGCAAGAAGGTTTCAACATTCACAAATAGCATTCAAATGTTTATTCGTAGTAACAAGCTCTTGCAAAGCAAACAATGGAGGCTTAAGCAAGAATCGCAAACTTTCAAGCATGTCTGTTATATGACTTTGAAAAAGGTCTAAACTTGAAATATGGAACATTTCGAAAACGGCTAACACTACGAGGAAAAGCAAACAAAAACTCCGTTTTTCACACAAGCTGTGTATTTTAATAAGTTCTACATTTTCCCTGTAATAGTTTTCTGTATTTTTTAAGATTCCCTTGTGATAGAAAATTATACAAAATTCAATCAAATAAAGGGAAGTCCACAGGATATTCACAAAAAATGATATATATTTCTCATATCAAACACATGACATTTTAATCAAATTCCACAGAGCCGATTTCGAGAAAAATAAAATAAATGTAAAATATGCATTTAAAGGGTGGTGCGGAATGGGGAATTTTCTTAAAAACATTCATGTTTCACCCTTGAAAAATGTTGAACTTAAATACCAAAGCTGTTGGTTGTTTTTAAACAACTTTTAGTTTTTGTGTATTGCTTTTCATAGATAGACACACACACACACACACACACACACACACACACACACACACGTCACACACACACACACACACACACATGTACCTTTTCCTAAAATTTCCTTTTTATTGGTTCAGGGATTCCAAAATGCGTATTTCAGTTGAAACCTCAACATAAATTTTTTGGGAGGAATACAATATTTCTCTACCACCTTATTATAGGTAATTGGTAGGGATAGTAAAAAAAAAGACTTAAACACTTATGTTTCCTTTACTTTGATGATTATTATAATAAAAACACATTCCAAAACCAAAAGGCAAGCTTGGCTGTGTTGAATTGAATTGGAGAGTAATACAAACATTCACTATTCTCCAACTCAAGTTTGCACATTGGTTACATCAAAGTGACTTCACTCAATTGACAATATAGGAAATACTGGTCAAAGTAGCGCCGATGAAAACATTGGAATCTGGTAAATGCCGGTGAGCAGTGTTTGTTGATATGTAGAAAATGAAATACGGAGCTTCGCAGAAATCATAAGTAAACAATAATGAACCCACAAAGTCACCAAAATTAAGTTACCTCTGTGTCTGATATACAGTGCGTCCCACTCGCTACCGAGCTCAACATTTTCTCAATAAATGTAACACCAGTACAGTAGGGAGCTTTTTGCACTGCCTACTCTAAACAAGAAAGCCACGTCACCGATACTGCGCGCATGCGTCACTTTATACTAATGCAAACAAGAATAATGTAACTCGGCATTCTTAGCGTGACGCAAGAGAATCAAGAAAGACTTCGTTGCAACATAAATTATTATCTAATTCTGCCACAAGAGGTTATTGCCGCAAACCCTTAGGATAGGATAGGACTAGGTACGAAGGGGGACTTAGCACCTCGGCCTACGCAGATCTTTTGTGCCTATGCCCCTGCAAGGGAGGGATGAGGTGAGAAGAGACAGAGGGTGCTAGGGCCAGGAGGCAGGACAGGCAGCGGGCAGGCTCCCCGGGTGCTGGCTGGTGCAGCCGACCTCCCTTACATATCACCTAGGGGTTCGTACCCGGAGACTGCTCGTAGTCCGGAGGACGAAAGTTTCCTTAGAGCATCTTTTGCCCTGTCATCACACGCCGAGACCTCCCGCCGACACTTGCATCCTGAAAGAGTCCAAGCAGATGAAGGGTAAGTGAAATGAGAATGGAGATGAAATGGAGGGCAGGAAATTCAGGGGATGTAATGATCCTTCCCAGCATTCGCCTGGCGAACCGGGTCAGGAACGTCGGTCACGGGAATGGAACCCACGATCTCCTGAATGGGGCCACAGACGTAACCGCCTGAGCCACCCCGCTCGGTGCCACAAACCCTTACAAGGATATACGCTTACGGAAGGAAATTCATGGATATTCAGTAGGTACACAAATCAAGACTTCGTACGACCATAACCTAAAAGCATCAGATCTCTGTAGATACCTTTGCAAAACAGATTTACAGTCGACTTAAGGGAGACTTAAGGAACCCTTGGACTGAAATTACCAATTTCCGTAACTTTGAAGTTACTTGGTTTACAATTTGCACGCATGTTTCTTACCAGAGCTGTAATCGATGGATAAAATTTCAATTTGATGCAATACTTGCATTCCAAGATATTTAGATTAAAAGTATTTGATACAAAACATCGTTACAACTTTGAAAACTTCTTGCAGCATAAAATTCGAAGTACAGTAATAAATGCAATGTTTTTCCTTTTATAACTTTAAAAGAATAGGACATTTTACTATGTTTTAGCTGATGCATTCCATTATTGAGATATGCATTTTTCTTTTTCAGAATTTTATTTGAATAAAAGATCCCTATGTTTCTATAATTAATTTTTTGTCTAAACCAGTAGCACTGCAGAAAAGAATGTCTAGGAATTGTGAATATGGTTATAAAGATAAAGGCTTTCATTAAAATTGAACAGCAGGTGATGTGCAAGAAGAAACTTATGTCTTGCACAGTACAAGTTGGGGAAAAACGCAACAAAGGCCATGGTACATACATACATGGTACATAAAGGCCACTTCACTATGTGTTTTAACATTAAATAAAAATTAAAATAGCAGTACGCAATAGTTATAAATTTATGATACAAGAGTTAAAAGCGAGATGTTATTCTGCGAGCAGAATAAAATTGCTGTGAACATGCATATCATACACTATTTTTTAGATAGAGTCAATATTTATAGACAAATTATTATAGATTATTGAATAATACTATTACATTCTCTACTACGTATAGTAAATAGGGGAAGTATGCATTCAACCTAAAAATTCGATGTCGAGATTTCACCAAAAATACATGTTTTGTGGCCATTTTTAGAAAAAGGTCCGCGTGTGTGTCTGTGAACTGCATAACTCAAAAACGAAAAGTCGCATCAGCACCACACTTAGTATTTGAGTGCAGTACCTTCCCAAAGACGCGACATGAAGGTTTTTAAGAAAATTCCCCATCCCAAAATACGCTTTACATGGAAGATTTTTCGAAAATTTTTAATTTCTAAAAAACAGCTCCAACGCTTTTGATTAAAATACCATATATTAAAGATATTTACATGGCAAATTAAATGTATATCTTGAGTTTTCTGGAATAGCCTGTGATGTCCACTTCATTTGGAAGAAATTTTGTATAATCTTGTAATAACTGCTAAACGTTAAGCGACAGATGAAGACGTACTACATAAAGAATGTAGATCTCTTTATAAAACACAATTTATTTAAAATAAGCTTTTGGTGGTAAAAGCCGTTTCTTAGATATCCGTTAAAAGGTTTGAATTGCTCATTTCTTGGTCATTCTCTTAAAACGCTTTCAATATTCAGTTGTTTCTCGCAAAAGCATTCAGTTGTTTCTTGCAAAAGCATGGGAACAGTGTGGAATTTTAAAGCCAAGATATAGCGTCCAGTTCTTAAACATTAGACTATCGCTGTTCTCTTTGTATTTATAACGAAACATGTAATGTAGTTATTTCTGCAAAGGTTTGTTTGAATTAAAATGTAATAGATTGAAAAATAAGCCTGAGTAAGAATAATTTGTGTACTCACTAATAAAAGATAGACGGTAGAGAAAGTCGTGTGAATGTAACACATCAGATTTTTTTACCTATTACTTTCTCTACTACGTATAGTAAGTAGGGGAAGTATTGTATTCCACCCAAAAATTTGATACCGAGATTTCACCGGAAATACATGTTTTGAGACACCCTGAATCCAAAAAAAGCATTTTTGGAAACATGTCCGTGTGTGTGTGGGTGTGTGTGTGAGTGTGTGTATCTGTGTGTGTGAACAGCATAACTCAGAAACGAACAGTCGGATAAACACCAAACTTGGTATTTAGGTTCAGTATCTTCCAGAGATGCGACACGAAGGTTTTCAAGAAAATCCCTCCATCCCAGATTACCCTTTACATGGAACATTTTTCGAAAATTTTAATGTTCTCAAAAATGGCTCTAACAATTTTGATTAAAATACCATATATTTAAGATATTTTCATGACAAATAAAATGTATATCTTAAATTTTCTGGGAATGTCTCTAAAAGTATTCTTCATTGTGAACAACTTTTGCATAACTGGTAAACCATAAGAGATAGACAAAATTTTACTCTAAAAAAATGTAGATCGCGTTAAAATTCACAATTTATGTTATATACATTTTTGTTGTTGAGTGAACCATTTTCGAGATATTCCTTGTTATTCCCTTAAATTGTTCAATACTTGTTTTCTCAAATGGGAATTCGTTATTCATTTTTTTGTCTTGGATATGCAAAGAGTATTATGTGGCAAAGAGAATGGTGCTGCACATAGCAACCAGCTATTAAGAGATATGTATATGCTTAAAGGCTACTGTATTTTTATATTGCCCTTGCAAATACGAAACAAGGGGAACAGTGTAGGCCTTAAGCAATAGTCAAATATTTTTAGAACTGCTCGCTATGTGTAAAATGCAATTCTCTTTGCATGTCAAAAGATCGTTTCTGCAAATGTTTATCTCGATTAATATGAAATAGATGGAGAATAAGAGTTTGTAAAAATAGTTTGTACAAGAGTAGAGAAAGTCATGTGAGTGTAACACATCAGATTTTTTTACCTATTTCGTATACTGATAATCGGCGCAGTCGTGATGGTCGCTTGTTTCTTTTTATCATGAGTGGTGACAACATAGTTGTTAGAAAAAAAAAGCTTTATACATAAAGAAGGCTATGAGAATAATTCGACTTCTAACCTTCAGACATGCGTCTGAATAACCTTCAACAATGCCATTAGTTTGTAATATTTACTAATGTCTTTGTTGTCCTTGACACTGAGGCACAGTTTTATCGTAGATTAATTTGCACACAATGTTGTAGATATGCATGCTTTGGATTTATCTTCAAAATATGCTAACAGCACATTTTCACTACAATTAATCTGAACATTCTTACCTGCACCACTGTAGAAATATTTTATGTGCTATTTCGTACTCTTTCTTAACTTTTCTGGCAGCAGTTCTAATGTTACCCTCGCCACTGCTTGTAAACTTTCGGCTGGTTCTTCAGATTCCATAATTACTGCATTCAAATTATCCGCCATTACATCAACAATACAAGCCCGTTGAATAATAATCTTCACATTTTCCAGGAAATTAAAGTTGTCAACTCTGGAGTGTTATAATTTTATACCACTCAATGGCTTAATTTTCTCCTTTTGACTAATATCATCTACCGATAAAAGCGCTTCTCTTACTTCAGACCGTCTAATATTTGTATGTATGTGTATATGTGTATGTGTGTATATATATATAGATATAATGTATTAGTCCTGAGTGTATTTATACGTACAAATAGAATTCATCATTTTGTAAATTTTGACCAAAACTTCAGTCCCGGTTTTCCTCAAATTATTTAAATCCAATCTAGAATTTCTCAAGTCTGAATTAGTCTTCTCCCACTAATATGATAAAATAATTGAGTTTTATTTATGGATTCTCTTTAACTGCTGTGATCCTCAGCGTCCCATTTCATATTGGGCGTGAAAGACCGGTAATTTTGCTCAGAGGCATCTTTATCAGGCTTGAGGTTCTTATACGTGACGTAAATCTACGACATGAGGCCACCAGCTTTACTTCCCTTCCGAAGGAAGCCCTCAGCCAGGTTTGAACCCACGACCTCGGGAACTGGAGGCTAGCATGGCAACCACGGAGGACAACACTAATGTAATGAATAATCATATCGTTTAACAAATCGTTTTCCCTGTTTCCTAGCGTAAATCCTCCATTTTATCTGTTATATTGTATTATGTTTATCCAGGAAACCATAATAAATGGACACGAACTTACCAACGAAAAATTTGGCGCTAATTAAAATACGCAACTTGTATCGTTTACTAAATATCCCATGTTGCAAATTTATGTTTCGCGAGAATGAGTGCGTCATCTAACGGATGTGCTGGAAAATTTGCGATTCTTTTGATTTTTACTTTCTCTATCACGTACCTAGCAGGAAGAGAAGGTATTGCATTCCACTCAAAACTTCATGTCGAGATTTCACCGGAAATAATTGTTTTGAGATCCTTGAGTCCAAGAAAAGCATTTTTATAAAAATGCCCTGTGTGTCTGTGAACAGCATAACTCAAAAAAAAGCCGGATAAATACTAAACTTGATATTTAGGTTCAGTGCCTTCCCAAAATGCAACACAGAGGCTTTCAAGAAATTTCTTCCACCGAGAATACAGTTTACATGGAAGATTTTTTCGAAAATTTTGATTTTCTAAAAAATTAATCTAAAGATTTTTATTAAAATAGAATATGTTAAAGATATTTACATGATAAATAAAATTTATAGCTTGAATTTTCTGGGAATAGCCTGTGAAGCCATCATTTGGAGAAAAAAAAATTGTATAATCTTGCATAACTGGCAAACGTTATGGGATAGACGAATACATACTACACAAAAAAATGTAGATATCTTTAAAACATACAATTTATTTCAAATAAGTTTTTTTGTGTGGCATAAGCCATTTCTGAGATATCCGTTATTAATGATTCGAATTGTTCATTACTTGATTATTCTTTAAAGTCCTTTCACATTCAGGTATTCCTCGCGATTGAATAGAAACAGTATGGACTTTTAAGGCCAGCGTCCAGTTCTTAAACATTTGACTATCACTGTTCTCTTTGTATCTATAACCAAATGTGTAATGTAGCCATTTTCAAAAAGTTTATTTGGATTAAAATATAGTAGGAAAAATAAACTTTAATAAGAATAGTTTGTATACCACTAATAAGGATAGAGGGTAGAGAAAGCCAAGTGAATGAGCCACATAATCCCCCCCCTTTTCTTTCCTTTCTTTCAATCGCAAGAGCTTCTTACCACGAATAAAATTTGAATGTTGTTTCCGTTGTTGTTATTAAGTACTTCCTGCTTAGTTTGGAATAATTGCTAAGCAAATATAATGTAGAGTGAATAATAAGTAGAGAAAGTCGGTGAATGTATATCACTTTTTCAAAATAGCTTACAAAGTTTCGGTAGAAGGCAATACCTACCATGATGCTAAAGAGAAAGGAATGCTATAATTGTTAACATGATCCAAAATATTAAGAACTGTGTATCTCTGAGACTTAATTGTCATGAACACGTTGACCGAGAGGAGTAAGCCTGGGCAGCAATATGTTAAGCGTAAGGCCATGGAAAGGGAGAGAAAATTCATAATATTGAGTAGGGCTTTCAAATTTTGAAAAATTCATACAGTTACCGTAATAGGCCAATTTTACTCGTGAGTTACATCATACCCTGGGAACCCATGAGCACTCTTAGCAGTATGCCTGGCGTCAACTTACCCTCCTCGCAATGCCTTCGTTAACGACCCAAAGGTGGAAATCCATAGCAAGGATAAGAGGAGGAGGAGGAGGAGGAGGAGAGCAGGGATAACATTATCATCACATCTTGAGATCCCTTGGCTCGGGTGCTTCAGGTTTCTCTCGCTAATGTAACACGTCTAATCTGGTCTGTCCTATACAAATAGCAGTCTGACAAACTGTTATCGTTACCATGCCTTGTGTTTGATATTAAAATTATCGTCTTCTCATTATGTACCTACTGCACATAGACTTCTGCGTGGCTCAATGAGTTAATTTCTAGGTACATACATGCATTTGATTTTTATCACAATTGTTGTACTTCATATCACAAGATTTCATCAACAACCTCTTATAAATAACGAGATCGTAAATTTAAGAAAACAAATAATGTTGTTACTCCACATGACTTTCCCTACCCACTGTTCTACAATCTATTCTATCTTTTCTGTCTCCTTCGTGATAAATAAGATAAACGTTTGCAGAATTACACACTTCGTTATAGGTACACTGGCTTCCATTTATCCCGTCCCCTCAGCTTTGGGAAGCATCCTACTGGCCTTCACAGGTGAGAATGTATAGCAAGAGGAGGTGTGTTTATGCGTTTACCTTTACCTTTTCGCGCATGCAGTGGCGTCCTGTTTTACGTAAACAGTTCTAGATTATTCATATATGATATATAACTTTGAGGAATAGCTTTAGCAATAGCAATGAGTCTTTTTTACGACGTGTAATGTGTCCTCATTTGTTTACTGCATTCTGTAAGTATACGTAATAGCAAAGAGCTTGCAGCAAAAAGATGTTTCACAGCAGCGAAGATAAACAAGTGCTCATAGCTCTTAAGGTATGCATTTTAGCGCCAATGTTTACTGGATATTTTTTCTTGTTTTGGTCCATACTACCACCTCTCAAAATACGGAATACTTTTTTGACACTCCGTATATACCGGGTGAGTCTTCTCAGCCTGCGAATTGAGAAGTCATCAGTCCCGGCGTTGAACAGCAATGCCGTAAACACTGTCCACTGCATCGTATCAATTTCGGCCGAAATGACTGCTTTGCACCGCTGCACGTACACTGACTTGCACTCGTAGTGCAACAATGTGCGTGTTGGCCTTCAGTGGTGAAGCTCCCAGTTTCACTTGAAGGTACTTTTTATGTTTAGTAAACTTAACGAGAACTGATAGTTTGGCATGGAAGTGTCGTTTCACTTAATTAGTTTAATTATGTGAATTTCATTAAAACACAAATTGTTACTTGTTAGAATATGCTTTAATGAACATCATAAGTAATTGCAAGAAATGAATAAAAAAGAACATTTATTTGCAGGCGTGATTTGAACTTCCGAACTTCACCATAGCTTTCAAACATGTTAACAATTGCGCTACTAGAACACGTTTACATTAAGCACCACCGTAGCCGTAATCAGCGGGCTGGTGAATGCGGATTAGAAGATTCACGCGGTATATTGCATGGAATAAAATATCCGCGGCATTTGTTTTATATGCATATTCAATGGATTAACAACTATTTACTACCCTATGGCATTCTCAACTAAATGTCAGAGCCTTCTTCGTAAACATGTCTTTTCTAACTACAATGTGTTCGTATTCAAGTACGAGGGTTATGTAAATCCTTTTAATATTTTAGTAATGTATAAAATAAAATGAGGTACATTATAGACCACGTACATCAGAAAGAATTGGGCTTTTTAATGGTGAAATAATCACCAAAATTGATTGAGTGCTTTTTGAGATTACCCTGCATACACACAAGTACAAATGTTCTGTCTTTATAATATTAAAATTTATGAAGCTTAACTATCTACACAAAGAAGAGGAAAACACTAGGTTTAAATATAAATCCCTGTGATGGCAGTGTTCTTCAGTGCTATGAAAACACATCAGTAGAAATATAATGGCGTTTCTGGCGCAAAGGATTTGCCGCCATCTGATAAGCTTCTTTGATCTATGCCGGCAAGCCACGCCCCCTCTTTGTGCGCTACTATTTACCGCCCTGGTCGCGTGCCGCTAGCTCCGCCCCCTTCCCTTTGTGCGCTGATCTAATGCCGACTGGGTCTGTGCCGGCAGGTCCTCCCCCCTCCCCCTGTGGTCACGTGGCGGTGACCCGCCCCCCTCCATCCCCCATACGCGTGTCCTCCCTCCCCTTTGTGTTCTGGTTGGTTCCCTGTGGATAGGTGGGAGAGTGTGTATTGTTCCTATACGGTGACTACATTCCCGCCCCCCTCATTGTGACTTGTCTAAATCCCTGCCGTGTGATTGGCTTGGGGTAGGGGATGTGCCGCTCGGGGTGAGGGGTTATATGTGGGGGGTTCTCGGTGCGTGACGTTGGCTTGGAAATCCATCCTGGCGGTGTGGGAATGCGATTCTCGATGCCTGCCGCACATCGGCAAATCGTTTGAGTACATAATTGTGCCAATCAATTAGATGATGTGTGTTATTGAAAAAAGAATGCCCATCATATTACTACTAATGCAATTAAACGCTGTTCGTCGAGCAATTAAGTATTTTTGATTGAATCGCGCACACCTTGTCCTAAACCCCCCCTTATATTACTACTATTGCAATGAAACGCGGCTAGTCGGTTGATGAATACATTTAAGTATTTTTTGAATGATTAATGTAATTGACTCGCGCGCAACTGTTCGTTATCGTATATGTGTGGTAGCATGTGTATAATTATTACGAGTAATAACATTTATTTAATTCTACTTTTGAGGGAAAATATATTTTGGATTTATAAGAATATTACAACACATAGATGAAAGGACAGACTTGACGTAACACTCGTTATCGCGTGATAATTGCGGTGGAACACCGACCGCAACCTTCCACTGCGAGACGTTTCGCCGGAATGACTGGCTCCGATACTTCCACGGGCGAGTCAACTAGCGCATCCCCTCCACTTGCGTTTCAGTTCGCCAGCTACACTAGCGCACCAAGTGGTAATATGAGTGAAACTCCAGCGAGTGTTTGCTCACAGCGCCCCTGGCGGTCATATCCGAAAGTTGTGAATTCACCATATTTAAACTCATTATGGGTGCAAGACGGCCATCTTAACTCTATATAATTCTGCGAAATATGATTCTGGAAAAAAAATAAAGGTGAATTAACATTTTATTTAAATAATACTCGTTTAACATGCGAAGTGCGTTCATGTTGGCTCCGGGGGAATTGATTATGAAATAAATGAAAAATAAATAAGGCTCTCACTGATCGATGAATACAATTAAATATTTTTAATAATTAATGTAATTGACTCGCGCACCTAGAGATATCTCACCCAAATTATTCATCTACCATGAATATCTCACTTCTAATGAAACGGCGCAGTCTGTCGATGAAAACATTTAAGTATTTTTTGAATGATTAATGTAATTGGCTCGCGCGCAACTGTTCGTTATCGTATATGCGCGATTATTACGCGTATATAACTATTACGGCTAATAACGCGTGTTTAATTCTTCTTTTGACTGGAGGGTTTATAAAAAATATTACATTGCTTAGATGAATTAAAAAGCAACTTAAAGCGAAATTGCAAATAGCTTGTATGAGACGTTAACACGAGAACCCTTTACGAAAAAACGATCGATGAATACAATTAAATATTTTTATTAATTAATGTAATTGACTCGCGCTCCTAGAGATATCTCACCCAAATTATTCATCTACCCTGAATATCTCACTTCTAATGAAACGGCGCAGTCTATCGATTAAAACAATTAAGTTTTTTTGATGGAATAATGTAATTGACTCGCGCGCAATTGTTCGTTATCGTATATGCGAGAATATTACGCGTATATAACTATTACGGCTAATAACGTGTGTTTAATTCTTCTTTTGAATTGCGGGTTTATAAAAAATATTACATTGCTTAGATGAATTAAAAAGCAACTTAAAGCGAAATTGCAAATAGCTTGTATGAGACGTTAACACGAGAACCCTTTACGAAAAAACAAGACGCAATGTGACAGCAATGCCCCGTCCATCATGAGAGGCGGTTAAACCAGGACGCGTGGGTTTTCCCTACTACCTGCTCTTAATGGCTAGGGGTATCCAGCACATAGGAGTACGCTTCAACAAAGCCCGCTATGTCTCTTCTCACACGAGAGAAGTAATAATTACAATTCAAAACAGGCGTACCTGTAAGTAACACGCACGAAGACTACAAATATAAATTTTATATTCGTTTTAAATGTTCTTTCTAAAGACGTAGCGAACTTTGAGAAATTCAACGAATTATTCACTGGCGTACACTGCCTGAAAGAAATATGGTGTACACCCCTGAAGAATGCCTAGGTAGTCACATTAGCAGGCGACAGTCCCTTCCGCCTCATTAATTTTTCTTCAGACGATGGTAAAACCAAGCTCTTAGTGAACAATGAAGAGCGTTTCCAGTTGATTAAACAGGCTAAGTGCTCTGAAAAAACACAGACCATCGGGGTAAATAACTGTTAGCGACACAAAAGATTTTCTTAAGAGCTTCCTCTGTCCAGAAATACCTTCATAGACAGTGGAAAACCGTGTCTAGACATGTTTTAAGCTTTCCACAAAAAATGTTTTCCGATAATTAATATAATTCTACATGAAGAATATTAATGATTTAAGTTTTCAATTAAACGTATACTGTATAGATTCTGTACTTAAACATTCGATTGTATCTATGTCATTATTTAAATACGCGCGTGCAAGAAATGCAAACATGATATCAAAAAATTAAACTGATTTTTTTTCGGAATGTTAAACAAAGAAATATGATTTGGCGAGAGTAATATGAAGAATAAAAAGTATTCAGAATGATAGATATTACATACGTTATTAAAATAAATAAGGGTCTCGCTGATCGATGAAAACAATTAAATATTTTTTTATTAATTAATTGTATATGAATTGACTCGCGCATTTGCTTGCTCTCGTATGTGTATGATTATTACGACTAATAGCATTTGTTTAATTTTAAATAATGAAATATGGAGCCATGCCTAAACAATCCTTGTTACTCTTAATTTATTCCATTTTTAAAAAGATCGGTCTTAGTAAACATAGGACGAGTACGATTTTAAATACCCCGTCCATTTGAGAGATATTTTTCGAATATTCCAGCATGTTAATATAAACTTAATACACACACACAAATTCATTTCAAGTAATCTAACGATATTGAATAAAATATTAATTGTTTAAGATATTGTAATGAGAAATGAAATGTATATCTCGAATTTTCTGGGCCGCAGGCTGCAGGATCGCTCATCAAATACCGTAATGATTCAGACACCCGAACATCCGAATGGTAAGCATTCTTCAGAGTTTTAAATAAGTAATGTAACAATTCATATTAACTTCTTGTTCATATTCTTTATTATTATTTGTATTATTTCCAGGAAGTGGACTTTATTTTGGTATCGACCATCCATCGAGCGCTGCACAGGCAGCGTCAGGCTTCCAAACCTTCCTGGCACCGAATCATCATGGAGGTGGCTCTGCCTCCGTACATGCAGCAACACTCGTAAGGTGAGAATTTACAGACGGGTGTTTGAGGATTTGTAAGTAAAAAATTACATGATAGTAGACATACAATGTCGATTCTGGCACACAAAGGCATGCCTCCGGCAGCATAGAGTTCTGGATTGTATAAGGAGAAAAGGATATATTTAAGGGGAGTTTCTCACCCATATGCAGTCACATAACTCTTTCGGTCTCCCAGAATGCTATGTATTTTTCACGAGGGTGTTTAAAACATGTATTTTTTTTTCACGTATAGAGTGTAGATTCTTTAGAACTCTGTACTTAAACATGCTATACTATTATTATTTATTTATTTTTTTCCAGGAAATGGACTTTATTTCGGAGGCGGCATCGCTCAACAGGCGACCGCTGCACCGGTACCTCCAGGCTTCGCGACCGTTGCACCAGCAGACTTCGCGACCGCTGCACCGCCACCTCCAGGCTTCCAGACCTTCCTGGCACCAAATCAGCATGGTTGGGTCCCTGCCCCATACATGCAGCAAGCATCGAATGGTAAGAATTTTTTCAATATTTTACGAAGTTCTTTTTACACATTCTATATTATTATTAATATTGTTATTATTTTCAGGAAGTGGACTTTATTTCGGAGGCGGGTTTTTCTGGGAATGTCTCCAAAAGTATTCTTCATTCTGAACGACTTTTGCAAAATTGATAAACCATAAGAGATAGACAAAATTTTACTACACAAAAAATGGAGATCGCGTTAAAATACATAATTTATAACATATACATTCTTGTTGTTGAGTAAATCGTTTTTCGAGATATTGCTTGTTATTCCCTTAAAATTTTCCAATACTTATACTTTTTCTCAAATTCATTATTCTTGTTTTATGTCCTCGATATGCAAAGAGAATGGAATGCAACACATAGCAACCAGCGTTAAAATATTTGACTATCGCTTAAAACCTATCATATTCACATTGTATCGTCATGAAAATTACCAATAACATTGACATCTCGATATCTCGATTAACATGAAGCATATAGGGAATAAGTGCTTGTAAAAATAGTTTGTACAAGAGTAGAGAAAGCCATGTGAGTGTATCACATCAGATTTTTTGATATTGGTTTAAATTTTCAAATACTTTTAACTTTTCTCAAGCGGTAACTCGCTATTCGTTTTTCCCGTGGTAATGCATAGAGAATAGAATTATAAAGCCATCACATAGCATCAGACGTTCTTTAAACATCTGTAACGTGTCTATTCACAATCGAAAGGTTGCTGGTTCGAGGAAAATTATATCTACAGAAACAATACATTATTTTCGCTCTGTGATTATTTTTTGGTAATGTAACAATAATTAACAATGAATTTTAGCGGTAAATGTAAAAAATAAAATATATTTTTTATTTCCTAGCGTCATACGCAGAAGCATTCCCCTTAAGGAACGCTGGCGTGAGCGATGGTTTCCCCCATAACAGGTTTAGACGTGCTCACGAACGGGTTTAGACTTGCTTACGAAATGTCCCTGTGCGAGGCTAGCATTTCCCTCTCCTTCTCGAATTTTTGGAGTAGCCAATCAAAATTGCTGTATTATATACCGTCACATCTCTCACCCCTTCAGATTTTTATCAGGCGAAGCGATATAAAAGCAGTAGCTTCCCCAGCGATTTCACTGTATTGTGACAACACAGCGAGCTAAGATCTCCGCAAACTTTTCTCATTCAAAGTGAAATTTCAACGAACATCATGTCTGGTAAGTTGTAACAAAACACTTCATTTACTTTAAAAGTTAAATTATTACTCTGTACATTTAACTTATATTCGCGTTCTTGTTTTTAATGCATGGCATTTATATGCGAATAGCTGAGCATTCTAAAAGTTAATAGCTAGACAAGTGAATTTTCTGAAATGTGAACAGTTTAGTTAAGTATTCATTTTAGGCAAGCTTATTCTACATTTAATAGCTAACTGCGCGAATTCTCAAAATGGGAACAATTTAGTTAAGTATTCACCTTGTTGAGTAATTATTATTCCAGATATTTAAATACAGGATTTCACAGAGTCAATTATATTCCTTTTGGAGAAAATACAATTATTTGAATACCTTATTAACGTTTTTGCTTTAGAATATTACAAAAAGTCTGTTGCGCGAATCACACGCTCTAACAAAGTAAATATCTACATTATATTAAAACATTTAAATTGAAAAATACAGTACTTAATGAACTTCATTAGTGAATCAGAACCTCAATTATATTTACACATATTATCATTTTCAGAAAAAAGTTAATAAGTTTGTAACTTTCAAATAAATGAAATTTTTGTTATGCAACACATTCTCTAATAAAGAATATGTTTTTTTCTCTTCCTAATGCAGAAAGTTTGACATCTCAACTTAACACATTGGCTGAGGGTAGCATTTACCCAGCCGTTCAAAGACTACAAGATCTTCAGCCAGAGGAGCCTTATAATATAAAATCCTTAAGAAAAATTGATACTCGATACGGTGCTAGAGTCGTTGCACTTTTAGAGAATAAGCAAGTGTTTCTCCCGACAAGATATTCAACCCTAACAAGCCAACAGTTGGAGGAAATGCCTGGGAAGTTTCAAATGGTATATCACGGAGTAGTACCAGCCGGCAAGTTTAAGAAATGTAAATTGTCTTTTCTTCCTATTAAGGTTTGTAGAAATAATTCAGCTATCCTTTCAAAGCTTCATTTAGAGTTACATTCGTTGAGTTTATAAATTCGCACTTCAGTAGGATAACATTTGTCTAAAGTATACATCAATATGTAAAAAAATAACGTCCAGGATGTAGTCTGAGCGAGGATCTGCAGAAAGAAGTTTAATAGTCTATTCACTGATTCTTTACCTCAAAGCAGATACCTACAGTAAGTTTCAAATAATTTCCAGCACGATAGCAGTTGTCAAAAGCAGGCATCACTGTATTAAAAAAATATGTGTAAATAATGTCTAGATTGTACTCTGTGTGATTTCGTGCAGAAAGAACTTTAATACCCCTTGCAGTGATTCTCCACATCGAAGTATATACCTACAAGAAGTTGCAAATAATGTGAATGTGTGTTACAGGAATGCCCAGCTGAATGTAAATGAAGAGGAAGAACGAGATAGCTTAAAACATCATAAACAGAAATGTGATAGGAACATTCTCAACACCTCCCAGTAACCTCAATCAATGAAGAATTGCACCAGTGCGGAACATACATGGAAAAAACATCCGAGTGTGTAGAATATAACAATAATATATATATAATTATGTACTCATTATTACTGCTATACCAGCCTATACCATTGATTTCATAAATAATTTCATAATTGTTTAAGGAGAATGCCTATCTTAAAAACATTGATGCTACATGAACTATTACTGAAAGAGACTTGAATAAATGGGAATCTAGAAGCCAGAACCATCTTAATATTGGGCTGTATGATATGAAGTGTATAAAAAAGATTAATAAAAAAATGAGGTCTATGTAATATAAACAACATTTATTTTTATAAACATTTTCCTATTACATTCCTATACAAAAAAACATACATATTTCCTAAAGACAAAGGTGATAGTCTAGACATTCTAAAACACTCAGTTATATAATCATATACATCACACAGAAAGAGACCTGCATTATCCATAAAAAAACTAAACATCTCAAGAATGTCTGGATGATGTATTTTATAAGTACAAGGTTTTGATATTTCAAAGTTCCTGTTAACCATGACTGTAATTGATTAACACAATTTCTCGATCCTGTCATGCTATAACTTTAGAAGCTTTCAGCTTACTTATAATCTCCTCAATCTCTTGTGTGTGACTATTATTACCAGCATTCCTCGATGCAATTAGTAACCTCAATATATTTACTAGTCTATTTGGATTTTCAAGCGTAGATATCACTGAATCATCATCATATGAAGATTTCATATTCTCGCGACTCCCGCTGTATCCAGATTTTTCACCATCAGTAGTCTCCAGTGAAGGACAGAGGCTTGATCCGGTATAACATCCCCCTCTATACATCTTCGGATCTTCGAGTGTAGGAGAGAGAGTCGATCCAGTATAACATGTTGCTCTATGAAGCTTAAATCTTGACAAAGAACGATTCTTAAAAATCCGCTCGCATATACAGCATCTAATGACGTGTTTTCCTCCATGTGTAATGTATGAAAAATTGAGTTTCTCATCCGCTAGTTGCACAGATTTTCTCCGGCAGGAGCTCATGCTAAAACTAAAAGAAATTAAATGAATACGGGAATGCTAACGCTCGAAGGAATTAAAAGCGAATGAATGAATTCATAACACGCAGCTATGTATATATTCAGTGTGAGGACGCCGGAGGGAATCGCAATCTTCGCGTAGCAGCGGGAAAGGATGCTCTCTGGAAACATTTGTGGAGAAGGAGGCTCTCAACAGAATATGGCGAATGCGAGCATGGAAAAAGGATGCTCTCTGGGAACATTCGTGGGAAAAGGATGCTCTCAACAGAACATAACGAGTGCGAGCATGGAAAAAGGATGCTCTCTGGAAACGTTTGTGGAAAAGGCTGCGTAACAATGGAATCACGCTATGTAACAAAGGAATCACGTTATGTAACAAAGGAATCACGCTATGTAACAAAGGAATCACGCTATGTAACAAAGGAATCGCGGTATGTAACAAAGGAATCGCGCCATGTAACAAAGGAATCACGCCATGTAACAAAGGAATCGCGCTATGTAACAAAGGAATCGCGCCATGTAACAAAGGAATCGCGCCATGTAACAAAGTAATCGCGCCATGTAACAAAGGAATCGCGGTATGTAACCAAGGAATCGCGCCATGTAACAAAGGAATCACGCCATGTAACAAAGGAATCGCGCCATGTAACAAAGGAATCGCGCCATGTAACAAAGGAATCGCGGTATGTAACAAAGGAATCGCGCTATGTAACAAAGGACTCACGCCATGTAACAAAGGAATCGCGCCATGTAACAAAGGAATCGCGCTATGTAACAAAGGAATCGTGCCATGTAACAAAGGAATCGCGCCATGTAACAAAGGAATCGCGCCATGTAACAAAGGAATCGCGGTATGTAACAAAGGAATCGCGCCATGTAACAAAGGAATCGCGCCCTGTAACAAAGGAATCACGCCATGTAACAAAGGAATCGCGCCATGTAACAAAGGAATCACGGTATGTAACAAAGGAATCACGCTATGTAACAAAGGAATCGCGCTATGTAACAAAGGAATCGCGCCATGTAACAAAGGAATCGCGCAATGTAACAAAGGAATCGCGCTATGTAACAAAGGAATCACGCTATGTAACAAAGGAATCGCGGTATGTAACCAAGGAATCGCGCCATGTAACAAAGGAATCACGCCATGTAACAAAGGAATCGCGCCATGTAACAAAGGAATCGCGCCATGTAACAAAGGAATCGCGCCATGTAACAAAGGAATCGCGCCATGTAACAAAGGAATCGCGCTATGTAACAAAGGACTCACGCTATGTAACAAAGGAATCGCGCCATGTAACAAAGGAATCGCGCCATGTAACAAAGGAATCGCGCTATGTAACAAAGGAATCGCGCCATGTAACAAAGGAATCGCGCCATGTAACAAAGGAATCGCGCCATGTAACAAAGGAATCGCGGTATGTAACAAAGGAATCGCGCCATGTAACAAAGGAATCGCGCCATGTAACAAAGGAATCGCGGTATGTAACAAAGGAATCGCGCTATGTAACAAAGGACTCACGCCATGTAACAAAGGAATCGCTCCATGTAACAAAGGAATCGCGCCATGTAACAAAGGAATCGCGCTATGTAACAAAGGAATCGCGCCATGTAACAAAGGAATCGCGCCATGTAACAAAGGAATCGCGCCATGTAACAAAGGAATCGCGGTATGTAACCAAGGAATCGCGCCATGTAACAAAGGAATCGCGCCATGTAACAAAGGAATCGCGCCATGTAACAAAGGAATCGCGCTATGTAACAAAGGAATCGCGCCATGTAACAAAGGAATCGCGCCATGTAACAAAGGAATCGCGCCATGTAACAAAGGAATCGCGCTATGTAACAAAGGAATCGCGCCATGTAACAAAGGAATCGCGCCATGTAACAAAGGAATCGCGCCATGTAACAAAGGAATCGCGGTATGTAACCAAGGAATCGCGCCATGTAACAAAGGAATCACGCCATGTAACAAAGGAATCGCGCCATGTAACAAAGGAATCGCGCCATGTAACAAAGGAATCGCGGCATGTAACAAAGGAATCGCGCCATGTAACAAAGGAATCGCGGTATGTAACAAAGGAATCGCGCTATGTAACAAAGGACTCACGCCATGTAACAAAGGAATCGCGCCATGTAACAAAGGAATCGCGCCATGTAACAAAGGCATCGCGCCATGTAACAAAGGAATCGCGCCATGTAACAAAGAAATCGCGCCATGTAACAAAGGAATCGCGGTATGTAACAAAGGAATCGCGCTATGTAACAAAGGACTCACGCCATGTAACAAAGGAATCGCGCCATGTAACAAAGGAATCGCGCCATGTAACAAAGGAATCGCGCCATGTAACAAAGGAATCGCGCCATGTAACAAAGGAATCGCGCCATGTAACAAAGGAATCGCGGTATGTAACAAAGGAATCGCGCCATGTAACAAAGGAATCGCGCCATGTAACAAACGAATCGCGGTATGTAACAAAGGAATCGCGCTATGTAACAAAGGACTCACGCCATGTAACAAAGGACTCACGCCATGTAACAAAGGAATCGCTCCATGTAACAAAGGAATCGCGCCATGTAACAAAGGAATCGCGCTATGTAACAAAGGAATCGCGCCATGTAACAAAGGACTCACGCCATGTAACAAAGGACTCACGCCATGTAACAAAGGAATCGCTCCATGTAACAAAGGAATCGCGCCATGTAACAAAGGAATCGCGCTAAGTAACACAGGAATCGCGCCATGTAACAAAGGAATCGCGCCATGTAACAAAGGAATCGCGCCATGTAACAAAGGAATCGCGGTATGTAACAAAGGAATCGCGCTATGTAACAAAGGACTCACGCCATGTAACAAAGGAATCGCGCCATGTAACAAAGGAATCGCGCTATGTAACAAAGGAATCGTGCCATGTAACAAAGGAATCGCGCCATGTAACAAAGGAATCGCGCCATGTAACAAAGGAATCGCGGTATGTAACAAAGGAATCGCGCCATGTAACAAAGGAATCGCGCCCTGTAACAAAGGAATCACGCCATGTAACAAAGGAATCGCGCCATGTAACAAAGGAATCACGGTATGTAACAAAGGAATCACGCTATGTAACAAAGGAATCGCGCCATGTAACAAAGGAATCGCGCAATGTAACAAAGGAATCGCGCTATGTAACAAAGGAATCACGCTATGTAACAAAGGAATCGCGGTATGTAACCAAGGAATCGCGCCATGTAACAAAGGAATCACGCCATGTAACAAAGGAATCGCGCCATGTAACAAAGGAATCGCGCCATGTAACAAAGGAATCGCGCCATGTAACAAAGGAATCGCGCCATGTAACAAAGGAATCGCGGTATGTAACAAAGGAATCGCGCTATGTAACAAAGGACTCACGCTATGTAACAAAGGAATCGCGCCATGTAACAAAGGAATCGCGCCATGTAACAAAGGAATCGCGCTATGTAACAAAGGAATCGCGCCATGTAACAAAGGAATCGCGCCATGTAACAAAGGAATCGCGCCATGTAACAAAGGAATCGCGGTATGTAACAAAGGAATCGCGCCATGTAACAAAGGAATCGCGCCATGTAACAAAGGAATCGCGGTATGTAACAAAGGAATCGCGTGATTCGCGCAACAGACTTTTTGTAATATTCTAAAGCAAAAACGTTAATAAGGTATTCAAATAATTGTATTTTCTCCAAAAGGAATATAATTGACTCTGTGAAATCCTGTATTTAAATATCTGGAATAATAATTACTCAACAAGGTGAATACTTAACTAAATTGTTCCCATTTTGAGAATTCGCGCAGTTAGCTATTAAATGTAGAATAAGCTTGCCTAAAATGAATACTTAACTAAACTGTTCACATTTCAGAAAATTCACTTGTCTAGCTATTAACTTTTAGAATGCTCAGCTATTCGCATATAAATGCCATGCATTAAAAACAAGAACGCGAATATAAGTTAAATGTACAGAGTAATAATTTAACTTTTAAAGTAAATGAAGTGTTTTGTTACAACTTACCAGACATGATGTTCGTTGAAATTTCACTTTGAATGAGAAAAGTTTGCGGAGATCTTAGCTCGCTGTGTTGTCACAATACAGTGAAATCGCTGGGGAAGCTACTGCTTTTATATCGCTTCGCCTGATAAAAATCTGAAGGGGTGAGAGATGTGACGGTATATAATACAGCAATTTTGATTGGCTACTCCAAAAATTCGAGAAGGAGAGGGAAATGCTAGCCTCGCACAGGGACATTTCGTAAGCAAGTCTAAACCCGTTCGTGAGCACGTCTAAACCTGTTATGGGGGAAACCATCGCTCACGCCAGCGTTCCTTAAGGGGAATGCTTCTGCGTATGACGCTAGGAAATAAAAAATATATTTTATTTTTTACATTTACCGCTAAAATTCATTGTTAATTATTGTTACATTACCAAAAAATAATCACAGAGCGAAAATAATGTATTGTTTCTGTAGATATAATTTTCCTCGAACCAGCAACCTTTCGATTGTGAATAGACACGTTACAGATGTTTAAAGAACGTCTGATGCTATGTGATGGCTTTATAATTCTATTCTCTATGCATTACCACGGGAAAAACGAATAGCGAGTTACCGCTTGAGAAAAGTTAAAAGTATTTGAAAATTTAAACCAATATCAAAAAATCTGATGTGATACACTCACATGGCTTTCTCTACTCTTGTACAAACTATTTTTACAAGCACTTATTCCCTATATGCTTCATGTTAATCGAGATATCGAGATGTCAATGTTATTGGTAATTTTCATGACGATACAATGTGAATATGATAGGTTTTAAGCGATAGTCAAATATTTTAACGCTGGTTGCTATGTGTTGCATTCCATTCTCTTTGCATATCGAGGACATAAAACAAGAATAATGAATTTGAGAAAAAGTATAAGTATTGGAAAATTTTAAGGGAATAACAAGCAATATCTCGAAAAACGATTTACTCAACAACAAGAATGTATATGTTATAAATTATGTATTTTAACGCGATCTCCATTTTTTGTGTAGTAAAATTTTGTCTATCTCTTATGGTTTATCAATTTTGCAAAAGTCGTTCAGAATGAAGAATACTTTTGGAGACATTCCCAGAAAAACCCGCCTCCGAAATAAAGTCCACTTCCTGAAAATAATAACAATATTAATAATAATATAGAATGTGTAAAAAGAACTTCGTAAAATATTGAAAAAATTCTTACCATTCGATGCTTGCTGCATGTATGGGGCAGGGACCCAACCATGCTGATTTGGTGCCAGGAAGGTCTGGAAGCCTGGAGGTGGCGGTGCAGCGGTCGCGAAGTCTGCTGGTGCAACGGTCGCGAAGCCTGGAGGTACCGGTGCAGCGGTCGCCTGTTGAGCGATGCCGCCTCCGAAATAAAGTCCATTTCCTGGAAAAAAATAAATAAATAATAATAGTATAGCATGTTTAAGTACAGAGTTCTAAAGAATCTACACTCTATACGTGAAAAAAAAATACATGTTTTAAACACCCTCGTGAAAAATACATAGCATTCTGGGAGACCGAAAGAGTTATGTGACTGCATATGGGTGAGAAACTCCCCTTAAATATATCCTTTTCTCCTTATACAATCCAGAACTCTATGCTGCCGGAGGCATGCCTTTGTGTGCCAGAATCGACATTGTATGTCTACTATCATGTAATTTTTTACTTACAAATCCTCAAACACCCGTCTGTAAATTCTCACCTTACGAGTGTTGCTGCATGTACGGAGGCAGAGCCACCTCCATGATGATTCGGTGCCAGGAAGGTTTGGAAGCCTGACGCTGCCTGTGCAGCGCTCGATGGATGGTCGATACCAAAATAAAGTCCACTTCCTGGAAATAATACAAATAATAATAAAGAATATGAACAAGAAGTTAATATGAATTGTTACATTACTTATTTAAAACTCTGAAGAATGCTTACCATTCGGATGTTCGGGTGTCTGAATCATTACGGTATTTGATGAGCGATCCTGCAGCCTGCGGCCCAGAAAATTCGAGATATACATTTCATTTCTCATTACAATATCTTAAACAATTAATATTTTATTCAATATCGTTAGATTACTTGAAATGAATTTGTGTGTGTGTGTATTAAGTTTATATTAACATGCTGGAATATTCGAAAAATATCTCTCAAATGGACGGGGTATTTAAAATCGTACTCGTCCTATGTTTACTAAGACCGATCTTTTTAAAAATGGAATAAATTAAGAGTAACAAGGATTGTTTAGGCATGGCTCCATATTTCATTATTTAAAATTAAACAAATGCTATTAGTCGTAATAATCATACACATACGAGAGCAAGCAAATGCGCGAGTCAATTCATATACAATTAATTAATAAAAAAATATTTAATTGTTTTCATCGATCAGCGAGACCCTTATTTATTTTAATAACGTATGTAATATCTATCATTCTGAATACTTTTTATTCTTCATATTACTCTCGCCAAATCATATTTCTTTGTTTAACATTCCGAAAAAAAATCAGTTTAATTTTTTGATATCATGTTTGCATTTCTTGCACGCGCGTATTTAAATAATGACAAAGATACAATCGAATGTTTAAGTACAGAATCTATACAGTATACGTTTAATTGAAAACTTAAATCATTAATATTCTTCATGTAGAATTATATTAATTATCGGAAAACATTTTTTGTGGAAAGCTTAAAACATGTCTAGACACGGTTTTCCACTGTCTATGAAGGTATTTCTGGACAGAGGAAGCTCTTAAGAAAATCTTTTGTGTCGCTAACAGTTATTTACCCCGATGGTCTGTGTTTTTTCAGAGCACTTAGCCTGTTTAATCAACTGGAAACGCTCTTCATTGTTCACTAAGAGCTTGGTTTTACCATCGTCTGAAGAAAAATTAATGAGGCGGAAGGGACTGTCGCCTGCTAATGTGACTACCTAGGCATTCTTCAGGGGTGTACACCATATTTCTTTCAGGCAGTGTACGCCAGTGAATAATTCGTTGAATTTCTCAAAGTTCGCTACGTCTTTAGAAAGAACATTTAAAACGAATATAAAATTTATATTTGTAGTCTTCGTGCGTGTTACTTACAGGTACGCCTGTTTTGAATTGTAATTATTACTTCTCTCGTGTGAGAAGAGACATAGCGGGCTTTGTTGAAGCGTACTCCTATGTGCTGGATACCCCTAGCCATTAAGAGCAGGTAGTAGGGAAAACCCACGCGTCCTGGTTTAACCGCCTCTCATGATGGACGGGGCATTGCTGTCACATTGCGTCTTGTTTTTTCGTAAAGGGTTCTCGTGTTAACGTCTCATACAAGCTATTTGCAATTTCGCTTTAAGTTGCTTTTTAATTCATCTAAGCAATGTAATATTTTTTATAAACCCGCAATTCAAAAGAAGAATTAAACACACGTTATTAGCCGTAATAGTTATATACGCGTAATATTCTCGCATATACGATAACGAACAATTGCGCGCGAGTCAATTACATTATTCCATCAAAAAAACTTAATTGTTTTAATCGATAGACTGCGCCGTTTCATTAGAAGTGAGATATTCAGGGTAGATGAATAATTTGGGTGAGATATCTCTAGGAGCGCGAGTCAATTACATTAATTAATAAAAATATTTAATTGTATTCATCGATCGTTTTTTCGTAAAGGGTTCTCGTGTTAACGTCTCATACAAGCTATTTGCAATTTCGCTTTAAGTTGCTTTTTAATTCATCTAAGCAATGTAATATTTTTTATAAACCCTCCAGTCAAAAGAAGAATTAAACACACGTTATTAGCCGTAATAGTTATATACGCGTAATAATCGCGCATATACGATAACGAACAGTTGCGCGCGAGCCAATTACATTAATCATTCAAAAAATACTTAAATGTTTTCATCGACAGACTGCGCCGTTTCATTAGAAGTGAGATATTCATGGTAGATGAATAATTTGGGTGAGATATCTCTAGGTGCGCGAGTCAATTACATTAATTATTAAAAATATTTAATTGTATTCATCGATCAGTGAGAGCCTTATTTATTTTTCATTTATTTCATAATCAATTCCCCCGGAGCCAACATGAACGCACTTCGCATGTTAAACGAGTATTATTTAAATAAAATGTTAATTCACCTTTATTTTTTTTCCAGAATCATATTTCGCAGAATTATATAGAGTTAAGATGGCCGTCTTGCACCCATAATGAGTTTAAATATGGTGAATTCACAACTTTCGGATATGACCGCCAGGGGCGCTGTGAGCAAACACTCGCTGGAGTTTCACTCATATTACCACTTGGTGCGCTAGTGTAGCTGGCGAACTGAAACGCAAGTGGAGGGGATGCGCTAGTTGACTCGCCCGTGGAAGTATCGGAGCCAGTCATTCCGGCGAAACGTCTCGCAGTGGAAGGTTGCGGTCGGTGTTCCACCGCAATTATCACGCGATAACGAGTGTTACGTCAAGTCTGTCCTTTCATCTATGTGTTGTAATATTCTTATAAATCCAAAATATATTTTCCCTCAAAAGTAGAATTAAATAAATGTTATTACTCGTAATAATTATACACATGCTACCACACATATACGATAACGAACAGTTGCGCGCGAGTCAATTACATTAATCATTCAAAAAATACTTAAATGTATTCATCAACCGACTAGCCGCGTTTCATTGCAATAGTAGTAATATAAGGGGGGGTTTAGGACAAGGTGTGCGCGATTCAATCAAAAATACTTAATTGCTCGACGAACAGCGTTTAATTGCATTAGTAGTAATATGATGGGCATTCTTTTTTCAATAACACACATCATCTAATTGATTGGCACAATTATGTACTCAAACGATTTGCCGATGTGCGGCAGGCATCGAGAATCGCATTCCCACACCGCCAGGATGGATTTCCAAGCCAACGTCACGCACCGAGAACCCCCCACATATAACCCCTCACCCCGAGCGGCACATCCCCTACCCCAAGCCAATCACACGGCAGGGATTTAGACAAGTCACAATGAGGGGGGCGGGAATGTAGTCACCGTATAGGAACAATACACACTCTCCCACCTATCCACAGGGAACCAACCAGAACACAAAGGGGAGGGAGGACACGCGTATGGGGGATGGAGGGGGGCGGGTCACCGCCACGTGACCACAGGGGGAGGGGGGAGGACCTGCCGGCACAGACCCAGTCGGCATTAGATCAGCGCACAAAGGGAAGGGGGCGGAGCTAGCGGCACGCGACCAGGGCGGTAAATAGTAGCGCACAAAGAGGGGGCGTGGCTTGCCGGCATAGATCAAAGAAGCTTATCAGATGGCGGCAAATCCTTTGCGCCAGAAACGCCATTATATTTCTACTCACATCCGCTTAACTCATTGTCATTAAGCAAAGTTTAATGTAAATCTTATCTTATCCTCCTTAACGGAGGTAGACTCGGCACCGCTCCAGAATGAATATTGTACCTACGCCCCACGAGAAGGCGTCCCCGGGAGGAAGGATACGACTAGAGGAGACATCAGTCGACCAGATCCAGGAGCGACGGTACAGCAATAACAGGATCCCTAAGTTTCCAGAAGTGGACACCCCGGCAGACGAACAGGTCGACCGTGCACTCCACCCCTCACAAAGGGGGTTCGGATACCCCGGCAGCCAGACGAAAGCTGAAGGACGGAGAGAGTTACAGAGAACATCCTTTTCCCCTGTTATGCTGCACCGAAACACCATCGTCGACACTTCCGACCCTTGAAAGAGACCAATGGTATGAAGGATGAATGAAATGATTAATGGAACAAAATGGAGGAAAGGAAATCCCGGAACTGAAATAAACCACTCCAGCATTCTCCTGAGATCCGGGAAAACTCCCCAAAAGGCCCAGGGGTCGGAGGGGACGCAGCCGGGGATCGAACCCGGAACCTCCCGAATGCGGGCCACAGACGTAGCTGCTTGAGCCATCCCACTCGATAATGTAAATGGACGGGGAAGTACTAGGATACAGCGGCACCAGTAATTTTCTTGCTAGCACTATATTGTTCTACATCAGCTATAGACGACTCTCTTGAAAAGTAATTTGCTCCATTTTTAATGTTGTTTCTCTCTCTCTCTCTTCTAGGGCTTGGAAGATTCAAGATTGCTTTTAGAAGCACCAAGGAAATGAGCTTATTACTCAAGTTTAGAATATGGAACAAAGACTGTTTGGCCTTAGAATACTTTATTTAGAGATGTGCAGCACCGAGATGGAATAAATTTGAAATTCTGTGCTGATAAAAATTATATTGTGTATTTTATTTCATCCCCGTTCTTCGTTACCGGTTGGATAAAATAGGGAGAAGTCACACATTTAAAAAAAATCCCGAGAAAACGGTTTAATGAATAAGTATACAATTTGCTGTATAGTTTGAAATGGCATAAAAAGGATAATCGCTCCCATTTCTATCGATCTCTTCCCCATATTGCCTTTTATCCTAATTTTTGCATGGCATTACGAGAAACAAATAAATGGCGACCTATGAGTAGGTCATATATTACAATGCACCTGAAAATTCAAAATAACAACAAATATCTCGGAAATGGTTTAGGAACAAAAACGTTTTGACTTAAATTTGTGTGTTTTAAGATTTACACTTTTTGTGCGTGTGATAGCGGCGCCGTGGACGAGTGGTTAGACCTCTCACCAAGGTGGCCCGTGCTCGATCCCACTGAACCCCATGTGGGATTTGTGGTGGACCTAGGGCATCTGGGCGGGTTTTCTCGGGGTTCTCCGGTTTCCCCCACCATTCATTCCACCAACTGCTCCTTTCCTTTCATCCATTTTCACTATCATTTATATTATCTTCCTCGCTCTCATACCAGGCTTCGGGATGATCACCCATCTTGGTTCTTCTCTCCAATCCAAAAGTCTATCTGTTCCTCGGCATGGCTTGTAAGTCCTTCAAACGGGGAAGGTAAATCGAGAAAGAAGAAGTGTGTATTGTAAGTTTTTTCTATCTTTTACGACTTACTATTTATTAATAATTATACAACATTCATTCAGAACGACAGGCTATTCAGAAAACTGAAGATATACGTTTTGCTTGTTATGTATCTTACTATAGAGTGTTTTTATCAAAATCGTTAAGAGCTAAAATCAAAATAACGAAAATTCTCCCATGTAAAGTGTAGTTTGGGTTAGGGGATATTTTTTATTATTATTTCTTTTGAAACATTTCCGAACATCCATTTTCGAGTAGCCTTAATGTGTCAAAGAAACACCGAACAACTTAGAAAATTTAGTTCCGTGTCCGTTAAGGCGCTGCAGATTTACACGTTTTTTATGTTTATCTTTCTGAAAGAAGACCGCGGTTCCCATTTCGCCAGGACTGAGGGTTTATTCCAGGTTTTCCTCAGTCCTCATAACTAGCAAGTGCCGGGAAGGTTTGCGTTTCATTTCATGTATCGTCAGTGACCACCACCTGTGGTGACGTAGTATGTAGCAAGAATGGACGTTAAACAGCATTAAATATCCGCCTATGATGCAGTAGTATGTTCAGGTAGTCATAAAAATATTCGATCAAAATTTCTTCAACTCAATCTCAAATTTGTACTTTCCTAAAAACAGCATTAAACATTGAAGTAACAATAGATTCAAATAAATGCATTCATTTTGCAGCAACAACAAAAACAACATCCGCTGTCAAAAAATATTTTCGTTTGCATGCTGAAATTTCAAAGTCACTTAAATATTCGACCTACAAAAACGTCTGCGTATTCCCCTTGCACTGGTTGAATTTAATACTTTGTAGGGTATTCTTTACACCGGATTACGTTCAGTAGGAGTGATTTCATATTCAAAATTATTTTCCCCGTATAGGCAGGCTCAACTTTAACCCATTCTTCTAGCAGTCTTTTCTTAAGATAATCTTTGGAGGAGATGGGAGAATTTCTGATTCTTTTATTCGTCTCATTCCATAAATTCTCCAACGGGTTAAGATCTGGACTTTGTGGGGCGAATGTAAGACTTTTGGGAAATTATATAAACACCATTCCCTGAAAAATTATGCCTGGTGCTTTGGGTCACCTATTTAAAGCTATTTCTTATCCTAATTCTCTGCAAATGGTAAAAATTTTCTCTGGGAATGTTCAGGTATTGATGTTTGTCCATGATGTTTTCAATGAAAAAAAATTTCACAGTCCACCTGCTTATCTACTCCCCCATACCATCACATTGCCACCTTTTGTATTTTACTGTAGGGTATAAATTCCATCTCTCCAACTCTGTACTGAACCTAAGCCAAACACAAACCTTCCCTTCTGTATCAAATAAACAAAAGGGGCTGTTTTCAAAAAAATTACATCATTCCACCATTCTTAATCTCTTTCGCGGTTTCCTTTAGCGAACTGCAACCTCTTTGCTCTGTTAGTTTTCTTTACATTAGGCTCTTTTCTGGCTGTTCTTCCATTGTAGTATTCCTTTCTAACAAACCTTCTAACTGTTTCTGGCACCAATTCTTTACCAGATGTCAAAAATGGAGTGTAATAATTAATGTAAATAAAACAAAAATTATGTATTTAAAAATGGCAATAAATTACGGAAAGATGAGAACTGGTATTGGCATGGAATAGAAATTGAGGTAATCCAAAAATTTGATTATTTAGGGATACGATTAAGCAGTGGGTGGAGCGAACAGAAGAGAATAGTATTAGCTAAAGGAAAAATGGCAGTGAAAGCCATCAAAACTTATATAGATAAATTACCAAAAATGCAATTAAAATGGCTACAGAGAATTTATACTACTGTAGTAGAATCAAAAGTGTTATATGGAGCAGAAATTTGGGGCCTGCAAGAGGGTGGTAAATATAGACATGATCCATAGGAGCTTTTGTAAACTAATATTGGGCTTACGAAGATCATCACCCAACGGAGTAACTCAAGCCGAATTAGGGAGAATGGGAATTAAAGGAAAAATCGTGGAAAGAGTGCTAAAATATTGGATTAGAATTAGAAATTTTGATGATCAGAGCATTTTACATCAATGTTTGATAGTGCAGGAATGACTTATCATAAAGAGTCTTGGCTAGGTAAGATAAAGGAAACCTTGATGAAGATAGGTTTTGGGGAGATATGCAGAGCTAAAGAATTACTACAAATAGGTTTCTGGAATGAAATTAGGACAAGAATAGAGGATATGGAAAAACAAGATTTATTAGCGTTTTACTTTTAAGAGCTCACTGAGATTACACAGAGAAATGAAAGTAGTATGGAGCAGGGAACAGTATGCTGATATATGTGAATAAAACAGCAAGAGCAGGATTTGCATGGGCTGGGACAGGGGTGGTGAATTTGAAAGGTTTGAGAAAAGAGATTGATTTGGAGAAATGCCCACCATGGCACCGGAAAGTTAAAGAGTGGCATATAGTTTTAAAGTGTGAAGAAATGAAGTTGTTTAGAAAGAGGACAGAGAAGTGAGAATGGTTAAATTTACCAGTAGAAACTCAAACTAAAACGTTAGTAAATGTAAAATCTAGGGAAAATATAATAGAAGTAGGAAACTTTTGGGCAGATTAAGAGTAAAATGGATGTGGAAAATTAGCAAGTAATAGGTAAATGAGCATTAAATTACAATAGTTTTTAATTGATATGTTGCAAGTAGGACTCAACAACTTGACAACCTCAAGGTTTGAGTTTGTTGGGGTCCAAGGTAAAGTAACTCAAGGTAAAGTTAGTATTGGAGATTAAATAAATTCATAATTGTACTTTTAAATTAGGAGGAATGCTGGCTATCAGTATTCCATACTGCTGGATGCCAGTAGTTAAGAGGTTAGGTTTTTTATTGTTATTTTTAGTAACGGGGTTAAGAATAATTTTGTAAAATTGTTGTAAATTTGTGCTATTAACTGGGTTAACAATAAAACTGCTTGCTTGCTCGCCTGCCTGCCTGCTAGCCTGCCATCCTGCTTGTCTGCCTGCCTGCCTGCTGGCTGGCTGGCGGGCTTGCTGGCTTGCAAAGATTCCATTGTCTTCTTCTCTGTATAGTCAGATGATGTCTCCAATAGTAGTCCCTGGTACGAGTATTTACCTTAGCAACAACTTCTGAGTAAGACTCTTAGCATGGTGAGCTATCACAAGTTTTCGTTGTTCATATGCTGGGTTGGCTCTTTGCGTCCCACTTGACTTTTCGGTATACCACGATCGTATAGAAACACAGGTTTTTACTGATGGTAATGGGGGTGCGAACCTGTCGAAGTGAATGAATACAACCATAACTAGGAGTGACCGAATATTTTTGCAAAAATCCCAAGTGGCCGAATTTACTTAACATTTTGTTTATGCTTTACATTTAAGACAAACTTTGTTACCAGCACCTGTAACTAATGAAGGAATAAGAAGATCGGAGAGAATTCAAGTATTATGTGCAGAATATAGGTTGATACCAATTTCTGACACTGGTAATTGCATTCAAGAAATAGAAGCATAAAGAGAGGAAATAATTTAAGCCGACTAAAGGAAATAGTTTAGGATAATTTTATGAAGAAAATTAGCAGAGTAAAGGAGGAAATGGTTGAAATGAAGGAGAATTGGGGAAGAAGAAAGTAGAAGCGAGGAGGCGGAGGAGGAGGAGGAGGAGGAGGATGGAGGAAGAGATGGAGTTTTTAGTAGAGAAGAGGAAAATGGGCGAGGAGGACGATGATCAGGCGGGGGAGCCAATAGTAAATAGGAATAAAAGTTTGGAGTGAGAGGTGGTGAATACAGCAGTTATGGTTTCCAGGGAGGAGAAGAAGATGGTGGTGAGGGAAAGTGGTGTGAATGGTGGTAATTTGAGATAAAGAGAATGTAGTATTAAGTAAAGTGAAATATGATTCTTAAAGAGAAAGTGAAATAATGATTCTATAGTAAAGTAATAAATATAGTGATTATTGTGTTAATTGAAGTGAAAAGAAAGAGAAGTTTAATTCAAAGTGAGTGATAAGTTTAATAAAATCATTAAGTACTGTAAAGCTTTTAAAGTATATTAAGAAAACTGAAAGATTAAAGTATACATTTTGAGGAAAATGTATTGAAAGTAGTAGTTTTTAAAAAGAAAATACAGCAGATAGAATTTTGAATTTTGTTAAAATTATTAGTACGTATAAATAGAATAAATAATATTATACATAACACTTAGAACTTGGTATGATATTAAAAGAAATTGTTAATTGTTATCATTAGTTGAAAATTAATGTTTATATTAAGTGTAGTTTGGGTACCTATGGTTAGAATATAGTTTAATTTAGAATAGAGTCTTGTTATCCTTATTTTGTTTAGTTTAGAAATTGGGAATAGCTGGATACCAGTTATTTTATGTTGCCGGTTTCCAGTAACAGTAGTTTGAATATATAATTTTGATTTGAATTTTAACTGTAATGATTATAGTTTTGATTTAATTGTTATTTTTAGTTTACTTATTGTATGTATTTTCTTTTTCTTTTTTTTCCTATTTTTATTCACTAGAATATAAGCAAAATCTGTAGAATAATAATGTATAAATTGAAAGAAATATTTAAATAAACAACAAATTTGGAATACACGTCCTGGTGTAGGAAACAAGGTACCAGGAGGGCCTATTGCAGATTTTACTTTTTTATTTTTTTATATAGGAAAGTCTTATGTGATCGAATATTTATGTAAGCACCTGCAGTAAAAGCGGGCGTTAAAGAGTATATATTGCAAAAATTGAAACTGGAAATAGAACAGAAAACTATTTTAAAAGTGGTGTTTAGCAATTCTGAAGATCCATTCCGAGACTTATTTTTAGGTGGGGATTCAGATTTCTTCCCGAGCGTGTTTGATATCGATTTATGAATAAAGAATCGAATGAAGGGTGAGGTGACATTTCTCTCTTGTCGCACCCACCAGGAATATGAGATGAGAGAGAAGCTCAGTTAATCAACTTGCACCCCCTCCCCTTTCACTTTAGAATAATAAGAAAATACGACCCGTGTAGAACATCATATCCATCTCACTTCTTTTCATCTTTGATTCCCATCTCCGGGGAAAAGTGGGGCAGAATGGCAATTAGGGGATATTAAGGCAATATAAGACGTCTTTCGAGTATGCTAATCCCGCATTTAATCGCAAAACTTAAATACATTTCTATTACGATTATCTTCTTAACGTCTGCCTATGGTAGGTAAAGGAAGTATAGTATTGCAAACCAGAATTCCATGTAGAGATTTCACCGCTTTTGGGGTACACTGAACCTACCCAAAAATACCTCTGTGTGTGTATGTGTGTTTGTGAATATTGTGGCGTATTAGTAGGTATTGTCATGCCAGACACATTATTGCGTAGCATTGGCGACAGCATTGTATGGGTAATTTAGTATTTCTTTTGGCTTGTGTTTGAATTTCCGTCTGGCATGACACACTCCACCTCTGGCTGGCGAGCCTAGCCGGAGTTGGAGAGATAGGGGGGATAAATGTTAGCGTTACTTTCTTTGTGTGTGAGCGTCAGTCTGAGAGTTGGTGTGTAAGGTGTAGGTTGCGCGTGTGTGAGGTATCTCCCCTCAATCCTTTGTTCCCTTCTGTGTGTAATGTAGAGCCACAAATTACTTTATTAATAAACCACAGGTATGTGAGTGATGTGAAATTTGTGTAATTTGTTGCAAAATCCCACGCCTACATCGGAATGTGAACAACAAGGTCCTGGTCCTCTCACAGTGACTATGCTACGTTTCCCCCATGTGCATGTTGGGGTGATTAAAATTTAATTTTTTATTGCAAAACCTTTTGGCTCTCATCCACGCATGTAACAATATCACAATTCAGAAACGGAACATAAGAAGAATATAAAACCTCGTATATTTAAGTGCAGCATCATTCAAGGAAGTAATGTGAAACGTTTTACGAAATTCTCCACCCAAACTACCCTTTACATGGAAAAATGTGACAATTTTTATTAAAATACCGTAAATTTGAAATATATGAAAAATAATTAAAATGTATAGGTCTTTTTAGTGTGTTTTTTTTTTTTTTTTGCAAATAGAAATCCTCATTCTAATCGAATTTTGTATAAATTTGTATAACTAGAAAACCATAAGAGATAGACAAAGTTGTGCTGCAGGAGTAATATAGAGCTTATTGAAACCTATACTTTATGATCAAGGACTTTTTTTCGTAATGTTAGCCATTTCCAAAAATTTTCATTTTGTATTTGTACGTCATCTAACGGAACATTTTAATTGCCTGCGATTCTTAGTTTGTCTTTTCCTTTGGATGTGCTCGAGACTACAATTTATAATATAAATATTTGTATGACGTTTCTGCATGTTGTATGTAATTATGCTCAAATTGCTTAGTCTGAAATAAGTCACCTGTTAATATTTATCGTGAACAATATTGCCTTGATAGAAGAATTACTTTTTATATGAATAAATAATCTACAATATATCCACGAATTTAGACAGCAAATCCCAGGATTCTATTCCACGGACAGTTAGTAAACAAAAAGTTTATGGTAAGTATATTCCAAGTGTAATAGTTCTCAAGTTATAGCCGTGAAGAGTTAACCAAGTAAAAGACGTAATGTTGCACAACAGTACAGCGCTGCGCATTTATGAGGCCTGCTGCTAATAACACCAGGCCGGCTACCTAGCTAAAGGTTAACATGCCACTGTTCCTAGCCTATCTTTAAGTTCCACATTAGCATCCGTGGTTAACCGAAGCTGTGGGTAAACCGAGTGGCTTGTAGGAAAATAAACCTACACATTGTATCAGTGCGGTGCCAGCGTTCAAGAGATGCAAGAAGTTCGCTCAGTTAATACAGACTTTTTCAAAGAGTAATCTTCTCATTTAGTATTATAATTAAACTGTATAAGGTATTCAATGTAAAATTTAAGAAATTATGTAGTACTTTATTATATACAATTTTAAGCGCTTTAGACCTATTAGCTCATTATATCCGTATTATCTGAGTTTTTCCGTAACCTGGGTAGTCTCGGTCCTAATTAGCTCGGATAATCACGAGTCTACTGTAACTGCAGTGTAGCTAGGTAGCCTGGCCAGCCCGAATGGGTGTTATGAACAACTGGCTGGCAATACGTAGTACTAAACTATGATGTGATATCGAGCGTTTTGGTTAACTTTTCAGGGCTGTAACTTGATAACTATTACACTTAGAACCTAGTGTCACACTTTATGTCTTAATTGGACCGTAGAATAGGATCCTGAAGAGCTAGTATGCAAATTTCTGGACACCCCACAACGGATACATGAATTTGTAATAGGTTGTGCACTAGCCCCTTCCGCTTAGCTAGGTGTTATAAAAAATATATATACAGTGCGCTCTAATTTAATAAACATTTCATAATGAGTATAAACATGACTTTACGCACTTTGTTTGCAACAATTATAAAAAAATTCTGATGTGTTACACTCACATGACTTTCCCTACTCTTGTACAAACTATTTTTACAAACGTTTATTCTCCATATGCTTCATGTTAATCGAGATATCGAGATGTTAATCTTACTGCTAATTTTCTTGTAGATGCAAGGAGAATTGGTAGGCTTTAAGTGATAGTCAAATATTTTAAGAGCTGGTTGGTATGTGGCGCATTCCATTCTCTTTGTATGTCCAGAACACACAAAAAATGAATAACGAATTCCCATTTGCGAAAAAGTATTGTAAAAGTTAAGCGAATAACAAGCAATATCTCGAAAATGGTTCACTCAACAAAAAAAATGTATATGACATAAATTGTGCATTTTAACGCGATCTACATTTTTGTGTAGTAAACTTTTGTCTATCTGTTATGGTTTACCAGTTATGCAAAAGTCGTTCACAATGAAGAATACTTTTGGAGACATTCCCAGAAAATTCGAGATATACATTTCATTTGTCATGAAAATATCTTAAACATATGATATTTTAATCAAAATCGTTAGAGCCATTTTTGAGAAAATTAAAATTTTCGCAAAATGTTCCATGTAAAGGGTAATCTGGGGTGGGGGAATTTTCTTGAAAACCTTCGTGTCGCATCTCTGGAAGATACTGAACCTAAATACCAAGTTTGGTGTTTATCCAACTTGTTTATCCGACTGTTCGTTTCTGCGTTATGCTGTTTACAGACACACATACCGACAGACACACACGGACATGTTTCCAAAAATGCTTTTTTTGGATTCAGGGGATCTCAAAACATGTATTTCCGGTGAAATCTCGGTATCGAATTTTTGGGTGGAATACAATACTTCCCCTACTTACTCTACGTGGTAGAGAAAGTAATAGTAAATGAGTAAGATTTCGTGACTTTCTTCCCCATTCAACCTATGATAATTATGGTTCCAACGTGACACATGAGATGACCGCTATAAGTATTGCGTACATCGTATGCCTATTAATTTACCAAGATTCCATGGGAAATTGAAAAATTAATTTGTGTACACGGAAAGAATACGATCCGCGTGACAATGTTAAATATAATCACATTGAGAATGGATTGGGTACACAAAGTTCGAGAATAAATCATTCAATTTTTATGTTGGTTGACAGGATTTGCTTTGGCGAAGAGCGAATCTTTTAAACATATGTTAGTCTGTTGTTCCATGGAGGTTTTGAGGTTTTGTTTCCGCCGTATGGTTTGTAAAGAAATGCGACGTTAATATGGAAATGGCAAAAGTGGACCTGTTGTTTCTCTTATTACACAAGTTTATGGAGGTTTTATTGTTCCTTCACGAAAAGTGGGAGCACGAAGACACGCATGACAAAAGGAAACTAATTTTCTTGCGAAAATACAGACACAAAACTTGTATTTCACAACATGGGCAAAAGTAGGCATGTATCTTGTGTTAAAGAAAGAAGCAAATATTGGTGGGAACGTATAGTTTGCTTTCATTTTAAGGAGAAAGATTGGCTAGAAAATTTTCGTATGAGCATACCACCTTTAATTTCATGCTCCAGCGGCTTGAAACATGTTTAAAGCACAGCAGAAAGTTTATATGTGAGTCTCAGTGTTTTTAGGAAAAAGAAATGAGCGATCAGGATATCACGATTCCTACAGTAGGTGTATTCAATACGATTTCAGTATGGTAGGTGTTTCCATGCATTCGATACGATCCTACTTTCTAAGGGGTTAATTTAAGTTTCAGTTCTATGTAAGTCCGCGTTCCAATATAGTATTCAATACGGAATGTGTAATCATATCGAAAGAGTAATAATTACACAGAACAAATTTTGCCAAACTGTATGCTATAAACACCCATTCACTGTCCCGAATTAAAAAAAATCACTCCTTGGAATCACACATACTGAAAAAAATTTAGAATGAAAGCTGGAAGGAATTTAGCACTCGAAGCCAAACGTGAAAGCTACGAAAACGTACCTGGAAGAACTAATCGCTGAACAAGCACACGGGCAGCTCTTGTTGATCCAAGGAAGCATGTGACCTGCTTGCTTCCCAGTCAGCTACCCAACTCCACGAGCGAGCACCTCACCGCCAGGAACAGGCGAAAAGACAGACAGGTACCCCACACAAACAATCGCAAATAGCCTAGCACGCCAGAGAGAACAGCATTATAACGGCAAAATATAGAAAGTAGCTTAAGTGGTTCACATCAAATTATTTACAAAACTCGATTATAAATAAATATAAACAATATATCTACGGAATCCGTCCGGCTACCCGACAACAGCCTTACGGTGTTCCACCTGTCGGCGGATTCCGTTCGGCTATTCTAGCCTGTGCCTTACGGTGTTCCACCTGTCAGCGGATTAGGTCGGCTATTCTAGCCTGTGCCTTACGGTATTCCACCTGTCGGCGGATTCCGTTTGGCTATTCTAGCCTGTGCCTTACGGTATTCCATCTGTCGGCGGATACCGTTCGACTATTCTAGCCTGTGCCTTACGGCGTTCCACCTATCGGCGGATTCCGTTCGGCTATTCTAGCCTGTGCCTTACGGCGTTCCACCTATCGGCAGATTCCGTTCGGCTATTCTAGTCTGTGCCTTACGGTGTTCCACCTGTCGGCGGATTCCGTTTGGCTATTCTAGCCTTGCCCTACGGTATTTCATCAATCGGTGGAATCCGTTCGATTATCCTATCTTGTGCCTTACGGTGTTCCACCTGTCGGCGGAATCCGTTCGCTTATTTATTTATTTTATTTTGTGAACATTGCAGGTTTCCCCAATTACAATGCTCACTTAATCAAATACAATACTCTTACAATTACAACTCAACGAAGAAATGAACACAAAATCCAATCAATCGAACTTGACAAAAAGTTACAAAATAAAACAAAACAAATAACACAAAATAACACAATAATTAGAAAATTGGTAGTTTAGTACATGATAAATTAGTCAATGTATAAATTGTAGTAAATGGTGACAGGGTAAAGCGAAATTTTTATGACTCACATTGAATATATCAATAGTTAAGTAATATAATTTATTATATAAAGATTGCATTCTTAGCATAGGAGAATATTTATCTGCATCAGTGTTGACTCTTGGAATAAAGAAGATATTACGAAAACGGTTTGGTGTATTATTGCGAATATAAAAGTATATTAATTGTCTTAGGTTTGAATCATCTACCTTATCCTAGCCTGTGCCTTACGGTGTTCCACCTGTCGGCGGAATCCGTTCGGTTATCCTAGCTTGTGCCTTAAAGTGTTCCATCTGTCGGCAGAATTCGCTCGGCTGCCCTAGCCTGTTCCTTACGTTGTTCCACCTGTCGGCGGAATCCGTTCGGTTATCCTAGCTTGTGCCTTAAAGTGTTCCATCTGTCGGCAGAATTCGCTCGGCTGCCCTAGCCTGTTCCTTACGTTGTTCCACCTGTCGGCGGAATCCGTTCGGTTATCCTAGCTTGTGCCTTAAAGTGTTCCACTTGTTGGCAGAATTCGCTCGGCTGCCCTAGCCTGTTCCTTACGTTGTTCCACCTGTCGGCGGAATCCGTTCGGTTATTCTAGCTTGTGCCTTAAAGTGTTCCACCTGTTGGCAGAATTCGCTTGGCTGTCCTAGCCTGTTCCTTACGTTGTTCCACCTGTCGGCGGAATCCGTTCGGTTATTCTAGCTTGTGCCTTAAAGTGTTCCACCTGTTGGCAGAATTCGCTTGGCTGTCCTAGCCTGTTCCTTACGTTGTTCCACCTGTCGGCGGAATCCGTTCGGTTATTCTAGCTTGTGCCTTAAAGTGTTCCACCTGTCGGCGGAATCCGTTCGGTTATCCTGGTTTGTGGCTTACGGTGATCCACTTGGCGAATCCGTTCTCTCTGTGCCTTTCATAGTTACCGGCACGTCGCATGGCATGTGAAGGCAAGCATTATGCAGAGCACCTATTATGAACATCTGGCACCTCTTGTTTTGGAAGGGCATAGGAATGGAAGAGAAAAAGTGCCTCCCCAAGGAGGGGGCCAGGACAGGACAGCCGAGCGGTCTTCAGGTTTCCGCCGTCAGGTGAAACATCTTATGGCGGAGCGCAGAACAGCTAAATTGATCAAGACATTAACTATAAATTAACCAATGATTTCAAAATTAATTAATCCCTACGTAAAGCTGTTAAAATGTGGCGTTTCCTACATTCTGCAACATCATAATCCAGAGATAAGCAGTGGTTACTGTGAGGAGTAAAGTGACGTTCGATGAAAGAAATTCACAAGTCGAGTTACAAAGCGTATGTTAACGCCAGGAGAAGAAAATAAGGTGGGAAGTCCGGTATTAAAAATCAATTTGAACATGTGAGCAATAAATCGATACTGCGTTACTTAAAAATCACTGAAGCGACAGGACAAACGTGACTGGCTGTGTTCAGACAGCAATGATTTTCACATCGGTTTCTCGCTATCATTAGCATTGAAAGAAAAATGGAGAAACATGTGACCAGATACTGAAAGTGAAAAATAGCTGTGTGTCTACTTGCGTTTCGAGAAGCAGTCTCTGCTCTCAAAACTACTCCTCCCAACCACAAAAAAACGGAAGAAGACAATATCTTATAACTTGGAAGACTTTACTGACGTGGCTGACACTCTTTGTTACTGCGTTCCACAGAGCTAGGTTCTGTCCGTCAGAAGAAATTCCTTCGGCAGCAGTAGCATATTCCTTATTTTTTGTAGCATTTACGCACCCCAGAAATGTAACGGTTAAGTAATTTTTGCTGTCGAAATTAAAGACTAATTATTTTAATCTTTCCCATGTATTGGTATTAGACTTCTATACCCATTAATACTTGTTTTCATAAATATTTCAGAAAGTATGTACAAAAATACTTATTTTTCTGCCTAAATAATAATAATAATAATAATAATAATATGTGGCATGACAATCCTGGCAGGCCTGGGCCGACCAACCCGACCGCTGGTCTCATGTCCACATGCGCACAGAAGATATGGACGACCATCCAGCCAGTACGGAGAGATGATGTGGTCAGTACCATGCTTCACATGTTTGTTTCCGTGACCTACGGATTGCTACCTATCATATCTCCTTAAATTCCTCACCATGCTGAGGAACATTGTGGTTCATGGTTACACCTTACCGACACGCTTCCGGGGCTGGGAACACTACGCTCCAAACCACTATACCATAGCGCAGGACAACATTAATAATAATTGCTAAATAATAGGTGAAACAACAATGAACCGATTAAAAAAGAAGTCATTGTGTTTGGTGTAATATTGCAAACACTTTGCATAAATGAGAAGCAAAAGAATTAACTGAATTATCATTGGTTATTAAGTGTTTTTTGGCCTGCCTATTTTATATATTTGTAATGTTTGTAAATCCGTATCCTAGTAGGGGGATATCCTTAAGGGGAATGTTCTCCAAAAATGACAACAAATTATGAAACAGCAACACTTTCGAGGGTTTGCTTTAAACTGTTTATTGGTGTATTAGAAACATGTTACTAATTATTTAAACTTTTTCTCCCACTCTCAACATTTCATCAACCAGTCCTTTAAATGCAGTTTATTAGTATCTGGATAGATTAGTTCCTACTTTACAGCTGTTTTTCTGGGATATAACTTGTTTACGTTTTGTATCACATAAAAAGTTTCAGCTTCGACAAACATTAAATTACAAGCATGACTTATTGAAATCTAAGTATTATGTCAATTGAAAAAGTAGCTTTGAAAAATGTTATTTCCAGAAATTAAAACTAAATGGTAAATACATTCACTCAACAGCTTAATTTTTCTATATCTCAATATTTTGAAAATGATAATACTACAAATCTTTAGTAATGATATAAAGAGTATGCATTAAAATTGAATCAATATATTTCAAATTAAAGGGCTGAAACATTTGAATGAATTAACAGTACCTGCCAAACCGTAAGAGACAGTCATGAAAGTGTACTAAGATAACGTAATTGAATATTCCAATATACTTGCAAAAGAGATTACACTCCTAGGTTTGTAAGTTCAAATAATGGTATACCTAGCCTGAGTTCCTGTGTTCCGCGGAGCTCTAAGGGATCCCTGTTCATTCTCAAGGTCTCCAAGGTCACTTCAAGGAAACAAAATAAATTAAAGAATAAGAAACAAAAATTATCTGCATTAAAAACAATTTCCAAGATAAATTTACTACCTCCTCTAACAGAGGACACTTAGCAATTCAACTACATCTCACTTCCGCAGTGCGAAGGTAACTGAAAACGTCTTCCACGCAGCTAGCTGGAGTATTCAAGGACCAATGAAAGTAAGGGAGTGAGTTACGTAGTGGAAGGGGTAAGGCTGGACAGTAAAGGCAAAAGTATGTACTACGGAGGGGCCCACAAAATCGGCACAGAGCACCGCAAATCGGTCACAGCGGCCCTTTATGATTCTAACGCAACCTTTGGGAGGGAAGATGAGGGGAGAAACTCAAATGACGATCAGATCCGGGATACGACGTTCGCAAGCATGGACGGGGTCCCAAACGTTTCTAGATCTAACTAATTATTATTATCATCATTAAATGCATTTAATTGGGGTGATTGTAGAATAAAATAAATTCTTCTTCTCCACCAAGCATTAAACCTTTCCAAGGTTTGTTGCGTGCTCCAAATGTTTAATTTATTTATTTATCCATCGTTTTCTGGGTCTTCAGACATTTCGTTTTCCTTTAGGTATGTAGTAGTGTGTTTTCCTTGGATAGCGTTATTCATTCATTCTCTCTATGTGTTCTAGCCACTTTTGTCTGTTCTGCTCTATTTCTTCATTTAAGTTAAAGATCCTTAATTGTTTTCTTATGTCATCATTCTTTATTCTATCTCTTCCAGTGACTCCTAATACTGTTCTTAAAAATCTCATTTCCGCTGCCTGTAATCTGCTTTTATCTCTATTTGTCATTGTCCAAGTTTCGCTACTATATAGAGCAACTGGAACTGCCAATTCTTATTTAAATTTAATATTATGGATGTTGCTTTATTAATAGTTACTGCGTGGATTTAAATTTTGGGAGATGAAATTCCCTAATTCCAGGGTCCACTGATGGGAAGCCTGCTCCGAAAACACCCAGAGACGGATCCGTGGGCAGTCCATGAAGGATGCCAGGGAGAAACCTTCACAAAGCGCACCTCCACCTCCCAGCTGCAACACTCTGAACACCGTCGTCTGGTTCTTCGACCCTGAAACAGATGATGGTAAAGGAAATATTAAAAGAAATGAGGAACAGGAAAGTCATGGTAGAAGAGAAACTACATCAGAATTCGCCTACCGGGGAAACCACGAAAAGCCGATGTTTAGAGTGGTCGGTCTCCGGGAATTGAATCGTGACCTACCGAATGCGAGCATCACACGTTACCGCGGAGCCATCTCCCGTGGTGGCTGAACAGTAGTTGCTGTTGGTGGCGACGTGAAGAAGGAAGTAGCATTTTTACAACCCATGCCTCCTCCTTCATCTGCTTACGGGCGCGCCAATATGCTCTCAAGATACTGGGTCAAGTCTTCATTCCAAATTATCGTAGCGTGAAACAGTGAGACGAGAGGTTGAAAGAGGAGCAGGCCGTATTAATACATATGAATAAATGAACGAATATGCGTTTTAGTTTTCTGGATGATTAAATTGGATTGATTTGTTGTATGGACCATTATTCTTCAGCCAATCCATGGATGAGCTTTTGTGCATGAGCAAGTTTGACATCATGTGTTCGTGATAGTTTAGAATAAAGTAAAATATTATAGGAAATTTCGAAGCTTTCAGAAATATATTCCATTGCATAGACATTGTGCAAATATTTAGATACAACTTTACTTCACGTTTTTCCCTCTTTCACGGCACCTTTAAGGTCTTAGGGGCTCCGCCATAGCAAGGTTTCTAACAAAAGCTCCGTGGTTCACCCCGGTTGGAAATGTCTATCTAATACCTCTTATCTTCCTGAACGGAGGGGACTCTGCACCTATCCAGAAGGGATATTGTACCTAAGCACCACGAGGGGGTGTACCCGGAGGAAGGATAAGGCGAGGGGAGACACCGACGATACAGCAATTGCAGGGTCCCTAAGTTTCCAGAAGTAGACATCCCGGCAGATGCACAGGCAGACCGTGGACCCTGTCCTGCACAAACGGGGTCCAACGCCCCTTAAAGGGGTTGAGATACCCCGGTAACAAGTCGAAAGCTGAGGGACGGAGTGAGTTCAGAGTGTATTCTTTTCCCCTACCACGCTGCACCGAAACACCATCGCCGACACTTCCGACCCTGAAAGAGACCAATGGAATGAATGGAACAAAATGAAGGGACGGGAAATTCGGGGGTGAAAGAAATCACTTCAGCATTCGCCTGACGACCCGGAAAAAAAACCATCAGAGTTAGCGCGCCGGGATTTAAACCCCGGACCTCCCGAATGCAGACCACAAACTTGCCTCCTGAGCCATCCCACTCAGTTAGGTATACCTATGCATCCTTAACTGAGCTGTAACTCACCTCACAAATTCTTACTTTCGCTTCTTATTCATCGGATCAATTACGCAATCTGCATGCAATATCAATTTTAAGCTTAGTCTCGGTGAAGAACATTAAGCCGTTAAAGGAAATTCTCATTATGACTATCGTTGGTGATGGTCGCTGGGTTACAGCAAGAAATTTGTACAGAACGGTTAGCAACTTTGCTGCGCTATGAATATATGAATATTTACAGATATTTTGCACGTACTTCTTTAAATCGCTCCACAATGGGCCCCGCAGTTTACTTGATGCTTTCTGCTTACTTCTGCCTTTATGCTTACTAATTTCCTACTGCCGTGCTGCATAATGTTCAAGCGAAAGAAATGTAATGCAAAAGAGGGAAGATCGGAAAGTAAGGACAGCAGCTCCGAGCTAATGTTGCAATGTTAAATATGTAAGACAGATATAAATAGTACAACTGAAATCAATATATGGCTCATCTATAAGTATAATAACGTTTTTGCCAAAATATTCCTAATAATCTTGTTTTTTGAATAAATAACCAATGTTATCGAATATAATTGGCTACAATGAAGCAGCCAAATATCACGTAGTTTAAAACGAGTGTTCATATATACCTGTTGTTTGTTCCCCAGTGCTTCTGGGATCGACGTCGAGAGAGAGCGCCGCCCTCTTTATCTCTCCATCAAACAGTCGGACGGCGCTGAAGAACACCGCCATCCACGCCACAAGCAGGGCCCACATTAGCTGCGTCACAAAATTTACGTTATAAATTAGATACACTCAATTCAAACAAACTATGTAGCCAGCACTTCTGAGCTAGACTCATTTTTACTGGAGGAGGAAGAGGTGCCGTTATCTCCCAATGAAATAGCAATACTGCCGATGACGTTTTCTGCTACATAATCCTTCTAGCTTCTGTACATGATTGCAAACCCCTGCCAGTCTGTTACGGTCACAAGCATCATAACGCAGTGTTAAGTCACTGCTACTTTTCTTTCTCAAAACTTTCGTTTCTCCTTGGCTCAAACTAGTTCTATGGGATTCAGATTACACATATTGTATGGAGGCAAACGAACGAGGTTGTGGTCCAAAGAAAGAAAAAATGAGTCCACGCCTTTGTTTATTTCAATTAGTTTGTACACTCCTGGTTTACAATAGAACTGACCGAGCGAGGTGTCGCAGGCGGTAGTGGTGTGACCCGCATTCGGGAGGTCGTGATTTTTACAAGGGGGGTCATACGCTCGACAGGACAAATAATTGTAAATATTAGGAACTAAAAACTAATATATTAATTACTAATAATGTAATATGATATTGTGAAATAACTTTACTATGAAACAACTTGTCACAAAATGTAATTAGCAAGGCGAGAATGTAAGGAACATTGTAATTAGCAAGCAGGCGAGCTAGCAGCAAGGGTAAAAGCCCACCACACACACAAACACACACATACGTTAATGCACACAGGATTAGGCAAAACAGCAACAAACAGAGAGAGGGAGAGTGGGAGTCCGAAGTGACATAAAGACAGAGATAGGGGTACATTTCCTGGAACGTCAGGGGAGTTGCAAAAAGAGTCAGATGATAGAAAGATAAACCAGAGTTGTAAGTGAGACAGAGATAGTGGGTTTTACCAGAGAGTAAAACAGAAGTTTGACTTCTAAAATTGGATAATTTTGTTTTCATAGCACACCAGGAATAAACCACAAAAAGGAATAGTGGTTACATAAAAAGGCGCGAATGTTGGCGTCATAGTAGGGGGATATAAAAAGGGGAGGTTACCCCATATTAAAGACTCTGTTACTGATTCTCATCGACGTAACTCATTTGAGCTAAGACGGAAAACTTGGAAAATTTGTGCGTATGTATGAGTGGGAGACAGCGTGTGATGCAGTTAGGTCAACGGCATACAGCTATACGCTGGCCTTAAAATACCATAGGTACGGTTTCCATGCAATCGCCAGAAACACCTGAATTTTGAAAGAACTTTAAAGAATGACCAAGTAATGAACAATTCGAACTATTAATAACAGATATCTCGGAAATGGCTAATGCCACAAAACAAAGTTATTTGAATTGTGTGTATTTAAGCGATCTACCTTTCTTTATTCTTTTCTTTTGTATGTTTTCGTCTATCGCTTAACTTTACCAGTTATACACGATAATACAAAATCGCTTCCAAATAAAAAGGACTTTACAGGCTATTCCCAGAAAATTCAAGATATACAGTTTATTTTTCATATAAATATCTTTAATATATGGTATTTCAATCAAAATTGTTAGATGCATCTTTTTTATAAAATCAAACTTTAGTTGTATAGGGTAGTTTGCAGTGGAGGGATTTTCTTGAAAATGTTCGTATCGCGTCTTTGGAAGGTACTGAAGTTTGGTATTTATCAGACTTTTCGTTTTTGAGCTATGCTGTTCAAATACACACACAAACACGAACCTTTTTCTAAAATACTCTCTTTTTTTGGATTGAAGGAGCCTCAAGACATGCATTTTCGGTGAGATCTTGGTATCGAATTTTTGGGTGGAATGCAATACCTTCGCTACCTATTATATATGTGCTATAGAAAGCCAAAATCTGATGTGATAGATTTACATGATTTTCCCTACCCTCTATTTTATTAGTGAGTATACAAACTGTTCTTTCTCAAGTTTATTACTTTCTCTCTACACTACGTAATCAAAAGTATCCGGACACCTGGCTGAAAATGACGTCCAAGTTCGTGGAGCCCTCCATCGGTAATGCTGGAAGTCAATATGGTGTTGGCCCACCCTTAGCCTTGATGACAGCGTTCACTCTCGCAGGCATACTTTCAATCAGGTGCTGGAAGGTTTCTTGGGGAATGGCAGCCCATTCTTCACGGAGTGCGGAACTGAGGAGAGGTATCGATGTAGGTCGGTGAGGCCTGGCACGAAGTCGGCGTTCCAAAACATTCCAAAGGTATTCTATAGGATTCAGGTCAGGACTCTGTGCAGGCCAGTCCATTACAGGGATGTTATTGTCCTGTAACCACTCCACCACAGCCCGTGCAGTATGAAGAGGTGCTCGATCGTGTTGAAAAATACAATCGCCATCCCCGAATTGTTCTTCAACTGTGGGAAGCAAGAAGGTGCTTAAAATATCAATGTACGTCTGCGCTGTGATCGTGCCACGCAAAACAACAAGGGGTGCAAGCCCCCTCCAGGAAAAACATGACCACACCATAGCACCACCACCTCCGAATTTCACTGTTGGCACTACACACGCTGGCAGATAATGTTCACCGGGCATTCGCTATACCCACACCCTGCTATCGGATCGCCACATTGTGTACCGTGATTCGTCACTCCACATAACGTTTTGTCACCGTTCAATCGTGTAATGTTGACGCTCCTTACACCAAGCGAGGCGTCGTTTGGCATTTTCCTGCGTGATGTGTGGCTTATGAGCAGCCGCTCGGCCATGGAATCCAAGGTTTCTCACCTCACGCCTAACTGCCATAGTACTTGGAGTGGATGCTGATGCAGTTTGGAATTCCTGTGTGATGATCTGGATAGATGTCTGCCTATTACTCCTTACGACCCTCTTCAAATGTCGGCGGTCTCGTCAGTCAACAGATGAGGTCGGCCTGTACACTTTTGTGCTGTACATGTCCCTTCACGTTTCCACTTCACTATCACATCAGAAACAGTGGATCTAGTGATGTTTAGGAGTGTGGAAATTTCGCGTACAGACTTCTGACACAAGTGACACCCAATAACCTGACCACGTTCGAAGTTCGTGAGTTCCACGGAGCGTCCCATTCTGCTGCTTCACGATGTTTAATGACTCCTGAGGTCTTGGATAATGAGTACCAGGCAGTAGGTGGCAGGACAATGCACCTAGGATGAAAAAACGTATGTTGTGGGGGTGTCCGGATACTTTTGATCACATAGTGTACGTATAATAGTTTGCTTACTCTACCGGTCTACCCAACAATATCTTACAGCTGCGCTCGCTAATCATTTGTCGTTATAAGAGGGAAACGCAAAATCAATTAAGTAAGTGATGGTGATAGTATTGAACCATTGCCAGTGAAAAGTGTGACAACGCGTGTTCCACCACGGAACATGGGTGAAAATAGTGTTGACGTTAAATCATCTACAAGCAAGTTGAAAACCCCGAGAAATGTGAAATACAGATATTACAGTGAATCTTATAAGAAATATGGATTCGTATCAAACATGTGCGAACCACCTCTTCCTCTCTGCATTATTTGCAACCAACCTCTGTGGAATAATTCTATGAAGCATCCCTACTTCACACACGCTTGATAACCAATCACGGCGATTATAAAGACAAGCCAGACGAATTTTTCAGGCGCTTGCAGAAAATTTAGATAAAAGTTGAAACGTAATAACAATTTTACGAAATCAACTCATACAACATCGTATGAGTTAGCGTTGCTAGTTGCAAAAAATAAACACTTTATACTGCAGTTGAGTCTCTTATTATCCCTGGTTCTTTGATTATGGTAGATAAAATGTTACACAAAGATTCTGCTAAAGTAATCAAGACAATTCCGAATTCTGACATAATGCAGGGTGTAGAACTCATGATATGGCACAAGATATTGTTGACCAAATAGTAGAAAATATTAAAATGGACAAAAGATTTGCATTTCGGATCGATGAATATGTTCGGTATTTTAACGTTTAAAAGATGCTATTGCTGTTAAAATTCTAGGATGTATACAATTACCAGAGCATACAACGGGATATTATATATATATGTATATATATGTGTGTGTGTGTATGTGTGTGAGTGTCGTTGTCTATGTATTAATAGAAAATATTCTTAAAATTCTTGATAACTGTATAGGATTAAAATTAAATTTGTCGTGGGACTGGCGTGCAAGTTTGTCCACAGACGGTAATGCTTCATTGATAGGTAAAAAAGCGGTCTTATTGCTCGTATTCTGAAATTAACCCCAAAATAATTTGGCACATTGCATTATACACAGAGAAAATTTGTAGCAAAACAAAATCCTCCTGGTCTACACGAAATATTCAACATTATTATAAAAGTAGTCAATTTAACAAAGTCATATGCACTGAACTCCCGTCTTTTTTTAAAAAATCTGATGTGTTACACTCACATCACTTTCTCTACTCTTATACAAACTATTTTTATAAAAGCTTATTCTCCATATGCTTCATGTTCATCGAGATATCGAGATGTTAATCTTATTGTAATTTTCTTGTAATTGCAAGGGGAATTGGTAGGCTTTAAGCCTTAGTCAAATATTTTAAAAGCTGGTTGCTATGTGGAGTATTCCATTCTCTTTGCATTACCAGGACAAAAAAATGAATAAGGAATTTGAGAAAAAGTATAAGGATTGGAAAATTTAAGGGAATAACAAGCAATATCTCGAAAATGGTTCACTCAACTAAAACACTGTGCATGACATAAATTGCGTATTTTAACGTGATCTACATTTTTTGTGCAGTAAAATTTTGTGTATCTCTTATGGTTTACCAGTTATGCAAAAGTCGTTCACAATGAAGAATACTTTTGGAGACATTCCCAGAAAATTCGAGATATACATTTCATTTCTCGTGGCAATATCTTAAACATATGATATTTTAATCAAAATCGTTAGAGCCATTTTTGAGAAAATTAAAATTTTCGAAAAATGTTGCATGTAAAGGGTAATCTGGGATGGGGGGATTTTCTTGAAAACCTTCGTGTCGCATCTCTGGAAGATACTGAACCTAAATACCAAGTTTGGTGTTTATCCGACTGTTCGTTTCTGAGTTATGCTGTCCACAGACACACATACAGACACACACACACACAGACACACACGGACATGTTTCCAAAAAATGCCTTTTTTGGATTCAGGGGGTCTCAAAACATGTATTTCCGGTGAAATCTCGGTATCGAATTTTTGGGTGGCATACAATACTTCCCTACTTAATATATGTAGTAGAGAAAGTAAAAATTGGGTGAGGAAATGGGAGCTGTACACACCCAATTGTTTTTCACACCGAGGTGTGCGCTGGTTTTCACGAGGACCGTAATGACTCGTCTTTTTGAACGGGAAAATGAGGTAAAATGATTCCTTACAGAATTAAAATCCGATCTGGTGAAGCATTTTGAAGACGAAGAGTGCATTTGCCAATTAGCTTATTTGTGGGATATGTTCAAAAAATTTAACGAGCTCAATGTTTGATAAATATTTTTAAAGCTTGTGAGAAAGTAAAGGGGTTTTATAAAAAGTTTTATTTTGGATTGATTGCGTTAATAAAGGGAATATTTCAGTTTTTCCAATTCTGTTGGAACATAGTGAGCAAACTGAAGTTAGTATTGATGATGGATTTTTAGAAATAATCAAATCCACCTAAAAAAGTCTCAGGTTACAGTTTTTTAAAAATATTTTCCGGATTGAGAAAGACGATAATGCACAAGAATGGATTATAAATCCATTTTGCACCAATTCCATCAATTCCTTTGCTCTTCCTGTAGAATTAAAAGCAAGTATTTTGTAAATGTCCATTGAAAGTTCACTGAAAATAAAAATCGAAAACACGTCAATTTGTGATTTCTGGTGTTATGCACGCAAAGAATACAGTGGATAGTGACACTGCCATCACACACCTTCCCTTCCGCTCTACTTATTTTTGTGAGCAGGGTTTCTCTGCATTGACAGCAATCAAAACGAAACATAGAAATCGCTTTAATCCTGAATCACCATTGATACCTGCACGTTTAGAGGGGCTGGTATCCAGAAAACAAGCTCGGCCATCTCACTAACAGGTCAGAAACATACTCAATTCCATATAACTTTGTGTGTGTGTGTGTGTGTGTGTGTGTGTGTGTGTGTGTATGCTCTCTGTAATGTAGTTCCTGTATTTATTTTATGCATTTATATTTTATACATAATCTCCCTTTTTTATTACTCGATTTATTTTACGTCGCTTTAACTACATAGTCATATCATATCTGTTAGTGGATAACCCTTAGATTGATCGGTGGCGGACAGTTAACTTTCTAGGTCTCATCTCTGTAACCACTTGCTTCGTCACGTGTCTGCAGAGACCTTAGAGCATAGCAACTGGATCTTCTGCTTCATGCCGTGCAGATGGCATTAGAGTGCCATTCAGCCTAACTGCTTTCACATAGAAAGGCAGTTAGCCTTCTAGGTCTCATCCCTGTTACCATGTCATCATGCTTCGTCACGTGTTCACAGAGACCAATCTCCCTTTTTGTAGTATTTAATAAGATATAAATTTTATAATCTATTTTAGATATGGTTATGTATAATTTGAATTCTAGGAGTCTAGGTCTTGGCCTATGGGTACAAGTTGGAATGGAAAATTGTCTTTGGGGGTACGCGGAGAAAAAAAAGTTTTATAACCACTGGGTTAGAGCAACCGGAAGATCCATGGTTCCAATCCTGGCTATACATTGAATTTTTTCAGTCTGATTCTTATTTTCACACGAAGCTCAAAATGAAACTGAATACGGGATAACGCAATTAGCAACAATTTGAAAAGAAACTGTACGAGTAGGCGATAAAGTTAAAATGTTAAATTTGGACGGATGGACAGCTGGGATATCGCATTTTTCTACTAGACTGATAACTTGATACAAGAGCAAATAGTCTTTATAAGGCAATTGGCATCAGACATTTGTAGCAGAGCTTAATTAACGTCCTGGAACAAATGAACAGCCAAATAAAATGTACACTTTTGCAATCAAGAGCGATCTTTGGTTTCTATTAGAAACAGAGCTGTAGTTGGACTGACACAATTAATATTATGCACCGCCCAGATATCCCTAATTGACCTAAAAGCAGTGTTCTGAACACACTCTGTCAAGCATAGTAAGTACAACACAGTGCAACCAATTATACAGTTGAACAAAACGTTACTCCATCAACAAACGACAAGACAGAATACTGCAAGCAAATTGGCATGTATCTGCTGATTAATTGTTGCAGTGTGTTCAGATGCTTGAAAGCTATGGGGTTGAGCAAGCAACTGAAGCCATGGAAACCTGGAACATGAATATTGTATACATATTCCACCATGTTCATATAAATCAAAGTATATTTTCTTTTCTAAGTACAGTATTTATATATGTATATTAGCCGGCAAAGGATAATGTTTATCTGGCGAGTGGCAGTACAGTTGTGGCCTTACGTATGGAAAACCACCTTTGAGTCTTCATAAGCCTGTAATGAAAATTTTGTATGGTATACAATGCAATATTTCACTCTTGAGCCTCTTATAATAGTATCTAAGTTATTTGTCAGCCTTATCTTAGAGTTACTCAGCTGTTCCCATAAAGTAAGGTTTTCCATAACATTTTATGTTTTAATCCATCCATCCATTGGTCCGTCGGTCCGTCCATCCATCCATATTTGTGGAACGGTTTACAGAATCTAGGAAATAAAAAAAAAAGATCATAAATGCATGTATATCTGCGTGGACACCGGTAATGTCTGTTTTAATACTGACATTTATTGTATTCTGATACACAAAAGCTTACGTTCATGAAAACGTTTATATAAAACTACCAGAACCCGTGCTCTATTTAACCTAAATGCGGATATTCTTTTATTTTCTCACCCTCCTTTACTCTCTCCCGTTTTCTCTTTGTAGCCCTCCCTTTTCCCCTCTCTTTCTCATTTCAATCTTCCTCAAGCATCTCACTCTCTCTCTCTCTCTCCTTTTCTCTGCGCAACTTATTTGTAATGTGATGTTTTGAAAACGTATAAGTAAAATACATCTGGGTGTTGATAAAGATTAAAGCATAAGTAGAAGGTTTAACAGCACACAAACTTGTGTCTCTTTCGCTCTTTGTTATGCTTGTAATGTAATTTGAAATAGTGATTTTCATGGTAATCGGATTGCGTACTCAAATAAGTGTGTAGTAACGAAAAGTTCTAATATACTCACTCTGCGAAATTCATTAAATAAGAACGTATAAGAAACATTGTGCTTCTGATATTTTGTTATGTAAATTTTTTATTCAGAAAAATAAGTGATATATTCCGATTTTGTAATGCGTACCCATTAAACTTTCCCCTTTGCTGAGAGTTGCTAATATACCAAATAGCATATTTTCTAAGCTATAATATATACCAAGTTTAATAAAAATTAAGTCGCCATTCTGCTTGAAAAGCCCGCCGCCACACACGTGAATAGAACTACGACTTCAGACATTTTATATAAATGTTTTCATGAATGTAAGATTTTGACCGTCAGAATACATTAAATCCACAATTAAATGTGCATTACAAGTGTTCACTCAAATATCTGTGCATTGGGAGTGAGAGGGCGGGGAGGAAGAGAGCGAAAGAAGAGCTAGGGGTAGCTTTTTAGTAGTGTTTAACGCCCATTCTTACTACACACAGCGTCATAGGTGGTGGACACTGATGATAAATGAAATGATAATTGAGAGGGAATTTGGGAAGGAAACGTTTCAGGTCTATTTTAGGGCATTCATCGGCATTTGCCAGTTGTGAGGACTGAGGAAAACCTGGAAAATATCTCAGAAAGGGAGCGATCTTGCTGGGATTTCAACCGACCTCACGAGTTCAAGCATTAACGACCTCGACCACACGTGTGGATGAGAAAGAAAGGAAGGATGTTTAAAATGGGATTTTGTGTTTCAATATAGGCCATTTTACACGCCAGCATCAGTTACTCATCCAAATCGAAAATTACTAGACAATATTATTTTACATTTTAATTATACTAGAGCTAGAGTGCATAGCTTATGTTGTATGAGCATTATAGCTATTTATTCACCACATGCAGTAAATTCTGTGACCATTTTTACTTTCTCTACTACTTAGAATAAGTACATAGGTACTTACAGCACAGTACAGTAAGTACTTAGAGTAAGTATTGCATACTCCAAAAGTTCGATACCCAGATTTTACTTGAAATACACATTAAGGCTCCCTGAATCTAAACAAAGACAATTTAGAAAAAGGTCTACGTATGTGTGTGTGTTTGTCTGTCTGTAAACAGCAAATATCAAAAACAAAATGTCGCTTAAATACAAACTTGGTATTTAAGTTCAGCATCTTCCAAGAATGCGACATGAAGATTTTCAAGAAAATTTCATGATCTCAAACTACCCTTAAAGTGGAAAATATTTCGTTAGTTTTTATTTTGTCAAAAGTAACCAATGATTGTGATTAAAATACCATATATTTAAAATATTTCCATGACAAATAAAATATATACCTTGAATCTCCTGGGAATTCAGAATGGTTTTTGTATAACTGGTAAACCGTAATAGATTACTTCACAAAAAAATTTAGTTCTGATTAAGGGACACAATTTATGTCAAATAAAATCGTTTACGCCTTACCGTTTCCGAGACATTCTTATTTTTTATTGGTTTGAAATTTCAAATACTTAAACTTACTGGATGGCAAGCGTTATTCGGGTTTTTCTCGTGGTCATGCAAAGAGAATGGAATTTTATAGCCATCCTCTTTTTAAAAAACTGACTATCGATTTAGCCCACTGTGTCCTTCTTATACCCACAACGAAATATGTAATAAAAGTTTATATCAACAAGAAGAATAAACGTTTATATAAATAGTTTATAGAAGATTAAGCAGAGAAAGTCATTCGAATTCAACGCGGACATTTCCCGTAATGTGAGCTCATAAAACGTTATATGTATAGTGATGTCACATGCTGTGTTCGTTTTAGATCCCAGCCGATACGCATCTAAAAGCTTTGTCGACTGGTAGTATTTATAAAACCATTGACAGTTGAAGCTGGGCATAAATCAGTTATGTTTTCGAAGCGGTACGGTATGTGACTCCGTGGCGCAACGGTAGCGCGTCTGACTCCAGATCAGAAGGTTGCGTGTTCAAATCACGTCGGGGTCAATGAATATTTTTACTTACAGTGGCAAACAGCTTACAATTACAAAACGTTGAAAAGAATAAATAGGAATATCCCTTTTTAAAGTATTGAAGCATGTTTAGAGGAGTAAGGCATGAAGAGTACACTGAAAGCATGCTATTTTAAATCAGGTACGTGAAGGTTGACTACAAATGGCAGTAGCACGGGCGATCTTATGATGGCGTGCTACAGGACACTCACTCCCTCTGCTGAAGGGCCATTCTACTGCGAACTCTTTGATTTAGAAGTTGACTAGCTATTTTTGTAAGTTTTCCCATGCTACGAAAGCTACCAAAAGTTATTGATTTTTACACTCCTGTTTTGATCAATCATTACGCAGCTGCTAAAGAAAGTAATTTCCTTATGAAGGTTGCGTTTATGGCCGAGTCTAGACGTTAAAATTTCGATACAAGTAAGGCATTTCTCAATTTCTTTGTTGCGGCATAATATATTTGGTCCACACCGATTAAATAAAATGTAGAAAAAAGTATCTTTTATTACATGATGAATGGATGGGATGGGTGGAGCGTAAAACTAGATTAAAATATGTGTATTCTTAAAGTGTCATCTTTCAAAACATTCTAGGCATGACATTCATGACATTCTAGGCATGCACTAAGAGCAAAAACAAATTTAGATAACAAATGCCTAAAACAATTACAAAGTTTTAATTATTTAGGTTGTGATACTTCTTGTCGTTTGAATACAGACATAGAAATTAGATTAGACATCCGATTATGTGTGGAATTGTTAGGAAAACGTCACGTATGGAAACAAAATTATACTTTTATAAACAAATGGAGTGCAGTTCTGCTTTACTGCAATGAATCTTGGGTCCCTAAAGAAGAGAAGTTGCAGTCGTATCAAGATGTAGAAATTACTCATTTTTATTCCTCTACGATCTAAAACTTATAAGCAATGATAGAGATAATTGGATCGATAATTTAGAAAGATTGGATCAAAACAAAATTCAGATCGTCCTAGACAAGGACAAGAAAGAAAGAAGTTAAGAAGAATTAGATATCAGTATATAAAGTTGCTGCAACTTTTTATGAATAAATTTAAAAATGCTAAATACTGTGACGGTTATAGTTTTATTTTATAAGAATGTGATGAATATAATTTTATAAGGATAGGATGTTCAGAACAAACTTTGATTAAGAGGAAGGATAAAATTTGCTTTCGAACTTCTGACGAGTCATTTCCCGTATGCTTATGTAAGCACAGAAGTATTGGGTGATTTTTAAAGAATGTGACTATTCGCGAAGCTTTCAGCAGTGGAAGCAATGTATAAAATCGTACTGACACCCGCAAACGTTAGCGCTGGCTAAAGCACTAGTCAAGCATACTCCTCGGATATTTAACGTTGGAGTTTATTTTATGGCTAATAGGAATCTGTGACACTCAGTCTGTTAATGTTTAGCCTAATCTTCAGTAACGCCGCAAGTACATTGGAACATGGAAAGCCCATTGATTTTTGTAGTAATGTAGAGTATAACTTTAGCTAACTAATTTAGCTGACATGTTTATTGTAGTGTAGATTAGCACTGTGGATAATTTGCAACCGGAGTCATACACCAGTAATTTGTCATCATTTTACACTGCTATACCCAGCAATCCCCTCTGCCAAGAGTAGTTCTCCCGTCTGGAAACCTTCTACGACCCCTTCTACGTCGCATCTGGTATAAGTACCGGTTTGGGTAAAGTGACCTGACGTCACAATACTTATAAAATGGCAACGTAATATGAAGAAACATATTTCTGTAATGTTGTATGTTTATTGTACTATAAAATATTATCACGTAATCACAAAATCCAAATGTAAGATTTCTTCTGGTGTATATTGTTACCATGCAATATGGAAAATGGGTGTGTAAAGTGTAACGTTCGATTTTACTACTTACTAATCGGAGTAATGTAATTTCTACATAGTATGAAACAGTAGTATTGCATAGTGCTGAAGGGTACCTACTCATTCCACATCTGAGTGTGTTTAGTTGCAACCCGAGGTTTACTGATGGTTCGGATCGATTAGAACTTGTTTGTATGTTTCTATAGTAACGTATTGTTTTATTGAGTATTGACGGTTGGGGATCATCGGGAGTTGTAGAGAGATATATGGACGACTCCTTGCATAGTAAAGTTGAAATATTCACAAGAATTATTAGAATAACCATGATGCTTTCATAGCAATGACGGGATATATAAAAGAAATTCATGAAAGACTGTGAACGTATAATTACGAATAATACTGTTGATCATGTGCCAGAAATTAAGTGTACCTCCTGCAGTATAACCAGGCATATTAACTGCAATTAATTTGGAATGTTTAAAAAATTCTCTAATTTGTTCTATTAAATTGTGTGATAAGTCATTTTTGTGTAATTAACAACATATTTCTGCAAAGAAATTTACAAAACAATACTGCAAAGTTACTTTGCAGCACTAATCTTCAATTGCTTTAATCCATGCCGCAAGGTTACTGCTTCCAATTCTAAAATCCGGTACGCAATGGTCAGACCTACATAATTACATAATATTCTCCGATTCGTTGAGTGCTTTAACATCTCTTCAACAAACCTCAACCTCCCAAAATATTGTTGAAGAACTTCAGAAACTGTACAACCAAATACTAGTCTCAGGTAAATCTGTAGCATTCGCCTGGACTCCGTCTCATGTCGCAATTCTGGCTGATCAGGCAGCCAAAGAAGCCACCAAACATCCCCTTCAGAACATCAAGATCCCACACACAGACTTCATCAACTTCATCAAAAAGACTTGCATTAATCAATGGAGACAAACATGGAAAGCCACATCTAGAAGAAGTTACAGGATGTCTAGATTTCCGAGTCCAAACTTCAACAATATCATTTCAACCGCAAAACTAAGTTGTATTAACTCGACTACGTATTGGATATACTTCTATAACGCACAAACACCTCCTCAACCTGACCTTCCTCCTGTGTGCGACCTCTGCAGATCCAATCTCACAGTTCATCATCTCGTTACTTCCTGCCGTCACTATGTACAACACAGAGAAAGATGTGGCATCCCCAACAGCCTACCAGACGCCCTAAATTCAGCACAACAAAGAACTTTAAACTTTATGACAGCGACAAAATTGTATAACAATGTATAGCACACATATCTATAAAACACAATATTGTATGTACTATTACTGTTTAAAATATTGTATTTTTATTGTAATCATGTTCTGTATTCTAAAGTAGTCGCGACGTGACTTTAAACTTGAAGCGAAAATAAAGAATATATATATATATATATATATGTGTGTGTGTGTGTGTGTGTGTAAATAAATAAAATTATGATATGGTAATACAAACAATATATTTTGCATCTACCAAGAAAGAACTATTTCTTTGTATGCAGGAAATTCCGTCCTCACCTATCGCTCGTTAGTAAACATTTCCCTCATAAGATGTTGCATCACTTTTTAGCAGAGTTAAAATCCGTTTTTCTATTCCATTTCAGTATTCCCTCTCTTCTTTACCCTCCTTGTTTCATTGATTTTAATTAAAACATTCATTTTTGCTACTTTAGAAGCACATAGTTTACCTGTTTTACATTATACAATGAAAACAAAAACCTCGTATGACCCCGACGTGATTTGAACACGCAACCTTCTGATCTGGAGTCAGACGCGCTACCGTTGCGCCACGGAGTCTGCTGTAGAAGTCGTAAAGGATTTTCTGATTTATGCGCTCCTTTAAATGTCACATAAAATCTTTACAAATACTGGTTTTACAAACCTTATCTACATGTTACACACAATTAGCTATAACTTCCAAACTTTTTAAGATAGTATAACAAAACTTGGTATCAGCATTTGAAATACATTTGTTCACTAATGCTGAAAGTTTGAAACATTTTCCTGATATGTTAAGGCCATTGTTAATAAACAAATTTTAAAATCCCAAATTTTCTTAGGGTACATTTTTGTAAGTAGTCAACGCAGTGATGATAAATTGTATGCAGCAAAATTTTTATTACGCTGGGAGTTTTTTAAATAAAAAATTAAGTTTTGGTTTGAAAAAAAACCTTAAATTCAGTGGTATGTATAATCATAATTTCTATTATTTTCAAAATATAAAACAAAACTTCTGCACTTAGCTGAGCTAAGTAGTCTCAGAGAAAAGGTACACTATTTGTGGAAAAAATGTCATTTTCTAGTAAACGGTCCAGAAGGTTAACTTTTTGTTGAAGTTTGGTAAATTTCCACCAAGCAAATACACAGAAAATCCAAACTTTTCTTATGGTTAAGTATTCAACCAATCGATTGTAACAAACCTTTGTGCCTAAAATCCTTATGCAGTGATGATAAATTGTATGTAACAAAGTTTTAATTACGCTGTTAGTTTTTAAATAAAAGATTTTAAGTTTTGACGAAAAAATCCCTGAAATTCATTGGTATGCATAATATCGAAACACTATTATTTTCAAAATATAAAAAAAATTCTGCTAAAATTGCTTATTGTACACTTTTAGAGGATACTTCTCTAATAGAAGTAAGTATTCAGTATTCCCTCTATTCTGTATCCTTCTAAAAGCGCTTCACTGTTTTTAATTAAGAATTCATTCTTCCTAATTTAGAATGTTTGTAAACAGTCGACGTGTTTCAAACTATACGATGAAAACAAAATTGGTCAATGACCCCGACGTGATTTGAACACGCAACCTTCTGATCTGGAGTCAGACGCGCTACCGTTGCGCCACGGAGTCTGTTGTAAAAGTCGTAAAGGATTTTCTGATTTATGCGCTCCGTTAAATATCGCATTATAAAATCTTTACAAATACTGGTTTTAGAAACCTTATCTACATGTTACTCACAATTATCTATAACTTCCAAAGTTTTTAAGATAATATAACAAAACTTGGTATCAGCATTTGAAATACATTTGTTCACTAATGCTGAAAGTTTGAAACATTCTCCTGACACATGTTAAGACCATCGTTGATAAACGAATTTTAAAATCCGAAATTTTCTTATGGTACATTTCTGTAAGTATTCAACGCAGTGATGATAAATTGTATGCATCAAAATTTTGATTACGCTGCCAGTTTTTTAAGTAAAAAATTAAGTTTTGGTTTGAAAAAATTCCTTAAATTCAGTGGTGTGTATAATCAGAATTTCTATTATTTGCAAAATATAAAACAAAACTGCTGCACTTAATTGAGTTAAGTAGTCTCAGAGAAAAGGTACACTATTTGTGGGAAAAATGTCATTTTTTAGAAAACGGCCCAGAAGGTTAACTTTTTGTTGAAGTTTGATAAATCTGCACCAAGAAATATGCACAGAAAATCCAAACTTTTCTTATGGGTAAGTATTCAACCAATCGATTTTAATAAACCTTTGTGGCGAAAATCCTTATGCAGTAATGATAAATTGTATGTAACAAATTTTTAATTACGCTGCTAGTTTTTAAATAAAAGATTTTAAGTTTTGACGAAAAAATCCCTTAAATTCATTGGTATGCATAATATCGAAACACTATTATTTTCAAAATATAAATAACTGCTGCTAGAATTGTTTATTGTACACTTTTAGAGGATACTTCACTAATAGAAGGGAGATATTCCCTCTCTTCTTTACCCCTCTAAAAACGCTTCACTGATTTTTAATTAGGAATTCATTTTTCCTACTTTAGAAGGTTTATAAACAGTCGACGTGTTTCAAACTATACATGAAAACAAAATTATTCTATGACCCCGACGTGATTTGAACACGCAACCTTCTGATCTGGAGTCAGACGCGCTACCGTTGCGCCACGGAGTCCGCTATAAAGCCTGTTAAACTTTTTCCGATTTATGCGCTCCTTTAAATGTCGCATGATAAAATCTTTACAAATATTAGTTTTATAAATCGTATCTGCGTATTACTATATGAGGTTGGTAATACAGACCGGTAGTGACGTAATAGGAGAGGGAGTAAAACCGGTATTATCTTGTGTTAGCGTGTAGGACGCTCTCTTCTAGCGTCACCAGCGAACAGTGCAGATGTGTTATTAGGCATGGCGCTTCGTCAAGCAGTAAGGTAAAATGTATCATCTTTAATTTATATTATATTCTTACCATCTAAACTTATACTATGTGAATTCTTAATGTAGGTAGTTCCTTCTTTCCTGACCTATGTTGATTTATGATTATGAATATTTTTCAGGTGATTTAGGAACTTTATTAGCTTGCCCCGTCGGACCTCGTGTTAGTTTAAGTGGTGATTTAGAATTCAGTACCATGCTCTACCCCCTGTCATTATGTGAAAATAAAAGAGGTTACGACAATATTCCCTCTCTTCTTTACCCTTCTAAAACGCTTCACTGATTTTCAATTAAGAATTCATTTTTCCTACTTTAGAAGGCTTGTAAACAGTCGACGTGTTTCAAACTATACGATGCAAACAAAATTATTCTATGACGCCGACGTGATTTGAACACGCAACCTTCAGATCTGGAGTCAGACGCGCTACAGTTGCGCCACGGAGTCCGCTATAAAGCCTGTAAAACTTTTTCCGATTTATGTGCTCCTTTAAATGTCGCATTGTGGCATGTGCACAGATTATAGTAATAGTAATACGTCCTCTGGTTACCCAAGTTGAAGGTTGGCAGTTTATCCGAGGAGGGGCGATTAAGGGGAAACAGTCTCATTGGAGGGGATATGGCGTTAGTGACGCCAAGCTTAGCGTTTTTTCAGATAGTCTGTGACGAGTCTTCGCGTGAGCTAGACGGATAACTGTACCATGGCGTCCTCGCCCGGCAGACACATGGGGTAAGAGATATTATTATAATAAATCTACTAGTTGTCCATTCCTTTGCAGTTTCTAATTATGATAGTAGAATAGAATCCTTGCCTCTCCCTTCAGCCAGGAATTATGTTGTGAATATAACTTTAGCTGCGTCCCTTCGTCGGTGCCTCTTAAATTAACGTTCTTTGTTTGATCAACGATCCCTCTCCTAAGCGAGTTGCTCCCATCTGAATTTCTGAAGTTAAATAATAAATAAATATTGAGGTATTCGACAGCATGATAAAATCTTTACAAATATCAGTTTTATAAATCGTATCTGCGTATTACTATAGTTGATTGCTATGGCACAGCTGCTCTCCATCCTATCTCATATCAATCCATGTAACGCTGCAACACGATCGGCTTTTTCCCCTACATATCCTGCTTTAGCACCTAGAGAACGCATTGCATTCAGTCCAAAAATTCTATATCGAGACTTTGTCAGGGATACATGTCTTGAAGTCTCCTTAATCTACAACATTTATAAAAAGCCCTTGTGTGTGCATGTGTGTGTGAATAATATAACTTAAAAACGATATGTCGGATAAGTAACAAACTTGAAATTTACCCATATGTTCAGTATCTTTCAAAGACAACAAACAAGGATTTTCAACAAAATTCCTCCACCCTTAGCTACTCTTTACATGAACATTTTTATTTTCTTAAAAATGACTTAACGATTTTTAATTAAATACCATATATTTTAAGATATTTACATGACAAGCTAAATGTATGTCTTGAATTTTCTGGAAAATAACCTGTGAAGACCTTTTCATTCTCAATGAATTTGTATACTTTTGTAAAATCTGCAAACCATAAGGCATAGATGAAAACTTACTGCACAAAAAGTACAGATTCCTATCGTTAAAACACATAATTTATGTCTTATAAATTATTATGTGGCATTAATCATGTCCGAGATATTCGTTTTAAGTAGTTTGAACTTTCAAATATTGTATAGCTGTTTGTAGTACTAAAGTAATAATTCCTTGCTTCTCGTGGTTATTCAAAGTGGTATTTCAAAACCAGCATATAGCGACCAGAATTTTAAACATTTGACTCTCGCTTCAAACCTCTGTATCCCTTTGTGGATACCTAAAACGAAATAAGTAATGCAACGATACCTGCAAATGTGCATTCCGTTAGCATAAAGCTTTTGTAAAAATGGTTAGCAGAAGAGGGGCTAAAGAAAGCCACGTGAATATAACACATAAGATTTTTAATGTAAATACATTATTTTAAACTTCCACCTAAGTATCTGTTAAACCTGGTTTAATGTAAACTAAATAAGCTTAGAAATTCTAAAATGAAAGCTTCATATAAAAATTATAGTGCTAAATCTATTATGCAAGCATATTATGTTTAATCCTCTTTAAATTATCCACTATTGGCAATCGACGTCTATTAGCAGCTTGAGCAGTAATCTGTAAATCCGTTACTTTCCGATCGGCCGCCATAACACACCGTGAGAAAGAGAGGATAGAAATGAATCAAAATAAATCAGGAGCGTTGTCTCCGTGTCTCTTTGTTCCATTGTGAGGCTAAATCCTGCAAAATTTTCCTGTTTCAAAAAAGCACCAGTTGAAATTCAGAAGCTCTATACAACGTCTGTGATTTAAACATGATACTTCCTTCGACAATTCAAATGAATTCCTAATACCTATCTCTCTGAAAATAACCCTGTGACAGCATGGCATTGAGAGTAATTTTACAAAGAAATTAACAATTCACGTAAGTTATTTTAAAATCTGATCTGGCGTGCAACAGTAACATCAGTTTCAGTATCAATTACTTCTAATAGGATTCCACAGATTGTGCATATTTCAGTTAATATTAATGCACAAATATTTGTTTAGGAATAGTTTCAATTAATACTAATCTGTGGTTAAGGCGTATTTTTGCAGTATGCAGAAGGCTGAGCAATAACTGATGTACAGGATGTAAATAAATATGCAAATGTTACAAAGTTCGGTGGTAGGTAAATGGATATGATATTATGATCACATTTTGTAAATAAATCCATGTCCTGTAAGGCAGTACTTTTGGTACCTCATTAATTAATGCCAGTTAATTTAATAATGAATGTAATAATTAACCAACTCTTAGTAATATATACGAGGGCAGTCCCAGAAGTACCCGACCTGACGTAGAGATAGCAATTGTTTCAAACAAATGACTATGGTAGAAAGTACCAATCCTATAAAGCTTAAGTTTGAAGTTTGACAATGCTACGTTGTTTAGTAATTGTTTGGTAGCCATCAATAGTAAACGCTCTCAGCAAATTTGTAAACATGGATAAAACTGGTCATCGTTATATGATACAATACTTTCATTTGAAAGGTCTTAGTCCAACTAATATTAAAGCTGAGCTAGATTCTACTCTGGGAGAGTCCGCTCCTTCATTTACAACAGTAAAACATTGGGTAGCAGCGTTTAAGCGAGGCCCTACGAGTTGCCAACACGAACATACCAGTGCTCAACCAAATGAGGTGACCACGCCAGAAATTGTGAAGAAAATCCACAAGATGGTATTGGATGACCTTCGACTGAAAGTGCGCGAGGTAGCAAACATCGTAGGCATTTCACAAAGTGCTGTAAATTGCATAATGACTGAAAATTTGGACATTAGAAAGCTGTGTACAGGATAAGTGCTGCGTTTACTCACAATGGAACAAAAACAGCGTCGTGAGGATGTTTCAGTCGAGTGTTTGGCGATGTTTTGCTGCAATAAAGCCGAGTTTTTGTGTCGATTCATAAACATGGATGAAACATGGGTCCATCACTTCAAACCTGAGACTAAGGAACAGCCAAACAGTGGATTGAAAGGGGAGAATCAGCTCCAAAGAAGGCGAAGACAGTTCCATCTGCAGGCAAGGTCATGACGTAGGGTTTTTGGGATGCGCGTGGGATAATTTTCATTTGTTATCTTCAAAAAGAAAAAGCAATCAATGATGAGTATTATGCGAACTTATTGCAACTTTGAATGATGAAATCAAGCAAAAACGGCCGCATTTAGCGAAAAAGAAAGTTTTGTTTCACCAAGACAATGCACCAGTTCACACATCCATTATCGCCATGGCCAAAATCAATGAATTAAAGTTCAAATTCCTTCCTCTAGTACCCTATTCGCCAGATTTAGCCCCCTCTGATTATTTTCTGTTTCCAAAGTTGAAGAAATGGCTTGGTGGTAAAAGATTTGCCAACAATGAAGGGGTGGAGTCTGCAGTTGATGGCTATATTGCAGAACTCGACGGTTCTCATTATAAGCAGGTTATCGAAGCGATTGAACATCGCTAGAAAAAGTGTATCGAGCTGAAAAGAGACTATGTAGAGAAATAAAGATGTTTTTTCCCCAAAAGTTTTGTGTTTTCTTTGTTAGGTCGGGTACTTCTGGGACAGCCCTCGTATTGATATCAATAATATTAATTAAGGTCTGAATATGTTCCCTTGTGTGTGTATATATGTCTGTTAATATTATTTTAAGTGATAGTGTATTAGTAAATGTATTTTTGGTGGAACTGATGGTGCCTTAAAATGTGAAGGATGTTGCTATTTCAGTGCAGGGAGAGCTGTTTTCTTCAGGTAGGTAGAGAAATATACATTAGCTTGGCCTAGTTCTATTGTTTAGCATGCAGAGGGTGATTGTTGGAAATTTCCTTTAGACGGTTGATAGCAGAACACCCAACAACCGAAATTAGAAGGTATGTCATGTGATTTCTGGTAGCGAACGGTAGAGTTTTAAATGTTTAACGTAAAAAGAAGCAACCAATGAAATTTAAACAAATATTTTGGTAAGGTGGCAGTTGAGAATAGTTTACCCACCGTCAAGATTTAAAGACGTCTTTTGTGGTGTGTTAAGCTTGTAGTGTTATAATTTTGTGTTAATGTGAATTTCACAACAAATATAGTATACTCAGATTAAGTAACAATATCTACCTTCGTCGAGGTAAATTGTGTAAGCAGGAGAGTTTTATCACAACAGCTACACAGGAACTTAGAAATTTTAACTGTTAACAACAGTACAAGTCCATCATAGTGTAAGTTTCACCAATAGATAGTTCATGTGCATCAGGAGATAGTTAACTTTAAACACTCATTAGAAATAAATCCCTGAGAAGTTTAATTCCACCCACATGTGTTATTATGCTGAACTTTGTAATATACATTCATCCAAGTTCCTTCGCTACTACGCCCTGTTGAAGAGCTGCTTGTTTGACTGTGATACATACCAGAGCTAAGCCGAGGCAAGAGAAACAACATCTACAAGACAGAACCTACATTAACGTAAGTAGTTGAATATTTACGATGTGCTCCAGATTCAGCTTACAACAATGTGTCCAGAAAATTAAAATGAAACGTGTAATCATGTGGTGACCGCAGCAGCAGAAATGCTTTGTTTGCGTGCTAGGATGTCTGAAATATGGAGGGGGGCGTGCACAGCACAAGGAACACAAGATAGGGGAGAAGTAAAAAATAAAACTGATATAATATAAGTAAACAAATAACATTTTAATCGACTATTGAAGTGCTCAAAACTTCGATACATTTTGTGCATCACCCAGTTATGTAATATCGAAACTCTTGGAAAGAATTCAAACTGTGGTGTATGGCGTGCCAGTGGATCTCAACAGGGGTGTACGTTAGGAGGTAAGCTGCTTGTTTCACTTAAACGCATCTCCAATCCTGGAAAGACTATATGGTCTGGGTGATGCCTGTTGGGGTAACGTTGTTGATAGAGCCAGCAAGCCTCTCTTGCATCCCTTCAGGATACCCCTTAGACGAGAAGCATCTCGGTGTACTCTACATTCTTGTCGCCATTGTTCATTCCCACTTAACAATAGCCACAGAAATTAGTACAACCTTACAGACTTGCTCTATGTTTTCTCCTCTGAGCTCTATGCTGTCAAACAAGCTTTGATTTACATTACCTCAGCACAGCATAAGCACAGTGCAATTCTAATTGATTCACTAAGCACTCTTCAGAGTATCCAAGACCGCTCTAGTGATGTAACATTAGTTCAAGATATCCAAAGTCTTTACAACCAAATTACTACAAATCAAGAAGTTATATTCTTCTGGATTCCGTCCCACCGTGGAATATCAGGAAATGAGGAAGCAGATAGAGAAGCCAAAAAAGCAACTTTACTACCTCCAGTGGAAGAATTGCCAGTGCCCTACAGAGATGCTCAAAGTTATTGTTTTAGCAGACCAACTGTCAAATGGAAGCAAGACTGGGCCATTAAAACATCAAGCAAACTCCACATAGTTAGGAAAGGCTCCACAAAACCCTGCATATTGCAGACTCTAAACAGAAATCAACTGATTATCACGTTTACGAATAGGCCATTCACGCCTAACCCAATCCTTCTTACTCGCAAAGAAAATGCTCCTCACTGCGAGACCTGCAATTGCCTATCACCTTCGAACACCTCATCACTAAATGCAGAAGTTATACTATGGAGAGAAGACATAACATACCTGAAGATATATTTTTAACTTTGAACAACCCTATTCATTTCAAAAACATTATTTGTTTTCTTGAAAGACATCAAACTGTATAACAAGATTTAAGTATAACACATCAAATAAAAATGTATAATAGGTAATAGGCTATACTGTTCTAGCTGTATTCATGACTTAATAATGTAAAATATGTTTATAACAATATTACAATTATTGTATTATTTAATCAATGTAAAGTATACAATGTATTATTGTACTCGTATGTATGGATATAAGTCGCAATATGACCTATTAGTCAAAGCGACTATTAATAAAGAAAAATGACAACAACAATACTGTAGAGTAGAATATTAGACCGCTCGCCTCTCACCGAGGCGGCCAGGGTTCAATCCCAGGGACCCGCCTGTGGGATTTATGGTGGACAAAGCGGCGTCTGGGCGGGTTTTCTCCGGGTTCTCCGGTTTTCCCCGCCATTCATTCCACCAACTGCTCCATCCTCACCTTTCCTTTCATCCATTTTACCGTCATTTCGTTTCATCTACTTCCTTCATCCCATACCAGGCATCGGGCTGATCACCCATCCTGGACATTCTGTCTGCTCCATGAGAATGTCTGCTCCTCGACGGGCCTCTGACCCCAAGCACCCGCCTGTAAGTCCTGGGGGGTGTATGTCCTACATAAGATGAGGTTAAACAGTGAATGAATGACTATCCTGTATTCCCCTTGTAACTACAACGACATGTGTAATGAAACTATTTCTGCAAACGTTTATCTCGAACTACTACTGGTAAACCCCGTTGTACACGATCAAACTTTTTTTTTAATTCAATAGTTTACAAGAAAAATTTTTAAATATTTTTCAATATGTGACAAGATTGGAAAAGACTTGGCAAGACTTGACAATGTCAAAAATGTATATTTACAAGTTGTCTCTTCGCCAAACTGAAACACTTCGAACACAGTGGTAATTTATCACGCGCAAAGCTATTTAGTATTTGCGTCACAGTATAACAATTCGCAATGAAATATTGTTCTTTACTAATATGTAGCACTTTCAGGTATCATGTCCAATGAAATCACATTACGAGTGTGGAATACAATGAAAATAACACCAATCGATAGGTTAACCCTACTATATAACATTGCAGAGTAATGTATACTTATTCGAAAAACTGACTGGTAATGATTTCTTCATAACCGCCTTCATTGCTCCATCTTGTAATCCACGGAGCTCTCGATGTACAGCCTTGGCCAGCTTATGTATAACCTAATCAGTTCGCATACAACATACCTTGGCCGGGTAGCCATTTTTGTTTACTTTTCGCTTTCAGTCATGTTGCAGATTTCGTGACCCGTGAATACTCGCATTTCATTGGCCAAAGCCATCAAATCATTGTGAAATCGTTGACCGTTTAGAGCATGTCCTTATAGAGTTTCATAGACTTTAAAAGTATTGAAAGCAATTTGACAAGAAAAGTTGTTGTTGTGACAACTCTTGAAAAGTCTTGTAAAGTACTGAATTTGACAAAAATTTGATCGTGTACAACCGGCTTAAGAATGGTTTATAGAAGAGGAAGTAACATAAATCATAGTGGCTAGAGAAGATCTTGTGAATGTAACACATACAATTTTTTGTTTCTTTAATATGTTTCTTTTTTCTGCACAACTGTGTTATAATGGCCTGCGTGCAAAGACCGGAACTGTGATATGAGGCGTGTGAAGGGCCAATTTGTGGCGTTGCCAGATATAGCACACCATGACAATTACAATTGTACGGAAGCTTCAATTGCAAACTGCGCGAAACCCATTAATTACACAAAAAAGGGATGCAAGGTACAATCTGGACAATTACTTTTAAGCTGCCTCCTAGCTTTCAAGGACGCTTTGATATTCAAAGGATCATAGCATACTGACATGAAATTCCGACAAATTATGTTTAAGCGGGAGCTAGTGATAAGAGAAAACGGCCTATTCCCGAAATATTGAGATTTTTTATGAGCATAGGAGATTGTGTTTGCTTTTAGTTTCTGAAGCTGGACTATATATATATACATATATAATATACATTTACTTATATTAAAATATCACATCAAATTTTTTGAAGCAATTTCTTAAATAAATAAGTAAAGTAATGCTAGGTTTAAAGGCGTGTTCCTCGTTATTAGAAGATAATTATTTTCAGACGTTTCATTGGCTTTTCGGATCTGCCTTCACAAATAATTACTTTTTCCGGATTTTCTTACTGCCTTTTGTGTTATGTATGAAACACAAAATGACATTAAAGTTTAATCTCTAGTTTAATATCATGCCGGTTAGTGAATCCCCAGTTATGACTGTACATGGCTGAATAGGCTGTGAATGGCAGGAAGCGAACGGAGGTCCCGCCACTGTTGGATTGTGTCCTTTGTATGCCGTTGCATTGTCGCAAAGGGCTAATGAAGCCACCAATTAGAGTTGCCATGGAAACTGGTTGTGTTAGTACTGAGGAGTGAATTTCTCATTCCTATAATCACGGTGCAGGATAAAGAGTTCGCAAATACGTGACAGACGAACGCAGTCTTCACAGTTTCCTGCATCAAGGGAATTTCTGATGCAGATTTTATAATGCAGATCGTGGAATATGTACAGTTACTTGCAAAAAAGTATTGCCGATATAACATTGTACAGCTTAAATTTATAGCCCTTCCCTCCTGCCTTCTGAACGGTGGAGCCGGTCCAACTCAGTTTAACTAGGCAAGTTTATTACGTATTTTGTTACTTCCCTACAAGGTACTGCTAACGTGGTTTAACTCAGATTGACGCGTTGGATACTGCAAAATCGGATTTTCCCGTAAGAAAGCTCATTAGTGGTGATCAAGAGAGAATGTAAAGTTTCTTTGGTGATAACCAGGCATAGGATTGTGCACTTAAACAATTGGCTTCAAGTTATATACACGCAAACCATCATCACTAAAACGAATGCAAAACAACAGCAGCCAAAGTTCACTGATATGCAGGTAACAACCGGTCTGAGTAGTATTTGCAAACGCCAAAAGACTACGAGGAGTGGGGTAGGTTGTTACCTGCGACGTCCCCGCCTATAGCTCAGTAATTTCCAACCGTCCTGGCTTTATGTAACGCTTAGATATTCTTATGCCTGGTGATATCGACAGATGACACAACTGACTTCTTGCTTCCCTCACCGGTGTGTTAAATGTTTACAGCTATCACCCATCTTGGGCATTTTTACTTGTGTTGAATTGCTATATGAAAACAAACTTTTCATTATAGATTTTTTATTGCGCAAGTCATTCGAGAATGTGCGTGTATAATCAGCAGTGATCGTAAAATAGTTATGCTACATGCTGTAGAATAGCAAATAAGAGCCGCAGTTTTTATGCATTCCAGTTTAATGGAAAGATGAAATGAAAGAAAAAAAAGTGGTGAGAGGATGGAATTGTTAGGAACAATACTGCATTATCGACAGATCTAAGCTTCTTAACTCCATCACCAAGTTATCTCAGATAACTACATTATCGACGCGTGCGAGCTTACAAACTTTGTCACATTGGTCCAAAGCAGCATTCGATGTGTTCCCTCTTTTATTCCAAGGAGTCGTAAATCTATTTATTGAAGTCATTTTTATTTTCTCTACCACGAACATAGGTAGAGAAGGTGTTGCATTTCATCCAAAAATTCGATATCGAGATTTCACCGGAAATACATGTTTGAGGCCTCCTAATTAAAAACAAAACAAACAAAACAGTTTTAGAAAAAGGTCCGTGTATGTTTGTAAACAGCATAACTAAAAAACGAAAAGTCGATCAGTACCTTCCAAAGATGCGACACGAAAATTTTCAAGAAATCCCCCACCCAAACTGCCCTTTACTTTCGAATTCTTTTTATTTTCTTAAAAATGGCTCTAACGATTTGGATTGAAATGTCATACATTAAAGACATTTACATGAAAAATAAAATGTATATTTTGAATTTTCTGGTAATATCCTGTAAAGTTCACTTCAATTGGAAGAAATGTTGTAGAATCTTTATAACTGATAAACAGTAAGCGATAGATGAAAATGCACCATAAAAAATTAGATCTGCTTAAAATACACATTTTATTTTAAATGACTTTCGCGATTACATGGAAATAGTATGGAATTTTAAGGCTGGCATATAGCGTCCAGTTCTTAAACATTTGACTATCGATGTTCTCTTTGTATCCTAATGAAATGTGCAATGTAGCTTTTTCTGAAAAGGTTTATTGGATTAAAGTGTAGTATATAGAAAAATAAGCTTTGATAAGAATAGTTTTTATACCCACTAATAAACGATATAGGGTAAAAAAGTAGAAAAGAAAAAGTGTAGAATGTAACACATCAGATTTCTTTTCTTTTAGTTTAACGTGCTTCAACCAGTTAGGTCGTATCGGACGATGGGTGAAATGATGCTCAAATGAGCCCGGGGTTCCTAGAGCTTAAAGGTACTCGACATTCATGTTTTCAGGATAAGGGAAACCCTCGGAAAAACCTTTATCCGGGTATCACCCTAACCAGATTCGAACTCGAGACCTTTTGATTGTGAGGCAGGCACGCTACCCCTACGCCACAGAGGCGGGCAAGCCGTAAGCCGTCTACAGTGTTAAGCCAGACATGGTGGACATATCTACATATACTTGCTTATCCTCCTCCCTTTCATTGCCATAGTGTTAGCTTATTGATTAACTTTTATTTCCCGAAATTTACCTCGAGTCAATCAAACATGGAAACAAAGGGTTGGGCGAGCTCCAATGTTAAGCAACTTTAGGTATGAAAAACCACTTCTGGGGGATCGGCAATTTTCTTTGCAGGTAGCCGTACTTGCTAACTGCTTCCAATTTTTCTCTTATCCTTACACTGAGGCTTAACGTCTGTTCTTTTCAATGTCGGCCGGAGAAGTTGCTGATGAATTGTTTTCGGGAGAAGAAGGAAGAGTGAAAATCATAAGATTTGTTTTCGATATGGCATGCCAGCAGGAGAGGAAAAGATACTAACGAATCTGTTAATTGAGCTAAATGGCAATGGCGAGAAATATGGGATAAAGTTTCTAAAAATCTGTTTTTTTCGGAAGAAGAAAATGAAAATGCATTTTTAAATTCGAAATGAGGTAGTGGACAGCTTTAGACACTAAGGAAGCTAGCGGGATGGCTCAGGCGGCAATGTCTGTGGCCCGATTTCGGGAGATCGTGCGTTCGAATCCCGCGGCCGACCTTCCTGACCCATGCGTTCCTTTTAGGGGGGGGTCCCCGTGTCGCTAGGCGAATACTAGGAAGATTCATTACATCCACGAATTTCCTGTCCCATTTCACCTCCATTCTCATTTCACTTCACCTTTCATTAGCTGGGCTGTTTCAGGGTTGCAGGTGTCGGCGGGAGTCTAAGCATTGCATGGTAGGGGTAAAGGATGCTCTATGTAACACTTCGTCCCCGGAATGGGGGCGGTCTTCGAGTCCCGGGTCCCTAGTGGGGTGTGCAAGCCTGCAGGGGGGGAGAGTAGTCGGTTGTATCAGATGCCATCCGGGGAGTTTCAATCTGGAAAGCGGTAGGAACACTGCCGTGCCTCCTGGTCCGGCCGACCTGTCTCATCTCACCTCACCTCACCCCTCCCTCCCGGAGGCACACCGTCAGGGATTTAGGCACAAAAGATCTTTTTAGGTCGAAGTGCTAAGTCCCCCTTCACTCCTAGTCCTCGACATTTGGCATGCCATATAATACTAATATGAACTGCTGTGAAGAAACTAATGACAAAGGACGTTTTTTCTAGCAAAAGAAACATATAATATGCCGGTTTAGAATTTAGGAACAATCCTTACATTTTACAAAACTATTACTGCAAAAGGTAAAGATAAAGGTACGTATCACAGAGGGGCCCCCGGAACCGGGGCAGAACACCGCAAGTAGGTCGTACGGCTCTTTTTGCATCCAACGTGACCCCTGGGAGGGAGGGATGAGGGGAGAGACCCGAAGGGCGAGCAGATCCGGATGACGACGGGCGCAAGCATTACGTTAGGGACAGGAAATGTGAAGAATGAGAGTCGTGGTAGAATATAAACCACCCCAGCATTCTTCTGGCGACCCGGGGAAACCACGAAAAACTCATGGACCAGAGAGGGCGGCACCGGGGATCGATCGCGGTACCTCCCGAATACGGGCCACAGACGAAACTCCTGACCCACCCCGCTCAGTAACTGTAGCTGTACCCACACTATTATATGGAGTAAGTAATTGTATCATGAACAGAAAAAATCTGATGTGTTTATTATTCGTAAAAATATATTGCTTTTATACTTCTTGTTAATCACCATAAATATTTTCCGAATTGGTTTCAACACACATTTTGTTGCAGTTACATAAAAGCAAACACAGCGATAGTTTCAGCGTCAAATGGTTAAAAAGGAACTCGTTATATGAATGTTGAAATTAATATTTTGAATACTCTTTGCATGGCCTGGTGGGAAATAAAAGAATGGACATAACATTCCAAAATCGTATATCTTAAAATAACCAACAAACAGGAATTATCACTTTTAAGGATCAAATCTACAAATACTCGATTAATCGCAAATTGTATTTTAAAACGTTTTTATTCATCCCTTGAGGTTTTATATGAAATTAAATAAAAATTACAGGCTATTCACAGAAAATTCAAGTTATAAATTTTGCTGCTTATGCCAATAAGTCAAACAAATTATATTGTAATCAAAATAGAGCCACTTTTGAGAAAACCAAAAACAGAGAAATATTTTTCTTAAAAATGCTAGTTTGGGGAGGGGATCTTGGAAGATGCTGAATTTAAGTAACAAATTGGGTATTTATCCCACTTCTCGTTTGTTGAGTTATGAGCGCGCGCGCATACAAATACACACACACACACACACACACACACACATATACACACATTTTCTCTTATATATGTATAAACAGATTTGCACTGTCAGTGAAATTTACAGCAAACGGAGAAAAAAACTATTTTAATACACTTATACGTTGTACTTTCATAGTATATACATTTATTTTCTTAATATCGACAATTTAGGTTTCTTATGGGTATTTAAACGACTCCGTTCCATTTAGATAAAGCACAGTGTTGAACTTTCAGTCCATTTTTCTCAGCTTTCATATATGCTTTACATAATTCATAGTTTTAGGCCTATCGCAGGTTTTAGTTTAAATTTTTGCAAAATACCAAGTTGTTCATTTGCTCTGAAATAGTTTCCATACATAAAATAAGGAGAATTTAAATTCAATAACACATGAATATAGTTAATTGTTTTCCATTACACTAATTAAAATAATCCAATATCTACACAACACTGTCATTGTGTTGCTTGTTTCTAAGTTCAATATAACATCTTATGACAGATATAATAAACCATTTGGCATAAAGAGCGTCTGGCATTAAATATCAAAATTTATTCGTTATAAACATATCTCAACATATCTCAAAAACTGTTTTACACAAGCCATTAACATTTCATATGTTGCATTTGTTTTATGTTCTGGATACGTGCTAAAAATTTCAAGTTATCAAAATAAAGTTGTTAATGTTTTAAGTTTTCACACATACACTTATGAAGCTGACAAGAACGCAGCAAGCATGGACTCCGTAGCGCAACGGTAGCGCGTCTGACTCCAGATCAGAAGGTTCGAATCACGTCGGGGTCACTATAAACTTTTTCCCTAAAAGCTCTGTTATATATGTACTTGTTTTTAAACTCTACATCAGCAACGCGTGTTCTCACACAAATAAAAACGTGTGTTCAATAATGCAGCACCTAAAAATCGTATGTTATATTCACATGAACTCTCTCCACAGACTATTATTTATTTCCATATTGCTTACACAAGCTATTCCTATTCAAGCTTATTTTTCTATCTGCTTCATCTTGATCGAGATGAACATTTACGGATATAGTTTCATTACACATTTCGTTGTAGGTGCAAGAATGATATATGAAACAGAAACTATAGCAGCTATGTCTTTGTAATTCCACACTGTTTCCATGACATCACGAGAAACAAACGAATTGTGACAGAACTTTAAAAAAAATTACAAAGCACTGAACAATTGAAACTAATGTTAACGGATATATCTGAAATGGCTGATGCCACAAAAAGTAAAGTTATTTGGAATGAATTGTATGTTTTAAAAGAGATGTACATATTTTTTGAGTGCGTTTTTGTCTATCTCATATAGTTTAACCGATATACAAAATGATGCAAAATTCATTACGAATTAAGTGGACTTCACAGGATATTTCCAGAACATTCCACATTTTATTTCTCATGTATATACCGTCTATTCCAAAACTGCGGCATATAGATTTTCAAGAAAATCTCCCACCCCAATGGGGAATTTTTCGTTATTTTTATTTTATCAAAACTGGCTCTGTTTTTATTAAATAACTTATATTTAAGACATTTATATGACAAATAAAATGCATATCTTGAATTTTCTGGGAATAGCTTTAGAAGTTTTCTACATTCGGAAGGAATTTTAAAACTTCTAAACCATAAGAGACAAAATCATACTACACAGAAATAGGACCTCTTTAAAATACACAATTTATGTAAAATAACATTTTTATCATGAACACTTACCGAGATATCCGTTGTTATTGGTTTGAATGTTTCAATACTTTGTCATTTCTTGAAATGCTGTCACCATTCAGATGTTTCTCGCGATGTCGTGGAAAGAGTATGGAATTTCAAGGCCATCATATGACGACCCGTTTTTAAGCATTTGACTGTCACTTCGGTTTCTTATATATCTCCCTTTTTCCTACAACAAAATGTGTAATGAAACTATTTCTGCAAACGTTTATCTGGTTTGACATGAAGCAGATAGAAAAATATGCTTTATTAAGAATAGGTTGTAGAAACTATATAAAAACAATGTTGGGTAGAGAAAGTTATGAGAATATTAAAAATCGGAAATCTTTTTCCGCAGTAAAACACGAGGGTCGTCCAATAAGTGAGTTTCCCTAATTTATGAAAAACATTATACACAATTCATCATGTTGAATTAATTTTGATTATATGTACAATCCTTCTGTTACTTTTCTACATAGTCAACATGTTTTTCCAAGCATTTTTGGGGACGTGACACAAGTTTTCCCAAGCCAGTGTTGTACCAGGTCGGGTCCTTTGCTCGCAACCAGCTGTTCACTGATTTGACTTCATCGTCGGTGCTAAAAGTGCTTATCTTTGAGTTGGAGGAACACGTGAAAATCACATGGAGCAAGCTCCGGTGAATATGGGGGATACGAGAAAATTCCAAGTTGAATCTTGACCCAGGCGGAGCTCAGAAAATTCAACTGGGAAGTTTTCTCGCATCCTCTATACTCGCCAGATCTTTTCTCAAGTGGTTTTCACATGTTTCCCCGACTCAAAGGTCATCATGGAGGTAAGCACTTTAACACCGTGACGAAGATCAATCAGAAGTGAACAGCTGGTTACGAGCACAGTACCCGACCTGGTACAACACTGGCTTGGAAAAACTTGTGTCACGTCCCCAAAATGCTTTGAAAAACATGTTGACTATGTATAAAAGTAACAGAAGGATTGTACAGTATAAATAAAATTAATTCAACATGATTAATTGTGTGTAATGCTTTTTATAAAATAGAGAAACTTACTTATTGGACGCCCCTCGTATTTATCTTTCCTGGCGTAAAGAAAAGTAGGAGGTGAGCGTAGGTGGTTAGGCTGCAGCGCTTCGCAGTGAAACGTTGAGATATTAGCCAAAACAGCTTACGCTGAGCATCACCCTATCTACGCCACTATCACTACAAAACGCAGAACCTGACGCGTGATCTCCACACCCCACGAACACATAACAAAATATGAAACATTTCAACCGCAGAGATCCATGGATTATTTCCCACTTATCCAGCAAGAAAACTTTGACGCAGACACCATCCTCCACGTAGTGCTTAAATATCTGCCACCCATGGCCCTCCAAAGATTGGCGCAAACTTATAACTTTGTACTCGAAAGCGGTAGCTATCCTCAACACTGTAAAAAGGCCTTCCCCTTAAACAACTAAAGACCGGGCAGATCCAGGACGTTAGTCTCCTGAACGGATTTAGTAAATTACATAAGAAAATAAATCTAAAACGTTTAAACAAACAATTTTATACTGATTCAATTTTGGTTCAGAGCCAAACTTAAAATTTCCTCGAATAACCGAATACTATAAGGAAGATTTAATAGCAACATATCAACAGGAACTCTCTTCCTTCATATCGAAGGCGCCATTGATCGAGTTTGGCATTAAAGGCTACTTTGAAAATTACTAGAAGTTAAAACTCATCGTAAATTATCTGAGAGACCCACAGTTGTCTCGTGCATCTACAACACTCTCTACACACCGCGCATAATATGGGCAGAGATATCCCAAGACAGCCTCTTAAGTCCCAACCCTTCAACCTTTACAAGACATACAAAAAGCTCTTGCCAATCTCTGCCTCTATGTTAATCACCGCGCAGTCAGGGAAACCCCAATATATACACAACCGACTTGAAACCGCATTCTCAACAATGGAATCCTGACTCTCAAACTGTCGTATACAAGTCAACAACGGGAAATGTCAGGCTGCAATATTCACCAAGCGAGTAAACCACAGATTCCCCACCTCCCCTCTAACTGTTTGGCCAGAACATTCCTTGGACTAACAAGGCCACATATCTTGGCGTTGTAATGGACCATGGAGCGACCACATTAAACACAACCGCCATCATAAGCCACGAGCACAACTCCAAACGCTCTACCCGCTCATTAATACAGACAACCATCTCTCACCAAAATAGGCTCACAATTTACAAATCACTTATTAGACGCATTCTCACAAATGCTTCCCTAGTATGAGTTTATGCTGTACCCATGTACATAAAACAATTTTAACACGTTTTAGAGCAGGGTACCTACGACGTATTATTACAGGGGTTCCGAGAATAGCACCGAGGAACTACGAATAGGACGCAATTTAGAGGAAATCTTTTTAAAAAAAACTTGCCGCTGACCTTTGCAGCAGGACAGCACTACAGCACAACCCTCTCGGAATAAACTTAGACAACTATGACACAGACACAGTTAAACATAAGGCACCATTACACATACTCAACAGATTGCTAGAAACGGCAACATCACCAGCTACGCCGCAATCTACTTGTTAAGACTGACAAACCCAAACTGGCCCGCTATTCGAAACACTACCTGCAATTCTAACCCCTTCTTCAGGAGAAACTAACCTGCACCACAACGCACAGATTGAGGAACCCCAAAACTTGCCGAACAGCCGCTCAACAGGACACACATCAAAGTGACGAATTACATCTCATCCCAGCCCATCACTGCATACTTACTACACTTAATTTTTCATGTTAACCCATGTAGTTTGTTAGATCGCAGATCAACCTTTAAAAAAATCTCCACTAAAGGCTGATTCACAACCGCCCGAGAACGGTACGAGAACGGGAAGCAATACACCATTCAAGTTATTGGTTCACAACAGCCCAATAACAAGAACGGGAATGCATATCGATCACAAAGTGAAAATCAATTTTGCGTTTTGGGATTTCATTTGTTTTAACTGGCCAACGATATTTTTTCATCTACTTCCAATTTAGCCAAGCCAATGTCACAATTCGATAGAGTAAGCATTATCATTATATTTCCGATTCCTCTAGTTGTGCCAAGCTTTCATTCCTTTATTTAATGACATACATTAAAGTTGTTTATTGTCCTTTTTTCAATTTCTTCTGTTCTTTGTAGCTTTTGCCATTGTTTTTAGGTAATAGCCAGTTTTGAGTTGCGTATAAACAAACTACAAATGATCCTTTCACCAGAGGAACCAACGCTCATTGGATTTGCAGGTGTCGGAATGAGGTTAGGAAGCACATTTACTACTAATGTCTTCCAGTTTCATGTTTCCAGCTTGCGACTAGAGAGAGCAGTAGGGGCTGTTTCATGCCACGGCCGCCTAGAATAATCTCTAAAGAAGAGTCTAACATGCACAATATGGATCTAATATGTCGTGCCCGGAAACGAGAACGAGAAAGTTAAAGGTTGGGCAACTCTTCTTTCCCCTTCCCGGGGCCTAGGAAGCTTTCCCGTCGATTGTGAACGCTCCCATTTTAATACATGTATTTCAACTTTCTCGTTCTCGTTCTAGTTACCATTCTCGTTGGTTGTGAACCAGCCTTAACACCTAACATTCATCCAACTAACATTTCCACCCAAATCAACCTGGATATTTCACAGACTTCGGTGTGTGCTGTCTCACAGGCTTTCATGCACCCGCTCGCATGCACTGCATCCCAGCTAGTCACTAACACAATACTAACCGTGGTGCTAAACGGAGCCCACTCATCAGCAGCATGTACTTAACTAACCCCATCACCTTGCACGCTTAGTTTACTAGCCGCATGTGCATGGGGAGGCATGTAGTTCCTGCGGATGATCCGCACCTGGAGGGCAAGTGTGCAGCCCCTCTTAAAATAAAAGAGATTCCTTAGCATCATTTCCTGATGTTCGAAGCTACGTCTACGGCATTCACCTAGCTGATAGTCAGAGAAAGACCCTACGCATTACACTGTCAGGAAAGGTTCAATTCAATTGTAATTTAATTATTTCAATTTAAAGATTGAGAGGTAAGTTTAAAACTAGGATTTTGCAATTTGGGTTTCAACCTCCATTATTATATTCATATTTGAAAGAGCATTCATTTTCAGGAAATTTAATTCATTTGTTCTCTCTCTTTTTTTCTGTCATCTTAGCAAACTCGATTACTGTTACAGTTGGTGATATCTGAATATAGAACCAAAAAGTAATTTATTAGAATATTTGTGTGTGGGTGTTAAGTTAATTTAAAATGGTGCACACTATTCAAAAAGAAGACAAATAATGTGTATCTATGTGCGAAAAATGCTCATAAAACTGTTGATGCCTTTTATGATGACCCTGCGAAAGACGTAATTCATTTGTATGTAATAGATCCCATACAGAAATTTGAAGAAACTGATTCTTTGTACAAAAGATAAATAGATAAACAACTTTAACACTCAATTAAATGCACAAATGGAAATACTATGACATTTCATACCACGAGCCCAACAATTAACAAAACACAAACTTACCAGCAGTTCAGCAAAGATGATTTTAATAGAACAATAAAATTATATGAGCAAATGTCTCAGAGAGTTAAAATTGACCTAAATTTGACACATTAATGTCCGTTTCAGTGACAAATGTACTGTTTACTTGAATTTTTAACAGACACAATTATAACTATTGGTAGAATAAATATCCACATCGTTTTTGTGCGTATCATATTAAATTTCGTCAAATGATCAATGTGTGGGCAGGCATCCTTGGAGATGACATTTTTGTTGCTATTTTTATTGAAGAAATCCTGAGTAGAGAAATTATTGTATAGGTATAGGTAGTTGAACTGAGAGGGGCACCTCGTGCACCGCGAGCTACATAGGTGCCTACCGCGCCCCAGAAGGAAGGGTTAAAGTTAAGGAAGCACACAGGAGTCTAAGGCCGTAGGCAAACATGCCACAGAGATACGTGGAAGTCTCTAATGTTTCCAAACCCGCAGATCCGTCCCACTGCTGAGAGAGGGCGATGAACAACCCACCAGTCGAGCAGCCCTCTGGTGTCCATTGAGAATATTCTTTCCAGTGAACCTACAACGCCATCTGTCCAGCATTGCCATACACCACGAGACCTAAAAACACATCTGAAAGATGAGAAGGAAATGGAATGAAAGGGAAATGACGGAAAGGAAAGCATGACAGAGAAGAAACCTCCCCAGCACTTGCCTGTTGACCCCGGGAAAAACAGAAAAACCCGTGGGTCAGAGTGGGCGCTTGCCGGGGATCGAACCCGGGAGCTTCCGAATGCGGGTCATAGACGTTGTCGCCATACCGCTCGCTTGAAGTTATTGTATCTGAATATGTTAACTGATACATTAATCATACTACCGCGATCATAGAAAAACAAAGTGAAAGAAGAAGGAAACAGGATTTTGATCAGGACAGCGCTCCCTCCACAGTATGCAGTACCTGTGAAACTATAGCTAAATGGATTTGTCGGAGAGATGCAAAACTGGTTATCAAGATCTCCAGACTTGACGCCTCTCGACTTTTTGATACGGGATCATTTCAAACAGTTGTTTATACCCCACTGGCTGAAAGTATTTAAGAACTGAAAAATAGGATAACCCGAGACAGATTGGAAAATAAAGTTCCGGAAAGTTCGCGAAGCATTCCGAAATCGGCTGTATTACTGCCTAGATAATGAAGGAAATTTTGAACCTTTAATGTAATCAATTACGTGTAACAGTTACACAATTGAAGTTTCCACATGGTTTACTTATTTATTCTCTTTTTCATATTCAAATGGTTCCAGGTCGACAAGACAACCAAAAAACGAGAATAGATGAATCGGATGAACTAACAAATTAATGCCTTTTAAAAAACAGGAAGAAGAAGATGAAGAAGAAGCCATAATAATCTAGGGGAATAATATGAGATAATTCAAAGCGACTGGATATAGGGGTTGAAAACTAAATGGCAATTAATCCTGATTGTAAACTCTCCTCCATATCTAAATTGAAGAGTTTTTTTCTTTAAATTAAGTTTAAATTATTTATTAATTTATTTAGACTGGAAAGTTTTAAAATGAAGGTCCGTAGATTCTTCTCAAAGTGTTCTAAAGGTTGTATACACCGAAGAAATCAGAAGGGTATACATCCGTGAATATGCCATGACCAAGTAGAGCATCTCTGCAATTTCAAACGTTTGGTGCGGTCCCATCTGCAGTCACGTGACAAATGATATGGCGAGATGCTCTGGGAAGATTAATTATTGTTCGCCACATTTCACATTTGCTTCCTCTCATCTTCCCTGAATAGGAATCCCTTTGCAGACGTGTACCGTGACCTAGGTCTTCCCTACCTACCAACTTTACCTGGTATTAAGAAACTGTTGAGGAAAACTTACTCTGGCACAAGAAAAATTAAAATTTGATTAAAAGTGCTTACATTAAAAGACTTATGTATTATATTCACACAATTTTCTCTATTCTCTATCGTTCTTAGTGGATATACAAAGTATTCTTACCAAAGTTTAATTTTCCATCTACTCCATTTTAATCCAAACAAGCTTTTGCAGAAATAACTAATTTACACATTTCATTATAGACACAAAGAAAACAGCGATAGTCAAATGTTTAAAAACTGGACGCTATACACTGCCCTAAAATTCCACACTGTATCCATCCAATCGCTAGCCCATCCAATACAACCGAAAATCGATGGGACTTAAAAATAATGGCTAAGTATTTAACAAATGGAACCGTTAATAACGAATAATTCGCAAATGGCTGATGTTACAAAAAAGATACTTTAAATAATTTGCGTTTTAAATACATCTGGAATTTTGTGTAGTACGTTTTCGTCCGTCGCTTAACTTACCAGTTATACAAGATTATACAGAATTCCTTCCGAATAAACAGGAAGCCTATTCCCAGAAAATTCAAAATAAACATTCTATTTTTCATATAAATATATTTAATATATGGTATTTTAAACAAAATCGTGAGCCGTTTTTTAAAAAAATAAACAATTTAGAAAAATGTTCCTTGTAAAGGTTAGTTTAGAATGGGGAATTTTCTTGAAACCCTTCGTGTCGCATTTTTGGAAAGTACTGAACTTAAATGCCAAGTTTTGTATTTATCTGACCTTTTGCTTTTGAGTTATGTCGTTCACAAATACATATACAGACACACATGATAATGTGTAGTACACATGGCGCGCACTAACGCACAAACCTTTTTCTAAAAATGGCTGTTTTGGGTTCAGGAGACCAGAAGATACTGAACTCAAATACCAAGTTTTATATTTATATGATATTTCGTTTTTTAGTTATGCTGTTCACAGGCACATGACCTATTTTCTAAAAATGCTTTCTTTTCTTACTTCGGGGGGGCTCAAAACATGTATTACAATACTTTCTATAACCTACTATAGGTAGGTGGCAGAGAAAGTAAATATCTGATATTGTCTACCCCTCTTCTGTTAGAAAAGCTTATTCTTCAATGCTAATCGAGACAAATGTTTACAGAAAGTTTCATTAAATATTTCTTCCAAGTAAGGAATAGTTTGGGATGGAGGATTTTCTTGAAATTTTTCGTGTCGCAACCATAGAAGATGCTAAAACTTAAATACCAAGTTAATTTAAAAGTTGCACTAAAATTAACTCAATATATCGAAAAAGCTGTACAGTGTATAATTAGAAATATTCACTATTGCACAAACTTATCCACCAGGAACAGGACACAAACTGATCTACAATACATATTGATTACCAACTCAAATCGAGCAACTTCTTTACGAGAAGAAGCAATGTGCAAACCATGGGAGCAAACGAAATTCCTGCCGATCAAACCAGCGTACAATAGGGCCACAAACGTCTTCAAATGCGCTTAAACAAAGCAGAAGCCATAAATCCTCTCCTCTTACTAAATGGTTACGACGGCTCGTTGTGGAAAAAGACTAAAATTCTGACTAAACAACTCGGAAGAATATCACCACTACAAATAAACAATAAATGGTACACTTCGTCAGAAGTTAAGGCTTTCATTTCCTCTGAAATGTTACAAGAGCAGTTTAAATCAAAACCTAATACTGAATCACAGTTTACTAGGTACTTATATGGATGAAGATGATTCCAATCCATTGCAACTCTCTCCTCAAATTTTCCATTTCACCCCAGCACAGGTTCGAAATGCAATAAACAGAACTCCAGCAAAGAGGTCGCCTGGACTTTGAAAGGGGATATATTATACATATATAGAGGAATTGTACATATGAAAAGGGGAACCATATATGTAAGAATTGTACAGTAATAATTTAATTCACTAACATGTTAAAATAATCAACATCTAACATTTGCACAGAGCTGATTGTAAGACACGGGCGAGCTAGCAAAACTTCCAAGAAATCATAAAGATCATACCTGTCACCGAGCGGTACAACGCTACATGATGGCACCTAAGCGCACGGATCTGATGCCACACATTCTCATACATGTCAGGGTAACGCGGCCCGAGGGCCAATAGGAAACATCGTTACATTTTCAAACGCAGAGTTGAGCGTCACTAGGTTCCCGTATATAAGGGCAGACAAAGCCTCAGAGCCCGCTCTTATTCTAAATATATCTCATTGCGAAGTCACGTCGTCACGAGGTGCTACAGATGCACGTGTGTGCACAAGGGTGGGGTGCGTGTGAATATAGCTAGGCTCCTAACTAACTTAAAGTGGTGGGATTATAACAATAATGGGAAAAGCTAGCCGCCCATAAATTATTCAAACTGTGAAATAAACTTCATTGATTAAGGTAAACTTGCAATGTATTTTTAACTTGCCTCACCCACTAGAACCCGAGATTTAATAATTAGGAATAGTTAGGAATGGAATACACAACTACCGACGAGCACCAATAGCCGAAGAAGAAGAACACTGCAACAGGCAACAACGACCCAAGGATTATCGATTTCCCGCTATAAATGTCGCCCAGCGACTGTTTCCCGCTACAACTTGGTATGAGCATACTTTCGCTGATTGAAGCTTCTCCTAGAAAACTCCTGGTACTACTAACGCAAATATACAACGCAATAATTAGAGTTGCTTTCCCGAGAAGCTGGAAATATGCTGTAGTTGTAATGATACCAACATCAGGAAAACTAAATCATATCGTCCTTTAAGCCTTTTAAGAACATTTTTCAAAATATTCGAAAGTTTATTCCTTCCTCTCTGATTGGTCGTCTAAAACCACATATCCCAGACCCACAGTTTGGATTTAGACCTCACCATTCTTGTCCCCAGCAGCTATTTTGTGTTGCAGATGTGATACCTGACACTCATGAATGCACCTTTGCACCCCCAAAAAAAACTTCTCTTAGTGATACTATATTTTTTGTAACTAAATCATCTTATCTGTCTGAAATAGCGTTCTCTGTAAAATACAATTATGCACCAGAAGCAGGTGTCCCACAAGGTAGAGTGCTCGCTCCATTCCTACACCTGCTCTTTAGCTCTGATTTTCCAAAACATGACAATCTGCTAATTTCACAGTTCACAGACGATGTAGCTAGCCTTAGTAAAGGTCCAGATGTCACCGCAGCTAAGGAACTACAACTTTACACAGATAAAGTTGATGAGTGGTGCAAAAACTGAAGAGTGAAAACGAATCCAAAGATATCGAAACTAGTGACATTCATCTTAAAAAGAAATACTGCCAATTGTGCAATAAGATTTCGCAATGCAACAGTGCCATAATCTAAAATATTGAAATTATCTTGGATTATAACTTTTGATACATAATTAACCTGGAACCTACATATATTTGATCTCGTCAAGAAACTTAGAAAATTCATTAATTAAAACTCCCGATATCGGATACATCACCTTTGACATTATCTTCAAAAAGGCTAATCTACTTCTCACTAATGAGACCTGTGTGGATGTATGGTGTTCAACCTGGAGCCCTGCATCCAAAATTCAACAGAATACAAACGGGATCGCATCTTTTGCTTAAAAGCGAATGCAACTTGGTACATTTGCAATTCAACACGTAATAAAGATATTCTTACGTCGACAATAGATACCACCCTCCAGACCTGCTACACACACCCATTCACTTCCTTCAGTGAACATGAAAATAAGACAATAACACAGATACCTCGGCATATGCCACAGGAATGAGGACAAAGAAGACTGAAACAAAAACGACGTACAGACCTTGTAATATGAAATATCTCGCACTATGTAATTACTGAGGACAGTCGTTGGGCAGCAACCTCATCACATGTCCTACGATTCCTTGTGAATAATTGTACGAGAGGCGTCCAATAAGTAAGTTTCCCTATTTTGTAAAAAAACCTTACACACAGTTGATCATGTTGGATTGATTTTATTTATATTGTACAATCCTTCTGTTACTTTTCTACATAGACGACATGTTTTTCCAAGCATTTTGGGGGACGTGACAAGTTTTTCCAAGCCAGTGTTCTACCAGGTCGGGCCCTGTGCTCGTAACCAGCTGTTCACTTCTGATTGATCCTCGTCACTATTAAAGTGCTTACCTCCATGATGACCTTTGAGTCAGGGGAACGTGTGAAAATCACTTGGGAAAAGGTCTGGTGAATATGGAGGATGCGAGAAAACTTCCCACTTGAATCTTCTGAGCTCCGCCTGGGTCAAGATTCAACTTGGAGGTTTTGGAGGCTTGCCCCCAAGTGATTTTCACATGTTCGTCCAACTCAAAGGTAAGCCGTTTCAACACCGATGATGAAGTCAAATCAGTGAACAGCTGGTTGCGAGCACAGGAGCCGACCTGGTACAACACTGGCTTGGAAAGACTTGTGTCACGTCCCCAGAAATGCTTGGAAAAACATGTTGACTATGTAGAAAAGTAACATAAGGATTGTACAATATAAATAAAATTAATTCAACATGATAAATTGTGTGTGATGTTTTTGATAAAATAGGGAAACATACTTATTGGGCAAAACTAACAATTGATGTATAAAAAGTTTTCAATAAATAAAAATTTTAAAATCTTTGGTATTTACAGGACAATTCTTTCTTCTTCTTCTTCTTCTTCTTATTTTAACATAACATCTAAAGTCATATCAGCAACTTTCCTTAGGAATAATTGCTCATCGGCAATGATGTTCACTCGTGTTACTACGTGTTAATCTTTGAGTTTGTTTATTTCGGTTTTTCTATTTAAACACTAATTTCACACATGCATTTACACTCGCACTCATGCTTTCAGACTCTAGGAAAGATAGGGGATAATCCTGGCTAAAAAGAATTCCCCTCCTCCAGCCGGGAATCCAAACCGAGACCTCTGAATTTGGAAGATAGTATGCTAACCAATCGTACAATTTGTTTGTGACTTTTACAAACAATGATAACTGAGTTTAAAATAAGTGAGTTTTAAATTTAAAACTAGGGGGTTTCCTCATACTCGTGTCACCCATTATCAATCCGTTTTCGTTAAATTTTTGGCACTTTATTGTGGATATTTCTAACAAATTTCAGCCCAACTGAATAAATGAGCTGCCTTAAAATAATGAGCAGAGAAAGTCATGTGAATATAGTTGGACATTTTTACCTAATGTTTCTACACTTGCATTATTGAAGCACATATTTTACTAATATTCGCCAGATGTGGAAAACTTAACTCCTATGGTGGGGTGATGTACACTGGCAGACGGTCGAGTAGTTGCCCACTCCGTGACGCAACAGTAGTGCGTCTGACTCCCGATTCGAAGCGGCGTGTTCGAATCACGTCGGGGTCAGTGCTACATTTTTACTTTTCTTTACCGTTTATCTATGGTAGGTAGAGGAAATATTGTACCCACTCTATCAAAAATTCGCTATCGAGATTTTACCGGAAATGTATGCTTCAAAGTCCCCTGAACAAAAAATATAATTTTTAAAGAAAGAAAAAAAGCTATGAATATCATAAATCAAAAACAAAAAAATTAAATAAATACAAAATTTCATACTTAATTCAGACACCATTAAAAATATTTTCAATAAAAATCTAACGTGTAGCATTCAGATTACTTTCTCTATCTTCTATCGTGTCTTTTTCTATACACTGTGTCCTATTTTAACGAGATCTACATTATTTGAGACGAAAGCTTTTGTCTATGTCTTGCGGTTTACCAGTTATACAAAATTAATTCAGAATGAAGAGGTCTTCATTGGCTCTTCGTGGAAGATTTAAAATATACAATTTGTTTGTCATACAAATACATTATGGTATTTTAAACAATCATATCGTCCTTTTTAAACAAAATATGAAGAAACATTTTCCATGTAAAGAGAAGTTGAGGGTGGAGGTAATTTTTACTTTCTCTGCTACGTATAGCAGTAGGGGAAGTATTGCATTCCACCCAAAAAATCGATACCGAGATTTCACCGGAAATACATGTTTTGAGACCCCCTGAATCCAAAAAAAAAAGCATTTTTGGAAACATGTTCGCGTGTGTGTGTCTGTGTGTGTCTGTGTGTCTGTGAACAGCATAACTCAGAAACGAACAGTCGGATAAACACCAAACTTGGTATTTAGGTTCAGTATCTTCCAGAGATGCGACACGAAGGTTTTCAAGAAAATCCCCCACCCCAGACTACCCTTTACATGGAACATTTTTCGAAAATTTTAATTTTCTCAAAAATGGCTATAACGATTTTGATTAAAATAGCATATGTTTAAGATATTGTCATGAGAAATGAAATGTATATCTCGAATTTTCTGGGAATGTCTCCAAACGTATTCTTCATTGTGAACGACTTTTGCATAACTGGTAAACCATAAGAGATAGACAAAACTTTACTACACAAAAAATGTAGATAGCATTAAAATACACAATTTATGTCATATACATTTCTTTTGTTGAGCGAACCGTTTTCGAGATATTGCTTGTTATTCCCTTAAATTTTCCAATACTTATACTTTTTCTCAAATTCGTTATTCATTTTTTTATGTCCTGGACATGCAAAGAGAATAAAATGCTTCACATAGCAACCAGCGTTAAAATATTTGACTATCGCTTAAAACCTACCATATTCCCCTTGCATCTACAAGAAAATTAGCAATAAGTTTGACATCTCGATATCTCAATTAACATGAAGCATATGGAGAATAAACGTTTGTAAAAATAGCTTGTACAAGAATAGAGAAAGTCATGTGAGTGTAACACATCAGATTTTTTTTGTCCTGGTAATTCTAAAAGAATGGAATACTCGACATAGCAACCACCTCTTAAAATATTTGACTATCGCTTAAAGCCTAGCAATTCCCCTTGCATCTACAAGAAAATTAGCAATAAGTTTAATATCTCGATATCTCGATTAACATGAAGCATGTGGGGAATAAGCGTTTGTAAAAATAGTTTGTAGAAGAGTAGAGAAAGTCATGTGAGTGTAACACTGAAGATTTTTTAAAATCTTTGTGTCGCATCCTTGGAAGGTTCTGAACTTGTTTGTCATGTTTAGTATTTATCCACGTTTCGTTTTGAGTTATGCTGTCTAGACATCCGAGCTCGCAGACGAATATTTTGATACAAATCCTTTCTTTGTACCCAGGAGCCCTCATAACATGTATTTCCGTGGATATCGAATTTTTGGAGTGGAATACAATAGTAGAGAAAGTAAAAATGTAATGTATTACAGTCGCATTACTTTCTCCACCCATTACCATTTGATAGATATTCCTTACGTATCTTACTAACTATAGGTACGAGGGTTGTCCCAGAAGTACCCGACCTAACAAAGAAAACACAAAAATTTTGGGAAATTTTCTCTACATAGTCTCCTTTCAGCTCGATACACTTTTCCCAGCGGTGTTCAATAGCTTCGATGTCCTGTTTATACTGAGAACCATTGAGTTCAGCAAAATAGCCATCAACCGCAGATTTCAGCTCTTCATTGTTGGCAACTCTTTTAGCACCAAGCTATTTCTTCAACTTTGGAATCAGAAAATAATCAGAGAGGGCTAAATCTGGCAAATAGGATGCATGAGGAAGCAATTCGAACTTTAACTCATTGATTTTGGCCATAGCAATAATGGATGTGTGAACTGGTGCATTGTCTTGATGAAACAAAAATTTCTTTTCCACTAAAAGCAGCCGTTTTTGCTTGACTTCATCACTCAAATGCTGCAATAAGTTTGCATAATACTCGCTATTGATTGCTTTTCCTTTTTGAAGATAATCAATGAAAATTATCCGATGCGCATCCCAAAAAACCGATGCCATGACCTTGCTTGCGGATGTAACTGTCTTCGTCTTCTTTGGAGCCGATCCTCCCCTTTCAATCCACTGTTTTGACTGTTCCTTCGTCTCATGTGTGAAGTGATGGATCCATGTTTAATCCATGGTTATGAATCGACACAAAAAAATCGGCTTTATTGCAGCGAAACATCGCCAAACACTCGACTGAAACATCCTCACGACGCTGCTTTTGTTACATTGTGAGTAAACGCGGCACCCATATTGCGCGCAGCTTTCTCATGTCTAAATTTTCAATCAGTATGTGATGTGCAGCACTTTTTGAAATGCCTACGATGTCTGCTAGCTCGCGCACTCAGTCGACGGTCATCCAATACCATTTTGTGGATTTTCCTCACAATTTCTGGTGTGGTCACCTCATTTGGTCGACCACTGCGATGTTCGTCTTGGCAGCTCGTACGGCCTCTCTTAAACTCTGCCACCCAATATTTTACTGTTGTAAACGAAGCAGCAGACTCCCCCGCCCCAGAATAGAATCTAGCTCAGCTTTAATATTATTGGACTAAGACCTTTCAAATGAAAGTATTGTATCACATAACGATGGCCAGTTTTATCCATGTTTTCAAATTTGCTGAGAACGTTCATATTGATGGCTGCCAAACAATTACTAAACGACGTAGCATCGTCAAACTTCAGACTTAAGCTTTATAAAGTTGGTACTTTCTACCACAGTCATTTGTTTGAAACAACCACTATCTATACATCAAGTCGGGTACTTCTGGGACTGCCCTCGTATATAAATTGAGCGGGATGGCTCAGGCGGTTGCGTCTGTGGTTCGCATTCGGGAAGTCGTGGGTTCAATTCCCGCGGCCGATCTTCCTGACGCATGGATTTTTCCGAGGGTTTCCCCGTATCACTAGGCGAATGCAGGGAAGGCTCATTTTCTCCCCCGAATTTCCCTTCCCTTATTCCATCTTCCTCTTTCATGTTACAGTTTGGCTCCGGGGCTGTGTGTCAGACGACTGCGGATAGATGGCTTGCGTGTTGAAACTTCTCGGCCCCGTCAGAGGAAGACCGCTCGAGTCTCCGCTGCTAGATCGAGCTTTCCCCAGTGTCCGCTTAGGGGAGACGGTGATCCACTCTCCAGTGGCTTGGGAGGGCTGCCTTGAGCACTCTTCAGCTGGGTGGAAAGCTTGTAACTGTTAGGGACCCGTGCGCGTCTCTGTCGCCTGCGTCGGCCGGTCCTAAGGCCCATACTTCATCTGTGGTTCCTTCATCTCACCCGTTCCTCCCGGGGATGTATGCACGAAAGATCTCTGTGTGGATCGAGATGCTAGGTGTCTCCTCCGTAGCGTAATCCTAATACTAATAGATATATAAACTGATTATTCCATTCAGTTAACATTAATCAATCAATATTTGGCTAGATACAGTTTCATACTAGATAATACAGATATAACATCCAAATGTTTATAACGCAAGTCGTTTATTGCTTTAAGAAATTTCATCCGAAAAAGAGAGGAATTGTACATTTTCATGACATCACCCGACATCACCACCTGCAAAAGATTAAAAGAAAAGGTAATGCCACGAAAATGTTATTCTAGCATAAGTTTTATATTTTACTTATCTCTACGCTTTCGCCATTAGTAATTTTTAGTTTTTCTACCACTTATCTCAAAATCTCGATATCCATATCCCACCGAAAATTCACCCTTTGAGATTCCCTATAAACAAAATCATTTTTAGGAAAAGGTCCTAATATATAAATTGTGTATGTGAACAGCATAATTCAAAACTGAAACGTCGGATATTCACCAAACTTGGTATTTAAATTGAATATCTTTCAAGAATTTCGCCCACCCCAAACTATCCTTTACAGGGAAAATGTTTCTTTTTTTTTTCTAAAGAGGTTAATGATTTATATTAAAATGCCACATTGTTATGAATTTGTCTAATAAAAATGTATATCTTAGATTTTCTCTGAATAGCTTCTCAAGTTCTCTTGATTCCGAATGAATTTTGTACGCCTTTGTATAATAATGCGTTAGAGATAGATAAAAAACTTACTGCACAAAAAAAAATGTAGGAGATCTCGTTAAAACATGTATTTTATGTCCAATAAATGTTTTTGTGTCATCAACCATTTCAGAAATGTCCGTACTCTTAGTCTGAATTTTCCCATACATTTTTAATTGTTACGTCACCATTCGTTGTTTCTCATGTTCGTGCAGAGAGATACAATTTCAAAACAACATATAGGGACCACATTTTAAAGATTTGACTATCGCTTCAGCCTGATGTATCCTTGCTCGGTTAAATTTTTATTTTACTAAATACTCCCATGAGCCCAAAATAAATTAGCATACACCTTTCCCAAGTCTGCATGTTAATGCAAAAAGTATAATTTTATAAAACTTAGTGAGAATAGATAAAAACAAAGAGGAAAATATTCGAGGATAAACATGCATCACATTTTTCTGTGTTGTTTTCTTCACTTGCTAACTGAGTTGCTTTAGCGGTTTTGTTATCTTTCTTTGGAAAAATGAATCAAGTTTAGGGGTTTGCAATAACTCTTCACTTTCCTTTTTCTTCACTAATTTGCAGTATTTCGCACCACTAAGATATTTGTTGCCGTCCGTTTTTTTTTATGGAACAGGCCTAATCACAATAAATAAACGCATACACTCTTCCACAAACAATGACGCTCCAAACAATGCGCTCCAAAACGGTGAAATCGGTGGCAAAATTGAAGCGCAGTCGCTCGCAACAGCGATCGAACAGCGGACTACTAGTTAAAACCTCTCTTAACCACGCCTAAAAATACTAAACATCTCTTTGATGTCGAAGGTCTAGAGACTGCCTCTTTTCTCCATTATATTATTAAAAGAATAGTTTTAAATCGGGTATTTTGCCGTCCCCCTAAATTAGTCGCCCTGTTCCGGCCCCTTCCTAAATAAGGATCTATGTGTAGATCATATTCATGCACATTTTTGAAAAATTAACTACATGTAATTTTATTTATTTCAATTTCTAATACTAACAGGATTAATAGCCGACACAAACACCTATATTTTAATCTGAACAAACCATTATCTAATGTATATTATACGTATACACAATATGGTATGTCACTGTAGGCTTTCTTTCACTATTACTACAGTGCCCTTCTAAGTTCAACTTGCCAGAAATGTGCTTTCATTTCTTTGAAATAACTACGAAATGTTTTCGTTTATATGCATGTAAAATTATTTACTTTTGTTTCAATGTTATCGGAAATGCGATCATACAGCAATAAGTAAACTCCAGTCACTTGCCTTGTCTACCTGCCTCATAAATCGAAGACTCCGTGGCGCAACGGTAGCGCGTCTGACTCCAGATCAGAAGGTTGCGTGTTCAAATCACGTCGGGGTCAAAGCGATTTTTGTTTCCACCTAATAATATAGGACAGGTGATCAATAAGCAAAGGAATTAAATTAATTACAATACGAACATAAAATAGAGTAACTACATTGAACCGACGTGAAGAATGAACGAAAGTTTGCTGTGGATTTTTATCTGAACATTGATGCCTATTTCATAAGATATGATTTCTAGATTATTGTTTTATTTGAGAGCACTTTTTCTGTTTTACAGATAATGATTTTGTAAATGTATCTCAAAACGATATTTTATATACGAAAATGAAAATATTTCAACTACATATTCTTTAATAACAATTATGTATTATATTATAAAACATGTCATGATTTACTAGCTCATAATTCTGTAAGGGAACATCTTCCAAATTGTGGATTATGACCCCTAGATGGATCACAGGTTGGATATCATTATAACAATGAAAACAAAATGCAGTTTGATAATCCACTATGTTTCTATCAAAATAAGAACTGGGTTTTCTTGGCAAATATTTAACTCAAATTACTCTTGGGCTGGAAGCATGAGGACAATTCAATGTTTCTGTCAGAAAAAAAATACTCTGAGGTGGAGGGGATAGTATACTTCCATGTCTTTGGAGGGTTGTAGGTGGAGAGGTAGAAATAAATAAAGTTTAAATTAGTGAAGTAGCAATGCCTACTGTATTTCAAAAATGATTCAATATCACCTCATTAAATAATGGTATAATGATGTTATAACAACAACAACAACAACAACAACAATAATAATAATAATAATAATAATAATAATAATAATAATAATAATAATAATCTACTGGGGTAAGGCCTTTTGGCATGTTATAACTCAAGAGAAGTCATCTGTCCATCTATGAAGAGGTCAAGCAATATTTCTTTGTCCTTGAGGTTGGTGGTTCAGCTGGATCTTTGGGAATTAGTGGTCTACCATTATTATTATTATTATTATTATTATTATTATTATTAAAAAAATCCATTCATTCGTTCATTTACAGCTTTGTGCTCAGGACTTTTTCGGTACGAGCCCTGGCACTGTTTTGTTTAGGACCCTGCTTATTGTGTCAGTTTGGATATTTTCAATGATGCCATAAGGCACAGAACAGTTATGAAAAAACTGATTCCGAGGAAGGTATATGCATAATTAAAGGAGGCAGTCAACTTCATAGGGAATCTATACACTGAGAAAGTTATTCCCTTAGGCGTTACCTGAGAAAAAGACCAAGCAGAACAGGAAACCCTTAAGCACCGTGACATCAGTGCCAAGCAACTCCTCAGGAAGATACTCATAAAGCAATACAGAAATGAGGATTTCCTATGTCTTCAGTTCAGGGAGTTATTAGACTCACAAGTTGTACATTGTAATGCCGGCACTTTCGCATCCACATGCCATCCTCATTACCCAACAAAATGTAAACCCTGTATATGTGGATAAGACATATAACCATTTCTCCGATACTATTCAGTAAGCCTGGACTGACCAGAGCATCCAGCAACTGCTAGCACTGATTTTTAAAGGTCATGACTTATCATACAGAATCAAATCCATAAAAGGCACAGGTAATATTAGATAACAAAAGTATTCAATATAATACTTTCATAAAGTGTTTTGGCATAAGTATACATTGATGAGGACCTGAAATGGGACTTTCATACAGAAAATCTAGCCCTTAAACTAATTAGAATAATCTTCTCTTTCAGAGATTCAATGAGGCAGTAAGCTTTAATAAAATGAGCCTTTATTTTGCCTGTTTTCATAGTATTATTAGATTTCATATATTCAGGGAAATTCTATTGCTTTAACTTGAAGAAAAGACTGATTAGAACAATAACGAACCTAAAGTAAACTCCAGACAAAACTGGATTTAAATTGTTAGGTTCTGTGCGTGCATGCGTGCGAGCATTATTCTAAAGATGGAGCCTTATTGGAAATTGGTATATTTTCTTGTACATTAAGTTCGTTACTGTATTGAACATTATACTCTAGAGGAATTTGTGTTTTTTCAATAAACATTTCTTTTTCAACTTTCTTTACTAAAGTACTGTGTCCTGCTTATATAAACAATTGTGGTTTAGAACACTAACAGAGTTATATTAGAGTCATTCTTATAATGGTTTTAATTTTATAGTTTGGTTTATTTCATTGTTATTGTTAATTCAATCAACAGTATTCATATACTCTGAGAAGATATTAAATATTACATGGTTTAAGATGTGGAAATCATTTCATAAGCTGATTAACACATTTGAAGAAACTGGTTCAGTTACTGATAGAAAGCGATCTGGTAGACCAAAATCAGTAGAAAACGACATGCATGCAAATCTAGGTTCACAAGAAGCCAGGAAGTTTGTAAACATTCTGCATGTAATGTTTGTAGTGTTAATAAAGCTGAAAAGCATCTTAGTTATTCAAGTATGTGGCAAATATTGAGAAGACTAACCTTCATCTCTATTCCTATAACATGAAAATGTTTTGAACTCAAAGAGCAAGATAGGCGAATTCACATCATTTTTGTTTGGCAAATGTTCGCAGAAACTCAGAATAACTTTCAATGGTTAAACAAAATCTTCTGGACAGATCAGACACACTTCAAATTAAACAAAGTTGCAAACATTCATAACTGCAGGATGTGAAAAATAATTCATATACAATTGTACAGCAAGGATTGCATGCTGAGAAGGTTACTCTATGGTGATATTTTACATTACATTTTATAATATGACATTTCTATGAGTAAATGAAAAATGAAAGCAGTAACAGTAAACAGAAGTTAGTTTTTAAATGTTGCAAAAATTCTTGACATGCCAACATTATAGAATGATGAAATTTAAAATATCTTTTTTGTGCAAGATGGTGCTGCACATAATCCTGTAAAAATGCTATTATGCAACACATTTTGTGACCACGTAATTAGTAGGTATTTTCTAAACAGCTGGCCCTCTGGGATACCATCTGACTATTAGTTGTGTGGTTGCCTAAAAATAAGCGTACTTCTCAGCAAATCTACCACACACAAAGAACTGAAACAATATTAGATGTATTTGAGAACATTCCAAAGAATGCATTACTAATGCCATTTATAAGCATAGAAGAAAGGCTAATTTTTATTGAACATGGTGGTGGTCACATTTAAATTTATCTTGTTTCTTCATGTTATAATAAAATCCCATTGTTTACATACAAATTGATGTTTTTATTTTCTGCCCCCCCCAAAAAAATTGAACTCATTTTAGAACAACCCTATATATAACCAATTTTGAAAAAGATCATAATAAGCATAAATTAACACAAGAAACACGATTCAAAACTAAACTTTTCAATAAGATTTTTATTTACTTTAGCATTAAGCTTTATAACAAATTTGCCACTGAATACAAAAGTACCAACTCAGAAACCAAATTTAATCACTAATTTGAAAATGTATTAATAGAATACTATACATATATATATATATATCTCCACATGCATATCCAGCTTGAGAGAGAGAGAGAGAGTGTGTGTGTGCGCACGTGTGTGGGTGTGTGTTGGTACCCAGCATACACATGGTCCATGGCCGTACCATAAAATACCAGCACTGTATTATAACTTCAGGTATGAACTGATGCAGCCCTCGCTTGATGTAAGTGGAACAGGATGAAATACATTATTATATTTACAATAACATCCATGCAGGATGGGAGAATGGATTTATTCCCAAATGCTTATATCAGTTTTAGTAATATACACTACAGTGTTATTAACAATGCAAATTATGATTCCCAGCCATCCTCCAAGCTCTAATTTAATCATTAGCAATGCACCTATCAAATGTAGTAGTTAATAAGGCACCTCCTGCAAGTTCTAGAAGAAATGGGATGGGGAGGCCATCCTCCAACAGAAGGGAAATCCCCCATTAATGTACTGCCTGGTGTTCGTTTGCTTAATGTTTGTTCCTTTTTTTTTTTTTTTACAAGAAAGTGTTTTGATTCCTGAAATTTAATGATAAATTTCACAATGTGCTGGTATCCAATGGATTACTAATTCTTTAAAAAAACCTTTAAAGCAATTTTGCTAGAGTGTGTATGTATATCTTTACTTTATAGTTTTTAGTGTGTGATGATTTGATTGCCTACAAACATGTCTTAGAATCTCTAAGTATTACCACTTTGTTAAATTTGTCGATATTGCTCATCAATTAAGAGTTTTGTTTATTAACTTTCCATCATAGTGAACCTAGTTTTTATTGTTAAGCAATAAAAACCTTTTAACTCCACTAATCACTAAAAACCATGTAATTCAATTAGGCAAGGCAGAAAAACTTGGTGCATAATCCATTGAGAACACAAACTTCACATTGAACTACACCTCCCTCTAGAAGTATAAATGAAATACTCATATCTAACAAGTGCTTGCATTTGCACTGAAAATATTGTACATACATATCTCTAGCAAGTATTATTGTCAACCATTGAGGTCTAACATCCCATGATTTTGTAGAACTTCCTATTTGAATGTGTTACTGCTGTGTGTTCATTATTACGAGGGCAGTCTCAGAAGTACCCAACCTGACGTATATATAGCGGTTGTTGTTTCAAACAAATTACTATGGTAGAAAGTACCACCCTTATAGCTTAAGTTTGAAGTTTGACGATGCTACTTTGTTTAGTGATTGTTTGGCAGCCATTAATAGTGAACACACTCAGCAAATTTGCAAACATGGATAAAACTGGCCATCGTTATGTGATACAATACTTTCATTTGAAAGGTCTTAGTCCAACTAATATTAAAGCTGAGCTAGATTCTACTCTGGGGGAGTCTGCCCCTTCATTTGAAACAATAAAATATTGGGTGGCAGAGTTTAAGCGAGGCCGTACGAGCTGCCAAGACGAACATTGTAGTCGCCAAATGAGGTGACCAAGCCAGAAATTGTGAAGAAAATCCACAAAATGGTATTGGATGACTGTCAACTGAAAGTGCGCGAACTAGCAGACATCGTAGACATTTCAAAAAGTGCTGTACATCGCATACTAACTGAAAATTTAGACATGAGAAAGTTGTGCGCAAGATGGGTGCCACGTTTACTCACAATGGAACAAAAGCAGTGAGGATGTTTCAGTCGAGTGTTGGCGATGTTTCGGTGCAATAAAGCTGAGTTTTTGCGTCAATTCATAACCATGGATGAAACATGGATCGATCACTTCACACCTGAGACGAAGGAACAGTCAAAACAGTGGATTGAAAGTGGAGAATCGACTCCAAAGAAGACGAAGACAATTCCATCTGCAGGCAAGGTCATGGCATCAGTTTTTTGGGATGCGCATCGGATAATTTTCATTGATTATCTTCAAAAAGGAAAAGCAATCAATAGCAAGGATTATACAAACTTATTGCAGCATTTGAATGATGAAATCAAGCAAAAACGGCCGCATTTAGCGAAAAAGTACTATTTCAAGACAATGCACCAGTTCATTATCGCCATGGCCAAAATCAAGAGTTAAAGTTCGAATTGCTTCCTCATGCACCCTATTCGCTAGACTTAGCCTCCTCTGATTATTTTCTGTTTCCAAAGTTGAAGAAAATGGCTTGGTGGTAAAAGATTTGCCAACAATGAAGAGGTGGAGTTTGCAGTTGATGGCTATTTTGCGGAACTCAATGCTTCTCACTATAAACAGGGTATCGAAGCTATTGAACAGCACTGGGAAAGGTGTATCAAGCTGAAAGGAGACTATGTAGAGAAATAACATGTTTTTTCCCAAAATTTTTGTGATTTCTTTGTTAGCTTGGGTACTTCTGGGACAGCCCTCATACATTGATTCATGTCTAAAGGTAGTATGCAATGATCATAGTAAAAACTTATGATGATATTATATCTAAAGTATAATATAAATATTAGTGTTTAAATTAATGTGGAATTACAAGTATTTCTTCATACGTAGCTATTTGAGGTCACATAAAAAGTTTTCTAAATTTAGACAACTATTTTTTTAACTTATATAGTAGTTGCAAATTTCATTTGCAATTTTAAGAAAATTAATTACCTCAGGAATAGGACTGTCTTTACTATTGGGAGAACCGACTCCATCTTAGGGTTAATAATGTTGGTTTTCTTTCCTCAAATGCATAGATTCTGTAGCAACTATTTTGCTTTTAGATACGTGAAAGAAGAAAATTCATACTTAGTATTATAAAACAAGGAGAGATTGTTTATTTTGCAAAACCACCAGAACTGATTTCTAGTCCAATTTATTCTGTGATACATTAGAACTTAATATTGGGTGAAAAGGTAAAATAACACTGATAGATTTATATTATATCTTTTTCATTGCACAACAAAACGTCATTAGTGTAGTAAGTCACAATTAATGACTTAAGATTGTGCTATCCAACAAAAACTGCAGCAACTGTCACTCTTAACGTTTGTATATGTATTCTTAAATCAGTTATTTATTTCTTGTAATGGAGTTACAAGGTTTTCATTGCCTACCATTGATATAGAAATGAAATATATTGCTATACATTCTTGTTTCAGCATTGGTTATATTTTCTAGATAGGATTGCTTTGTGTATATATGGAGCACTTCGGAAGTGTGATATCGTATATATAGTTTCATCTGCCAGCAGTTTCAGTGTTTGAGAATCAATGTTGCACTTGGTAGGGAAAAAATATAAATTCCACTACAGAGAAGAGAAATACGAGGTGTGTTCAAAAACTATCAAATCTTATTTTCTCCCAACCAATGAAGTGAGGGAGACTTCTTTCAGTGGAGATGTGGAGTGGACATTCATGTGCAGTCATCGGATTTCAGTTTTTGTAAACTGACAGAATTTGAGCAATGATATTGTGTCAAATTTTGCCAAAAGCTTGACAATACCCAAGTAAAAACCATTTACAAGATTCAACAGGCGCTTGGGGATGATACCATGAGCACCTCACGGATAAAGGAGTGGTACAACCATTTCAAAGATGGCCGCACATCAGAGGACAGCAAACCACATTCAGGAAGACCTTCAACAAGCCAAAATGACAATATCATTGAGCAAGTGCAAACTCTGGATTCAATTTTTACCAAGGATTTGGGCATGAGGAGAGTGTCTGCGAAATTCGTACTGAAGTTGCTAACAATGGGGCAGAAGCAATGGCATCTGTACATTGTACAGGACATGCTGGCCAATACAAACAGTAACCTCAACATTCTGAACACCGTGATCACAGATGATGAGAAATGGGTTTATGGCTACAACACGAAATCAAGATGCAGTCATAGCAGTGGCAACACCTGTCATCCCTGAGGACAAAAAAAGCGAGGCAGATCTGCAGCAAAGTCAAGAGCTTCTTGACCGTTTTCTTTGACTCCCATGGTGTGGTGCATCATGCATCACAAAGAATTACTACCAGGTCCTTCATCACCTCCGCTATGCTGTGCGGCACAAATGACCAAGTCTGTGGACAGCAAAAACTTAGCAGCTCCATCATGATAATCCATCTGCCCATTCTGTGCATTTGATTCAGGCTTCCTTCACCAAACGTAGCATTCCTGTGGTTCGTCAGGCTCCCTACTCACCTGACATGACTCTGTGTGATTTTTGGCTATTTCTCAAGCTGAAAATGCTGCTGAAAGGGACCCAATTTGAGTCAAGAGAACACATCATGTGGAATGTGACGGCCTGGCTGCTCACCATTCCAAAAACTGCGTTCCAGAAGTGCTTCCAACAATGACAGGAGTGCTGGGAGAAGTGTGTGCATCACCAAGGAGATTACTTTGAAGGGGTTTAATGTTTTGGACCTACAAATCAACAAATGTATTTTTTCCAACCAAAGGTTCAATATTTTTGAACACCCCTTGTATTAATCAGGTTATTCACAATAACAAGTCAACATTTATAATAGCCCCAGCAGTGTGAATCAATGCAAAATCAGAGCAACTTAAAGAAGTGGACTGTTAACACAAAAAAACGAACAAAACAAAAATACAAAAATATTGTCTATAAACTCAAGAGTGGAACACACAAAAAACAAGTACTCCTTGCAAATATGCCTAAATTAGGGTTGATAAACATGACCATTCCCAAATCATTTATAAAATTCTGAGTAAAAAAACAGCCTTATTTACAAACTTTAGAGTTCCATATAGATTTTAATTTACCTGCTGCTGCATCATATCAGTTAAAGCACTTTTTATTTTCTCTATTACTTACCTATAAATAGATGCTTTGATTTTTTATTACATAGTATTTAGCTCCCACTCTTACTACATATGGCACCACAGGTGGTGAACATTGGTGATACATGAACTGAAATGATAATTGGGAAAAAGGATTTTGGGAAGGAAAACATTCCAGAACTAAGTTTAGGGTACCTCCCCAACAGTTGCCAGCTACGAGGACTAAGGAAAACCTGGAGAAAACCTTAATTAGGTGTGTATGTGGGGGAGAAGGTTTCCAAGTTTAAGATATTTGCATGACAAATTAAATGCACATCTTGAATTTTCTTGACTGTGAAGTCCTCTTCATTCTTAATGACTTTTGTATAATTGGCCAATGATAAGAGATAGACAAAACCTTAACTGCACAACAAAATGTAGATGACACAAAGAACACAATGCCAAACAACATTTTTTTGTAATATTAACTATTTCGAAGATAGTTTCTGTTATTGGTTTGTATTTTCAAGTATTTCCTTTTTTCAAGTGATAGATCACTATTCATTTTTTCTTGTGGTCATGCAAAGAGCACAGAATTTCGAAGACATCAATTAAAAATTCACATTTTACTTTCTCTACTACGTAGAGTAAGTATTGTATTCCACCCAAAAATTCAATACCAAGATTTCACTGGAAATACATGTTTTGAGACCCCCTGAATCCAAAAAAATCTGATGTGTTACACTCACATGACTTTCTCTACTCTTGTACAAACTATTTTTACAAATGCTTTTTCTCCATCTACTTCATGTTAATCGAGATAAACATTTGCAGAGTCTATCTTATTGCTAATTTTCTTGTAGATGTAAGGGGATAATATATTTACAAGGGCAATTTGGAAATACAGTAGCCTTTAAGCACATACATATCTCTTAATAACTGGTTGCTAGGTGCAGCACCATTCCCTTTCCCACAGATTAATACTCTTTGCATATCCAAGACAAAAAAAATGAATAACGAATTCCCATTTGAGAAAATAAGTATTGAAAAATTTAAGCGAATAACAAGCAATATCTCGAAAATGGTTCACTCAACAACAAAAATGTATATGACATAAGTTGTGTATTTTAATGCGATCTACATTTTTTGTGTAGTAAAATTTTGTCTATCTCTTATGGTTTACCAGTTATGGAAAAGTCGTTCACAATGAAGAATACTTTTGGAGACATTCCCAGAAAATTCAAGATATACATTTTATTTGTCATAAAAATATCTTAAATATATGATATTTTAATCAAAATCGTTAGAGCCATTTTTGAGAAAATTAAAATTTTCGAAAAATCTTCCATGTAAAGGGTAATCTGGGGTGGGGAGATTTTCTCGAAAACCTTCGTGTTGCATCCTTGGAAGATACTGAACCTAAATACCAAGTTTGGTGTTTATCTGACTGTTCATTTCTGAGTTATGCTGTTCACAGACAGACACACACACGGACATGTTTCCAAAAATGCTTTTTTTGGATTCAGGGGATCTCAAAACATGTATTTCCGGTGAAATCTCGGTATAGAATTTTTGGGTGGAATACAATACTTCCCCTACTTACTATACGTAGTAGAGAAAGTAAAAAAGCATTTTTGGAAACATGTCCGTGTGTGTGTCTGTGAACAGCATAACTCAGAAACGAACAGTCAGATAAACACCAAACTTGGTATTTAGGTTCAGTATCTTCCAGAGATGCGACACGAAGGTTTTCAAGAAAATCCCTCCACCACAGATTACCCTTTACATGCAACATTTTTCGAAAATTTTAATTTTCTCAAAAATGGCTTTAACGATTTTTATTAAAATATCATATGTTTAAGATATTTTCATGACAAATGAAATGTATATCTCAAATTTTCTGGGAATGTCTCCAAAAGTATTCTTCATTGTGAACAACTTTTGCATAACTGGTAAACCATAAGAGATAGACAAAATTTTACTACAAAAAAAATGTAGATCGCATTAAAATACACAACTTATGTCATATACATTTTTTTGTTGAGTGAACCATTTTCGAGATATTGCTTGTTATTCCCTTAAATTTTCCAATACTTATACTTTTTCTCAAATTCGTTATTAATTTTTTTTTGTCCTGGTAATGCAAAGAGAATGGAATACTTCACATAGCAACCAGCTCTTAAACTATTTGACTATAGCTTAAAGTCTACCAATTCCCCTTGCATCTACAAGAAAATTAGCAATAAGATTAACATCTCGATATCTCAATTAACATGAAGCATATGGAGAATAAGTATTTGTAAAAATAGTTTGTACAAGAGTAGAGAAAGTTATGTGAGTGTAACACATCAGATTTTTAAAAATCTGTCTATTGCTTTAGCCTAGTGTGTTCTTCTTATATCTGCAATGAAATATTTAACTGCATAATAAAAGTTTATCTTGATTTACAAGAAGTAACTAGAAGAATATGTTTTTGTATGAATCATTTGTAAAGTGTACAGAAAGTCATCTGTAGGTGACACATCAGATCTTTTTATACTTGCATGGTTATTGTTTGTATTTGATCTTATTTTCTTTACATTAAATGATGTATTGTATTCAATTTAAAAACTCAATATTAAGATTTAACAATAACACATATTTTGAGATCCCTTAAAACAAAATGGTATCTTTACACAAAAGTGTGTAAACAAGAGATTTCCACCTCTGTCAACAGTGTAACCCAGAAATAAAATGTACGATAAATATCAAACTCTGTTCATAAGTCATTAGCATAAAGATGAAAAAGTTGTCACAAGCAGAGGTAGTAGCACTAAAATTCTGTCTCAGTATAACCATCTAATTGTTCGTTAACTTTTCCTCAGTGAAATATTCATACAAATATGTTACTGCACATTATCTTCAACTTGAGGTAAGCTTTTAAGATTATATCATTTACAAATAACTAATGGAGTTACTTTACATAACTAGCTTAGAAATCAAAAAGGGAGAATTTATATCAGCCAATTAAGAGGCTTCTTGTGTCATACCTTTGGTGTTTGGCTGTAGATATATTACTGGCCTGTCTTAAAAGAGATAGACAATGTTAGTAATTTCTTTGGTCAATATATGGAAAAGAAATAGGTAGGCATTGGATGTTGAGATGGGTGACTGGTAATTTATAAAATGCTTAAACACAGAGAGCTCATTATATGTGAGAAAAGATTAAAAAATGCTGCTTAATTTAAAAAAGAGTATCATGTATTGTATTTGTGTCCTGAAGGAGTCCTCAAACATAGCGATATTATCTACTCTTCTTTTCATCATAAAACTTACTTCAACACCATCACAGTAAAGGACAGAACTTCCAGCTAATGGAATAGTGCATGACTCAAGAATTCCATAAATCACATGCAAGTGAGGCAAAGCTAGCCAGCAAACTTAACATTGTTTTTTACATTTTTCATTTGTTTCAATTCTCATTAAGTCACTAACAATAGAATTTCTGTGCAACAAAACAGAAAATGGTCACTTTATTAAAAAAGTTGTAATAAAAACATTTATTTGTTTTTAAAGCAAATTCAAATAAGACAGCTTACCAACACAATGGAGTTCCCATGCTAAAATATTTCCAATCTTCTTGAAACAAAACTTTGGTGCACTACAGCTGAAAATCTCACAAAAAGTACGAGTTTAACACTTGCTTGCAATGTCAAAACTTTTCAACTTAAGAAACTTGTAACCTGTACAGTCTGATAGCTTTTAAAATATACAATATCCATGACAGATAATAAAATAAATAAATAACTATACGAAGATTTACTTCTTTCCCTTAGACTTGCGCAGAGAAAAGCCTTCTCCAGTGAACGCTTTAAATTCTTCTACAGGCTCCTTGTTCTGAAAATGAAAGAAATGCAAAGTAAAAATACCATAAAACAAACAATGTTGGTATGTTAAAGTCACTACACATCCCAGCTATCTTTATATCATGTGGCAAGTAAATGAAAGCATATTACGCACCATTACTGTGTGTGTATGCGTGCATTTTTGTAACAAAATATTAGATGGCCCAAAAGATGAGAATTTTTTGCTGCTTTTTATTCTTTTATTTATAGCTTATAGGTGCACTGCATACATGTATTTTTATCATGTGCTATTTTGTTTTCCTTCCTTTTCTGGCAAGCCTCCAAAATGAAATCAATTTGTTTGTTTGGTTTATTTGCAAACTTTTCCATAAATCTATTTGATTACAAAATATATGACAACTTACCCCTCATAATAATAGCCTTTATTTTCACAACTATAGTGCACAACTATAAACAGTGCACTGCATACATGAATTTGTATCACTGTGCTATTTTGTTTTCCTTTCTTTTCTGGCAAGCCTCCAAAATGAATTCAATTTCTGTTTGGTTTATTTACCAACTTTTCCATACATCTGTTTGATTACAAAATATATAACTTACTCCTCATAGTAATAGCCTTTATTTCTACAATTTATCCCCCTCAGTTTAAGGAGTTGTATTTCTTTCATACCCCATTATATTTAACACTAGGCTGTGCATATATTGGGTCTATAATTCTATTTAATCCAAGAATCTAAAGGTTTGGATATCCTTATAATACTATCAACATTGCCATTCTCTTTGATGTTATCTACCTTCCATAGACATTTTTATCTTATCCTACTGATAAAAACCATTCAAATTTTTTGGGGTTTTCCTCTGATCTTATATTCAAAATTGTTCTACCTCTTATTTCATTTGGTAAGCTTTCCCATTTTTGTAGGAGTAGTTCATCCCTCCAAAATTTTGTTTGCTTACATTCCAGAATACAATGCCAAGTGCTATCTTCTTCTTTGCTTATTCGACATTTTCCCTTAATATGTCCATTCCTTATCCCAATTAAGTATACTACTCCTGTTTTAGGCTATGCCAATCCCTTCTCTTCCTACTTTGTTACAAATGTTTATGTATTTTTCTTTTCCCCAATCATTAGTCAGTGCTCTATATAGTTTCAGAGATCTTTTGTTATTGAGATTAGCCCATAATTCCTGTTTTTCAATATCCTCTATTAATGTTTTTCTCTTTCCTAAATTCCTCTCCCATTCTTTCCCTATCTAGCCATGTTCGTCCCATACCAATTTCCTTTAGAATATTTTGAATTCAGTATGTCCAAGTCTCTTTCCTCCTTAATTCTTACCTGTGTTATCAAACAGTTTGATGATATTCTCATCTCGTTTCCATACTCTACATCAATAGCCTAATTTTCCTAGTTCCATTACAGCAACCTCTTTAGGCAAAGATCTAGGCAAGTCAAGGACAAGTCTACAAATAATCTATCTTATTTATTGCTTCCCATCCTTCATCTGGCCCCCAAATTTCTATTCTATATAACATTTTGCTCTCTACTATTGAACCATATATTCTTTCCACCGATTTTACTTATTTGGTATTTTATTTACACAAATTCTAATTACATCCAGACATTTGTCCTTCTGCTAATGCTTTTTATTTTCCGATTGCTCTATTTTGCAGTGCTAAATAATCTAACTCTACGGTAATCAATTTTCATGACCACTTTTATTTCTGAACCTTCTCTTTCTCCTGTTTATTATTATTATTATTATTATTATTATTATTATTATTATTATTATTATTATTATTATTGTTGTTGTTGTTGTTGTTGTTGTTGTTATTATTATTATTATTACTATTATTATTATTTTTATTATTATTACAGTTTGTAAAGTTTCTTTGCCACCAGATTTAGAATTAGTTTTATTTATCTTAAGACCCCATTCTTTGAAGAACATGCCTATTGGTTTTAATGATCGTTTTATTACTTGTTATGGAACCTGTTATTAGGTCATCTGCATAAAGCAAAACTATTATCCCCCTGTTATTTATAATGGGCATTGTTTATTATTTTTGCTTATTTCTTCTAGGTTATCAATAAGTAAATTAAACACCACTGGGCTTAAGTTAAATCCTTGTCTAAGTTATACTGTTTGATATTTTATCCATTATTCTCCCCCTTTCATATTATGTACAGAATTCATTTTCCATATAAAATATTGATTATTATCTGAGTATCATAAGATTCAAGGCAACTCATTATAAATACTTTTATTACCAATCTCTTTTATAATGTTTGGGTAATTCATGTATAGAAACTGTTTAAGAGTGAAATACTTAATAAGTTGTGCATAAGCGCATAGAATCTTCATGAAAACATTCTATAATTAATACGTTCATTCTACATACAGCACTACACCTGATAATTAATTGCAATAGTAGTAGGCAGCAGTAATATATTATAAAATTATTTGATGCAGCATAGCAGGATATAATGCGAGACAGTGAATTGTTAGCACTTTATAAGTCTGATCTTTTAGCTTAAAAGACGCTACTCAAACAACAGATTTACAGGTCATTGTTGTAACAGTGATCAATTATAAATTAAGCTATACAGTATCATAATTATGTTCCCCAGAGTGGAGTTGTAATGGGGTGCAAAATTATAAAATAGAAATATCTTGTTTATTATTCAGTTTTTGTTTTTATGTTACATAATTAAAGTTTATAAACATCATGTTTCTGACAAATTTCATTGTTTACAAAATGTTATATTTAAGAAGTAATACAATTTTTTGTGTACTATTATTCATTATCTAAATCAGTTACCACGAGAAACAAATCAGTTCCAATTATGCTGAAAGCATTAGGAAGAGACATAAGTTTGTGTACTGTTTAAACTTTCACTTGTTTTTAATGTTTATTTACAAACCACAAAAAGCAGTATTGCCAGTTTTCAAAAAAATTAGATGACATGTAAGTTGCATAGATAGGAGAAACAATGTTGTCCTCCATGATGTAGTGGTTACCATGCTAGCCTCTAGTTCCCAAAGTCATGGGTTCAAATCCGGTGGAGGGTGATGGATTTTTTTTGGGCATTTTTCCTTCGGAAGGGAAGTAAAGCCAGTGGTACTGTAGATTTATGGCACATAAAAGAATCTCAAGCCTGATAAAGAGGCCTATGAGCAAAATTACCAGTCTTTCATGCTCAATACAGAATGGAACAGTAAGGACCACAGCAGTTAAAGAGCGTCCATAAATAAAATTCAATTTTTTTAGGAGAAACAAGGATTGAGGGTGATGGAAGGGAGGGATAGGAAGAGAATGAAATGAGGAGAGGAAGAGAATTACAAAACGAAAGAGGGAGAGAGGCAGAGAAGAATCTCTTTGCTCCATGCAATAATGCGAGCAGAGCTGGAGATCCCACTAGTGAGCCAATATGCAAAGTCTTTATTCTTTACAATTACTAATGTACAGCATTGTAAACTTGCAACTCCAACCACTTCTTTCTTGGATAACCCATTCTCTTCACTGGTGAGATATAAATATTAACATTTAGAAATGTCACCATGCTCGTGGCCTTTTCCTGCACTCATTTCAACAAAATTCATTCCTCTTAATGATCTAAACATAAAGTTAGAAAAACAGCTTTACCTTTTTCTGAGATCAAAAATTGTGAAGTGATGCAAGGGAATACAAACTTTTTTGGGGTCAGTGAAATGAACTGAAAACTCACAACTTACAAATTTACATTAAAAAATCTGATGCATTGCATTCACACGACTTTCTCTATCCTCCATCATTTATTAGTGGCTATACAAACTATTTTGAAAGCTTATTACTTTCTCTACTATGTATAGTAAGTAGGGGAGGTATTGCATTCCACTCCAAAAAAGCATTTTTAAGAACAGTATGTGTTTGTGCATGTGTGTGTACAAGCTAAAGAACAGGCTATGCGCAGATAAAGTGGCCAAAGAAGCCGCCAGACAACTTCAGGTAGAGGTAATAAAAACTCCTCATCAGGACTACCAACAGTATATAAAAAGAACTATTCCTGCACAATGAAAATGTGATTGGTGCTCTACAGCTACTAACAAACTCCTCACCATATGTTCTGCACCCATCTCCAGGTTTTCTTTATAGCACTTTCCATGACAGGATCAAGTTGTGCCCACCAGACACATAACATTAACTCACACTTAACTTCTAACTCACAATCCTCCATCTACACATGATCAGTGTCAAGTCACATTTGCAGTCCAGTATCCAATTACGAGTGTTCTCAATTTGTCATCAAAGTGTGTTCCTAACAATATGTGTGATGCTCTTAATGAACCTATTTATGTAACATTCTACAGTTTATGAAATATGCTAATTTATATAACTGTTTGTAATTGAATGTTTATAACAACATTGTAAAATCTATGTATATGTTGTAGTTGCGATATGACCTCTGGTTAAAGCAACTTTAATAAATACATTTAAAAAAAATGGATCAATAATGGTCGAGGTGTTCAGGGCTTTGATAGCCCACCCCTTCTAAACCTACTGCCTTCATCCTCAGCTGCAACTGACTTCTGATTCATCCACTTCCTGTAGGGGTCTTTTCCTTGGTTTTATACATTTCATAATGACATCTGGTTCACCTGACATAACTAGCTTTATATGTGAACCTTGATTCTTTACAGTAAGTAATTTCTCCCAATTAGTTCTTTTTTGGATTGCTTTTAGCAGTTTAGCTTCCTCCTTGAAATCACGCTTTTTCTTGCCAAAAACAAAAGGCTACTGCCAGCTTTTTTATTTCTTTGTATTTATTACGTCTCTTAAATACTTTGAGTCTTGTCTAAGGATTCTTTTTGGTTTTCCCTATATGTAGCTTTTCACAGTTGTTGCAGCTGATTTCATATACCCCTGAATCAACAAAGGTGGCCAAAGTCATTAAGACACAAATTCATGAATGGGTGAACCACGGTTCAAACCATACTCCCAAATAAGACTTCTTCCAGTTTTTCCTCAGTCCTCATAAATGGCAAATGTGGTGGATGCACCCTAAACTTAGGTCTGGAACGTTTCCTTCCCAAAAATTTCCTTTACCAAATATAATTTCATTGCATGCATCATCAGTGTCGACCACAAGTGGTACTGTATGCAGTAAGGATGGGGGGTTTGTTAACCAGAATTTTGTGTTTTATTTTTGCCCCTAATGGATTTCTGATGCTAGATTTGTTTAGGAGCTAGTGTGATGTTGATTTCCTTACAAATCTTATGAAATTTGATAGAAGTAACTATTGGGGAGAAATTCTCATGAGTTTCATTTATAACCAGGGCATAGATCACGTATATGTGTAGTTTGCTTTCACTGGTGACTTCAATAAACTTTTCCAGTGCACTAGCAGTGAATAACCCACTCAAGGTTACATTTATAAGCTGTATTATACTGTGTTAGTTGCTGCCTTCAGTTCAAGCTGTAAAGGCTAGAGTGCATCTCAAATGCGAAAGTTTATTCAAGACATCTGTGTTGTGTGTAAATTACATTAGATTATTCTTATTAGTCCACCGAAATGCCCACTGAAAAATTTGGACTTAAACAAAGAATTTTTGTGTGTGATACATGCATAAAAATTTAATCATGTAGACAATGTCAGGAGAATTTTCCTGGTATTCCAGTTCCAGATAGAGAAACTGTTACATGTCTGGCTAAGAAGTTAAGGACAACAGGAATGCTAAACCTAAGAAGTGGAAAGAAAACATGTTCTAACAGAATTTTTTTAAGAAAATTGGTTCATAATTCGAATGCTCTCCAAAGAAGTGTCTAAGATGAAAGTGCACAGCAAGTGAGTGTTTCAAAAACCTCTGTTCATAGAACTGTTAAACTTTTAAAATTGAAACCCTACAGAGTGACTATTGTTCATTAATTACAACCCCAGGATGAGGAATGCCAGGAATGTCTCCATGCAGATGAACACCTCTTTTAACACAACTTATAACAAGGTCAGTAGTCATTATAGTGCATGTTATTATCACTGATGAGTAAGTAACACGAGAGTTTTAGAATGGAAACCCTCCCCAGTGTAATAGAGCAAGCATATGAGCGATCCATAGCCAAATTACTAAAGAAGAAATTAATATAACAAAACCTATAAACAATAATGACATATATATATATATATATATAAGAAAATGCATTGTACTAATTGTGATGAATGAAGATTCATTTATAAACCCAGGAGCCAGATCTCATCACCAAATACACAACATCAAGGAATCATCCCCTACAGGAAGCACACGAATCAGTAGTCAACTGCAGCTGTGGATGAAGGCAAATTGCATTTGAAATATGTCCTGAAAACTGCAAGTTTTTCTTACATAAATTATTGAAGTTGTGAGTTCCTTTATCCAGTAGATATGCAAGGATAGTTAAAATTATTACATTCTGCAAATTTTTAATTGCACTTACACTAAAAGACTGGTTCACAACAACCAAGAATGGTAACCAGAACGAGAATGACAAAGTTGAAATACATGTATTTTAATGGGAGCATTCACAATTGACAGGAAGCTTTCCCGTACCCCAGGAATGGGAAAGAAGACTTAGCCAAGTTTTAACTTTCTCGTTCTCATTCCCAGACATAGTATATTAGATCCATATATGCACATTAGACTCTTCACTGTAGAGATTATTCTATGCAGTTATGACATAAACAGCCACTAGTGCTCTCTCTAGGCGCAAGCTGCAAACTCTAGCATATGAGAGTCCGAACCACAGATTTTGACACCAGATCCATTGAGCATTGATTCTTCTAGTGAAAGAGTCATTGTAGTTTTTTTATATGCAAATCAAAACTGCCTGTTGCCTCAAAAACAATAGCAAAACCTACAAAGAACAGCACAAAAACTTTAATTTACGCTATTAAATAAAGGAATGAAAACTTTATACAACCAGAGGAATCGGAACTGTAATGGATCTGCATGTAGATCATTTTTTACTCTATCGAATTTTGATGTTGGCTGAATTGGAAGCAGGTGAAAAAATGTCATTGGTCACTTCAAAACAAATGAAATCCCAATGCACAAAATCGATTTTCCACCTTGTGATCGATACGATCAATATACTTCCATTCTCATTACCAGGCTGCTGTGAACCAAAATCTTGTATGCTGCATTCTTTCCCATTGTCGTTTCCATTTTGGTTACTATTTTTGTGCTATTGTGAATCAGCTTATAGATGCTTTTACACAGTGAAAGTTATACCATATTATACCTCTTTTGATGGTGGACGTGAATTTCTTAAGAACCTTAGTGTTCCTATCTTATAGTTATAATCTGGAACACCTCGCTGATAAGCAACTTTAACTGGAGCATCACTGGCAGCTGCAGCATCCTTCTTTTTCTTACCATCCAATCTGAATAAAACATAAAAAATCTGATGTAATACATCCACATAACTTCCTATACCAATAACAAATTCACATAATATATGTTAAATAATTCTCTTTCATTTAAAAATTGAACCTTCTATCCATGTAATATAACTCACAATATATTTCTACTTTCTCTACCATGTACCTCTACAGGCAATGCACAAAGAGCTGAACACCACCAGCCAAGAAGTTGGACTACAGATGAACCCCACTAAGACAAAAGTGATGACAAATGCTGGAAAATTACCAATAGTGTTGGAAGAAAAAACTATGGAGTATGTATCTGCTTAGGACAAAATATTTTGAAATGAGGGGAAACAGCAAGGCAGAGATCAAATGAAAAATTAGCACAGCCTGGAGACAATTCTGGAGCTTGAAGATATTCAACTAAACAAATACCTAAATCTGAAACTGAAAACACAAGTCATGGAATTGTGCATAATTCCAGCACTCATTATGGATGCCAGACATCTTGTTCCACTGCACATACAAAAGCCCTACAAGTGTACCAGAGAAAGATGGAACGGAAAATACTGAACATCAGGCTACAAAATAGAATATGAAACAAAGAAATCAGGACAGGAATGGAGGATGGGGGAGAAGGCATGTAGCAAGGATGGACCACAGAAGATGCACCCATGTGACCACAGTTTGGGACAACAGGTTCAGGAAAAGAAGAAGAGGTTGCCCTCTTCAGAGGTGGTCAGACGAACTGATACGAGCAGCTGGAAGAAGAGGATCACTCTAACCAAGGACTGCCAACTATGGAAGGGAGTCACCGCCAAGGAGTTAAAACTATAGCCAACATTGTTATACTAAGGACTAATTGGTGTTGGACTAAACTTTGACGAAAAGGGTTAAGTGAAAAGACAAGTAAAAGGTTAATTCTCCCATGGACTGGCTCATCTTGGAAGTTTTTTACTTGAGCTACCCTACCAAGAGTAGGAGGCCATTTCCCTAAAGGGATGTAAGACTATCTTATCTACCATGTACCTAGTAGATATAAAGAAATTGCATTCCATCCAAAAGTTTAACATTGCAGATTTCACTGAAATACATGTTTTGAGGAAGGTCCATGAACGTGAGAGTGAGAGAAAACTCAAAAAACGAAAAGTCTGATACACACCAAACATGGTTCAGTACTCTCCAAAAATGCAACAAAGATTTTCAAGAAAATCCCCCCCACAATAAAACAGATACCACTTATGTGGAAAATTTTTGAACGCTTTTGATTTTTTAAAAAATGGCTCTTTACTACTTTAATTAAAATACCATACCTTTAAGATATTTACAAGTTAAATAAAATGTATATCCTGAATTTCTTGGGAACAGCCTGTGATGTCCTTTTTATTCAGAAGGAATTTTGAATAATGGGTAAATCATAAGAGATAGATAAAAACGTATTACTGCACCAAAAATGTAGATCTCTTTAAAACATAAGATTTATATCCAAAATCCATTTTGTGGCATAAATACTTCTGAGATATCTGCTATTATTCATATGTATTTTTTAATTCTTTATTTGTTGCATTATTTCTCGCAATGTCATGGAAAAGAGTATGGAATTTCAAAGCCAGCATTAAGTGGTCCTCTTTTGAACATTTGACTATAAATTCAGTTTCCTCCATTCCCTTGTATCTACAACCAAATGTGTAATTAAACTATTTCTGTAAACATTTGCATGAAGTACATAGAAAAATAAGCTTTTGTATGAATAGTTTGTAGATCCTATATAAGTATAGAAGATAGTAGGTAGAGAAAGTAATACAGAAGTAACACAGCAACTTTTTATCTAAAAATGATTTAAAATTAAGCAATAGTGCAAAGTTACAACCATAGATAATGGTTAAACGTGCAGAAATTCCTTATCAATATGGAGGTGGGTGGAGTGGTAATTCAGAGTAGGCAGCAGAAATTAATGCTAACAGTGGTAAATCACCTGATATAGTGTCTGAAAAAGGAATCAAAATAAAGCATAGTGATGTAGTAAGCCACAGAAATGAAGGGAGAGTGATGAATGAAAGTAAACCACAGAAGCAATCAAGAATTTGGTCCATGCCTGAACTGGTAAACGAAAATGCACGAAAATAAATAAATGGAGTTTTATTTATGGACGCTCTTTAACTACTATGGTCCTTAGCATCCCATTCTATATTGGGCGTGAAAGACCAGGAATTTTGCTCAGAGGCCTCTTTATCAGGCTTGAGGTTCTTTTACGTGCCATAAATCTATGACACGGGACCACCGGCTTTACTTCCCTTCCAAAGGAAGCCATGCCAAGGATTTTTATGCCTGAAAACATCCATCACCCTCCGCGGGTTTGAACCCACAACCTTGGAACTAGAGGCTAGCATGGTACCAGTAGTCCACGGAGGACGACAAAATGCACGAGAGAAGGAACTGGTGGCATTGCTTCCTGTAATAATCAACATGCTGAGCAAGGATCTACGTAATGCTCAAATGGAATATCAAGACTCTGAGAGCAAATTTCAACTCACAAGAATAAAAAAGATGCTAACATCCTGAGAAGTGAAAATGAGGAACTGGAAAGGAAAAATGCAGAACAGAAAGAAATTATTGGAGATCTTCAAACGAAGATAGCAAGCATGTCCCAAGGATATAAAAAAGTAAGACACCACCAAAACAGACAAACCTGAAATTAACCCAGAATAATCAAAACTTAGCAGCTAAATGCCCACTATGGTGTGAATGCGAAATACAGATTTGAAGTGCTTACTGAAAATAAAATGGGGAGTTAAAAAAATGACAGGAAAAGTGCAATCTCGGATGATAACCTTCACAAAGGAAAAAAAAAATAACAAAGGCCTTGGTTATAGGTGACTCTTTACTAGAATTTGCTGGACAGATGTGCTCAAACAAAGGACATGAAGTGAGGTACTTCCCTGGTATTAAAATTGATGAACTTAAACACTAAGTTGGAAGACTAAACTTAGAAGAAACAAAGCCAGAAATGATGATGGTGCATCCAGGTTTAATAACATTAAACCAGCTGAGGAAATTATGGGGGATGCAATGAACCTCAAAATGAATAAAATCCAAAGTACCTGAGGTTAAGATCATTGTCATTGGAGTATTGAGAAGATGGGATGCTACAATAAGGAGGGTTATAATCAACAAGGAACTAAACTGGATGTGTTCCATTAAACGATGTACTTTTGCAGACGGAATTTTTGGTTAACTGAGAACGAATTTGGAAGAGACAGTGTTCACCTAAATCACAGAGGATCTTTCAAATTCAGAAAGCTATTGTGTAGTATAATGAGTGAGAAAATATAGGAAATTACATTAATTAACAAAAATCCATGATAAACATAGCTGATGAAATGCAATATGGCATAAGAGGACTAGCATTAAACTGGTTTAAGTCATATCTTGAAAATAGAAAGCAGTTTGTAGAAATTGAGTATTTTGACAGTAAAACAAATGAAATTAAAAAAGAGCTGTCTGACTTTAAAAATATAAAATATGGTGTAACTCAAGGATCTGTTCTCGGGCCACTGTTATTTATACTATACATAAATGACAGCTGACAATGTAAATAGCCTGATGAATGTGCACGTAACACTCTTTGCAGATGACAAGAGCAGTTTTATAACAGGGGCAAATGATAATACTAATCATATATACAACATTTTAAAGTATATTCAAAACTGGCTTAATGCAAATTTGTTACTTTTAAATAAAGAGAAAACAGCGGCTCTAAATTTCCATAATAAGCCTAATAAGAATGCTATATATCCAAAAATTAAAATGGGGCAAGACGAGATAATGTATGTAAGAACCAACAAATTTTTGGGTTTGGTATTGGATGACAATTTTAAGTTGGGAAATGCATATAGACAGCCTGATTAAAAGACTCAGTAAGATGTGCTTCTTAGTAAGGTCTGTCAAATTTATGTCCAGTGTGCATATTCTTAGGGTAGTTTATTTTGCATACTTTCATAGTTTACTAGTATATGGCATACTCTTCTGGGGGAATTCTAAAAACAGCATTAAGGTCTTAAGGATGCAAAAGAAAGTAATAAGAATTATGGCTGATTTCTCTAATACACTAGCTGCAAGCCATATTTTAAAAAATATAAAATTTTGCCATTACCATGCATGTTTATATATGAAACACTAAACTATACAATACAAAACTTAAATTCCTTTAAAACAAATGCTGGAGTTCATTCACATGAAACTAGATCAAAAAACAATTTATTTGTAAATTCACACAGAACCAAACTCTATGAAAATAGCTTCACATATGCTGGTCTACACTTATATAACAAACTACCTCAATATATAAGGGACACTGAAGCCAACAAAAATGTAAAAAGGAGTTATTTAACTACTTAATAGAATATAGCTTTTATAGTGTAGATGAATTCTTACATCATGAAGTAGTTAGTGTAAAATGTTAATTTGTAAATGATTCTTTATAACTCAAATCTGTATAGTCTTTCATGTATGTTGTTATTCTTTTCCTTTGTGTTTTAAAATTTTGTTGAATCTTATATCTCTGCATTTGTAATTATTTATGTATCGTGGTATATTTCCTTTGTATCTTAAGCTGACGTGTCCTATAGCATATGTATTATGTTTTTATGGATGAAATAAATACAATACAATACAATATTTGGTAAGCACATAAAATCAAAAGTAATGTAACTGCTCCAAAGCTTATGCAACTGCAAGGCAAACTGAGTTTTAGAAGATATTTACAGTCGAACTTGATTAATTTGAAAGTTTTTAATTCAAAATTGTGGATAATTCAAGCTTTTAGCATGGTCCCTTGACATTCCTATACAAAGCAATGTTAAAAAGCCTTCTGTAAATCGATATTTCTTTTGGATAATTTGATATAATATTCAACGAGAATGGCTGATAAAATTATAAGTTAGTCAAACTTGCTGGATAAATTCCATGAAATGTGCCATACTGTGGTCCCATTTCCTTCCCTTGCTAAATTCCAGGAAATGCATCATATTGTAATTCCCTCTCCTGCTAGTAAGAAATGTTAGTTACTTAGGCTTCTTTGTGCAATTCTACGAACTTGTTGCAAGCCCCTAGCCTCTTACAAGGCACTTGTCATTGTGAACACTGCACCCAGTCCATTGTCTACCTGCAGTCATTTTGTCTACCTGCTACGTTTGCAGCAAATAACTTACCATGCAGTAAAGTGAGCATTTTTAAACAATGTACACAGTTACATCAAAATCAGCAGTGTGTGTTTTTAAGTAGTGAACTGAGCTGACCATGGCTCTCTCCAAACCAAAACGTATAAATTACAAAACTCTTACTTTAGTTGAAAAGGCAGCAGCCATTCGCGAAGTGGAAAAAGATTTTAAAAAAAAGTGTGACATTGCAAGAGATTTTGGAATCCCCAGAATACGTTGTCTATGTACCTCAAAAATAAGGACAAAATTTTGAACAGTGTAATTACAAACCATGACGAAAGTAAAAAAAGAGCAAAAGGGCCTGAAAATCCTGATGTCGATAAATGCTTTAAAAAGTGGTTCAAACAGGCATGGGATAAAAAAATTCCAGTAATTGGACCTCTTATCACAGCAAAAGCAGCGGAATTTGCACAGCAATTGGGAAAAACTAATTTTAAGGCAAGCAGTGGATGGCTGGATGGTTTTAAAAAGTGAAATGGTATTTCCTTTAAAACTGTTTGTGGAGAAAGCGGAGGTGTTGACCAGCAAGCAGCCAGTGATTGGAAAACGAGCTTGGTAGAGTGGATTCAAGACAAAAATGCAAAAGATATTTTCAATGTTGACGAGACAGGACTGTTTTATAACACACTTGCATTTAAAGGAGAATGATGTAGTGGGGGAAAACTTAACAGAGAACGCATCACACTCCTGATTGGTGCCAATATGGATGGCACTGAAAAGCTTCCATTACTAATGATTGGAAAGTCAGCCAATTCCAGGTGCTTTAAAAATATTAAATCTAAGCCTGTGGAATATGAAGCTAATAAAAAAGCTTGGATGAAGAGTGAAATTTTTTGGAAGATGGCTCTTGAAGCTAGACAAAAAGTTTCTCAAACAAAATCGCACAGTTTTACTGTTTATTGACAATTGTACAGCCCATAACAGAATTCCATTGCTAGGGAATATTAAAGTTTTGTTCCCCCCCCCAATATGACGTCAGAAGTGCAACCACTGGATCACGGAGTAATAACAAATTTCAAGCATTTCTACAGGCATCTGGTGGTCCAGAATCTTCTGTTAGAAGCGAATTTGGACAAAAGTGACAAATTCAAAATTGTGAATGTGCTTGAAGCAGCGCATATGTCTAATAGTGCATGGGACCAAGTGAAACCAAGAACCTTAGCCAACTGTTTCCAAAAGGCCGGCTTCTGTCATATTGGACTTGAAGGTCTTGAAGAAAATGAAACGATTGTGCCTACACTTGAAAACTGGGAAAACATAAATTCTGAAACTGGTTTCTCTATAAGGATTTTGTGCACATGGACGATGAATTGGCAGTTTGTGGGAGCTAACCAATGCGGACATTTTGGGCGACATCATGAACACACAAACTGCAGCCTATCTTCAGATGAAGCAGAACCAGAACCCGTGAAAACAATTCCTACAATTGCTGAGGCCATAGATCACTTACAACAATTAAGGTGTTATGTTGAGGGACAACAAAATGTGAGTGAAACAATGTTCCAATCACTCAATAAACTTGAAGTGTTTTGTGTGAATCAAAGGTTAAATGCTAAAAAACAAACAAAGATACCAAATTTCTTTAAAAACTTTGAATCTGAACTGAACCTGAGTTTTAACATCACAAAACTGTAAGCACACACTGTAATGTTGTCCTTCCTATAATTTCATTTAATTTAGACCTGTTTTAAGTAAAAAAATATTTAAAAAATCAAACTTATGTAATTCGAAATCTTGAATAATTCAATTTTTTTTTCTTGGTCCCTTCAACTTCGAATTAGCCAAGTTTGACTGTGTATATATATATATATTTTTTTTTTTGGGGGGGGGGGGGGGGGGTAACAGAAATTAAACTACTGTTAGGTATACAGGGAAAGTGTAGAAGGAATTTAAATGCTTATTGGGCATCAGTAATTTGATTTTCACTAAATTATTGGAGTTCACTAAAGCAGTTTCAACCAACTAAATCTGCATACAGCCTTGATAATTCAGCATTAAGCAGTTTCACAAACCTGTTTCCTTGCCCACGGAAGGCCACGAAACCACTAGGCTCTGGCATAAGTTCAGAAGGATCTACAGACATTGCTTCTTCCTGCTTTTGCTGTCTTTCTGGTTCCTTATATCCCACAGGTGGGGCAAACTCTACCTATAATGATAACAGTCATAATTTGTAGCAGCAGATTTCACAAGGACATATTCTTGAATTTTACTTCCAATTGGGTAATTATTTTTACAATAAAAGCATGGTTGTTGGTCATTTTAATAAAGTTTAATGCCCTTTCTTACTAAATAAGGCACCACAGATGATGGATACTGATGATACATAAATGAAGTGACAACTGGGAAAAGAAATTTTGAAAAGGAAAATTTCCACGCCTACATTTGGGATACCTCCCCAGCATCTGCCAGTTATAAGGACTGAGGAAATCCTGGAAAAAACCTCAGTCAGGGAAGATGGTATTGGTGGGTCTTTGGTCATGAATTCCATATAACAGCAACACACAGGATCTGCATAGTGATCCACTGTATATCCAAGATGCTTTTTCTAATTGAAGCAAATGCTATACATCTATAACATTGATACCCATAAAAATTCATGCATATGCTCTTATATTAATATTATGGAGAAAAGGGGTGCGCGCGCACATGCATCCATGTCAGAATGGTTCTATAAAATGCCATCTAATTCCATTTCATAAAATACTAAAAGATTTAAAAGTATTTACAAAGCCCTTGTATTTGAATATGAACACATCTGAGTTATAAAACAACTGGCGTGTGAAGAAGGTCTTGGTGTTTAGTTGAGAATGCATGGAGTAGCAAACAGTTGGTGTTACTGCACAAAATATGCGTGTAAAGTAAGACAAAATGCTGCAAATAATTCATTCCAAGCAATATCCATGTAGATGGTTAGGATTTACCAATTAAGATACAACAAAACAAAAGAAAATTGAATCTGTTTGTAATGTTACTATACATATGTGATACAATGCCAAAATATCTTAATAACCCTCATTTTACATCCATTATTAGGAATAGCCAGGTGTGTACAAAATTACAATTATAAGGGGTAAAGGGGTGGATTCACCATAAAAATCTTATAGATCATTGGACAATAATTTTATAAAGTTCAGGGGGAGGTAAATGAAATTAATTAGTCATTCAAGTTTAAAAAGCTACCCTTAAAATGTTGGGCAACCAGCTAGTATACTACATAATAGTATTCATATATAAAGCCATTCTTACATTCACATTATATATTTTACCTTGGAATGATTTCAAATTAAGTATAAGTATGTAGAACCAGGAGCACACAAAGACTGGTGAGTGCAGGTTGTGCAGTAGCACCTCTGTGAGTCATGTGACCTGCCAGTGCAGAGCAAGCAAGAACAAGAGAGAGTGTGCTATCTCTGTCTCTCTCTCTCTCTGTACAGTGGCATTTCGTGACCCACTTTCGTGTGCGCTCCTAACTATAGTTATATACAACATGTAGAAATAGCATTGAAATGTTTAGTTGTGGTTAACAAGTTATTACAATGGAAAGAAGAATTATTAACTATGAAGCATGTTCATGGTAAGTATAAACATGCAACATAGAGTATTCAAAAAATGTAAAAATTAGTTGACATAGACTGTGTATTTTAAGGACCCGTATATTTTTTCTGGAGTGAGTTTTTGTCAATCTCCTTTGAATTTCCAGATATAGAAAATTGCACAAAATTCGTGAAAAGAACTCAACTGGCTATTCATAAAACTTCAAGCTTTAAGATACACATTTAATATGTGTAAGATATATTACATTTCAATCAAAAGTATTACGTATTACAGCATTTCAGTGAAAATGAAACGATAACAATAGTTTGGGGAGGAGGATTTTCTTGAAAATCTTAACATAGCATGCTTAAACACTGTCTGGCTCAATTTTCATTTTTGAGTCATGCTGTTCACAAACACACGTTTCTGAAAAAATGCTTTTTTTGGGTTAAGTGAACTTCAAAATGTTAAAACTGAGAAATCTTGATTCAAATTTTTGGATAGATTACAATTCTTTTGTATCTGCTGAAGAAAAGGTAAAAAATTGGAGTGACAGTCTAGGCTAACAATGGAGAAAAGTCAAAAAATATTCAAAAAGTATCCTGGTAAAGAAATGAAGCTAGAATTATTAAAAATTAATCACTTAAGGTAGACATCTTTTGAGGATCTATGATCTAATTTTAAGAGAAAAATTCTTTCACCCCAAACAATCCTTTATGTGGAATAATATTTGATTAGCATTGCACTGCTTCTGCTACAGTATCTTTCAAATGGGAAGTGTTTTGCTCACCAGCAAATAGATTCTGTTATTAATTATGTATTGCCACTTCATCACTCCCACTCTTTTCATATTTCCCTCTCACTCACACACTGTCCAGCGCAAAGTAATGTAAGTATAACTGGCGCAACAGTTCTAGACACGTGAAAATCTTAATGACAGCTATGAAGCGAGTTACATACCAGATCAGGTGGTGACCCTGAGCATTTCTGAAATCAAGTTGGTTTCTCTCTTCCTCATTGGTATATCTTTTAAAAAATGTGTATGTATACCCTAAGAGTAATATTTTAAGCCTGAATTTGCAATATCTGCATTATCTGCCTCATCACCTAAGCCTATTGCATGAATTTACACCTATTCTATTGTTACTTAAAGCGACAGCTGATATGATGTATTTGAACTCTGAAGGAATTCTTACTGGTGGGAACACAATATGACAACACTGCAAGGCTTCTATTGTTAATGGTCTCATGGCACACAAGAACAGACATCATCTGATTTGAAAACAATGTTAGTCATTATTGTCATTATAAGTCGCATAATACAGAGGTTTGCTAATGTGTGTATCTTTTTATTGGTAAGACTATGTAATGTACAACTACTCACATTCATGTCACACTCGATAATGCTCACAGCTGGACCTGGTTTTGTTTCCAGTACACAAAGTTCATATATCCTTTGGTTATATTTAATGGCTATAACATCGCCTGTAGTCAGACAGGCAAAACTACGCAGGCCATTCTCTAAAACTGCCTTGGGGTTGGTGATATCCAAGAAGTCTTCAGATTGTGGCTGGAACCGTGAAAATGTAGCTACCGGAAGTGAAACACTTTCTATCTGCAGGTAGTCACCCTCCTCCAATAGCAAGTTGTGCATCATCTAAGGAAAAGCAAAGGAGCATTTCTTTCATAAAGCAGATAACAAAAGAGAATACAAAAGTTTAAAATGAATCCATTTGAATTATAGGCATTTTCTTCAAATGGATGTCACTCTTTCATTTTATTACTTTCTCTACCGTATACCTAGTAGGTAGAGGAAGTATTGTATTCCACCCAAATATTTGGTGTCAAGATCTCACTAGAAATACATATTTTTGAGGCTCCTGAATCCAAAGAAGAAAAAGGTGTGTGTGTATGCGTGCATGTTCTTTTTTTTTTAACAGCATAGCTCAAAAATTAAATACTGGATAACTGTTAACCTTGATATTTAAATTCAGCATCTTCCAAAGATGTGACACAAAGATTTTTAAAGAAATATCCCCATTCTATATTTAGAAACTTTTTTTGATATTTTAGATTTTCTGAAAATGGTTTTAACGAGTTTGATTAAAATGCCACATATTTAAGATACTTCCATGGCAGATAAAATGTATATATTTGAATTTTTTGGGAATAGCCTGTGAAGTCCTCTTCATTCAGAAGAAATATTGTATAATTTTATATTAAAGGTAAACCATAATATATGTATATATACAAACATGTGCTAAACAAAAAATATCTCTCTTTTAAACACACATTTTAATTCAAGTAAGTTTTTCTGGGCATCAGCCATTTCAGAGATAGCTGTTATTATTAGTTTAAATGTTACTCATCAGTTTTTAAAGTGCTTTTGCTATTCATTGCTTCTCATGATGTCTTGGAAAGAGTATGGAATTTGAAGGCCAGTGTAATATAGAGATATCTGACTATCGATTCTGTTTTCTTATCCACCTTGTACCTACAATAAAATTTTTAATGAAGTTGTTTCTGCAAAGATTTATTTCAATTAAAATTAAGTATATAGGAAAATAAGCTTATTAAATCAACAATTACAACAGATAGAAACAAATGAGAACATAAAAGATGAATGGAGAAATAGAAATGGATGTGTAGAAAACAAGTAGCCACAGACACAATAGTTGAAAAGAGGAAAATCAAGAGCAAAAAGGAGCTTAGGTTTGGAATGAAGAGATTGATAAAGCAGTAGAGGGAGGGAGGAAGAAAAAAAAAAGAGCGTGCAGTATATATCTACAATCGAACACTGAAGCAGTTAAAGAAGTACATCAAGGAAAAAGAAATAAAGCCAAGTCTTTAGTAAGGAAAGCCAATGATGAATCTTGGAATCAATTTATTGGAAAAATTGAACATCACATACATGGTAGACAATCTATAGCCTGAAAAGTGATAAAACACACGAATAAAAATGAAAGAGATAAGCAAATCTAAATGTAATTCCTGAATATAAATGGATAGAACATTATAAAGCCCTTTGGTACGATGAAAGTGCAAAGGAACACTATAAGGATGAGAATTTAGAATCCCCAAGATATGAAGATGATCTAATAACAATAAGAACTTGATGAAGCCTTAAGAAAAACTAAAAACTTAAAAGCAACAGGAAAAGATGAGCTGCATGCAGAGTTATATAAATATGAAGGTACTCTACTTAAATTTAGATTACTACATCTTTATAACATATGCTGAAAAAGGCAACAGATACTACAAGATTGGCAAACAACCCAAGTAATATTAGTTTTTAAAAAAGGCAAATGAAATTACTGTAACAATTATAGAGGAATATGTCTGGTAGGCACTGCATATAAAACACACACACAAAAGTAATTAACCAGCATCTCCAAAATATTTCTGAATCTCTACCATTGGAAGATGAAACGCAACTCTAGGTCGAGCCCGAGCTATGTAATTATTAATAATTTGAGTAATTAACTTTTAGTGAAATTAAATTATGCTATGTACAGCTATTTTTATATTTACTGCCTGTGTAGCTTAAGAAGAGTGATTTAATGATATGTTTGTATTTAGGTTACTAATAGTAGAGTAATAAATTGTTTAATGTAAATAATTTAAGCACTATGTTAAAATACTGTCCACGACGAGATTTCTTAGCTGCAGGAAAAGTGTCTTCGAAAGCAACCAGTGAGTTTTACGATGTCTCTCTGGTAGCAAGAGTATTGTTCATACAGCGAGGGCGTAGAGCTTTTGTCCTTTTGTACAGTAATTCACCGTGACCGGAGTGAGGGAGACAACAAGCTTAATTGGACCAATGAGATCCCAGTAAATAGATATGAAATAGTAAGACGCGTTGAGTGGCACTAAAAATGCACCAATAGGAAATTAAGCAGCCCAAGAAGCCTGCGACTATAAATAGATCTGCTAAAACCAAAATCAGGGTCACTTCTAAACTACAGGCAGGGAAGGATGCTGTTGGATATTTGAGAGATGTCGCGCCAAAAGTTAGTGAACTAAGACAGGTTACACTACACACATAAGAATCACTACGAGTAAAGAGATCTGTTAAGTATATAAATTTCGCATCATATCAGCGCCATGTTTCAACAGCAGTGGACAGTGTTTTAACGGCGGCAATATCAGTGTTGTGAACTACTCGAAGTAACAAAATAAAAGAAACAGTGGTGTCGTCTTTTTATAACTAAAGTACCTCTATTTTCTCTCCTTTACCACATCCGAGATCTACGATTACTTTACCAAGGAAAAGTCCATGCTCTGATATATTTCAGTAATAACTTCAGCTAGCCGAGGATAAAAAACATGCAGAGAATCATCACACTTCGAACACCCAGAGTCTTCGCGGAGGCTGCAGAAAGGTAAGCCGCGAGCTACGGGCATTACAAACCAAAACAACAACAGACTAGGGAGTTACTGATGCAAAGAACAAAATGGCTTTAGAAAAGACAGATCCTACACAGACAATACTTTTATTACTAAGCAAATTATTGAAAAACAAAACATTGAGAGTATAATAAACAAACATATATGACACATACTGACTTCAAAAAGGCTTTGGATCAAATAAACTGAAATACATTATGGCAAATATTGGAAGAAAAGGGATACCCATAACAAAAACTATAAAATGCCTCTATACACAGATGAAAATAATCATTAAAACCAATTCTAAGATATCTCAGAAAGTATCTGTAAATCAAGGTGTTCAACAAGCGTACAGCTTGTCACCACTATTTTTAATATTTATATTGACAACCTAATTAGAAAATGGAAAAAAGTAGTGACTCCTGGTTTTAAAATATGTGGCAGATACTTGATGTACTTTTATTTGCCGATGATATGTTTATTTTCCAGGATAGTGAATTTGCCCAACAATATTCTGTCTTTAAACTTTACCAGATCTGTGAAGAATATAATACAAAAATATCCACAAAGAAAACAAAATAATGGCACTTTGAGGCATGGAACCAATAAGAACAAATCTTAGAACAAGTGAGTCATTTCAGCTATTTAGGAAATTATTAGCTATGATACAGAGTGTGACATTGAAATTAAAGTACGCAAATCTCAAAGTATATGTGGTACTATTAATCATACTCCAAGAAATAAAGTACGAAGAGATAATAAAGTTTAAATTTTATAAAGTAAGGCTGTACCCCTGTTATTCTATGGGTATGAATACATGTTTCCCGAAACATGTTAAGTGAGTAAACTTAAGTGATGTTAGTGTAACAATTTCGACTCACCTTTAAATAAATTCAATACACATCACTGTTTCTAGCTTCTTTTCATTACAATACATACGTTCTTAACAGGAGTTAAAAAGTGATCCATACTTGATCACATAAAAAATGAAGATATATTTCAAGAATGTGAGGCAGTATTTTATATCACAACAATGTAAATGCCAGAGTGATTGTAGCGTAAATAAGCATTATTGTATGACATTGATTTGGGATGTTTGTTAATTATAAGCATTGTTAGCAAATAAGTTTACAGGGCCTCACTGAATCTGACAATAGGAGCAGGTAACAATGAGCGAGGGGGTGAGTTGTTTATTAATTAGAAGAGCCAAGCAAATGACGTCAGATTAGCGCGCTTTTCTGTAGAAATGGAGGGAATTTCTTCCCTAGAGCATATGCGTTCGTAATTTTGATTGGATATAAAAATAGATGCTAATGTTGGTGCGTTTTATTAACCAATAGCAGCTCTGTTATAATCTTTAGGCATATCGGGTGAGGGAGTATAAATTCCATGCCAGAGATGGGTAACGTGCAGTTTGACAGAATAATTCACGAGGTAAACGTCGCTCAGTCCAATAGAATCATACAAAGGTTATACGTCGCACAGTTTAAGAGAATCGTTCACGCGTTATACGTCGCACAATTCTACAAAATCTCTCGCGTTGTAAAGTTAGTTATAAATGTGAAATATGCGAATTAATAATGTGCACCAAATAAATGATTATAGTGATATTAGAAAATATAACAGTTTCAGTCTGGCATGTATCAAGAGTTAATAGGTGAAATTAATTAATTGTGATGGTAATAAAAGTGCAAAAACAAATTCTTTTATAAGTGTTATCTTTCAGTAACAAATCCTTTCCGTTTACACACCCTGTTCAAGAGATATGCTCGACTGAGTAGTAATAATAGCTAGCCGGAGGACAAATAACCCAAAATTCAAACTATTAATACAATAACAGCCGCCCAGCAATAGATAACACGAAGTGACCGCGACAAATTGGCTCCCATACGTTGTGCAGATAAACATGAAGCATCTTCCAACTACTAACAAATATCCTACTTCAAATGAAAGAATTTTAATATTATGATAATCTGAGAAATTACAAATCAAAATGGAAAGAGCATTAAAAAGAATGGACAACTTTATTATTATCATCAACTCAACGCTGACAAAACAGATGATATATAGGCCAATAGGAAGGAGATCAATGTTAAGAGCTAGGAAGAGATGCTTGGAAGATCTTCGAGGACAGAAGAGGGAGTATATACACTACGTGATCAAAAGTGTCCGATGATGTACAAATTCGTGGCACCCTTCATCGGTAATGCTGGAAGTCAATATGGTGTTGGCCCACCCTTAGCCTTGATGACAGCTTTCACTCTCACAGGCATACTTTCAATCAGGTGCTGGAAGGTTTCTTGGGGAATGGCAGCCCATTCTTCACGGAATGCAGAACTGAGGAGAGGTATCGATGTAGGTCGGTGAGGCCTGGCACGAAGTCGGCATTCCAAAACATTCCAAAGGTGTTCTATAGGATTCAAGTCAGGACTCTGTGCAGGCCAGTCCATTACAGGGATGTTTTTGTCATGTAACCACTCTGCCACTCTGAACAGGTGCTCGATCGTGTTGAAAGGTGCCATCACCATCCCCGAATTGCTCTTCAACAATGGGAAGCAAGAAGGTGCTTAAAATATCAATGTAGGCCTGCGCTGTGATCATGCCACACAAAACAATAAGGGGTGCAAGCTCCCTCCAGGAAAAACACGACCACACCATAACACCACCACCTCCGAATTTCACTGTTGGCACTGCACACACTGGCAGATGACGTTCACCGGGCATTCGCCATACCCACACCCTGCCATTGGATCGTCACATTGTGTACCATGATTCGTCACTCCACACAACGTTTTGCCACTGTTCAATCGTGTAATGTTGATGCTCCTTACACCAAGCGAGCTGTTTTTTGGCATTTTCCTGCGTGATGTGTGGCTTATGAGCAGCCGCTCGACCATGGAAGCCAAGGTTTCTCACCTCACGCCTAACTGCCATAGTACTTGGAGCGGATCCTGATGCAGTTTGGAATTCTTGTGTGATGGTCTGGATAATGTCTGCCTATTACTCTTTATGACCCTCTTCAAATGTCGGCGGTCTCTGTCAGTCAGTAGACGAGGTCGGCCTGTATGCTTTTGTGCTGTACATGTCCCTTCACGTTTCCACTTCACTATCACATCAGAAACAGTGGACCTAGGGATGTTTAGGAGTGTGGAAATCTCGCGTACAGACTTCTGACACAAGTGACACCCAATCACCTGACCACATTCGAAGTCCGTGAGTTCCACGGAGCGTCCCATTCTGCTGTTTCATGATGTCTAATGATTACTGAGGTCATGGATAATGAGTATACCAGGCAGAAGGTGGCAGCACAATGCACCTAAGATGAAAAACGTACGTTTGTGGAGGTGTCCGGATACTTTTGATCACATAGTGTATATGCCTCTGCATTGGAGAGAAGAAGGAGAAGAAGTTTTTGTATAAATAGTTTGTAGTAGCTATTTAGAAGTAAACCATAGAAACTCATCTTAATATAATACATAAGATTTTTTCTAAATAGTAGAAAGAGTATAATATGGTTATATGTTGAGGTCTCTCTCAGGGTTTTTTTTTTTTTTTTCCGTCCTCTGTGGTCTAGTGGTACCATGATAGTCTCCAGGTCCCGAGATCACAGGTTCAAACCTGGCAGAGGATGATGGATATTTTCAGGCGTAAAAACCCTTAGCATGGTTTCCTTCGGAAGGGAAGTAAACCCGTGGACCTGTGTCATAGATTTATGGCATGTAAAGGAACCTCAAACCTGATAAAGAGGCCTCTATGCCAAATTTCCAGTCTTTCACGCCCAATATAGAATGAGATGCTATGAACCATAGTAGTTAAATAGAGTCCATAAATACAACTCAATTTAATTCAATATGGTCTCTTTTTTTTTTCTTTCTTTCTTTTCTTTTACTCTCTCTCTCTCTCTCTCTCTCTCTCTCTCTCTCTCTCTCTCTCTCTCTCTCTATAACTTTTATTTTCATTGTTCAAGTTAAAAATCGAATGTGATACATTCACATGGCTTTCTCTACTAAGGACAAATTCACACACATTATATATTATACTATTCATATAATAAGTGATTCTGCTATCCATGTTACATTACTCAAGATATATTTTTACCTGGCAATTATTTTAAATTAAGCAAGAAAGTTTCAACATGCAGAAATAGCATTCCAGTATTTATTCCTGGCAACAAGCTCTTGTGATAGAAAGAAAAGAGGGGGGCCAAAGACTTGCAAACTTTCACGAATCATCATTAAGTTATGCTTAGGAAATGTCTAAAGTTCAACATACAATATTATGCAAAAATAGCTAATACCACTAAAAAGATATTGTACACAAATTGTGTATTTTAATGAGCTCTATATTTTTCCTGTTGTAAGTTTTTGTCCATCTTTCCAGATTTCCTTGTTAAACGAGATATTCAAAGAAATTTCAAGATACACATATTATTACTCATGTCCCCACAAAGGGTAGTTTTGGAGTGGGAAATGTTTTTTAAAATCTTTGTCACATCCCTTTAAAATACTGAACTTGAATACAAAGTTTGGTATCTAACAAACTTTTTATTTTTGAATTACCCTGACCCTACAAACACACCTCTTTTCCTAAAAATGCTTTTTTGTTTTCAGGAGATCCTAAAATGTGTATTTCCAGAGAAATCTCAATATCAAATTTTTGGCTGAAATACAATACTTCCTCTTACCTAATACAGGTAGGTCATACAGAAAGCCAAAAATTCTTTCAAAATTCAATATACTTTTTCTCAGATGCAATAAAAACTAAAATTGAAGAATTGTACACTAGCTGGAATGGACAAAGATGTCATTCTTTAAAGCAGAAATAGATCTGAAAGACTTACTGAGAAAGTTTACGGGCAATTTTTCTACCTTAGTTGATTTGTAGAACAATGCTTTGAAATGCTGACACATTTGACATCCTTACAGGTGGATGCAAAAAACACACTTGATGGGTAAGGTCAGGTCAACTGCTTAACATGCTCATAAGCTTGGCAGAACAGAATGAAGTTCAACTCATCTGGGTGTCGGGTCATAGTGGCATAGAGGGAAATGAAAGAGCTGATGAACTTATAAGACAAGGAGCAGCTTCACAATTTATTGGACCAGAGCCGATTCTAGGAAATCTCAATATTTAGTAAAAGAGGCTGTTAAGAAATAGTCCAAAGTAGAACATCATAAAACCTGGCTTAAAACTCCAGGGAACAAACATGGTAAACTATTTATTAGAAAACCATGTAATAAAAGAACTGTAAACTTATTTAAATGTATCAGACTTCAGCTGAGAACAATTTTATTACTGTATTTCTGACAGGAATGCTCCTGTGAAAAAACATCTTAATACGATGAGAGTGTTTCAGGGTAACTTAAGATTGCAGATTGTATAAGAAAGAAACTGAAAAGGCCCAGCAAATTATATGCTCCCGTGAGGCCTTGGCTCACAGGAGATATATTGCTTTTGGGAAAATGTTTTTAGAACCAGAAGAATTTGAAACCATATCGATTATGAGACTTATTCCTTGGTAAAGGGTACAGGCATGATAATTTGGCTTTAAAACAATACGGGTAGCACAATAAGCCCAAGGCTGAAGTGCATCCTGAACAATGATGGAAATCTGTATCGAACAAGACAAGAAAGTTAAGTCAGCTCCATTGCAGAGTAGAATATTTGAGTTTTTCCAATATCATTGCAAAGTTGTTGCTGCATTATGGGAATGATATTAACAATGCCTGTGTTATTTAATTTCCAAGTCAGTTCTTTTGTGTATTTACAGCAAAATATTTAATGGAAGAAACTAAAAGCAAAACACAACTCATTTGAGTTAAAGATAAAAGAAAATAAATATTTTAACTTAAATATTTACTCTACACTTGCAAAAGCCAAACAGGTAAAACACTTTACAATTATCAGATACAAAACAAAATTAGATGCATATTGAACTATCTTGAGAGCAAATAAAGTAAGATGGGTTATTTTATTCAACAATAATTTTAAGGAATGCTATAAAACAAAGTAAACAATTAAATTTAAACTTTAATAAATGGGAATACAGCTAAACTATCTTATTTTTACTTAAACATTCAATAAAAATACAAACCCATACAATCTTGGTTACAATGTTTACATTGAAAATATGATCTGATAGTGAACAAGCGAGAGATACCATCGCAGTCTGAGGCAATGTGAGTTCAGTTGTTCAGCTGCTGTTGCAATGTCATAAATTCAGCATAAATTGCAATTAGTACAAAACAAAAATGCTAAACTTGGAAAAATGAGCACTTATGAAGGAAAATGAAGGCAATAAACAATATGTTAATTGTTGCTGTTCAAGCATATACTTTAATAATATTTTGTTCTGTATTTAAAATATGTGATAAAAGGATGAAAAATATTATTTTTTCTTCTGAAATAAGCTGCAGAAACTAGTTCTTTATTCATTTTTGCAGATTGAATCACCTCCTAAGAAGATAACATCTATACTCTTAGTTTGATAACAATCACTTCAGCCATTGTTGAGTGTAAAGATACAGAACAGCACATAAACTAAAGTGACAAACATCAATTGCGACAATTATTCTGTGGTGTGTTTTTCTTTTTTTATACATCCTGAATGTATACATACATAATCCATTTTCCCTGCACATATGTGTTTGCCAGTCATATGTGTTACCAACTTAAGGTTGTTAAGCGATATTCATATCTTTAAAAACAATATGCAGGCTTTGAAGTTCCACATTCTCGGCTTGGCCACAAGAAACAAATGACCTAACACTTCAAAAAGGCATAAGTATTGAAAATTCAAACCAATAACAACAAATATCTCAGATGGGGTTAGTAACAAAACCTGTATTTGACACAAATTGTATGCTTTAATAAGATATACATTTTTCCTGCAATAACTTTTTATCTATCACTTTTGCCAGTAATGTGCAAATATATAAAATGTTGTCTAAATAAAGAGGGTTTCACATGCTATTTGCAGAAAATTCAAGGTATATACATTTTATAGACACACAAATATCTTAAAAAGATGGTATTTTAATTCAAATTATTAAGAGCCATTTTTGAGAAAACCAAAAATAAACAAAAATGTTCCATGTACAGGGTAATTTGGACTAAAGGTTTTCTTGAAAATCTTTGTGTCACGTCCTTTCAAAAAGTTTGATGTTTATGCTTTTTTGGATTTAGGTAGCCTCAAAACGAGTATTTCCAGTGAAATCTCAATATGAATTTTTGATGAAATACAACACTTCCTTTGGTTGCTACAGGTAAGCAGTAGAAAAAGTATGAAAATTTTTGTTTAAAAAATACACTTGTTAAAATTACTGATTTGGGTAAAAAACAAATTATTTCCGCACAGGAACTCTCAAACATAATTGCTTTTGGTACAGGACAAATTAATTCAAATTCAGAAAGAAAGAAAAAAAAGAAGAAAATGTGGAAACAAAGCAAAACAAAAAAAGAAAGTGACTTTATTACGCATCCACCCATAAAAATTTAGTTTGCACTTTAGCCACTTTGTGCTGTACATATGGGAGAGCCACCATCATATGAACAAAAACCATAAAGCATAGCCAACGACGAGGGCCCAAAGCCGCAAAGCATAGCCCAAGGTTGAGTGCCCTAAGCCGCAAAGTGTAGCCAAGGAATGTCTTTTATAAGTACAGGGGTGGAGCAGCTGCAAGGCTAAACCCAATATAGAATTATTTATTTGTTGGGATAGATACAGTAGGTAACGAGTGTGTATGGAAGAACTAAAAAATTGCAATTTTCGTGGATTTTGCTAGTACCCATAGATTGGCACTTTCTTCCACGTATGCAAAGTAGTAACAAAATACAGTATTTTGTTGACATTTACTGCTTTATTTTGTATGAGGGAGTGTCAAAGAATAACTTGAATTATTTTTTTTTTCTGGAAAATACTGCTCACCTTTATTCAAATTCTTTTACAAACTTTTAAAGCATTCTCCCTCGGATGCAATACAATGGTTCCTGCACTCTGTCCACTATTCAAAACACTCCCTAAAGCCTCTTTTGGACAGTCTGTTGAGTATACCTGAAATTGTATGGTTTAACTCACAATTACTAAGAAAACGTAAACCTGAAGCTCTTTTTTCACTGTAGGAAATAGGTGGAAGTCACATGGTGCTAGGTCCATGTATAAGATGGATGTGGCATCACCTCAATGCCTAATTCCATGATTGTTTCTTGAGTCTTCATGGTGCGATGAGCGGGCGCATTATCCTCATAAAGGATCCATCCCCATTTGAGCAAGGTTTGGTCTTTTCTTGGCAGTTTTCCTCCTTAACCCACCAATATTTCATAATAGTAATCAGCAGTAACAGTACATTTTTTATCCACCATGTGATTGTACACAATGCCTTACTTATCAAAGAAGACAAGGTGCATGATTTTTCCTGCACTTGGTTGAACTTTGGCCTTTTTGGGTCTTGGACTTGAAGGATGTTTCCATTGGTCACTTTCCTGTTTTGTCTCTGGGTCATAATGATGAAACCAGGCTTCATCACATGTGATAACTCTTTCCAAAAAATCTGTTTCTCGCCAAAGCCTTACTTTCCATTGTCAGCTTGCCATCATGCAGTGAATCTTCTGTGCATCATTGATCATACAAGGCACCCACTTTGCTGCAACTTTCCTATAGCCTAAAACATTTTGTACAATTTCTTCAGCTGATCCACAGGATATATTCATATCTGCAATCTTTGGTAATGATAAATGATGGTCTTCGCACAACATGACATCAATTATGCTGACATTGATGTCAGTCTTCGAAGTTGAGGGTGTGAGCATTCTCAAGTGAGTTTTAGCATCCCAAAATTGCTCAGACCATTGAAAACCTGTGTTTTTCCCATGGCTTGCTCTCTGTAGCTCTGATGCAACATTTCCGGTGTTTGTATGGATTTTATCAAGAAGAATGCAAAATTTAATTGATGCATACTGCTGCAACTTAAGATCCATCCCTCCAACTGAGGACAGCCAGGCAAATGACACACGTGATGTTTTGTCACTCAAGATCAGACCTTTCTAGTGCTGCCAACACCAAACCCCAGCTCGGATGCATTACAATGCAAAAAAATAATTCCAGTTATTTTTTGACACCCCTCATATATAAGAAAGTGTCTTAAAAAGGGCAGGTAAGTGTTTCCATCTCATTTTAACATAGGTAATACATGCATTTTCATTCCCTAAATCATCCTTTTTTCTGCATTTCATTTAGGAGCATTTAAGGAACTGTTACCAAAAAAAGATTGACTATTCCTTTTACCAACAGCCACTGTTATTACATTTTAGGTAAAATATACTAAATGTTAGCAGCTTTTGTTGCTGTGTCTTATTCTTGTAACAATACATGATTGTTTGCTGATGTTGGTAAACTCATTTCATACTGGGTTCACAAAACCATGAACGTTAAAAATAAACAAAAGATTGGGTAACAGGATATTACATAATTCTCGGAGGTATAAGATCTGACTTAGAGGATGAAAAATTGAACGAATTTAGGAAACTCCCTGTTACTAGGAGATTTGAGAAACTCAATGTTTATTTGATTAAAATTACTTTTACTTTCTGTACCATGTACTTGGTAGGTAGAGAAGGTACCTTAAATTCCACCCAAAAATGTTATACAAGATTTCACCAGAAATACATGTTTCTGGTATTTTTAGAAAAAGGTCTGTGTGTTGTGATCAAATAACTCAAAAACGAAAATTAGGATCAAAACCAAACTTGGCATTTAAGTTTAGTACCTTTCAAAGATGCAACATAAACATTTTCAAGAAAATCCCCCTACCACAAACTACCCTTTACATGGAGGATTTTTCGAATTTTTTTGTTTTCTAAAAACTGGGTAAAGGTTTTGATTAAAATATCATATTTTAAATACATTTACATTAAAAATAAAATATATATCTTGAATTTTCTGGGAATAGCCTTTCAAGTCCTCTTCATTAAGAAGGAATTTTATATAATCTTATATAACCAGTAAACATTAAGCTATAGACAAAAACATACTACACAAGAAATGTAGATCTCTTTAAAACAGTTTCAAATAACTTTTTTTGTGCAATCAGCCATTTCTGAAATATTCATTATTAATGGTTGGAATTGTTTATTACTTGATCATTCTTTAAAGTCCTTTCAACATTCAGTAGTTTCTTGCGATTGCATGGAATTTCAATGCCAGCATATAGCGTCCAGTTCTTAAACATTTGACTATCATTGTTCCCTTTGTATTTATAATGAAATGTGTAATGTAGCTATTTCTGCAAAAGTTTATTTGGATTAAAATGAGTAGATATAAAAATAGCCTTAATAAGACTAGTTTGTACACCCACTAATAAACAATCGAAGGTAGAGAAAGTCAGGTATGGTATCACATCAGATTTTTATATGTATAAGTCTTCAACCCGATTAGTGAAAAGCTTTAAGTGTAATCTCATATCGTGCACTCCAACCTAAAACACAAGTCTTAAAGCCAGAGTTAAAAGATCTTATACCAAAACTGAATCACCTCTTTAACACTCAATGCAATTGGTTTCAGGCTAATAAAGTGTCTGTAAATATGAATAAAACTAAGGACATAAAACCTGCAACATATAATTCCCAAAATTTCATGCTGCAGATAGGCACTGAGTGTTTTGCTGGACCAACCCTTTGATATCAAGCTTTTAGGTCTCCACATTGGTCTCCATAGGTCTCCATGTAAAAGTCTATTTCAAAAGTTGAACATCTTAACATTTCCTTGCAAATATCCTATCTTACTTATGTGTTTCTACAGGGTGAGCCAAAAAACTACGAACTGCCTGCGCTGTGTTTTTCCTGTCTGCGTCCTTGGCGCTCGTTGCCGTCTACCACTATCATAGAAAGTCGTGGATGAAACTATACAACATTTTTAAAACTACTTTTAAAGGCTTTAATTACCACCTTTATGAAAGGAAATGCTGAAACTGGCCACTGTCGTTTTCCATACATTTTTGGCACCTCTTTAGGAAACTATCCATCATGGATAAAGCATGGCAAGACTGTAGAGCGCCGAGAATGCGGACAGGAAAAAACGTTGTGCAGGCTGTTTGTAGTTTTTTGGCTCACCCTGTATATTAAAAACATAAGTATACACATTAACACTAGAAAAAAAATAAACTCACACACACCTAGTGCGAACTTTACCCACTATCAAAAAGGAGTTTACTATGAAGGGGTTAGAATATATTTTAATGCACTGACAAACAATTTGAAATTATAGAATTCTTATACAGAAACCTCTGCAGCAAGGCCTATTACTCTGTACAAGAATTTATGGACGAACAGTGAATGTCTATTTTGCGAATAAGTGAAATATACTTCTATGACTTTGTTTCTTGTTTGCTTGCAATAGCTCTTTTCTTAACATAAGGTGGAAGAGCGATGTTTGCATGAAACTTGTACTTTTAGCAACATCATTTACTTGAATGGTATGCATGATGGTGGTAGTATATCAATGATTTATATGGCCACATAATGCGTTCTTTGATCATATAGTTATGGATGAATATAGGAGACATATAAATTTCCTTTTATATTCATCTTAAATAGGCCGAGTTTTTAATAATTTATATAATAACTTGCTTGCCACTGAGCTGATTCTTAAATGTATTGCATGTGAATGGTTGGCTATGTACAGAGTGACATGCTCTATATCCCTGAGCTTTGCTCTTGATCAGTATGTACCTTGATTTCTGAAGAATACTAATGTGTGTGTTAGCTAGTATAATAATGCAAAAGATGACATATACAAAGATATTTAGAATCAGTAAACTGAATAAAAATATGCATTATATTTTAGAGAAAGCAATAAAATTTAATTCTTTAATACCCATTGAACTATACCTACAATTGGCATGCTCTATAATGTATTGGATGTACAAACCCAGTATGGAAGATACACTTTTCCCTCATCTGCAACAAACTCAAGTACTCCACAATGAGTTATACGATTTGTCTTCTTATTTGTCAGCTTGAAAAGCATTGGGTAAACAATATTCAGACGTGTCAGTTGATCCAATGCTGAGGGAGGCATTATTACTGAAATAAATTTCATAAAATTGTTTTCAAAATGGGTGAATAACATAAAATTTGGGGGAGAGCTAAAGCTACGTAACAAAACAGCTGGTTATGTACTCACTTTTTCCACCTCTTTCAACATCGTGACGCTCATTACCAGGCAGCATAGATACCGAAAAACACTTATACTGTGTGTTGAACGGCCGAGGAATTTCAGGAAACATGTTAAATCCAAACTACGACAGAGAGAAAAGGAAAAATAATACTATAATTCAAGAAACAAATCAGGATGAAAGGTCTGTCTGCAACTTTGATTCACTTACCATTTTGATATGCGCTTGTATTCCACTTCTTTATTTTGGAAAACGCTTTATCAGTGCTTCTGATAAAAATACAAAATGTGCTCACACTCAATTACATAAATTACTACACTGTCATAACCTTTCTCATGTTGACATGACTTGCTAAACTAACAAAACAAAAACGTTTTAGTGGCTATGTACTTTACGTTGGCAATGCTGATTTCTCTATAATGAAACTCCGTAAATCCAAAAGTATCACCGAGAAATTCAGGAAAACCTTCTCCAGTTAATAATACTACATCGATGGACCTACACGCGGATATCCGGCGAACGTTGGATGCAGCGTCACAAAATAATCCAACAACAATTTCAGGAAAACACGACACACGTGATAGCGTTGAGGATTTAAATAATTTTGTTTGCTTTGTTTCTTTCTTTTTCTGTCTTCGCTTCCAACAAGACACTGATGCCCTACTTAATCCGTACAAAATTTGGTAACGGATCCTGGGTCATGCCCGTACCCAGAACAAAATTTCGGGGAGGGTTTTCCACAAGTAGATCTAAACTTAATAGTTCCCCACACATTTACCATGTACCTACTCCGTAGTATATAGACATTACATGGATAAGAAAATTGCTTGTAGACATTATATAGACAAGAAAAACTCACCAGAATGAGGATATTCCACCTTACAGCACAAAGCATGGAGACTGCTTCAAAACCGAAGTGTATGGTCGCCTTACCTGTGTAAGGCGACGATATTAAGTTTCCCTTTTTCTTGTAAATGTGCTACTAGGAATAAACCCACTGTTACCTATCGACATTTTCCCATATTGGTTTGCTATGAATTTAAATAAATAAAACTGTCAGAAGTTTTGGGGAGTTTTGAACCCTAAACCCCCCTCTAAATACGGCCCTGTCCTGGGATATGAATATTCAATAGTTTTTGCACATGGAGTACATATAGCCAAACCTCTACGGCATTATTTTACAAGTAAAACGAGTTTGAACTTTTCTTTTGTTTTCCGTTCTATCCGTATGTCCGCAAGTCTTCTTTTGTGTGTGGGTGGATATTTTCTGCTGGCACTCATCCTGTTTCTTTCCCTCTTCTCTTTCATATTTTTTTTGTTTTTTTCCGTACCTTTTGTCCACATTTTCCTTTCCTTGTGATACAATATAACATTCATCCATTGTTTCTGAGAAGATGGTTATTAGTGTATGAATGGTTTTTAGCTACGGGTTTATATTTGTTCTTATCATATTGGTTACATTTGTTGCAACGTCTTTCAGTTAAGGGTCAGGTGCATCAATCGGAGAGGGACCTTAGCAACCAGTTGGATTGGAGTTAATTTTCAAACATCTGGATTGAAGCTAAGTAATCCTAATTATTTAGGCGGTTAAAACAGTAGTTATAACTGGCGCAACAGTTTTAGACATGTGAAAATCTTAATGACAGCTATGAAGTGAGTTACATACCAGATCAGGAGGTGACCGGTCGTCTGCATGCTGCAGGAGTGCGTGGGACAGTCATTGTCAAATATCCGCGCACGGGTTATGCACTGCTCTACACGATAAACTTATAGTTATATACAGTATATTTAAATCCCCCGCTGTAAAATTCCCTTAATATAAAAACACTGTCAACCATCTGCCTCCAGTTCTTCCACACCTGGCAGCCCTTCCTCTTCTGCGGAATCACTCACATCATTGCCGCCATCACTGCTGTCGCTACTTTTTGCACCATTATCCTGGATAAGAATTTTTTTCTAATTGATCTTCTGCAATTCCGTATTTTTTGAAATAATGATTCTCAATTTATTCAACATATCGACATACATTTTCCCATTCTGACCTTCCAATTTCTGCAAATCGCTGGCGACATAACTGCTCCACATCTTTTAGTTTAAAAGCGATATTTCTGCAGGCCACCCAGTTTTTGACATCAGCCCAGATTAATTATGAGTTATGGCTTCTGAAGGGATTTGTTGGCTTTAACTAAGTTATATTTGTTTTACTCATGCTTTCATCAAAAGCTATATTATGCCTAAGCAACTAGGTTTTCATTTCTTCTTTCAAGGAATTTGAGGCAAGTTGTTTGTCAATTTGAGTGTTGCCACATTGTGAAGCATTGTCGATAACCAGAATAGACCCAGCAGGCATATTAGGTATCAACCTGGTCAACATCTTTTATAATTTTTCTGAGAATCAGACTGCAACATTTAGTGCCATAGCCGGGATTTGAGACTTGTAGCACCACCTTGAACATTTATGACATCTTTCAGATTGATGAGCAATCTGCTTATTGTTGGCACAGTTTTTTCCTCCACATAGAAATTGTGAATGGTGCGCCGAATGACGCATTTGTCGAAATCGTCTATTTCTGTAATACGTTTAGGGACCTTATGTTTCTTCATAGGTGTGTCAAATGGTACTCTTTCATCCATATGGTTTTTCTTATCTTTGATAACTCTGGAAATGGAACTCAGTGAAACACCAGTTGCTTTGGCTACTCTTTCTTTCACTCTCTTAAGGCTTTTGTGGAACTCGGGTAAACATATATTTTCTTCCTTCATCTCTGCTTCTTGCTTCATGAAGTCGAGGACATTTGCAATTATTTCCCTGCTTTGAATACGTAATACCTTACCATTTAACTTTGAAAACGTAGGAGCCATGGTTATAAATATCACAAATATAAAATAAGCACTATTTACGCACTGCTCTCTTTGAAATTACAAGATGCGGACACCTTCTATGCAGACTGTATGTGTTACGCACTGTGAGTAAGCAAAGGTGTTATATCGCTTTCGTTGATTAAGCTAAACATAAACCATTCCTAGGCTCGGCAGCTGGGGTGGCAATCAAGGTCACGATTCCAGAAGTTTTGCGCCAGTTATAGATAGCTCTATCCCTTATTATTCAGCGTATAATAGTTTTAATTAATTTTGTTTTCCCTCGGATTTATTTCTTTAGTAATTAAAATTTTCTCTCTCCCTTTGGGGATTTAAATGGAAATTCAATATGGCTCAGAAGAATCGAATTTAAAAAATCAAACAAATAATTCATTATGTGATGTAAATGAGATGGTAATTAATGTAAATATGGCAGATAATAGGAAACTATTGTATAATTATAAATATTCTGGCCCTTTTGTTGTGAATATAGTAAGAGTTGATAAAATGTTAACATGATGCATCCAATGAAATATGGAAAATTATATGAAAATAAAATTTAAATCTATTGTTTAGTAGGGAAGAATGAAATTCAAATTCATTTCAATATTTTCCAAGAGGCTAATAATTTCTTGTTGTCTGAATTTGATTCTAAATATTCTGTGAAATCATTTATCCCCGAATACAATGTACTAAACAAAGGCATTGTTAGTGGTATTGATACAGATTTGTTAATAGAAGAGATAAAACAAGTGGCTAAAACAAATGGTGATATGGAAATTGTCCATGCGTACAGATTCCAAAGAAAAATGTAAATTCCAATGGAGATATACAATGGTTCCCTACTCCAACAGTTTTTATGACTTTTAGATCTCAGTTGTTGCCACAAAGGGTATATATTTATGGAGTGAGTTGTAAAGTAGATGAATTTAAGGAATTCCCTGTTCAATGTAAAAAAGATGTCAACAATTTGGTCAAAATTGGAAGCAGAAAATACAAATTTTGCCACGGAGCGAACTCTCTCGTCGACCTCGGTGTTAGCGAAGCCAAGACATGTTACAGATAGACGAGAGCTTCATTATGAATAGCTGCTGAGTCTAATTACGTGGGCTTCATTACGAATGCCAGCGGAGAAAGCCGAGTTGTATGATCAAAATGTACCCGTCGCATATGTTTTACGCATTGTTTCAAAACAGAATGACAATGCACTATGATGTAAAAATAATGCCACATTACGTCGGTCATCTTATTACAGTTTTTTATTGTTGATGTTCTTCATGCCACGTTTCTATTTGTAGTATGCTCTCATTAAAGCACACAATTTGTTTCAAATAACTTTTTTGGTGTCAACCATTTCCGAGATATCCATTAATATTGGTTTGAATTCATCAAAACTTTGTAATTTTTATAAAGTGCTGTCGTGATTCATTTGTTTCTCGCGATTTCGTGGAAAGAGTATGGAATTTTAAATCCAGTATATAGTAGGCCGCTTTTAAAACAGCTGACTATGGATTCAGTTTCCTCTATTCCATTTATTTTACAACGACCATATATATATATATACATAATTTCTCTACCATATGCATAGTAGGTAGAGAAGATACTGTATTCCACCCAAAAGTTCTATACCGAGATTTCGCCGGAACTACACTTTTTGAGGCTACTTAAATAAAAAAAACATTCTTACTTTCTCTTCCATGTACACAGTAGGTAGAGAAGGTATTTGCATTTCACCTAATAAATCGATACAAAGATTTCAACGGTAATACACGTTTTGAGTCTCTTGAACCCCCAAAAAATCCGTGTGTGTGTGTATATATGTGTGTGTGTGTGTGTGTGTGTGTGTGTGTGTGTGAACAGCATAAGTCAAAAACGAAAAGTCGGATAAATACCAAACTTGCATTTAGGTTCAGTACCTTCCAAAGATGCGACACGAAGATTTTCAAGAAACCTCCCAACCCCAACTATCCCATACATGAAACATTTTTCGAAATTGTGTCTTCTTAAAAATGGCTTTAACGATTTTGATTAAAATAATATATTAAAAATACTTACATGATAAATAAAATGTATATATTGAATTTTCTGGAAATAGCCTATGAAGTTCTTTTCATTGAGAAATAATTTAGTATAATCTTGTATAACTGATAAACGTTAAAGGATCGACGAAAACGAATTGCACAAAAAATGTAGACACCTTTAGAACGCACGATTTATTTCAAATAACTTTTTTTTGGCATAAGCCATTTCCCAGATATCCGTTCTTAATGGTTCGAATGATTCAATCATTCTTTTAAAGTCCTGTTGATTTTCAACTATTTCTCGCGATGTCATGGAAAGAGTATGGAATTTTAAGGCCGGCATATGGCGTCCAGTTCTAAAATATTTCACTGTTGCTATTTCCTTTGTATCTATAACGAAATGTGTAATGGAGCTATTTCCTGGAAGGATTATTTCGATTAAAATTAAGCAGATAGGAAAATAAACTTACGTAAGACTAATGGTATACCTACTATTAAGCACTAGAGGGCAGAGAAAGTCATGTAAATCTAACATCAGATTTTTAGGAAAAGGTCCGCGCGCATGTGCGTGTGTCTGAGAAAAGCATATCTCAAAAATGAAAAGTTGGATAAATACCAAAGTCCTGTCGATTTTCAGTTGTTTCTAGCGATTGCATGGAAACAGTGTTGAATTTTAAGGCTAGCAAAGAGCGTCCAGTTTTTAAATATTTGATTATCGCTGTCTCTTTGTATCTATAATGAAATGCGTAATATAGCTACTTCTGCAAAAGTTTGTCTTGATTAAAATGAAGTAAACAGAAAATAAGCTTACACAAGAATAGTTTTTATACCCATTGATAAAGGATAGAAAAAGTCACGTGAATGTAACGCGTCAGATTTTTCCCCTTCTTTCTTCTGGCTTTTCTCTTATCCTAAACAAAAATTGAGTAGCTCCAAGCTCTCTGAACCCTTCGCACATTTAATTATTATTCATTAATGATATTCACCTGAGGAGTGACGAATGGTAATCCAGAGCCTTACATTGCAGCCTCAATAGTTACGGAATTGACCTTGTGTATAGAGTGAATGCTATGAATAATCTGTTAGCAGGGAATAAACTTCCAGCGAAGTTATTTTTAATACAGTCAGTGGACGTGCTGGAAGACCTGATGAACTATGTCAAGTGTAAAAGTAGCGAATGGATTAATTCTGCAATGAGCAATGACTTAATGGAGAAATTGTCAGATCTAATTAATGCCAGTGACAGCAATACAGAAACTCTTCAGTTCATTAAAGAACAATGCCATTTGTGGATAACCACTGCTAATAGTAGACGATATTATGGTCCTACATTGATACTTGCTTCTTCTTCTTCTTCTTCTTCTATCTTTTTCTCTCTCTCTCTCTCTCTCTCTCTCTCTCTCTGGATTCCCATTTCTGGTTAATTTGCATGTAGCATGTAGATGAGATTTATATAAATCCTCAGCTTAATTAAAAAGACGGTACACCTTTTGGACTTAGTCATGACAATCCTTTGAATGTAACAAAAAAAGTACAACAATGCATGTTGTCTGGAATTACTTCAAAATACAAAGATGTAGTACAATAGTTCCAGTGAGTAATATGTCAGGTGAAGAGCTGTATAATCACCTTCTGAAAATCACATTCGAGAAACAGATTAGCTAGGTTTCAAAATAGTTGCTGTAATATCTAATAATAGCTCTGTAAATAGGAAACCCTTTGAATACTTTTCACCAAGTTCCAATATAGAACCAGGAGTTCCTCATCCAGTAGAAAGTAGTAAAACTTTTTTTTCATTTGATGCTGTATATATAGTTAAATGTATTGGGAATAACTGGATTAGTAGCAGGAATAGCAGTCAATGCCTAACATGCCCAGGTTTTGAAGAAAATGAATCTTTTTGCGAAGCTAAGTTCAAGCATTTTGATACTTTATATAAAAAATGAGACAAAAATGTCTTGTGAAATATGGTCATATTGTGTACCCTTCTTCAATAGAAACACAAAACGTAAGCCTTGCACTTACTATTGTCAATGAAAAGAATGTAGCTGTATTACAGTCTGTCAAAAGACGAGTGCCTTTCCGGATCTGAGGATACTTGCACATTTTTTTAAAATAATCTGTATATGGTGGAAGATAATGAATGTGAAAAGTGCATTTGAAGGTCAGCGATTTAATGGTGAATACAGGAAACCATTCCGAGACAGTGGGGTCTACAAATTCAGTTTTTACAGAAGCTATCTGGCTAAAAGCATGGAGGAGTATAGTAGGCAGAAAAGAAACTCTTCTGAAACGCTACAGGCATTTATAATAAGTGTGGATGCATTCATTCTAATGATACCTTACATATTTTCTTTGTACAAGGTAGTTTGTTTACTACTCAGAAAACTCCAAAATGATGTGCTGAAAGGTAGATTTGGATGTTATAGACAGCTGTGTGGTGGGAACTACCACATAAGCTATTTGTAACTGGTTGAGAGTGAGAGAAAACTGATATTTAAATCTGCTATTCCGTAAGCTACTAAAGCTGGAAATGCCTCTCCCAACACGTTGTTGCCCTGTGATGTAAAAGTTCCTCTGGATATAAGCCCTTTTACTTCCATTTTGAGATGTGATTTTTCTTAGCCTATGTACTAGAAGAACTGCTCCCAATTTTGAATTACGTAACAGGATATTTAGTAAAGCGTGAATTGAGGAAGCAGAAATGTGAAACGTGTGTTTCATGATAAAACAGTGGATGTACCAATGTAAAATTGTCGACTGCATGTGATTTAATTGAAGCACTTGATACAGCCAAGCTGAAGTTGCCGTCAGACATTTCTTTATCTTGTGCATGTGTTGCTTGGTTTGTGTAGCAAATTATTTCTGATGAATTTTTGTATGAGTTTTTAGCTTGTAAGAATTAACTAGGAATTTTAAAGGAGCCGTATTCGGGTATACAGCAGCATTACTCAAATGCTGCAGTCTTGTAATGGCTGTGGATATGGAAGGAACATGTTTATGTTCATCCAGTATTTCGGGGAAAAGATCAATATTTGTGTCCGTGCTTGTAGAATCTTATTAAATACTTTTGTAAAAAGAGAGAATGATTTACATACTTCAAAATGTGATGATAGTAGCAAACTTAAAAAATTCAAAGCTACAAAATCATGTAGGCTTCTTATGAAAATCGTGTGCTCGAAGCCTTTGCTTCCCTGTACATGTATATTTATGTAAATAAAATTTGTGTATTCGTTTTGTTGCGGACAATAATTTTATCTGTGTATCTTTTGTTTATGTATAATTGTATAATATAATTTTATGTGACAATCCATAATGCCACTTGTAATGTCAAGTATACGAGCAACAAACAATTATTATTATTATTATTATTATTATTATTATTATTATTATTATTATTATAACCTTATTCCCTTTCTGTTTTGAATATAATAGAATTTTATTGACCTTTCACAACAGCAGTTTCACAACAATGCAATTGATCTCATCAATTAATAGATACATTTGTAATTATATCAAGATCTTAATGTATTTACAATATAGTTGTTACAATAATTATACAATAATAAATAAATTAGTAAACTAATTAACACTCTTCTAAAATGACTTAGGTGTTTGCTCATATATGTGAAAATTGCTACATTCATAAAACTCTTCAGTTGAATAAAGTGTTTTATTTTGTAGCTATTTATCAAGAAATGCTTTTAATTTATTAATTGGAAGTATTATAACATATCCGGAAGTTTATTAAACATGCTTAACCCAAGATATGTATGGATATTGTATATTTTGGATAACCTTGAATATGGCAGGTCTATGCCCAAATTATTTCGTGTTTTATAGCTATGTATTGTCTAAGTGCATATTTTGTAAGCTTTCTTTAACAAAGATCAGAGAATGGCAAATATGTTCCTGGTACAGTCATGATTTTCAGGTTTTGATAAAAATTGTCCGCGAGGATGGTTATAATGTCCTATATTAGTAGTATAGATATTGTCTCAACATCAAACCTGTTTTTTTTTTTTTTTTTTTTCTTGAGAAGGTGCTTAACGTCGTGCGTTTCATTTTTATGATAGTGCTGTTGTGGCGTTTGAAGAGAACTTAATATACTCTATAACGCAAGAAAACAAAGAGGTTGCCGGTGATACATCGAGCTGCGCTAAGCTGAGGACTAAGGCTAACAGCTGATAACTCCCGACTAGAACTAAGTTGGTCACGTGAACAATTTTCGCTAGCACGCCATAGCCTGTATTTTTCGTCGTCCTCGATACAGATAGAGAGTGAATGGTCCGATTCACATTACTTTATACTTCCACAGAGGGAAGCGTTCCTTAGAAACGACTCCGACAACTCACCATTAGTGTGATAAGACCTTGGGGAAATTAACGTCTATCAGTTTGGCTACCTCGATTGCAGAATTCCAATGTGGAAATTTAAACGAAATAATTTACTCTAAGCAATAAAGGTGCAATTTTTGCAAAATGCAAAATAATATTTATAACTGTAATGAAACACTGAGTTTGGTGTCTGCGGCTTCAGCCATGGGAAATAACCTGGAAGTGCTGTTCGATCGCCCAACAAAGAGAGCCAAAAATATTGCAGTTATTCACGACGGCTACATAAATCTTATATCGGTGTACAACAAACAGGCTAAAGCTAGGTATATTCCGTGTATTGAAAATGGCTCCAAACCGCGTCATGTGGATACTGCAGTTACAAAGGTAATGTACCAACATTTATTAGAAGCACATGATGTAGTGGTTTTTGTATTTACCTTCGTGTTTCCATTCATACATCTCTCCAGCATCACGCAGATCTATGCCTGAAACATTCATTGTTAAGTATGTTTTTTATTCAAATGAACCCAGGGTGCATTGAGCTTGGACTTAACCCGACAGTCTTCTCCTAAAGATAAGGGAGAAAACGCCGAAGAAAACCATATCCAGCTGACTTACCCCGAACCGAACTCGGAACCTCTTGGATAGCATACGCAATATCCTCACACCACAAAGTTGGGTCTATATTCGGTATTGTTCCGTATCGTCAATAATAACACTGACGCATCTGAATTGTTATTAAGGCCTCTCTGCCGCAAAGCATAACCGAGGGATGTTTTTTAGAAGTAGAGGAGTGGCAGATTAGAGACTGCTCTTAAATTTTGCACATGTTAAAATGTATTTCGCTAAGATAATTGTTAAAAGCATTCAAAATTAAATTGAATAAAGAAAGAAGGAAAGAAATGGAATGCAGGCAGTACAGATACATTTTTTTTCCTGCGATAAGTACTGTAGGAGAGTACTTCTAACGCCAAGACTGAATTCCGCTACAGGGAAAAATATGTATAGCTTATATTTTATACTATCTCCATTTACATATTTACTATCCATTTCTTTATGGTGTGTTTATTTTCAAAATATATGGCTTATATGTGTACAGCTTACATAGACAAAACTTCTCTGCATTTTCCAATTACCATGGTTACACGTAAATGATTACAGAAGAGTTTCATTGATATACATAGTCTCGGACTTTTCAGTAATTATGAAAATGTATAGAATGTCTTACATGTTATATTTACAATCCAAGAAAAGAAAATTAAAAAAAACATTCATTGCAGCATTGAGAGCGTAAATTTGACTCTTTATTGAACTTTAAAATAACATGGGCTTTTACTCCATTGTTGTGTATCAGAAAACAGATAATGTTTAAGTGCTTTTGGTAAAATTTTAACAATTTTAACAGGAATATTCTAATAAGCGCTGTTAAATCTACATTCTTTCATTTAAAATTTTAGAATTTATTTTTGACAGAGAGCATACTTTGTTTTGGTCACAGTGAATTCTGTTTTATTGAGGAAGTTCCTACCAATTGCAGGAAGTCAGTAAGTGTCTTTGTGGACTAACAGATCTTCGATTTTTTTTCTTTATCCTGATTTGCTGGAGTAGCTTTAAAAATCTTATGGAGTATCTGCATTTATATCTTCTCTAGATAAATTTTCATCCAGTTGCGATTGAGTGTACTTGGAGAGTGATATGTAGAATGTTGGCTTGGCATTTTCTAGTTCTTTAAGGTCGCATAAACTAAAATAATTCTGAGATTTTGTAAATGCATTTGCATTTAGATTTTCAGACTGAAATAGATAGGTATATTAATTATTTACTCGCAGATCACATATATCTTGGTCAGTAATACATATTTGTAATCTTAACAGTTTTCTTTGGTGGTTATTTGTTCTCTGTGATTTAGACGCAGTGGCACTTACTAGAAGTGGTATCCTTGTATCCACATTGTAAAGCAAAATGGTTTACCTCAAAAGTTTTTCTTTGCTAAATTTCTGTAGGTGCAGTAGCTGTAACCTTGATTTAGATTGTGTTCAGGAATATGTGTTGCTTTTTCTGCATAAACCTTTGGATAATTGCTTATGTTTACCTAAACTGCAACAGAGAAAACCTACAGCTTGTTTGTACACTAGTTAGTGTGACATTACTGTAATTTCGTCTGATACACAACCACACTACTCCCCTCCACTCCATCACTCTCTTAAATATATCTGTGGCTACTATAGTTAATCTTGGGTTTTATGCATAAAGTATATTTACAAATTTTGAAGTATATCTGCAATAATAATTGCTGGTCATGCTTGCAGTTCTCCCAGGCTATAAAGACATTTCTCATTTAAATATTTCTGCAGTAATGTTTTCAAATTTTTTCTTCAATCGCTTTTACTCTCGCTACCATCCACATATAGTAAATAGGAGAAGTATTGCATTTCAACCAGATATGCGCATTTGAGGTCCCCCCAAAATTGATTTTTAGAAAAAGGTTTCTTTTTGTGTGTGTTTGTTTTATCTTGGAAACAAAAATCATAAATTTTCCAAGGTTGTGACACAAAGATTTTCAAACCACCCTTTACATGAAAAGACATTTATTTTTTATTTTCTCAAAAATGGCTTTAAAGGGACTAGTACGTGAATGGATAAGAAAAAAATTGCCAATATTTGAATTGTTCTTTCTCCAAAAGTTGCCGTTAGAATTTAATATGATTTATATAGCCTCTTGCTGGATCATTCAGCAATATTTTAATATATGGAGAATAATTTTTAATCCCATAGTTAGTTGTATCGACACTATTGTATGTCAGGTGGAAAGTTCTATGTATGGCTTTTGTACCTATATCTGAAATTAAAATGGTTTAAAAGCTTGAAATTTTTACTGTTGCTTCTTCAAGGATAGTTATATTAAGTAGGCTAATACCTTATTGTTTCTGTGGTTACTCTTGTACAAATAAAATTTTAAGTTTGATTATAAAAAAGCACTATAATTAAAATTCACAATTTCATAAAAAATGTGTGAAATTTTTGCACCTCTATCATAATAGAAGCCTGCCTTTTAAACATTTGTGTGCTCAAGTAACATACAAAGTTTCACCCTTCTAACCCAAGTAGTTTTTGAGTAATGGGTACAAAAGTCATACATGGAACTTTTTTCTACTTTCACAACGGTGTCTATATAATAACTATGGGATTAAAATTTGTTTTCTATATATTGAAATATTGCTGAATGATCCAGTAAGAGGTTATATAAATCACATTAAATTCTAACAGCAGCTTTTAGAGATAACAGTTCAAATATTGGCAATTTTTTTTCTGTTTTTCCTATTTGTTCACATATTGGTCCCCTTAACAGTTTTGATTAAAATGTCAGATGTTTTAAGATATTTGCATGACTATAAGTGTTACGTGGTCATGTGTTTGTTTTCCATGGTTGTTGGAAAGTGAATGGAGTTTGTAACCTAACATATAGTGTTCCTCTTTTTAAAGATTTGAACTTCACTTCAGGCTCCTTCACTGCCCCCCCCTTTGTACCTACAATAAAATGTGCATTGAACGCATTCTTCAAATTCTTGTTTTGATTAACATGAATTAGATAGAAAAATAAGCTTTTGTAAGAGTATTTTGTGGAAGAATCTATTATAGAAAGTTAAGTGTAAACCAACACATCACTTTTTTTTTTTTTTTTTTCAACTTGTGTGGTAATCTATTACCCTTCCAATATATTACACTTTGGATTTAAGCCACAAATATAAGCTGATAATAATAGAGACTAAAGAATTTAAGTGCTTTATGGATGAGCTCCACAAATTTGTATCACTGAAAATGGAAGATACCATGGCCAATGGAAGGTATATAGGTTGAATTTCCATGTGTGCATGGAAAAGAAGAAAACTCTCCTCACAGTTCCATATTAGTAAACATTTTTGTTCAAGAGGATAGCCGAGAGAGAAGACATTTTTGCATCAGAACAAGCTGCATAGTCCAATCTTACAGTAGAAGAAACCAACATATTTCCATACTTATCTTGCCTAATTAGTTTAGATTTGGCCAATAATGGATTTCTTGCGGCTATTGTGATTCATGGAATCATCTTAAAGAGCTGCCAACATTTGAGCAAACAATAAAACAAGATAGAAATTACATATAGAGTTTTAGGCAACCGTCAGACTGTGGCAAGCCACATAGTCCTGTGGTTTCGAGATTTGCCCAAGGTTAGGTTAAGGTTAGTGTGTGTAAATTAACTGAACTCAAAGGATTGGCATGATATCAGTAACTGGGCATTTGTCACATCTAACTTTTCTTTTCAAGTGGATTGCATTAATATGGTTGTGTTGGCAGTATCCTCCACATGCATGCACAGTATTAACAAAACAGAGTATTTTTGTTGTCATATCCCAATGATTTTGTTATTTATGAAAGTGTTTTAAAATGGCTGGATGTGTTAGAGCTTTCCTAAATATTCATATATCCTCTTAAAATCACTTATCATTTTTTACCAAATTAACAAAAGTGTTACTGAAGAAGCTGTAAAATTATATTAAATTGGTTAACCTTTTCTCCCAGAGTTAGATGCATAAAAAGGCACTCAAACATGTTTTTGTAATACTAACAAAAACAGGTTGTTATGATGGTCAGAATCATACATAATTGCCTTTTATGGCTTGCATGTCAAAATGATAGTAGGAACAATGATATAATGAATCTATTGAAATGAATACATACATACTCGATCACATTATAATTTCCTGTATAATAAAACCTTTCATAAAGGCCCTTTTGATTCCTTTTGATTTGTGTTGGCAATGGAAAACAATGATATGTCTCAAAGACCAAATATTATACTATAAGGCAACATTTACTCCTTGGATCACAGTTACAACATTATTAGTTATTTACATTATATACATTTGAGGAACTTATTTCTAAAATGCCTCACTTCCATCTAGACAAATGTTGGCATACTAAGAAAAACATTTTTATATTATTGCAAGTTATAAGTTCTTTCATATAATTTATTTTTGCTATGAAGTTTTTTTAACTCATCAGGTTTACTATTCCCTATAATGTGAAATATATTTGAATGAGAGTAATTTTGCACAAAATAGAAATTTTTATGCACATAAAAGAACCGCAAGCCTAATAAAAAGGCCTCTGAGCTCAAAATTTCCAGTCTTTCATGCCCAGAATGGGACGCTAAGAACCACAGTAGTTAAAGAGCATCCATAAACAAAGCTCAATTTAGCTTAATTTATAGACATTTTTGGGAGTAATTGCCACCTTCAACTTTTTTCTTGAGTTTCTAGGATGTTGGATATTATTGGACAAGACGTTTAGGAAATAAGCTGGTCAGTTTACCCTTGTGCAATCCTTTAGTTTACCAAGAATCAATGAAAACTGTTGCAGGAAGAAAGTGAATAAATTTTAAATAAACCTTTTTTGTTTATCTCTACTTAAGAGCATTAAAAAAACGAAAAAAACAACATATATATTCATTTCAAAAGTCACAAATGTTTTCTGCTACAGTTAAATGGAAATGTTTTTCATAAAAACAGTTGGTCAAGTCAAACAGTATATTTTAAAAGGCACTTTTTCTTAAACAAGCTATTCTTAATATTATACTGCATATATTTATGCTTATCAGCTTAGCCAGGTCATGCTTTTGCTGACATGAAATGAAATAAAATTTACTTTTGTAATCTACTATCAATTTAGGATTGTGCATAGCATTTTAGTCATGTACTAAATAATCTAAAGGATTGTACACTTATTACATAAATAATTACTATACTTCATTAAATATAATTTTGTCCATTAAGGATTAATATGTTAAATTTCCTTAGTACTGGTAAAATAATTCAATATTGAATCTTAAGATTCTTATGTTTAGGTTATGTGGTGTTTCATTAAGGAAGAGCAGTATTTGCTTGTGGCTTCGAGCCTGGGTTTACAAATTTACGATGAAGAAGGTCACATCTGTAAGTTTTCCCATTCCTGCTTGGATTCGCCAGATGAAATAGGAATCTTGGCAAGGGGATTGGCAGTTGTTCAAGATGAGATTATTTGTGTGGGTTAGTTAAAACATGGGTACTGATTTTATATGCACTTGTAGTAGACCTGTGTGTCGCTTAGTAAATAGTTCACGTAATGCAGTACTTTGGATTTATTCAAAATGTGCACGCCAAATTCAAGCTTAAAGCAGTGCATGTTTTATGTGAAAAAAATTGATTTCATTTCTGTATTTACTGCTTAGTTGCATTTTATATGTGCTATCAAAATGCAGCAATCAAAATAGCGAGTGCAAAGCTTTATATGCAGCTCTGCTTCCATTTTTTGTTACCTACAGACACTTTTCACCTCCTCTCCTTCCCTGAGCTCTCCTCCCTCTATACCACTCTCTCCCTCTTTCCTATCACTCTCCCATTCTCTCACTTTTTCTCCCTATAGCTTCTTCTATGTGCAACTTAAATCATGCAGTATTTTGAAAATGAGCAATGAACTGCTTTTTCTGGAGTGTTGATAAAAATTAAAACATAAGCAAACATGTTTATAGTACAAACCTCTGTTTGTTTCTTATGCTTATGTGATCAGAAATGTAGTTCATGTGCTAACTGATTTATATACATGAGTAATAATAATGAAAAGTTGTTTAAATAAATATCATGTATGTACATTGCATAGAGAGGGAGGGAGATGGGATAGAGTGCAACAGAAGGGGAGGGAGTAGCAGGGGTGAAGAGAGAGACAAGAATCTCAATGCACTGTGAGGGTACCTGCAGGTTAATCTAAATTATATTAATGTGCATAAAATATATACATTTTGTAGCAAAATGCTACTGCTTTGTATTGGCATGATGTTTTCCATACAAATCACCAATCTGTTGATATCAGGTTCAATTCTCAGCTTGGTAGAGGGAAATTTTCATTAAAATCATGCCCGTTATTCTCTGCAGAGACTGGATGTAGGATTTTGAGAATGAATGGGTGTGTCACCACAAAATGACTAAAAATCCAAAGATAACATAGAGTTACTAACACCATTAATTGTTTCTCAACTCAAACTCCCTAAAATGACCATGAAATTAAAGTTAAAAAAGAAAGTAAGGAGAGAGAGGGTGTGTATGTATATGTGTGCATGCCTAACTTCTGGGGAACTTGCTTTACAAACAAATTTGAGATAAATTATTTATGGCGCGTTTGTTTAGCAGTTCAGTAGTACAGTGCTAAACTGTGCTTGCTATCGATAACTCTCAAGCGGGATGGTTCAGCCCCCTGACTAGAGGTCAGCTTGCTGTTCCTCCCGTCTTCCATCCTGCATTGTCCTCAACTGGCCTGGGGAGGAACAGAGGCAAGTTGCACTTTGATCAGGCAGCTAGGTCAGCCTGCTTGAGTGTTAACAGCAGCAGGCCGTCAAGTGTGCACTGAGAAATTGTGTTGCAATGTTGCTCCTTTTTGTTAATTTTTAATAGCTATAACTTAGAATATTCATGCCATAATATTTTTGTCTCCAATTTGTGTATAGAATAGGCTTCTGGATAGTTAATGTGCAAATTCATGAATACCCTGTACCTCTCTCTCTAAATATATATTTATTTATTTCTCTATATATTTATATATATATTTTACTTTCTCTACCACCTACCTATAGTAGATAGGAAGTGTAGTGTATTCCACCCAAAAATTAGTATCAAGATTCCACCAGAAATACATGTTTTGGGGTCCCTGATCCCAAAAAGTGCTTCATAAAAAAGAGGGTGCATGTGTGCGCGCATCTCAGGAATGAAAAGCTGATGAAATACCAAAATTGATATTTCAGTTTATCTCTCAAGGATGCAATACAAAGATTTTTCAAGAAAATCTCCCCATTTCATTCAACCAAACATTTTCCATATTTTTTTATTTTCTCAAAAGTGGGTTTAATGATTGTTTATTAAAATTTCACATGTTTAATATACTGACATAAGAAATATTTTGAATTTCTGTGAATATCCTCTAAATATTCCTTTATTTTATTGAAGTTTTTAGAACAAGGAAACCATAGAAAATGCAGAGCTTACTAAAATAGACAATTTGTGGCAAATTTTTTCATAATGGCTGTTTTTCAAAATATTCTATGCTACAAGTCGAAGATCTTTCACCTAATGGGCATACTTGAAGTTTGCAATTCTTCCTTTTTCCCCCCTTTGCCCATTTTCTTTTTATTGCAAGAACTTATCACAAATAAACATCTGAATGCCATTTCCATGTTGAAACCTTCTTTCTTGATTTTAAACAATTCCTAAGGTAAACATGCATCTTAACATAGTAAGGATAGAAGAATAACTTTTTTTATGAATAATATATAATGAATGTAGGTGAAGTTTTCATTGGTAGAGAAAGTCATGTGAATGCATCACATCAGATTTTTCCACAATTTTTACTAAGCCAACAAAATTATTACAAGACTGTGTAATTATTTTAATTGATTGTTTTGCAGGGTTAGAAAAATAGAAATGCCTTTAATTAACACAGTTTTCTTATGAATGGGGGAAATTTGTTCACCGAGTTATCCTAACACTTCTCTCTCTTTGATTCATTTGTAATTAACATCTTGAGCTTACAGTATCTATGCCGGAATGTTTTCATGCTTGCAGCTTGGCCTGACAAATAGAAGAACAATTTAATTTCTGATGCAACACCAAAGGAATGTAATGGTGCTAGCACATAAAGGCTGATACCAATGCATTGCTTGTTTTAGGAAACAGCAAAGGGACCATTCGTCTCTTGCACCTTGAGGACGATGATGGTATGAAACTGAAAGAGATGGAAAGAAAGTCTGCCCATGAGAAAAGTGTGATAGACCTAGCAAGTGCAGGAAATCTATTGGCTTCATCAGATGACGCTGGAGTTGTACATATTTGGCAGGTTGATGAGAAACTGTCACATCTTGCTACGTGTCCTACATACAAGTAAGAGCACTTCAAATACTTTTTTACTTTCTCTACTACGTACGGTAAGTAGGGGAAGTATTGTATTCCACCCAAAAATTCGATATCAAGATTTCACCGGAAATACATGTTTTGAGACACCCTGAATCCAAAAAAAGCATTTTTGGAAACATGTCCATGTGTGTGTCTGTCTGTCTGTGAACAGCATAACTCAGAAACGAACAGTCGGATAAACACCAAACCTGGTATTTAGGTTCAGTATCTTCCAGAGATGCGACACGAAGGTTTTCAAGAAAATCCCGTCACCCCAGATTACCCTTTACAAGGAAGATTTTTCGAAAAGTTTAATTTTCTCAAAAATGGCTCTAACGATTTTGATTAAAATATCATATGTTTAAGATATTTTCATGACAAATAAAATGTGTATCTTGAATTTTCCGAGAATGTCTCCAAAAGTATTCCCCATTGTGAACGACTTTTGCATAACTGGTAAACCATAAGAGATAGACAAAATTTTACTACACAAAAAATGTAGATCGCGTTAAAATACACAATTTATGTCATATACATTTTTTTTTGTTGAGTGAACCATTTTCGAGATATTGCTTGTTATTCCCTTAAATTTTTCAATACTTATTTTCTCAAATGGGAATTCGTTATTCATTTTTTTGTCTTGGATATGCAAAGAGTTAAAATCTGTGGCAAAGGGAATGGTGCTGCACCTAGCAACCAGCTATTAAGAGATATGTATGTGCTTAAAGGCTACTGCATTTCTATATTGCCCTTGTAAATATATATTCCCCTTACATCTACAAGAAAATTAGCAATAAGATAGAGTCTGCAAATGTTTATCTCGATTAACATGAAGTAGATGGAGAATAAGCGTTTGTAAAAATAGTTTGTACATGAGTAGAGAAAGTCATGTGAGTGTAACACATCAGATTTTTATTCAACGGTTACTTATATAGGTAGAGTAAGTCTTGCATTCCATCCAGAAGTTCGATATCAAGATTTTACCAGAAATATATGCTTTGAGGTGTGCTTAATAAAAGATTTTAAAAAAAGATGTGTGTGCATGACTGTCTTTATGTCAGACTTGACAAATAAAATGCTTATCTTGATTTTTCTGGGAGTAAGTATCCTGTGAAGTCCTCTTCATTCATAAGGAATTTTGCGTAATTTTGTGTTGCGGTAAACCATAAGAGAGAGAAAATCTTACTATATAGAAAATGTAGATTGCTTTAAAGCACACAATTTATGTCGAATAACTTTCTTGAAGTATTAGGCACTTGCAAGATATCCGTTCTTATTATTTTGTTTTTTTTCAATAATTTCTCATGTTTTAAAGTGCTGTCAACATTCAGTTGTTTCCAGCAGTGTCATGGAAAGAGTATGAAATTTCAAGGCCAGTGTAGTGATCAGCTTTTAAACATTTGACTGTTGCTTAGGTCTCTTGTATCCCCCTTATACCTTGTGGCAGAAATATTTATCATGTTTGATTTACATTGATGTGTATGAATAGAATGGCTGAAGTCTGAGTTATTGGTTATGATGCTATGTGCATGTTGTTCAAATATTTCTGATGTTTTCATTGAGATATTTGTATTTATTGGTTTAATTGTGAATATACAGGGAAAGCCAAAAAACTACGAACTGCCTGTGCAGTGTTTTGCCTTTCCGTGTCCTCGGCACTCGTTGCCGTCTGCCACTATCATAGAAAGGCGCGGATAAACACCATACAACATTTTTAAAATACTTTTAAAGGCTTTACTTACCAACTATATGAAAGGAGATGCTGAAACTGCCCACTGTCGTCCATACATTTTGGCACCTCTTTAGGAAACTATCCATCACTCGCCAATTTTTTTCTTGTCAACAGTTGAAGCCTGTACATATGTGAATACAATTTTGCCCCCTTTTGTTAGAGAATTAACAGCCAGGGAGTGCGATTTTGCCTTTTTTCAACAAGACTCTGCAACAGCTTATATGACCAATATTTTGATGAGAAAAATTGAAAGTGTGTTTGAAGACAGAATTATTAGTACAGATTTGTGGCCCCCTCGGTCCCCCAACCTAACCCCCTGCAATTTCTATCTCAGGGGTAACTTAAAACAAAGTATACAAGACAAACCCACACACCTTGGAAGAATTGAAACAAAATATCCACCAGGAAATTGCCCGCATTTCTCAACGTGAACTATGGTTTTCGCTTTTCTCCTTTATTTCTTATGGCCTTTTTGCAGTGGAACATGCGTGGTTACCGTTTCCATAAGGAGGAGCTGAACCATCTGCTTTCTACTTAACAGCCTTTGTGTTTGTGCCTTTAGGAGACTAAACTCTACGCTGAAGATCATATGCATTTTTTTACTATCTGGCTTTTCGTAACAATCTCCTTGTCCCTGATGGTAGTCATGCCCATGGGGGACTTGTATCTTGGTGCGTCGGAACCTTTACTGCACTCCGGTCCAATTATTTACTGATTTACAAGCAATAGCTCTGTATTACCATACCATCTCTTTCTTTCACATTTTGCTCTTTGCACCTTCCACCTAATTCTTCTGGGGCTGCGGAGGGTTTTCTAGATTTGCTCCCCTAATCGTTTCTTATCTTAGATGATATCAATGCCCATCATCCTTTATGGGGTTCGGTCCGCGAGTGTCCTAGGGGTACTCAGATTGCTGCACTTGCAGATCTCCACGATTTAGTTGTGCTCAATTCTGGGCTTCCCATGTTTGTTTGTGATTCTTCTGGCTCTGTTTCTTGTCTTGATCTTTCTTTCTGTTTGCCACAGCTCGCTACCTCTTTGCGCTGGTCTGTGGTTTCTGATACAGCAGTGACTACTACCCTGTTTTGCTGCATATGGTTGTTCACGGGGTTAACCCTACTTGCCCACCAAAATGGGTGTTTTGTAGGGCACACTGGCCCCTTTATTCTGAACTTGTGGCCCTAGATAACACTGCCTCCTTTCCTCATATTGATGCACAAGTCCAATATCTTCAGGACACGATACTAGACGGTGCTGAGCTTTCCATTCCTCAAATATCGTTTACTGGACGATGTACTGTGTACCCTGGTGGTTGGAGGAATGTAGTGCAGCTCTCCGAGCTCACCAAAAGGCCTTGAAAGTGTTAGAGCATCATCCAATACTAGAGAACATGATTACTTTTAAAAAGCTGTGCGCTCAGGCTTGGAAAATAATTCAGCAGTGTAAGAAGTCTTCTTGGGAACATTTTCTCTCTACATTGTCACGTTGCACTTCCTCCTCCTGAGTGTGGAATAAACTCTGATGACTTTGTGATAAACCTTCATCTATCCCTAGGCTTTCTTGACTGCCAACATTATTACTTATCCTCATCATATAGCCAATTCCCTGGTTGGAATCTTCACCAATCCTTGGTTGTCAAGGATTAGGTAGAGTCCTCTGGTTTTGATTTTACCTCTCAGAATCATGAAGATTATAATCTACCCTTCTGATTAGCTGTATTGGAATTAGCCTTGTCGGTCACTCCTGATACTGCCCCTGGCCCGGATGGTATTCATCCACTAATGCTTAAACTGTTTGCAGTAGTTTATGGATGCCCATACTTTTCGAGTACAGGTGTGATTTCTTTCTCCCTGATCTTTAGAAGGAGAAGGGTGTGCCTCAGGGCTCAGTGTTGAGAGTTCTTTTGTTTACTATAGCCATTAATCCCATTATGTCAAACGTTTCTCTTTTGCAATTTGTTGTAGCTCTGGGCGTACATGCTTTATCCAATGGCGCCTTCAGTGCTTTCTTGATATTTTACACACTTGGAGTTTGGAGAATTTTCAGCAGAGAAAACCCACTGTCTTAACTGCTGACGTCGTAAAGAGTTTCCTGCTCCCTATCTCTCTCTTGGTGAAGTGGAACTGCAGTTCATTGAGGAAGCTAAATTTCTCAGCCTCATTTTTTACCATAAACTTTGCTGGGGACCTCATATTTTATATCTTGGTGGACGCTGTGTTTGCTCCCTGCAATTACCTCATGTCCTTAGTGGCACTTCTTGGGGTGCCGATCGCGTCCTTTTGCTCTCTACTGAAAACTTGACTATGGGTCCATGGTCTATTCTTCTGCTTGGCCATCTATTCTGCGTCGATTGGATCCTGTCCCTCATAAGGCCTTAGACTAGCCCTGGGAGCTTTTCGTACTAGTCCCACCTGTAGTTTGTACGCAGAATCTGGTGAAACATCCCTTTGGCTACGTCGGTTTATTCTTCTTTGTAATTATGCCTCCGCTCTACGTGCACTGCCTTCTCACCCCACCTACTCTGCATTCTTTGGTGCTGCTTTGGATTATCATTATCGCAATAGTCCATCTGTATTACTTCCTGCGGGGTGTAGGTTTTGGAACTTATTGTCAATTGGATATAGTACTTCCCTTGCTCTTCCGTAGGGGATTTTGTTTTCCTCCATGGATATGCCACATCCCTCTATGTTGTCTTGATCTGGCTCGGTTGCCGAAGGACACTACTGCAGCCCATTTCGCAGCTTTGAAACATGACTTTCCTGGATACCATTTTCTATATACTGATGGTTCTCGAACAGTTCAAGGGATAGGCTGCGCTGTGGTTATTGATTCCCATGTTGTACACAAGACTTGTTTCCCCCTTAGCACTTCTGCCTATGCTGCCAAACTGTATGCTATATTTAAAGCCACGTTCATCCGCTCCTTTTCCCTGTGCTCTAGTGTCCTTTGTTCTGATTCCCTCAGTGCTTTACCCAGTTTACGGGATCTGTATAGCCAACACCCACTTGTTCAGAAAATCCATGATCTATCTTGATGGCTTTTGGGTGGTTGTCTGGGTTCCTGGACATCGTGGCATTGTAGGAAATGAACTGGCAGATCAGGCCACAAAGGCTGCGATTCTACACCCTGATGAACGGTTTCTCCGCTGCCTCTGTACGGATTTGTAGGGTTTTTTTGCACTGACAGATACTCTCTCAATGGCATGTGGAGTGGCTTACATCTACCACCAAACTCAGAGAGGTCAAGGCTACAATGCTTTCTTGGCGTTCTCGTCTTTTATGTCGCAAGGAGACCATGCTTGCTCGGCTTCGTATTGGCCACTGTTATTTTAGTGATGGCTACCCCCTTAGGGGTAAACCCCCACCTTGCTGTTTCCACTGCAATATGCCCTTAATAATGAAGCATTTCCTTACCCAGTGTTGTTTCTATTCTGCCCTTTGCAAACGACTTGGGCTATCTCCTAGTTTAATTCAGGTTTTAGGGGATGACTCTGCTTCTTTCCATTTTCTGCATTTCTGTTTTCCACAATGGCAGAGGATTCTCAGCCATGACATTCTCGAAACTAATATTTTCTCAACACATGGCAAAGAGTACATTGGTGGTTTATTCGGAAACTGGAAACAAACTGCAGCACCTGTGCATAGCATCTTAAACCCTCTGCCATAATGGTTCAATTAGTTACAGGTGAATCTGAACAAACATTTTGTTTCATAAATTGAACTGCTACTATAATGGGTCTTTTAAATTTCTGTGCACAAGAATAACCACAGAATGTTATGACCTGATCTGAACTGTTTTATGTAGAGGAAAAGAAGACATGCTAAACGGGGAAAGTTGTAGTTTGCCCACCAGCCAATGAGGTGCTCTCTTGTCGCGTGGTTTTGTTTACAACTCCTTTGAACTTAAAGTGAAACCACCTTATTTATGCATAAGAATAAACATAATTTGTTAAATTTTGATGCCCCATATGAAAATGGTCTCGTAGAGTACATCCAGTCAGAAAACACTTTACAAGCCATAGGAAGAAGCATGGTAGTGAGTCTAGACTAATGATGAAGACCAGTATTCAAAACATGTTGCAGTAAGTTCTCAGTAAAGAAGTGAAGCTAGAGTAATTAAAAATCCATTTCAAGTGTTTAACGTATTAAAAAACTTTGTGTTTTCCCAAAAGGGAAGAGATGATACTTATTGCTTAATTTGAAATCAGTCTCAGGCAAAAATACAGCAAGGACAGAAGAATCACTTTTAATATAAATACTATAATATATAAAGGATAATATTAATTTGTCATTGATAGAGAAAGCCATGTGAGTATTCACATCAGATGTTTTAAATATTAATGTTGCATTGCACAGAATTGAGAGTTCAACAATATAAACATAGTTATGGGTTGCCATTGCAAAAATGTACTTTTTGTGACTTGTAAGCAATATAAAAAGGCAGAATGTAAAATGTTTAAGAACCATTCAAATAATTTAAAATAGAGAGTTGAGGGTTGTTCAAATAATGTTATGAGCAATATTTCATGCTTGTGTTCACTGTAAAATGTATATGTGTGGATATGTGTAACGTTATGTTATGGTGTTCACGGAAAAAATTTAGATAGTCCACATTTTGATGGATCGTATGCAATATGTTACAGTTTTCCATGTACTAGTCTGAAGATATGGTGTGATTACTTGATAACTGGATATGGATCTGGTCACATACGCATATTCAGCATAAAAGATGCCAAGATCATTACTGAAGTAGCTGCACATGCACGATGGATCACTGCAATAGATGTTGCTCCAGATACAGGTCTTATTCTCTCTGTCTCAGAAGACACCTTTGCCAGAGTGTGGGAACTCACCAAGGAAACTGGAATGGTAAATATGGAAGTGATATTAATTAGTTTATAAAACAAGCTAATCTGGCATGTTTTGTTCTGTGGATCACACGACGTACTTGGCGAAACGTCGGTCCGCGATGCCTTCTAGACCACGGCAAACAAGCCCAGATAGTTGTAATTCATTTATTAGTTATAACATTAAGGGCCAGTTTCACCAACCAATGTTAAAAATACTCTTAACATCTTGTTTGTTAACATTATGTTAAAACTTGTATGCATAAATTGAGATTTTTATTATTTAGCTTCACTTTTACACTAGAACTTACTGGGACATGTTTCGGAGACGACAATCTATGAAACATGCCCAGTAAGTTCTGGCGTAAAAGTGAAACACAAATAATAACAAAATCTCAATTTGTGCATACAAGTGTTAAAAAAAAAACTTGATGTAGTTTACCAAAATATTTTTTAAAAATTATGTTAAACGTTTAATATAATGCTAACTCCTACATTTCATCAAGCTTTCACAGCAAATTGTTAGCTAATATCGGAGACACCTGTGAACATAACTTTCAAGAAGCTGATGGCCGAACTACCTGGCTTATGAATGTGCTCTGATGCACTGTTATCTACACATCACAGCACTCTCAGTAGCAGACAACTAGTTATATAAATGGATAATTTCCATGTGATTTTCCAAATTGTTTGAGTTTAGAATCAGGATGTCAACTGATAAATTTAGATGCAGAGAAACTACTGTTTCACTGTTTAAAAAGTGTTACTTGTAGATCTGTTTACTAAATATATAGATATTATTGAGTGCGAAAAAGCCAATAGACTTGCATTAAAGGATAATGGATGCAGTGTGGGAGAAAAGCTGCAAGTAATTTAATTGCAATTTCTCCCATGTCCAGCAAGCGATTGCGGCAATATTATGCTAACATAAAATTCAGCACCAAAAATACTAGGTGCAAAGAACAGTTTAAAACTGGTGGTGGACACTACATTGAAACCATACTGGGCAAAAATTTGTATCACTGATTAAGGATCAGTAGATGCCATCAAAAATATGTTTGCTTCTCAAAGCAATTGCTTTGGAAGAAAACCTTCCAGATAAACCCACAAATGGTAGCTTGGAAATTCCAACATTATCGCCTACCATTAAATGAAAAGTGCTAGTAGTATAAAATCTCAAAATAATTAACACTTGTGGCATAGAAGAAAGAGGCATGCTTCTGTTGGTAGCATTCTAACTTCTTGGACTTTCTGTATAGCTTTAAAAATTCTTGTTTTTGCAGGTTTTCAAATTTATTATGCATACGGCTCCTCTTCTGTTAAGAATGGCATTCTAAAATGCCAAATACAGCAAACTCACATTAACAGCTTGGTTTGTAGCAGCCATTTTCCAACTTCTAACATTTGTTAAATGCCTTAACACAAGGAAAATGGTGGTGTTAACTTAACATTGAGCTTAACACAAATGTTAAAGCTAACAATGATGAAACAGAATTTGCACTAACTTCATTATTAAAGCAGTTTAACGTTGTGTTAAAATTTAGCATGTATTGGTGAAACCGGCCCTCAATAGCTAATGTCTTATAAACCTATCACAATTTATGCCACTTTACAGTCATGCTACAGGCATACAGCTTACAAGCACAAGGGTGGGTTGAATTTAAGCTGACCTGTGCTCCCAGTGGCCAGTGAATGCTTGGAAAGAATATAGAACTTCATGGTGGTAGAATGAGGAATCGTGTACTTTACCACTACCAAAATGAGATAGTTGATATAAGCATGATCTAGTTGCAGAAAATGAATTATTGCTTTTCTGGCAACACATGAAACTTTGATGTGTATGAGAGGTAGGAAAAAAATTAACATAATTGAGGACAGTTAAAAAAATAAACCATAGGTCTAGATATACAGTTCCAAATTAAAGATCCTCCAACTGTGCACTAACATATCATTTTAATATTTTTATAATTAGTTCCAAAAGTAACTTTCGGATTGTAGAGAGTATGTTGCATTATAATGCAACAGTTACAAATATCTATATGATGTGAGGCGTTGGAACTGTCCCTATTTACAAATTCCAATAGAAGGCAATGCAAGCTAGAAATCTTTAAGCTCTTGCAATACATGTGAATGGTAATGTACTGAAATGTTTTTGAACATATCATTAATGTCATGGAAACTGATATGATGATGATGATGATGATGATGATGGACACAAATTCTTTGTATCCATTCCACACCTAGCACCTCGGTGTGTGTGG